>OY770106.1:14535763-15863434 GCA_963669365.1 Verbascum thapsus | reverse complement strand
CAATGCATTCCGACATCGAATGGTGCCTCAAGTCACCATTCGAAGTTTCGTAGGGGTATAGTTATAATTTTCACAGAAAATCGTACATTGGGATTTTGAGGTATTCTTGTCTATCACATGCGCACAAAGCTTATGGCTTTGGTTCCAATGCATTCCGACATAGTTTGGTGCCTCAAATCACCATTCGAAGTTTCGTAGGGGTTTAGTTGTAATTTTCACGAAAAATCCAACATCGTTTGGCGCCTCAGGTCACCATTCGAAGTTTCGTAGGGGTATAGTTGTAATTTTCACAGAAAATCGTACATTGGGATTTTGAGGTATTCTTGTCTATCACATGCTATCAAAGCTTATGGCTTTGGTTCCAATGCATTCCGTCATCGTTTGGTGCCTCAAATCACCATTCGAAGTTTCGTAGGGGTATAGTTGTAATTTTCACAGAAAATCGTAAATTGGGATTTTGAGGTATTCTTGTCTATCACATACTATCAAAGCTTATGGCTTTGGTTCCAATGCATTCCGACATCGTTTTGTGCCTCAGGTCACCATTCGAAGTTTCGTAGGGGTATAGTTGTAATTTTCACAGAAAATCGTACATTGGGATTTTGAGGTATTCTTGTCTATCACATGCTATCAAAGCTTATGGCTTTGGTTCCAATGCATTCCGTCATCGTTTGGTGCCTCAAATCACCATTCGATGTTTCGTAGGGGTATAGTTGTAATTTTCACCGATAATCGTACATTGAGATTTTGAGGTATTCTTGTCTATCACATGCTCACAAAGCTTATGGCTTTGGTTCCAATGCATTCCGACATCGTTTGGTGCCTCAAGTCACCATTCGAAGTTTCGTAGGGATATAGTTGTAATTTTCACCGAAAATCGTACATTGAGATTTTGAGGTATTCTTGTATATCACATGCTCACAAAGCTTATGGCTTTGGTTCCAATGCATTCCGACATCGAATGGTGCCTCAAGTCACCATTCGAAGTTTCGAAGGGGTATAGTTGTAATTTTCACAGAAAATCGTACATTGGGATTTTGAGGTATTCTTGTCTATCACATACTATCAAAGCTTATGGCTTTGGTTCCAATGCATTCCGACATCGTTTTGTGCCTCAGGTCACCACTCGAAGTTTCGTAGGGGTATAGTTGTAATTTTCACAGAAAATCGTACATTGGGATTTTGAGGTATTCTTGTCTATCACATGCTATCAAAGCTTATGGCTTTGGTTCCAATGCATTCCGTCATCGTTTGGTGCCTCAAATCACCATTCGAAGTTTCGTAGGGGTATAGTTATAATTTTCACCGAAAATCGTATATTGGGATTTTGAGGTATTCTTGTCTATCACTTGCGCACAAAGCTTATGGCTTTGGTTCCAATGCATTCCGACATCGTTTGGTGCCTCAAATCACCATTCGAAGTTTCGTAGGGGTATAGTTGTAATTTTTCAAGAAAATCGTACATTGGGATTTTGAGGTATTCTTGTCTATCACAAGCTCACAAAGCTTATGGCTTTGGTTCCAATGCATTCCGACATCGTTGGTGCCTCAAATCACCATTCGAAGTTTCGTAGGGGTATAGTTGTAATTTTCACCGAAAATCGTACATTGAGATTTTGAGGTATTCTTGTATATCACATGCTCACAAAGCTTATGGCTTTGGTTCCAATGCATTCCGACATCGAATGGTGCCTCAAGTCACCATTCGAAGTTTCGAAGGGGTATAGTTGTAATTTTCACAGAAAATCGTACATTGGGATTTTGAGGTATTCTTGTCTATCACATACTATCAAAGCTTATGGCTTTGGTTCCAATGCATTCCGACATCGTTTTGTGCCTCAGGTCACCATTCGAAGTTTCGTAGGGGTATAGTTGTAATTTTCACAGAAAATCGTACATTGAGATTTTGAGGTATTCTTGTCTATCACATGCTATCAAAGCTTATGGCTTTGGTTCCAATGCATTCCGTCATCGTTTGGTGCCTAAAATCACCATTCGAAGTTTCGTAGGGGTATAGTTATAATTTTCACAGAAAATCGTACATTGGGATTTTGAGGTATTCTTGTCTATCACATGCGCACAAAGCTTATGGCTTTGGTTCCAATGCATTCCGACATCGTTTGGTGCCTCAAATCACCATTCGAAGTTTCGTAGGGGTTTAGTTGTAATTTTCACGAAAAATCCAACATCGTTTGGTGCCTCAGGTCACCATTCGAAGTTTCGTAGGGGTATAGTTGTAATTTTCACAGAAAATCGTACATTGGGATTTTGAGGTATTCTTGTCTATCACATGCTATCAAAGCTTATGGCTTTGGTTCCAATGCATTCCGTCATCGTTTGGTGCCTCAAATCACCATTCGAAGTTTCGTAGGGGTATAGTTGTAATTTTCACCGAAAATCGTATATTGGGATTTTGAGGTATTCTTGTCTATCACTTGCGCACAAAGCTTATGGCTTTGGTTCCAATGCATTCCGACATCGTTTGGTGCCTCAAATCACCATTCGAAGTTTCGTAGGGGTATAGTTGTAATTTTTCAAGAAAATCGTACATTGGGATTTTGAGGTATTCTTGTCTATCACAAGCTCACAAAGCTTATGGCTTTGGTTCCAATGCATTCCGACATCGTTGGTGCCTCAAATCACCATTCGAAGTTTCGTAGGGGTATAGTTGTAATTTTCACCGAAAATCGTACATTGAGATTTTGAGGTATTCTTGTATATCACATGCTCACAAAGCTTATGGCTTTGGTTCCAATGCATTCCGACATCGAATGGTGCCTCAAGTCACCATTCGAAGTTTCGAAGGGGTATAGTTGTAATTTTCACAGAAAATCGTACATTGGGATTTTGAGGTATTCTTGTCTATCACATACTATCAAAGCTTATGGCTTTGGTTCCAATGCATTCCGACATCGTTTTGTGCCTCAGGTCACCATTCGAAGTTTCGTAGGGGTATAGTTGTAATTTTCACAGAAAATCGTACATTGAGATTTTGAGGTATTCTTGTCTATCACATGCTATCAAAGCTTATGGCTTTGGTTCCAATGCATTCCGTCATCGTTTGGTGCCTCAAATCACCATTCGAAGTTTCGTAGGGGTATAGTTATAATTTTCACAGAAAATCGTACATTGGGATTTTGAGGTATTCTTGTCTATCACATGCGCACAAAGCTTATGGCTTTGGTTCCAATGCATTCCGACATCGTTTGGTGCCTCAAATCACCATTCGAAGTTTCGTAGGGGTTTAGTTGTAATTTTCACGAAAAATCCAACATCGTTTGGTGCCTCAGGTCACCATTCGAAGTTTCGTAGGGGTATAGTTGTAAATTTCACAGAAAATCGTACATTGGGATTTTGAGGTATTCTTGTCTATCACATGCTATCAAAGCTTATGGCTTTGGTTCCAATGCATTCCGTCATCGTTTGGTGCCTCAAATCACCATTCGAAGTTTCGTAGGGGTATAGTTGTAATTTTCACAGAAAATCGTACATTGGGATTTTGAGGTATTCTTGTCTATCACATGCTATCAAAGCTTATGGCTTTGGTTCCAATGCATTCCGTCATCGTTTGGTGCCTCAAATCACCATTCGAAGTTTCGTAGGGGTATAGTTGTAATTTTCACCGAAAATCGTACATTGGAATTTTGAGGTATTCTTGTCTATCACATGCGCACAAAGCTTATGGCTTTGGTTCCAATGCATTCCGACATCGTTTGGTGCCTCAAGTCACCATTCGAAGTTTCGTAGGGGTATAGTTGTAATTTTCACCGAAAATCGTACATTGAGATTTTGAGGTATTCTTGTATATCACATGCTCACAAAGCTTATGGCTTTGGTTCCAATGCATTCCGACATCGAATGATGCCTCAAGTCACCATTCGATGTTTCGAAGGGGTATAGTTGTAATTTTCACAGAAAATCGTACATTGGGATTTTGAGGTATTCTTGTCTATCGCATACTCACAAAGCTTATGGCTTTGGTTCCAATGAATTCCGACATCGTTTTGTTTCTCAGGTCACCATTCGAAGTTTCGTAGGGGTATAGTTGTAATTTTCACAGAAAATCGTACATTGAGATTTTGAGGTATTCTTGTCTATCACATGCTATCAAAGCTTATGGCTTTGGTTCCAATGCATTCCGTCATCGTTTGATGCCTCAAATCACCATTCGAAGTTTCGTAGGGGTATAGATGTAATTTTCACCGAAAATCGTACATTGGGATTTTGAGGTATTCTTGTCTATCACATGCGCACAAAGCTTATGGCTTTGGTTCCAATGCATTCCGACATCGTTTGGTGCCTCAAATCACCATTCGAAGTTTCGTAGGAGTTTAGTTGTAATTTTCACCGAAAATCGTACATTGAGATTTTGAGGTATTCTTGTCTATCACATGCTATCAAAGCTTATGGCTCTGGTTCCAATGCATTCCAACATCGAATGGTGCCTCAAGTCACCATTCGAAGTTTTGAAGGGGTATAGTTGTAATTTTCACAGAAAATCGTACATTGGGATTTTGAGGTATTCTTGTCTATCACATACTATCAAAGCTTATGGCTTTGGTTCCAATGCATTCCGACATCGTTTGGTGCCTCAAGTCACCATTCGAAGTTTCGTAGGGGTTTAGTTGTAATTTTCACCGAAAATCGTACATTGGGATGTTGAGGTATTCTTGTCTATCACATGCTCACAAATCTTATGGTTTTGGTTCCAATGCATTCCGACATTGTTTGGTGCCTCAAGTCACCATTCGAAGTTTCTTAGGGGTATAGTTGTAATTTTCACCGAAAATCGTACATTGGGATTTTGAGGTATTCTTATCTATCACATGCCCACAAAGCTTATAGCTTTAGTTCCAATGCATTCCGACATCGTTTGGTGCCACAAGTCACCATTCGAAGTTTCGTTGGGGTATAGTTGTAATTTTCACAGAAAATCGTACATCGGGATTTTGAGGTATTCTTGTCTATCACATGCTATCAAAGCTTATTGCTTTGGTTCCAATGCATTCCGACATCGTTTGGTGCCTCAAGTCACCTTTCGATGTTTCGTAGGGGTATAGTTGTAATTTTCACAGAAAATCGTACATTGAGATTTTGAGGTATTCTTGTCTATCACATGCTATCAAAGCTTATGGCTTTGGTTCCAATGCATTCCGACATTGTTTGGTGGCTCAAGTCACCATTCGATGTTTCGTAGGAGTATAGTTGTAATTTTTACCGAAAATCATACATTGGGATTTTGAGGTATTCTTGTCTATCACATGCTCACAAAGCTTATGGCTTTGGTTCCAATGCATTCCGACATCGTTTGGTGCCTCAAATCACCATTCGAAGTTTCATAGGGGTATAGTTGTAATTTTCACCGAAAATCGTACATTGGGATTTTCAGGTATTCTTGTCTATCACATGCTCACAAATCTTATGGTTTTGGTTCCAATGCATTCCGACATCGTTTGGTGCCTCAAGTCACCATTCGAAGTTTCGTAGGGGTATAGTTGTAATTTTCACCGATAATCGTACATTGAGATTTTGAGGTATTCTTGTCTATCACATGCTCACAAAGCTTATGGCTTTGGTTCCAATGCATTCCGACATCGTTTGGTGCCTCAAGTCACCATTCGAAGTTTCGTAGGGATATATAGTTGTAATTTTCACCGAAAATCGTACATTGAAATTTTGAGGTATTCTTGTATATCACATGCTCACAAAGCTTATGGCTTTGGTTCCAATGCATTCCGACATCGAATGGTGCCTCAAGTCACCATTCGAAGTTTCGAAGGGGTATAGTTGTAATTTTCACAGAAAATCGTACATTGGGATTTTGAGGTATTCTTGTCTATCACATACTATCAAAGCTTATGGCTTTGGTTCCAATGCATTCCGACATCGTTTTGTGCCTCAGGTCACCACTCGAAGTTTCGTAGGGGTATAGTTGTAATTTTCACAGAAAATCGTACATTGGGATTTTGAGGTATTCTTGTCTATCACATGCTATCAAAGCTTATGGCTTTGGTTCCAATGCATTCCGTCATCGTTTGGTGCCTCAAATCACCATTCGAAGTTTCGTAGGGGTATAGTTGTAATTTTCACCGAAAATCGTACATTGGGATTTTGAGGTATTCTTGTCTATCACTTGCGCACAAGGCTTATGGCTTTGGTTCCAATGCATTCCGACATCGTTTGGTGCCTCAAATCACCATTCGAAGTTTCGTAGGGGTATAGTTGTAATTTTTCAAGAAAATCGTACATTGGGATTTTGAGGTATTCTTGTCTATCACAAGCTCACAAAGCTTATGGATTTGGTTCCAATGCATTCCGACATCGTTGGTGCCTCAAATCACCATTCGAAGTTTCGTAGGGGTATAGTTGTAATTTTCACCGAAAATCGTACATTGAGATTTTGAGGTATTCTTGTATATCACATGCTCACAAAGCTTATGGCTTTGGTTCCAATGCATTCCGACATCGAATGGTGCCTCAAGTCACCATTCGAAGTTTCGAAGGGGTATAGTTGTAATTTTCACAGAAAATCGTACATTGGGATTTTGAGGTATTCTTGTCTATCACATACTATCAAAGCTTATGGCTTTGGTTCCAATGCATTCCGACATCGTTTTGTGCCTCAGGTCACCACTCGAAGTTTCGTAGGGGTATAGTTGTAATTTTCACAGAAAATCGTACATTGGGATTTTGAGGTATTCTTGTCTATCACATGCTATCAAAGCTTATGGCTTTGGTTCCAATGCATTCCGACATCGTTTTGTGCCTCAGGTCACCATTCGAAGTTTCGTTGGGGTATAGTTGTAATTTTCACAGAAAATCGTACATTGAGATTTTGAGGTATTCTTGTCTATCACATGCTATCAAAGCTTATGGCTTTGGTTCCAATGCATTCCGTCATCGTTTGGTGCCTCAATTCACCATTCGAAATTTCGTAGGGGTATAGATGTAATTTTCACCGAAAATCGTACATTGGGATTTTGAGGTATTCTTGTCTATCACATGCTCACAAATCTTATGGTTTTGGTTCCAATGCATTCCGACATCGTTTGGTGCCTCAATTCACCATTCGAAGTTTCGTAAGGGTATAATTGTAATTTTCACCGAAAATCGTACATTGAAATTTTGAGGTATTCTTGTCTATCACATGCTCACAAAGCTTAAGGCTTTGGTTCCAATGCATTCCGACATCGTTTGGTGCCTCAAGTTACCATTCAAAGTTTCGTAGGGGTATAGTTGTAATTTTCACCGAAAATCGTACATTGAGATTTTGAGGTATTCTTGTATATCACATGCTCACAAAGCTTATGGCTTTGGTTCCAATGCATTCCGACATCGAATGGTGCCTCAATCACCATTCGAAGTTTCAAAGGGGTATAGTTGTAATTTTCACAGAAAATCGTACATTGGGATTTTGAGGTATTCTTGTCTATCACATACTATCAAAGCTTATGGCTTTGGTTCCAATGCATTCCGACATCGTTTTGTGCCTCAGGTCACCATTCGAAGTTTCGTAGGGGTATAGTTGTAATTTTCACAGAAAATCGTACATTGGGATTTTGAGGTATTCTTGTCTATCACATGCTATCAAAGCTTATGGCTTTGGTTCCAATGCATTCCGTCATCGTTTGGTGCCTCAAATCACCATTCGAAGTTTCGTAGGGGTATAGTTGTAATTTTCACCGAAAATCGTACATTGGGATTTTGAGGTATTATTGTCTATCACATGCGCACAAAGCTTATGGCTTTGGTTCCAATGCATTCCGACATCGTTTGGTGGCTCAAATCACCATTCGAAGTTTCGTAGGGGTTTAGTTGTAATTTTCACCGAAAATCGTACATTGGGATGTTGAGGTATTCTTGTCTATCACATGCTCACAAATCTTATGGTTTTGGTTCCAATGCATTCCGACATCGTATGGTGCCTCAAGTCACCATTCGAAGTTTCGTAGGGGTATAGTTGTAATTTTCACCGAAAATCGTACATTGGGATTTTGAGGTATTCTTGTCTATCACATGCGCACAAAGCTTATGGCTTTGGTTCCAATGCATTCCGACATCGTTTGGTGCCTCAAGTCACCATTCGAAGTTTCGTAGGGGTATAGTTGTAATTTTCACCGAAAATCGTACATTGGGATTTTTAGGTATTCTTGTCTATCACATACTATCAAAGCTTATGGCTTTAGTTCCAATGCATTCCGACATCGTTTGGTGCCTCAAATCACCATTCGAAGTTTCGTAGGGGTTTAGTTGTAATTTTCACCGAAAATCGTACATTGGGATGTTGAGGTATTCTTGTCTATCAGATGCTCACAAATCTTATGGTTTTGGTTCCAATGCATTCCGACATCGTTTGGTGCCTCAAGTCACCATTCGAAGTTTCGTAGGGGTATAGTTGTAATTTTCACCGAAAATCGTACATTGGGATTTTGAGGTATTCTTGTCTATCACATGCTCACAAATCTTATGGTTTTGGTTCCAATGCATTCCGACATCGTTTGGTGCCTCAAGTCGCCATTCGAAGTTTCGTAGGAGTATAGTTGTAATTTTTACCGAAAATCATACATTGGGATTTTGAGGTATTCTTGTCTATCACATGCTCACAAAGCTTATGGCTTTGGTTCCAATGCATTCCGACATCGTTTGGTGCCTCAAATCACCATTCGAAGTTTCATAGGGGTATAGTTGTAATTTTCACCGAAAATCGTACATTGGAATTTTCAGGTATTCTTGTCTATCACATGCTCACAAATCTTATGCTTTTGGTTCCAATGCATTCCGACATCGTTTGGTGCCTCAAGTCACCATTCGAAGTTTCGTAGGGGTATAGTTGTAATTTTCACCGATAATCGTACATTGATATTTTGAGGTATTCTTGTCTATCACATGCTTACAAAGCTTATGGCTTTGGTTCCAATGCATTCCGACATCGTTTGGTGCCTCAAGTCACCATTCGAAGTTTCGTAGGGATATAGTTGTAATTTTCACCGAAAATCGTACATTGAGATTTTGAGGTATTCTTTTATATCACATGCTCACAAAGCTTATGGCTTTGGTTCCAATGCATTCCGACATCGAATGGTGCCTCAAGTCACCATTCGAAGTTTCGAAGGGGTATAGTTGTAATTTTCACAAAAAATCGTACATTGGGATTTTGAGGTATTCTTGTCTATCACATACTATCAAAGCTTATGGCTTTGGTTCCAATGCATTCCGACATCGTTTTGTGCCTCAGGTCACCACTTGAAGTTTCGTAGGGGTATAGTTGTAATTTTCACAGAAAATCGTACATTGGGATTTTGAGGTATTCTTGTCTATCACATGCTATCAAAGCTTATGGCTTTGGTTCCAATGCATTCCGTCATCGTTTGGTGCCTCAAATCACCATTCGAAGTTTCGTAGGGGTATAGTTGTAATTTTCACCGAAAATCGTACATTGGGATTTTGAGGTATTCTTGTCTATCACATGCGCACAAAGCTTATGGCTTTGGTTCCAATGCATTCCGACATCGTTTGGTGCCTCAAATCACCATTCGAAGTTTCGTAGGGGTATAGTTGTAATTTTCCAAGAAAATCGTACATTGGAATTTTGAGGTATTCTTGTCTATCACATGCTCACAAAGCTTATGGCTTTGGTTCCAATGCATTCCGACATCGTTTGGTGCCTCAAGTCACCATTCGAAGTTTCGTAGGGGTATAGTTGTAATTTTCACCGAAAATCGTACATTGAGATTTTGAGGTATTCTTGTATATCACATGCTCACAAAGCTTATGGCTTTGGTTCCAATGCATTCCGACATCGAATGGTGCCTCAAGTCACCATTCGAAGTTTCGAAGGGGTATAGTTGTAATTTTCACAGAAAATCGTACATTGGGATTTTGAGGTATTCTTGTCTATCACATACTATCAAAGCTTATGGCTTTGGTTCCAATGCATTCCGACATCGTTTTGTGTCTCAGGTCACCATTCGAAGTTTCGTAGGGGTATAGTTGTAATTTTCACCGAAAATCGTACATTGGATTTTGAGGTATTCTTGTCTATCACATGCTCACAAAGCTTATAGCTTTAGTTTCAATGCATTCCGACATCGTTTGGTGCCACAAGTCACCATTCGAAGTTTCGTAGGGGTATAGTTGTAATTTTCACAAAAAATCGTACATTGGAATTTTGAGGTATTCTTGTCTATCACATGCTATCAAAGCTTATTGCTTTGGTTCCAATGCATTCCGACATCGTTTGGTGCCTCAAGTCACCTTTCGAAGTTTCGTAGGGGTATAGTTGTAATTTTCACAGAAAATCGTACATTGAGATTTTGAGGTATTCTTGTCTATCACATGCTCACAAATCTTATGGTTTTGGTTCCAATGCATTCCGTCATCGTTTGGTGCCTCAAATCACCATTCGAAGTTTCGTAGGGGTATAGTTGTAATTTTCACCCAAAATCGTACGTTGGGATTTTGAGGTATTCTTGTCTATCACATGCTCACAAAGCTTATGGCTTTGGTTCCAATGCATTCCGACATCGTTTGGTGCCTCAAATCACCATTCGAAGTTTCATAGGGGTTTAGTTGTAATTTTCACCAAAAATCGTACATTGGGATTTTGAGGTATTCTTGTCTATCACATGCTCACAAAGCTTATGGCTTTGGTTCCAATGCATTCCGACATCGTTATGTGCCTCAAATCACCATTCGAAGTTTCGTAGGGGTATAGTTATAATTTTCACCGAAAATCGTACATTGGGATTTTGAGGTATTCTTGTCTATCACATGCGCACAAAGCTTATGGCTTTGGTTCCAATGCATTCCGACATCGTTTGGTGCCTCAAATCACCATTCGAAGTTTCGTAGGGGTTTAGTTGTAATTTTCACCGAAAATCGTATATTGGGATTTTGAGGTATTCTTGTCTATCACATGCTCACAAATCTTATGGTTTTGGTTCCAATGCATTCCGACATCGTTTGGTGCCTCAAGTCACCATTCGAAGTTTCGTAGGGGTATAGTTGTAATTTTCATCGAAAATCGTACATTGGGATTTTGAGGTACTTTTATCTATCACATGCTCACAAAGCTTATAGCTTTAGTTCCAATGCATTCCGACATCGTTTGGTGCCACAAGTCACCATTCGAAGTTTCGTAGGGGTATAGTTGTAATTTTCACAGAAAATCGTACATTGGGATTTTGTGGTATTCTTGTCTATCACATGCTATCAAAGCTTATTGCTTTGGTTCCAATGCATTCCGACATCGTTTGGTGGCTCAAGTCACCTTTCGAAGTTTCGTAGGGGTATAGTTGTAATTTTCACAGAAAATCGTAGATTGAGATTTTGAGGTATTCTTGTCTATAACATGCTATCAAAGCTTATGGCTTTGGTTCCAATGCATTCCGACATCGTTTGGTGGCTCAAGTCACAATTCGATGTTTCGTAGGAGTATAGTTGTAATTTTTACTGAAAATCGTACATTGGGATTTTGAGTTATTCTTGTCTATCACATGCTCACAAAGCTTATGGCTTTGGTTCCAATGCATTCCGACATCGTTTGGTGCCTCAAGTCACCATTCGAAGTTTCGTAGGGGTATAGTTGTAATTTTCACCGAAAATCGTACATTGGGATTTTGAGGTATTCTTGTCTATCACATGCTCACAAAGCTTATAGCTTTAGTTCCAATGCATTCCGACATCGTTTGGTGCCACAAGTCACCATTCGAAGTTTCGGAGGGGTATAGTTGTAATTTTCACAGAAAATCGTACATTGGGATTTTGAGGTATTCTTGTCTATCACATGCTATCAAAGCTTATTGCTTTGGTTCCAATGCATTCCGACATCGTTTGGTGCCACAAGTCACCTTTCGAAGTTTCGTAGGGGTATAGTTGTAATTTTCACAGAAAATCGTACATTGAGATTTTGAGGTATTCTTGTCTATCACATGCTATCAAAGCTTATGGCTTTGGTTCCAATGCATTCCGACATCGTTTGGTGGCTCAAGTCACCATTCGATGTTTCGTAGAAGTATAGTTGTAATTTTTACTGAAAATCGTACATTGGGATTTTGAGGTATTCTTGTCTATCACATGCTCACAAAGCTTATGGCTTTGGTTCCAATGCATTCCGACATCGTTTGGTGCCTCAAATCACCATTCGAAGTTTCATAGGGGTATAGTTGTAATTTTCACCGAAAATCGTAAATTGGGATTTTGAGGTATTCTTGTCTATCACATGCTCACAAATCTTATGGTTTTGGTTCCAATGCATTCCGACATCGTTTGGTGCCTCAAGTCACCATTCGAAGTTTCGTAGGGGTATAGTTGTAATTTTCACCGATAATCGTACATTGAGATTTTGAGGTATTCTTGTCTATCACATGCTCACAAAGCTTATGGCTTTTGTTCCAATGCATTCCGACATCGAATGGTGCCTCAAGTCACCATTCGAAGTTTCGAAGGGGTATAGTTGTAATTTTCACAGAAAATCGTACATTGGGATTTTGAGTTATTCTTGTCTATCACATACTATCAAAGCTTATGGCTTTGGTTCCAATGCATTCCGACATCGTTTTGTGCCTCAGGTCACCATTCGAAGTTTCGTAGGGGTATAGTTGTAATTTTCACAGAAAATCGTACATTGGGATTTTGAGGTATTCTTGTCTATCACATGCTATCAAAGCTTAGGGCTTTGGTTCCAATGCATTCCGTCATCGTTTGGTGCCTCAAATCACCATTCGAAGTTTCGTAGGGGTATAGTTGTAATTTTCACCGAAAATCGTACATTGGGATTTTGAGGTATTCTTGTCTATCACATGCGCACAAAGCTTATGGCTTTGGTTCCAATGCATTCCGACATCGTTTGGTGCCTCAAATCACCATTCGAAGTTTCGTAGGGGTTTAGTTGTAATTTTCACCGAAAATCGTATATTGGGATTTTGAGGTATTGTTGTCTATCACATGCTCACAAATCTTATGGTTTTGGTTCCAATGCATTCCGACATCGTTTGGTGCCTCAAGTCACCATTCGAAGTTTCGTAGGGGTATAGTTGTAATTTTCACCGAAAATCGTACATTGGGATTTTGAGGTATTCTTGTCTATCACATGCTCACAAAGCTTATAGCTTTAGTTCCAATGCATTCCGACATCGTTTGGTGCCACAAGTCACCATTCGAAGTTTCGTAGAGGTATAGTTGTAATTTTCACAGAAAATCGTACATTGGGATTTTGTGGTATTCTTGTCTATCACATGCTATCAAAGCTTATTGCTTTGGTTCCAATGCATTCCGACATCGTTTGGTGGCTCAAGTCACCTTTCGAAGTTTCGTAGGGGTATAGTTGTAATTTTCACTGAAAATCGTAGATTGAGATTTTGAGGTATTCTTGTCTATAACATGCTATCAAAGCTTATGGCTTTGGTTCCAATGCATTCCGACATCGTTTGGTGGCTCAAGTCACCATTCGATGTTTCGTAGGAGTATAGTTGTAATTTTTACTGAAAATCGTACATTGGGATTTTGAGGTATTCTTGTCTATCACATGCTAACAAAGCTTATGGCTTTGGTTCCAATGCATTCCGACATCGTTTGGTGCCTCAAGTCACCATTCGAAGTTTCGTAGGGGTATAGTTGTAATTTTTACCGAAAATCGTACATTGAGATTTTGAGGTATTCTTGTATATCACATGCTCACAAAGCTTATGGCTTTGGTTCCAATGCATTCCGACATCGAATGGTGCCTCAAGTCACCATTCGAAGTTTCGAAGGGGTATAGTTGTAATTTCACAGAAAATCGTACATTGGAATTTTGAGGTATTCTTGTCTATCACATGCTATCAAAGCTTATTGCTTTGGTTCCAATGCATTCCGACATCGTTTGGTGCCTCAAGTCACCTTTCGAAGTTTCGTAGGGGTATAGTTGTAATTTTCACAGAAAATCGTACATTGAGATTTTGAGGTATTCTTGTCTATCACATGCTATCCAAGCTTATGGCTTTGGTTCCAATGCATTCCGACATCGTTTGGTGGCTCAAGTCACCATTCGATGTTTCGTAGGAGTATAGTTGTAATTTTTACTGAAAATCGTACATTGGGATTTTGAGGTATTCTTGTCTATCACATGCTCACAAAGCTTATGGCTTTGGTTCCAATGCATTCCGACATCGTTTGGTGCCTCAAATCACCATTCGAAGTTTCATAGGGGTATAGTTGTAATTTTCACCGAAAATCGTACATTGGGATTTTGAGGTATTCTTGTCTATCACATGCTCACAAATCTTATGGTTTTGGTTCCAATGCATTCCGACATCGTTTGGTGCCTCAAGTCACCATTCGAAGTTTCGTAGGGGTATAGTTGTAATTTTCACCGATAATCATACATTGAGATTTTGAGGTATTCTTGTCTATCACATGCTCACAAAGCTTATGGCTTTGGTTCCAATGCATTCCGACATCGAATGGTGCCTCAAGTCACCATTCGAAGTTTCGAAGGGGTATAGTTGTAATTTTCACAGAAAATCGTACATTGGGATTTTGAGTTATTCTTGTCTATCACATACTATCAAAGCTTATGGCTTTGGTTCCAATGCATTCCGACATCGTTTTGTGCCTCAGGTCACCATTCGAAGTTTCGTAGGGGTATAGTTGTAATTTTCACAGAAAATCGTACATTGGGATTTTGAGGTATTCTTGTCTATCACATGCTATCAAAGCTTATGGCTTTGGTTCCAATGCATTCCGTCATCGTTTGGTGCCTCAAATCACCATTCGAAGTTTCGTAGGGGTATAGTTGTAATTTTCACCGAAAATCGTACATTGGGATTTTGAGGTATTCTTGTCTATCACATGCGCACAAAGCTTATGGCTTTGGTTCCAATGCATTCCGACATCGTTTGGTGCCTCAAATCACCATTCGAAGTTTCGTAGGGGTTTAGTTGTAATTTTCACCGAAAATCGTATATTGGGATTTTGAGGTATTGTTGTCTATCACATGCTCACAAATCTTATGGTTTTGGTTCCAATGCATTCCGACATCGTTTGGTGCCTCAAGTCACCATTCGAAGTTTCGTAGGGGTATAGTTGTAATTTTCACCGAAAATCGTACATTGGGATTTTGAGGTATTCTTGTCTATCACATGCTCACAAAGCTTATAGCTTTAGTTCCAATGCATTCCGACATCGTTTGGTGCCACAAGTCACCATTCGAAGTTTCGTAGAGGTATAGTTGTAATTTTCACAGAAAATCGTACATTGGGATTTTGTGGTATTCTTGTCTATCACATGCTATCAAAGCTTATTGCTTTGGTTCCAATGCATTCCGACATCGTTTGGTGGCTCAAGTCACCTTTCGAAGTTTCGTAGGGGTATAGTTGTAATTTTCACTGAAAATCGTAGATTGAGATTTTGAGGTATTCTTGTCTATAACATGCTATCAAAGCTTATGGCTTTGGTTCCAATGCATTCCGACATCGTTTGGTGGCTCAAGTCACCATTCGATGTTTCGTAGGAGTATAGTTGTAATTTTTACTGAAAATCGTACATTGAGATTTTGAGGTATTCTTGTCTATCACATGCTAACAAAGCTTATGGCTTTGGTTCCAATGCATTCCGACATCGTTTGGTGCCTCAAGTCACCATTCGAAGTTTCGTAGGGGTATAGTTGTAATTTTTACCGAAAATCGTACATTGAGATTTTGAGGTATTCTTGTATATCACATGCTCACAAAGCTTATGGCTTTGGTTCCAATGCATTCCGACATCGAATGGTGCCTCAAGTCACCATTCGAAGTTTCGAAGGGGTATAGTTGTAATTTTCACAGAAAATCGTACATTGGAATTTTGAGGTATTCTTGTCTATCACATGCTATCAAAGCTTATTGCTTTGGTTCCAATGCATTCCGACATCGTTTGGTGCCTCAAGTCACCTTTCGAAGTTTCGTAGAGGTATAGTTGTAATTTTCACAGAAAATCGTACATTGAGATTTTGAGGTATTCTTGTCTATCACATGCTATCCAAGCTTATGGCTTTGGTTCCAATGCATTCCGACATCGTTTGGTGGCTCAAGTCACCATTCGATGTTTCGTAGGAGTATAGTAGTAATTTTTACTGAAAATCGTACATTGGGATTTTGAGGTATTCTTGTCTATCACATGCTCACAAAGCTTATGGCTTTGGTTCCAATGCATTCCGACATCGTTTGGTGCCTCAAATCACCATTCGAAGTTTCATAGGGGTATAGTTGTAATTTTCACCGAAAATCGTACATTGGGATTTTGAGGTATTCTTGTCTATCACATGCTCACAAATCTTATGGTTTTGGTTCCAATGCATTCCGACATCGTTTGGTGCCTCAAGTCACCATTCGAAGTTTCGTAGGGGTATAGTTGTAATTTTCACCGATAATCATACATTGAGATTTTGAGGTATTCTTGTCTATCACATGCTCACAAAGCTTATGGCTTTGGTTCCAATGCATTCCGACATCGAATGGTGCCTCAAGTCACCATTCGAAGTTTCGAAGGGGTATAGTTGTAATTTTCACAGAAAATCGTACATTGGGATTTTGAGTTATTCTTGTCTATCACATACTATCAAAGCTTATGGCTTTGGTTCCAATGCATTCCGACATCGTTTTGTGCCTCAGGTCACCATTCGAAGTTTCGTAGGGGTATAGTTGTAATTTTCACAGAAAATCGTACATTGGGATTTTGATGTATTCTTGTCTATCACATGCTATCAAAGCTTATGGCTTTGGTTCCAATGCATTCCGTCATCGTTTGGTGCCTCAAATCACCATTCGAAGTTTCGTAGGGGTATAGTTGTAATTTTCACAGAAAATCGTACATTGGGATTTTGAGGTATTCTTGTCTATCACATGCTATCAAAGCTTATGGCTTTGGTTCCAATGCATTCCGTCATCGTTTGGTGCCTCAAATCACCATTCGAAGTTTCGTAGGGGTATAGTTGTAATTTTCACCGAAAATCGTACATTGGGATTTTGAGGTATTCTTGTCTATCACATGCTATCAAAGCTTATGGCTTTGGTTCCAATGCATTCCGACATCGTTTGGTGCCTCAAATCACCATTCGAAGTTTCGTAGGGGTTTAGTTGTAATTTTCACCGAAAATCGTATATTAGGATTTTGAGGTATTCTTGTCTATCACATGCTCACAAATCTTATGGTTTTGGTTCCAATGCATTCCGACATCGTTTGGTGCCTCAAGTCACCATTCGAAGTTTCGTAGGGGTATAGTTGTAATTTTCCCCGAAAATCGTACATTGGGATTTTGTGGTATTCTTGTCTATCACATGCTATCAAAGCTTATTGCTTTGGTTGCAATGCATTCCGACATCGTTTGGTGGCTCAAGTCACCTTTCGAAGTTTCGTAGGGGTATAGTTGTAATTTTCACAGAAAATCGTAGATTGAGATTTTGAGGTATTCTTGTCTATAACATGCTATCAAAGCTTTTGGCTTTGGTTCCAATGCATTCCGACATCGTTTGGTGGCTCAAGTCACCATTCGATGTTTCGTAGGAGTATAGTAGTAATTTTTACTGAAAATCGTACATTGGGATTTTGAGGTATTCTTGTCTATCACATGCTCACAAAGCTTATGGCTTTGGTTCCAATGCATTCCGACATCGTTTGGTGCCTCAAATCACCATTCGAAGTTTCATAGGGGTATAGTTGTAATTTTCACCGAAAATCGTACATTGGGATTTTGAGGTATTCTTGTCTATCACATGCTCACAAATCTTATGGTTTTGGTTCCAATGCATTCCGACATCGTTTGGTGCCTCAAGTCACCATTCGAAGTTTCGTAGAGGTATAGTTGTAATTTTCACAGAAAATCGTACATTGAGATTTTGAGGTATTCTTGTCTATCACATGCTATCCAAGCTTATGGCTTTGGTTCCAATGCATTCCGACATCGTTTGGTGGCTCAAGTCACCATTCGATGTTTCGTAGGAGTATAGTAGTAATTTTTACTGAAAATCGTACATTGGGATTTTGAGGTATTCTTGTCTATCACATGCTCACAAAGCTTATGGCTTTGGTTCCAATGCATTCCGACATCGTTTGGTGCCTCAAATCACCATTCGAAGTTTCATAGGGGTATAGTTGTAATTTTCACCGAAAATCGTACATTGGGATTTTGAGGTATTCTTGTCTATCACATGCTCACAAATCTTATGGTTTTGGTTCCAATGCATTCCGACATCGTTTGGTGCCTCAAGTCACCATTCGAAGTTTCGTAGGGGTATAGTTGTAATTTTCACCGATAATCATACATTGAGATTTTGAGGTATTCTTGTCTATCACATGCTCACAAAGCTTATGGCTTTGGTTCCAATGCATTCCGACATCGAATGGTGCCTCAAGTCACCATTCGAAGTTTCGAAGGGGTATAGTTGTAATTTTCACAGAAAATCGTACATTGGGATTTTGAGTTATTCTTGTCTATCACATACTATCAAAGCTTATGGCTTTGGTTCCAATGCATTCCGACATCGTTTTGTGCCTCAGGTCACCATTCGAAGTTTCGTAGGGGTATAGTTGTAATTTTCACAGAAAATCGTACATTGGGATTTTGATGTATTCTTGTCTATCACATGCTATCAAAGCTTATGGCTTTGGTTCCAATGCATTCCGTCATCGTTTGGTGCCTCAAATCACCATTCGAAGTTTCGTAGGGGTATAGTTGTAATTTTCACAGAAAATCGTACATTGGGATTTTGAGGTATTCTTGTCTATCACATGCTATCAAAGCTTATGGCTTTGGTTCCAATGCATTCCGTCATCGTTTGGTGCCTCAAATCACCATTCGAAGTTTCGTAGGGGTATAGTTGTAATTTTCACCGAAAATCGTACATTGGGATTTTGAGGTATTCTTGTCTATCACATGCTATCAAAGCTTATGGCTTTGGTTCCAATGCATTCCGACATCGTTTGGTGCCTCAAATCACCATTCGAAGTTTCGTAGGGGTTTAGTTGTAATTTTCACCGAAAATCGTATATTAGGATTTTGAGGTATTCTTGTCTATCACATGCTCACAAATCTTATGGTTTTGGTTCCAATGCATTCCGACATCGTTTGGTGCCTCAAGTCACCATTCGAAGTTTCGTAGGGGTATAGTTGTAATTTTCCCCGAAAATCGTACATTGGGATTTTGTGGTATTCTTGTCTATCACATGCTATCAAAGCTTATTGCTTTGGTTGCAATGCATTCCGACATCGTTTGGTGGCTCAAGTCACCTTTCGAAGTTTCGTAGGGGTATAGTTGTAATTTTCACAGAAAATCGTAGATTGAGATTTTGAGGTATTCTTGTCTATAACATGCTATCAAAGCTTTTGGCTTTGGTTCCAATGCATTCCGACATCGTTTGGTGGCTCAAGTCACCATTCGATGTTTCGTAGGAGTATAGTTGTAATTTTTACTGAAAATCGTACATTGGGATTTTGAGGTATTCTTGTCTATCACATGCTCACAAAGCTTATGACTTTGGTTCCAATGCATTCCGACATCGTTTGGTGCCTCAAGTCACCATTCGAAGTTTCGTAGGGGTATAGATGTAATTTTCAACGAAAATCGTACATTGAGATTTTGAGGTATTCTTGTATATCACATGCTCACAAAGCTTATGGCTTTGGTTCCAATGCATTCCGACATTGAATGGTGCCTCAAGTCACCATTCGAAGTTTCGAAGGGGTATAGTTGTAATTTTCACAGAAAATCGTACATTGGGATTTTGAGGTATTCTTGTCTATCACATACTATCAAAGCTTATGGCTTTGGTTCCAATGCATTCCGACATCGTTTTGTGCCTCAGGTCACCATTCGAAGTTTCGTAGGGGTATAGTTGTAATTTTTACCGAAAATCGTACATTGGGATTTTGAGGAATTCTTGTCTATCACATGCTCACAAAGCTTATAGCTTTAGTTCCAATGCATTCCGACATCGTTTGGTGCCACAAGTCAACATTCGAAGTTTCGTAGGGGTATAGTTGTAATTTTCACAAAAAATCGTACATTGGGATTTTGAGGTATTCTTGTCTATCACATGCTATCAAAGCTTATTGCTTTGGTTCCAATGCATTCCGACATCGTTTGGTGCCTCAAGTCACCTTTCGAAGTTTCGTAGGGGTATAGTTGTAATTTTCACAGAAAATCGTACATTGAGATTTTGAGGTATTCTTGTCTATCACATGCTCACAAATCTTATGGTTTTGGTTCCAATGCATTCCGTCATCGTTTGGTGCCTCAAATCACCATTCGAAGTTTCGTAGGGGAATAGTTGTAATTTTAACCAAAAATCGTACATTGGGATTTTGAGGTATTCTTGTCTATCACATGCTCACAAAGCTTATGGCTTTGGTTCCAATGCATTCCGACATCGTTTGGTGCCACAAATCACCATTCGAAGTTTCATAGGGGTTTAGTTGTAATTTTCACCAAAAATCGTACATTGGGATTTTGAGGTATTCTTGTCTATCACATGCTCACAAAGCTTATGGCTTTGGTTCCAATGCATTCCGACATCGTTATGTGCCTCAAATCACCATTCGAAGTTTCATAGGGGTATAGTTGTAATTTTCACCGAAAATCGTACATTGGAATTTTGAGGTATTCTTGTCTATCACATGCTCACAAATCTTATGGTTTTGGTTCCAATGCATTTCGACATCATTTGGTGCCTCAAGTCACCATTCGAAGTTTCGTAGGGGTAAAGTTGTAATTTTCACCGAAAATCGTACATTGAAATTTTGAGGCATTCTTGTCTATCACATGCTCACAAATCTTATGGTTTTGGTTCCAATGCATTCCGACATCGTTTGGTGCCTCATGTCACCATTCGAAGTTTCGTAGGGGTATAGTTGTAATTTTCACCGAAAATCGTACATTGGGATTTTGAGGAATTCTTGTCTATCACATGCTCACAAAGCTTATAGCTTTAGTTCCAATGCATTCCGACATCGTTTGGTGCCACAAGTCACCATTCGATGTTTCGTAGGAGTATAGTTGTAATTTTTACTGAAAATCGTACATTGGGATTTTGAGGTATTCTTGTCTATCACATGCTCACAAAGCTTATGGCTTTGGTTCCAATGCATTCCGACATCGTTTGGTGCCTCAAGTCACCATTCGAAGTTTCGTAGGGGTATAGTTGTAATTTTCACATAAAATCGTACATTGGGATTTTGAGGTATTCTTGTCTATCACATGCTATCAAAGCTTATGGCTTTGGTTCCAATGCATTCCGACATCGTTTGGTGCCTCAGGTCACCATTCGAAGTTTCGTAGGGGTATAGTTGTTATTTTCACAAAAAATCGTACAATGGGATTTTGAGGTATTCTTGTCTATCACATGCTATCAAAGCTTATGGCTTTGGTTCCAATGCATTCCGTCATCGTTTGGTGCCTCAAATCACCATTCGAAGTTTCGTAAGGGTATAGTTGTAATTTTCACCGAAAATCGTACATTGGGATTTTGAGGTATTCTTGTCTATCACATGCGCACAAAGCTTATGGCTTTGGTTCCAATGCATTCCGACATCGTTTGGTGCCTCAAGTCACCATTCGAAGTTTCGTAGGGGTATAGTTGTAATTTTCACCGAAAATCGTACATTGAGATTTTGAGGTATTCTTGTATATCACATGCTCACAAAGCTTATGGCTTTGGTTCCAATGCATTCCGACATCGAATGGTGCCTCAAGTCACCATTCGAAGTTTCGAAGGGGTATAGTTGTAATTTTCACAAAAAATCGTAAATTGGGATTTTGAGGTATTCTTGTCTATCACATACTATCAAAGCTTATGGCTTTGGTTTCAATGCATTCCGACATCGTTTTGTGCCTCAGGTCACCATTCGAAGTTTCGTAGGGGTATAGTTGTAATTTTCACAGAAAATCGTACATTGGGATTTTGAGGTATTCTTGTCTATCACATGCTATCAAAGCTTATGGCTTTGGTTCCAATGCATTCCGTCATCGTTTGGTGCCTCAAATCACCATTCGAAGTTTCGTAGGGGTATAGTTGTAATTTTCACCGAAAATCGTACATTGGGATTTTGAGGTATTCTTGTCTATCACATGCGCACAAAGCTTATGGCTTTGGTTCCAATGCATTCCGACATCGTTTGGTGCCTCAAATCACCATTCGAAGTTTCGTAGGGGTTTAGTTGTAATTTTCACCGAAAATCGTACATTGAGATTTTGAGGTATTCTTGTCTATCACATGCTATCAAAGCTTATGGCTCTGGTTCCAATGCATTCCAACATCGAATGGTGCCTCAAGTCACAATTCGAAGTTTTGAAGGGGTATAGTTGTAATTTTCACCAAAAATCGTACATTGGGATTTTGAGGTATTCTTGTCTATCACATGCTCACAAAGCTTATGGCTTTGGTTCCAATGCATTCCGACATCGTTTGGTGCCTCAAATCACCATTCGAAGTTTCATAGGGGTATAGTTGTAATTTTCACCGAAAATCGTACATTGGGATTTTGAGGTATTCTTGTCTATCACATGCTCACAAATCTTATGGTTTTGGTTCCAATGCATTCCGACATCGTTTGGTGCCTCAAGTCACCATTCGAAGTTTCGTAGAGGTATAGTTGTAATTTTCACAGAAAATCGTACATTGAGATTTTGAGGTATTCTTGTCTATCACATGCTATCCAAGCTTATGGCTTTGGTTCCAATGCATTCCGACATCGTTTGGTGGCTCAAGTCACCATTCGATGTTTCGTAGGAGTATAGTAGTAATTTTTACTGAAAATCGTACATTGGGATTTTGAGGTATTCTTGTCTATCACATGCTCACAAAGCTTATGGCTTTGGTTCCAATGCATTCCGACATCGTTTGGTGCCTCAAATCACCATTCGAAGTTTCATAGGGGTATAGTTGTAATTTTCACCGAAAATCGTACATTGGGATTTTGAGGTATTCTTGTCTATCACATGCTATCAAAGCTTATTGCTTTGGTTGCAATGCATTCCGACATCGTTTGGTGGCTCAAGTCACCTTTCGAAGTTTCGTAGGGGTATAGTTGTAATTTTCACAGAAAATCGTAGATTGAGATTTTGAGGTATTCTTGTCTATAACATGCTATCAAAGCTTTTGGCTTTGGTTCCAATGCATTCCGACATCGTTTGGTGGCTCAAGTCACCATTCGATGTTTCGTAGGAGTATAGTAGTAATTTTTACTGAAAATCGTACATTGGGATTTTGAGGTATTCTTGTCTATCACATGCTCACAAAGCTTATGGCTTTGGTTCCAATGCATTCCGACATCGTTTGGTGCCTCAAATCACCATTCGAAGTTTCATAGGGGTATAGTTGTAATTTTCACCGAAAATCGTACATTGGGATTTTGAGGTATTCTTGTCTATCACATGCTCACAAATCTTATGGTTTTGGTTCCAATGCATTCCGACATCGTTTGGTGCCTCAAGTCACCATTCGAAGTTTCGTAGAGGTATAGTTGTAATTTTCACAGAAAATCGTACATTGAGATTTTGAGGTATTCTTGTCTATCACATGCTATCCAAGCTTATGGCTTTGGTTCCAATGCATTCCGACATCGTTTGGTGGCTCAAGTCACCATTCGATGTTTCGTAGGAGTATAGTAGTAATTTTTACTGAAAATCGTACATTGGGATTTTGAGGTATTCTTGTCTATCACATGCTCACAAAGCTTATGGCTTTGGTTCCAATGCATTCCGACATCGTTTGGTGCCTCAAATCACCATTCGAAGTTTCATAGGGGTATAGTTGTAATTTTCACCGAAAATCGTACATTGGGATTTTGAGGTATTCTTGTCTATCACATGCTCACAAATCTTATGGTTTTGGTTCCAATGCATTCCGACATCGTTTGGTGCCTCAAGTCACCATTCGAAGTTTCGTAGGGGTATAGTTGTAATTTTCACCGATAATCATACATTGAGATTTTGAGGTATTCTTGTCTATCACATGCTCACAAAGCTTATGGCTTTGGTTCCAATGCATTCCGACATCGAATGGTGCCTCAAGTCACCATTCGAAGTTTCGAAGGGGTATAGTTGTAATTTTCACAGAAAATCGTACATTGGGATTTTGAGTTATTCTTGTCTATCACATACTATCAAAGCTTATGGCTTTGGTTCCAATGCATTCCGACATCGTTTTGTGCCTCAGGTCACCATTCGAAGTTTCGTAGGGGTATAGTTGTAATTTTCACAGAAAATCGTACATTGGGATTTTGATGTATTCTTGTCTATCACATGCTATCAAAGCTTATGGCTTTGGTTCCAATGCATTCCGTCATCGTTTGGTGCCTCAAATCACCATTCGAAGTTTCGTAGGGGTATAGTTGTAATTTTCACAGAAAATCGTACATTGGGATTTTGAGGTATTCTTGTCTATCACATGCTATCAAAGCTTATGGCTTTGGTTCCAATGCATTCCGTCATCGTTTGGTGCCTCAAATCACCATTCGAAGTTTCGTAGGGGTATAGTTGTAATTTTCACCGAAAATCGTACATTGGGATTTTGAGGTATTCTTGTCTATCACATGCTATCAAAGCTTATGGCTTTGGTTCCAATGCATTCCGACATCGTTTGGTGCCTCAAATCACCATTCGAAGTTTCGTAGGGGTTTAGTTGTAATTTTCACCGAAAATCGTATATTAGGATTTTGAGGTATTCTTGTCTATCACATGCTCACAAATCTTATGGTTTTGGTTCCAATGCATTCCGACATCGTTTGGTGCCTCAAGTCACCATTCGAAGTTTCGTAGGGGTATAGTTGTAATTTTCCCCGAAAATCGTACATTGGGATTTTGTGGTATTCTTGTCTATCACATGCTATCAAAGCTTATTGCTTTGGTTGCAATGCATTCCGACATCGTTTGGTGGCTCAAGTCACCTTTCGAAGTTTCGTAGGGGTATAGTTGTAATTTTCACAGAAAATCGTAGATTGAGATTTTGAGGTATTCTTGTCTATAACATGCTATCAAAGCTTTTGGCTTTGGTTCCAATGCATTCCGACATCGTTTGGTGGCTCAAGTCACCATTCGATGTTTCGTAGGAGTATAGTTGTAATTTTTACTGAAAATCGTACATTGGGATTTTGAGGTATTCTTGTCTATCACATGCTCACAAAGCTTATGACTTTGGTTCCAATGCATTCCGACATCGTTTGGTGCCTCAAGTCACCATTCGAAGTTTCGTAGGGGTATAGATGTAATTTTCAACGAAAATCGTACATTGAGATTTTGAGGTATTCTTGTATATCACATGCTCACAAAGCTTATGGCTTTGGTTCCAATGCATTCCGACATTGAATGGTGCCTCAAGTCACCATTCGAAGTTTCGAAGGGGTATAGTTGTAATTTTCACAGAAAATCGTACATTGGGATTTTGAGGTATTCTTGTCTATCACATACTATCAAAGCTTATGGCTTTGGTTCCAATGCATTCCGACATCGTTTTGTGCCTCAGGTCACCATTCGAAGTTTCGTAGGGGTATAGTTGTAATTTTTACCGAAAATCGTACATTGGGATTTTGAGGAATTCTTGTCTATCACATGCTCACAAAGCTTATAGCTTTAGTTCCAATGCATTCCGACATCGTTTGGTGCCACAAGTCAACATTCGAAGTTTCGTAGGGGTATAGTTGTAATTTTCACAAAAAATCGTACATTGGGATTTTGAGGTATTCTTGTCTATCACATGCTATCAAAGCTTATTGCTTTGGTTCCAATGCATTCCGACATCGTTTGGTGCCTCAAGTCACCTTTCGAAGTTTCGTAGGGGTATAGTTGTAATTTTCACAGAAAATCGTACATTGAGATTTTGAGGTATTCTTGTCTATCACATGCTCACAAATCTTATGGTTTTGGTTCCAATGCATTCCGTCATCGTTTGGTGCCTCAAATCACCATTCGAAGTTTCGTAGGGGAATAGTTGTAATTTTAACCAAAAATCGTACATTGGGATTTTGAGGTATTCTTGTCTATCACATGCTCACAAAGCTTATGGCTTTGGTTCCAATGCATTCCGACATCGTTTGGTGCCACAAATCACCATTCGAAGTTTCATAGGGGTTTAGTTGTAATTTTCACCAAAAATCGTACATTGGGATTTTGAGGTATTCTTGTCTATCACATGCTCACAAAGCTTATGGCTTTGGTTCCAATGCATTCCGACATCGTTATGTGCCTCAAATCACCATTCGAAGTTTCATAGGGGTATAGTTGTAATTTTCACCGAAAATCGTACATTGGAATTTTGAGGTATTCTTGTCTATCACATGCTCACAAATCTTATGGTTTTGGTTCCAATGCATTTCGACATCATTTGGTGCCTCAAGTCACCATTCGAAGTTTCGTAGGGGTAAAGTTGTAATTTTCACCGAAAATCGTACATTGAAATTTTGAGGCATTCTTGTCTATCACATGCTCACAAATCTTATGGTTTTGGTTCCAATGCATTCCGACATCGTTTGGTGCCTCATGTCACCATTCGAAGTTTCGTAGGGGTATAGTTGTAATTTTCACCGAAAATCGTACATTGGGATTTTGAGGAATTCTTGTCTATCACATGCTCACAAAGCTTATAGCTTTAGTTCCAATGCATTCCGACATCGTTTGGTGCCACAAGTCACCATTCGATGTTTCGTAGGAGTATAGTTGTAATTTTTACTGAAAATCGTACATTGGGATTTTGAGGTATTCTTGTCTATCACATGCTCACAAAGCTTATGGCTTTGGTTCCAATGCATTCCGACATCGTTTGGTGCCTCAAGTCACCATTCGAAGTTTCGTAGGGGTATAGTTGTAATTTTCACATAAAATCGTACATTGGGATTTTGAGGTATTCTTGTCTATCACATTCTATCAAAGCTTATGGCTTTGGTTCCAATGCATTCCGACATCGTTTGGTGCCTCAGGTCACCATTCGAAGTTTCGTAGGGGTATAGTTGTTATTTTCACAAAAAATCGTACAATGGGATTTTGAGGTATTCTTGTCTATCACATGCTATCAAAGCTTATGGCTTTGGTTCCAATGCATTCCGTCATCGTTTGGTGCCTCAAATCACCATTCGAAGTTTCGTAAGGGTATAGTTGTAATTTTCACCGAAAATCGTACATTGGGATTTTGAGGTATTCTTGTCTATCACATGCGCACAAAGCTTATGGCTTTGGTTCCAATGCATTCCGACATCGTTTGGTGCCTCAAGTCACCATTCGAAGTTTCGTAGGGGTATAGTTGTAATTTTCACCGAAAATCGTACATTGAGATTTTGAGGTATTCTTGTATATCACATGCTCACAAAGCTTATGGCTTTGGTTCCAATGCATTCCGACATCGAATGGTGCCTCAAGTCACCATTCGAAGTTTCGAAGGGGTATAGTTGTAATTTTCACAAAAAATCGTAAATTGGGATTTTGAGGTATTCTTGTCTATCACATACTATCAAAGCTTATGGCTTTGGTTTCAATGCATTCCGACATCGTTTTGTGCCTCAGGTCACCATTCGAAGTTTCGTAGGGGTATAGTTGTAATTTTCACAGAAAATCGTACATTGGGATTTTGAGGTATTCTTGTCTATCACATGCTATCAAAGCTTATGGCTTTGGTTCCAATGCATTCCGTCATCGTTTGGTGCCTCAAATCACCATTCGAAGTTTCGTAGGGGTATAGTTGTAATTTTCACCGAAAATCGTACATTGGGATTTTGAGGTATTCTTGTCTATCACATGCGCACAAAGCTTATGGCTTTGGTTCCAATGCATTCCGACATCGTTTGGTGCCTCAAATCACCATTCGAAGTTTCGTAGGGGTTTAGTTGTAATTTTCACCGAAAATCGTACATTGAGATTTTGAGGTATTCTTGTCTATCACATGCTATCAAAGCTTATGGCTCTGGTTCCAATGCATTCCAACATCGAATGGTGCCTCAAGTCACAATTCGAAGTTTTGAAGGGGTATAGTTGTAATTTTCACCAAAAATCGTACATTGGGATTTTGAGGTATTCTTGTCTATCACATGCTCACAAAGCTTATGGCTTTGGTTCCAATGCATTCCGACATCGTTTGGTGCCTCAAGTCACCATTCGAAGTTTCGTAGGGGTATATTTGTAATTTTCACCGAAAATCGTACATTGGGATTTTGAGGTATTCTTGTCTATCACATGCTCACAAATCTTATGGTTTTGGTTCCAATGCATTTCGTCATCGTTTGGTGCCTCAAGTCACCATTCGAAGTTTCGTAGGGGTATAGTTGTAATTTTAACCAAAAATCGTACATTGGGATTTTGAGGTATTCTTGTCTATCACATGCTCACAAATCTTATGGTTTTGGTTCCAATGCATTCCGACATCATTTGGTGCCTCAAGTCACCATTCGAAGTTTCGTAGGGGTATAGTTGTAATTTTCCCCGAAAATCGTACATTGGGATTTTGTGGTATTCTTGTCTATCACATGCTATCAAAGCTTATTGCTTTGGTTGCAATGCATTCCGACATCGTTTGGTGGCTCAAGTCACCTTTCGAAGTTTCGTAGGGGTATAGTTGTAATTTTCACAGAAAATCGTAGATTGAGATTTTGAGGTATTCTTGTCTATAACATGCTATCAAAGCTTTTGGCTTTGGTTCCAATGCATTCCGACATCGTTTGGTGGCTCAAGTCACCATTCGATGTTTCGTAGGAGTATAGTTGTAATTTTTACTGAAAATCGTACATTGGGATTTTGAGGTATTCTTGTCTATCACATGCTCACAAAGCTTATGACTTTGGTTCCAATGCATTCCGACATCGTTTGGTGCCTCAAGTCACCATTCGAAGTTTCGTAGGGGTATAGATGTAATTTTCAACGAAAATCGTACATTGAGATTTTGAGGTATTCTTGTATATCACATGCTCACAAAGCTTATGGCTTTGGTTCCAATGCATTCCGACATTGAATGGTGCCTCAAGTCACCATTCGAAGTTTCGAAGGGGTATAGTTGTAATTTTCACAGAAAATCGTACATTGGGATTTTGAGGTATTCTTGTCTATCACATACTATCAAAGCTTATGGCTTTGGTTCCAATGCATTCCGACATCGTTTTGTGCCTCAGGTCACCATTCGAAGTTTCGTAGGGGTATAGTTGTAATTTTTACCGAAAATCGTACATTGGGATTTTGAGGAATTCTTGTCTATCACATGCTCACAAAGCTTATAGCTTTAGTTCCAATGCATTCCGACATCGTTTGGTGCCACAAGTCAACATTCGAAGTTTCGTAGGGGTATAGTTGTAATTTTCACAAAGAATCGTACATTGGGATTTTGAGGTATTCTTGTCTATCACATGCTATCAAAGCTTATTGCTTTGGTTCCAATGCATTCCGACATCGTTTGGTGCCTCAAGTCACCTTTCGAAGTTTCGTAGGGGTATAGTTGTAATTTTCACAGAAAATCGTACATTGAGATTTTGAGGTATTCTTGTCTATCACATGCTCACAAATCTTATGGTTTTGGTTCCAATGCATTCCGTCATCGTTTGGTGCCTCAAATCACCATTCGAAGTTTCGTAGGGGAATAGTTGTAATTTTAACCAAAAATCGTACATTGGGATTTTGAGGTATTCTTGTCTATCACATGCTCACAAAGCTTATGGCTTTGGTTCCAATGCATTCCGACATCGTTTGGTGCCACAAATCACCATTCGAAGTTTCATAGGGGTTTAGTTGTAATTTTCACCAAAAATCGTACATTGGGATTTTGAGGTATTCTTGTCTATCACATGCTCACAAAGCTTATGGCTTTGGTTCCAATGCATTCCGACATCGTTATGTGCCTCAAATCACCATTCGAAGTTTCATAGGGGTATAGTTGTAATTTTCACCGAAAATCGTACATTGGAATTTTGAGGTATTCTTGTCTATCACATGCTCACAAATCTTATGGTTTTGGTTCCAATGCATTTCGACATCATTTGGTGCCTCAAGTCACCATTCGAAGTTTCGTAGGGGTAAAGTTGTAATTTTCACCGAAAATCGTACATTGAAATTTTGAGGCATTCTTGTCTATCACATGCTCACAAATCTTATGGTTTTGGTTCCAATGCATTCCGACATCGTTTGGTGCCTCATGTCACCATTCGAAGTTTCGTAGGGGTATAGTTGTAATTTTCACCGAAAATCGTACATTGGGATTTTGAGGAATTCTTGTCTATCACATGCTCACAAAGCTTATAGCTTTAGTTCCAATGCATTCCGACATCGTTTGGTGCCACAAGTCACCATTCGATGTTTCGTAGGAGTATAGTTGTAATTTTTACTGAAAATCGTACATTGGGATTTTGAGGTATTCTTGTCTATCACATGCTCACAAAGCTTATGGCTTTGGTTCCAATGCATTCCGACATCGTTTGGTGCCTCAAGTCACCATTCGAAGTTTCGTAGGGGTATAGTTGTAATTTTCACATAAAATCGTACATTGGGATTTTGAGGTATTCTTGTCTATCACATGCTATCAAAGCTTATGGCTTTGGTTCCAATGCATTCCGACATCGTTTGGTGCCTCAGGTCACCATTCGAAGTTTCGTAGGGGTATAGTTGTTATTTTCACAGAAAATCGTACAATGGGATTTTGAGGTATTCTTGTCTATCACATGCTATCAAAGCTTATGGCTTTGGTTCCAATGCATTCCGTCATCGTTTGGTGCCTCAAATCACCATTCGAAGTTTCGTAAGGGTATAGTTGTAATTTTCACCGAAAATCGTACATTGGGATTTTGAGGTATTCTTGTCTATCACATGCGCACAAAGCTTATGGCTTTGGTTCCAATGCATTCCGACATCGTTTGGTGCCTCAAGTCACCATTCGAAGTTTCGTAGGGGTATAGTTGTAATTTTCACCGAAAATCGTACATTGAGATTTTGAGGTATTCTTGTATATCACATGCTCACAAAGCTTATGGCTTTGGTTCCAATGCATTCCGACATCGAATGGTGCCTCAAGTCACCATTCGAAGTTTCGAAGGGGTATAGTTGTAATTTTCACAAAAAATCGTAAATTGGGATTTTGAGGTATTCTTGTCTATCACATACTATCAAAGCTTATGGCTTTGGTTTCAATGCATTCCGACATCGTTTTGTGCCTCAGGTCACCATTCGAAGTTTCGTAGGGGTATAGTTGTAATTTTCACAGAAAATCGTACATTGGGATTTTGAGGTATTCTTGTCTATCACATGCTATCAAAGCTTATGGCTTTGGTTCCAATGCATTCCGTCATCGTTTGGTGCCTCAAATCACCATTCGAAGTTTCGTAGGGGTATAGTTGTAATTTTCACCGAAAATCGTACATTGGGATTTTGAGGTATTCTTGTCTATCACATGCGCACAAAGCTTATGGCTTTGGTTCCAATGCATTCCGACATCGTTTGGTGCCTCAAATCACCATTCGAAGTTTCGTAGGGGTTTAGTTGTAATTTTCACCGAAAATCGTACATTGAGATTTTGAGGTATTCTTGTCTATCACATGCTATCAAAGCTTATGGCTCTGGTTCCAATGCATTCCAACATCGAATGGTGCCTCAAGTCACAATTCGAAGTTTTGAAGGGGTATAGTTGTAATTTTCACCAAAAATCGTACATTGGGATTTTGAGGTATTCTTGTCTATCACATGCTCACAAAGCTTATGGCTTTGGTTCCAATGCATTCCGACATCGTTTGGTGCCTCAAGTCACCATTCGAAGTTTCGTAGGGGTATATTTGTAATTTTCACCGAAAATCGTACATTGGGATTTTGAGGTATTCTTGTCTATCACATGCTCACAAATCTTATGGTTTTGGTTCCAATGCATTCCGTCATCGTTTGGTGCCTCAAGTCACCATTCGAAGTTTCGTAGGGGTATAGTTGTAATTTTAACCAAAAATCGTACATTGGGATTTTGAGGTATTCTTGTCTATCACATGCTCACAAAGCTTATGGCTTTGGTTCCAATGCATTCCGACATCGTTTGGTGCCTCAAATCACCATTCGAAGTTTCATAGGGGTATAGTTGTAATTTTCACCGAAAATCGTACATTGAAATTTTGAGGCATTCTTGTCTATCACATGCTCACAAAGCTTATGGCTTTGGTTCCAATGCATTCCGACATCGTTTGGTGCCTCAAGTCACCATTCAAAGTTCCGTAGGGGTATAGTTGTAATTTTCACCGAAAATCGTACATTGGGATTTTGAGGTATTCTTGTCTATCACATGCTCACAAAGCTTATGGCTTTGGTTCCAATGCATTCCGACATCGTTTGGTGCCTCAAGTCACCATTCGAAGTTTCGTAGGGGTATAGTTGTAATTTTCACATAAAATCGTACATTGGGATTTTGAGGTATTCTTGTCTATCACATGCTATCAAAGCTTATGGCTTTGGTTCCAATGCATTCCGACATCGTTTGGTGCCTCAGGTCACCATTCGAAGTTTCGTAGGGGTATAGTTGTTATTTTCACAGAAAATCGTACAATGGGATTTTGAGGTATTCTTGTCTATCACATGCTATCAAAGCTTATGGCTTTGGTTCCAATGCATTCCGTCATCGTTTGGTGCCTCAAATCACCATTCGAAGTTTCGTAGGGGTATAGTTGTAATTTTCACCGAAAATCGTACATTGGGATTTTGAGGTATTCTTGTCTATCACATGCGCACAAAGCTTATGGCTTTGGTTCCAATGCATTCCGACATCGTTTGGTGCCTCAAGTCAACATTCGAAGTTTCGTAGGGGTATAGTTGTAATTTTCACCGAAAATCGTACATTGAAATTTTGAGGTATTCTTGTATATCACATGCTCACAAAGCTTATGGCTTTGGTTCCAATGCATTCCGACATCGAATGGTGCCTCAAGTCACCATTCGAAGTTTCGAAGGGGTATAGTTGTAATTTTCACAAAAAATCGTACATTGGGATTTTGAGGTATTCTTGTCTATCACATACTATCAAAGCTTATGGCTTTGGTTCCAATGCATTCCGACATCGTTTTGTGCCTCAGGTCACCATTCGAAGTTTCGTAGGGGTATAGTTGTAATTTTCACAGAAAATCGTACATTGAGATTTTGAGGTATTCTTGTCTATCACATGCTATCAAAGCTTATGGCTTTGGTTCCAATGCATTCCGACATCGTTTGGTGCCACAAGTCACCTTCGAAGTTTCGTAGGGGTATAGTTGTAATTTTTACAGAAAATCGTACATTGGGATTTTGAGGTATTCTTGTCTATCACATGCTATCAAAGCTTATTGCTTTGGTTCCAATGCATTCCGACATCGTTTGGTGCCTCAAGTCACCTTTCGAAGTTTCGTAGGGGTATAGTTGTAATTTTCACAGAAAATCGTACATTGAGATTTTGAGGTATTCTTGTCTATCACATGCTCACAAATCTTATGGTTTTGGTTCCAATGCATTCCGTCATCGTTTGGTGCCTCAAATCACCATTCGAAGTTTCGTAGGGGTATAGTTGTAATTTTCACCAAAAATCGTAGGGATTTTGAGGTATTCTTGTCTATCACATGCTCACAAAGCTTATGGCTTTGGTTCCAATGCATTCCGACATCGTTTGGTGCCTCAAATCACCATTCGAAGTTTCATAGGGGTTTAGTTGTAATTTTCACCAAAAATCGTACATTGGGATTTTGAGGTATTCTTGTCTATCACATGCTCACAAAGCTTATGGCTTTGGTTCCAATGCATTCCGACATCGTTATGTGCCTCAAATCACCATTCGAAGTTTCATAGGGGTATAGTTGTAATTTTCACCGAAAATCGTACATTGGGATTTTGAGGTATTCTTGTCTATCACATGCTCACAAATCTTATGGTTTTGGTTCCAATGCATATTTCGACATCGTTTGGTGCATCAAGTCACCATTCGAAGTTTCGTAGGGGTAAAGTTGTAATTTTCACCGAAAATCGTACATTGAGATTTTGAGGCATTCTTGTCTATCACATGCTCATAAAGCTTATGGCTTTGGTTCCAATGCATTCCGACATCGTTTGGTGCCTCAAGTCACCATTCAAAGTTCCGTAGGGGTATAGTTGTAATTTTCACCGAAAATCGTACATTGGAATTTTGAGGTATTCTTGTCTATCACATGCTCACAAAGCTTATGGCTTTGGTTCCAATGCATTCCGACATCGTTTGGTGCCTCAAGTCACCATTCGAAGTTTCGTAGGGGTATAGTTGTAATTTTCACATAAAATCGTACATTGGGATTTTGAGGTATTCTTGTCTATCACATGCTATCAAAGCTTATGGCTTTGGTTCCAATGCATTCCGACATCGTTTGGTGCCTCAGGTCACCATTCGAAGTTTCGTAGGGGTATAGTTGTAATTTTCACAGAAAATCGTACATTGGGATTTTGAGGTATTCTTGTCTATCACATGCTATCAAAGCTTATGGCTTTGGTTCCAATGCATTCCGACATCGTTTGGTGCCTCAAGTCACCATTCGAAGTTTCGTAGGGGTTTAGTTGTAATTTTCACCGAAAATCGTACATTGGGATGTTGAGGTATTCTTGTCTATCACATGCTCACAAATCTTATGGTTTTGGGTCCAATGCATTCCGACATCGTTTGGTGCCTCAAGTCACCATTCGAAGTTTCGTAGGGATATATTTGTAATTTTCACCGAAAATCGTACATTGGGATTTTGAGGTATTCTTGTCTATCACATGCTCACAAAGCTTATAGCTTTAGTTCCAATGCATTCCGACATCGTTTGGTGCCACAAGTCACCATTCGAAGTTTCGTTGGGGTATAGTTGTAATTTTCACAGAAAATCGTACATTGGGATTTTGAGGTATTCTTGTCTATCACATGCTATCAAAGCTTATTGCTTTGGTTCCAATGCATTCCGACATCGTTTTGTGCCTCAGGTCACCTTTCGAAGTTTCGTAGGGGTATAGTTGTAATTTTCACCGAAAATCGTACATTGGGATGTTGAGGTATTCTTGTCTATCACATGCTCACAAAGCTTATGACTTTGGTTCCAATGCATTCCGACATCGTTTGGTGCCTCAAGTCACCATTCGAAGTTTCGTAGGGGTATAGATGTAATTTTCAACGAAAATCGTACATTGAGATTTTGAGGTATTCTTGTATATCACATGCTCACAAAGCTTATGGCTTTGGTTCCAATGCATTCCGACATTGAATGGTGCCTCAAGTCACCATTCGAAGTTTCGAAGGGGTATAGTTGTAATTTTCACAGAAAATCGTACATTGGGATTTTGAGGTATTCTTGTCTATCACATACTATCAAAGCTTATGGCTTTGGTTCCAATGCATTCCGACATCGTTTTGTGCCTCAGGTCACCATTCGAAGTTTCGTAGGGGTATAGTTGTAATTTTCACCGAAAATCGTACATTGGGATTTTGAGGAATTCTTGTCTATCACATGCTCACAAAGCTTATAGCTTTAGTTTCAATGCATTCCGACATCGTTTGGTGCCACAAGTCAACATTCGAAGTTTCGTAGGGGTATAGTTGTAATTTTCACAAAAAATCGTACATTGGGATTTTGAGGTATTCTTGTCTATCACATGCTATAAAAGCTTATTGCTTTGGTTCCAATGCATTCCGACATCGTTTGGTGCCTCAAGTCACCTTTCGAAGTTTCGTAGGGGTATAGTTGTAATTTTCACAGAAAATCGTACATTGAGATTTTGAGGTATTCTTGTCTATCACATGCTCACAAATCTTATGGTTTTGGTTCCAATGCATTCCGTCATCGTTTGGTGCCTCAAATCACCATTCGAAGTTTCGTAGGGGAATAGTTGTAATTTTAACCAAAAATCGTACATTGGGATTTTGAGGTATTCTTGTCTATCACATGCTCACAAAGCTTATGGCTTTGGTTCCAATGCATTCCGACATCGTTTGGTGCCACAAATCACCATTCGAAGTTTCATAGGGGTTTAGTTGTAATTTTCACCAAAAATCGTACATTGGGATTTTGAGGTATTCTTGTCTATCACATGCTCACAAAGCTTATGGCTTTGGTTCCAATGCATTCCGACATCGTTATGTGCCTCAAATCACCATTCGAAGTTTCATAGGGGTATAGTTGTAATTTTCACCGAAAATCGTACATTGGAATTTTGAGGTATTCTTGTCTATCACATGCTCACAAATCTTATGGTTTTGGTTCCAATGCATTTCGACATCATTTGGTGCCTCAAGTCACCATTCGAAGTTTCGTAGGGGTAAAGTTGTAATTTTCACCGAAAATCGTACATTGGGATTTTGAGGTATTCTTGTCTATCACATGCTCACAAAGCTTATGGCTTTGGTTCCAATGCATTCCGACATCGTTATGTGCCTCAAATCACCATTCGAAGTTTCATAGGGGTATAGTTGTAATTTTCACCGAAAATCGTACATTGGAATTTTGAGGTATTCTTGTCTATCACATGCTCACAAATCTTATGGTTTTGGTTCCAATGCATTTCGACATCATTTGGTGCCTCAAGTCACCATTCGAAGTTTCGTAGGGGTAAAGTTGTAATTTTCACCGAAAATCGTACATTGAAATTTTGAGGCATTCTTGTCTATCACATGCTCACAAATCTTATGGTTTTGGTTCCAATGCATTCCGACATCGTTTGGTGCCTCATGTCACCATTCGAAGTTTCGTAGGGGTATAGTTGTAATTTTCACCGAAAATCGTACATTGGGATTTTGAGGAATTCTTGTCTATCACATGCTCACAAAGCTTATAGCTTTAGTTCCAATGCATTCCGACATCGTTTGGTGCCACAAGTCACCATTCGATGTTTCGTAGGAGTATAGTTGTAATTTTTACTGAAAATCGTACATTGGGATTTTGAGGTATTCTTGTCTATCACATGCTCACAAAGCTTATGGCTTTGGTTCCAATGCATTCCGACATCGTTTGGTGCCTCAAGTCACCATTCGAAGTTTCGTAGGGGTATAGTTGTAATTTTCACATAAAATCGTACATTGGGATTTTGAGGTATTCTTGTCTATCACATGCTATCAAAGCTTATGGCTTTGGTTCCAATGCATTCCGACATCGTTTGGTGCCTCAGGTCACCATTCGAAGTTTCGTAGGGGTATAGTTGTTATTTTCACAGAAAATCGTACAATGGGATTTTGAGGTATTCTTGTCTATCACATGCTATCAAAGCTTATGGCTTTGGTTCCAATGCATTCCGTCATCGTTTGGTGCCTCAAATCACCATTCGAAGTTTCGTAAGGGTATAGTTGTAATTTTCACCGAAAATCGTACATTGGGATTTTGAGGTATTCTTGTCTATCACATGCGCACAAAGCTTATGGCTTTGGTTCCAATGCATTCCGACATCGTTTGGTGCCTCAAGTCACCATTCGAAGTTTCGTAGGGGTATAGTTGTAATTTTCACCGAAAATCGTACATTGAGATTTTGAGGTATTCTTGTATATCACATGCTCACAAAGCTTATGGCTTTGGTTCCAATGCATTCCGACATCGAATGGTGCCTCAAGTCACCATTCGAAGTTTCGAAGGGGTATAGTTGTAATTTTCACAAAAAATCGTAAATTGGGATTTTGAGGTATTCTTGTCTATCACATACTATCAAAGCTTATGGCTTTGGTTTCAATGCATTCCGACATCGTTTTGTGCCTCAGGTCACCATTCGAAGTTTCGTAGGGGTATAGTTGTAATTTTCACAGAAAATCGTACATTGGGATTTTGAGGTATTCTTGTCTATCACATGCTATCAAAGCTTATGGCTTTGGTTCCAATGCATTCCGTCATCGTTTGGTGCCTCAAATCACCATTCGAAGTTTCGTAGGGGAATAGTTGTAATTTTAACCAAAAATCGTACATTGGGATTTTGAGGTATTCTTGTCTATCACATGCTCACAAAGCTTATGGCTTTGGTTCCAATGCATTCCGACATCGTTTGGTGCCACAAATCACCATTCGAAGTTTCATAGGGGTTTAGTTGTAATTTTCACCAAAAATCGTACATTGGGATTTTGAGGTATTCTTGTCTATCACATGCTCACAAAGCTTATGGCTTTGGTTCCAATGCATTCCGACATCGTTATGTGCCTCAAATCACCATTCGAAGTTTCATAGGGGTATAGTTGTAATTTTCACCGAAAATCGTACATTGGAATTTTGAGGTATTCTTGTCTATCACATGCTCACAAATCTTATGGTTTTGGTTCCAATGCATTTCGACATCATTTGGTGCCTCAAGTCACCATTCGAAGTTTCGTAGGGGTAAAGTTGTAATTTTCACCGAAAATCGTACATTGAAATTTTGAGGCATTCTTGTCTATCACATGCTCACAAATCTTATGGTTTTGGTTCCAATGCATTCCGACATCGTTTGGTGCCTCATGTCACCATTCGAAGTTTCGTAGGGGTATAGTTGTAATTTTCACCGAAAATCGTACATTGGGATTTTGAGGAATTCTTGTCTATCACATGCTCACAAAGCTTATAGCTTTAGTTCCAATGCATTCCGACATCGTTTGGTGCCACAAGTCACCATTCGATGTTTCGTAGGAGTATAGTTGTAATTTTTACTGAAAATCGTACATTGGGATTTTGAGGTATTCTTGTCTATCACATGCTCACAAAGCTTATGGCTTTGGTTCCAATGCATTCCGACATCGTTTGGTGCCTCAAGTCACCATTCGAAGTTTCGTAGGGGTATAGTTGTAATTTTCACATAAAATCGTACATTGGGATTTTGAGGTATTCTTGTCTATCACATGCTATCAAAGCTTATGGCTTTGGTTCCAATGCATTCCGACATCGTTTGGTGCCTCAGGTCACCATTCGAAGTTTCGTAGGGGTATAGTTGTTATTTTCACAGAAAATCGTACAATGGGATTTTGAGGTATTCTTGTCTATCACATGCTATCAAAGCTTATGGCTTTGGTTCCAATGCATTCCGTCATCGTTTGGTGCCTCAAATCACCATTCGAAGTTTCGTAAGGGTATAGTTGTAATTTTCACCGAAAATCGTACATTGGGATTTTGAGGTATTCTTGTCTATCACATGCGCACAAAGCTTATGGCTTTGGTTCCAATGCATTCCGACATCGTTTGGTGCCTCAAGTCACCATTCGAAGTTTCGTAGGGGTATAGTTGTAATTTTCACCGAAAATCGTACATTGAGATTTTGAGGTATTCTTGTATATCACATGCTCACAAAGCTTATGGCTTTGGTTCCAATGCATTCCGACATCGAATGGTGCCTCAAGTCACCATTCGAAGTTTCGAAGGGGTATAGTTGTAATTTTCACAAAAAATCGTAAATTGGGATTTTGAGGTATTCTTGTCTATCACATACTATCAAAGCTTATGGCTTTGGTTTCAATGCATTCCGACATCGTTTTGTGCCTCAGGTCACCATTCGAAGTTTCGTAGGGGTATAGTTGTAATTTTCACAGAAAATCGTACATTGGGATTTTGAGGTATTCTTGTCTATCACATGCTATCAAAGCTTATGGCTTTGGTTCCAATGCATTCCGTCATCGTTTGGTGCCTCAAATCACCATTCGAAGTTTCGTAGGGGTATAGTTGTAATTTTCACCGAAAATCGTACATTGGGATTTTGAGGTATTCTTGTCTATCACATGCGCACAAAGCTTATGGCTTTGGTTCCAATGCATTCCGACATCGTTTGGTGCCTCAAATCACCATTCGAAGTTTCGTAGGGGTTTAGTTGTAATTTTCACCGAAAATCGTACATTGAGATTTTGAGGTATTCTTGTCTATCACATGCTATCAAAGCTTATGGCTCTGGTTCCAATGCATTCCAACATCGAATGGTGCCTCAAGTCACAATTCGAAGTTTTGAAGGGGTATAGTTGTAATTTTCACCAAAAATCGTACATTGGGATTTTGAGGTATTCTTGTCTATCACATGCTCACAAAGCTTATGGCTTTGGTTCCAATGCATTCCGACATCGTTTGGTGCCTCAAGTCACCATTCGAAGTTTCGTAGGGGTATATTTGTAATTTTCACCGAAAATCGTACATTGGGATTTTGAGGTATTCTTGTCTATCACATGCTCACAAATCTTATGGTTTTGGTTCCAATGCATTCCGTCATCGTTTGGTGCCTCAAGTCACCATTCGAAGTTTCGTAGGGGTATAGTTGTAATTTTAACCAAAAATCGTACATTGGGATTTTGAGGTATTCTTGTCTATCACATGCTCACAAAGCTTATGGCTTTGGTTCCAATGCATTCCGACATCGTTTGGTGCCTCAAATCACCATTCGAAGTTTCATAGGGGTATAGTTGTAATTTTCACCGAAAATCGTACATTGAAATTTTGAGGCATTCTTGTCTATCACATGCTCACAAAGCTTATGGCTTTGGTTCCAATGCATTCCGACATCGTTTGGTGCCTCAAGTCACCATTCAAAGTTCCGTAGGGGTATAGTTGTAATTTTCACCGAAAATCGTACATTGGGATTTTGAGGTATTCTTGTCTATCACATGCTCACAAAGCTTATGGCTTTGGTTCCAATGCATTCCGACATCGTTTGGTGCCTCAAGTCACCATTCGAAGTTTCGTAGGGGTATAGTTGTAATTTTCACATAAAATCGTACATTGGGATTTTGAGGTATTCTTGTCTATCACATGCTATCAAAGCTTATGGCTTTGGTTCCAATGCATTCCGACATCGTTTGGTGCCTCAGGTCACCATTCGAAGTTTCGTAGGGGTATAGTTGTTATTTTCACAGAAAATCGTACAATGGGATTTTGAGGTATTCTTGTCTATCACATGCTATCAAAGCTTATGGCTTTGGTTCCAATGCATTCCGTCATCGTTTGGTGCCTCAAATCACCATTCGAAGTTTCGTAGGGGTATAGTTGTAATTTTCACCGAAAATCGTACATTGGGATTTTGAGGTATTCTTGTCTATCACATGCGCACAAAGCTTATGGCTTTGGTTCCAATGCATTCCGACATCGTTTGGTGCCTCAAGTCAACATTCGAAGTTTCGTAGGGGTATAGTTGTAATTTTCACCGAAAATCGTACATTGAAATTTTGAGGTATTCTTGTATATCACATGCTCACAAAGCTTATGGCTTTGGTTCCAATGCATTCCGACATCGAATGGTGCCTCAAGTCACCATTCGAAGTTTCGAAGGGGTATAGTTGTAATTTTCACAAAAAATCGTACATTGGGATTTTGAGGTATTCTTGTCTATCACATACTATCAAAGCTTATGGCTTTGGTTCCAATGCATTCCGACATCGTTTTGTGCCTCAGGTCACCATTCGAAGTTTCGTAGGGGTATAGTTGTAATTTTCACAGAAAATCGTACATTGAGATTTTGAGGTATTCTTGTCTATCACATGCTATCAAAGCTTATGGCTTTGGTTCCAATGCATTCCGACATCGTTTGGTGCCACAAGTCACCTTCGAAGTTTCGTAGGGGTATAGTTGTAATTTTTACAGAAAATCGTACATTGGGATTTTGAGGTATTCTTGTCTATCACATGCTATCAAAGCTTATTGCTTTGGTTCCAATGCATTCCGACATCGTTTGGTGCCTCAAGTCACCTTTCGAAGTTTCGTAGGGGTATAGTTGTAATTTTCACAGAAAATCGTACATTGAGATTTTGAGGTATTCTTGTCTATCACATGCTCACAAATCTTATGGTTTTGGTTCCAATGCATTCCGTCATCGTTTGGTGCCTCAAATCACCATTCGAAGTTTCGTAGGGGTATAGTTGTAATTTTCACCAAAAATCGTAGGGATTTTGAGGTATTCTTGTCTATCACATGCTCACAAAGCTTATGGCTTTGGTTCCAATGCATTCCGACATCGTTTGGTGCCTCAAATCACCATTCGAAGTTTCATAGGGGTTTAGTTGTAATTTTCACCAAAAATCGTACATTGGGATTTTGAGGTATTCTTGTCTATCACATGCTCACAAAGCTTATGGCTTTGGTTCCAATGCATTCCGACATCGTTATGTGCCTCAAATCACCATTCGAAGTTTCATAGGGGTATAGTTGTAATTTTCACCGAAAATCGTACATTGGGATTTTGAGGTATTCTTGTCTATCACATGCTCACAAATCTTATGGTTTTGGTTCCAATGCATATTTCGACATCGTTTGGTGCATCAAGTCACCATTCGAAGTTTCGTAGGGGTAAAGTTGTAATTTTCACCGAAAATCGTACATTGAGATTTTGAGGCATTCTTGTCTATCACATGCTCATAAAGCTTATGGCTTTGGTTCCAATGCATTCCGACATCGTTTGGTGCCTCAAGTCACCATTCAAAGTTCCGTAGGGGTATAGTTGTAATTTTCACCGAAAATCGTACATTGGAATTTTGAGGTATTCTTGTCTATCACATGCTCACAAAGCTTATGGCTTTGGTTCCAATGCATTCCGACATCGTTTGGTGCCTCAAGTCACCATTCGAAGTTTCGTAGGGGTATAGTTGTAATTTTCACATAAAATCGTACATTGGGATTTTGAGGTATTCTTGTCTATCACATGCTATCAAAGCTTATGGCTTTGGTTCCAATGCATTCCGACATCGTTTGGTGCCTCAGGTCACCATTCGAAGTTTCGTAGGGGTATAGTTGTAATTTTCACAGAAAATCGTACATTGGGATTTTGAGGTATTCTTGTCTATCACATGCTATCAAAGCTTATGGCTTTGGTTCCAATGCATTCCGACATCGTTTGGTGCCTCAAGTCACCATTCGAAGTTTCGTAGGGGTTTAGTTGTAATTTTCACCGAAAATCGTACATTGGGATGTTGAGGTATTCTTGTCTATCACATGCTCACAAATCTTATGGTTTTGGGTCCAATGCATTCCGACATCGTTTGGTGCCTCAAGTCACCATTCGAAGTTTCGTAGGGATATAGTTGTAATTTTCACCGAAAATCGTACATTGGGATTTTGAGGTATTCTTGTCTATCACATGCTCACAAAGCTTATAGCTTTAGTTCCAATGCATTCCGACATCGTTTGGTGCCACAAGTCACCATTCGAAGTTTCGTTGGGGTATAGTTGTAATTTTCACAGAAAATCGTACATTGGGATTTTGAGGTATTCTTGTCTATCACATGCTATCAAAGCTTATTGCTTTGGTTCCAATGCATTCCGACATCGTTTTGTGCCTCAGGTCACCTTTCGAAGTTTCGTAGGGGTATAGTTGTAATTTTCACCGAAAATCGTACATTGGGATGTTGAGGTATTCTTGTCTATCACATGCTCACAAAGCTTATGACTTTGGTTCCAATGCATTCCGACATCGTTTGGTGCCTCAAGTCACCATTCGAAGTTTCGTAGGGGTATAGATGTAATTTTCAACGAAAATCGTACATTGAGATTTTGAGGTATTCTTGTATATCACATGCTCACAAAGCTTATGGCTTTGGTTCCAATGCATTCCGACATTGAATGGTGCCTCAAGTCACCATTCGAAGTTTCGAAGGGGTATAGTTGTAATTTTCACAGAAAATCGTACATTGGGATTTTGAGGTATTCTTGTCTATCACATACTATCAAAGCTTATGGCTTTGGTTCCAATGCATTCCGACATCGTTTTGTGCCTCAGGTCACCATTCGAAGTTTCGTAGGGGTATAGTTGTAATTTTCACCGAAAATCGTACATTGGGATTTTGAGGAATTCTTGTCTATCACATGCTCACAAAGCTTATAGCTTTAGTTTCAATGCATTCCGACATCGTTTGGTGCCACAAGTCAACATTCGAAGTTTCGTAGGGGTATAGTTGTAATTTTCACAAAAAATCGTACATTGGGATTTTGAGGTATTCTTGTCTATCACATGCTATAAAAGCTTATTGCTTTGGTTCCAATGCATTCCGACATCGTTTGGTGCCTCAAGTCACCTTTCGAAGTTTCGTAGGGGTATAGTTGTAATTTTCACAGAAAATCGTACATTGAGATTTTGAGGTATTCTTGTCTATCACATGCTCACAAATCTTATGGTTTTGGTTCCAATGCATTCCGTCATCGTTTGGTGCCTCAAATCACCATTCGAAGTTTCGTAGGGGAATAGTTGTAATTTTAACCAAAAATCGTACATTGGGATTTTGAGGTATTCTTGTCTATCACATGCTCACAAAGCTTATGGCTTTGGTTCCAATGCATTCCGACATCGTTTGGTGCCACAAATCACCATTCGAAGTTTCATAGGGGTTTAGTTGTAATTTTCACCAAAAATCGTACATTGGGATTTTGAGGTATTCTTGTCTATCACATGCTCACAAAGCTTATGGCTTTGGTTCCAATGCATTCCGACATCGTTATGTGCCTCAAATCACCATTCGAAGTTTCATAGGGGTATAGTTGTAATTTTCACCGAAAATCGTACATTGGAATTTTGAGGTATTCTTGTCTATCACATGCTCACAAATCTTATGGTTTTGGTTCCAATGCATTTCGACATCATTTGGTGCCTCAAGTCACCATTCGAAGTTTCGTAGGGGTAAAGTTGTAATTTTCACCGAAAATCGTACATTGGGATTTTGAGGTATTCTTGTCTATCACATGCTCACAAAGCTTATGGCTTTGGTTCCAATGCATTCCGACATCGTTATGTGCCTCAAATCACCATTCGAAGTTTCATAGGGGTATAGTTGTAATTTTCACCGAAAATCGTACATTGGAATTTTGAGGTATTCTTGTCTATCACATGCTCACAAATCTTATGGTTTTGGTTCCAATGCATTTCGACATCATTTGGTGCCTCAAGTCACCATTCGAAGTTTCGTAGGGGTAAAGTTGTAATTTTCACCGAAAATCGTACATTGAAATTTTGAGGCATTCTTGTCTATCACATGCTCACAAATCTTATGGTTTTGGTTCCAATGCATTCCGACATCGTTTGGTGCCTCATGTCACCATTCGAAGTTTCGTAGGGGTATAGTTGTAATTTTCACCGAAAATCGTACATTGGGATTTTGAGGAATTCTTGTCTATCACATGCTCACAAAGCTTATAGCTTTAGTTCCAATGCATTCCGACATCGTTTGGTGCCACAAGTCACCATTCGATGTTTCGTAGGAGTATAGTTGTAATTTTTACTGAAAATCGTACATTGGGATTTTGAGGTATTCTTGTCTATCACATGCTCACAAAGCTTATGGCTTTGGTTTCAATGCATTCCGACATCGTTTTGTGCCTCAGGTCACCATTCGAAGTTTCGAAGGGGTATAGTTGTAATTTTCACAAAAAATCGTAAATTGGGATTTTGAGGTATTCTTGTCTATCACATACTATCAAAGCTTATGGCTTTGGTTTCAATGCATTCCGACATCGTTTTGTGCCTCAGGTCACCATTCGAAGTTTCGTAGGGGTATAGTTGTAATTTTCACAGAAAATCGTACATTGGGATTTTGAGGTATTCTTGTCTATCACATGCTATCAAAGCTTATGGCTTTGGTTCCAATGCATTCCGTCATCGTTTGGTGCCTCAAATCACCATTCGAAGTTTCGTAGGGGAATAGTTGTAATTTTAACCAAAAATCGTACATTGGGATTTTGAGGTATTCTTGTCTATCACATGCTCACAAAGCTTATGGCTTTGGTTCCAATGCATTCCGACATCGTTTGGTGCCACAAATCACCATTCGAAGTTTCATAGGGGTTTAGTTGTAATTTTCACCAAAAATCGTACATTGGGATTTTGAGGTATTCTTGTCTATCACATGCTCACAAAGCTTATGGCTTTGGTTCCAATGCATTCCGACATCGTTATGTGCCTCAAATCACCATTCGAAGTTTCATAGGGGTATAGTTGTAATTTTCACCGAAAATCGTACATTGGAATTTTGAGGTATTCTTGTCTATCACATGCTCACAAATCTTATGGTTTTGGTTCCAATGCATTTCGACATCATTTGGTGCCTCAAGTCACCATTCGAAGTTTCGTAGGGGTAAAGTTGTAATTTTCACCGAAAATCGTACATTGAAATTTTGAGGCATTCTTGTCTATCACATGCTCACAAATCTTATGGTTTTGGTTCCAATGCATTCCGACATCGTTTGGTGCCTCATGTCACCATTCGAAGTTTCGTAGGGGTATAGTTGTAATTTTCACCGAAAATCGTACATTGGGATTTTGAGGAATTCTTGTCTATCACATGCTCACAAAGCTTATAGCTTTAGTTCCAATGCATTCCGACATCGTTTGGTGCCACAAGTCACCATTCGATGTTTCGTAGGAGTATAGTTGTAATTTTTACTGAAAATCGTACATTGGGATTTTGAGGTATTCTTGTCTATCACATGCTCACAAAGCTTATGGCTTTGGTTCCAATGCATTCCGACATCGTTTGGTGCCTCAAGTCACCATTCGAAGTTTCGTAGGGGTATAGTTGTAATTTTCACATAAAATCGTACATTGGGATTTTGAGGTATTCTTGTCTATCACATGCTATCAAAGCTTATGGCTTTGGTTCCAATGCATTCCGACATCGTTTGGTGCCTCAGGTCACCATTCGAAGTTTCGTAGGGGTATAGTTGTTATTTTCACAGAAAATCGTACAATGGGATTTTGAGGTATTCTTGTCTATCACATGCTATCAAAGCTTATGGCTTTGGTTCCAATGCATTCCGTCATCGTTTGGTGCCTCAAATCACCATTCGAAGTTTCGTAAGGGTATAGTTGTAATTTTCACCGAAAATCGTACATTGGGATTTTGAGGTATTCTTGTCTATCACATGCGCACAAAGCTTATGGCTTTGGTTCCAATGCATTCCGACATCGTTTGGTGCCTCAAGTCACCATTCGAAGTTTCGTAGGGGTATAGTTGTAATTTTCACCGAAAATCGTACATTGAGATTTTGAGGTATTCTTGTATATCACATGCTCACAAAGCTTATGGCTTTGGTTCCAATGCATTCCGACATCGAATGGTGCCTCAAGTCACCATTCGAAGTTTCGAAGGGGTATAGTTGTAATTTTCACAAAAAATCGTAAATTGGGATTTTGAGGTATTCTTGTCTATCACATACTATCAAAGCTTATGGCTTTGGTTTCAATGCATTCCGACATCGTTTTGTGCCTCAGGTCACCATTCGAAGTTTCGTAGGGGTATAGTTGTAATTTTCACAGAAAATCGTACATTGGGATTTTGAGGTATTCTTGTCTATCACATGCTATCAAAGCTTATGGCTTTGGTTCCAATGCATTCCGTCATCGTTTGGTGCCTCAAATCACCATTCGAAGTTTCGTAGGGGTATAGTTGTAATTTTCACCGAAAATCGTACATTGGGATTTTGAGGTATTCTTGTCTATCACATGCGCACAAAGCTTATGGCTTTGGTTCCAATGCATTCCGACATCGTTTGGTGCCTCAAATCACCATTCGAAGTTTCGTAGGGGTTTAGTTGTAATTTTCACCGAAAATCGTACATTGAGATTTTGAGGTATTCTTGTCTATCACATGCTATCAAAGCTTATGGCTCTGGTTCCAATGCATTCCAACATCGAATGGTGCCTCAAGTCACAATTCGAAGTTTTGAAGGGGTATAGTTGTAATTTTCACCAAAAATCGTACATTGGGATTTTGAGGTATTCTTGTCTATCACATGCTCACAAAGCTTATGGCTTTGGTTCCAATGCATTCCGACATCGTTTGGTGCCTCAAGTCACCATTCGAAGTTTCGTAGGGGTATATTTGTAATTTTCACCGAAAATCGTACATTGGGATTTTGAGGTATTCTTGTCTATCACATGCTCACAAATCTTATGGTTTTGGTTCCAATGCATTCCGTCATCGTTTGGTGCCTCAAGTCACCATTCGAAGTTTCGTAGGGGTATAGTTGTAATTTTAACCAAAAATCGTACATTGGGATTTTGAGGTATTCTTGTCTATCACATGCTCACAAAGCTTATGGCTTTGGTTCCAATGCATTCCGACATCGTTTGGTGCCTCAAATCACCATTCGAAGTTTCATAGGGGTATAGTTGTAATTTTCACCGAAAATCGTACATTGAAATTTTGAGGCATTCTTGTCTATCACATGCTCACAAAGCTTATGGCTTTGGTTCCAATGCATTCCGACATCGTTTGGTGCCTCAAGTCACCATTCAAAGTTCCGTAGGGGTATAGTTGTAATTTTCACCGAAAATCGTACATTGGGATTTTGAGGTATTCTTGTCTATCACATGCTCACAAAGCTTATGGCTTTGGTTCCAATGCATTCCGACATCGTTTGGTGCCTCAAGTCACCATTCGAAGTTTCGTAGGGGTATAGTTGTAATTTTCACATAAAATCGTACATTGGGATTTTGAGGTATTCTTGTCTATCACATGCTATCAAAGCTTATGGCTTTGGTTCCAATGCATTCCGACATCGTTTGGTGCCTCAGGTCACCATTCGAAGTTTCGTAGGGGTATAGTTGTTATTTTCACAGAAAATCGTACAATGGGATTTTGAGGTATTCTTGTCTATCACATGCTATCAAAGCTTATGGCTTTGGTTCCAATGCATTCCGTCATCGTTTGGTGCCTCAAATCACCATTCGAAGTTTCGTAGGGGTATAGTTGTAATTTTCACCGAAAATCGTACATTGGGATTTTGAGGTATTCTTGTCTATCACATGCGCACAAAGCTTATGGCTTTGGTTCCAATGCATTCCGACATCGTTTGGTGCCTCAAGTCAACATTCGAAGTTTCGTAGGGGTATAGTTGTAATTTTCACCGAAAATCGTACATTGAAATTTTGAGGTATTCTTGTATATCACATGCTCACAAAGCTTATGGCTTTGGTTCCAATGCATTCCGACATCGAATGGTGCCTCAAGTCACCATTCGAAGTTTCGAAGGGGTATAGTTGTAATTTTCACAAAAAATCGTACATTGGGATTTTGAGGTATTCTTGTCTATCACATACTATCAAAGCTTATGGCTTTGGTTCCAATGCATTCCGACATCGTTTTGTGCCTCAGGTCACCATTCGAAGTTTCGTAGGGGTATAGTTGTAATTTTCACAGAAAATCGTACATTGAGATTTTGAGGTATTCTTGTCTATCACATGCTATCAAAGCTTATGGCTTTGGTTCCAATGCATTCCGACATCGTTTGGTGCCACAAGTCACCTTCGAAGTTTCGTAGGGGTATAGTTGTAATTTTTACAGAAAATCGTACATTGGGATTTTGAGGTATTCTTGTCTATCACATGCTATCAAAGCTTATTGCTTTGGTTCCAATGCATTCCGACATCGTTTGGTGCCTCAAGTCACCTTTCGAAGTTTCGTAGGGGTATAGTTGTAATTTTCACAGAAAATCGTACATTGAGATTTTGAGGTATTCTTGTCTATCACATGCTCACAAATCTTATGGTTTTGGTTCCAATGCATTCCGTCATCGTTTGGTGCCTCAAATCACCATTCGAAGTTTCGTAGGGGTATAGTTGTAATTTTCACCAAAAATCGTAGGGATTTTGAGGTATTCTTGTCTATCACATGCTCACAAAGCTTATGGCTTTGGTTCCAATGCATTCCGACATCGTTTGGTGCCTCAAATCACCATTCGAAGTTTCATAGGGGTTTAGTTGTAATTTTCACCAAAAATCGTACATTGGGATTTTGAGGTATTCTTGTCTATCACATGCTCACAAAGCTTATGGCTTTGGTTCCAATGCATTCCGACATCGTTATGTGCCTCAAATCACCATTCGAAGTTTCATAGGGGTATAGTTGTAATTTTCACCGAAAATCGTACATTGGGATTTTGAGGTATTCTTGTCTATCACATGCTCACAAATCTTATGGTTTTGGTTCCAATGCATATTTCGACATCGTTTGGTGCATCAAGTCACCATTCGAAGTTTCGTAGGGGTAAAGTTGTAATTTTCACCGAAAATCGTACATTGAGATTTTGAGGCATTCTTGTCTATCACATGCTCATAAAGCTTATGGCTTTGGTTCCAATGCATTCCGACATCGTTTGGTGCCTCAAGTCACCATTCAAAGTTCCGTAGGGGTATAGTTGTAATTTTCACCGAAAATCGTACATTGGAATTTTGAGGTATTCTTGTCTATCACATGCTCACAAAGCTTATGGCTTTGGTTCCAATGCATTCCGACATCGTTTGGTGCCTCAAGTCACCATTCGAAGTTTCGTAGGGGTATAGTTGTAATTTTCACATAAAATCGTACATTGGGATTTTGAGGTATTCTTGTCTATCACATGCTATCAAAGCTTATGGCTTTGGTTCCAATGCATTCCGACATCGTTTGGTGCCTCAGGTCACCATTCGAAGTTTCGTAGGGGTATAGTTGTAATTTTCACAGAAAATCGTACATTGGGATTTTGAGGTATTCTTGTCTATCACATGCTATCAAAGCTTATGGCTTTGGTTCCAATGCATTCCGACATCGTTTGGTGCCTCAAGTCACCATTCGAAGTTTCGTAGGGGTTTAGTTGTAATTTTCACCGAAAATCGTACATTGGGATGTTGAGGTATTCTTGTCTATCACATGCTCACAAATCTTATGGTTTTGGGTCCAATGCATTCCGACATCGTTTGGTGCCTCAAGTCACCATTCGAAGTTTCGTAGGGATATAGTTGTAATTTTCACCGAAAATCGTACATTGGGATTTTGAGGTATTCTTGTCTATCACATGCTCACAAAGCTTATAGCTTTAGTTCCAATGCATTCCGACATCGTTTGGTGCCACAAGTCACCATTCGAAGTTTCGTTGGGGTATAGTTGTAATTTTCACAGAAAATCGTACATTGGGATTTTGAGGTATTCTTGTCTATCACATGCTATCAAAGCTTATTGCTTTGGTTCCAATGCATTCCGACATCGTTTTGTGCCTCAGGTCACCTTTCGAAGTTTCGTAGGGGTATAGTTGTAATTTTCACCGAAAATCGTACATTGGGATGTTGAGGTATTCTTGTCTATCACATGCTCACAAAGCTTATGACTTTGGTTCCAATGCATTCCGACATCGTTTGGTGCCTCAAGTCACCATTCGAAGTTTCGTAGGGGTATAGATGTAATTTTCAACGAAAATCGTACATTGAGATTTTGAGGTATTCTTGTATATCACATGCTCACAAAGCTTATGGCTTTGGTTCCAATGCATTCCGACATTGAATGGTGCCTCAAGTCACCATTCGAAGTTTCGAAGGGGTATAGTTGTAATTTTCACAGAAAATCGTACATTGGGATTTTGAGGTATTCTTGTCTATCACATACTATCAAAGCTTATGGCTTTGGTTCCAATGCATTCCGACATCGTTTTGTGCCTCAGGTCACCATTCGAAGTTTCGTAGGGGTATAGTTGTAATTTTCACCGAAAATCGTACATTGGGATTTTGAGGAATTCTTGTCTATCACATGCTCACAAAGCTTATAGCTTTAGTTTCAATGCATTCCGACATCGTTTGGTGCCACAAGTCAACATTCGAAGTTTCGTAGGGGTATAGTTGTAATTTTCACAAAAAATCGTACATTGGGATTTTGAGGTATTCTTGTCTATCACATGCTATAAAAGCTTATTGCTTTGGTTCCAATGCATTCCGACATCGTTTGGTGCCTCAAGTCACCTTTCGAAGTTTCGTAGGGGTATAGTTGTAATTTTCACAGAAAATCGTACATTGAGATTTTGAGGTATTCTTGTCTATCACATGCTCACAAATCTTATGGTTTTGGTTCCAATGCATTCCGTCATCGTTTGGTGCCTCAAATCACCATTCGAAGTTTCGTAGGGGAATAGTTGTAATTTTAACCAAAAATCGTACATTGGGATTTTGAGGTATTCTTGTCTATCACATGCTCACAAAGCTTATGGCTTTGGTTCCAATGCATTCCGACATCGTTTGGTGCCACAAATCACCATTCGAAGTTTCATAGGGGTTTAGTTGTAATTTTCACCAAAAATCGTACATTGGGATTTTGAGGTATTCTTGTCTATCACATGCTCACAAAGCTTATGGCTTTGGTTCCAATGCATTCCGACATCGTTATGTGCCTCAAATCACCATTCGAAGTTTCATAGGGGTATAGTTGTAATTTTCACCGAAAATCGTACATTGGAATTTTGAGGTATTCTTGTCTATCACATGCTCACAAATCTTATGGTTTTGGTTCCAATGCATTTCGACATCATTTGGTGCCTCAAGTCACCATTCGAAGTTTCGTAGGGGTAAAGTTGTAATTTTCACCGAAAATCGTACATTGGGATTTTGAGGTATTCTTGTCTATCACATGCTCACAAAGCTTATGGCTTTGGTTCCAATGCATTCCGACATCGTTATGTGCCTCAAATCACCATTCGAAGTTTCATAGGGGTATAGTTGTAATTTTCACCGAAAATCGTACATTGGAATTTTGAGGTATTCTTGTCTATCACATGCTCACAAATCTTATGGTTTTGGTTCCAATGCATTTCGACATCATTTGGTGCCTCAAGTCACCATTCGAAGTTTCGTAGGGGTAAAGTTGTAATTTTCACCGAAAATCGTACATTGAAATTTTGAGGCATTCTTGTCTATCACATGCTCACAAATCTTATGGTTTTGGTTCCAATGCATTCCGACATCGTTTGGTGCCTCATGTCACCATTCGAAGTTTCGTAGGGGTATAGTTGTAATTTTCACCGAAAATCGTACATTGGGATTTTGAGGAATTCTTGTCTATCACATGCTCACAAAGCTTATAGCTTTAGTTCCAATGCATTCCGACATCGTTTGGTGCCACAAGTCACCATTCGATGTTTCGTAGGAGTATAGTTGTAATTTTTACTGAAAATCGTACATTGGGATTTTGAGGTATTCTTGTCTATCACATGCTCACAAAGCTTATGGCTTTGGTTCCAATGCATTCCGACATCGTTTGGTGCCTCAAGTCACCATTCGAAGTTTCGTAGGGGTATAGTTGTAATTTTCACATAAAATCGTACATTGGGATTTTGAGGTATTCTTGTCTATCACATGCTATCAAAGCTTATGGCTTTGGTTCCAATGCATTCCGACATCGTTTGGTGCCTCAGGTCACCATTCGAAGTTTCGTAGGGGTATAGTTGTTATTTTCACAGAAAATCGTACAATGGGATTTTGAGGTATTCTTGTCTATCACATGCTATCAAAGCTTATGGCTTTGGTTCCAATGCATTCCGTCATCGTTTGGTGCCTCAAATCACCATTCGAAGTTTCGTAAGGGTATAGTTGTAATTTTCACCGAAAATCGTACATTGGGATTTTGAGGTATTCTTGTCTATCACATGCGCACAAAGCTTATGGCTTTGGTTCCAATGCATTCCGACATCGTTTGGTGCCTCAAGTCACCATTCGAAGTTTCGTAGGGGTATAGTTGTAATTTTCACCGAAAATCGTACATTGAGATTTTGAGGTATTCTTGTATATCACATGCTCACAAAGCTTATGGCTTTGGTTCCAATGCATTCCGACATCGAATGGTGCCTCAAGTCACCATTCGAAGTTTCGAAGGGGTATAGTTGTAATTTTCACAAAAAATCGTAAATTGGGATTTTGAGGTATTCTTGTCTATCACATACTATCAAAGCTTATGGCTTTGGTTTCAATGCATTCCGACATCGTTTTGTGCCTCAGGTCACCATTCGAAGTTTCGTAGGGGTATAGTTGTAATTTTCACAGAAAATCGTACATTGGGATTTTGAGGTATTCTTGTCTATCACATGCTATCAAAGCTTATGGCTTTGGTTCCAATGCATTCCGTCATCGTTTGGTGCCTCAAATCACCATTCGAAGTTTCGTAGGGGTATAGTTGTAATTTTCACCGAAAATCGTACATTGGGATTTTGAGGTATTCTTGTCTATCACATGCGCACAAAGCTTATGGCTTTGGTTCCAATGCATTCCGACATCGTTTGGTGCCTCAAATCACCATTCGAAGTTTCGTAGGGGTTTAGTTGTAATTTTCACCGAAAATCGTACATTGAGATTTTGAGGTATTCTTGTCTATCACATGCTATCAAAGCTTATGGCTCTGGTTCCAATGCATTCCAACATCGAATGGTGCCTCAAGTCACAATTCGAAGTTTTGAAGGGGTATAGTTGTAATTTTCACCAAAAATCGTACATTGGGATTTTGAGGTATTCTTGTCTATCACATGCTCACAAAGCTTATGGCTTTGGTTCCAATGCATTCCGACATCGTTTGGTGCCTCAAGTCACCATTCGAAGTTTCGTAGGGGTATATTTGTAATTTTCACCGAAAATCGTACATTGGGATTTTGAGGTATTCTTGTCTATCACATGCTCACAAATCTTATGGTTTTGGTTCCAATGCATTCCGTCATCGTTTGGTGCCTCAAGTCACCATTCGAAGTTTCGTAGGGGTATAGTTGTAATTTTAACCAAAAATCGTACATTGGGATTTTGAGGTATTCTTGTCTATCACATGCTCACAAAGCTTATGGCTTTGGTTCCAATGCATTCCGACATCGTTTGGTGCCTCAAATCACCATTCGAAGTTTCATAGGGGTATAGTTGTAATTTTCACCGAAAATCGTACATTGAAATTTTGAGGCATTCTTGTCTATCACATGCTCACAAAGCTTATGGCTTTGGTTCCAATGCATTCCGACATCGTTTGGTGCCTCAAGTCACCATTCAAAGTTCCGTAGGGGTATAGTTGTAATTTTCACCGAAAATCGTACATTGGGATTTTGAGGTATTCTTGTCTATCACATGCTCACAAAGCTTATGGCTTTGGTTCCAATGCATTCCGACATCGTTTGGTGCCTCAAGTCACCATTCGAAGTTTCGTAGGGGTATAGTTGTAATTTTCACATAAAATCGTACATTGGGATTTTGAGGTATTCTTGTCTATCACATGCTATCAAAGCTTATGGCTTTGGTTCCAATGCATTCCGACATCGTTTGGTGCCTCAGGTCACCATTCGAAGTTTCGTAGGGGTATAGTTGTTATTTTCACAGAAAATCGTACAATGGGATTTTGAGGTATTCTTGTCTATCACATGCTATCAAAGCTTATGGCTTTGGTTCCAATGCATTCCGTCATCGTTTGGTGCCTCAAATCACCATTCGAAGTTTCGTAGGGGTATAGTTGTAATTTTCACCGAAAATCGTACATTGGGATTTTGAGGTATTCTTGTCTATCACATGCGCACAAAGCTTATGGCTTTGGTTCCAATGCATTCCGACATCGTTTGGTGCCTCAAGTCAACATTCGAAGTTTCGTAGGGGTATAGTTGTAATTTTCACCGAAAATCGTACATTGAAATTTTGAGGTATTCTTGTATATCACATGCTCACAAAGCTTATGGCTTTGGTTCCAATGCATTCCGACATCGAATGGTGCCTCAAGTCACCATTCGAAGTTTCGAAGGGGTATAGTTGTAATTTTCACAAAAAATCGTACATTGGGATTTTGAGGTATTCTTGTCTATCACATACTATCAAAGCTTATGGCTTTGGTTCCAATGCATTCCGACATCGTTTTGTGCCTCAGGTCACCATTCGAAGTTTCGTAGGGGTATAGTTGTAATTTTCACAGAAAATCGTACATTGAGATTTTGAGGTATTCTTGTCTATCACATGCTATCAAAGCTTATGGCTTTGGTTCCAATGCATTCCGACATCGTTTGGTGCCACAAGTCACCTTCGAAGTTTCGTAGGGGTATAGTTGTAATTTTTACAGAAAATCGTACATTGGGATTTTGAGGTATTCTTGTCTATCACATGCTATCAAAGCTTATTGCTTTGGTTCCAATGCATTCCGACATCGTTTGGTGCCTCAAGTCACCTTTCGAAGTTTCGTAGGGGTATAGTTGTAATTTTCACAGAAAATCGTACATTGAGATTTTGAGGTATTCTTGTCTATCACATGCTCACAAATCTTATGGTTTTGGTTCCAATGCATTCCGTCATCGTTTGGTGCCTCAAATCACCATTCGAAGTTTCGTAGGGGTATAGTTGTAATTTTCACCAAAAATCGTAGGGATTTTGAGGTATTCTTGTCTATCACATGCTCACAAAGCTTATGGCTTTGGTTCCAATGCATTCCGACATCGTTTGGTGCCTCAAATCACCATTCGAAGTTTCATAGGGGTTTAGTTGTAATTTTCACCAAAAATCGTACATTGGGATTTTGAGGTATTCTTGTCTATCACATGCTCACAAAGCTTATGGCTTTGGTTCCAATGCATTCCGACATCGTTATGTGCCTCAAATCACCATTCGAAGTTTCATAGGGGTATAGTTGTAATTTTCACCGAAAATCGTACATTGGGATTTTGAGGTATTCTTGTCTATCACATGCTCACAAATCTTATGGTTTTGGTTCCAATGCATATTTCGACATCGTTTGGTGCATCAAGTCACCATTCGAAGTTTCGTAGGGGTAAAGTTGTAATTTTCACCGAAAATCGTACATTGAGATTTTGAGGCATTCTTGTCTATCACATGCTCATAAAGCTTATGGCTTTGGTTCCAATGCATTCCGACATCGTTTGGTGCCTCAAGTCACCATTCAAAGTTCCGTAGGGGTATAGTTGTAATTTTCACCGAAAATCGTACATTGGAATTTTGAGGTATTCTTGTCTATCACATGCTCACAAAGCTTATGGCTTTGGTTCCAATGCATTCCGACATCGTTTGGTGCCTCAAGTCACCATTCGAAGTTTCGTAGGGGTATAGTTGTAATTTTCACATAAAATCGTACATTGGGATTTTGAGGTATTCTTGTCTATCACATGCTATCAAAGCTTATGGCTTTGGTTCCAATGCATTCCGACATCGTTTGGTGCCTCAGGTCACCATTCGAAGTTTCGTAGGGGTATAGTTGTAATTTTCACAGAAAATCGTACATTGGGATTTTGAGGTATTCTTGTCTATCACATGCTATCAAAGCTTATGGCTTTGGTTCCAATGCATTCCGACATCGTTTGGTGCCTCAAGTCACCATTCGAAGTTTCGTAGGGGTTTAGTTGTAATTTTCACCGAAAATCGTACATTGGGATGTTGAGGTATTCTTGTCTATCACATGCTCACAAATCTTATGGTTTTGGGTCCAATGCATTCCGACATCGTTTGGTGCCTCAAGTCACCATTCGAAGTTTCGTAGGGATATAGTTGTAATTTTCACCGAAAATCGTACATTGGGATTTTGAGGTATTCTTGTCTATCACATGCTCACAAAGCTTATAGCTTTAGTTCCAATGCATTCCGACATCGTTTGGTGCCACAAGTCACCATTCGAAGTTTCGTTGGGGTATAGTTGTAATTTTCACAGAAAATCGTACATTGGGATTTTGAGGTATTCTTGTCTATCACATGCTATCAAAGCTTATTGCTTTGGTTCCAATGCATTCCGACATCGTTTTGTGCCTCAGGTCACCTTTCGAAGTTTCGTAGGGGTATAGTTGTAATTTTCACCGAAAATCGTACATTGGGATGTTGAGGTATTCTTGTCTATCACATGCTCACAAAGCTTATGACTTTGGTTCCAATGCATTCCGACATCGTTTGGTGCCTCAAGTCACCATTCGAAGTTTCGTAGGGGTATAGATGTAATTTTCAACGAAAATCGTACATTGAGATTTTGAGGTATTCTTGTATATCACATGCTCACAAAGCTTATGGCTTTGGTTCCAATGCATTCCGACATTGAATGGTGCCTCAAGTCACCATTCGAAGTTTCGAAGGGGTATAGTTGTAATTTTCACAGAAAATCGTACATTGGGATTTTGAGGTATTCTTGTCTATCACATACTATCAAAGCTTATGGCTTTGGTTCCAATGCATTCCGACATCGTTTTGTGCCTCAGGTCACCATTCGAAGTTTCGTAGGGGTATAGTTGTAATTTTCACCGAAAATCGTACATTGGGATTTTGAGGAATTCTTGTCTATCACATGCTCACAAAGCTTATAGCTTTAGTTCCAATGCATTCCGACATCGTTTGGTGCCACAAGTCAACATTCGAAGTTTCGTAGGGGTATAGTTGTAATTTTCACAAAAAATCGTACATTGGGATTTTGAGGTATTCTTGTCTATCACATGCTATAAAAGCTTATTGCTTTGGTTCCAATGCATTCCGACATCGTTTGGTGCCTCAAGTCACCTTTCGAAGTTTCGTAGGGGTATAGTTGTAATTTTCACAGAAAATCGTACATTGAGATTTTGAGGTATTCTTGTCTATCACATGCTCACAAATCTTATGGTTTTGGTTCCAATGCATTCCGTCATCGTTTGGTGCCTCAAATCACCATTCGAAGTTTCGTAGGGGAATAGTTGTAATTTTAACCAAAAATCGTACATTGGGATTTTGAGGTATTCTTGTCTATCACATGCTCACAAAGCTTATGGCTTTGGTTCCAATGCATTCCGACATCGTTTGGTGCCACAAATCACCATTCGAAGTTTCATAGGGGTTTAGTTGTAATTTTCACCAAAAATCGTACATTGGGATTTTGAGGTATTCTTGTCTATCACATGCTCACAAAGCTTATGGCTTTGGTTCCAATGCATTCCGACATCGTTATGTGCCTCAAATCACCATTCGAAGTTTCATAGGGGTATAGTTGTAATTTTCACCGAAAATCGTACATTGGAATTTTGAGGTATTCTTGTCTATCACATGCTCACAAATCTTATGGTTTTGGTTCCAATGCATTTCGACATCATTTGGTGCCTCAAGTCACCATTCGAAGTTTCGTAGGGGTAAAGTTGTAATTTTCACCGAAAATCGTACATTGAAATTTTGAGGCATTCTTGTCTATCACATGCTCACAAATCTTATGGTTTTGGTTCCAATGCATTCCGACATCGTTTGGTGCCTCATGTCACCATTCGAAGTTTCGTAGGGGTATAGTTGTAATTTTCACCGAAAATCGTACATTGGGATTTTGAGGAATTCTTGTCTATCACATGCTCACAAAGCTTATAGCTTTAGTTCCAATGCATTCCGACATCGTTTGGTGCCACAAGTCACCATTCGATGTTTCGTAGGAGTATAGTTGTAATTTTTACTGAAAATCGTACATTGGGATTTTGAGGTATTCTTGTCTATCACATGCTCACAAAGCTTATGGCTTTGGTTCCAATGCATTCCGACATCGTTTGGTGCCTCAAGTCACCATTCGAAGTTTCGTAGGGGTATAGTTGTAATTTTCACATAAAATCGTACATTGGGATTTTGAGGTATTCTTGTCTATCACATGCTATCAAAGCTTATGGCTTTGGTTCCAATGCATTCCGACATCGTTTGGTGCCTCAGGTCACCATTCGAAGTTTCGTAGGGGTATAGTTGTTATTTTCACAGAAAATCGTACAATGGGATTTTGAGGTATTCTTGTCTATCACATGCTATCAAAGCTTATGGCTTTGGTTCCAATGCATTCCGTCATCGTTTGGTGCCTCAAATCACCATTCGAAGTTTCGTAAGGGTATAGTTGTAATTTTCACCGAAAATCGTACATTGGGATTTTGAGGTATTCTTGTCTATCACATGCGCACAAAGCTTATGGCTTTGGTTCCAATGCATTCCGACATCGTTTGGTGCCTCAAGTCACCATTCGAAGTTTCGTAGGGGTATAGTTGTAATTTTCACCGAAAATCGTACATTGAGATTTTGAGGTATTCTTGTATATCACATGCTATCAAAGCTTATGGCTTTGGTTCCAATGCATTCCGACATCGAATGGTGCCTCAAGTCACCATTCGAAGTTTCGAAGGGGTATAGTTGTAATTTTCACAAAAAATCGTAAATTGGGATTTTGAGGTATTCTTGTCTATCACATACTATCAAAGCTTATGGCTTTGGTTTCAATGCATTCCGACATCGTTTTGTGCCTCAGGTCACCATTCGAAGTTTCGTAGGGGTATAGTTGTAATTTTCACAGAAAATCGTACATTGGGATTTTGAGGTATTCTTGTCTATCACATGCTATCAAAGCTTATGGCTTTGGTTCCAATGCATTCCGTCATCGTTTGGTGCCTCAAATCACCATTCGAAGTTTCGTAGGGGTATAGTTGTAATTTTCACCGAAAATCGTACATTGGGATTTTGAGGTATTCTTGTCTATCACATGCGCACAAAGCTTATGGCTTTGGTTCCAATGCATTCCGACATCGTTTGGTGCCTCAAATCACCATTCGAAGTTTCGTAGGGGTTTAGTTGTAATTTTCACCGAAAATCGTACATTGAGATTTTGAGGTATTCTTGTCTATCACATGCTATCAAAGCTTATGGCTCTGGTTCCAATGCATTCCAACATCGAATGGTGCCTCAAGTCACAATTCGAAGTTTTGAAGGGGTATAGTTGTAATTTTCACCAAAAATCGTACATTGGGATTTTGAGGTATTCTTGTCTATCACATGCTCACAAAGCTTATGGCTTTGGTTCCAATGCATTCCGACATCGTTTGGTGCCTCAAGTCACCATTCGAAGTTTCGTAGGGGTATATTTGTAATTTTCACCGAAAATCGTACATTGGGATTTTGAGGTATTCTTGTCTATCACATGCTCACAAATCTTATGGTTTTGGTTCCAATGCATTCCGTCATCGTTTGGTGCCTCAAGTCACCATTCGAAGTTTCGTAGGGGTATAGTTGTAATTTTAACCAAAAATCGTACATTGGGATTTTGAGGTATTCTTGTCTATCACATGCTCACAAAGCTTATGGCTTTGGTTCCAATGCATTCCGACATCGTTTGGTGCCTCAAATCACCATTCGAAGTTTCATAGGGGTATAGTTGTAATTTTCACCGAAAATCGTACATTGAAATTTTGAGGCATTCTTGTCTATCACATGCTCACAAAGCTTATGGCTTTGGTTCCAATGCATTCCGACATCGTTTGGTGCCTCAAGTCACCATTCAAAGTTCCGTAGGGGTATAGTTGTAATTTTCACCGAAAATCGTACATTGGGATTTTGAGGTATTCTTGTCTATCACATGCTCACAAAGCTTATGGCTTTGGTTCCAATGCATTCCGACATCGTTTGGTGCGTCAAGTCACCATTCGAAGTTTCGTAGGGGTATAGTTGTAATTTTCACATAAAATCGTACATTGGGATTTTGAGGTATTCTTGTCTATCACATGCTATCAAAGCTTATGGCTTTGGTTCCAATGCATTCCGACATCGTTTGGTGCCTCAGGTCACCATTCGAAGTTTCGTAGGGGTATAGTTGTTATTTTCACAGAAAATCGTACAATGGGATTTTGAGGTATTCTTGTCTATCACATGCTATCAAAGCTTATGGCTTTGGTTCCAATGCATTCCGTCATCGTTTGGTGCCTCAAATCACCATTCGAAGTTTCGTAGGGGTATAGTTGTAATTTTCACCGAAAATCGTACATTGGGATTTTGAGGTATTCTTGTCTATCACATGCGCACAAAGCTTATGGCTTTGGTTCCAATGCATTCCGACATCGTTTGGTGCCTCAAGTCAACATTCGAAGTTTCGTAGGGGTATAGTTGTAATTTTCACCGAAAATCGTACATTGAGATTTTGAGGTATTCTTGTATATCAGATGCTCACAAAGCTTATGGCTTTGGTTCCAATGCATTCCGACATCGAATGGTGCCTCAAGTCACCATTCGAAGTTTCGAAGGGGTATAGTTGTAATTTTCACAAAAAATCGTACATTGGGATTTTGAGGTATTCTTGTCTATCACATACTATCAAAGCTTATGGCTTTGGTTCCAATGCATTCCGACATCGTTTTGTGCCTCAGGTCACCATTCGAAGTTTCGTAGGGGTATAGTTGTAATTTTCACAGAAAATCGTACATTGAGATTTTGAGGTATTCTTGTCTATCACATGCTATCAAAGCTTATGGCTTTGGTTCCAATGCATTCCGACATCGTTTGGTGCCACAAGTCACCTTCGAAGTTTCGTAGGGGTATAGTTGTAATTTTTACAGAAAATCGTACATTGGGATTTTGAGGTATTCTTGTCTATCACATGCTATCAAAGCTTATTGCTTTGGTTCCAATGCATTCCGACATCGTTTGGTGCCTCAAGTCACCTTTCGAAGTTTCGTAGGGGTATAGTTGTAATTTTCACAGAAAATCGTACATTGAGATTTTGAGGTATTCTTGTCTATCACATGCTCACAAATCTTATGGTTTTGGTTCCAATGCATTCCGTCATCGTTTGGTGCCTCAAATCACCATTCGAAGTTTCGTAGGGGTATAGTTGTAATTTTCACCAAAAATCGTAGGGATTTTGAGGTATTCTTGTCTATCACATGCTCACAAAGCTTATGGCTTTGGTTCCAATGCATTCCGACATCGTTTGGTGCCTCAAATCACCATTCGAAGTTTCATAGGGGTTTAGTTGTAATTTTCACCAAAAATCGTACATTGGGATTTTGAGGTATTATTGTCTATCCCATGCTCACAAAGCTTATGGCTTTGGTTCCAATGCATTCCGACATCGTTATGTGCCTCAAATCACCATTCGAAGTTTCATAGGGGTATAGTTGTAATTTTCACCGAAAATCGTACATTGGGATTTTGAGGTATTCTTGTCTATCACATGCTCACAAATCTTATGGTTTTGGTTCCAATGCATATTTCGACATCGTTTGGTGCATCAAGTCACCATTCGAAGTTTCGTAGGGGTAAAGTTGTAATTTTCACCGAAAATCGTACATTGAGATTTTGAGGCATTCTTGTCTATCACATGCTCATAAAGCTTATGGCTTTGGTTCCAATGCATTCCGACATCGTTTGGTGCCTCAAGTCACCATTCAAAGTTCCGTAGGGGTATAGTTGTAATTTTCACCGAAAATCGTACATTGGAATTTTGAGGTATTCTTGTCTATCACATGCTCACAAAGCTTATGGCTTTGGTTCCAATGCATTCCGACATCGTTTGGTGCCTCAAGTCACCATTCGAAGTTTCGTAGGGGTATAGTTGTAATTTTCACATAAAATCGTACATTGGGATTTTGAGGTATTCTTGTCTATCACATGCTATCAAAGCTTATGGCTTTGGTTCCAATGCATTCCGACATCGTTTGGTGCCTCAGGTCACCATTCGAAGTTTCGTAGGGGTATAGTTGTAATTTTCACAGAAAATCGTACATTGGGATTTTGAGGTATTCTTGTCTATCACATGCTATCAAAGCTTATGGCTTTGGTTCCAATGCATTCCGACATCGTTTGGTGCCTCAAGTCACCATTCGAAGTTTCGTAGGGGTTTAGTTGTAATTTTCACCGAAAATCGTACATTGGGATGTTGAGGTATTCTTGTCTATCACATGCTCACAAATCTTATGGTTTTGGGTCCAATGCATTCCGACATCGTTTGGTGCCTCAAGTCACCATTCGAAGTTTCGTAGGGATATAGTTGTAATTTTCACCGAAAATCGTACATTGGGATTTTGAGGTATTCTTGTCTATCACATGCTCACAAAGCTTATAGCTTTAGTTCCAATGCATTCCGACATCGTTTGGTGCCACAAGTCACCATTCGAAGTTTCGTTGGGGTATAGTTGTAATTTTCACAGAAAATCGTACATTGGGATTTTGAGGTATTCTTGTCTATCACATGCTATCAAAGCTTATTGCTTTGGTTCCAATGCATTCCGACATCGTTTTGTGCCTCAGGTCACCTTTCGAAGTTTCGTAGGGGTATAGTTGTAATTTTCACCGAAAATCGTACATTGGGATGTTGAGGTATTCTTGTCTATCACATGCTCACAAATCTTATGGTTTTGGTTCCAATGCATTCCGACATCGTTTGGTGCCTCAAGTCACCATTCGAAGTTTCGTAGGGATATAGTTGTAATTTTCACCGAAAATCGTACATTGGGATTTTGAGGTATTCTTGTCTATCACATGCTCACAAAGCTTATAGCTTTAGTTCCAATGCATTCCGACATCGTTTGGTGCCACAAGTCACCATTCGAAGTTTCGTTGGGGTATAGTTGTAATTTTCACAGAAAATCGTACATTGGGATTTTGAGGTATTCTTGTCTATCACATGCTATCAAAGCTTATTGCTTTGGTTCCAATGCATTCCGACATCGTTTTGTGCCTCAGGTCACCTTTCGAAGTTTCGTAGGGGTATAGTTGTAATTTTCACCGAAAATCGTACATTGGGATTTTCAGGTATTCTTGTCTATTACATGCTCACAAATCTTATGGTTTTGGTTCCAATGCATTCCGACATCGTTTGGTGCCTCAAGTCGCCATTCGAAGTTTCGTAGGGGTATAGTTGTAATTTTCACCGATAATCGTACATTGGGATTTTGAGGTATTCTTGTCTATCACATACTATCAAAGCTTATGGCTTTGGTTCCAATGCAATCCGACATCGTTTTGTGCCTCAGGTCACCTTTCGAAGTTTCGTAGGGGTATAGTTGTAATTTTCACCGAAAATCGTACATTGGGATTTTGAGGTATTCTTGTCTATCACATGCGCACAAAGCTTATGGCTTTGGTTCCAATGCATTCCGACATCGTTTTGTGCCTCAGGTCACCTTTCGAAGTTTCGTAGGGGTATAGTTGTAATTTTCACCGAAAATCGTACATTGGGATTTTGAGGTATTCTTGTCTATCACATGCGCACAAAGCTTATGGCTTTGGTTCCAATGCATTCCGACATCGTTTGGTGCCTCAAGTCACCATTCAAAGTTCCGTAGGGGTATAGTTGTAATTTTCACCGAAAATCGTACATTGGAATTTTGAGGTATTCTTGTCTATCACATGCTCACAAAGCTTATGGCTTTGGTTCCAATGCATTCCGACATCGTTTGGTGCCTCAAGTCACCATTCGAAGTTTCGTAGGGGTATAGTTGTAATTTTCACATAAAATCGTACATTGGGATTTTGAGGTATTCTTGTCTATCACATGCTATCAAAGCTTATGGCTTTGGTTCCAATGCATTCCGACATCGTTTGGTGCCTCAGGTCACCATTCGAAGTTTCGTAGGGGTAAAGTTGTAATTTTCACAGAAAATCGTACATTGGGATTTTGAGGTATTCTTGTCTATCACATGCTATCAAAGCTTATGGCTTTGGTTCCAATGCATTCCGACATCGTTTGGTGCCTCAAGTCACCATTCGAAGTTTCGTAGGGGTTTAGTTGTAATTTTCACCGAAAATCGTACATTGGGATGTTGAGGTATTCTTGTCTATCACATGCTCACAAATCTTATGGTTTTGGGTCCAATGCATTCCGACATCGTTTGGTGCCTCAAGTCACCATTCGAAGTTTCGTAGGGATATAGTTGTAATTTTCACCGAAAATCGTACATTGGGATTTTGAGATATTCTTGTCTATCACATGCTCACAAAGCTTATAGCTTTAGTTCCAATGCATTCCGACATCGTTTGGTGCCACAAGTCACCATTCGAAGTTTCGTTGGGGTATAGTTGTAATTTTCACAGAAAATCGTACATTGGGATTTTGAGGTATTCTTGTCTATCACATGCTATCAAAGCTTATTGCTTTGGTTCCAATGCATTCCGACATCGTTTTGTGCCTCAGGTCACCTTTCGAAGTTTCGTAGGGGTATAGTTGTAATTTTCACCGAAAATCGTACATTGGGATGTTGAGGTATTCTTGTCTATCACATGCTCACAAATCTTATGGTTTTGGTTCCAATGCATTCCGACATCGTTTGGTGCCTCAAGTCACCATTCGAAGTTTCGTAGGGATATAGTTGTAATTTTCACCGAAAATCGTACATTGGGATTTTGAGGTATTCTTGTCTATCACATGCTCACAAAGCTTATAGCTTTAGTTCCAATGCATTCCGACATCGTTTGGTGCCACAAGTCACCATTCGAAGTTTCGTTGGGGTATAGTTGTAATTTTCACAGAAAATCGTACATTGGGATTTTGAGGTATTCTTGTCTATCACATGCTATCAAAGCTTATTGCTTTGGTTCCAATGCATTCAGACATCGTTTTGTGCCTCAGGTCACCTTTCGAAGTTTCGTAGGGGTATAGTTGTAATTTTCACCGAAAATCGTACATTGGGATTTTCAGGTATTCTTGTCTATTACATGCTCACAAATCTTATGGTTTTGGTTCCAATGCATTCCGACATCGTTTGGTGCCTCAAGTCACCATTCGAAGTTTCGTAGGGGTATAGTTGTAATTTTCACCGATAATCGTACATTGAGATTTTGAGGTATTCTTGTCTATCACATGCTCACAAAGCTTATGGCTTTGGTTCCAATGCATTCCGACATCGTTTGGTGCCTCAAGTCACCATTCGAAGTTTCGTAGGGATATAGTTGTAATTTTCACAGAAAATCGTACATTGGGATTTTGAGGTATTCTTGTCTATCACATACTATCAAAGCTTATGGCTTTGGTTCCAATGCATTCCGACATCGTTTTGTGCCTCAGGTCACCTTTCGAAGTTTCGTAGGGGTATAGTTGTAATTTTCACCGAAAATCGTACATTGGGATTTTGAGGTATTCTTGTCTATCACATGCGCACAAAGCTTATGGCTTTGGTTCCAATGCATTCCGACATCGCCTCAAATCACCATTCGAAGTTTCGTAGGGGTTTAGTTGTAATTTTCACCGAAAATCGTATATTGGGATTTTGAGGTATTCTTGTCTATCACATGCTCACAAATCTTATGGTTTTGGTTCCAATGCATTCCGACATCGTTTGGTGCCTCAAGTCACCATTCGAAGTTTCGTAGGGGTATAGTTGTAATTTTTACCGAAAATCGTACATTAGGATTTTGAGGTATTCTTGTCTATCACATGCTCACAAAGCTTATAGCTTTAGTTCCAATGCATTCCGACATCGTTTGGTGCCACAAGTCACCATTCGAAGTTTCGTAGGGGTATAGTTGTAATTTTCACAGAAAATCGTATATTGGGATTTTGAGGTATTCTTGTCTATCACATGCTATCAAAGCTTATTGCTTTGGTTCCAATGGATTCCGACATCGTTTGGTGCCACAAGTCACCTTCGAAGTTTCGTAGGGGTATAGTTGTAATTTTCACAGAAAATCGTACATTGAGATTTTGAGGTATTCTTGTCTATCACATGCTATCAAAGCTTATGGCTTTGGTTCCAATGCATTCCGACATCGTTTGGTGGCTCAAGTCACCATTCGATGTTTCGTAGGAGTATAGTTGTAATTTTTACTGAAAATCGTACATTGAGATTTTGAGGTATTCTTGTCTATCACATGCTCACAAAGCTTATGGCTTTGGTTCCAATGCATTCCGACATCGTTTGGTGCCTCAAATCACCATTCGAAGTTTCATAGGGGTATAGTTGTAATTTTCACCGAAAATCGTACATTGGGATTTTGAGGTATTCTTGTCTATCACATGCGCACAAAGCTTATGGCTTTGGTTCCAATGCATTCCGACATCGTTTGGTGCCTCAAATCACCATTCGATGTTTCGTAGGGGTTTAGTTGTAATTTTCACCAAAAATCGTACATTGGGATTTTGAGGTATTCTTGTCTATCACATGCGCACAAAGCTTATGGCTTTGGTTCCAATGCATTCCGACATCGTTTGGTGCCTCAAATCACCATTCGATGTTTCGTAGGGGTTTAGTTGTAATTTTCACCGAAAATTGTATATTGGTATTTTGAGGTATTCTTGTCTATCACATGCTCACAAATCTTATGGTTTTGGTTCCAATGCATTCCGACATCGTTTGGTGCCTCAAGTCACCATTCGAAGTTTCGTAGGGGTATAGTTGTTATTTTCACCGAAAATCGTACATTGGGATTTTGAGGTATTCTTGTCTATCACATGCGCACAAAGCTTATGGCTTTGGTTCCAATGCATTCCGACATCGTTTGGTGCCTCAAATCACCATTCGATGTTTCGTAGGGGTTTAGTTGTAATTTTCACCGAAAATCGTACATTGGGATTTTGAGGTATTCTTGTCTATCACATGCGCACAAAGCTTATGGCTTTGGTTCCAATGCATTCCGACATCGTTTGGTGCCTCAAGTCACCATTCGAAGTTTCGTAGGGATATAGTTGTAATTTTCACCGAAAATCGTACATTGAGATTTTGAGGTATTCTTGTATATCACATGCTCACAAAGCTTATGGCTTTGGTTCCAATGCATTCCGACATCGAATGGTGCCTCAAGTCACCATTCGATGTTTCGAAGGGGTATAGTTGTAATTTTCACAGAAAATCGTACATTGGGATTTTGAGGTATTCTTGTCTATCACATACTATCAAAGCTTATGGCTTTGGTTCCAATGCATTCCGACATCGTTTTGTGCCTCAGGTCACCTTTCGAAGTTTCGTAGGGGTATAGTTGTAATTTTCACCGAAAATCGTACATTGGGATTTTGAGGTATTCTTGTCTATCACATGCGCACAAAGCTTATGGCTTTGGTTCCAATGCATTCCGACATCGCCTCAAATCACCATTCGAAGTTTCGTAGGGATTTAGTTGTAATTTTCACCGAAAATCGTATATTGGGATTTTGAGGTATTCTTGTCTATCACATGCTCACAAATCTTATGGTTTTGGTTCCAATGCATTCCGACATCGTTTGGTGCCTCAAGTCACCATTCGAAGTTTCGTAGGGGTATAGTTGTAATTTTCACCGAAAATCGTACATTGGGATTTTGAGGTATTCTTGTCTATCACATCCTCACAAAGCTTATAGCTTTAGTTCCAATGCATTCCGACATCGTTTGGTGCCACAAGTCACCATTCGAAGTTTCGTAGGGGTATAGTTGTAATTTTCACAGAAAATCGTACATTGGGATTTTGAGGTATTCTTGTCTATCACATGCTATCAAAGCTTATTGCTTTGGTTCCAATGCATTCCGACATCGTTTTGTGCCTCAGGTCACCTTTCGAAGTTTCGTAGGGGTATAGTTGTAATTTTCACCGAAAATCGTACATTGGGATTTTGAGGTATTCTTGTCTATCACATGCTCACAAATCTTATGGTTTTGGTTCCAATGCATTCTGACATCGTTTGGTGCCTCAAGTCACCATTCGAAGTTTCGAAGGGGTATAGTTGTAATTTTCACAGAAAATCGTACATTGGGATTTTGAGTTATTTTTGTCTATCACATACTATCAAAGCTTATGGCTTTGGTTCCAATGCATTCCGACATCGTTTTGTGCCTCAGGTCACCATTCGAAGTTTCGTAGGGGTATAGTTGTAATTTTCACAGAAAATCGTACATTGGGATTTTGAGGTATTCTTGTCTATCACATGCGCACAAAGCTTATGGCTTTGGTTCCAATGCATTCCGACATCGTTTGGTGCCTCAAATCACCATTCGATGTTTCGTTGGGGTTTAGTTGTAATTTTCACCGAAAATCGTATATTGGGATTTTGAGGTATTCTTGTCTATCACATGCTCACAAATCTTATGATTTTGGTTCCAATGCATTCCGACATCGTTTGGTGCCTCAAGTCACCATTCGAAGTTTCGTAGGGGTATAGTTGTAATTTTCACCGAAAATCGTACATTGGGATTTTGAGGTATTCTTGTCTATCACATGCCCACAAAGCTTATAGCTTTGGTTCCAATGCATTCCGACATCGTTTTGTGCCTCAAGTCACCATTCGAAGTTTCGTAGGGGTATAGTTGTAATTTTCACCGAAAATCGTACATTGGGATTTTGAGGTATTCTTGTCTATCACATGCTCACAAAGCTTATAGCTTTAGTTCCAATGCATTCCGACATCGTTTGGTGCCACAAGTCACCATTCGAAGTTTCGTAGGGGTATAGTTGTAATTTTCACAAAAAATCGTACATTGGGATTTTGAGGTATTCTTGTCTATCACATGCTATCAAAGCTTATTGCTTTGGTTCCAATGCATTCCGACATCGTTTGGTGCCTCAGGTCACCATTCGAAGTTTCGTAGGGGTATAGTTGTAATTTTCACAGAAAATCGTACATTGGGATTTTGAGGTATTCTTGTCTATCACATGCTATCAAAGCTTATGGCTTTGGTTCCAATGCAATCCGACATCGTTTGGTGCCTCAAGTCACCATTCGAAGTTTCGTAGGGGTTTAGTTGTAATTTTCACCGAAAATCGTACATTGGGATGTTGAGGTATTCTTGTCTATCACATGCTCAAAAATCTTATGGTTTTGGTTCCAATGCATTCCGACATCGTTTGGTGCCTCAAGTCACCATTCGAAGTTTCGTAGGGGTATAGTTGTCATTTTCACCGAAAATCGTACATTGGGATTTTGAGGTATTCTTGTCTATCACATGCGCACAAAGCTTATGGCTTTGGTTCCAATGCATTCCGACATCGTTTGGTGCCTCAAATCACCATTCGATGTTTCGTAGGGGTTTAGTTGTAATTTTCACCGAAAATCGTACATTGGGATTTTGAGGTATTCTTGTCTATCACATGCGCACAAAGCTTATGGCTTTGGTTCCAATGCATTCCGACATCGTTTGGTGCCTCAAGTCACCATTCGAAGTTTCGTAGGGATATAGTTGTAATTTTCACCGAAAATCGTACATTGAGATTTTGAGGTATTCTTGTATATCACATGCTCACAAAGCTTATGGCTTTGGTTCCAATGCATTCCGACATCGAATGGTGCCTCAAGTCACCATTCGATGTTTCGAAGGGGTATAGTTGTAATTTTCACAGAAAATCGTACATTGGGATTTTGAGGTATTCTTGTCTATCACATACTATCAAAGCTTATGGCTTTGGTTCCAATGCATTCCGACATCGTTTTGTGCCTCAGGTCACCTTTCGAAGTTTCGTAGAGGTATAGTTGTAATTTTCACCGAAAATCGTACATTGGAATTTTGAGGTATTCTTGTCTATCACATGCGCACAAAGCTTATGGCTTTGGTTCCAATGCATTCCGACATCGCCTCAAATCACCATTCGAAGTTTCGTAGAGATTTAGTTGTAATTTTCACCGAAAATCGTATATTGGGATTTTGAGGTATTCTTGTCTATCACATGCTCACAAATCTTATGGTTTTGGTTCCAATGCATTCCGACATCGTTTGGTGCCTCAAGTCACCATTCGAAGTTTCGTAGGGGTATAGTTGTAATTTTCACCGAAAATCGTACATTGGGATTTTGAGGTATTCTTGTCTATCACATGCTCACAAAGCTTATAGCTTTAGTTCCAATGCATTCCGACATCGTTTGGTGCCACAAGTCACCATTCGAAGTTTCGTAGGGGTATAGTTGTAATTTTCACAGAAAATCGTACATTGAGATTTTGAGGTATTCTTGTCTATCACATGCTATCAAAGCTTATTGCTTTGGTTCCAATGCATTCCGACATCGTTTTGTGGCTCAGGTCACCTTTCGAAGTTTCGTAGGGGTATAGTTGTGATTTTCACCGAAAATCGTACATTGGGATTTTGAGGTATTCTTGTCTATCACATGCTCACAAATCTTATGGTTTTGGTTCCAATGCATTCTGACATCGTTTGGTGCCTCAAGTCACCATTCGAAGTTTCGAAGGGGTATAGTTGTAATTTTCACAGAAAATCGTACATTGGGATTTTGAGTTATTTTTGTCTATCACATACTATCAAAGCTTATGGCTTTGGTTCCAATGCATTCCGACATCGTTTTGTGCCTCAGGTCACCATTCGAAGTTTCGTAGGGGTATAGTTGTAATTTTCACAGAAAATCGTACATTGGGATTTTGAGGTATTCTTGTCTATCACATGCTATCAAAGCTTATGGCTTTGGTTCCAATGCATTCCGTCATCGTTTGGTGCCTCAAATCACCATTTGAAGTTTCGTAGAGGTATAGTTGTAATTTTCACCGAAAATCGTACATTGGGATTTTGAGGTATTCTTGTCTATCACATGCGCACAAAGCTTATGGCTTTGGTTCCAATGCATTCCGACATCGTTTGGTGCCTCAAATCACCATTCGATGTTTCGTAGGGGTTTAGTTGTAATTTTCACCGAAAATTGTATATTGGGATTTTGAGGTATTCTTGTCTATCACATGCTCACAAATCTTATGGTTTTGGTTCCAATGCATTCCGACATCGTTTGGTGCCTCAAGTCACCATTCGAAGTTTCGTAGGGGTATAGTTGTCATTTTCACCGAAAATCGTACATTGGGATTTTGAGGTATTCTTGTCTATCACATGCGCACAAAGCTTATGGCTTTGGTTCCAATGCATTCCGACATCGTTTGGTGCCTCAAATCACCATTCGATGTTTCGTAGGGGTTTAGTTGTAATTTTCACCGAAAATCGTACATTGGGATTTTGAGGTATTCTTGTCTATCACATGCGCACAAAGCTTATGGCTTTGGTTCCAATGCATTCCGACATCGTTTGGTGCCTCAAGTCACCATTCGAAGTTTCGTAGGGATATAGTTGTAATTTTCACCGAAAATCGTACATTGAGATTTTGAGGTATTCTTGTATATCACATGCTCACAAAGCTTATGGCTTTGGTTCCAATGCATTCCGACATCGAATGGTGCCTCAAGTCACCATTCGATGTTTCGAAGGGGTATAGTTGTAATTTTCACAGAAAATCGTACATTGGGATTTTGAGGTATTCTTGTCTATCACATACTATCAAAGCTTATGGCTTTGGTTCCAATGCATTCCGACATCGTTTTGTGCCTCAGGTCACCTTTCGAAGTTTCGTAGGGGTATAGTTGTAATTTTCACCGAAAATCGTACATTGGGATTTTGAGGTATTCTTGTCTATCACATGCGCACAAAGCTTATGGCTTTGGTTCCAATGCATTCCGACATCGCCTCAAATCACCATTCGAAGTTTCGTAGGGATTTAGTTGTAATTTTCACCGAAAATCGTATATTGGGATTTTGAGGTATTCTTGTCTATCACATGCTCACAAATCTTATGGTTTTGGTTCCAATGCATTCCGACATCGTTTGGTGCCTCAAGTCACCATTCGAAGTTTCGTAGGGGTATAGTTGTAATTTTCACCGAAAATCGTACATTGGGATTTTGAGGTATTCTTGTCTATCACATCCTCACAAAGCTTATAGCTTTAGTTCCAATGCATTCCGACATCGTTTGGTGCCACAAGTCACCATTCGAAGTTTCGTAGGGGTATAGTTGTAATTTTCACAGAAAATCGTACATTGGGATTTTGAGGTATTCTTGTCTATCACATGCTATCAAAGCTTATTGCTTTGGTTCCAATGCATTCCGACATCGTTTTGTGCCTCAGGTCACCTTTCGAAGTTTCGTAGGGGTATAGTTGTAATTTTCACCGAAAATCGTACATTGGGATTTTGAGGTATTCTTGTCTATCACATGCTCACAAATCTTATGGTTTTGGTTCCAATGCATTCTGACATCGTTTGGTGCCTCAAGTCACCATTCGAAGTTTCGAAGGGGTATAGTTGTAATTTTCACAGAAAATCGTACATTGGGATTTTGAGTTATTTTTGTCTATCACATACTATCAAAGCTTATGGCTTTGGTTCCAATGCATTCCGACATCGTTTTGTGCCTCAGGTCACCATTCGAAGTTTCGTAGGGGTATAGTTGTAATTTTCACAGAAAATCGTACATTGGGATTTTGAGGTATTCTTGTCTATCACATGCGCACAAAGCTTATGGCTTTGGTTCCAATGCATTCCGACATCGTTTGGTGCCTCAAATCACCATTCGATGTTTCGTTGGGGTTTAGTTGTAATTTTCACCGAAAATCGTATATTGGGATTTTGAGGTATTCTTGTCTATCACATGCTCACAAATCTTATGATTTTGGTTCCAATGCATTCCGACATCGTTTGGTGCCTCAAGTCACCATTCGAAGTTTCGTAGGGGTATAGTTGTAATTTTCACCGAAAATCGTACATTGGGATTTTGAGGTATTCTTGTCTATCACATGCCCACAAAGCTTATAGCTTTGGTTCCAATGCATTCCGACATCGTTTTGTGCCTCAAGTCACCATTCGAAGTTTCGTAGGGGTATAGTTGTAATTTTCACCGAAAATCGTACATTGGGATTTTGAGGTATTCTTGTCTATCACATGCTCACAAAGCTTATAGCTTTAGTTCCAATGCATTCCGACATCGTTTGGTGCCACAAGTCACCATTCGAAGTTTCGTAGGGGTATAGTTGTAATTTTCACAAAAAATCGTACATTGGGATTTTGAGGTATTCTTGTCTATCACATGCTATCAAAGCTTATTGCTTTGGTTCCAATGCATTCCGACATCGTTTGGTGCCTCAGGTCACCATTCGAAGTTTCGTAGGGGTATAGTTGTAATTTTCACAGAAAATCGTACATTGGGATTTTGAGGTATTCTTGTCTATCACATGCTATCAAAGCTTATGGCTTTGGTTCCAATGCAATCCGACATCGTTTGGTGCCTCAAGTCACCATTCGAAGTTTCGTAGGGGTTTAGTTGTAATTTTCACCGAAAATCGTACATTGGGATGTTGAGGTATTCTTGTCTATCACATGCTCAAAAATCTTATGGTTTTGGTTCCAATGCATTCCGACATCGTTTGGTGCCTCAAGTCACCATTCGAAGTTTCGTAGGGGTATAGTTGTCATTTTCACCGAAAATCGTACATTGGGATTTTGAGGTATTCTTGTCTATCACATGCGCACAAAGCTTATGGCTTTGGTTCCAATGCATTCCGACATCGTTTGGTGCCTCAAGTCACCATTCGAAGTTTCGTAGGGGTATAGTTGTAATTTTCACCGATAATCGTACATTGAGATTTTGAGGTATTCTTGTCTATCACATGCTCACAAAGCTTATGGCTTTGGTTCCAATGCATTCCGACATCGTTTGGTGCCTCAAGTCACCATTCGAAGTTTCGTAGGGATATAGTTGTAATTTTCACAGAAAATCGTACATTGGGATTTTGAGGTATTCTTGTCTATCACATACTATCAAAGCTTATGGCTTTGGTTCCAATGCATTCCGACATCGTTTTGTGCCTCAGGTCACCTTTCGAAGTTTCGTAGGGGTATAGTTGTAATTTTCACCGAAAATCGTACATTGGGATTTTGAGGTATTCTTGTCTATCACATGCGCACAAAGCTTATGGCTTTGGTTCCAATGCATTCCGACATCGCCTCAAATCACCATTCGAAGTTTCGTAGGGGTTTAGTTGTAATTTTCACCGAAAATCGTATATTGGGATTTTGAGGTATTCTTGTCTATCACATGCTCACAAATCTTATGGTTTTGGTTCCAATGCATTCCGACATCGTTTGGTGCCTCAAGTCACCATTCGAAGTTTCGTAGGGGTATAGTTGTAATTTTTACCGAAAATCGTACATTAGGATTTTGAGGTATTCTTGTCTATCACATGCTCACAAAGCTTATAGCTTTAGTTCCAATGCATTCCGACATCGTTTGGTGCCACAAGTCACCATTCGAAGTTTCGTAGGGGTATAGTTGTAATTTTCACAGAAAATCGTATATTGGGATTTTGAGGTATTCTTGTCTATCACATGCTATCAAAGCTTATTGCTTTGGTTCCAATGGATTCCGACATCGTTTGGTGCCACAAGTCACCTTCGAAGTTTCGTAGGGGTATAGTTGTAATTTTCACAGAAAATCGTACATTGAGATTTTGAGGTATTCTTGTCTATCACATGCTATCAAAGCTTATGGCTTTGGTTCCAATGCATTCCGACATCGTTTGGTGGCTCAAGTCACCATTCGATGTTTCGTAGGAGTATAGTTGTAATTTTTACTGAAAATCGTACATTGAGATTTTGAGGTATTCTTGTCTATCACATGCTCACAAAGCTTATGGCTTTGGTTCCAATGCATTCCGACATCGTTTGGTGCCTCAAATCACCATTCGAAGTTTCATAGGGGTATAGTTGTAATTTTCACCGAAAATCGTACATTGGGATTTTGAGGTATTCTTGTCTATCACATGCGCACAAAGCTTATGGCTTTGGTTCCAATGCATTCCGACATCGTTTGGTGCCTCAAATCACCATTCGATGTTTCGTAGGGGTTTAGTTGTAATTTTCACCAAAAATCGTACATTGGGATTTTGAGGTATTCTTGTCTATCACATGCGCACAAAGCTTATGGCTTTGGTTCCAATGCATTCCGACATCGTTTGGTGCCTCAAATCACCATTCGATGTTTCGTAGGGGTTTAGTTGTAATTTTCACCGAAAATTGTATATTGGTATTTTGAGGTATTCTTGTCTATCACATGCTCACAAATCTTATGGTTTTGGTTCCAATGCATTCCGACATCGTTTGGTGCCTCAAGTCACCATTCGAAGTTTCGTAGGGGTATAGTTGTTATTTTCACCGAAAATCGTACATTGGGATTTTGAGGTATTCTTGTCTATCACATGCGCACAAAGCTTATGGCTTTGGTTCCAATGCATTCCGACATCGTTTGGTGCCTCAAATCACCATTCGATGTTTCGTAGGGGTTTAGTTGTAATTTTCACCGAAAATCGTACATTGGGATTTTGAGGTATTCTTGTCTATCACATGCGCACAAAGCTTATGGCTTTGGTTCCAATGCATTCCGACATCGTTTGGTGCCTCAAGTCACCATTCGAAGTTTCGTAGGGATATAGTTGTAATTTTCACCGAAAATCGTACATTGAGATTTTGAGGTATTCTTGTATATCACATGCTCACAAAGCTTATGGCTTTGGTTCCAATGCATTCCGACATCGAATGGTGCCTCAAGTCACCATTCGATGTTTCGAAGGGGTATAGTTGTAATTTTCACAGAAAATCGTACATTGGGATTTTGAGGTATTCTTGTCTATCACATACTATCAAAGCTTATGGCTTTGGTTCCAATGCATTCCGACATCGTTTTGTGCCTCAGGTCACCTTTCGAAGTTTCGTAGGGGTATAGTTGTAATTTTCACCGAAAATCGTACATTGGGATTTTGAGGTATTCTTGTCTATCACATGCGCACAAAGCTTATGGCTTTGGTTCCAATGCATTCCGACATCGCCTCAAATCACCATTCGAAGTTTCGTAGGGATTTAGTTGTAATTTTCACCGAAAATCGTATATTGGGATTTTGAGGTATTCTTGTCTATCACATGCTCACAAATCTTATGGTTTTGGTTCCAATGCATTCCGACATCGTTTGGTGCCTCAAGTCACCATTCGAAGTTTCGTAGGGGTATAGTTGTAATTTTCACCGAAAATCGTACATTGGGATTTTGAGGTATTCTTGTCTATCACATCCTCACAAAGCTTATAGCTTTAGTTCCAATGCATTCCGACATCGTTTGGTGCCACAAGTCACCATTCGAAGTTTCGTAGGGGTATAGTTGTAATTTTCACAGAAAATCGTACATTGGGATTTTGAGGTATTCTTGTCTATCACATGCTATCAAAGCTTATTGCTTTGGTTCCAATGCATTCCGACATCGTTTTGTGCCTCAGGTCACCTTTCGAAGTTTCGTAGGGGTATAGTTGTAATTTTCACCGAAAATCGTACATTGGGATTTTGAGGTATTCTTGTCTATCACATGCTCACAAATCTTATGGTTTTGGTTCCAATGCATTCTGACATCGTTTGGTGCCTCAAGTCACCATTCGAAGTTTCGAAGGGGTATAGTTGTAATTTTCACAGAAAATCGTACATTGGGATTTTGAGTTATTTTTGTCTATCACATACTATCAAAGCTTATGGCTTTGGTTCCAATGCATTCCGACATCGTTTTGTGCCTCAGGTCACCATTCGAAGTTTCGTAGGGGTATAGTTGTAATTTTCACAGAAAATCGTACATTGGGATTTTGAGGTATTCTTGTCTATCACATGCGCACAAAGCTTATGGCTTTGGTTCCAATGCATTCCGACATCGTTTGGTGCCTCAAATCACCATTCGATGTTTCGTTGGGGTTTAGTTGTAATTTTCACCGAAAATCGTATATTGGGATTTTGAGGTATTCTTGTCTATCACATGCTCACAAATCTTATGATTTTGGTTCCAATGCATTCCGACATCGTTTGGTGCCTCAAGTCACCATTCGAAGTTTCGTAGGGGTATAGTTGTAATTTTCACCGAAAATCGTACATTGGGATTTTGAGGTATTCTTGTCTATCACATGCCCACAAAGCTTATAGCTTTGGTTCCAATGCATTCCGACATCGTTTTGTGCCTCAAGTCACCATTCGAAGTTTCGTAGGGGTATAGTTGTAATTTTCACCGAAAATCGTACATTGGGATTTTGAGGTATTCTTGTCTATCACATGCTCACAAAGCTTATAGCTTTAGTTCCAATGCATTCCGACATCGTTTGGTGCCACAAGTCACCATTCGAAGTTTCGTAGGGGTATAGTTGTAATTTTCACAAAAAATCGTACATTGGGATTTTGAGGTATTCTTGTCTATCACATGCTATCAAAGCTTATTGCTTTGGTTCCAATGCATTCCGACATCGTTTGGTGCCTCAGGTCACCATTCGAAGTTTCGTAGGGGTATAGTTGTAATTTTCACAGAAAATCGTACATTGGGATTTTGAGGTATTCTTGTCTATCACATGCTATCAAAGCTTATGGCTTTGGTTCCAATGCAATCCGACATCGTTTGGTGCCTCAAGTCACCATTCGAAGTTTCGTAGGGGTTTAGTTGTAATTTTCACCGAAAATCGTACATTGGGATGTTGAGGTATTCTTGTCTATCACATGCTCAAAAATCTTATGGTTTTGGTTCCAATGCATTCCGACATCGTTTGGTGCCTCAAGTCACCATTCGAAGTTTCGTAGGGGTATAGTTGTCATTTTCACCGAAAATCGTACATTGGGATTTTGAGGTATTCTTGTCTATCACATGCGCACAAAGCTTATGGCTTTGGTTCCAATGCATTCCGACATCGTTTGGTGCCTCAAATCACCATTCGATGTTTCGTAGGGGTTTAGTTGTAATTTTCACCGAAAATCGTACATTGGGATTTTGAGGTATTCTTGTCTATCACATGCGCACAAAGCTTATGGCTTTGGTTCCAATGCATTCCGACATCGTTTGGTGCCTCAAGTCACCATTCGAAGTTTCGTAGGGATATAGTTGTAATTTTCACCGAAAATCGTACATTGAGATTTTGAGGTATTCTTGTATATCACATGCTCACAAAGCTTATGGCTTTGGTTCCAATGCATTCCGACATCGAATGGTGCCTCAAGTCACCATTCGATGTTTCGAAGGGGTATAGTTGTAATTTTCACAGAAAATCGTACATTGGGATTTTGAGGTATTCTTGTCTATCACATACTATCAAAGCTTATGGCTTTGGTTCCAATGCATTCCGACATCGTTTTGTGCCTCAGGTCACCTTTCGAAGTTTCGTAGAGGTATAGTTGTAATTTTCACCGAAAATCGTACATTGGAATTTTGAGGTATTCTTGTCTATCACATGCGCACAAAGCTTATGGCTTTGGTTCCAATGCATTCCGACATCGCCTCAAATCACCATTCGAAGTTTCGTAGAGATTTAGTTGTAATTTTCACCGAAAATCGTATATTGGGATTTTGAGGTATTCTTGTCTATCACATGCTCACAAATCTTATGGTTTTGGTTCCAATGCATTCCGACATCGTTTGGTGCCTCAAGTCACCATTCGAAGTTTCGTAGGGGTATAGTTGTAATTTTCACCGAAAATCGTACATTGGGATTTTGAGGTATTCTTGTCTATCACATGCTCACAAAGCTTATAGCTTTAGTTCCAATGCATTCCGACATCGTTTGGTGCCACAAGTCACCATTCGAAGTTTCGTAGGGGTATAGTTGTAATTTTCACAGAAAATCGTACATTGAGATTTTGAGGTATTCTTGTCTATCACATGCTATCAAAGCTTATTGCTTTGGTTCCAATGCATTCCGACATCGTTTTGTGGCTCAGGTCACCTTTCGAAGTTTCGTAGGGGTATAGTTGTGATTTTCACCGAAAATCGTACATTGGGATTTTGAGGTATTCTTGTCTATCACATGCTCACAAATCTTATGGTTTTGGTTCCAATGCATTCTGACATCGTTTGGTGCCTCAAGTCACCATTCGAAGTTTCGAAGGGGTATAGTTGTAATTTTCACAGAAAATCGTACATTGGGATTTTGAGTTATTTTTGTCTATCACATACTATCAAAGCTTATGGCTTTGGTTCCAATGCATTCCGACATCGTTTTGTGCCTCAGGTCACCATTCGAAGTTTCGTAGGGGTATAGTTGTAATTTTCACAGAAAATCGTACATTGGGATTTTGAGGTATTCTTGTCTATCACATGCTATCAAAGCTTATGGCTTTGGTTCCAATGCATTCCGTCATCGTTTGGTGCCTCAAATCACCATTTGAAGTTTCGTAGAGGTATAGTTGTAATTTTCACCGAAAATCGTACATTGGGATTTTGAGGTATTCTTGTCTATCACATGCGCACAAAGCTTATGGCTTTGGTTCCAATGCATTCCGACATCGTTTGGTGCCTCAAATCACCATTCGATGTTTCGTAGGGGTTTAGTTGTAATTTTCACCGAAAATTGTATATTGGGATTTTGAGGTATTCTTGTCTATCACATGCTCACAAATCTTATGGTTTTGGTTCCAATGCATTCCGACATCGTTTGGTGCCTCAAGTCACCATTCGAAGTTTCGTAGGGGTATAGTTGTCATTTTCACCGAAAATCGTACATTGGGATTTTGAGGTATTCTTGTCTATCACATGCGCACAAAGCTTATGGCTTTGGTTCCAATGCATTCCGACATCGTTTGGTGCCTCAAATCACCATTCGATGTTTCGTAGGGGTTTAGTTGTAATTTTCACCGAAAATCGTACATTGGGATTTTGAGGTATTCTTGTCTATCACATGCGCACAAAGCTTATGGCTTTGGTTCCAATGCATTCCGACATCGTTTGGTGCCTCAAGTCACCATTCGAAGTTTCGTAGGGATATAGTTGTAATTTTCACCGAAAATCGTACATTGAGATTTTGAGGTATTCTTGTATATCACATGCTCACAAAGCTTATGGCTTTGGTTCCAATGCATTCCGACATCGAATGGTGCCTCAAGTCACCATTCGATGTTTCGAAGGGGTATAGTTGTAATTTTCACAGAAAATCGTACATTGGGATTTTGAGGTATTCTTGTCTATCACATACTATCAAAGCTTATGGCTTTGGTTCCAATGCATTCCGACATCGTTTTGTGCCTCAGGTCACCTTTCGAAGTTTCGTAGGGGTATAGTTGTAATTTTCACCGAAAATCGTACATTGGAATTTTGAGGTATTCTTGTCTATCACATGCGCACAAAGCTTATGGCTTTGGTTCCAATGCATTCCGACATCACCTCAAATCACCATTCGAAGTTTCGTAGAGATTTAGTTGTAATTTTCACCGAAAATCGTATATTGGGATTTTGAGGTATTCTTGTCTATCACATGCTCACAAATCTTATGGTTTTGGTTCCAATGCATTCCGACATCGTTTGGTGCCTCAAGTCACCATTCGAAGTTTCGTAGGGGTATAGTTGTAATTTTCACCGAAAATCGTACATTGGGATTTTGAGGTATTCTTGTCTATCACATGCTCACAAAGCTTATAGCTTTAGTTCCAATGCATTCCGACATCGTTTGGTGCCACAAGTCACCATTCGAAGTTTCGTAGGGGTATAGTTGTAATTTTCACAGAAAATCGTACATTGGGATTTTGAGGTATTCTTGTCTATCACATGCTATCAAAGCTTATTGCTTTGGTTCCAATGCATTCCGACATCGTTTTGTGGCTCAGGTCACCTTTCGAAGTTTCGTAGGGGTATAGTTGTGATTTTCACCGAAAATCGTACATTGGGATTTTGAGGTATTCTTGTCTATCACATGCTCACAAATCTTATGGTTTTGGTTCCAATGCATTCTGACATCGTTTGGTGCCTCAAGTCACCATTCGAAGTTTCGAAGGGGTATAGTTGTAATTTTCACAGAAAATCGTACATTGGGATTTTGAGTTATTTTTGTCTATCACATACTATCAAAGCTTATGGCTTTGGTTCCAATGCATTCCGACATCGTTTTGTGCCTCAGGTCACCATTCGAAGTTTCGTAGGGGTATAGTTGTAATTTTCACAGAAAATCGTACATTGGGATTTTGAGGTATTCTTGTCTATCACATGCTATCAAAGCTTATGGCTTTGGTTCCAATGCATTCCGTCATCGTTTGGTGCCTCAAATCACCATTTGAAGTTTCGTAGAGGTATAGTTGTAATTTTCACCGAAAATCGTACATTGGGATTTTGAGGTATTCTTGTCTATCACATGCGCACAAAGCTTATGGCTTTGGTTCCAATGCATTCCGACATCGTTTGGTGCCTCAAATCACCATTCGATGTTTCGTTGGGGTTTAGTTGTAATTTTCACCGAAAATCGTATATTGGGATTTTGAGGTATTCTTGTCTATCACATGCTCACAAATCTTATGGTTTTGGTTCCAATGCATTCCGACATCGTTTGGTGCCTCAAGTCACCATTCGAAGTTTCGTGGAGGTATAGTTGTAATTTTCACCGAAAATCGTACATTGGGATTTTGAGGTATTCTTGTCTATCACATGCCCACAAAGCTTATAGCTTTGGTTCCAATGCATTCCGACATCGTTTTGTGCCTCAAGTCACCATTCGAAGTTTCGTAGGGGTATAGTTGTAATTTACACCGAAAATCGTACATTGGGATTTTGAGGTATTCTTGTCTATCACATGCTCACAAAGCTTATAGCTTTAGTTCCAATGCATTCCGACATCGTTTGGTGCCACAAGTCACCATTCGAAGTTTCGTAGGGGTATAGTTGTAATTTTCACAAAAAATCGTACATTGGGATTTTGAGGTATTCTTGTCTATCACATGCTATCAAAGCTTATTGCTTTGGTTCCAATGCATTCCGACATCGTTTGGTGCCTCAAGTCACCTTTCGAAGTTTCGTAGGGGTATAGTTGTAATTTTCACAGAAAATCGTACATTGAGATTTTGAGGTATTCTTGTCTATCACATGCTCACAAATCTTATGGTTTTGGTTCCAATGCATTCCGTCATCGTTTGGTGCCTCAAATCACCATTCGAAGTTTCGTAGGGGTATAGTTGTAATTTTCACCAAAAATCGTACATTGGGATTTTGAGGTATTCTTGTCTATCACATGCTCACAAAGCTTATGGCTTTGGTTCCAATGCATTCCGACATCGTTTGGTGCCTCAAATCACCATTCGAAGTTTCATAGGGGTTTAGTTGTAATTTTCACCAAAAATCGTACATTGGGATTTTGAGGTATTCTTGTCTATCACATGCTCACAAAGCTTATGGCTTTGGTTCCAATGCATTCCGACATCGTTATGTGCCTCAAATCACCATTCGAAGTTTCATAGGGGTATAGTTGTAATTTTCACCGAAAATCGTATATTGGGATTTTGAGGTATTCTTGTCTATCACATGCTCACAAATCTTATGGTTTTGGTTCCAATGCATTCCGACATCGTTTGGTGCCTCAAGTCACCATTCGAAGTTTCGTAGGGGTATAGTTGTAATTTTCACCGAAAATCGTACATTGGGATTTTGAGGTATTCTTGTCTATCACATGCTCACAAAGCTTATAGCTTTGGTTCCAATGCATTCCGACATCGTTTTGTGCCTCAAGTCACCATTCGAAGTTTCGTAGGGGTATAGTTGTAATTTTCACCGAAAATCGTACATTGGAATTTTGAGGTATTCTTGTCTATCACATGCTCACAAAGCTTATAGCTTTAGTTCCAATGCATTCCGACATCGTTTGGTGCCACAAGTCACCATTCGAAGTTTCGTAGGGGTATAGTTGTAATTTTCACAGAAAATCGTACATTGGGATTTTGTGGTATTCTTGTCTATCACATGCTATCAAAGCTTATTGCTTTGGTTCCAATGCATTCCGACATCGTTTGGTGGCTCAAGTCACCTTTCGAAGTTTCGTAGGGGTATAGTTGTAATTTTCACAGAAAATCGTAGATTGAGATTTTGAGGTATTCTTGTCTATCACATGCTATCAAAGCTTATGGCTTTGGTTCCAATGCATTCCGACATCGTTTGGTGGCTCAAGTCACCATTCGATGTTTCGTAGGAGTATAGTTGTAATTTTTACTGAAAATCGTACATTGGGATTTTGAGGTATTCTTGTCTATCACATGCTCACAAAGCTTATGGCTTTGGTTCCAATGCATTCCGACATCGTTTGGTGCCTCAAGTCACCATTCGAAGTTTCGTAGGGGTATAGTTGTAATTTTCACCGAAAATCGTACATTGAGATTTTGAGGTATTCTTGTATATCACATGCTCACAAAGCTTATGGCTTTGGTTCCAATGCATTCCGACATCGAATGGTGCCTCAAGTCACCATTCGAAGTTTCGAAGGTGTATAGTTGTAATTTTCATAGAAAATCGTACATTGGGATTTTGAGGTATTCTTGTCTATCACATACTATCAAAGCTTATGGCTTTGGTTCCAATGCATTCCGACATCGTTTTGTGCCTCAAGTCACCATTCGAAGTTTCGTAGGGGTATAGTTGTAATTTTCACCGAAAATCGTACATTGGGATTTTGAGGTATTCTTGTCTATCACATGCTCACAAAGCTTATAGCTTTAGTTCCAATGCATTCCGACATCGTTTGGTGCCACAAGTCACCATTCGAAGTTTCGTAGGGGTATAGTTGTAATTTTCACAAAAAATCGTACATTGGGATTTTGAGGTATTCTTGTCTATGACATGCTATCAAAGCTTATTGCTTTGGTTCCAATGCATTCCGACATCGTTTGGTGCCTCAAGTCACCTTTCGAAGTTTCGTAGGGGTATAGTTGTAATTTTCACAGAAAATCGTACATTGAGATTTTGAGGTATTCTTGTCTATCACATGCTCACAAATCTTATGATTTTGGTTCCAATGCATTCCGTCATCGTTTGGTGCCTCAAATCACCATTCGAAGTTTCGTAGGGGTATAGTTGTAATTTTCACCAAAAATCGTACATTGGGATTTTGAGGTATTCTTGTCTATCACATGCTCACAAAGCTTATGGCTTTGGTTCCAATGCATTCCGACATCGTTTGGTGCCTCAAATCACCATTCGAAGTTTCATAGGGGTTTAGTTGTAATTTTCACCAAAAATCGTACATTGGGATTTTGAGGTATTCTTGTCTATCACATGCTCACAAAGCCTATGGCTTTGGTTCCAATGCATTCCGACATCGTTATGTGCCTCAAATCACCATTCGAAGTTTCATAGGGGTATAGTTGTAATTTTCACCGAAAATCGTACATTGGGATTTTGAGGTATTCTTGTCTATCACATGCTCACAAATCTTATGGTTTTGGTTCCAATGCATTTCGACATCGTTTGGTGCATCAAGTCACCATTCGAAGTTTCATAGGGGTTTAGTTGTAATTTTCACCAAAAATCGTACATTGGGATTTTGAGGTATTCTTGTCTATCACATGCTCACAAAGCTTATGGCTTTGGTTCCAATGCATTCCGACATCGTTATGTGCCTCAAATCACCATTCGAAGTTTCATAGGGGTATAGTTGTAATTTTCACCGAAAATCGTACATTGAGATTTTGAGGCATTCTTGTCTATCACATGCTCATAAAGCTTATGGCTTTGGTTCCAATGCATTCCGACATCGTTTGGTGCCTCAAGTCACCATTCAAAGTTCCGTAGGGGTATAGTTGTAATTTTCACCGAAAATCGTACATTGGAATTTTGAGGTATTCTTGTCTATCACATGCTCACAAAGCTTATGGCTTTGGTTCCAATGCATTCCGACATCGTTTGGTGCCTCAAGTCACCATTCGAAGTTTCGTAGGGGTATAGTTGTAATTTTCACATAAAATCGTACATTGGGATTTTGAGGTATTCTTGTCTATCACATGCTATCAAAGCTTATGGCTTTGGTTCCAATGCATTCCGACATCGTTTGGTGCCTCAGGTCACCATTCGAAGTTTCGTAGGGGTATAGTTGTAATTTTCACAGAAAATCGTACATTGGGATTTTGAGGTATTCTTGTCTATCACATGCTATCAAAGCTTATGGCTTTGGTTCCAATGCATTCCGTCATCGTTTGGTGCCTCAAATCACCATTCGAAGTTTCGTAGGGGTATAGTTGTAATTTTCACCGAAAATCGTACATTGGGATTTTGAGGTATTCTTGTCTATCACATGCGCACAAAGCTTATGGCTTTGGTTCCAATGCATTCCGACATCGTTTGGTGCCTCAAGTCACCATTCGAAGTTTCGTAGGGGTATAGTTGTAATTTTCACCGAAAATCGTACATTGAGATTTTGAGGTATTCTTGTATATCACATGCTCACAAAGCTTATGGCTTTGGTTCCAATGCATTCCGACATCGAATGGTGCCTCAAGTCACCATCGAAGTTTCGAAGGGGTATAGTTGTAATTTTCACAGAAAATCGTACATTGGGATTTTGAGGTATTCTTGTCTATCACATGCTCACAAATCTTATGGTTTTGGTTCCAATGCATTCCGACATCGTTTTGTGCCTCAGGTCACCTTTCGAAGTTTCGTAGGGGTATAGTTATAATTTTCACCGAAAATCGTACATTGGGATTTTCAGGTATTCTTGTCTATCACAGGCTCACAAAGCTTATGGCTTTGGTTCCAATGCATTCCGACATCGAATGTTGCCTCAAGTCACCATTCGAAGTTTCGAAGGGGTATAGTTGTAATTTTCACAGAAAATCGTACATTGGGATTTTGAGGTATTCTTGTCTATCATATACTATCAAAGCTTATGGCTTTGGTTCCAATGCATTCCGACATCGTTTTGTGCCTCAGGTCACCTTTCGAAGTTTCGTAGGGGTATAGTTGTAATTTTCACCGAAAATCGTACATTGGGATTTTGAGGTATTCTTGTATATCACAGGCTCACAAAGCTTATGGCTTTGGTTCCAATGCATTCCGACATCGAATGTTGCCTCAAGTCACCATTCGAAGTTTCGAAGGGGTATAGTTGTAATTTTCACAGAAAATCGTACATTGGGATTTTGAGGTATTCTTGTCTATCATATACTATCAAAGCTTATGGCTTTGGTTCCAATGCATTCCGACATCGTTTTGTGCCTCAGGTCACCTTTCGAAGTTTCGTAGGGGTATAGTTGTAATTTTCACCGAAAATCGTACATTGGGATTTTGAGGTATTCTTGTCTATCACATGCGCACAAAGCTTATGGCTTTGGTTCCAATGCATTCCGACATCGTTTGGTGCCTCAAATCACCATTCGAAGTTTCGTAGGGGTTTAGTTGTAATTTTCACCGAAAATCGTACATTGAGATTTTGAGGTATTCTTGTCTATCACATGCTATCAAAGCTTATGGCTCTGGTTCCAATGCATTCCAACATCGAATGGTGCCTCAAGTCACCATTCGAAGTTTTGAAGGGGTATAGTTGTAATTTTCACAGAAAATCGTACATTGGGATTTTGAGGTATTCTTGTCTATCACATGCTCACAAATCTTATGGTTTTGGTTCCAATGCATTCCGACATCGTTTTGTGCCTCAGGTCACCTTTCGAAGTTTCGTAGGGGTATAGTTATAATTTTCACCGAAAATCGTACATTGGGATTTTCAGGTATTCTTGTCTATCACATGCTCACAAATCTTATGGTTTTGGTTCCAATGCATTCCGACATCGTTTGGTGCCTCAAGTCACCATTCGAAGTTTCGTAGGGGTATAGTTGTAATTTTCACCGATAATCGTACATTGAGATTTTGAGGTATTCTTGTCTATCACATGCTCACAAAGCTTATGGCTTTGGTTCCAATGCATTCCGACATCGTTTGGTGGCTCAAGTCACCATTCAAAGTTTCGTAGGGATATAGTTGTAATTTTCACCGAAAATCGTACATTGAGATTTTGAGGTATTCTTGTATATCACAGGCTCACAAAGCTTATGGCTTTGGTTCCAATGCATTCCGACATCGAATGTTGCCTCAAGTCACCATTCGAAGTTTCGAAGGGGTATAGTTGTAATTTTCACAGAAAATCGTACATTGGGATTTTGAGGTATTCTTGTCTATCATATACTATCAAAGCTTATGGCTTTGGTTCCAATGCATTCCGACATCGTTTTGTGCCTCAGGTCACCTTTCGAAGTTTCGTAGGGGTATAGTTGTAATTTTCACCGAAAATCGTACATTGGGATTTTGAGGTATTCTTGTCTATCACATGCGCACATAGCTTATGGCTTTGGTTCCAATGCATTCCGACATCGCCTCAAATCACCATTCGAAGTTTCGTAGGGGTTTAGTTGTAATTTTCACCGAAAATCGTATATTGGGATTTTGAGGTATTCTTGTCTATCACATGCTCACAAATCTTATGGTTTTGGTTCCAATGCATTCCGACATTGTTTGGTGCCTCAAGTCACCATTCGAAGTTTCGTAGGGGTATAGTTGTAATTTTCACCGAAAATCGTACATTGGGATTTTGAGGTATTCTTGTCTATCACATGCTCACAAAGCTTATAGCTTTAGTTCCAATGCATTCCGACATCGTTTGGTGCCACAAGTCACCATTCGAAGTTTTGTAGGGGTATAGTTGTAATTTTCACAGAAAATCGTACATTGGGATTTTGAGGTATTCTTGTCTATCACATGCTATCAAAGCTTATTGCTTTGTTTCCAATGGATTCCGACATCGTTTGGTGCCTCAAGTCACCTTCGAAGTTTCATAGGGGTATAGTTGTAATTTTCACAGAAAATCGTACATTGAGATTTTGAGGTATTCTTGTCTATCACATGCTATCAAAGCTTATGGCTTTGGTTCCAATGCATTCCGACATCGTTTGGTGGCTCAAGTCACCATTCGATGTTTCGTAGGAGTATAGTTGTAATTTTTACTGAAAATCGTACATTGGGATTTTGAGGTATTCTTGTCTATCACATGCTCACAAAGCTTATGGCTTTGGTTCCAATGCATTCCGACATCGTTTGGTGCCTCAAATCACCATTCGAAGTTTCATAGGGGTATAGTTGTAATTTTCACCGAAAATCGTACATTGGGATTTTGAGGTATTCTTGTCTATCACATGCTCACAAATCTTATGGTTTTGGTTTCAATGCATTCCGTCATCGTTTGGTGCCTCAAATCACCATTCGAAGTTTCGTAGGGGTATAGTTGTAATTTTCACCAAAAATCGTACATTGGGATTTTGAGGTATTCTTGTCTATCACATGCTCACAAAGCTTATGGCTTTGGTTCCAATGCATTCCGACATCGTTTGGTGCCTCAAATCACCATTCGAAGTTTCATAGGGGTTTAGTTGTAATTTTCACCAAAAATAGTACATTGGGATTTTGAGGTATTCTTGTCTATCACATGCTCACAAAGCTTATGGCTTTGGTTCCAATGCATTCCGACATCGTTATGTGCCTCAAATCACCATTCGAAGTTTCATAGGGGTATAGTTGTAATTTTCACCGAAAATCGTACATTGGGATTTTGAGGTATTCTTGTCTATCACATGCTCACAAATCTTATGGTTTTGGTTCCAATGCATTTCGACATCGTTTGGTGCCTCAAGTCACCATTCGAAGTTTCGTAGGGGTAAAGTTGTAATTTTCACCGAAAATCGTACATTGAGATTTTGATGCATTCTTGTCTATCACATGCTCATAAAGCTTATGGCTTTGGTTCCAATGCATTCCGACATCGTTTGGTGCCTCAGGTCACCATTCGAAGTTTCGTAGGGGTATAGTTGTAATTTTCACAGAAAATCGTACATTGGGATTTTGAGGTATTCTTGTCTATCACATGCTATCAAAGCTTATGGCTTTGGTTCCAATGCATTCCGTCATCGTTTGGTGCCTCAAATCACCATTCGAAGTTTCGTAGGGGTATAGTTGTAATTTTCACCGAAAATCGTACATTGGGATTTTGAGGTATTCTTGTCTATCACATGCGCACAAAGCTTATGGCTTTGGTTCCAATGCATTCCGACATCGTTTGGTGCCTCAAGTCACCATTCGAAGTTTCGTAGGGGTATAGTTGTAATTTTCACCGAAAATCGTACATTGAGATTTTGAGGTATTCTTGTATATCACATGCTCACAAAGCTTATGGCTTTGGTTCCAATGCATTCCGACATCGAATGGTGCCTCAAGTCACCATTCGAAGTTTCGAAGGGGTATAGTTGTAATTTTCACAAAAAATCGTACATTGGGATTTTGAGGTATTCTTGTCTATCACATACTATCAAAGCTTATGGCTTTGGTTCCAATGCATTCCGACATCGTTTTGTGCCTCAGGTCACCATTCGAAGTTTCGTAGGGGTATAGTTGTAATTTTCACAGAAAATCGTACATTGGGATTTTGAGGTATTCTTGTCTATCACATGCTATCAAAGCTTATGGCTTTGGTTCCAATGCATTCCGTCATCGTTTGGTGCCTCAAATCACCATTCGAAGTTTCGTAGGGGTATAGTTGTAATTTTCACCGAAAATCGTACATTGGGATTTTGAGGTATTCTTGTCTATCACATGCGCACAAAGCTTATGGCTTTGGTTCCAATGCATTCCGACATCGTTTGGTGCCTCAAATCACCATTCGAAGTTTCGTAGGGGTTTAGTTGTAATTTTCACCGAAAATCGTACATTGAGATTTTGAGGTATTCTTGTCTATCACATGCTATCAAAGCTTATGGCTCTGGTTCCAATGCATTCCAACATCGAATGGTGCCTCAAGTCACCATTCGAAGTTTTGAAGGGGTATAGTTGTAATTTTCACAGAAAATCGTACATTGGGATTTTGAGGTATTCTTGTCTATCACATGCTCACAAATCTTATGGTTTTGGTTCCAATGCATTCTGACATCGTTTTGTGCCTCAGGTCACCTTTCGAAGTTTCGTAGGGGTATAGTTATAATTTTCACCGAAAATCGTACATTGGGATTTTCAGGTATTCTTGTCTATCACATGCTCACAAATCTTATGGTTTTGGTTCCAATGCATTCCGACATCGTTTGGTGCCTCAAGTCACCATTCGAAGTTTCGTAGGGGTATAGTTGTAATTTTCACCGATAATCGTACATTGAGATTTTGAGGTATTCTTGTCTATCACATGCTCACAAAGCTTATGGCTTTGGTTCCAATGCATTCCGACATCGTTTGGTGCCTCAAGTCACCATTCGAAGTTTCGTAGGGATATAGTTGTAATTTTCACCGAAAATCGTACATTGAGATTTTGAGGTATTCTTGTATATCACATGCTCACAAAGCTTATGGCTTTGGTTCCAATGCATTCCGACATCGAATGGTGCCTCAAGTCACCATTCGACGTTTCGAAGGGGTATAGTTGTAATTTTCACAGAAAATCGTACATTGGGATTTTGAGGTATTCTTGTCTATCACATACTATCAAAGCTTATGGCTTTGGTTCCAATGCATTCCGACATCGTTTTGTGCCTCAGGTCACCTTTCGATGTTTCGTAGGGGTATAGTTGTAATTTTCACCGAAAATCGTACATTGGGATTTTGAGGTATTCTTGTCTATCACATGCGCACAAAGCTTATGGCTTTGGTTCCAATGCATTCCGACATCGCCTCAAATCACCATTCGAAGTTTCGTAGGGGTTTAGTTGTAATTTTCACCGAAAATCGTATATTGGGATTTTGAGGTATTCTTGTCTATCACATGCTATCAAAGCTTATGGCTTTGGTTCCAATGCATTCCGTCATCGTTTGGTGCCTGAAATCACCATTCGAAGTTTCGTAGGGGTATAGTTGTAATTTTCACCGAAAATCGTAACTTGGGATTTTGAGGTATTCTTGTCTATCACATGCGCACAAAGCTTATGGCTTTGGTTCCAATGCATTCCGACATCGTTTGGTGCCTCAAGTCACCATTCGAAGTTTCGTAGGGGTATAGTTGTAATTTTCACAGAAAATCGTACATTGAGATTTTGAGGTATTCTTGTCTATCACATGCTATCAAAGCTTATGGCTTTGGTTCCAATGCATTCCGTCATCGTTTGGTGCCTGAAATCACCATTCGAAGTTTCGTAGGGGTATAGTTGTAATTTTCACCGAAAATCGTAAATTGGGATTTTGAGGTATTCTTGTCTATCACATGCTATCAAAGCTTATGGCTTTGGTTTCAATGCATTCCGACATCGTTTGGTGCCTCAGGTTACCATTCGAAGTTTCGTAGGGGTATAGTTGTAATTTTCACAGAAAATCGTACATTGGGATTTTGAGGTATTCTTGTCTATCACATGCTATCAAAGCTTATGGCTTTGGTTCCAATGCATTCCGTCATAGTTTGGTGCCTGAAATCACCATTTGAAGTTTCGTAGGGGGTATAGTTGTAATTTTCACCGAAAATCGTAAATTGGGATTTTGAGGTATTCTTGTCTATCACATGCGCACAAAGCTTATGGCTTTGGTTCCAATGCATTCCGACATCGTTTGGTGCCTCAAGTCACCATTCGAAGTTTCGTAGGGGTATAGTTGTAATTTTCACAGAAAATCGTACATTGAGATTTTGAGGTATTCTTGTCTATCACATGCTATCAAAGCTTATGGCTTTGGTTCCAATGCATTCCGTCATCGTTTGGTGCCTCAAATCACCATTCGAAGTTTCGTAGGGGTATAGATGTAATTTTCACCGAAAATCGTACATTGGGATTTTGAGGTATTCTTGTCTATCACATGCGCACAAAGCTTATGGCTTTGGTTCCAATGCATTCCGACATCGTTTGGTGCCTCAAATCACCATTCGAAGTTTCGTAGGGGTTTAGTTGTAATTTTCCCCGAAAATCGTACATTGAGATTTTGAGGTATTCTTGTCTATCACATGCTATCAAAGCTTATGGCTCTGGTTCCAATGCATTCCAACATCGAATGGTGCCTCAAGTCACCATTCGAAGTTTTGAAGGGGTATAGTTGTAATTTTCACAGAAAATCGTACATTAGGATTTTGTGGTATTCTTGTCTATCACATACTATCAAAGCTTATGGCTTTGGTTCCAATGCATTCCGACATCGTTTTGTGCCTCAGGTCACCTTTCGAAGTTTCGTAGGGGTATAGTTGTAATTTTCACCGAAAATCGTACATTGGGATTTTGAGGTATTCTTGTCTATCACATGCGCACAAAGCTTATGGCTTTGGTTCCAATGCATTCCGACATCGCCTCAAATCACCATTCGAAGTTTCGTAGGGGTTTAGTTGTAATTTTCACCGAAAATCGTATATTGGGATTTTGAGGTATTCTTGTCTATCACATGCTATCAAAGCTTATTGCTTTGGTTCCAATGGATTCCGACATCGTTTGGTGCCTCAAGTCACCTTCGAAGTTTCGTAGGGGTATAGTTGTAATTTTCACAAAAAATCGTACATTGAGATTTTGAGGTATTCTTGTCTATCACATGCTATCAAAGCTTATGGCTTTGGTTCCAATGCATTCCGACATCGTTTGGTGGCTCAAGTCACCATTCGATGTTTCGTAGGAGTATAGTTGTAATTTTTACTGAAAATCGTACATTGGGATTTTGAGGTATTCTTGTCTATCACATGCTCACAAAGCTTATGGCTTTGGTTCCAATGCATTCCGACATCGTTTGGTGCCTCAAATCACCATTCGAAGTTTCATAGGGGTATAGTTGTAATTTTCACCGAAAATCGTACATTGAGATTTTGAGGTATTCTTGTTTATCACATGCTCACAAATCTTATGGTTTTGGTTCCAATGCATTCTGACATCGTTTGGTGCCTCAAGTCACCATTCGAAGTTTCGTAGGGGTATAGTTGTAATTTTCACCGATAATCGTACATTGAGATTTTGAGGTATTCTTGTCTATCACATGCTCACAAAGCTTATGGCTTTGGTTCCAATGCATTCCGACATCGAATGGTGCCTCAAGTCACCATTCGAAGTTTCGAAGGGGTATAGTTGTAATTTTCACAGAAAATCGTACATTGGGATTTTGAGGTATTCTTGTTTATCACATACTATCAAAGCTTATGGCTTTGGTTCCAATGCATTCCGACATCGTTTGGTGCCTCAAGTCACCATTCGAAGTTTCGTAGGGGTATAGTTGTAATTTTCACAGAAAATCGTACATTGAGATTTTGAGGTATTCTTGTCTATCACATGCTATCAAAGCTTATGGCTTTGGTTCCAATGCATTCCGTCATCGTTTGGTGCCTGAAATCACCATTCGAAGTTTCGTAGGGGTGTATAGTTGTAATTTTCACCGAAAATCGTAAATTGGGATTTTGAGGTATTCTTGTCTATCACATGCTATCAAAGCTTATGGCTTTGGTTTCAATGCATTCCGACATCGTTTGGTGCCTCAGGTTACCATTCGAAGTTTCGTAGGGGTATAGTTGTAATTTTCACAGAAAATCGTACATTGGGATTTTGAGGTATTCTTGTCTATCACATGCTATCAAAGCTTATGGCTTTGGTTCCAATGCATTCCGTCATAGTTTGGTGCCTGAAATCACCATTCGAAGTTTCGTAGGGGTATAGTTGTAATTTTCACCGAAAATCGTAAATTGGGATTTTGAGGTATTCTTGTCTATCACATGCGCACAAAGCTTATGGCTTTGGTTCCAATGCATTCCGACATCGTTTGGTGCCTCAAGTCACCATTCGAAGTTTCGTAGGGGTATAGTTGTAATTTTCACAGAAAATCGTACATTGAGATTTTGAGATATTCTTGTCTATCACATGCTATCAAAGCTTATGGCTTTGGTTCCAATGCATTCCGTCATCGTTTGGTGCCTCAAATCACCATTCGAAGTTTCGTAGGGGTATAGATGTAATTTTCACCGAAAATCGTACATTTGGATTTTGAGGTATTCTTGTCTATCACATGCGCACAAAGCTTATGGCTTTGGTTCCAATGCATTCCGACATCGTTTGGTGCCTCAAATCACCATTCGAAGTTTCGTAGGGGTTTAGTTGTAATTTTCCCCGAAAATCGTACATTGAGATTTTGAGGTATTCTTGTCTATCACATGCTATCAAAGCTTATGGCTCTGGTTCCAATGCATTCCAACATCGAATGGTGCCTCAAGTCACCATTCGAAGTTTTGAAGGGGTATAGTTGTAATTTTCACAGAAAATCGTACATTAGGATTTTGTGGTATTCTTGTCTATCACATACTATCAAAGCTTATGGCTTTGGTTCCAATGCATTCCGACATCGTTTTGTGCCTCAGGTCACCTTTCGAAGTTTCGTAGGGGTATAGTTGTAATTTTCACCGAAAATCGTACATTGGGATTTTGAGGTATTCTTGTCTATCACATGCGCACAAAGCTTATGGCTTTGGTTCCAATGCATTCCGACATCGCCTCAAATCACCATTCGAAGTTTCGTAGGGGTTTAGTTGTAATTTTCACCGAAAATCGTATATTGGGATTTTGAGGTATTCTTGTCTATCACATGCTATCAAAGCTTATTGCTTTGGTTCCAATGGATTCCGACATCGTTTGGTGCCTCAAGTCACCTTCGAAGTTTCGTAGGGGTATAGTTGTAATTTTCACAAAAAATCGTACATTGAGATTTTGAGGTATTCTTGTCTATCACATGCTATCAAAGCTTATGGCTTTGGTTCCAATGCATTCCGACATCGTTTGGTGGCTCAAGTCACCATTCGATGTTTCGTAGGAGTATAGTTGTAATTTTTACTGAAAATCGTACATTGGGATTTTGAGGTATTCTTGTCTATCACATGCTCACAAAGCTTATGGCTTTGGTTCCAATGCATTCCGACATCGTTTGGTGCCTCAAATCACCATTCGAAGTTTCATAGGGGTATAGTTGTAATTTTCACCGAAAATCGTACATTGAGATTTTGAGGTATTCTTGTTTATCACATGCTCACAAATCTTATGGTTTTGGTTCCAATGCATTCTGACATCGTTTGGTGCCTCAAGTCACCATTCGAAGTTTCGTAGGGGTATAGTTGTAATTTTCACCGATAATCGTACATTGAGATTTTGAGGTATTCTTGTCTATCACATGCTCACAAAGCTTATGGCTTTGGTTCCAATGCATTCCGACATCGAATGGTGCCTCAAGTCACCATTCGAAGTTTCGAAGGGGTATAGTTGTAATTTTCACAGAAAATCGTACATTGGGATTTTGAGGTATTCTTGTTTATCACATACTATCAAAGCTTATGGCTTTGGTTCCAATGCATTCCGACATCGTTTTGTGCCTCAGGTCACCATTCGAAGTTTCGTAGGGGTATAGTTGTAATTTTCACCGAAAATCGTACATTGGGATTTTGAGGTATTCTTGTCTATCACATGCTCACAAAGCTTATAGCTTTAGTTCCAATGCATTCCGACATCGTTTGGTGCCACAAGTCACCATTCGAAGTTTCGTAGGGGTATAGTTGTAATTTTCACAAAAAATCGTACATTGGGATTTTGAGGTATTCTTGTCTATCACATGCTTTCAAAGCTTATTGCTTTGGTTCCAATGCATTCCGACATCGTTTGGTGCCTCAAGTCACCTTTCGAAGTTTCGTAGGGGTATAGTTGTAATTTTCACAGAAAATCGTACATTGAGATTTTGAGGTATTCTTGTCTATCACATGCTCACAAATCTTATGGTTTTGGTTCCAATGCATTCCGTCATCGTTTGGTGCCTCAAATCACCATTCGAAGTTTCGTAGGGGTATAGTTGTAATTTTCACCAAAAATCGTACATTGGGATTTTGAGGTATTCTTGTCTATCACATGCTCACAAAGCTTATGGCTTTGGTTCCAATGCATTCCGACATCGTTTGGTGCCTCAAATCACCATTCGAAGTTTCATAGGGGTTTAGTTGTAATTTTCACCAAAAATCGTACATTGGGATTTTGAGGTATTCTTGTCTATCACATGCTCACAAAGCTTATGGCTTTGGTTCCAATGCATTCCGACATCGTTATGTGCCTCAAATCACCATTCGAAGTTTCATAGGGGTATAGTTGTAATTTTCACCGAAAATCGTACAATGGGATTTTGAGGTATTCTTGTCTATCACATGCTCACAAATCTTATGGTTTTGGTTCCATTGCATTTCGACATCGTTTGGTGCCTCAAGTCACCATTCGAAGTTTCGTAGGGGTAAAATTGTAATTTTCACCGAAAATCGTACATTGAGATTATGAGGCATTCTTGTCTATCACATCCTCACAAAGCTTATGGCTTTGGTTCCAATGCATTCCGACATCGTTTGGTGCCTCAAGTCACCATTCAAAGTTCCGTAGGGGTATAGTTGTAATTTTCACCGAAAATCGTACATTGGGATTTTGAGGTATTCTTGTCTATCACATGCTCACAAAGCTTATGGCTTTGGTTCCAATGCATTCCGACATCGTTTGGTGCCTCAAGTCACCATTCGAAGTTTCGTAGGGGTATAGTTGTAATTTTCACATAAAATCGTACATTGGGATTTTGAGGTATTCTTGTCTATCACAAGCTCACAAAGCTTATGGCTTTGGTTCCAATGCATTCCGACATCGTTTGGTGCCTCAAATCACCATTCGAAGTTTCATAGGGGTTTAGTTGTAATTTTCACCAAAAATCGTACATTGGGATTTTGAGGTATTCTTGTCTATCACATGCTCACAAAGCCTATGGCTTTGGTTCCAATGCATTCCGACATCGTTATGTGCCTCAAATCACCATTCGAAGTTTCATAGGGGTATAGTTGTAATTTTCACCGAAAATCGTACATTGGGATTTTGAGGTATTCTTGTCTATCACATGCTCACAAATCTTATGGTTTTGGTTCCAATGCATTTCGACATCGTTTGGTGCATCAAGTCACCATTCGAAGTTTCATAGGGGTTTAGTTGTAATTTTCACCAAAAATCGTACATTGGGATTTTGAGGTATTCTTGTCTATCACATGCTCACAAAGCTTATGGCTTTGGTTCCAATGCATTCCGACATCGTTATGTGCCTCAAATCACCATTCGAAGTTTCATAGGGGTATAGTTGTAATTTTCACCGAAAATCGTACATTGAGATTTTGAGGCATTCTTGTCTATCACATGCTCATAAAGCTTATGGCTTTGGTTCCAATGCATTCCGACATCGTTTGGTGCCTCAAGTCACCATTCAAAGTTCCGTAGGGGTATAGTTGTAATTTTCACCGAAAATCGTACATTGGAATTTTGAGGTATTCTTGTCTATCACATGCTCACAAAGCTTATGGCTTTGGTTCCAATGCATTCCGACATCGTTTGGTGCCTCAAGTCACCATTCGAAGTTTCGTAGGGGTATAGTTGTAATTTTCACATAAAATCGTACATTGGGATTTTGAGGTATTCTTGTCTATCACATGCTATCAAAGCTTATGGCTTTGGTTCCAATGCATTCCGACATCGTTTGGTGCCTCAGGTCACCATTCGAAGTTTCGTAGGGGTATAGTTGTAATTTTCACAGAAAATCGTACATTGGGATTTTGAGGTATTCTTGTCTATCACATGCTATCAAAGCTTATGGCTTTGGTTCCAATGCATTCCGTCATCGTATGGTGCCTCAAATCACCATTCGAAGTTTCGTAGGGGTATAGTTGTAATTTTCACCGAAAATCGTACATTGGGATTTTGAGGTATTCTTGTCTATCACATGCGCACAAAGCTTATGGCTTTGGTTCCAATGCATTCCGACATCGTTTGGTGCCTCAAGTCACCATTCGAAGTTTCGTAGGGGTATAGTTGTAATTTTCACCGAAAATCGTACATTGAGATTTTGAGGTATTCTTGTATATCACATGCTCACAAAGCTTATGGCTTTGGTTCCAATGCATTCCGACATCGAATGGTGCCTCAAGTCACCATCGAAGTTTCGAAGGGGTATAGTTGTAATTTTCACAAAAAATCGTACATTGGGATTTTGAGGTATTCTTGTCTATCACATGCTATCAAAGCTTATGGCTTTGGTTCCAATGCATTCCGTCATCGTTTGGTGCCTCAAATCACCATTCGAAGTTTCGTAGGGGTATAGTTGTAATTTTCACCGAAAATCGTACATTGGGATTTTGAGGTATTCTTGTCTATCACATGCGCACAAAGCTTATGGCTTTGGTTCCAATGCATTCCGACATCGTTTGGTGCCTCAAATCACCATTCGAAGTTTCGTAGGGGTTTAGTTGTAATTTTCACCGAAAATCGTACATTGAGATTTTGAGGTATTCTTGTCTATCACATGCTATCAAAGCTTATGGCTCTGGTTCCAATGCATTCCAACATCGAATGGTGCCTCAAGTCACCATTCGAAGTTTTGAAGGGGTATAGTTGTAATTTTCACAGAAAATCGTACATTGGGATTTTGAGGTATTCTTGTCTATCACATGCTCACAAATCTTATGGTTTTGGTTCCAATGCATTCCGACATCGTTTTGTGCCTCAGGTCACCTTTCGAAGTTTCGTAGGGGTATAGTTATAATTTTCACCGAAAATCGTACATTGGGATTTTCAGGTATTCTTGTCTATCACATGCTCACAAATCTTATGGTTTTGGTTCCAATGCATTCCGACATCGTTTGGTGCCTCAAGTCACCATTCGAAGTTTCGTAGGGGTATAGTTGTAATTTTCACCGATAATCGTACATTGAGATTTTGAGGTATTCTTGTCTATCACATGCTCACAAAGCTTATGGCTTTGGTTCCAATGCATTCCGACATCGAATGGTGCCTCAAGTCACCATTCGAAGTTTCGAAGGGGTATAGTTGTAATTTTCACAGAAAATCGTACATTGGGATTTTGAGGTATTCTTGTTTATCACATACTATCAAAGCTTATGGCTTTGGTTCCAATGCATTCCGACATCGTTTGGTGCCTCAAGTCACCATTCGAAGTTTCGTAGGGGTATAGTTGTAATTTTCACAAAAAATCGTACATTGAGATTTTGAGGTATTCTTGTCTATCACATGCTATCAAAGCTTATGGCTTTGGTTCCAATGCATTCCGTCATCGTTTGGTGCCTGAAATCACCATTCGAAGTTTCGTAGGGGTATAGTTGTAATTTTCACCGAAAATCGTAAATTGGGATTTTGAGGTATTCTTGTCTATCACATGCTATCAAAGCTTATGGCTTTGGTTTCAATGCATTCCGACATCGTTTGGTGCCTCAGGTTACCATTCGAAGTTTCGTAGGGGTATAGTTGTAATTTTCACAGAAAATCGTACATTGGGATTTTGAGGTATTCTTGTCTATCACATGCTATCAAAGCTTATGGCTTTGGTTCCAATGCATTCCGTCATAGTTTGGTGCCTGAAATCACCATTCGAAGTTTCGTAGGGGTATAGTTGTAATTTTCACCGAAAATCGTAAATTGGGATTTTGAGGTATTCTTGTCTATCACATGCGCACAAAGCTTATGGCTTTGGTTCCAATGCATTCCGACATCGTTTGGTGCCTCAAGTCACCATTCGAAGTTTCGTAGGGGTATAGTTGTAATTTTCACAGAAAATCGTACATTGAGATTTTGAGATATTCTTGTCTATCACATGCTATCAAAGCTTATGGCTTTGGTTCCAATGCATTCCGTCATCGTTTGGTGCCTCAAATCACCATTCGAAGTTTCGTAGGGGTATAGATGTAATTTTCACCGAAAATCGTACATTGGGATTTTGAGGTATTCTTGTCTATCACATGCGCACAAAGCTTATGGCTTTGGTTCCAATGCATTCCGACATCGTTTGGTGCCTCAAATCACCATTCGAAGTTTCGTAGGGGTTTAGTTGTAATTTTCCCCGAAAATCGTACATTGAGATTTTGAGGTATTCTTGTCTATCACATGCTATCAAAGCTTATGGCTCTGGTTCCAATGCATTCCAACATCGAATGGTGCCTCAAGTCACCATTCGAAGTTTTGAAGGGGTATAGTTGTAATTTTCACAGAAAATCGTACATTAGGATTTTGTGGTATTCTTGTCTATCACATACTATCAAAGCTTATGGCTTTGGTTCCAATGCATTCCGACATCGTTTTGTGCCTCAGGTCACCTTTCGAAGTTTCGTAGGGGTATAGTTGTAATTTTCACCGAAAATCGTACATTGGGATTTTGAGGTATTCTTGTCTATCACATGCGCACAAAGCTTATGGCTTTGGTTCCAATGCATTCCGACATCGCCTCAAATCACCATTCGAAGTTTCGTAGGGGTTTAGTTGTAATTTTCACCGAAAATCGTATATTGGGATTTTGAGGTATTCTTGTCTATCACATGCTATCAAAGCTTATTGCTTTGGTTCCAATGGATTCCGACATCGTTTGGTGCCTCAAGTCACCTTCGAAGTTTCGTAGGGGTATAGTTGTAATTTTCACAAAAAATCGTACATTGAGATTTTGAGGTATTCTTGTCTATCACATGCTATCAAAGCTTATGGCTTTGGTTCCAATGCATTCCGACATCGTTTGGTGGCTCAAGTCACCATTCGATGTTTCGTAGGAGTATAGTTGTAATTTTTACTGAAAATCGTACATTGGGATTTTGAGGTATTCTTGTCTATCACATGCTCACAAAGCTTATGGCTTTGGTTCCAATGCATTCCGACATCGTTTGGTGCCTCAAATCACCATTCGAAGTTTCATAGGGGTATAGTTGTAATTTTCACCGAAAATCGTACATTGAGATTTTGAGGTATTCTTGTTTATCACATGCTCACAAATCTTATGGTTTTGGTTCCAATGCATTCTGACATCGTTTGGTGCCTCAAGTCACCATTCGAAGTTTCGTAGGGGTATAGTTGTAATTTTCACCGATAATCGTACATTGAGATTTTGAGGTATTCTTGTCTATCACATGCTCACAAAGCTTATGGCTTTGGTTCCAATGCATTCCGACATCGAATGGTGCCTCAAGTCACCATTCGAAGTTTCGAAGGGGTATAGTTGTAATTTTCACAGAAAATCGTACATTGGGATTTTGAGGTATTCTTGTTTATCACATACTATCAAAGCTTATGGCTTTGGTTCCAATGCATTCCGACATCGTTTTGTGCCTCAGGTCACCATTCGAAGTTTCGTAGGGGTATAGTTGTAATTTTCACCGAAAATCGTACATTGGGATTTTGAGGTATTCTTGTCTATCACATGCTCACAAAGCTTATAGCTTTAGTTCCAATGCATTCCGACATCGTTTGGTGCCACAAGTCACCATTCGAAGTTTCGTAGGGGTATAGTTGTAATTTTCACAAAAAATCGTACATTGGGATTTTGAGGTATTCTTGTCTATCACATGCTTTCAAAGCTTATTGCTTTGGTTCCAATGCATTCCGACATCGTTTGGTGCCTCAAGTCACCTTTCGAAGTTTCGTAGGGGTATAGTTGTAATTTTCACAGAAAATCGTACATTGAGATTTTGAGGTATTCTTGTCTATCACATGCTCACAAATCTTATGGTTTTGGTTCCAATGCATTCCGTCATCGTTTGGTGCCTCAAATCACCATTCGAAGTTTCGTAGGGGTATAGTTGTAATTTTCACCAAAAATCGTACATTGGGATTTTGAGGTATTCTTGTCTATCACATGCTCACAAAGCTTATGGCTTTGGTTCCAATGCATTCCGACATCGTTTTGTGCCTCAAATCACCATTCGAAGTTTCATAGGGGTTTAGTTGTAATTTTCACCAAAAATCGTACATTGGGATTTTGAGGTATTCTTGTCTATCACATGCTCACAAAGCTTATGGCTTTGGTTCCAATGCATTCCGACATCGTTATGTGCCTCAAATCACCATTCGAAGTTTCATAGGGGTATAGTTGTAATTTTCACCGAAAATCGTACAATGGGATTTTGAGGTATTCTTGTCTATCACATGCTCACAAATCTTATGGTTTTGGTTCCATTGCATTTCGACATCGTTTGGTGCCTCAAGTCACCATTCGAAGTTTCGTAGGGGTAAAATTGTAATTTTCACCGAAAATCGTACATTGAGATTATGAGGCATTCTTGTCTATCACATCCTCACAAAGCTTATGGCTTTGGTTCCAATGCATTCCGACATCGTTTGGTGCCTCAAGTCACCATTCAAAGTTCCGTAGGGGTATAGTTGTAATTTTCACCGAAAATCGTACATTGGGATTTTGAGGTATTCTTGTCTATCACATGCTCACAAAGCTTATGGCTTTGGTTCCAATGCATTCCGACATCGTTTGGTGCCTCAAGTCACCATTCGAAGTTTCGTAGGGGTATAGTTGTAATTTTCACATAAAATCGTACATTGGGATTTTGAGGTATTCTTGTCTATCACATGCTCACAAAGCTCATGGCTTTGGTTCCAATGCATTCCGACATCGTTTGGTGCCTCAAATCACCATTCGAAGTTTCATAGGGGTTTAGTTGTAATTTTCACCAAAAATCGTACATTGGGATTTTGAGGTATTCTTGTCTATCACATGCTCACAAAGCCTATGGCTTTGGTTCCAATGCATTCCGACATCGTTATGTGCCTCAAATCACCATTCGAAGTTTCATAGGGGTATAGTTGTAATTTTCACCGAAAATCGTACATTGGGATTTTGAGGTATTCTTGTCTATCACATGCTCACAAATCTTATGGTTTTGGTTCCAATGCATTTCGACATCGTTTGGTGCATCAAGTCACCATTCGAAGTTTCATAGGGGTTTAGTTGTAATTTTCACCAAAAATCGTACATTGGGATTTTGAGGTATTCTTGTCTATCACATGCTCACAAAGCTTATGGCTTTGGTTCCAATGCATTCCGACATCGTTATGTGCCTCAAATCACCATTCGAAGTTTCATAGGGGTATAGTTGTAATTTTCACCGAAAATCGTACATTGAGATTTTGAGGCATTCTTGTCTATCACATGCTCATAAAGCTTATGGCTTTGGTTCCAATGCATTCCGACATCGTTTGGTGCCTCAAGTCACCATTCAAAGTTCCGTAGGGGTATAGTTGTAATTTTCACCGAAAATCGTACATTGGAATTTTGAGGTATTCTTGTCTATCACATGCTCACAAAGCTTATGGCTTTGGTTCCAATGCATTCCGACATCGTTTGGTGCCTCAAGTCACCATTCGAAGTTTCGTAGGGGTATAGTTGTAATTTTCACATAAAATCGTACATTGGGATTTTGAGGTATTCTTGTCTATCACATGCTATCAAAGCTTATGGCTTTGGTTCCAATGCATTCCGACATCGTTTGGTGCCTCAGGTCACCATTCGAAGTTTCGTAGGGGTATAGTTGTAATTTTCACAGAAAATCGTACATTGGGATTTTGAGGTATTCTTGTCTATCACATGCTATCAAAGCTTATGGCTTTGGTTCCAATGCATTCCGTCATCGTTTGGTGCCTCAAATCACCATTCGAAGTTTCGTAGGGGTATAGTTGTAATTTTCACCGAAAATCGTACATTGGGATTTTGAGGTATTCTTGTCTATCACATGCGCACAAAGCTTATGGCTTTGGTTCCAATGCATTCCGACATCGTTTGGTGCCTCAAGTCACCATTCGAAGTTTCGTAGGGGTATAGTTGTAATTTTCACCGAAAATCGTACATTGAGATTTTGAGGTATTCTTGTATATCACATGCTCACAAAGCTTATGGCTTTGGTTCCAATGCATTCCGACATCGAATGGTGCCTCAAGTCACCATCGAAGTTTCGAAGGGGTATAGTTGTAATTTTCACAAAAAATCGTACATTGGGATTTTGAGGTATTCTTGTCTATCACATGCGCACAAAGCTTATGGCTTTGGTTCCAATGCATTCCGACATCGTTTGGTGCCTCAAATCACCATTCGAAGTTTCGTAGGGGTTTAGTTGTAATTTTCACCGAAAATCGTACATTGAGATTTTGAGGTATTCTTGTCTATCACATGCTATCAAAGCTTATGGCTCTGGTTCCAATGCATTCCAACATCGAACGGTGCCTCAAGTCACCATTCGAAGTTTTGAAGGGGTATAGTTGTAATTTTTACAGAAAATCGTACATTGGGATTTTGAGGTATTCTTGTCTATCACATGCTCACAAATCTTATGGTTTTGGTTCCAATGCATTCCGACATCGTTTTGTGCCTCAGGTCACCTTTCGAAGTTTCGTAGGGGTATAGTTATAATTTTCACCGAAAATCGTACATTGGGATTTTCAGGTATTCTTGTCTATCACATGCTCACAAATCTTATGGTTTTGGTTCCAATGCATTCCGACATCGTTTGGTGCCTCAAGTCACCATTCGAAGTTTCGTAGGGGTATAGTTGTAATTTTCACCGATAATCGTACATTGAGATTTTGAGGTATTCTTGTCTATCACATGCTCACAAAGCTTATGGCTTTGGTTCCAATGCATTCCGACATCGTTTGGTGGCTCAAGTCACCATTCAAAGTTTCGTAGGGATATAGTTGTAATTTTCACCGAAAATCGTACATTGAGATTTTGAGGTATTCTTGTATATCACAGGCTCACAAAGCTTATGGCTTTGGTTCCAATGCATTCCGACATCGAATGTTGCCTCAAGTCACCATTCGAAGTTTCGAAGGGGTATAGTTGTAATTTTCACAGAAAATCGTACATTGGGATTTTGAGGTATTCTTGTCTATCATATACTATCAAAGCTTATGGCTTTGGTTCCAATGCATTCCGACATCGTTTTGTGCCTCAGGTCACCTTTCGAAGTTTCGTAGGGGTATAGTTGTAATTTTCACCGAAAATCGTACATTGGGATTTTGAGGTATTCTTGTCTATCACATGCGCACATAGCTTATGGCTTTGGTTCCAATGCATTCCGACATCGCCTCAAATCACCATTCGAAGTTTCGTAGGGGTTTAGTTGTAATTTTCACCGAAAATCGTATATTGGGATTTTGAGGTATTCTTGTCTATCACATGCTCACAAATCTTATGGTTTTGGTTCCAATGCATTCCGACATTGTTTGGTGCCTCAAGTCACCATTCGAAGTTTCGTAGGGGTATAGTTGTAATTTTCACCGAAAATCGTACATTGGGATTTTGAGGTATTCTTGTCTATCACATGCTCACAAAGCATATAGCTTTAGTTCCAATGCATTCCGACATCGTTTGGTGCCACAAGTCACCATTCGAAGTTTTGTAGGGGTATAGTTGTAATTTTCACAGAAAATCGTACATTGGGATTTTGAGGTATTCTTGTCTATCACATGCTATCAAAGCTTATTGCTTTGTTTCCAATGGATTCCGACATCGTTTGGTGCCTCAAGTCACCTTCGAAGTTTCATAGGGGTATAGTTGTAATTTTCACAGAAAATCGTACATTGAGATTTTGAGGTATTCTTGTCTATCACATGCTATCAAAGCTTATGGCTTTGGTTCCAATGCATTCCGACATCGTTTGGTGGCTCAAGTCACCATTCGATGTTTCGTAGGAGTATAGTTGTAATTTTTACTGAAAATCGTACATTGGGATTTTGAGGTATTCTTGTCTATCACATGCTCACAAAGCTTATGGCTTTGGTTCCAATGCATTCCGACATCGTTTGGTGCCTCAAATCACCATTCGAAGTTTCATAGGGGTATAGTTGTAATTTTCACCGAAAATCGTACATTGGGATTTTGAGGTATTCTTGTCTATCACATGCTCACAAATCTTATGGTTTTGGTTTCAATGCATTCCGTCATCGTTTGGTGCCTCAAATCACCATTCGAAGTTTCGTAGGGGTATAGTTGTAATTTTCACCAAAAATCGTACATTGGGATTTTGAGGTATTCTTGTCTATCACATGCTCACAAAGCTTATGGCTTTGGTTCCAATGCATTCCGACATCGTTTGGTGCCTCAAATCACCATTCGAAGTTTCATAGGGGTTTAGTTGTAATTTTCACCAAAAATAGTACATTGGGATTTTGAGGTATTCTTGTCTATCACATGCTCACAAAGCTTATGGCTTTGGTTCCAATGCATTCCGACATCGTTATGTGCCTCAAATCACCATTCGAAGTTTCATAGGGGTATAGTTGTAATTTTCACCGAAAATCGTACATTGGGATTTTGAGGTATTCTTGTCTATCACATGCTCACAAATCTTATGGTTTTGGTTCCAATGCATTTCGACATCGTTTGGTGCCTCAAGTCACCATTCGAAGTTTCGTAGGGGTAAAGTTGTAATTTTCACCGAAAATCGTACATTGAGATTTTGATGCATTCTTGTCTATCACATGCTCATAAAGCTTATGGCTTTGGTTCCAATGCATTCCGACATCGTTTGGTGCCTCAGGTCACCATTCGAAGTTTCGTAGGGGTATAGTTGTAATTTTCACAGAAAATCGTACATTGGGATTTTGAGGTATTCTTGTCTATCACATGCTATCAAAGCTTATGGCTTTGGTTCCAATGCATTCCGTCATCGTTTGGTGCCTCAAATCACCATTCGAAGTTTCGTAGGGGTATAGTTGTAATTTTCACCGAAAATCGTACATTGGGATTTTGAGGTATTCTTGTCTATCACATGCGCACAAAGCTTATGGCTTTGGTTCCAATGCATTCCGACATCGTTTGGTGCCTCAAGTCACCATTCGAAGTTTCGTAGGGGTATAGTTGTAATTTTCACCGAAAATCGTACATTGAGATTTTGAGGTATTCTTGTATATCACATGCTCACAAAGCTTATGGCTTTGGTTCCAATGCATTCCGACATCGAATGGTGCCTCAAGTCACCATTCGAAGTTTCGAAGGGGTATAGTTGTAATTTTCACAAAAAATCGTACATTGGGATTTTGAGGTATTCTTGTCTATCACATACTATCAAAGCTTATGGCTTTGGTTCCAATGCATTCCGACATCGTTTTGTGCCTCAGGTCACCATTCGAAGTTTCGTAGGGGTATAGTTGTAATTTTCACAGAAAATCGTACATTGGGATTTTGAGGTATTCTTGTCTATCACATGCTATCAAAGCTTATGGCTTTGGTTCCAATGCATTCCGTCATCGTTTGGTGCCTCAAATCACCATTCGAAGTTTCGTAGGGGTATAGTTGTAATTTTCACCGAAAATCGTACATTGGGATTTTGAGGTATTCTTGTCTATCACATGCGCACAAAGCTTATGGCTTTGGTTCCAATGCATTCCGACATCGTTTGGTGCCTCAAATCACCATTCGAAGTTTCGTAGGGGTTTAGTTGTAATTTTCACCGAAAATCGTACATTGAGATTTTGGGGTATTCTTGTCTATCACATGCTATCAAAGCTTATGGCTCTGGTTCCAATGCATTCCAACATCGAATGGTGCCTCAAGTCACCATTCGAAGTTTTGAAGGGGTATAGTTGTAATTTTCACAGAAAATCGTACATTGGGATTTTGAGGTATTCTTGTCTATCACATGCTCACAAATCTTATGGTTTTGGTTCCAATGCATTCTGACATCGTTTTGTGCCTCAGGTCACCTTTCGAAGTTTCGTAGGGGTATAGTTATAATTTTCACCGAAAATCGTACATTGGGATTTTCAGGTATTCTTGTCTATCACATGCTCACAAATCTTATGGTTTTGGTTCCAATGCATTCCGATATCGTTTGGTGCCTCAAGTCACCATTCGAAGTTTCGTAGGGGTATAGTTGTAATTTTCACCGATAATCGTACATTGAGATTTTGAGGTATTCTTGTCTATCACATGCTCACAAAGCTTATGGCTTTGGTTCCAATGCATTCCGACATCGTTTGGTGCCTCAAGTCACCATTCGAAGTTTCGTAGGGATATAGTTGTAATTTTCACCGAAAATCGTACATTGAGATTTTGAGGTATTCTTGTATATCACATGCTCACAAAGCTTATGGCTTTGGTTCCAATGCATTCCGACATCGAATGGTGCCTCAAGTCACCATTCGACGTTTCGAAGGGGTATAGTTGTAATTTTCACAGAAAATCGTACATTGGGATTTTGAGGTATTCTTGTCTATCACATACTATCAAAGCTTATGGCTTTGGTTCCAATGCATTCCGACATCGTTTTGTGCCTCAGGTCACCTTTCGATGTTTCGTAGGGGTATAGTTGTAATTTTCACCGAAAATCGTACATTGGGATTTTGAGGTATTCTTGTCTATCACATGCGCACAAAGCTTATGGCTTTGGTTCCAATGCATTCCGACATCGCCTCAAATCACCATTCGAAGTTTCGTAGGGGTTTAGTTGTAATTTTCACCGAAAATCGTATATTGGGATTTTGAGGTATTCTTGTCTATCACATGCTATCAAAGCTTATGGCTTTGGTTCCAATGCATTCCGTCATCGTTTGGTGCCTGAAATCACCATTCGAAGTTTCGTAGGGGTATAGTTGTAATTTTCACCGAAAATCGTAAATTGGGATTTTGAGGTATTCTTGTCTATCACATGCGCACAAAGCTTATGGCTTTGGTTCCAATGCATTCCGACATCGTTTGGTGGCTCAAGTCACCATTCGAAGTTTCGTAGGGGTATAGTTGTAATTTTCACAGAAAATCGTACATTGAGATTTTGAGGTATTCTTGTCTATCACATGCTATCAAAGCTTATGGCTTTGGTTCCAATGCATTCCGTCATCGTTTGGTGCCTGAAATCACCATTCGAAGTTTCGTAGGGGTATAGTTGTAATTTTCACCGAAAATCGTAAATTGGGATTTTGAGGTATTCTTGTCTATCACATGCTATCAAAGCTTATGGCTTTGGTTTCAATGCATTCCGACATCGTTTGGTGCCTCAGGTTACCATTCGAAGTTTCGTAGGGGTATAGTTGTAATTTTCACAGAAAATCGTACATTGGGATTTTGAGGTATTCTTGTCTATCACATGCTATCAAAGCTTATGGCTTTGGTTCCAATGCATTCCGTCATAGTTTGGTGCCTGAAATCACCATTTGAAGTTTCGTAGGGGGTATAGTTGTAATTTTCACCGAAAATCGTAAATTGGGATTTTGAGGTATTCTTGTCTATCACATGCGCACAAAGCTTATGGCTTTGGTTCCAATGCATTCCGACATCGTTTGGTGCCTCAAGTCACCATTCGAAGTTTCGTAGGGGTATAGTTGTAATTTTCACAGAAAATCGTACATTGAGATTTTGAGGTATTCTTGTCTATCACATGCTATCAAAGCTTATGGCTTTGGTTCCAATGCATTCCGTCATCGTTTGGTGCCTCAAATCACCATTCGAAGTTTCGTAGGGGTATAGATGTAATTTTCACCGAAAATCGTACATTGGGATTTTGAGGTATTCTTGTCTATCACATGCGCACAAAGCTTATGGCTTTGGTTCCAATGCATTCCGACATCGTTTGGTGCCTCAAATCACCATTCGAAGTTTCGTAGGGGTTTAGTTGTAATTTTCCCCGAAAATCGTACATTGAGATTTTGAGGTATTCTTGTCTATCACATGCTATCAAAGCTTATGGCTCTGGTTCCAATGCATTCCAACATCGAATGGTGCCTCAAGTCACCATTCGAAGTTTTGAAGGGGTATAGTTGTAATTTTCACAGAAAATCGTACATTAGGATTTTGTGGTATTCTTGTCTATCACATACTATCAAAGCTTATGGCTTTGGTTCCAATGCATTCCGACATCGTTTTGTGCCTCAGGTCACCTTTCGAAGTTTCGTAGGGGTATAGTTGTAATTTTCACCGAAAATCGTACATTGGGATTTTGAGGTATTCTTGTCTATCACATGCGCACAAAGCTTATGGCTTTGGTTCCAATGCATTCCGACATCGCCTCAAATCACCATTCGAAGTTTCGTAGGGGTTTAGTTGTAATTTTCACCGAAAATCGTATATTGGGATTTTGAGGTATTCTTGTCTATCACATGCTATCAAAGCTTATTGCTTTGGTTCCAATGGATTCCGACATCGTTCGGTGCCTCAAGTCACCTTCGAAGTTTCGTAGGGGTATAGTTGTAATTTTCACAAAAAATCGTACATTGAGATTTTGAGGTATTCTTGTCTATCACATGCTATCAAAGCTTATGGCTTTGGTTCCAATGCATTCCGACATCGTTTGGTGGCTCAAGTCACCATTCGATGTTTCGTAGGAGTATAGTTGTAATTTTTACTGAAAATCGTACATTGGGATTTTGAGGTATTCTTGTCTATCACATGCTCACAAAGCTTATGGCTTTGGTTCCAATGCATTCCGACATCGTTTGGTGCCTCAAATCACCATTCGAAGTTTCATAGGGGTATAGTTGTAATTTTCACCGAAAATCGTACATTGAGATTTTGAGGTATTCTTGTTTATCACATGCTCACAAATCTTATGGTTTTGGTTCCAATGCATTCTGACATCGTTTGGTGCCTCAAGTCACCATTCGAAGTTTCGTAGGGGTATAGTTGTAATTTTCACCGATAATCGTACATTGAGATTTTGAGGTATTCTTGTCTATCACATGCTCACAAAGCTTATGGCTTTGGTTCCAATGCATTCCGACATCGAATGGTGCCTCAAGTCACCATTCGAAGTTTCGAAGGGGTATAGTTGTAATTTTCACAGAAAATCGTACATTGGGATTTTGAGGTATTCTTGTTTATCACATACTATCAAAGCTTATGGCTTTGGTTCCAATGCATTCCGACATCGTTTGGTGCCTCAAGTCACCATTCGAAGTTTCGTAGGGGTATAGTTGTAATTTTCACAGAAAATCGTACATTGAGATTTTGAGGTATTCTTGTCTATCACATGCTATCAAAGCTTATGGCTTTGGTTCCAATGCATTCCGTCATCGTTTGGTGCCTGAAATCACCATTCGAAGTTTCGTAGGGGTATAGTTGTAATTTTCACCGAAAATCGTAAATTGGGATTTTGAGGTATTCTTGTCTATCACATGCTATCAAAGCTTATGGCTTTGGTTTCAATGCATTCCGACATCGTTTGGTGCCTCAGGTTACCATTCGAAGTTTCGTAGGGGTATAGTTGTAATTTTCACAGAAAATCGTACATTGGGATTTTGAGGTATTCTTGTCTATCACATGCTATCAAAGCTTATGGCTTTGGTTCCAATGCATTCCGTCATAGTTTGGTGCCTGAAATCACCATTCGAAGTTTCGTAGGGGTATAGTTGTAATTTTCACCGAAAATCGTAAATTGGGATTTTGAGGTATTCTTGTCTATCACATGCGCACAAAGCTTATGGCTTTGGTTCCAATGCATTCCGACATCGTTTGGTGCCTCAAGTCACCATTCGAAGTTTCGTAGGGGTATAGTTGTAATTTTCACAGAAAATCGTACATTGAGATTTTGAGATATTCTTGTCTATCACATGCTATCAAAGCTTATGGCTTTGGTTCCAATGCATTCCGTCATCGTTTGGTGCCTCAAATCACCATTCGAAGTTTCGTAGGGGTATAGATGTAATTTTCACCGAAAATCGTACATTGGGATTTTGAGGTATTCTTGTCTATCACATGCGCACAAAGCTTATGGCTTTGGTTCCAATGCATTCCGACATCGTTTGGTGCCTCAAATCACCATTCGAAGTTTCGTAGGGGTTTAGTTGTAATTTTCCCCGAAAATCGTACATTGAGATTTTGAGGTATTCTTGTCTATCACATGCTATCAAAGCTTATGGCTCTGGTTCCAATGCATTCCAACATCGAATGGTGCCTCAAGTCACCATTCGAAGTTTTGAAGGGGTATAGTTGTAATTTTCACAGAAAATCGTACATTAGGATTTTGTGGTATTCTTGTCTATCACATACTATCAAAGCTTATGGCTTTGGTTCCAATGCATTCCGACATCGTTTTGTGCCTCAGGTCACCTTTCGAAGTTTCGTAGGGGTATAGTTGTAATTTTCACAGAAAATCGTACATTGGGATTTTGAGGTATTCTTGTCTATCACATGCTATCAAAGCTTATGGCTTTGGTTCCAATGCATTCCGTCATCGTTTGGTGCCTCAAATCACCATTCGAAGTTTCGTAGGGGTATAGTTGTAATTTTCACCGAAAATCGTACATTGGGATTTTGAGGTATTCTTGTCTATCACATGCGCACAAAGCTTATGGCTTTGGTTCCAATGCATTCCGACATCGTTTGGTGCCTCAAGTCACCATTCGAAGTTTCGTAGGGGTATAGTTGTAATTTTCACCGAAAATCGTACATTGAGATTTTGAGGTATTCTTGTATATCACATGCTCACAAAGCTTATGGCTTTGGTTCCAATGCATTCCGACATCGAATGGTGCCTCAAGTCACCATTCGAAGTTTCGAAGGGGTATAGTTGTAATTTTCACAAAAAATCGTACATTGGGATTTTGAGGTATTCTTGTCTATCACATACTATCAAAGCTTATGGCTTTGGTTCCAATGCATTCCGACATCGTTTTGTGCCTCAGGTCACCATTCGAAGTTTCGTAGGGGTATAGTTGTAATTTTCACAGAAAATCGTACATTGGGATTTTGAGGTATTCTTGTCTATCACATGCTATCAAAGCTTATGGCTTTGGTTCCAATGCATTCCGTCATCGTTTGGTGCCTCAAATCACCATTCGAAGTTTCGTAGGGGTATAGTTGTAATTTTCACCGAAAATCGTACATTGGGATTTTGAGGTATTCTTGTCTATCACATGCGCACAAAGCTTATGGCTTTGGTTCCAATGCATTCCGACATCGTTTGGTGCCTCAAATCACCATTCGAAGTTTCGTAGGGGTTTAGTTGTAATTTTCACCGAAAATCGTACATTGAGATTTTGGGGTATTCTTGTCTATCACATGCTATCAAAGCTTATGGCTCTGGTTCCAATGCATTCCAACATCGAATGGTGCCTCAAGTCACCATTCGAAGTTTTGAAGGGGTATAGTTGTAATTTTCACAGAAAATCGTACATTGGGATTTTGAGGTATTCTTGTCTATCACATGCTCACAAATCTTATGGTTTTGGTTCCAATGCATTCTGACATCGTTTTGTGCCTCAGGTCACCTTTCGAAGTTTCGTAGGGGTATAGTTATAATTTTCACCGAAAATCGTACATTGGGATTTTCAGGTATTCTTGTCTATCACATGCTCACAAATCTTATGGTTTTGGTTCCAATGCATTCCGATATCGTTTGGTGCCTCAAGTCACCATTCGAAGTTTCGTAGGGGTATAGTTGTAATTTTCACCGATAATCGTACATTGAGATTTTGAGGTATTCTTGTCTATCACATGCTCACAAAGCTTATGGCTTTGGTTCCAATGCATTCCGACATCGTTTGGTGCCTCAAGTCACCATTCGAAGTTTCGTAGGGATATAGTTGTAATTTTCACCGAAAATCGTACATTGAGATTTTGAGGTATTCTTGTATATCACATGCTCACAAAGCTTATGGCTTTGGTTCCAATGCATTCCGACATCGAATGGTGCCTCAAGTCACCATTCGACGTTTCGAAGGGGTATAGTTGTAATTTTCACAGAAAATCGTACATTGGGATTTTGAGGTATTCTTGTCTATCACATACTATCAAAGCTTATGGCTTTGGTTCCAATGCATTCCGACATCGTTTTGTGCCTCAGGTCACCTTTCGATGTTTCGTAGGGGTATAGTTGTAATTTTCACCGAAAATCGTACATTGGGATTTTGAGGTATTCTTGTCTATCACATGCGCACAAAGCTTATGGCTTTGGTTCCAATGCATTCCGACATCGCCTCAAATCACCATTCGAAGTTTCGTAGGGGTTTAGTTGTAATTTTCACCGAAAATCGTATATTGGGATTTTGAGGTATTCTTGTCTATCACATGCTATCAAAGCTTATGGCTTTGGTTCCAATGCATTCCGTCATCGTTTGGTGCCTGAAATCACCATTCGAAGTTTCGTAGGGGTATAGTTGTAATTTTCACCGAAAATCGTAAATTGGGATTTTGAGGTATTCTTGTCTATCACATGCGCACAAAGCTTATGGCTTTGGTTCCAATGCATTCCGACATCGTTTGGTGGCTCAAGTCACCATTCGAAGTTTCGTAGGGGTATAGTTGTAATTTTCACAGAAAATCGTACATTGAGATTTTGAGGTATTCTTGTCTATCACATGCTATCAAAGCTTATGGCTTTGGTTCCAATGCATTCCGTCATCGTTTGGTGCCTGAAATCACCATTCGAAGTTTCGTAGGGGTATAGTTGTAATTTTCACCGAAAATCGTAAATTGGGATTTTGAGGTATTCTTGTCTATCACATGCTATCAAAGCTTATGGCTTTGGTTTCAATGCATTCCGACATCGTTTGGTGCCTCAGGTTACCATTCGAAGTTTCGTAGGGGTATAGTTGTAATTTTCACAGAAAATCGTACATTGGGATTTTGAGGTATTCTTGTCTATCACATGCTATCAAAGCTTATGGCTTTGGTTCCAATGCATTCCGTCATAGTTTGGTGCCTGAAATCACCATTTGAAGTTTCGTAGGGGGTATAGTTGTAATTTTCACCGAAAATCGTAAATTGGGATTTTGAGGTATTCTTGTCTATCACATGCGCACAAAGCTTATGGCTTTGGTTCCAATGCATTCCGACATCGTTTGGTGCCTCAAGTCACCATTCGAAGTTTCGTAGGGGTATAGTTGTAATTTTCACAGAAAATCGTACATTGAGATTTTGAGGTATTCTTGTCTATCACATGCTATCAAAGCTTATGGCTTTGGTTCCAATGCATTCCGTCATCGTTTGGTGCCTCAAATCACCATTCGAAGTTTCGTAGGGGTATAGATGTAATTTTCACCGAAAATCGTACATTGGGATTTTGAGGTATTCTTGTCTATCACATGCGCACAAAGCTTATGGCTTTGGTTCCAATGCATTCCGACATCGTTTGGTGCCTCAAATCACCATTCGAAGTTTCGTAGGGGTTTAGTTGTAATTTACCCCGAAAATCGTACATTGAGATTTTGAGGTATTCTTGTCTATCACATGCTATCAAAGCTTATGGCTCTGGTTCCAATGCATTCCAACATCGAATGGTGCCTCAAGTCACCATTCGAAGTTTTGAAGGGGTATAGTTGTAATTTTCACAGAAAATCGTACATTAGGATTTTGTGGTATTCTTGTCTATCACATACTATCAAAGCTTATGGCTTTGGTTCCAATGCATTCCGACATCGTTTTGTGCCTCAGGTCACCTTTCGAAGTTTCGTAGGGGTATAGTTGTAATTTTCACCGAAAATCGTACATTGGGATTTTGAGGTATTCTTGTCTATCACATGCGCACAAAGCTTATGGCTTTGGTTCCAATGCATTCCGACATCGCCTCAAATCACCATTCGAAGTTTCGTAGGGGTTTAGTTGTAATTTTCACCGAAAATCGTATATTGGGATTTTGAGGTATTCTTGTCTATCACATGCTATCAAAGCTTATTGCTTTGGTTCCAATGGATTCCGACATCGTTCGGTGCCTCAAGTCACCTTCGAAGTTTCGTAGGGGTATAGTTGTAATTTTCACAAAAAATCGTACATTGAGATTTTGAGGTATTCTTGTCTATCACATGCTATCAAAGCTTATGGCTTTGGTTCCAATGCATTCCGACATCGTTTGGTGGCTCAAGTCACCATTCGATGTTTCGTAGGAGTATAGTTGTAATTTTTACTGAAAATCGTACATTGGGATTTTGAGGTATTCTTGTCTATCACATGCTCACAAAGCTTATGGCTTTGGTTCCAATGCATTCCGACATCGTTTGGTGCCTCAAATCACCATTCGAAGTTTCATAGGGGTATAGTTGTAATTTTCACCGAAAATCGTACATTGAGATTTTGAGGTATTCTTGTTTATCACATGCTCACAAATCTTATGGTTTTGGTTCCAATGCATTCTGACATCGTTTGGTGCCTCAAGTCACCATTCGAAGTTTCGTAGGGGTATAGTTGTAATTTTCACCGATAATCGTACATTGAGATTTTGAGGTATTCTTGTCTATCACATGCTCACAAAGCTTATGGCTTTGGTTCCAATGCATTCCGACATCGAATGGTGCCTCAAGTCACCATTCGAAGTTTCGAAGGGGTATAGTTGTAATTTTCACAGAAAATCGTACATTGGGATTTTGAGGTATTCTTGTTTATCACATACTATCAAAGCTTATGGCTTTGGTTCCAATGCATTCCGACATCGTTTGGTGCCTCAAGTCACCATTCGAAGTTTCGTAGGGGTATAGTTGTAATTTTCACAGAAAATCGTACATTGAGATTTTGAGGTATTCTTGTCTATCACATGCTATCAAAGCTTATGGCTTTGGTTCCAATGCATTCCGTCATCGTTTGGTGCCTGAAATCACCATTCGAAGTTTCGTAGGGGTATAGTTGTAATTTTCACCGAAAATCGTAAATTGGGATTTTGAGGTATTCTTGTCTATCACATGCTATCAAAGCTTATGGCTTTGGTTTCAATGCATTCCGACATCGTTTGGTGCCTCAGGTTACCATTCGAAGTTTCGTAGGGGTATAGTTGTAATTTTCACAGAAAATCGTACATTGGGATTTTGAGGTATTCTTGTCTATCACATGCTATCAAAGCTTATGGCTTTGGTTCCAATGCATTCCGTCATAGTTTGGTGCCTGAAATCACCATTCGAAGTTTCGTAGGGGTATAGTTGTAATTTTCACCGAAAATCGTAAATTGGGATTTTGAGGTATTCTTGTCTATCACATGCGCACAAAGCTTATGGCTTTGGTTCCAATGCATTCCGACATCGTTTGGTGCCTCAAGTCACCATTCGAAGTTTCGTAGGGGTATAGTTGTAATTTTCACAGAAAATCGTACATTGAGATTTTGAGATATTCTTGTCTATCACATGCTATCAAAGCTTATGGCTTTGGTTCCAATGCATTCCGTCATCGTTTGGTGCCTCAAATCACCATTCGAAGTTTCGTAGGGGTATAGATGTAATTTTCACCGAAAATCGTACATTGGGATTTTGAGGTATTCTTGTCTATCACATGCGCACAAAGCTTATGGCTTTGGTTCCAATGCATTCCGACATCGTTTGGTGCCTCAAATCACCATTCGAAGTTTCGTAGGGGTTTAGTTGTAATTTTCCCCGAAAATCGTACATTGAGATTTTGAGGTATTCTTGTCTATCACATGCTATCAAAGCTTATGGCTCTGGTTCCAATGCATTCCAACATCGAATGGTGCCTCAAGTCACCATTCGAAGTTTTGAAGGGGTATAGTTGTAATTTTCACAGAAAATCGTACATTAGGATTTTGTGGTATTCTTGTCTATCACATACTATCAAAGCTTATGGCTTTGGTTCCAATGCATTCCGACATCGTTTTGTGCCTCAGGTCACCTTTCGAAGTTTCGTAGGGGTATAGTTGTAATTTTCACCGAAAATCGTACATTGGGATTTTGAGGTATTCTTGTCTATCACATGCGCACAAAGCTTATGGCTTTGGTTCCAATGCATTCCGACATCGCCTCAAATCACCATTCGAAGTTTCGTAGGGGTTTAGTTGTAATTTTCACCGAAAATCGTATATTGGGATTTTGAGGTATTCTTGTCTATCACATGCTATCAAAGCTTATTGCTTTGGTTCCAATGGATTCCGACATCGTTTGGTGCCTCAAGTCACCTTCGAAGTTTCGTAGGGGTATAGTTGTAATTTTCACAAAAAATCGTACATTGAGATTTTGAGGTATTCTTGTCTATCACATGCTATCAAAGCTTATGGCTTTGGTTCCAATGCATTCCGACATCGTTTGGTGGCTCAAGTCACCATTCGATGTTTCGTAGGAGTATAGTTGTAATTTTTACTGAAAATCGTACATTGGGATTTTGAGGTATTCTTGTCTATCACATGCTCACAAAGCTTATGGCTTTGGTTCCAATGCATTCCGACATCGTTTGGTGCCTCAAATCACCATTCGAAGTTTCATAGGGGTATAGTTGTAATTTTCACCGAAAATCGTACATTGAGATTTTGAGGTATTCTTGTTTATCACATGCTCACAAATCTTATGGTTTTGGTTCCAATGCATTCTGACATCGTTTGGTGCCTCAAGTCACCATTCGAAGTTTCGTAGGGGTATAGTTGTAATTTTCACCGATAATCGTACATTGAGATTTTGAGGTATTCTTGTCTATCACATGCTCACAAAGCTTATGGCTTTGGTTCCAATGCATTCCGACATCGAATGGTGCCTCAAGTCACCATTCGAAGTTTCGAAGGGGTATAGTTGTAATTTTCACAGAAAATCGTACATTGGGATTTTGAGGTATTCTTGTTTATCACATACTATCAAAGCTTATGGCTTTGGTTCCAATGCATTCCGACATCGTTTTGTGCCTCAGGTCACCATTCGAAGTTTCGTAGGGGTATAGTTGTAATTTTCACCGAAAATCGTACATTGGGATTTTGAGGTATTCTTGTCTATCACATGCTCACAAAGCTTATAGCTTTAGTTCCAATGCATTCCGACATCGTTTGGTGCCACAAGTCACCATTCGAAGTTTCGTAGGGGTATAGTTGTAATTTTCACAAAAAATCGTACATTGGGATTTTGAGGTATTCTTGTCTATCACATGCTTTCAAAGCTTATTGCTTTGGTTCCAATGCATTCCGACATCGTTTGGTGCCTCAAGTCACCTTTCGAAGTTTCGTAGGGGTATAGTTGTAATTTTCACAGAAAATCGTACATTGAGATTTTGAGGTATTCTTGTCTATCACATGCTCACAAATCTTATGGTTTTGGTTCCAATGCATTCCGTCATCGTTTGGTGCCTCAAATCACCATTCGAAGTTTCGTAGGGGTATAGTTGTAATTTTCACCAAAAATCGTACATTGGGATTTTGAGGTATTCTTGTCTATCACATGCTCACAAAGCTTATGGCTTTGGTTCCAATGCATTCCGACATCGTTTGGTGCCTCAAATCACCATTCGAAGTTTCATAGGGGTTTAGTTGTAATTTTCACCAAAAATCGTACATTGGGATTTTGAGGTATTCTTGTCTATCACATGCTCACAAAGCTTATGGCTTTGGTTCCAATGCATTCCGACATCGTTTGGTGCCTCAAATCACCATTCGAAGTTTCATAGGGGTATAGTTGTAATTTTCACCGAAAATCGTACATTGGGATTTTGAGGTATTCTTGTCTATCACATGCTCACAAATCTTATGGTTTTGGTTTCAATGCATTCCGTCATCGTTTGGTGCCTCAAATCACCATTCGAAGTTTCGTAGGGGTATAGTTGTAATTTTCACCAAAAATCGTACATTGGGATTTTGAGGTATTCTTGTCTATCACATGCTCACAAAGCTTATGGCTTTGGTTCCAATGCATTCCGACATCGTTTGGTGCCTCAAATCACCATTCGAAGTTTCATAGGGGTTTAGTTGTAATTTTCACCAAAAATAGTACATTGGGATTTTGAGGTATTCTTGTCTATCACATGCTCACAAAGCTTATGGCTTTGGTTCCAATGCATTCCGACATCGTTATGTGCCTCAAATCACCATTCGAAGTTTCATAGGGGTATAGTTGTAATTTTCACCGAAAATCGTACATTGGGATTTTGAGGTATTCTTGTCTATCACATGCTCACAAATCTTATGGTTTTGGTTCCAATGCATTTCGACATCGTTTGGTGCCTCAAGTCACCATTCGAAGTTTCGTAGGGGTAAAGTTGTAATTTTCACCGAAAATCGTACATTTAGATTTTGATGCATTCTTGTCTATCACATGCTCATAAAGCTTATGGCTTTGGTTTCAATGCATTCCGACATCGTTTGGTGCCTCAGGTCACCATTCGAAGTTTCGTAGGGGTATAGTTGTAATTTTCACAGAAAATCGTACATTGGGATTTTGAGGTATTCTTGTCTATCACATGCTATCAAAGCTTATGGCTTTGGTTCCAATGCATTCCGTCATCGTTTGGTGCCTCAAATCACCATTCGAAGTTTCGTAGGGGTATAGTTGTAATTTTCACCGAAAATCGTACATTGGGATTTTGAGGTATTCTTGTCTATCACATGCGCACAAAGCTTATGGCTTTGGTTCCAATGCATTCCGACATCGTTTGGTGCCTCAAGTCACCATTCGAAGTTTCGTAGGGGTATAGTTGTAATTTTCACCGAAAATCGTACATTGAGATTTTGAGGTATTCTTGTATATCACATGCTCACAAAGCTTATGGCTTTGGTTCCAATGCATTCCGACATCGAATGGTGCCTCAAGTCACCATTCGAAGTTTCGAAGGGGTATAGTTGTAATTTTCACAAAAAATCGTACATTGGGATTTTGAGGTATTCTTGTCTATCACATACTATCAAAGCTTATGGCTTTGGTTCCAATGCATTCCGACATCGTTTTGTGCCTCAGGTCACCATTCGAAGTTTCGTAGGGGTATAGTTGTAATTTTCACAGAAAATCGTACATTGGGATTTTGAGGTATTCTTGTCTATCACATGCTATCAAAGCTTATGGCTTTGGTTCCAATGCATTCCGTCATCGTTTGGTGCCTCAAATCACCATTCGAAGTTTCGTAGGGGTATAGTTGTAATTTTCACCGAAAATCGTACATTGGGATTTTGAGGTATTCTTGTCTATCACATGCGCACAAAGCTTATGGCTTTGGTTCCAATGCATTCCGACATCGTTTGGTGCCTCAAATCACCATTCGAAGTTTCGTAGGGGTTTAGTTGTAATTTTCACCGAAAATCGTACATTGAGATTTTGAGGTATTCTTGTCTATCACATGCTATCAAAGCTTATGGCTCTGGTTCCAATGCATTCCAACATCGAATGGTGCCTCAAGTCACCATTCGAAGTTTTGAAGGGGTATAGTTGTAATTTTCACAGAAAATCGTACATTGGGATTTTGAGGTATTCTTGTCTATCACATGCTCACAAATCTTATGGTTTTGGTTCCAATGCATTCTGACATCGTTTTGTGCCTCAGGTCACCTTTCGAAGTTTCGTAGGGGTATAGTTATAATTTTCACCGAAAATCGTACATTGGGATTTTCAGGTATTCTTGTCTATCACATGCTCACAAATCTTATGGTTTTGGTTCCAATGCATTCCGACATCGTTTGGTGCCTCAAGTCACCATTCGAAGTTTCGTAGGGGTATAGTTGTAATTTTCACCGATAATCGTACATTGAGATTTTGAGGTATTCTTGTCTATCACATGCTCACAAAGCTTATGGCTTTGGTTCCAATGCATTCCGACATCGTTTGGTGCCTCAAGTCACCATTCGAAGTTTCGTAGGGATATAGTTGTAATTTTCACCGAAAATCGTACATTGAGATTTTGAGGTATTCTTGTATATCACATGCTCACAAAGCTTATGGCTTTGGTTCCAATGCATTCCGACATCGAATGGTGCCTCAAGTCACCATTCGACGTTTCGAAGGGGTATAGTTGTAATTTTCACAGAAAATCGTACATTGGGATTTTGAGGTATTCTTGTCTATCACATACTATCAAAGCTTATGGCTTTGGTTCCAATGCATTCCGACATCGTTTTGTGCCTCAGGTCACCTTTCGATGTTTCGTAGGGGTATAGTTGTAATTTTCACCGAAAATCGTACATTGGGATTTTGAGGTATTCTTGTCTATCACATGCGCACAAAGCTTATGGCTTTGGTTCCAATGCATTCCGACATCGCCTCAAATCACCATTCGAAGTTTCGTAGGGGTTTAGTTGTAATTTTCACCGAAAATCGTATATTGGGATTTTGAGGTATTCTTGTCTATCACATGCTATCAAAGCTTATGGCTTTGGTTCCAATGCATTCCGTCATCGTTTGGTGCCTGAAATCACCATTCGAAGTTTCGTAGGGGTATAGTTGTAATTTTCACCGAAAATCGTAAATTGGGATTTTGAGGTATTCTTGTCTATCACATGCGCACAAAGCTTATGGCTTTGGTTCCAATGCATTCCGACATCGTTTGGTGGCTCAAGTCACCATTCGAAGTTTCGTAGGGGTATAGTTGTAATTTTCACAGAAAATCGTACATTGAGATTTTGAGGTATTCTTGTCTATCACATGCTATCAAAGCTTATGGCTTTGGTTCCAATGCATTCCGTCATCGTTTGGTGCCTGAAATCACCATTCGAAGTTTCGTAGGGGTATAGTTGTAATTTTCACCGAAAATCGTAAATTGGGATTTTGAGGTATTCTTGTCTATCACATGCTATCAAAGCTTATGGCTTTGGTTTCAATGCATTCCGACATCGTTTGGTGCCTCAGGTTACCATTCGAAGTTTCGTAGGGGTATAGTTGTAATTTTCACAGAAAATCGTACATTGGGATTTTGAGGTATTCTTGTCTATCACATGCTATCAAAGCTTATGCTTTGGTTCCAATGCATTCCGTCATAGTTTGGTGCCTGAAATCACCATTTGAAGTTTCGTAGGGGGTATAGTTGTAATTTTCACCGAAAATCGTAAATTGGGATTTTGAGGTATTCTTGTCTATCACATGCGCACAAAGCTTATGGCTTTGGTTCCAATGCATTCCGACATCGTTTGGTGCCTCAAGTCACCATTCGAAGTTTCGTAGGGGTATAGTTGTAATTTTTACAGAAAATCGTACATTGAGATTTTGAGGTATTCTTGTCTATCACATGCTATCAAAGCTTATGGCTTTGGTTCCAATGCATTCCGTCATCGTTTGGTGCCTCAAATCACCATTCGAAGTTTCGTAGGGGTATAGATGTAATTTTCACCGAAAATCGTACATTGGGATTTTGAGGTATTCTTGTCTATCACATGCGCACAAAGCTTATGGCTTTGGTTCCAATGCATTCCGACATCGTTTGGTGCCTCAAATCACCATTCGAAGTTTCGTAGGGGTTTAGTTGTAATTTTCCCCGAAAATCGTACATTGAGATTTTGAGGTATTCTTGTCTATCACATGCTATCAAAGCTTATGGCTCTGGTTCCAATGCATTCCAACATCGAATGGTGCCTCAAGTCACCATTCGAAGTTTTGAAGGGGTATAGTTGTAATTTTCACAGAAAATCGTACATTAGGATTTTGTGGTATTCTTGTCTATCACATACTATCAAAGCTTATGGCTTTGGTTCCAATGCATTCCGACATCGTTTTGTGCCTCAGGTCACCTTTCGAAGTTTCGTAGGGGTATAGTTGTAATTTTCACCGAAAATCGTACATTGGGATTTTGAGGTATTCTTGTCTATCACATGCGCACAAAGCTTATGGCTTTGGTTCCAATGCATTCCGACATCGCCTCAAATCACCATTCGAAGTTTCGTAGGGGTTTAGTTGTAATTTTCACCGAAAATCGTATATTGGGATTTTGAGGTATTCTTGTCTATCACATGCTATCAAAGCTTATTGCTTTGGTTCCAATGGATTCCGACATCGTTTGGTGCCTCAAGTCACCTTCGAAGTTTCGTAGGGGTATAGTTGTAATTTTCACAAAAAATCGTACATTGAGATTTTGAGGTATTCTTGTCTATCACATGCTATCAAAGCTTATGGCTTTGGTTCCAATGCATTCCGACATCGTTTGGTGGCTCAAGTCACCATTCGATGTTTCGTAGGAGTATAGTTGTAATTTTTACTGAAAATCGTACATTGGGATTTTGAGGTATTCTTGTCTATCACATGCTCACAAAGCTTATGGCTTTGGTTCCAATGCATTCCGACATCGTTTGGTGCCTCAAATCACCATTCGAAGTTTCATAGGGGTATAGTTGTAATTTTCACCGAAAATCGTACATTGAGATTTTGAGGTATTCTTGTTTATCACATGCTCACAAATCTTATGGTTTTGGTTCCAATGCATTCTGACATCGTTTGGTGCCTCAAGTCACCATTCGAAGTTTCGTAGGGGTATAGTTGTAATTTTCACCGATAATCGTACATTGAGATTTTGAGGTATTCTTGTCTATCACATGCTCACAAAGCTTATGGCTTTGGTTCCAATGCATTCCGACATCGAATGGTGCCTCAAGTCACCATTCGAAGTTTCGAAGGGGTATAGTTGTAATTTTCACAGAAAATCGTACATTGAGATTTTGAGGTATTCTTGTTTATCACATACTATCAAAGCTTATGGCTTTGGTTCCAATGCATTCCGACATCGTTTGGTGCCTCAAGTCACCATTCGAAGTTTCGTAGGGGTATAGTTGTAATTTTCACAGAAAATCGTACATTGAGATTTTGAGGTATTCTTGTCTATCACATGCTATCAAAGCTTATGGCTTTGGTTCCAATGCATTCCGTCATCGTTTGGTGCCTGAAATCACCATTCGAAGTTTCGTAGGGGTATAGTTGTAATTTTCACCGAAAATCGTAAATTGGGATTTTGAGGTATTCTTGTCTATCACATGCTATCAAAGCTTATGGCTTTGGTTTCAATGCATTCCGACATCGTTTGGTGCCTCAGGTTACCATTCGAAGTTTCGTAGGGGTATAGTTGTAATTTTCACAGAAAATCGTACATTGGGATTTTGAGGTATTCTTGTCTATCACATGCTATCAAAGCTTATGGCTTTGGTTCCAATGCATTCCGTCATAGTTTGGTGCCTGAAATCACCATTCGAAGTTTCGTAGGGGTATAGTTGTAATTTTCACCGAAAATCGTAAATTGGGATTTTGAGGTATTCTTGTCTATCACATGCGCACAAAGCTTATGGCTTTGGTTCCAATGCATTCCGACATCGTTTGGTGCCTCAAGTCACCATTCGAAGTTTCGTAGGGGTATAGTTGTAATTTTCACAGAAAATCGTACATTGAGATTTTGAGATATTCTTGTCTATCACATGCTATCAAAGCTTATGGCTTTGGTTCCAATGCATTCCGTCATCGTTTGGTGCCTCAAATCACCATTCGAAGTTTCGTAGGGGTATAGATGTAATTTTCACCGAAAATCGTACATTGGGATTTTGAGGTATTCTTGTCTATCACATGCGCACAAAGCTTATGGCTTTGGTTCCAATGCATTCCGACATCGTTTGGTGCCTCAAATCACCATTCGAAGTTTCGTAGGGGTTTAGTTGTAATTTTCCCCGAAAATCGTACATTGAGATTTTGAGGTATTCTTGTCTATCACATGCTATCAAAGCTTATGGCTCTGGTTCCAATGCATTCCAACATCGAATGGTGCCTCAAGTCACCATTCGAAGTTTTGAAGGGGTATAGTTGTAATTTTCACAGAAAATCGTACATTAGGATTTTGTGGTATTCTTGTCTATCACATACTATCAAAGCTTATGGCTTTGGTTCCAATGCATTCCGACATCGTTTTGTGCCTCAGGTCACCTTTCGAAGTTTCGTAGGGGTATAGTTGTAATTTTCACCGAAAATCGTACATTGGGATTTTGAGGTATTCTTGTCTATCACATGCGCACAAAGCTTATGGCTTTGGTTCCAATGCATTCCGACATCGCCTCAAATCACCATTCGAAGTTTCGTAGGGGTTTAGTTGTAATTTTCACCGAAAATCGTATATTGGGATTTTGAGGTATTCTTGTCTATCACATGCTATCAAAGCTTATTGCTTTGGTTCCAATGGATTCCGACATCGTTTGGTGCCTCAAGTCACCTTCGAAGTTTCGTAGGGGTATAGTTGTAATTTTCACAAAAAATCGTACATTGAGATTTTGAGGTATTCTTGTCTATCACATGCTATCAAAGCTTATGGCTTTGGTTCCAATGCATTCCGACATCGTTTGGTGGCTCAAGTCACCATTCGATGTTTCGTAGGAGTATAGTTGTAATTTTTACTGAAAATCGTACATTGGGATTTTGAGGTATTCTTGTCTATCACATGCTCACAAAGCTTATGGCTTTGGTTCCAATGCATTCCGACATCGTTTGGTGCCTCAAATCACCATTCGAAGTTTCATAGGGGTATAGTTGTAATTTTCACCGAAAATCGTACATTGAGATTTTGAGGTATTCTTGTTTATCACATGCTCACAAATCTTATGGTTTTGGTTCCAATGCATTCTGACATCGTTTGGTGCCTCAAGTCACCATTCGAAGTTTCGTAGGGGTATAGTTGTAATTTTCACCGATAATCGTACATTGAGATTTTGAGGTATTCTTGTCTATCACATGCTCACAAAGCTTATGGCTTTGGTTCCAATGCATTCCGACATCGAATGGTGCCTCAAGTCACCATTCGAAGTTTCGAAGGGGTATAGTTGTAATTTTCACAGAAAATCGTACATTGGGATTTTGAGGTATTCTTGTTTATCACATACTATCAAAGCTTATGGCTTTGGTTCCAATGCATTCCGACATCGTTTTGTGCCTCAGGTCACCATTCGAAGTTTCGTAGGGGTATAGTTGTAATTTTCACCGAAAATCGTACATTGGGATTTTGAGGTATTCTTGTCTATCACATGCTCACAAAGCTTATAGCTTTAGTTCCAATGCATTCCGACATCGTTTGGTGCCACAAGTCACCATTCGAAGTTTCGTAGGGGTATAGTTGTAATTTTCACAAAAAATCGTACATTGGGATTTTGAGGTATTCTTGTCTATCACATGCTTTCAAAGCTTATTGCTTTGGTTCCAATGCATTCCGACATCGTTTGGTGCCTCAAGTCACCTTTCGAAGTTTCGTAGGGGTATAGTTGTAATTTTCACAGAAAATCGTACATTGAGATTTTGAGGTATTCTTGTCTATCACATGCTCACAAATCTTATGGTTTTGGTTCCAATGCATTCCGTCATCGTTTGGTGCCTCAAATCACCATTCGAAGTTTCGTAGGGGTATAGTTGTAATTTTCACCAAAAATCGTACATTGGGATTTTGAGGTATTCTTGTCTATCACATGCTCACAAAGCTTATGGCTTTGGTTCCAATGCATTCCGACATCGTTTGGTGCCTCAAATCACCATTCGAAGTTTCATAGGGGTTTAGTTGTAATTTTCACCAAAAATCGTACATTGGGATTTTGAGGTATTCTTGTCTATCACATGCTCACAAAGCTTATGGCTTTGGTTCCAATGCATTCCGACATCGTTATGTGCCTCAAATCACCATTCGAAGTTTCATAGGGGTATAGTTGTAATTTTCACCGAAAATCGTACAATGGGATTTTGAGGTATTCTTGTCTATCACATGCTCACAAATCTTATGGTTTTGGTTCCATTGCATTTCGACATCGTTTGGTGCCTCAAGTCACCATTCGAAGTTTCGTAGGGGTAAAATTGTAATTTTCACCGAAAATCGTACATTGAGATTATGAGGCATTCTTGTCTATCACATCCTCACAAAGCTTATGGCTTTGGTTCCAATGCATTCCGACATCGTTTGGTGCCTCAAGTCACCATTCAAAGTTCCGTAGGGGTATAGTTGTAATTTTCACCGAAAATCGTACATTGGGATTTTGAGGTATTCTTGTCTATCACATGCTCACAAAGCTTATGGCTTTGGTTCCAATGCATTCCGACATCGTTTGGTGCCTCAAGTCACCATTCGAAGTTTCGTAGGGGTATAGTTGTAATTTTCACATAAAATCGTACATTGGGATTTTGAGGTATTCTTGTCTATCACATGCTATCAAAGCTTATGCATTTGGTTCCAATGCATTCCGACATCGTTTGATGCCTCAGGTTACCATTCGAAGTTTCGTAGGGGTATAGTTGTAATTTTCACAGAAAATTGTACATTGGGATTTTGAGGTATTCTTGTCTATCACATGCTATCAAAGCTTATGGCTTTGGTTCCAATGCATTCCGTCATCGTTTGGTGCCTGAAATCACCATTCGAAGTTTCGTAGGGGTATAGTTGTAATTTTCACCGAAAATCGTAAATTGGGATTTTGAGGTATTCTTGTCTATCACATGCGCACAAAGCTTATGGCTTTGGTTCCAATGCATTCCAACATCGAATGGTGCCTCAAGTCACCATTCGAAGTTTTGAAGGGGTATAGTTGTAATTTTCACAGAAAATCGTACATTGAGATTTTGAGGTATTCTTGTCTATCACATGCTATCAAAGCTTATGGCTTTGGTTCCAATGCATTCCGTCATCGTTTGGTGCCTCAAATCACCATTCGAAGTTTCGTAGGGGTATAGATGTAATTTTCACCGAAAATCGTACATTGGGATTTTGAGGTATTCTTGTCTATCACATGCGCACAAAGCTTATGGCTTTGGTTCCAATGCATTCCGACATCGTTTGGTGCCTCAAATCACCATTCGAAGTTTCGTAGGGGTTTAGTTGTAATTTTCCCCGAAAATCGTACATTGAGATTTTGAGGTATTCTTGTCTATCACATGCTATCAAAGCTTATGGCTCTGGTTCCAATGCATTCCAACATCGAATGGTGCCTCAAGTCACCATTCGAAGTTTTGAAGGGGTATAGTTGTAATTTTCACAGAAAATCGTACATTAGGATTTTGTGGTATTCTTGTCTATCACATACTATCAAAGCTTATGGCTTTGGTTCCAATGCATTCCGACATCGTTTTGTGCCTCAGGTCACCTTTCGAAGTTTCGTAGGGGTATAGTTGTAATTTTCACCGAAAATCGTACATTGGGATTTTGAGGTATTCTTGTCTATCACATGCGCACAAAGCTTATGGCTTTGGTTCCAATGCATTCCGACATCGCCTCAAATCACCATTCGAAGTTTCGTAGGGGTTTAGTTGTAATTTTCACCGAAAATCGTATATTGGGATTTTGAGGTATTCTTGTCTATCACATGCTATCAAAGCTTATTGCTTTGGTTCCAATGGATTCCGACATCGTTTGGTGCCTCAAGTCACCTTCGAAGTTTCGTAGGGGTATAGTTGTAATTTTCACAAAAAATCGTACATTGAGATTTTGAGGTATTCTTGTCTATCACATGCTATCAAAGCTTATGGCTTTGGTTCCAATGCATTCCGACATCGTTTGGTGGCTCAAGTCACCATTCGATGTTTCGTAGGAGTATAGTTGTAATTTTTACTGAAAATCGTACATTGGGATTTTGAGGTATTCTTGTCTATCACATGCTCACAAAGCTTATGGCTTTGGTTCCAATGCATTCCGACATCGAATGGTGCCTCAAATCACCATTCGAAGTTTCATAGGGGTATAGTTGTAATTTTCACCGAAAATCGTACATTGAGATTTTGAGGTATTCTTGTTTATCACATGCTCACAAATCTTATGGTTTTGGTTCCAATGCATTCTGACATCGTTTGGTGCCTCAAGTCACCATTCGAAGTTTCGTAGGGGTATAGTTGTAATTTTCACCGATAATCGTACATTGAGATTTTGAGGTATTCTTGTCTATCACATGCTCACAAAGCTTATGGCTTTGGTTCCAATGCATTCCGACATCGAATGGTGCCTCAAGTCACCATTCGAAGTTTCGAAGGGGTATAGTTGTAATTTTCACAGAAAATCGTACATTGGGATTTTGAGGTATTCTTGTTTATCACATACTATCAAAGCTTATGGCTTTGGTTCCAATGCATTCCGACATCGTTTGGTGCCTCAAGTCACCATTCGAAGTTTCGTAGGGGTATAGTTGTAATTTTCACAGAAAATCGTACATTGAGATTTTGAGGTATTCTTGTCTATCACATGCTATCAAAGCTTATGGCTTTGGTTCCAATGCATTCCGTCATCGTTTGGTGCCTGAAATCACCATTCGAAGTTTCGTAGGGGTATAGTTGTAATTTTCACCGAAAATCGTAAATTGGGATTTTGAGGTATTCTTGTCTATCACATGCTATCAAAGCTTATGGCTTTGGTTTCAATGCATTCCGACATCGTTTGGTGCCTCAGGTTACCATTCGAAGTTTCGTAGGGGTATAGTTGTAATTTTCACAGAAAATCGTACATTGGGATTTTGAGGTATTCTTGTCTATCACATGCTATCAAAGCTTATGGCTTTGGTTCCAATGCATTCCGTCATAGTTTGGTGCCTGAAATCACCATTCGAAGTTTCGTAGGGGTATAGTTGTAATTTTCACCGAAAATCGTAAATTGGGATTTTGAGGTATTCTTGTCTATCACATGCGCACAAAGCTTATGGCTTTGGTTCCAATGCATTCCGACATCGTTTGGTGCCTCAAGTCACCATTCGAAGTTTCGTAGGGGTATAGTTGTAATTTTCACAGAAAATCGTACATTGAGATTTTGAGGTATTCTTGTCTATCACATGCTATCAAAGCTTATGGCTTTGGTTCCAATGCATTCCGTCATCGTTTGGTGCCTCAAATCACCATTCGAAGTTTCGTAGGGGTATAGATGTAATTTTCACCGAAAATCGTACATTGGGATTTTGAGGTATTCTTGTCTATCACATGCGCACAAAGCTTATGGCTTTGGTTCCAATGCATTCCGACATCGTTTGGTGCCTCAAATCACCATTCGAAGTTTCGTAGGGGTTTAGTTGTAATTTTCCCCGAAAATCGTACATTGAGATTTTGAGGTATTCTTGTCTATCACATGCTATCAAAGCTTATGGCTCTGGTTCCAATGCATTCCAACATCGAATGGTGCCTCAAGTCACCATTCGAAGTTTTGAAGGGGTATAGTTGTAATTTTCACAGAAAATCGTACATTAGGATTTTGTGGTATTCTTGTCTATCACATACTATCAAAGCTTATGGCTTTGGTTCCAATGCATTCCGACATCGTTTTGTGCCTCAGGTCACCTTTCGAAGTTTCGTAGGGGTATAGTTGTAATTTTCACCGAAAATCGTACATTGGGATTTTGAGGTATTCTTGTCTATCACATGCGCACAAAGCTTATGGCTTTGGTTCCAATGCATTCCGACATCGCCTCAAATCACCATTCGAAGTTTCGTAGGGGTTTAGTTGTAATTTTCACCGAAAATCGTATATTGGGATTTTGAGGTATTCTTGTCTATCACATGCTATCAAAGCTTATTGCTTTGGTTCCAATGGATTCCGACATCGTTTGGTGCCTCAAGTCACCTTCGAAGTTTCGTAGGGGTATAGTTGTAATTTTCACAAAAAATCGTACATTGAGATTTTGAGGTATTCTTGTCTATCACATGCTATCAAAGCTTATGGCTTTGGTTCCAATGCATTCCGACATCGTTTGGTGGCTCAAGTCACCATTCGATGTTTCGTAGGAGTATAGTTGTAATTTTTACTGAAAATCGTACATTGGGATTTTGAGGTATTCTTGTCTATCACATGCTCACAAAGCTTATGGCTTTGGTTCCAATGCATTCCGACATCGTTTGGTGCCTCAAATCACCATTCGAAGTTTCATAGGGGTATAGTTGTAATTTTCACCGAAAATCGTACATTGAGATTTTGAGGTATTCTTGTTTATCACATGCTCACAAATCTTATGGTTTTGGTTCCAATGCATTCTGACATCGTTTGGTGCCTCAAGTCACCATTCGAAGTTTCGTAGGGGTATAGTTGTAATTTTCACCGATAATCGTACATTGAGATTTTGAGGTATTCTTGTCTATCACATGCTCACAAAGCTTATGGCTTTGGTTCCAATGCATTCCGACATCGAATGGTGCCTCAAGTCACCATTCGAAGTTTCGAAGGGGTATAGTTGTAATTTTCACAGAAAATCGTACATTGGGATTTTGAGGTATTCTTGTTTATCACATACTATCAAAGCTTATGGCTTTGGTTCCAATGCATTCCGACATCGTTTTGTGCCTCAGGTCACCATTCGAAGTTTCGTAGGGGTATAGTTGTAATTTTCACCGAAAATCGTACATTGGGATTTTGAGGTATTCTTGTCTATCACATGCTCACAAAGCTTATAGCTTTAGTTCCAATGCATTCCGACATCGTTTGGTGCCACAAGTCACCATTCGAAGTTTCGTAGGGGTATAGTTGTAATTTTCACAAAAAATCGTACATTGGGATTTTGAGGTATTCTTGTCTATCACATGCTTTCAAAGCTTATTGCTTTGGTTCCAATGCATTCCGACATCGTTTGGTGCCTCAAGTCACCTTTCGAAGTTTCGTAGGGGTATAGTTGTAATTTTCACAGAAAATCGTACATTGAGATTTTGAGGTATTCTTGTCTATCACATGCTCACAAATCTTATGGTTTTGGTTCCAATGCATTCCGTCATCGTTTGGTGCCTCAAATCACCATTCGAAGTTTCGTAGGGGTATAGTTGTAATTTTCACCAAAAATCGTACATTGGGATTTTGAGGTATTCTTGTCTATCACATGCTCACAAAGCTTATGGCTTTGGTTCCAATGCATTCCGACATCGTTTGGTGCCTCAAATCACCATTCGAAGTTTCATAGGGGTTTAGTTGTAATTTTCACCAAAAATCGTACATTGGGATTTTGAGGTATTCTTGTCTATCACATGCTCACAAAGCTTATGGCTTTGGTTCCAATGCATTCCGACATCGTTATGTGCCTCAAATCACCATTCGAAGTTTCATAGGGGTATAGTTGTAATTTTCACCGAAAATCGTACAATGGGATTTTGAGGTATTCTTGTCTATCACATGCTCACAAATCTTATGGTTTTGGTTCCATTGCATTTCGACATCGTTTGGTGCCTCAAGTCACCATTCGAAGTTTCGTAGGGGTAAAATTGTAATTTTCACCGAAAATCGTACATTGAGATTATGAGGCATTCTTGTCTATCACATCCTCACAAAGCTTATGGCTTTGGTTCCAATGCATTCCGACATCGTTTGGTGCCTCAAGTCACCATTCAAAGTTCCGTAGGGGTATAGTTGTAATTTTCACCGAAAATCGTACATTGGGATTTTGAGGTATTCTTGTCTATCACATGCGCACAAAGCTTATGGCTTTGGTTCCAATGCATTCCGACATCGCCTCAAATCACCATTCGAAGTTTCGTAGGGGTTTAGTTGTAATTTTCACCGAAAATCGTATATTGGGATTTTGAGGTATTCTTGTCTATCACATGCTATCAAAGCTTATTGCTTTGGTTCCAATGGATTCCGACATCGTTTGGTGCCACAAGTCACCATTCGAAGTTTCGTAGGGGTATAGTTGTAATTTTCACAAAAAATCGTACATTGGGATTTTGAGGTATTCTTGTCTATCACATGCTTTCAAAGCTTATTGCTTTGGTTCCAATGCATTCCGACATCGTTTGGTGCCTCAAGTCACCTTTCGAAGTTTCGTAGGGGTATAGTTGTAATTTTCACAGAAAATCGTACATTGAGATTTTGAGGTATTCTTGTCTATCACATGCTCACAAATCTTATGGTTTTGGTTCCAATGCATTCCGTCATCGTTTGGTGCCTCAAATCACCATTCGAAGTTTCGTAGGGGTATAGTTGTAATTTTCACCAAAAATCGTACATTGGGATTTTGAGGTATTCTTGTCTATCACATGCTCACAAAGCTTATGGCTTTGGTTCCAATGCATTCCGACATCGTTTGGTGCCTCAAATCACCATTCGAAGTTTCATAGGGGTTTAGTTGTAATTTTCACCAAAAATCGTACATTGGGATTTTGAGGTATTCTTGTCTATCACATGCTCACAAAGCTTATGGCTTTGGTTCCAATGCATTCCGACATCGTTATGTGCCTCAAATCACCATTCGAAGTTTCATAGGGGTATAGTTGTAATTTTCACCGAAAATCGTACAATGGGATTTTGAGGTATTCTTGTCTATCACATGCTCACAAATCTTATGGTTTTGGTTCCATTGCATTTCGACATCGTTTGGTGCCTCAAGTCACCATTCGAAGTTTCGTAGGGGTAAAATTGTAATTTTCACCGAAAATCGTACATTGAGATTATGAGGCATTCTTGTCTATCACATCCTCACAAAGCTTATGGCTTTGGTTCCAATGCATTCCGACATCGTTTGGTGCCTCAAGTCACCATTCAAAGTTCCGTAGGGGTATAGTTGTAATTTTCACCGAAAATCGTACATTGGGATTTTGAGGTATTCTTGTCTATCACATGCTCACAAAGCTTATGGCTTTGGTTCCAATGCATTCCGACATCGTTTGGTGCCTCAAGTCACCATTCGAAGTTTCGTAGGGGTATAGTTGTAATTTTCACATAAAATCGTACATTGGGATTTTGAGGTATTCTTGTCTATCACATGCTATCAAAGCTTATGGATTTGGTTCCAATGCATTCCGACATCGTTTGATGCCTCAGGTTACCATTCGAAGTTTCGTAGGGGTATAGTTGTAATTTTCACAGAAAATTGTACATTGGGATTTTGAGGTATTCTTGTCTATCACATGCTATCAAAGCTTATGGCTTTGGTTCCAATGCATTCCGTCATCGTTTGGTGCCTGAAATCACCATTCGAAGTTTCGTAGGGGTATAGTTGTAATTTTCACCGAAAATCGTAAATTGGGATTTTGAGGTATTCTTGTCTATCACATGCGCACAAAGCTTATGGCTTTGGTTCCAATGCATTCCAACATCGAATGGTGCCTCAAGTCACCATTCGAAGTTTTGAAGGGGTATAGTTGTAATTTTCACAGAAAATCGTACATTGAGATTTTGAGGTATTCTTGTCTATCACATGCTATCAAAGCTTATGGCTTTGGTTCCAATGCATTCCGTCATCGTTTGGTGCCTCAAATCACCATTCGAAGTTTCGTAGGGGTATAGATGTAATTTTCACCGAAAATCGTACATTGGGATTTTGAGGTATTCTTGTCTATCACATGCGCACAAAGCTTATGGCTTTGGTTCCAATGCATTCCGACATCGTTTGGTGCCTCAAATCACCATTCGAAGTTTCGTAGGGGTTTAGTTGTAATTTTCCCCGAAAATCGTACATTGAGATTTTGAGGTATTCTTGTCTATCACATGCTATCAAAGCTTATGGCTCTGGTTCCAATGCATTCCAACATCGAATGGTGCCTCAAGTCACCATTCGAAGTTTTGAAGGGGTATAGTTGTAATTTTCACAGAAAATCGTACATTAGGATTTTGTGGTATTCTTGTCTATCACATACTATCAAAGCTTATGGCTTTGGTTCCAATGCATTCCGACATCGTTTTGTGCCTCAGGTCACCTTTCGAAGTTTCGTAGGGGTATAGTTGTAATTTTCACCGAAAATCGTACATTGGGATTTTGAGGTATTCTTGTCTATCACATACTATCAAAGCTTATGGCTTTGGTTCCAATGCATTCCGACATCGTTTGGTGGCTCAAGTCACCATTCGATGTTTCGTAGGAGTATAGTTGTAATTTTTACTGAAAATCGTACATTAGGATTTTGTGGTATTCTTGTCTATCACATACTATCAAAGCTTATGGCTTTGGTTCCAATGCATTCCGACATCGTTTGGTGGCTCAAGTCACCATTCGATGTTTCGTAGGAGTATAGTTGTAATTTTTACTGAAAATCGTACATTGGGATTTTGAGGTATTCTTGTCTATCACATGCTCACAAAGCTTATGGCTTTGGTTCCAATGCATTCCGACATCGTTTGGTGCCTCAAATCACCATTCGAAGTTTCATAGGGGTATAGTTGTAATTTTCACCGAAAATCGTACATTGAGATTTTGAGGTATTCTTGTTTATCACATGCTCACAAATCTTATGGTTTTGGTTCCAATGCATTCTGACATCGTTTGGTGCCTCAAGTCACCATTCGAAGTTTCGTAGGGGTATAGTTGTAATTTTCACCGATAATCGTACATTGAGATTTTGAGGTATTCTTGTCTATCACATGCTCACAAAGCTTATGGCTTTGGTTCCAATGCATTCCGACATCGAATGGTGCCTCAAGTCACCATTCGAAGTTTCGAAGGGGTATAGTTGTAATTTTCACAGAAAATCGTACATTGGGATTTTGAGGTATTCTTGTTTATCACATACTATCAAAGCTTATGGCTTTGGTTCCAATGCATTCCGACATCGTTTGGTGCCTCAAGTCACCATTCGAAGTTTCGTAGGGGTATAGTTGTAATTTTCACAGAAAATCGTACATTGAGATTTTGAGGTATTCTTGTCTATCACATGCTATCAAAGCTTATGGCTTTGGTTCCAATGCATTCCGTCATCGTTTGGTGCCTGAAATCACCATTCGAAGTTTCGTAGGGGTATAGTTGTAATTTTCACCGAAAATCGTAAATTGGGATTTTGAGGTATTCTTGTCTATCACATGCTATCAAAGCTTATGGCTTTGGTTTCAATGCATTCCGACATCGTTTGGTGCCTCAGGTTACCATTCGAAGTTTCGTAGGGGTATAGTTGTAATTTTCACAGAAAATCGTACATTGGGATTTTGAGGTATTCTTGTCTATCACATGCTATCAAAGCTTATGGCTTTGGTTCCAATGCATTCCGTCATAGTTTGGTGCCTGAAATCACCATTCGAAGTTTCGTAGGGGTATAGTTGTAATTTTCACCGAAAATCGTAAATTGGGATTTTGAGGTATTCTTGTCTATCACATGCGCACAAAGCTTATGGCTTTGGTTCCAATGCATTCCGACATCGTTTGGTGCCTCAAGTCACCATTCGAAGTTTCGTAGGGGTATAGTTGTAATTTTCACAGAAAATCGTACATTGAGATTTTGAGGTATTCTTGTCTATCACATGCTATCAAAGCTTATGGCTTTGGTTCCAATGCATTCCGTCATCGTTTGGTGCCTCAAATCACCATTCGAAGTTTCGTAGGGGTATAGATGTAATTTTCACCGAAAATCGTACATTGGGATTTTGAGGTATTCTTGTCTATCACATGCGCACAAAGCTTATGGCTTTGGTTCCAATGCATTCCGACATCGTTTGGTGCCTCAAATCACCATTCGAAGTTTCGTAGGGGTTTAGTTGTAATTTTCCCCGAAAATCGTACATTGAGATTTTGAGGTATTCTTGTCTATCACATGCTATCAAAGCTTATGGCTCTGGTTCCAATGCATTCCAACATCGAATGGTGCCTCAAGTCACCATTCGAAGTTTTGAAGGGGTATAGTTGTAATTTTCACAGAAAATCGTACATTAGGATTTTGTGGTATTCTTGTCTATCACATACTATCAAAGCTTATGGCTTTGGTTCCAATGCATTCCGACATCGTTTTGTGCCTCAGGTCACCTTTCGAAGTTTCGTAGGGGTATAGTTGTAATTTTCACCGAAAATCGTACATTGGGATTTTGAGGTATTCTTGTCTATCACATGCGCACAAAGCTTATGGCTTTGGTTCCAATGCATTCCGACATCGCCTCAAATCACCATTCGAAGTTTCGTAGGGGTTTAGTTGTAATTTTCACCGAAAATCGTATATTGGGATTTTGAGGTATTCTTGTCTATCACATGCTATCAAAGCTTATTGCTTTGGTTCCAATGGATTCCGACATCGTTTGGTGCCTCAAGTCACCTTCGAAGTTTCGTAGGGGTATAGTTGTAATTTTCACAAAAAATCGTACATTGAGATTTTGAGGTATTCTTGTCTATCACATGCTATCAAAGCTTATGGCTTTGGTTCCAATGCATTCCGACATCGTTTGGTGGCTCAAGTCACCATTCGATGTTTCGTAGGAGTATAGTTGTAATTTTTACTGAAAATCGTACATTGGGATTTTGAGGTATTCTTGTCTATCACATGCTCACAAAGCTTATGGCTTTGGTTCCAATGCATTCCGACATCGTTTGGTGCCTCAAATCACCATTCGAAGTTTCATAGGGGTATAGTTGTAATTTTCACCGAAAATCGTACATTGAGATTTTGAGGTATTCTTGTTTATCACATGCTCACAAATCTTATGGTTTTGGTTCCAATGCATTCTGACATCGTTTGGTGCCTCAAGTCACCATTCGAAGTTTCGTAGGGGTATAGTTGTAATTTTCACCGATAATCGTACATTGAGATTTTGAGGTATTCTTGTCTATCACATGCTCACAAAGCTTATGGCTTTGGTTCCAATGCATTCCGACATCGAATGGTGCCTCAAGTCACCATTCGAAGTTTCGAAGGGGTATAGTTGTAATTTTCACAGAAAATCGTACATTGGGATTTTGAGGTATTCTTGTTTATCACATACTATCAAAGCTTATGGCTTTGGTTCCAATGCATTCCGACATCGCCTCAAATCACCATTCGAAGTTTCGTAGGGGTTTAGTTGTAATTTTCACCGAAAATCGTATATTGGGATTTTGAGGTATTCTTGTCTATCACATGCTATCAAAGCTTATTGCTTTGGTTCCAATGGATTCCGACATCGTTTGGTGCCACAAGTCACCATTCGAAGTTTCGTAGGGGTATAGTTGTAATTTTCACAAAAAATCGTACATTGGGATTTTGAGGTATTCTTGTCTATCACATGCTTTCAAAGCTTATTGCTTTGGTTCCAATGCATTCCGACATCGTTTGGTGCCTCAAGTCACCTTTCGAAGTTTCGTAGGGGTATAGTTGTAATTTTCACAGAAAATCGTACATTGAGATTTTGAGGTATTCTTGTCTATCACATGCTCACAAATCTTATGGTTTTGGTTCCAATGCATTCCGTCATCGTTTGGTGCCTCAAATCACCATTCGAAGTTTCGTAGGGGTATAGTTGTAATTTTCACCAAAAATCGTACATTGGGATTTTGAGGTATTCTTGTCTATCACATGCTCACAAAGCTTATGGCTTTGGTTCCAATGCATTCCGACATCGTTTGGTGCCTCAAATCACCATTCGAAGTTTCATAGGGGTTTAGTTGTAATTTTCACCAAAAATCGTACATTGGGATTTTGAGGTATTCTTGTCTATCACATGCTCACAAAGCTTATGGCTTTGGTTCCAATGCATTCCGACATCGTTATGTGCCTCAAATCACCATTCGAAGTTTCATAGGGGTATAGTTGTAATTTTCACCGAAAATCGTACAATGGGATTTTGAGGTATTCTTGTCTATCACATGCTCACAAATCTTATGGTTTTGGTTCCATTGCATTTCGACATCGTTTGGTGCCTCAAGTCACCATTCGAAGTTTCGTAGGGGTAAAATTGTAATTTTCACCGAAAATCGTACATTGAGATTATGAGGCATTCTTGTCTATCACATCCTCACAAAGCTTATGGCTTTGGTTCCAATGCATTCCGACATCGTTTGGTGCCTCAAGTCACCATTCAAAGTTCCGTAGGGGTATAGTTGTAATTTTCACCGAAAATCGTACATTGGGATTTTGAGGTATTCTTGTCTATCACATGCTCACAAAGCTTATGGCTTTGGTTCCAATGCATTCCGACATCGTTTGGTGCCTCAAGTCACCATTCGAAGTTTCGTAGGGGTATAGTTGTAATTTTCACATAAAATCGTACATTGGGATTTTGAGGTATTCTTGTCTATCACATGCTATCAAAGCTTATGGATTTGGTTCCAATGCATTCCGACATCGTTTGATGCCTCAGGTTACCATTCGAAGTTTCGTAGGGGTATAGTTGTAATTTTCACAGAAAATTGTACATTGGGATTTTGAGGTATTCTTGTCTATCACATGCTATCAAAGCTTATGGCTTTGGTTCCAATGCATTCCGTCATCGTTTGGTGCCTGAAATCACCATTCGAAGTTTCGTAGGGGTATAGTTGTAATTTTCACCGAAAATCGTAAATTGGGATTTTGAGGTATTCTTGTCTATCACATGCGCACAAAGCTTATGGCTTTGGTTCCAATGCATTCCAACATCGAATGGTGCCTCAAGTCACCATTCGAAGTTTTGAAGGGGTATAGTTGTAATTTTCACAGAAAATCGTACATTGAGATTTTGAGGTATTCTTGTCTATCACATGCTATCAAAGCTTATGGCTTTGGTTCCAATGCATTCCGTCATCGTTTGGTGCCTCAAATCACCATTCGAAGTTTCGTAGGGGTATAGATGTAATTTTCACCGAAAATCGTACATTGGGATTTTGAGGTATTCTTGTCTATCACATGCGCACAAAGCTTATGGCTTTGGTTCCAATGCATTCCGACATCGTTTGGTGCCTCAAATCACCATTCGAAGTTTCGTAGGGGTTTAGTTGTAATTTTCCCCGAAAATCGTACATTGAGATTTTGAGGTATTCTTGTCTATCACATGCTATCAAAGCTTATGGCTCTGGTTCCAATGCATTCCAACATCGAATGGTGCCTCAAGTCACCATTCGAAGTTTTGAAGGGGTATAGTTGTAATTTTCACAGAAAATCGTACATTAGGATTTTGTGGTATTCTTGTCTATCACATACTATCAAAGCTTATGGCTTTGGTTCCAATGCATTCCGACATCGTTTTGTGCCTCAGGTCACCTTTCGAAGTTTCGTAGGGGTATAGTTGTAATTTTCACCGAAAATCGTACATTGGGATTTTGAGGTATTCTTGTCTATCACATACTATCAAAGCTTATGGCTTTGGTTCCAATGCATTCCGACATCGTTTGGTGGCTCAAGTCACCATTCGATGTTTCGTAGGAGTATAGTTGTAATTTTTACTGAAAATCGTACATTAGGATTTTGTGGTATTCTTGTCTATCACATACTATCAAAGCTTATGGCTTTGGTTCCAATGCATTCCGACATCGTTTGGTGGCTCAAGTCACCATTCGATGTTTCGTAGGAGTATAGTTGTAATTTTTACTGAAAATCGTACATTGGGATTTTGAGGTATTCTTGTCTATCACATGCTCACAAAGCTTATGGCTTTGGTTCCAATGCATTCCGACATCGTTTGGTGCCTCAAATCACCATTCGAAGTTTCATAGGGGTATAGTTGTAATTTTCACCGAAAATCGTACATTGAGATTTTGAGGTATTCTTGTTTATCACATGCTCACAAATCTTATGGTTTTGGTTCCAATGCATTCTGACATCGTTTGGTGCCTCAAGTCACCATTCGAAGTTTCGTAGGGGTATAGTTGTAATTTTCACCGATAATCGTACATTGAGATTTTGAGGTATTCTTGTCTATCACATGCTCACAAAGCTTATGGCTTTGGTTCCAATGCATTCCGACATCGAATGGTGCCTCAAGTCACCATTCGAAGTTTCGAAGGGGTATAGTTGTAATTTTCACAGAAAATCGTACATTGGGATTTTGAGGTATTCTTGTTTATCACATACTATCAAAGCTTATGGCTTTGGTTCCAATGCATTCCGACATCGTTTGGTGCCTCAAGTCACCATTCGAAGTTTCGTAGGGGTATAGTTGTAATTTTCACAGAAAATCGTACATTGAGATTTTGAGGTATTCTTGTCTATCACATGCTATCAAAGCTTATGGCTTTGGTTCCAATGCATTCCGTCATCGTTTGGTGCCTGAAATCACCATTCGAAGTTTCGTAGGGGTATAGTTGTAATTTTCACCGAAAATCGTAAATTGGGATTTTGAGGTATTCTTGTCTATCACATGCTATCAAAGCTTATGGCTTTGGTTTCAATGCATTCCGACATCGTTTGGTGCCTCAGGTTACCATTCGAAGTTTCGTAGGGGTATAGTTGTAATTTTCACAGAAAATCGTACATTGGGATTTTGAGGTATTCTTGTCTATCACATGCTATCAAAGCTTATGGCTTTGGTTCCAATGCATTCCGTCATAGTTTGGTGCCTGAAATCACCATTCGAAGTTTCGTAGGGGTATAGTTGTAATTTTCACCGAAAATCGTAAATTGGGATTTTGAGGTATTCTTGTCTATCACATGCGCACAAAGCTTATGGCTTTGGTTCCAATGCATTCCGACATCGTTTGGTGCCTCAAGTCACCATTCGAAGTTTCGTAGGGGTATAGTTGTAATTTTCACAGAAAATCGTACATTGAGATTTTGAGGTATTCTTGTCTATCACATGCTATCAAAGCTTATGGCTTTGGTTCCAATGCATTCCGTCATCGTTTGGTGCCTCAAATCACCATTCGAAGTTTCGTAGGGGTATAGATGTAATTTTCACCGAAAATCGTACATTGGGATTTTGAGGTATTCTTGTCTATCACATGCGCACAAAGCTTATGGCTTTGGTTCCAATGCATTCCGACATCGTTTGGTGACTCAAATCACCATTCGAAGTTTCGTAGGGGTTTAGTTGTAATTTTCCCCGAAAATCGTACATTGAGATTTTGAGGTATTCTTGTCTATCACATGCTATCAAAGCTTATGGCTCTGGTTCCAATGCATTCCAACATCGAATGGTGCCTCAAGTCACCATTCGAAGTTTTGAAGGGGTATAGTTGTAATTTTCACAGAAAATCGTACATTAGGATTTTGTGGTATTCTTGTCTATCACATACTATCAAAGCTTATGGCTTTGGTTCCAATGCATTCCGACATCGTTTTGTGCCTCAGGTCACCTTTCGAAGTTTCGTAGGGGTATAGTTGTAATTTTCACCGAAAATCGTACATTGGGATTTTGAGGTATTCTTGTCTATCACATGCGCACAAAGCTTATGGCTTTGGTTCCAATGCATTCCGACATCGCCTCAAATCACCATTCGAAGTTTCGTAGGGGTTTAGTTGTAATTTTCACCGAAAATCGTATAATGGGATTTTGAGGTATTCTTGTCTATCACATGCTATCAAAGCTTATTGCTTTGGTTCCAATGGATTCCGACATCGTTTGGTGCCTCAAGTCACCTTCGAAGTTTCGTAGGGGTATAGTTGTAATTTTCACAAAAAATCGTACATTGAGATTTTGAGGTATTCTTGTCTATCACATGCTATCAAAGCTTATGGCTTTGGTTCCAATGCATTCCGACATCGTTTGGTGGCTCAAGTCACCATTCGATGTTTCGTAGGAGTATAGTTGTAATTTTCACCGAAAATCGTACATTGAGATTTTGAGGTATTCTTGTTTATCACATGCTCACAAATCTTATGGTTTTGGTTCCAATGCATTCTGACATCGTTTGGTGCCTCAAGTCACCATTCGAAGTTTCGTAGGGGTATAGTTGTAATTTTCACCGATAATCGTACATTGAGATTTTGAGGTATTCTTGTCTATCACATGCTCACAAAGCTTATGGCTTTGGTTCCAATGCATTCCGACATCGAATGGTGCCTCAAGTCACCATTCGAAGTTTCGAAGGGGTATAGTTGTAATTTTCACAGAAAATCGTACATTGGGATTTTGAGGTATTCTTGTTTATCACATACTATCAAAGCTTATGGCTTTGGTTCCAATGCATTCCGACATCGTTTTGTGCCTCAGGTCACCATTCGAAGTTTCGTAGGGGTATAGTTGTAATTTTCACCGAAAATCGTACATTGGGATTTTGAGGTATTCTTGTCTATCACATGCTCACAAAGCTTATAGCTTTAGTTCCAATGCATTCCGACATCGTTTGGTGCCACAAGTCACCATTCGAAGTTTCGTAGGGGTATAGTTGTAATTTTCACAAAAAATCGTACATTGGGATTTTGAGGTATTCTTGTCTATCACATGCTTTCAAAGCTTATTGCTTTGGTTCCAATGCATTCCGACATCGTTTGGTGCCTCAAGTCACCTTTCGAAGTTTCGTAGGGGTATAGTTGTAATTTTCACAGAAAATCGTACATTGAGATTTTGAGGTATTCTTGTCTATCACATGCTCACAAATCTTATGGTTTTGGTTCCAATGCATTCCGTCATCGTTTGGTGCCTCAAATCACCATTCGAAGTTTCGTAGGGGTATAGTTGTAATTTTCACCAAAAATCGTACATTGGGATTTTGAGGTATTCTTGTCTATCACATGCTCACAAAGCTTATGGCTTTGGTTCCAATGCATTCCGACATCGTTTGGTGCCTCAAATCACCATTCGAAGTTTCATAGGGGTTTAGTTGTAATTTTCACCAAAAATCGTACATTGGGATTTTGAGGTATTCTTGTCTATCACATGCTCACAAAGCTTATGGCTTTGGTTCCAATGCATTCCGACATCGTTATGTGCCTCAAATCACCATTCGAAGTTTCATAGGGGTATAGTTGTAATTTTCACCGAAAATCGTACAATGGGATTTTGAGGTATTCTTGTCTATCACATGCTCACAAATCTTATGGTTTTGGTTCCATTGCATTTCGACATCGTTTGGTGCCTCAAGTCACCATTCGAAGTTTCGTAGGGGTAAAATTGTAATTTTCACCGAAAATCGTACATTGAGATTATGAGGCATTCTTGTCTATCACATCCTCACAAAGCTTATGGCTTTGGTTCCAATGCATTCCGACATCGTTTGGTGCCTCAAGTCACCATTCAAAGTTCCGTAGGGGTATAGTTGTAATTTTCACCGAAAATCGTACATTGGGATTTTGAGGTATTCTTGTCTATCACATGCGCACAAAGCTTATGGCTTTGGTTCCAATGCATTCCGACATCGCCTCAAATCACCATTCGAAGTTTCGTAGGGGTTTAGTTGTAATTTTCACCGAAAATCGTATATTGGGATTTTGAGGTATTCTTGTCTATCACATGCTATCAAAGCTTATTGCTTTGGTTCCAATGGATTCCGACATCGTTTGGTGCCACAAGTCACCATTCGAAGTTTCGTAGGGGTATAGTTGTAATTTTCACAAAAAATCGTACATTGGGATTTTGAGGTATTCTTGTCTATCACATGCTTTCAAAGCTTATTGCTTTGGTTCCAATGCATTCCGACATCGTTTGGTGCCTCAAGTCACCTTTCGAAGTTTCGTAGGGGTATAGTTGTAATTTTCACAGAAAATCGTACATTGAGATTTTGAGGTATTCTTGTCTATCACATGCTCACAAATCTTATGGTTTTGGTTCCAATGCATTCCGTCATCGTTTGGTGCCTCAAATCACCATTCGAAGTTTCGTAGGGGTATAGTTGTAATTTTCACCAAAAATCGTACATTGGGATTTTGAGGTATTCTTGTCTATCACATGCTCACAAAGCTTATGGCTTTGGTTCCAATGCATTCCGACATCGTTTGGTGCCTCAAATCACCATTCGAAGTTTCATAGGGGTTTAGTTGTAATTTTCACCAAAAATCGTACATTGGGATTTTGAGGTATTCTTGTCTATCACATGCTCACAAAGCTTATGGCTTTGGTTCCAATGCATTCCGACATCGTTATGTGCCTCAAATCACCATTCGAAGTTTCATAGGGGTATAGTTGTAATTTTCACCGAAAATCGTACAATGGGATTTTGAGGTATTCTTGTCTATCACATGCTCACAAATCTTATGGTTTTGGTTCCATTGCATTTCGACATCGTTTGGTGCCTCAAGTCACCATTCGAAGTTTCGTAGGGGTAAAATTGTAATTTTCACCGAAAATCGTACATTGAGATTATGAGGCATTCTTGTCTATCACATCCTCACAAAGCTTATGGCTTTGGTTCCAATGCATTCCGACATCGTTTGGTGCCTCAAGTCACCATTCAAAGTTCCGTAGGGGTATAGTTGTAATTTTCACCGAAAATCGTACATTGGGATTTTGAGGTATTCTTGTCTATCACATGCTCACAAAGCTTATGGCTTTGGTTCCAATGCATTCCGACATCGTTTGGTGCCTCAAGTCACCATTCGAAGTTTCGTAGGGGTATAGTTGTAATTTTCACATAAAATCGTACATTGGGATTTTGAGGTATTCTTGTCTATCACATGCTATCAAAGCTTATGGATTTGGTTCCAATGCATTCCGACATCGTTTGATGCCTCAGGTTACCATTCGAAGTTTCGTAGGGGTATAGTTGTAATTTTCACAGAAAATTGTACATTGGGATTTTGAGGTATTCTTGTCTATCACATGCTATCAAAGCTTATGGCTTTGGTTCCAATGCATTCCGTCATCGTTTGGTGCCTGAAATCACCATTCGAAGTTTCGTAGGGGTATAGTTGTAATTTTCACCGAAAATCGTAAATTGGGATTTTGAGGTATTCTTGTCTATCACATGCGCACAAAGCTTATGGCTTTGGTTCCAATGCATTCCAACATCGAATGGTGCCTCAAGTCACCATTCGAAGTTTTGAAGGGGTATAGTTGTAATTTTCACAGAAAATCGTACATTGAGATTTTGAGGTATTCTTGTCTATCACATGCTATCAAAGCTTATGGCTTTGGTTCCAATGCATTCCGTCATCGTTTGGTGCCTCAAATCACCATTCGAAGTTTCGTAGGGGTATAGATGTAATTTTCACCGAAAATCGTACATTGGGATTTTGAGGTATTCTTGTCTATCACATGCGCACAAAGCTTATGGCTTTGGTTCCAATGCATTCCGACATCGTTTGGTGCCTCAAATCACCATTCGAAGTTTCGTAGGGGTTTAGTTGTAATTTTCCCCGAAAATCGTACATTGAGATTTTGAGGTATTCTTGTCTATCACATGCTATCAAAGCTTATGGCTCTGGTTCCAATGCATTCCAACATCGAATGGTGCCTCAAGTCACCATTCGAAGTTTTGAAGGGGTATAGTTGTAATTTTCACAGAAAATCGTACATTAGGATTTTGTGGTATTCTTGTCTATCACATACTATCAAAGCTTATGGCTTTGGTTCCAATGCATTCCGACATCGTTTTGTGCCTCAGGTCACCTTTCGAAGTTTCGTAGGGGTATAGTTGTAATTTTCACCGAAAATCGTACATTGGGATTTTGAGGTATTCTTGTCTATCACATGCTATCAAAGCTTATTGCTTTGGTTCCAATGGATTCCGACATCGTTTGGTGCCTCAAGTCACCTTCGAAGTTTCGTAGGGGTATAGTTGTAATTTTCACAAAAAATCGTACATTGAGATTTTGAGGTATTCTTGTCTATCACATGCTATCAAAGCTTATGGCTTTGGTTCCAATGCATTCCGACATCGTTTGGTGGCTCAAGTCACCATTCGATGTTTCGTAGGAGTATAGTTGTAATTTTCACAAAAAATCGTACATTGAGATTTTGAGGAATTCTTGTCTATCACATGCTATCAAAGCTTATGGCTTTGGTTCCAATGCATTCCGACATCGTTTGGTGGCTCAAGTCACCATTCGATGTTTCGTAGGAGTATAGTTGTAATTTTTACTGAAAATCGTACATTGGGATTTTGAGGTATTCTTGTCTATCACATGCTCACAAAGCTTATGGCTTTGGTTCCAATGCATTCCGTCATCGTTTGGTGCCTCAAATCACCATTCGAAGTTTCGTAGGGGTATAGATGTAATTTTCACCGAAAATCGTACATTGGGATTTTGAGGTATTCTTGTCTATCACATGCGCACAAAGCTTATGGCTTTGGTTCCAATGCATTCCGACATCGTTTGGTGCCTCAAATCACCATTCGAAGTTTCGTAGGGGTTTAGTTGTAATTTTCACCGAAAATCGTATATTGGGATTTTGAGGTATTCTTGTCTATCACATGCTATCAAAGCTTATTGCTTTGGTTCCAATGGATTCCGACATCGTTTGGTGCCTCAAGTCACCTTCGAAGTTTCGTAGGGGTATAGTTGTAATTTTCACAAAAAATCGTACATTGAGATTTTGAGGTATTCTTGTCTATCACATGCTATCAAAGCTTATGGCTTTGGTTCCAATGCATTCCGACATCGTTTGGTGGCTCAAGTCACCATTCGATGTTTCGTAGGAGTATAGTTGTAATTTTTACTGAAAATCGTACATTGGGATTTTGAGGTATTCTTGTCTATCACATGCTCACAAAGCTTATGGCTTTGGTTCCAATGCATTCCGACATCGTTTGGTGCCTCAAATCACCATTCGAAGTTTCATAGGGGTATAGTTGTAATTTTCACCGAAAATCGTACATTGAGATTTTGAGGTATTCTTGTTTATCACATGCTCACAAATCTTATGGTTTTGGTTCCAATGCATTCTGACATCGTTTGGTGCCTCAAGTCACCATTCGAAGTTTCGTAGGGGTATAGTTGTAATTTTCACCGATAATCGTACATTGAGATTTTGAGGTATTCTTGTCTATCACATGCTCACAAAGCTTATGGCTTTGGTTCCAATGCATTCCGACATCGAATGGTGCCTCAAGTCACCATTCGAAGTTTCGAAGGGGTATAGTTGTAATTTTCACAGAAAATCGTACATTGGGATTTTGAGGTATTCTTGTTTATCACATACTATCAAAGCTTATGGCTTTGGTTCCAATGCATTCCGACATCGTTTGGTGCCTCAAGTCACCATTCGAAGTTTCGTAGGGGTATAGTTGTAATTTTCACAGAAAATCGTACATTGAGATTTTGAGGTATTCTTGTCTATCACATGCTATCAAAGCTTATGGCTTTGGTTCCAATGCATTCCGTCATCGTTTGGTGCCTGAAATCACCATTCGAAGTTTCGTAGGGGTATAGTTGTAATTTTCACCGAAAATCGTAAATTGGGATTTTGAGGTATTCTTGTCTATCACATGCTATCAAAGCTTATGGCTTTGGTTTCAATGCATTCCGACATCGTTTGGTGCCTCAGGTTACCATTCGAAGTTTCGTAGGGGTATAGTTGTAATTTTCACAGAAAATCGTACATTGGGATTTTGAGGTATTCTTGTCTATCACATGCTATCAAAGCTTATGGCTTTGGTTCCAATGCATTCCGTCATAGTTTGGTGCCTGAAATCACCATTCGAAGTTTCGTAGGGGTATAGTTGTAATTTTCACCGAAAATCGTAAATTGGGATTTTGAGGTATTCTTGTCTATCACATGCGCACAAAGCTTATGGCTTTGGTTCCAATGCATTCCGACATCGTTTGGTGCCTCAAGTCACCATTCGAAGTTTCGTAGGGGTATAGTTGTAATTTTCACAGAAAATCGTACATTGAGATTTTAAGGTATTCTTGTCTATCACATGCTATCAAAGCTTATGGCTTTGGTTCCAATGCATTCCGTCATCGTTTGGTGCCTCAAATCACCATTCGAAGTTTCGTAGGGGTATAGATGTAATTTTCACCGAAAATCGTACATTGGGATTTTGAGGTATTCTTGTCTATCACATGCGCACAAAGCTTATGGCTTTGGTTCCAATGCATTCCGACATCGTTTGGTGCCTCAAATCACCATTCGAAGTTTCGTAGGGGTTTAGTTGTAATTTTCCCCGAAAATCGTACATTGAGATTTTGAGGTATTCTTGTCTATCACATGCTATCAAAGCTTATGGCTCTGGTTCCAATGCATTCCAACATCGAATGGTGCCTCAAGTCACCATTCGAAGTTTTGAAGGGGTATAGTGTTAATTTTCACAGAAAATCGTACATTAGGATTTTGTGGTATTCTTGTCTATCACATACTATCAAAGCTTATGGCTTTGGTTCCAATGCATTCCGACATCGTTTTGTGCCTCAGGTCACCTTTCGAAGTTTCGTAGGGGTATAGTTGTAATTTTCACCGAAAATCGTACATTGGGATTTTGAGGTATTCTTGTCTATCACATGCGCACAAAGCTTATGGCTTTGGTTCCAATGCATTCCGACATCGCCTCAAATAACCATTCGAAGTTTCGTAGGGGTTTAGTTGTAATTTTCACCGAAAATCGTATATTGGGATTTTGAGGTATTCTTGTCTATCACATGCTATCAAAGCTTATTGCTTTGGTTCCAATGGATTCCGACATCGTTTGGTGCCTCAAGTCACCTTCGAAGTTTCGTAGGGGTATAGTTGTAATTTTCACAAAAAATCGTACATTGAGATTTTGAGGTATTCTTGTCTATCACATGCTATCAAAGCTTATGGCTTTGGTTCCAATGCATTCCGACATCGTTTGGTGGCTCAAGTCACCATTCGATGTTTCGTAGGAGTATAGTTGTAATTTTTACTGAAAATCGTACATTGGGATTTTGAGGTATTCTTGTCTATCACATGCTCACAAAGCTTATGGCTTTGGTTCCAATGCATTCCGACATCGTTTGGTGCCTCAAATCACCATTCGAAGTTTCATAGGGGTATAGTTGTAATTTTCACCGAAAATCGTACATTGAGATTTTGAGGTATTCTTGTTTATCACATGCTCACAAATCTTATGGTTTTGGTTCCAATGCATTCTGACATCGTTTGGTGCCTCAAGTCACCATTCGAAGTTTCGTAGGGGTATAGTTGTAATTTTCACCGATAATCGTACATTGAGATTTTGAGGTATTCTTGTCTATCACATGCTCACAAAGCTTATGGCTTTGGTTCCAATGCATTCCGACATCGAATGGTGCCTCAAGTCACCATTCGAAGTTTCGAAGGGGTATAGTTGTAATTTTCACAGAAAATCGTACATTGGGATTTTGAGGTATTCTTGTTTATCACATACTATCAAAGCTTATGGCTTTGGTTCCAATGCATTCCGACATCGTTTTGTGCCTCAGGTCACCATTCGAAGTTTCGTAGGGGTATAGTTGTAATTTTCACCGAAAATCGTACATTGGGATTTTGAGGTATTCTTGTCTATCACATGCTCACAAAGCTTATAGCTTTAGTTCCAATGCATTCCGACATCGTTTGGTGCCACAAGTCACCATTCGAAGTTTCATAGGGGTATAGTTGTAATTTTCACAAAAAATCGTACATTGGGATTTTGAGGTATTCTTGTCTATCACATGCTTTCAAAGCTTATTGCTTTGGTTCCAATGCATTCCGACATCGTTTGGTGCCTCAAGTCACCTTTCGAAGTTTCGTAGGGGTATAGTTGTAATTTTCACAGAAAATCGTACATTGAGATTTTGAGGTATTCTTGTCTATCACATGCTCACAAATCTTATGGTTTTGGTTCCAATGCATTCCGTCATCGTTTGGTGCCTCAAATCACCATTCGAAGTTTCGTAGGGGTATAGTTGTAATTTTCACCAAAAATCGTACATTGGGATTTTGAGGTATTCTTGTCTATCACATGCTCACAAAGCTTATGGCTTTGGTTCCAATGCATTCCGACATCGTTTGGTGCCTCAAATCACCATTCGAAGTTTCATAGGGGTTTAGTTGTAATTTTCACCAAAAATCGTACATTGGGATTTTGAGGTATTCTTGTCTATCACATGCTCACAAAGCTTATGGCTTTGGTTCCAATGCATTCCGACATCGTTATGTGCCTCAAATCACCATTCGAAGTTTCATAGGGGTATAGTTGTAATTTTCACCGAAAATCGTACAATGGGATTTTGAGGTATTCTTGTCTATCACATGCTCACAAATCTTATGGTTTTGGTTCCATTGCATTTCGACATCGTTTGGTGCCTCAAGTCACCATTCGAAGTTTCGTAGGGGTAAAATTGTAATTTTCACCGAAAATCGTACATTGAGATTATGAGGCATTCTTGTCTATCACATCCTCACAAAGCTTATGGCTTTGGTTCCAATGCATTCCGACATCGTTTGGTGCCTCAAGTCACCATTCAAAGTTCCGTAGGGGTATAGTTGTAATTTTCACCGAAAATCGTACATTGGGATTTTGAGGTATTCTTGTCTATCACATGCTCACAAAGCTTATGGCTTTGGTTCCAATGCATTCCGACATCGTTTGGTGCCTCAAGTCACCATTCGAAGTTTCGTAGGGGTATAGTTGTAATTTTCACATAAAATCGTACATTGGGATTTTGAGGTATTCTTGTCTATCACATGCTATCAAAGCTTATGGATTTGGTTCCAATGCATTCCGACATCGTTTGATGCCTCAGGTTACCATTCGAAGTTTCGTAGGGGTATAGTTGTAATTTTCACAGAAAATTGTACATTGGGATTTTGAGGTATTCATGTCTATCACATGCTATCAAAGCTTATGGCTTTGGTTCCAATGCATTCCGTCATCGTTTGGTGCCTGAAATCACCATTCGAAGTTTCGTAGGGGTATAGTTGTAATTTTCACCGAAAATCGTAAATTGGGATTTTGAGGTATTCTTGTCTATCACATGCGCACAAAGCTTATGGCTTTGGTTCCAATGCATTCCGACATCGTTTGGTGCCTCAAGTCACCATTCGAAGTTTCGTAGGGGTATAGTTGTAATTTTCACAGAAAATCGTACATTGAGATTTTGAGGTATTCTTGTCTATCACATGCTATCAAAGCTTATGGCTTTGGTTCCAATGCATTCCGTCATCGTTTGGTGCCTCAAATCACCATTCGAAGTTTCGTAGGGGTATAGATGTAATTTTCACCGAAAATCGTACATTGGGATTTTGAGGTATTCTTGTCTATCACATGCGCACAAAGCTTATGGCTTTGGTTCCAATGCATTCCGACATCGTTTGGTGCCACAAGTCACCATTCGAAGTTTCGTAGGGGTATAGTTGTAATTTTCACAAAAAATCGTACATTGGGATTTTGAGGTATTCTTGTCTATCACATGCTTTCAAAGCTTATTGCTTTGGTTCCAATGCATTCCGACATCGTTTGGTGCCTCAAGTCACCTTTCGAAGTTTCGTAGGGGTATAGTTGTAATTTTCACAGAAAATCGTACATTGAGATTTTGAGGTATTCTTGTCTATCACATGCTCACAAATCTTATGGTTTTGGTTCCAATGCATTCCGTCATCGTTTGGTGCCTCAAATCACCATTCGAAGTTTCGTAGGGGTATAGTTGTAATTTTCACCAAAAATCGTACATTGGGATTTTGAGGTATTCTTGTCTATCACATGCTCACAAAGCTTATGGCTTTGGTTCCAATGCATTCCGACATCGTTTGGTGCCTCAAATCACCATTCGAAGTTTCATAGGGGTTTAGTTGTAATTTTCACCAAAAATCGTACATTGGGATTTTGAGGTATTCTTGTCTATCACATGCTCACAAAGCTTATGGCTTTGGTTCCAATGCATTCCGACATCGTTATGTGCCTCAAATCACCATTCGAAGTTTCATAGGGGTATAGTTGTAATTTTCACCGAAAATCGTACAATGGGATTTTGAGGTATTCTTGTCTATCACATGCTCACAAATCTTATGGTTTTGGTTCCATTGCATTTCGACATCGTTTGGTGCCTCAAGTCACCATTCGAAGTTTCGTAGGGGTAAAATTGTAATTTTCACCGAAAATCGTACATTGAGATTATGAGGCATTCTTGTCTATCACATCCTCACAAAGCTTATGGCTTTGGTTCCAATGCATTCCGACATCGTTTGGTGCCTCAAGTCACCATTCAAAGTTCCGTAGGGGTATAGTTGTAATTTTCACCGAAAATCGTACATTGGGATTTTGAGGTATTCTTGTCTATCACATGCTCACAAAGCTTATGGCTTTGGTTCCAATGCATTCCGACATCGTTTGGTGCCTCAAGTCACCATTCGAAGTTTCGTAGGGGTATAGTTGTAATTTTCACATAAAATCGTACATTGGGATTTTGAGGTATTCTTGTCTATCACATGCTATCAAAGCTTATGGATTTGGTTCCAATGCATTCCGACATCGTTTGATGCCTCAGGTTACCATTCGAAGTTTCGTAGGGGTATAGTTGTAATTTTCACAGAAAATTGTACATTGGGATTTTGAGGTATTCTTGTCTATCACATGCTATCAAAGCTTATGGCTTTGGTTCCAATGCATTCCGTCATCGTTTGGTGCCTGAAATCACCATTCGAAGTTTCGTAGGGGTATAGTTGTAATTTTCACCGAAAATCGTAAATTGGGATTTTGAGGTATTCTTGTCTATCACATGCGCACAAAGCTTATGGCTTTGGTTCCAATGCATTCCGACATCGTTTGGTGCCTCAAGTCACCATTCGAAGTTTCGTAGGGGTATAGTTGTAATTTTCACAGAAAATCGTACATTGAGATTTTGAGGTATTCTTGTCTATCACATGCTATCAAAGCTTATGGCTTTGGTTCCAATGCATTCCGTCATCGTTTGGTGCCTCAAATCACCATTCGAAGTTTCGTAAGGGTATAGATGTAATTTTCACCGAAAATCGTACATTGGGATTTTGAGGTATTCTTGTCTATCACATGCGCACAAAGCTTATGGCTTTGGTTCCAATGCATTCCGACATCGTTTGGTGCCTCAAATCACCATTCGAAGTTTCGTAGGGGTTTAGTTGTAATTTTCCCCGAAAATCGTACATTGAGATTTTGAGGTATTCTTGTCTATCACATGCTATCAAAGCTTATGGCTCTGGTTCCAATGCATTCCAACATCGAATGGTGCCTCAAGTCACCATTCGAAGTTTTGAAGGGGTATAGTTGTAATTTTCACAGAAAATCGTACATTGGGATTTTGAGGTATTCTTGTCTATCACATACTATCAAAGCTTATGGCTTTGGTTCCAATGCATTCCGACATCGTTTGGTGCCTCAAGTCACCATTCGAAGTTTCGTAGGGGTTTAGTTGTAATTTTCACCGAAAATCGTACATTGGGATGTTGAGGTATTCTTGTCTATCACATGCTCACAAATCTTATGGTTTTGGTTCCAATGCATTCCGACATCGTTTGGTGCCTCAAGTCACCATTCGAAGTTTCTTAGGGGTATAGTTGTAATTTTCACCGAAAATCGTACATTGGGATTTTGAGGTATTCTTATCTATCACATGCTCACAAAGCTTATAGCTTTAGTTCCAATGTATTCCGACATCGTTTGGTGCCACAAGTCACCATTCGAAGTTTCGTTGGGGTATAGTTGTAATTTTCACAGAAAATCGTACATTGGGATTTTGAGGTATTCTTGTCTATCACATGCTATCAAAGCTTATTGCTTTGGTTCCAATGCATTCCGACATCGTTTGGTGCCTCAAGTCACCTTTCGAAGTTTCGTAGGGGTATAGTTATAATTTTCACAGAAAATCGTACATTGAAATTTTGAGGTATTCTTGTCTATCACATGCTATCAAAGCTTATGGCTTTGGTTCCAATGCATTCCGACATTGTTTGGTGGCTCAAGTCACCATTCGATGTTTCGTAGGAGTATAGTTGTAATTTTTACCGAAAATCGTACATTGGGATTTTGAGGTATTCTTGTCTATCACATGCTCACAAAGCTTATGGCTTTGGTTCCAATGCATTCCGACATCGTTTGGTGCCTCAAATCACCATTCGAAGTTTCATAGGGGTATAGTTGTAATTTTCACCGAAAATCGTACATTGGATTTTGAGGTATTCTTGTCTATCACATGCGCACAAAGCTTATGGCTTTGGTTCCAATGCATTCCGACATCGTTTGGTGCCTCAAATCACCATTCGAAGTTTCGTAGGGGTTTAGTTGTAATTTTCACCGATAATCGTACATTGAGATTTTGAGGTATTCTTGTCTATCACATGCTCACAAAGCTTGTGGCTTTGGTTCCAATGCATTTCGACATCGTTTGGTGCCTCAAGTCACCATTCGAAGTTTCGTAGGGATATAGTTGTAATTTTCACCGAAAATCGTACATTGAGATTTCGAGGTATTCTTGTATATCACATGCTCACAAAGCTTATGGCTTTGGTTCCAATGCATTCCGACATCGAATGGTGCCTCAAGTCACCATTCGAAGTTTCGAAGGGGTATAGTTGTAATTTTCACAGAAAATCGTACATTGGGATTTTGAGGTATTCTTGTCTATCACATACTATCAAAGCTTATGGCTTTGGTTCCAATGCATTCCGACATCGTTTTGTGCCTCAGGTCACCACTCGAAGTTTCGTAGGGGTATAGTTGTAATTTTCCCAGAAAATCGTACATTTGGATTTTGAGGTATTCTTGTCTATCACATGCTATCAAAGCTTATGGCTTTGGTTCCAATGCATTCCGTCATCGTTTGGTGCCTCAAATCACCATTCGAAGTTTCGTAGGGGTATAGTTGTAATTTTCACCGAAAATCGTACTTTGGGATTTTGAGGTATTCTTGTCTATCACATGCGCACAAAGCTTATGGCTTTGGTTCCAATGCATTCCGACATCGTTTGGTGCCACAAGTCACCATTCGAAGTTTCGTAGGGGTATAGTTGTAATTTTCACAAAAAATCGTACATTGGGATTTTGAGGTATTCTTGTCTATCACATGCTTTCAAAGCTTATTGCTTTGGTTCCAATGCATTCCGACATCGTTTGGTGCCTCAAGTCACCTTTCGAAGTTTCGTAGGGGTATAGTTGTAATTTTCACAGAAAATCGTACATTGAGATTTTGAGGTATTCTTGTCTATCACATGCTCACAAATCTTATGGTTTTGGTTCCAATGCATTCCGTCATCGTTTGGTGCCTCAAATCACCATTCGAAGTTTCGTAGGGGTATAGTTGTAATTTTCACCAAAAATCGTACATTGGGATTTTGAGGTATTCTTGTCTATCACATGCTCACAAAGCTTATGGCTTTGGTTCCAATGCATTCCGACATCGTTTGGTGCCTCAAATCACCATTCGAAGTTTCATAGGGGTTTAGTTGTAATTTTCACCAAAAATCGTACATTGGGATTTTGAGGTATTCTTGTCTATCACATGCTCACAAAGCTTATGGCTTTGGTTCCAATGCATTCCGACATCGTTATGTGCCTCAAATCACCATTCGAAGTTTCATAGGGGTATAGTTGTAATTTTCACCGAAAATCGTACAATGGGATTTTGAGGTATTCTTGTCTATCACATGCTCACAAATCTTATGGTTTTGGTTCCATTGCATTTCGACATCGTTTGGTGCCTCAAGTCACCATTCGAAGTTTCGTAGGGGTAAAATTGTAATTTTCACCGAAAATCGTACATTGAGATTATGAGGCATTCTTGTCTATCACATCCTCACAAAGCTTATGGCTTTGGTTCCAATGCATTCCGACATCGTTTGGTGCCTCAAGTCACCATTCAAAGTTCCGTAGGGGTATAGTTGTAATTTTCACCGAAAATCGTACATTGGGATTTTGAGGTATTCTTGTCTATCACATGCTCACAAAGCTTATGGCTTTGGTTCCAATGCATTCCGACATCGTTTGGTGCCTCAAGTCACCATTCGAAGTTTCGTAGGGGTATAGTTGTAATTTTCACATAAAATCGTACATTGGGATTTTGAGGTATTCTTGTCTATCACATGCTATCAAAGCTTATGGATTTGGTTCCAATGCATTCCGACATCGTTTGATGCCTCAGGTTACCATTCGAAGTTTCGTAGGGGTATAGTTGTAATTTTCACAGAAAATTGTACATTGGGATTTTGAGGTATTCTTGTCTATCACATGCTATCAAAGCTTATGGCTTTGGTTCCAATGCATTCCGTCATCGTTTGGTGCCTGAAATCACCATTCGAAGTTTCGTAGGGGTATAGTTGTAATTTTCACCGAAAATCGTAAATTGGGATTTTGAGGTATTCTTGTCTATCACATGCGCACAAAGCTTATGGCTTTGGTTCCAATGCATTCCGACATCGTTTGGTGCCTCAAGTCACCATTCGAAGTTTCGTAGGGGTATAGTTGTAATTTTCACAGAAAATCGTACATTGAGATTTTGAGGTATTCTTGTCTATCACATGCTATCAAAGCTTATGGCTTTGGTTCCAATGCATTCCGTCATCGTTTGGTGCCTCAAATCACCATTCGAAGTTTCGTAGGGGTATAGATGTAATTTTCACCGAAAATCGTACATTGGGATTTTGAGGTATTCTTGTCTATCACATGCGCACAAAGCTTATGGCTTTGGTTCCAATGCATTCCGACATCGTTTGGTGCCTCAAATCACCATTCGAAGTTTCGTAGGGGTTTAGTTGTAATTTTCCCCGAAAATCGTACATTGAGATTTTGAGGTATTCTTGTCTATCACATGCTATCAAAGCTTATGGCTCTGGTTCCAATGCATTCCAACATCGAATGGTGCCTCAAGTCACCATTCGAAGTTTTGAAGGGGTATAGTTGTAATTTTCACAGAAAATCGTACATTGGGATTTTGAGGTATTCTTGTCTATCACATACTATCAAAGCTTATGGCTTTGGTTCCAATGCATTCCGACATCGTTTGGTGCCTCAAGTCACCATTCGAAGTTTCGTAGGGGTTTAGTTGTAATTTTCACCGAAAATCGTACATTGGGATGTTGAGGTATTCTTGTCTATCACATGCTCACAAATCTTATGGTTTTGGTTCCAATGCATTCCGACATCGTTTGGTGCCTCAAGTCACCATTCGAAGTTTCTTAGGGGTATAGTTGTAATTTTCACCGAAAATCGTACATTGGGATTTTGAGGTATTCTTATCTATCACATGCTCACAAAGCTTATAGCTTTAGTTCCAATGTATTCCGACATCGTTTGGTGCCACAAGTCACCATTCGAAGTTTCGTTGGGGTATAGTTGTAATTTTCACAGAAAATCGTACATTGGGATTTTGAGGTATTCTTGTCTATCACATGCTATCAAAGCTTATTGCTTTGGTTCCAATGCATTCCGACATCGTTTGGTGCCTCAAGTCACCTTTCGAAGTTTCGTAGGGGTATAGTTATAATTTTCACAGAAAATCGTACATTGAAATTTTGAGGTATTCTTGTCTATCACATGCTATCAAAGCTTATGGCTTTGGTTCCAATGCATTCCGACATTGTTTGGTGGCTCAAGTCACCATTCGATGTTTCGTAGGAGTATAGTTGTAATTTTTACCGAAAATCGTACATTGGGATTTTGAGGTATTCTTGTCTATCACATGCTCACAAAGCTTATGGCTTTGGTTCCAATGCATTCCGACATCGTTTGGTGCCTCAAATCACCATTCGAAGTTTCATAGGGGTATAGTTGTAATTTTCACCGAAAATCGTACATTGGATTTTGAGGTATTCTTGTCTATCACATGCGCACAAAGCTTATGGCTTTGGTTCCAATGCATTCCGACATCGTTTGGTGCCTCAAATCACCATTCGAAGTTTCGTAGGGGTTTAGTTGTAATTTTCACCGATAATCGTACATTGAGATTTTGAGGTATTCTTGTCTATCACATGCTCACAAAGCTTGTGGCTTTGGTTCCAATGCATTTCGACATCGTTTGGTGCCTCAAGTCACCATTCGAAGTTTCGTAGGGATATAGTTGTAATTTTCACCGAAAATCGTACATTGAGATTTCGAGGTATTCTTGTATATCACATGCTCACAAAGCTTATGGCTTTGGTTCCAATGCATTCCGACATCGAATGGTGCCTCAAGTCACCATTCGAAGTTTCGAAGGGGTATAGTTGTAATTTTCACAGAAAATCGTACATTGGGATTTTGAGGTATTCTTGTCTATCACATACTATCAAAGCTTATGGCTTTGGTTCCAATGCATTCCGACATCGTTTTGTGCCTCAGGTCACCACTCGAAGTTTCGTAGGGGTATAGTTGTAATTTTCACAGAAAATCGTACATTTGGATTTTGAGGTATTCTTGTCTATCACATGCTATCAAAGCTTATGGCTTTGGTTCCAATGCATTCCGTCATCGTTTGGTGCCTCAAATCACCATTCGAAGTTTCGTAGGGGTATAGTTGTAATTTTCACCGAAAATCGTACTTTGGGATTTTGAGGTATTCTTGTCTATCACATGCGCACAAAGCTTATGGCTTTGGTTCCAATGCATTCCGACATCGTTTGGTGCCTCAAATCACCATTCGAAGTTTCGTAGGGGTTTAGTTGTAATTTTCACCGAAAATCGTACATTGGGATTTTGAGGTATTCTTGTCTATCACATGCTCACAAATCTTATGGTTTTGGTTCCAATGCATTCCGACATCGTTTGGTGCCTCAATTCACCATTCGAAGTTTCGTAAGGGTATAGTTGTAATTTTCACCGAAAATCGTACATTGAGATTTTGAGGTATTCTTGTCTATCACATGCTCACAAAGCTTAAGGCTTTGGTTCCAATGCATTCCGACATCGTTTGGTGCCTCAAGTCACCATTCAAAGTTTCGTAGGGGTATAGTTGTAATTTTCACCGAAAATCGTACATTGAGATTTTGAGGTATTCTTGTATATCACATGCTCATAAAGCTTATGGCTTTGGTTCCAATGCATTCCGACATCGAATGGTGCCTCAATCACCATTCGAAGTTTCGAAGGGGTATAGTTGTAATTTTCACAGAAAATCGTACATTGGGATTTTGAGGTATTCTTGTCTATCACATACTATCAAAGCTTATGGCTTTGGTTCCAATGCATTCCGACATCGTTTTGTGCCTCAGGTCACCATTCGAAGTTTCGTAGGGGTATAGTTGTAATTTTCACAGAAAATCGTACATTGGGATTTTGAGGTATTCTTGTCTATCACATGCTATCAAAGCTTATGGCTTTGGTTCCAATGCATTCCGTCATCGTTTGGTGCCTCAAATCACCATTCGAAGTTTCGTAGGGGTATAGTTGTAATTTTCACCGAAAATCGTACATTGGGATTTTGAGGTATTCTTGTCTATCACATGCGCACAAAGCTTATGGCTTTGGTTCCAATGCATTCCGACATCGTTTGGTGCCTCAAATCACCATTCGAAGTTTCGTAGGGGTTTAGTTGTAATTTTCACCGAAAATCGTACATTGGGATGTTGAGGTATTCTTGTCTATCACATGCTCACAAATCTTATGGTTTTGGTTCCAATGCATTCCGACATCGTTTGGTGCCTCAAGTCACCATTCGAAGTTTCGTAGGGGTATAGTTGTAATTTTCACCGAAAATCGTACATTGGGATTTTGAGGTATTCTTGTCTATCACATGCGCACAAAGCTTATGGCTTTGGTTCCAATGCATTCCGACATCGTTTGGTGCCTCAAGTCACCATTCGAAGTTTCGTAGGGGTATAGTTGTAATTTTCACCGAAAATCGTACATTGGGATTTTGAGGTATTCTTGTCTATCACATACTATCAAAGCTTATGGCTTTGATTCCAATGCATTCCGACATCGTTTGGTGCCTCAAATCACCATTCGAAGTTTCGTAGGGGTTTAGTTGTAATTTTCACCGAAAATCGTACATTGGGATGTTGAGGTATTCTTGTCTATCACATGCTCACAAATCTTATGGTTTTGGTTCCAATGCATTCCGACATCGTTTGGTGCCTCAAGTCACCATTCGAAGTTTCGTAGGGGTATAGTTGTAATTTTCACCGAAAATCGTACATTGGGATGTTGAGGTATTCTTGTCTATCAGATGCTCACAAATCTTATGGTTTAGGTTCCAATGCATTCCGACATCGTTTGGTGCCTCAAGTCACCATTCGAAGTTTCGTAGGGGTATAGTTGTAATTTTCACCGAAAATCGTACATTGGGATTTTGAGGTATTCTTATCTATCACATGCTCACAAATCTTATGGTTTTGGTTCCAATGCATTCCGTCATCGTTTGGTGCCTCAAATCACCATTCGAAGTTTCGTAGGGGTATAGTTGTAATTTTCACCAAAAATCGTACATTGGGATTTTGAGGTATTCTTGTCTATCACATGCTCACAAAGCTTATGGCTTTGGTTCCAATGCATTCCGACATCGTTTGGTGCCTCAAATCATCATTCGAAGTTTCATAGGGGTTTAGTTGTAATTTTCACCAAAAATCGTACATTGGGATTTTGAGGTATTCTTGTCTATCACATGCTCACAAAGCTTATGGCTTTGGTTCCAATGCATTTCGACATCGTTATGTGCCTCAAATCACCATTCGAAGTTTCATAGGGGTATAGTTGTAATTTTCACCGAAAATCGTACATTGGGATTTTGAGGTATTCTTGTCTATCACATGCTCACAAATCTTATGGTTTTGGTTCCAATGCATTTCGACATCGTTTGGTGCCTCAAGTCACCATTCGAAGTTTCGTAGGGATAAAATTGTAATTTTCACCGAAAATCGTACATTGAGATTATGAGGCATTCTTGTCTATCACATCCTCACAAAGCTTATGGCTTTGGTTCCAATGCATTCCGACATCGTTTGGTGCCTCAAGTCACCATTCAAAGTTCCGTAGGGGTATAGTTGTAATTTTCACATAAAATCGTACATTGGGATTTTGAGGTATTCTTGTCTATCACATACTATCAAAGCTTATGGCTTTGGTTCCAATGCATTCCGACATCGTTTTGTGCCTCAGGTCACCATTCGAAGTTTCGTAGGGGTATAGTTGTAATTTTCACAGAAAATCGTACATTGAGATTTTGAGGTATTCTTGTCTATCACATGCTATCAAAGCTTATGGCTTTGGTTCCAATGCATTCCGACATCGTTTGGTGCCTCAGGTTACCATTCGAAGTTTCGTAGGGGTATAGTTGTAATTTTCACAGAAAATCGTACATTGAGATTTTGAGGTATTCTTGTCTATCACATGCTATCAAAGCTTATGGCTTTGGTTCCAATGCATTCCGTCATCGTTTGGTGCCTGAAATCACCATTCGAAGTTTCGTAGGGGTATAGTTGTAATTTTCACCGAAAATCGTAAATTGGGATTTTGAGGTATTCTTGTCTATCACATGCGCACAAAGCTTATGGCTTTGGTTCCAATGCATTCCGACATCGTTTGGTGCCTCAAGTCACCATTCGAAGTTTCGTAGGGGTATAGTTGTAATTTTCACCGAAAATCGTACATTGAGATTTTGAGGTATTCTTGTATATCACATGCTCACAAAGCTTATGGCTTTGGTTCCAATGCATTCCGACATCGAATGGTGCCTCAAGTCACCATTCGAAGTTTCGAAGGGGTATAGTTGTAATTTTCACAAAAAATCGTACATTGGGATTTTGAGGTATTCTTGTCTATCACATACTATCAAAGCTTATGGCTTTGGTTCCAATGCATTCCGACATCGTTTTGTGCCTCATGTCACCATTCGAAGTTTCGTAGGGGTATAGTTGTAATTTTCACAGAAAATCGTACATTGAGATTTTGAGGTATTCTTGTCTATCACATGCTATCAAAGCTTATGGCTTTGGTTCCAATGCATTCCGTCATCGTTTGGTGCCTCAAATCACCATTCGAAGTTTCGTAGGGGTATAGATGTAATTTTCACCGAAAATCGTACATTGGGATTTTGAGGTATTCTTGTCTATCACATGCGCACAAAGCTTATGGCTTTGGTTCCAATGCATTCCGACATCGTTTGGTGCCTCAAATCACCATTCGAAGTTTCGTAGGGGTTTAGTTGTAATTTTCACCGAAAATCGTACATTGAGATTTTGAGGTATTCTTGTCTATCACATGCTATCAAAGCTTATGGCTCTGGTTCCAATGCATTCCAACATCGAATGGTGCCTCAAGTCACCATTCGAAGTTTTGAAGGGGTATAGTTGTAATTTTCACAGAAAATCGTACATTGGGATTTTGAGGTATTCTTGTCTATCACATACTATCAAAGCTTATGGCTTTGGTTCCAATGCATTCCGACATCGTTTGGTGCCTCAAGTCACCATTCGAAGTTTCGTAGGGGTTTAGTTGTAATTTTCACCGAAAATCGTACATTGGGATGTTGAGGTATTCTTGTCTATCACATGCTCACAAATCTTATGGTTTTGGTTCCAATGCATTCCGACATCGTTTGGTGCCTCAAGTCACCATTCAAAGTTTCTTAGGGGTATAGTTGTAATTTTCACCGAAAATCGTACATTGGGATTTTGAGGTATTCTTATCTATCACATGCTCACAAAGCTTATAGCTTTAGTTCCAATGCATTCCGACATCGTTTGGTGCCACAACTCACCATTCGAAGTTTCGTTGGGGTATAGTTGTAATTTTCACAGAAAATCGTACATTGGGATTTTGAGGTATTCTTGTCTATCACATGCTATCAAAGCTTATGGCTTTGGTTCCAATGCATTCCGTCATCGTTTGGTGCCTGAAATCACCATTCGAAGTTTCGTAGGGGTATAGTTGTAATTTTCACCGAAAATCGTAAATTGGGATTTTGAGGTATTCTTGTCTGTCACATGCGCACAAAGCTTATGGCTTTGGTTCCAATGCATTCCGACATCGTTTGGTGCCTCAAGTCACCATTCGAAGTTTCGTTGGGGTATAGTTGTAATTTTCACCGAAAATCGTACATTGAGATTTTGAGGTATTCTTGTATATCACATGCTCACAAAGCTTATGGCTTTGGTTCCAATACATTCCGACATCGAATGGTGCCTCAAGTCACCATTCGAAGTTTCGAAGGGGTATAGTTGTAATTTTCACAAAAAATCGTACATTGGGATTTTGAGGTATTCTTGTCTATCACATACTATCAAAGCTTATGGCTTTGGTTCCAATGCATTCCGACATCGTTTTGTGCCTCAGGTCACCATTCGAAGTTTCGTAGGGGTATAGTTGTAATTTTCACAGAAAATCGTACATTGAGATTTTGAGGTATTCTTGTCTATCACATGCTATCAAAGCTTATGGCTTTGGTTCCAATGCATTCCGTCATCGTTTGGTGCCTCAAATCACCATTCGAAGTTTCGTAGGGGTATAGATGTAATTTTCACCGAAAATCGTACATTGGGATTTTGAGGTATTCTTGTCTATCACATGCGCACAAAGCTTATGGCTTTGGTTCCAATGCATTCCGACATCGTTTGGTGCCTCAAATCACCATTCGAAGTTTCGTAGGGGTTTAGTTGTAATTTTCACCGAAAATCGTACATTGAGATTTTGAGGTATTCTTGTCTATCACATGCTATCAAAGCTTATGGCTCTGGTTCCAATGCATTCCAACATCGAATGGTGCCTCAAGTCACCATTCGATGTTTTGAAGGGGTATAGTTGTAATTTTCACAGAAAATCGTACATTGGGATTTTGAGGTATTCTTGTCTATCACATACTATCAAAGCTTATGGCTTTGGTTCCAATGCATTCCGACATCGTTTGGTGCCTCAAGTCACCATTCGAAGTTTCGTAGGGGTTTAGTTGTAATTTTCACCGAAAATCGTACATTGGGATGTTGAGGTATTCTTGTCTATCACATGCTCACAAATCTTATGGTTTTGGTTCCAATGCATTCCGACATCGTTTGGTGCCTCAAGTCACCATTCAAAGTTTCTTAGGGGTATAGATGTAATTTTCACCGAAAATCGTACATTGGGATTTTGAGGTATTCTTGTCTATCACATGCGCACAAAGCTTATGGCTTTGGTTCCAATGCATTCCGACATCGTTTGGTGCCTCAAATCACCATTCGAAGTTTCGTAGGGGTTTAGTTGTAATTTTCACCGAAAATCGTACATTGAGATTTTGAGGTATTCTTGTCTATCACATGCTATCAAAGCTTATGGCTCTGGTTCCAATGCATTCCAACATCGAATGGTGCCTCAAGTCACCATTCGAAGTTTTGAAGGGGTATAGTTGTAATTTTCACAGAAAATCGTACATTGGGATTTTGAGGTATTCTTGTCTATCACATACTATCAAAGCTTATGGCTTTGGTTCCAATGCATTCCGACATCGTTTGGTGCCTCAAGTCACCATTCGAAGTTTCGTAGGGGTTTAGTTGTAATTTTCACCGAAAATCGTACATTGGGATGTTGAGGTATTCTTGTCTATCACATGCTCACAAATCTTATGGTTTTGGTTCCAATGCATTCCGACATCGTTTGGTGCCTCAAGTCACCATTCAAAGTTTCTTAGGGGTATAGTTGTAATTTTCACCGAAAATCGTACATTGGGATTTTGAGGTATTCTTATCTATCACATGCTCACAAAGCTTATAGCTTTAGTTTCAATGCATTCCGACATCGTTTGGTGCCACAAGTCACCATTCGAAGTTTCGTTGGGGTATAGTTGTAATTTTCACAGAAAATCGTACATTGGGATTTTGAGGTATTCTTGTCTATCACATGCTATCAAAGCTTATTGCTTTGGTTCCAATGCATTCCGACATCGTTTGGTGCCTCAAGTCACCTTTCGAAGTTTCGTAGGGGTATAGTTGTAATTTTCACAGAAAATCGTACATTGAGTTTTGAGGTATTCTTGTCTATCACATGCTATCAAAGCTTATGGCTTTGGTTCCAATGCATTCCGACATTGTTTGGTGGCTCAAGTCACCATTCGATGTTTCGTAGGAGTATAGTTGTAATTTTTACCGAAAATCATACATTGGAATTTTGAGGTATTCTTGTCTATCACATGCTCACAAAGCTTATGGCTTTGGTTCCAATGCATTCCGACATCGTTTGGTGCCTCAAATCACCATTCGAAGTTTCGTAGGGGTATAGTTGTAATTTTCAAAGAAAATCGTACATTGGGATTTTGAGGTATTCTTGTCTATCACAAGCTCACAAAGCTTATGGCTTTGGTTCCAATGCATTCCGACATCGTTGGTGCCTCAAATCACCATTCGAAGTTTCGTAGGGGTATAGTTGTAATTTTCACCGAAAATCGTACATTGAGATTTTGAGGTATTCTTGTATATCACATGCTCACAAAGCTTATGGCTTTGGTTCCAATGCATTCTCGAAAAATTACCCGAAATAAAAAAAACTCTAAAAGTTACTAGAGCGTTGCCGAGCATGGCCAAGCATGGCCGAGCAGCGCGCAGGTATGGTCGAGCGTGGCCGAGCATGGCCGAGTATTGCCGAGTGTGGCCGAGCGTGGTCAAGCATGGCCGAGCGTGGCCGAGCATGGCCGAGTGTGGGCGAGCATGGCCGAGCGTGCCCGAGCAGAGCGCAGGCATGGCCGAGCGTGGCCCAACATGGCCGAGTGATGTTGAGCGCGGCCGAGCATGGCCAAGCATGGCCTAGCATGGCCGAGCATTGCCGAGTGTGGTCAAGCAAGGCCGAGCATGGCCAAGTAGGGTCAAGTGTGGCCAAGCAGCGCGCAGGCATGGCTGAGCGTGGTCGAGCATTGCCGATTGTGGCTGAGCGTGGTCGAGCATGGCCGAGGGTGGCCGAGCCTGGCCGAGTGTGGTCGAGCCTGGCCGAGTGTGGTCGAGCCTGGCCGAGTGTGGTCGAGCCTGGCCGAGTGTGGCCGAGCATGGCCAAGCAAGGCCAAGCAGGGTCGAGTGTGACCAAGCAGCGCGCAGGCATGGCCGAGCGTGGCCTAGCATGGCCGAGCATGTGCGAGCATGACCGAGCATTGCCGAGTGTGGCTGAGCGTGGGCGAGCATAGACGAGTGATGCGGGATCAAATAGTAGTGTCATGTGAGGGTCACGTGATGATGGGATCCGATCCGGCTCACGACAGACCAGATAGAGTGTTTTTAGATAGTGGGGCTGCGCTTGGTAAGTTTGAGCTGCCTACGTACCTACTTTGATAGGATCAAGCATCTTCGTCGTTCTCAGATCTTATACTCTTCAATCTTGTGGATTAGGAGAGTATTTAATAGTTCTAGTTTTTGAAGTGTAAACTAGATAATGACTAATCTAGCTGATAAATAGGTATATATAGCAAAGTTTGTTGGGCCATGGGCTCGACTAATTGGGCCGGAGGCGTAGGACCACTTGTGTTATGGGTGAATTATGGTAGAAATTACGATAATACCTCTATTCAAAATTGGGGACCAATCATATGCCCCCAATTCCAGAGTGCTCAACTGCGTGGGCTCTCGGGAGTAGAAAGTCGAAGAGATGGGAACTTTTCTTCCATTTTGTTTGGCGCGTGCTTGGGAGGACTCTAGGGCGGAATGAACGGCCTCTGGAGCTGGGACCGAGTGGCCTCCGTCTAAGGGCCGAGCCCTTGTGGACCGAGCCCTAGTGGACCGAGAGGTCTCGAAGAGTGGCCTCGAGGTCCTTGGCCTCGAGGCCAAGCAGCCTTGAGGCTTCGTCCTCGAGGCCCTTGGACCTCGAGGTCCTCGGCCTCGGGTCCCTTGGACCTCGAGGTCCCATGCCTCGAGTTCCTTGGCCTCGGGGCCCTTGGACCTTGAGGTCCTCGGCCTCAAGGCCCTAGGACCTCGAGGTCTCCAGCCTTGTGGTCCTCGGCTTTGGGTCCCTTGGACCTCGAGGTCCTCGGCCTCGAGGCCCTTGGACCTCAAGTCCGAGTAGCCTCAAGGCTTCGGCCTCGAGGTCCTTGGCCTCAAGGTCTTTTGGTCTCAAGGCTTCGGTCTTGGGGTCCTTTGCCTCTACGGGCTAAGACCGATGGCCTTGACCTTGTGGGGGCGTTCCACTCCGGCATGGGAGGTTGACGCTCCTCATTTGACTTTTTGTGATATAAATTTTTTGCGTAAAAATTTAATGGCATGAGTGATGATAGCTCATACACTTTGGGAGCCTCAAACCCATACGCATTCGCAGGGGGGTTTCCCTGGGTAGCCTCGATTTAGTGTCTAATTTTTATTGAGGGGAGCTCTCACACTTGGGAGCTTCAAGCCTCATACGTGCCCATGAGGAGGTTACGCGACCCTTGGGATCCTCGAACCTCTACTTATTTGGGGGCCTCTCTTAGTGGGCTTCCCTCTTTTGTCCATGACTTGAGTGGGGGCTCTCCTGGCGAGCTTCCCTCTTTTGCCCATAACTTGAGTTATGGGGGTTGGAACGCAACGATTCAAAGACCGTTGTGAAGATAATGGTCAAAATGTGTGAGAACTTAAGGACATACATGCATATCATGCCGCTAGTGGCTATGCCCCCCACTCCTAAGATAGACACGCACTCTTTCAATAGTGCATGGTGATGCTTAGGAGTACTTATTCGAGTTATCTCATTTGTGGGCTCTCTCACACTTGGGAGCCTCAACCCTCATTCGTGCTCGCAAGGGGGGGTTACACGGGGTAACCTCGACTTGGAGTTTAAGTTTTGTTAGGGGAGCTCCTGCACTTGGGAGCTTCAAGGCTCATACACGCTTATAGGGGGTTACACGTGGTAACCTCGACCACGAGTCTAAGTTTTGTTGGGGGGAGCTCTCACACTTAGGAGCCTCAGACCCCATATACGCTCATAGGGGGGTTACACGTGGTAACCTCGACCTCGAGTCTGAGTTTTGTTGGGGGGAGCTCTCGCACTTGGGGGCCTCAGACCTCATATACGCTCATAGGGAGGTTACACGTGGTAACTTCGACCTCGAGTCTGAGTTTTGTTGGGGGGAGATCTCACAATTGGGAGCCTCAGACCCCATATATGCACATAGGGGGTTACACGTGGTAACCTCGACCTCGAGTCTGAGTTGTGTTGAGAGGAGCTCTCACACTTGGGAGCCTCAAACCCCATATATGCTGATAGGGGGGTTATACGTGGTAACCTCAATCTCGAGTCTAAATTTTGTTGAGGGGAGCTCTCACACTTGGGAGCCTCAGACCTCACATATTCTCTTAGGGGGGTTACTCGGGGTAACCTCTTCCTAAAGTCAATGTTTTGTTGAGGAGGGCCCCCACACTTGGGCGCCTCAGACCTCACATATGCTCTTAGGGGGGTTACTCGGGTGTAACCTCTACCTAAAGTCTAAGTTTTGTTGAGGGGGGCTCTCACACTTGGGAGCCTCAGACCTCACATATGCTCTTAGGGGGGTTACTTGAGGTAACCTCTACGTAGAGTCTAAGTTTTATTGAGGGGAGCTCTCGCATTTGGGAGCCTCAGACCTCACTTGTGGTCGAGTTGGGGGTAATGAATCCCCACGAGTTCGGGTTAAAGCATCTGATAATACTTAAAACGAAATAACTTCCTTTGAAACATACAAGCTAATGTTAAAGAAAATAAGACAATCGTTATTACTATGAATGTGCTCGAAAGGGCACATTATCAAATGTCTGGCTCTATGCCAACTCAATACATGCTTGAAAATAAACAGTGAAATAGTAAAGTGTGCTCGAAGGGGCACTTTATTCAATGCTCGACTCTGGGCCGACTCGACATAATTTTTAAAATAAATAAATAAATCTCGAAAGCTCTGCCTCGCGGCTTGTAGCATTATACCGAATAGGGTTGGTAGCTCCTCAAGGGATCACTCCATTGGCATAGGGGTTATCCATCCCTTCATCGGTAGTAGTAGTGGACACCGCCTCTTGTAGGTATCCTTTGTTGATCAGTTTCTCTATCTCATCTTTGAGGTGGTGACACTCCTCCGTCGTATGTCCTTTGTCGCGATGAAAACAACCATACTTGTTCGACTTTAGACGGCTTGGGTTGTCCTTTAGCTTCTTTGGCCAGTTGATAAGTCCCTGTTGCTTCGCTATGGCGAGCACCTGTTCACGAGATAAGGTGAGCGGAGTATAGTGGGTGAAGCCTTGAGGGGGCATCGACTTGCGCTCCTTAGGATCTTGTAATTTGTCATCATCACCCGTCTTCCTCTTGTTAGCACCCGCCTCAGCCTTGGCAGTGCCAACTGCTTCCTCGATTCGGATGTATTTCTCAGCTCGAGCCAACAACTCATCTAGAGTGGATGGAGGCTTTTCAGCTATGGACTCTTTGAACCTATCCAAGCGGAAGTTCTGCTGCATGATGCCAGATAGCAACTCTTGATTGACATGAGGCACTTCCGACACTGCCGTCGAGAAGCGTCGCACATAGTCCCGGAGGGGCTCCCCATCTCGCTGCCCGATGGTGAACAGGTACAACGCAGTCTTGGGATACTTCTTATTCATAGAGAACTGGTGCATGAACCTTCGTGTCAGTTGCTCAAATCCTGTGATGGTACCGAATGGCAACTGGTTGAACTAAGACAAGGCTCTAACCGCGAGGGTGGTCCTAAAGATCTTGCAATAAGCCGCATCGCTAAGGTCGTACATGTCGGTCTTTGCGTTGAACTTGTTCAAGTGTTCTTGGAGGTCCCCGGTGCCATCATACTCACTGAGACGAGGAATTTTCGTTCCTCGCGGGAGCGCCTCAACTAGTATAGCAGGGCAGAAAGGACTCCTTCTCGGTGGCACTAACGCTCGGGATGCCATTAGCATTTCTTTGCACGTGCCCCGAGGTAAAACCGTCTCCTCCCGAATGGGGGGTTGCTGACTAGTAGTCCGCCTAGGGCGGCTCCTCTCCAGGGTCGGGGACCTCCGACCTCTGCAAGGTGACCCATGAGATTTCTGCCTAGAGGGAGCCTCGTCAGAAGCGTGAGACTTGTGACCTCGGCGGGGGACCTACGAGACTAGCATAGTGATTGGGCCTTCACGGGGATCAGAGTCCTCTGACCTCGGCGAGGGGACCTCTGAGAACCGTGCTCTCTACCTCGGCCCCTAGGGGGTCGCTCTTGAGAAGAGCCAGTTATCATGGTCCGCCTTTTTGGGAAGTCATGACGTGTGAGGTTTCGGGTGATCTAGAATGTTCTATGGAAGATGAAAAGTTTTGTGTCTAGATTCATTGTATTAGGTGGACAAATCAAGTGCCATTTAGTAGTTGAAGAGTCGGGCATGTGAAAGGCCATGAGTCAAGTAGTTTAAGAGTCATCAATTTTCAGCCGTTAGATCGAGTCGATCTGGACCGTTGGTCTGGGCTTCAGATTAGTATAAATATGTGAAGTTATTGTCATTTGTAATCATTCAGAAAAAGTTGAAGTAATAGAAGTTCTAGTTTATAATAATTCTCTCTCTAAAGTTCCTTTGCCTACTTTCTAACACAAACTTAGCAACACAGGTGTTCGGCTGACTAGCAAGGATCGGGGCGAGCTTGCCTAGTGCTGCACGGGTATGGAGTCCTTTCGGTGTTGAGATTTTAGCCCGTGACAAGTGGTATTAGAGCCACTCAAGTGGTTCTGTTCGTGCTTCCGCGGTTCGTTTTGCTAAGGGTTGTTTAGAGATGGCATCCAGTTCCAACATTTGCCAAGGTGCTGTCAACCAAGAGAGCATGTCGAGAAGGAATGGATTGAGTATGGAGGCGCGTATGATGAGAGTCGAGGAATCCATAGCCAAACACCATGATTCCCTAGTATTGCTGATGGAGATAGCTGACCGAGTGAGCATAATGGATGAAGAAGTTGGGAACGATTTAGAAGGAAGGATTATGACAACTATGAATGCGGTTTACCGTGAACTTCGCGACAACCTCATAGGAGAATGGCGCAACGAGGTGGAAAGATTGTTTGCAGGATTACGAAATGAGATTGCCGAGCGAATTCAAATTATTGAAGGAAGGACCGCGATGTTCGAGCGGGCAATGGCGAGGGATGGGGAACCGAGGGGTGTGGCACCCCAAAGGATTGATGTCCCAAGGCCTAGTCCATTCAAAGGGTCCCAGAGTGCTAGGGAAGTTGACGACTTCCTCTGGAATATAGAAAGATACTTTGGCGCCACCAATGCGGCCGACGATGACACCAAACTCAGAACCGCACCGTTCTTCCTAAGCGAAGTGGCCTTGCTGTGGTGAAAAAGAAAGGAGGCGGAAGTGGCAAGGGGTACTTGTCAAATGAATACTTGGGAAGACTTCAAGGCGGAGTTCAAGCGACAGTTTTACCCGGAGAATGCCGAGTTCGAGGCAAGGATAAAACTGTGGCAGCTTGCTCACACGAAGACGGTCAAGGAGTATGTGCGGGAGTTCCAAGAGATAATTCTGGAGCTTCCCGGACTGACGAAACAAGAGACGTTGTTTGCGTTCATAGATGGGCTGAAGCCGTGGGCCAAGATGGAAATCCAGCAGTCGATGGTGACCACCATTTCTGAGGCGATTGCGGTGGCCGAGCAGCTAATTGAGCTTAAACCTTCTGGTGACAAGCCGAAGCCTCAGAGGGACGAGAGGGAAAAAGGTGGGAGAGATCGCCCCCGAAAGGTCGATGCTCGTGGAGACGATGGTAGCAAGGTGAGGGCTTAGCCGAGCATGCGCGAGCGTGGCCGAGCATGGCCGAGCATGACCGAGCATGGCCGAGCGTGGTCGAGCGTGGCCGAGCATGGCCAAACATTGCCGAGCATTGCCGAGTGTGGTCGAGCGTGGCTGAGCATGGCCGAGCGTGGCCGAGCGTAGCCGAGCATGGCCGAGCATGGTCGTGCATGGTCGAGCATGGCCAAGCAGGACCGAGTGTGGCCGAGCAATGCGGAGGCATGGCCGAGCCTGGTCGAGCATGGCCGAGCGTGGCGAGCGTGATCGAACATGGCCGAGCGTGGCTGAGCATGGCCAAGTGTGGCCGAGCAACGCGGAGGCATGGCCGAGCTTGGTCGAGCATGACCGAGCGTGGCCGAGCGTGATCGAGCATGGCCGAGCATGGCCAATCATGGCCGAGCATTTTTCGACATTTTTTACTATTTTTCCTTCATTTTTTGTATTATTATGGAATAAATATATTAAATATTGGGTTTAGTTTTGAATACCTGGGAGAGTAGCAAAATGAGGGGTATCTACAATTTTGGCTCCTCACTCACGAAACAACAAAACTGATACAAAGTCCCTAATATGAGCAACGATACTCAACAAAAGTCTCAAAAAGTCCCTAAGAATTACCAAGAATAATTTTGTATACATGAGTTTTGATGCGTTGTATTACCATGAATTAGCTTTATCTTCCTCTTCTCTAAGTCATTTCAAAGCGCTCTTCAAAGTTGCGTGTAATTCCAATCTAATGTTTGATGTTACGTCCATACACAAAACGGGCATTCGAAAAAAAATACATGACTCTTATCCAACGAGAAAAAGATTAGCATGTCCATTTTCAAAAGTCCAAGAACCAAAAGCCACAAAGCCACAAAATGAAGCAATGTTTGGGGTGTTTGAGGGTCATCAAATCGTGCCCGACCAAGCAATCTTATTCCTTTTGTTCCGAAAGAGATTGTGAAAGACAAGTAAGCGATTTGTGTGCTCCAACAGTAGGGGTGGGACAGGGAAAAGTAAAGACCTTTCTCAAACTCGTCCCGATGGGACTGGGAATGAGTCATAAATAATAGGACCGGGTCCGGGTCTGAGTCCGGCTGATACCCATCCCGGACCCTGTCAATACTCGGACCTTTTCTGGTCCCAATCGAGTTCGGGTCCGGGAAAAGGGATAAGTATTGACTGGGTCCGGGACGGGTCTTAAAAGTTATGAAAGTGAGGGGTCTCGAGTCTTGCATTACCCGTCCATATCCAAGAGGTGAGGTTGTTAGACTTAGAAAAGATGGGATTTTAATTTGACAAAGATGGAATTTGAACTCCCTTAAAAAAATAAGAGTATGTATCAATTGACAAAGATTGGATTTGAACTCGAAACTTGGAAAGAAATAGAAATGGATTGAATTGAATGGACCACTGGACCAACTACTACTTTTGAAAATGACAACAACATTAGCTCAATAAGAAAGCTTGTAATGCATTAAATATGTTTTTTTTCCACCGCCACTATCCGATTTCAAAATTAAGTTTGTAGGCATGGTTTTTCAAAAAAAATTTGCCATTTCAATAATTATATCGATCGAATGCATGGGATTGAAAATTGGAAGGTATTGCCCGATTGGCTTCAAAAGTGAATTCAGATCAGAAAATGGGGTTTTATTGGAAAATTGGTTGCCCCAAACCGCCTCTAGGCAGTTTGGACGCGTAGATCTCGAAAAGTTACCCGAAATAAAAAAACTCAAAAAGTTACCCGAAGCTACCGTGCTATTACGGCCGAGCCTTCAGTGAACCGAGCTATGAGAGGTTATGGCTGGTCGGGTGTCTTTATCTTATTATACTTAGTTTATTTAATCATATCTATCTTTGTAATCACAAAAGACATGTCCTATATAAGCATGTCGCTTGAGGAGTCATCGAGTCGAGTCAAAATAAATGTCCCGAGGGATATTAAGGGTCATGCTCGTGAAGGTCTCGGGGCGCTTGAAGAGTCATTGTCCAGATTCGTCGAATGTTAGGAGTCATGTCTAGATTCATTTAGTAGTTGAAGAGTTGGGTGGTTGAAAGGCCATCAGTCATAAGTTAAAGAGTCACCAGATCTTAGCCGTTAGATTGAGTCGATCTGGGTCGTTGGTCTGGGCTTGGTAGTAGTATAAATAGGGGAGTCTCATTTCATTTGTAATTATTCTAGTTTCAAGTTATAATATAGTAAGTGCTTATAGTTATAAATTCTCTCTCTAAAGCTCTCCATTCCCTTCCTAACACAACTTAGCCAAATACAGGTACAGGCTGGCTAGCCGGGATCGAGCATTCTCGACTAGTGTCGCATGGGGGGGGGTTAAATCTCGGTGACCGAAATTTCAGCCCGTGACAAGTGGTATCAGAGCCACGTCTAGTGGTTTCGTTGGTGCTTCCGCGATTTAAAAGTGTGCTAAGTATTGGCGTTAGAAGGATGGAATCGTCATCTTCATCATCTACCAAATCAGCCGGTCAAGAGTGAGGCATGTCCACGAACAAGTTTCACAGCATGTTAGAGGTGACGAGGGGTAGTAGGGATGTGCAAAAAGCTGCTATAGTCCATCACCCGATTTCTTTTGACGTTCTGGAGGAACTGGCACGGTGAGTGGCAAAAGTAGAGGATGTAACGGCGCGGCTTGTGGATAGAGAGCTAGAGACTAGAAGCCTAGTGTGCTAAAATATCCGAGGCGAGATCATCGAGGCGGTGCGAGATGAAATGCGGTATTCGATCACACCACTTCAAGAAGAAATCTTAGCAAGGTTGCGGGCATCGAGCAAAGGATTGCCTTGGAGCCGTCTGGGGGCATGCTAAATACTTGGGAAAATGACGACAAGATTGGTGAGAAGAGTAGTTCATCGGAGTCGGGAAATCACAAGTGGGGTTTTGGGGCGTCCAGAGTAAGAGGCATTGACACCAAAATCCTACCTACGTCAATAAAGGAAGGTGTCGATGGGATTGGTGGGGGAGATCACCCACCCGAGTCGATAGTCATAGTTCAGAAATTGGGGAGGCCGAAGGCTTGTCATATTTGTGATGCGACAAGTCACCTTTGGAAAAACTGTCCCCTCAAGAAGAAGGTTAGTGGCAAGATCGGTGGGTCAGTGCCCCCACCTGAGTCGACAATTGGAACAAAGAAAGCAAAGAAGACTAAGGCTTGCCATGTTTGCAAGGCAACTAGTCATCTTCAAAAAGAGTGCCCTTTCAAAGGTGATGATGGCAAGATCGGTGAGAAGGGACTCTCACCTGAGTCGACGGTTCGTGTAAATGTAGTGGAGATGCCCAAGGCGTGTTATTGTTGCAAAGCGACTAATCATCTTCGAAGGGACTGCCCTTTCAAAGGAGACGCGGGCAAGATTGGTGATAGGGGATTCTCATCAATGCAATCTAAGCCGACTGAGGGCGGGCCGAATACTCAGGGGAATGACAGGAAGAGTGGTGGGGGGAAACCGCTCATTAAAATCAATAGAGTCGCTCAAGGCTTGTTACAAGTGTGGTGCACTCGATCATCTCAAAGCTATCTGCTCTTTCAGGAGAAAGGCGAATACAATGGACGTAGATGCCAAAGGTTCGAGAAGTGGTGACGATGGTGCACACCAAGAATCAATAGGGAAAGGAGTGGGGGTTCGCCTCCCAAAGGGAGATGTGCTAGGCGACATCGGTGGCAAGATAAAGGCTTGCCACGTGTGCAAAGCTACTAATCATCTCAACAAAGATTGCCCAGTCAAAAGGGGAAAAGTGGCGGCTGTGGCCGAGGTCAAGGATTCTAGTGGTACTAAGGATTGTGGGGAGCAAGTAGGATCATCGAAAATCCTAAGTTCAATGAGTGCCGATAGGGAAGCCAAGATCAGGGAGCAAAATACCAAGATGTGGGTGGACACCGTGGCATCCTATTATCCCGAAATCAGTAAGTCGTTAAAGAAGATGCAAGTGCAAGGAAAGACTTGGGGCTCGATGTGCAGTTCCGAGGGTAGCTTCCAAGAAAGATGGCAAACATCTAGCGAGAGGTTGGTAAAGATTGGGGAAGAGTTAATGGTGCACCCGTCAAGGAGCGTTGTCGGGTCGACTAAGTCTTTGGAGGGATCTAGCGATTTGGGAGGTAGTACTGAAAGTCTTAGGAGCCTGGCCGATAAACTTAGACAAAGACTCGGGGTGAGTAAGCTGAATATGCAAAAGGAGGTCCAAGAGCATGCACCAAAGAGCGTTGTCGGGTCGTTAGCGGCTTCGGTGGGGGAGAATGTTACGGCCGAGCCTTCGGTGAACTAAGCTATGAGAGGTTAAGGCTAGTCGGGTGTTTTTATCTTATTTTACTTATTTTATTTAATCATATCTATCTTTGTAATCTCAAAAGACATGTCCTATATAAGCAAGTCGCTTGAGGAGTCATCGAGTCGAGTCAAAATAAAGTTCCCGAGGGATATTAAGGGTCATGCTTGTGAAGGTCTCGGGGCGCTTTAAGAGTCATTATCCAGATTTGTCGAATGTTAGGAGTCATGTCTAGATTCATTTAGTAGTTGAAGAGTTGGGTGGTTGAAAGGCCATCGGTCATAAGTTAAATAGCCACCAGATCTTAGCCGTTAGATTGAGTCGATCTGGGTTGTTGGTCTGGGCTTGGTAGTAGTATAAATAGGGGAGTCTCATTTCGTTTGTGATCATTCTAGTTTCAAGTAATAATATAAGAAGTGCTTATAGTTATAAATTCTCTCTCTAAAGCTCTCCATTCTTTTCCTAACACAACTTAGCAAAATACAGGTACATACTGACTAGCCGGGATCGAGCATTCTCGACTAGTGTCGCACGGGTGGGTTAAATCTCGGCGACCAAAATTTCAGCCCGTGGCAGTGCGTTGGATTATGACTGAACGCTTCTAAGTCAGAATCCGGGACAGAAGCGAAGCGTTCGCCCGCCGTCCGCTTGCCGACCCGCAGTATGGGCCTTTGGGCCCCCAAGGGCACATGTCATTGGCCAAGCTCTCGCGACGGATGAGCTGCGTTGGCCGCCTTGAAGTACAATTCCCATCGAGCGGCGGGCAGAATCCTTTGCAGACGACTTAAATACGCGACGGGGTATTGTAAGCGGCAGAGTGGCTGTCGCTCCGATTCGTCCCTCCCCTCCACAGTAACCCTCACCCATACGAAACGTCATACGAGGTTAGGAATGCAAATCACATGCCCAACCCTACGCCCCCCGAGTCTCTTCGACGGGTAGCGTGACCAAGTCATTTGGCCGACACTATAGGTACACAAGTGTTCAGCTTGTGCCAAGTCCACACACAATCTTCTAACTTGGTGGTGACAACATAGTCCTTTAATTGCAAAGAAAGAAAATAAAGGTCTGGCCCATCCCATTTGTGCAATTGATGGTTACAAAGTATTTTGGCATGATTTTGAGATGTATGCTCGGAGAATATTTGAAAATGATCGAGTCAAAAGTTGAATTGTGCAGAAAAGTCTTGGTGGTGTCGGATAGTGCGCTGCATGGGGGCAGGCGCAAGGTGACTGCCATGGCCATTGCATGCGCGCGGAGATAGTCCGAACGCAGCCCAGAGATAGTGCGCACGCGGCTTGGTGCATGCTCGAGCACCAGAGGCCGAGCGCGCACGCAGGAAGGCGCCCATGGCTGAGCGTGGCTGAGTGTGCGCGCAGGCAAGCACACATGGCCGAGCATGTCCGAGTGTGGCCGAGCATGGCCGAGCATGGTCGAGCATGGCCGAGCGTGGACGAGCGTGGGCTAGTATGGCCGAGCGTGGCCAAGCGTGGTCAAGACTGGCCGAGCGTGGCCGAGCGTGATCGAGCATGGCCGAGCATGCCGAGCGTGGTCGAGCATGACCGAGCATGGCCAAGCATAGCTGAGCATTGCTGAGTGTGGTCAATCGTGGCCAAGCATGGCCGAGCGTGACTGATCATGACCGAGCATGACCGAGCATAGTTGAGTGTGGCCGAGCATGGCCGAGCATGGCCGAGCGTTGCCGAGCGTGGCCGTGCATGGTCGAGCATGGCCGAGCATTCCCGAGCATGGCCGAGCATGGCCAAGGATGGCCAAGCAGGACCGAGTGTGGCCGAGCGACGCGCAGGCATGTCCGAGCATGACTGAGCGTAGACTAGCATGGCCGAGCATTGCCGAGTGTGGCCGAGCATGGTCAGCATGGCCGAGAATGGCCGAGCATGGCCGAGCATGATCGAGTGTGGTCGAGCGTGGCCGAGCGTCTCCGAGCATGGCCGAGCATTGCCGAGCGCGGCCGAGCATGGCCGAGTGTGGCCGAGCATGGTCGAGCATGGCCGAGCGTGGCCGAGCGTGGCCGAGCGTGGCCGAACATTGCCGAGCATGGCCGAGCATGGCTGAGCAGTGTCGAGTGTGGCCGAGCAGCGCGCAGGCTCACTGCTCGGCCGAGCGTGGCCGAGCATGGTCGAGCATGGCCTAGTGTGGCCGAGCTTGGCCGAGCATGGCGAAGCATGGCCGAGAAGGGCCGAGTGTGGCCAAGCAGCGCACAGGCATGGCTGAGCGTGGCCGAGCATGGCCGAGCATTAACGAGTGTGGCCGAGTGGAGCATGGCCGAGCATGGCCGAGCGTGGCCCAGCATGGCCGAGTGTGTCCGAGTGTTGCCGAGCATGGCTAAGCGTTGCTGAGCGTGGTCGAGCTTAGCCGAGCGTGGCTGAGCATGGCCGAGCACGGCGAAGCATGGCCGAGAAGGGCCGAGTTTGGCCAAGTAGCGCGCAGGCATGGTTGAGTGTGGCCGAGCATTGCCGAGCCTTGCCGAGTATGGCCGAGCGTCGCCGAGCATGGCCGAGCGTGGCCGAGCATTACCGAGCATGGCCGAGCAAGGCCGAGTGTGGCCGAGCAGCGCACAGGCATGGCCGAGCGTGGCCGAGCAGGGCCGAGCATGGCCTAGCGTGGCCGAGCATGGCCGAGCATGGTCGAGCATGGCGAAGCATGGCCGAAAAGGGCCGAGTGTGGCCAAGCAGCGCGCAGGCATTGCTGAGCGTGGCCGAGCATTGCCGAGTGTCGCCGAGCGTGGTCGAGCATGGCCGAACATGGCCAAGTGTGGTCGAGCGTGGTCGAGCGTGGCCGAACATGGCCGAGCCTGGCCGAGCATTGTCGAGTATGGCCGAGCATGGCCGAGCGTGGTTGAGCATGGCCGAGCGTGGGCGAGCATGGCCGAGCATGGCTGAGCGTGGCCGAGCAGGGCCAATTTAAATACGCGACAGGATATTGTAAGCGGCAGAGTGGCCTTGCTGCCACGATCCACTGAGATTCAGCCCTTTGTCGCTCCGATTCGTCCCTCCACTCCCTATCCCACAAATCCTCACCCTGCACTGAACGTCATGCGAGGTTTTGAATGCGAATCACATGCCCAATCCTACGCCCCCGAGTCCCTTCGACGGGTAATGTGCCTAAGTCATTACTTTGTGCCCAAGTCCATGGCCAATGCATGTACGCTCACAGGCAGTCGCTGCTCGGCCGAGTGTGGCTGAGCGAGCGTGGCAGAGCATGGCCGAGTGTGGCCGACCGAGCGTGGCCGAGCATGGCCGAGAGTGGCTGAGAATTAGCGAGTGTGGCCGAGCATTTCCGAGTGTGGCCGTGCATGGCCGAGTGTGGCCAAGTGTGGCCGAGCGTTGCTGAGCGTGGCCTAGCATGACTGAGTGTGGCCGAGCACGGCCGTGTGTGTCCGAGCATGGCCGAGCATGGCCGTGTGTGGCCGTGTGTGGCCGAGCATGGCCGAGCATTGCCGAGTGTGGCCGAGCGTGGCCGAACGTGGCCGATTGAGCGTCGCTGAGTGTGACCGAGCGCGCGGGCGCACCTGGCCGAGCTTGGCCGAGCAGTGCGCGCAGCTGCCCGCCTGTGCTCGGCCAGCAATCGAGTGCGCGCCACTAGGCCGAGCAGCGCGCGCATCTGCTTGCCTGGTGCTCGGCCAGCACTTGGCCTGGGGCGCAGGCCAGCAGGGTGCCCGTCAGCTTGCCTAACAGCTTGACCCGATGTGAGTAAATTGAATTTTGGCCCGTGCCATTTGTGTAATTGATAGATACAATGAATTTGGGAATGATTTCGGGACGTTTGCTTGAAAAACTGTTGACAATTGCGAGCGAGGGAAATGTTTCATCATTATACTATCGATGTTATGCATAATAGCTTTCGGTGCATCTAAACTATGTTCCCTATTCTATTTGTACGCAACATCAATTGCTTTTACAACAATTGGCATTTGTCACATTGTTGGTTTATTGAAAAATCGGGTTATAATAGTGTTTCCATATTTTTCCAAGTCATTTTACCATTTTTCCACGTATTTACAGGGCACAATAGTTTGAGAAAGTAAATCATTGTACCGTTGACGTTCGGAGTCAGTTCAAAATGTCGTGTGGCCGCCAGTGGCTGAAGGCGAAGGTAATTTGCTTTTCCCACGGCCTAGATGAGATCGTGATGATGTGGGGAGGCGCTCGGGAATTTCAGCGGGCTCTCGTGCGCGGAATTGGAACGATTGGAATCAGACTACACGAATGAACTTGATTCTGAGGGCCCCTGGATTTCAGATTGATGACCCGAGGCAGGTGGTGTATCATCAGGTGGTGGCAGGGTTGCGATGATGTTGCGGCAGCGAGTGGACGGTGGTGTTGAAGTTGTTGCCGAAGTAGACTGCGGAGGTGCAGCAGTGGTACTAGTGCGGCGGCGTTTCGCTGGAGTTGCAGTAGACTTAGGTTTTGCCCTTTTGCTACTGCGCTTAGTAGTGGGCTTTGAAATGACGGGAGTTGTGGTTGGTGGTTCAGTTTCCACGATGGCAGCAGGTGGTGGTGCGACGGCGGTTGAAGGTTCAACGGTGGTTGTGTCGCGGCGGCGTTTTGTGACGAACATTCCTTTACTGCGATCGAGTACAAGTTGTCTTTGACGCAAACGGAATGTTGGCGGCGGTGGTGCGCTGCGAGAAGAGTCCAACGAGGTAGAAGGTAGGGTGAATTCAATGAGGTGAGAGATTCTAGTCTTCGGATATTTCGGTATTGATTGTATAATCCGATCATTGATTGTAAAGATAGTTCAATGTTCTTTAGTAAATTAGCTATAGCCGTTGACAAGCTCTAACGACCTCGTTTTTCCTTATGTCGTCGATAACCAAAACAAGCTCTTTGATTACTACTCTTATCAATTAGACAACCCTAAACAAGCTCTTAGAATTTAATCTACCGATAGCATTCATATACTAGAAAAATACTAATTTCGATCAATAAACACACAAGCACGGATTATTTAAACCGGATCACTAATTCCCATAACGACTAAATGAAAACTTGTCCATAATCAACATCGTTAATTGCTATGATTATTAGGGTTTACTAAACAATTACGGATTTGGATCCTAATTAGTGAAATATAATTCTAATGATTAACCAATTGGCCAGATCAATTAATCGATCAAAATATATTATCAACAAATCACCGGGAAAGAGTAAATACTTAATGAACAAAGAAATTAAAAGCACAAAAACAAATCTCACGAATTAACAGAAATCAAACCTCAAAATCCTTCGACTAGAATTATGTGTTTAGCAACACATAATCAAAAATCGTCTTCAAAACTTGAATTCGAATTCTCCAAAGAAACGTACGTAAAGCAAAGCTAAAGATGTCTTTGTGGAATTATATTCCACTTATTTAAACCTAAAAGAGTTTTAACTAAACAAGGAAACTAAATAAAATAGGATTCTACGAATCCTACCATAACTAGGATTGTTCAAAAAGGAAACTAAAAAGAAAGAAATAATTCCCAACAACTTTGGGAAGTGACATCATAGCATAAAAGTCAAATTCATCATCAAAATAAAATTCCAGCATCGTTTTTCTTCATCTCAGCAGAATGCTGGCCATATTTAAACGTGGGCACGCTTAATTCTTGTGAGTATTCTGCCGCCTCTGCTTGTACCAAACCAATCTTTTCGTTTTTCAAGCCTTTCACCACTTTTTCGTCTTTTCCTCATGCAAACACCTAGTAATATCAAATTAAGCACAAATCCATGAGAAAGAGACTAAAAATGTGACAAACAACACTAAATTAAACAAGCAAAACGTGTGCAAAACACACGTTAGCAACTGCTGTCACTAGCCTTTTTTTAAGCCTATTATAAGGGGGGGCATGTGTTGGAGAAGGATGGTCTGGCGTGAGTGCTGAGGGTGCTGTGATAAACCTCATTTTTATGCGATTTATGACGTTCATTCGACCATGTTTATTATAGATTTGCATTATATTTTTATCCTTCAAATGCTTTTAATGTCACTGTTGAGTGTTGCACGGTAATTCTATTTTGCAATAGGATTTACGCAACTATAGGTTCAAAAGTCGAGAACGTCGCTAAAAATACAAGCTGACGTTCGAATGCCCATTTACACTGCGTTCGAACGCCCATTTACACGGCGTCTGAATGCCTTATTTCTTGGCGTTCGAACGCCGAGTTGCAGTTGGGGGCCCATATTCGGATTTTATGTTGAGTTTTGGATATAAATACCTCTTCCAAACTTTGTTTGAGGGTCGAACTTTATTTTTCTGAATTGAGTGGTAAAGATTAGAGATCGAAGAATAAGATTCGGATTGATTGTAAACAGATCTTTCGACAACGGGTTTAATCAATTTTAATTCTTTAATCTCTTTTATTTCTGGTCGATTTTATCATGTTTACTTTATTGATTGTTGAATGTGTTCTTGCATCTATGGAGTAGTCCATCTTATTCTGGAATCGGAAATAGCCCGATAATATGTTATCGATATAGATTATAGAACCGTTAATGTTGCATCGAACCTAGAGTCCCTCCTTGAGAGTTTTGTAGTAGCCCAGACTAAGCAAAACGAGATAGTAAAGGATGCAATTAAACAACTAGCAATTAAGGTCGATTCTTTAGCAACTCATAATAAAATGCTAGAAACTCAAATTGCACAACAAACTAGCAACTCGAATAGGACTTTCGGTTCTTTTCCCGGACAACCTAAGACAAATCCGAAGGAACACATTAATGTGATTACTTTAAGGAGTGGAACCGATTATGAATGACCAAAATTGCCTACTAGGATTAGTGAAACAGAGTTAATTGATAAAGTTGAAAAGGAAAAAAACGTCTAATCCCGATAGCTCAAAAGATAAAATGAATGAGGTAAATGAGAAAGAGCCAGCATATGTACCTCCACCGCCATATGAACCACCCGTGCCTTTTCCTCAAAGATTAGCTAAGGCGAAATTAGATAAATAGTTTGGAAAATTTTTAGAAGTTTTGAAAAAACTTTACATTAATATTCCATTCATTGATGCACTTGCACAAATGCCTTCGTATGCTAAATTGTTTAAGGAAGTTCTTTCCAACAAATGAAAGCTAGAGGAACATGAAACTATCGCTTTAACTGAGGAGTGTAGCGATGTAATTCAAAATAAATTACCTCCAAAACTTAAAGATCCCGGTAGTTTCTCAATTTCTTGTGTAATTGGTAATATGAGTTTTAACAATGCTTTATGTGATCTTGGAGCTAGTGTTAGTCTCATGTCATTGTCTATGGCAAAGAAGTTAGAGATGAATGACTTAAAACCTACGACCATAAATTTGCAATTAGCTGATCGTTCTGTTAAGTATCCGATAGGTGTGTTAGAGGATGTACCTATCAAGGTTGGTAAGTTCTTTATCCCTACAGACTTCGTTGTTCTCGACATGGATGAGGATTCTCAAATCCCCATTATTCTTGGTAGGCCATTCCTAGCAACAATAGGAGCTATTATTGATGTTAAAAATGGAAGGCTTTCCTTGAATATTGGGGATGAGAGAGTTGAATTTAGTCTATATCTATCTGTTGCTAACTGCTCTATCGAGAACTCTTGTTACAGGATTGACGAGGCTATAACAACAGACAAGCTTGCTAGAAAGCACTATAAGGATCCATTAGAGGCACAACTGGTGAGTGACGGCTCGATCGAGGAGGAAGATACAATTATCGCTGATATTGCTCGAATGTTTGATGGAAATCCACCGTTGACATCAAACATCGTTAGAAAGAAGATCCCTCAACAAAAACTAAAAAATGGGCGATTTAGCTCTTCTATTCGACAAGCACCAGAGTTTTCTTCACAAAAAAATCTTAATCCTGAAGTCGATTGGAGAATTGCCAAGTCATCGGGTCCAATACGGGATCTACCAAACTAAATTAGCATGGTATAGTCAAGCTAATGACTACAGACAAGCGCTTTTTGGGAGGCAACCCAAACGTATCATTTCCGTCTATTTTATTTCATCTTTCATTCTTCTTGTTTTTCTTCTTTTTGTTTTTTTTCGTTCTTTTTATTTTTCATTTCGAGTTCAAACCTTCCGTGTTCAAACGCTGAAATACACAGCGTTCGAACGCCGGTTTACACTGCGTTCGAACACAGTGTAAACCGGCGTTCGAATGCCAGGTCAGATTTAAGGGTTTTAAACCTGATTTTTCACCCTCTTTTCACTCGAAACTTTTCATTCTCTCTCCCCCAACACTCGAACTTACCTCTACCTCTCATCCATCTCTTGCGAACAGAGCCGAGGCAACAACTCAAATCAAATTTTACTCGGTAATCATGCAACTGTGTTCTATAGACACACTATATAGCGAAATCAAAACGAGCGTCTCCAATCAGGTTATGTTCCTTTTACCTCATTATGCATGCATACCATTTCATCACATTAGGGACAATGTTCTTTTCAAGTTTGGGGGTGGTTACTGGGATATTGAATGCTTTCTACACACATGTCTCTAGTTTTCATTATTGAATCTTAGCTTCATCATTGTGATCGTGTTACAACAATTGACTCGAGATAATGACCAGACATTTTAAATAACATGCATTCTCTCTTTTCTTGGATATGTCTTCTGCTAAGTTTGATGGTTTCAGTAGACGCTAATGTGAGCATAAATCTGTGGTATAGGAGTCGAGTTGACCACCCGTCTTGAAACACGTAAGTAGTGGTCCCCAAGTCTATTAACTTCGAAAACCACGACTACCGGCATAGATTCGACACAAAAAATTTTTGGCGATCATACGTGCTTAATCATTACTGCAGGTATTAATTCGTTTTGTGACCTTTGACACTTGAGTGATTAAGTCCGAAGGAGTCTCTAAAACTTTAACGCCCTATGGCTAACTAGCTTAGGAGTCGTTGACCAAAAACTCGATACGAGTGTCATAGAAAGTCTAAGAAAACGAACATTGCACAGACCTGTCAAGTACGAAACGTTTAGTGTATGTTATCTGATTTCGATGCTATGTACGGTTTGACCCTAATTTTAGTTGGTAGAGATGGGTACCACATAATGCGTGTTAGAGACGCCCCTTGACTATAATGCTTAATGATTGCTTCATTATGTGTTCTCTAGAAATTGGTCTAATGTTGTATTTTGATTGACAACTAATTGAGAGATTGCATGTTTTTCTTCTAAAAACGTCTCGTTATTAACTCTCGTTAATTTTTGTAAGATTGCATCATATTTTGATTTAGCGAAGATTCATTGATTTTGTGGGTACATCATCTGCAAACCCTCACGAGACTATAACTCGTCCTTTTTGGGTAACAAAAATGCTTAAAGGCTTGTTACACATGCTAAGTGCAATCATGTACTCTACGACAATAAGTTCATCTTTAGTTTCAGCTTTAGATTTGTTTTTTCTCTATTTACCGTTTGTTTGAGGACGAACAAAAGCAAGTTTGGGGGGTTGATAAACCTCATTTTTATGCGATTTATTACGTTCATTCGACCATGTTTATTATAGATTTGCAATATATTTTTTATCCCTCAAATGCGTTTAATGTCATTGTTGAGTGTTGCAGGGTAATTCTATTTTGCAATAGGATTTACGCAACTATAGGTTCAAAAGTCGAGAACGTCGCTAAAAAGACAAGCTGACGTTCAAACGCCCATTTACACTGCGTTCGAACGCCACAAGCTGATGTTCGAACGCCCATTTACACTGCGTTCGAACGCCCATTTACATGGCGTCTGAACGCCTTGTTTCTTGGCGTTCGAACGCCGACTCGCAGTTGGGGGCCCATATTCGAATTTTATGTTGAGTTTTGGATATAAATACCTATTCCAAACTTTGTTTGAGGGTCGAACTTTATTTTCCTGAATTGAGTTGTAAAGATTAGAGATCAAAGAAAAAGATTCGGATTGATTGTAAACAGATCTTTTGACAACGGGTTTAATCGATTTTAATTCTTTAATCTCTTTTATTTCTCGTTGATTTTATCATGTTTACTTTATTGATTGTTGATTGTGTTTTCGTATCTATGGAGTAGTCCATCTTATTCTGGAATCGGGAATAGCCCGATAATATATTATCGATATAGATTATAGAACCGTTAATGTTGCATCGTTTTCGCTTATGATTTGAATTATTAGCCTTTAATGCTTGCGAATTTGCTGGCCACTTATTTGCATGATCATAGATATTAGGTAAAAATTCTGACAGGTGACATCTAAATTGGAACCCTAATATTCAAACCTATGATCCTAAATTACGAAAGTAGTTTTAGGTCTTTTGAGGAATCGATACACTATCACAAAGATCAATGAATCTGAATTCAGGCTAATCATCACGAAAGTAGGGGATTAATTGGCTTAGATAAATTATTATGCTTCGACAGAAGATAATGAGCATAATTGGATAGTGTCCTTCATAAGTAGCGATCGTAACTTAATTGGTAATATAATCGAATTGATAATATTTGTCTTGGTAAACCCTAATTCTTGAATTCCTAATCATTTATAATCCAAATCGGTTTTAATTGTTCAACTTATTTTCTTTCTGCATAATATCTCGTGTTTTCTTTAGGCTTAGATTACTGATAATTAATAAAGTTAGTAATTGATTATTCGGTCCTCGTGGGAATAATATCTTTTGTACTATACCGAAGCTGTGCGCTTGCGGTTTTAGCACATGAAGTTTTTGGCTTCGTTGCCGGGGAATAGAATAATCAATATAAGTTTTTATCAGATTTTAGTGAGACTAAGCTATTTTTATTTTTCGTTTTTAATTTTTGTTTTTTGTTTTAATTTCAGGATTTCGGTCTTTCTCATTTATGCGAAGTAAAATCGATTTCGAACTAGATCCGGAAATCGAGAAAACTATTCGTGCAAGGAGAAAGTTACAAAGATTGACACAAGCTCAACTGAAACAAGCAGCAATGGCTGAAGAGAATGCAAACGTGAACGTTAACGTGAACGTAAACGCGAATGCAAATGGAAATGCGAATCCGAACGCGAGATGTCTGAAGGATTCTGCAGCACCTAACGCACAAACTCTTCACTCGAGCATCAGCAGACCTACTGTGGAAGCTAATAACTTTGAGCTCAAGCCATCCCTTCTGCAAATGGTTCAGCAGAACCAATTTGGAGGTGCACCTATTGAAGAGCCAAACCTCCACTTGTCCATGTTCTTAGAGTACTGTGACACTCTAAAGATGAACGGGGTTTCCCAGGATGGCATCAGGCTGAGGTTATTCCCGTTCTCACTGAGAGACAAGGCAAGAGCTTGGCTACACTCACTACCATCGGGTTCCATCAGAACATGGGATCATCTCATGCAATGCTTCCTAGCGAGGTACTTTCCCCCGACCAAGACTGCACATCTAAGAAACCAAATCACGGCTTATGCTCAACGAGAGGGTGAATCGTTGTATGAGGCTTGGGAACGATTTAAGGATCTTCTCCGACTATCTCCACACCATGGGCTGGAGAAGTGGCTCATCGTTCATACGTTCTTCAACGGGCTGATCTAGAATACGAGGATGTCTATCGATGCAGCAGCTGGAGGAGCTCTGATGAACAAAGGTATTGATGAAGCCTATGATCTAATCAAAGATATGGCACTGAACCACTACCAGTGGTCAAGCGAAAGATCGATTCCTCAGAAAACACCAAATTAAACAAGCAAAACGTGTGCAAAACACACGTTAGCAACTGCTGTCACTAGCCTTTTTTTAAGCCTATTATAAGGGGGGGCATGTGTTGGAGAAGGATGGTCTGGCTTGAGTGCTGAGGGTGCTGCTTCTCCTGTATAGCACTCGCATGGCCGAGCATGGCTAAGCATGGCCAAGTGTGGCTGAGCATGGCCGAGTGTGGCCGAGCATGGCCGAACGTGGCTGAGCATGGCCGAGCGTGGCCGAGCATGGCCGAGTGTGGCCGAGCGTGTCCGAGCATGGCCGAGTGTGGCTGAGCGTGGCCGAGCATGGCTGAGTGTGGCTGAATGAGCGTGGCCGAGATGAGCGTGGCCAAGCATGGCCGAGCGTGGCCGAGCATGGCCGAGCGTGGCCGAGCATGGCCGAGCGTGGCCGAGTGTGGACGAGCGAGCTTGGCCGATCATGGCCGAGCGAGCGTGGCCGAGCATGGTCGAGCGAGCGTGGCCGAGTGTGGCCGAGCGTCGCTGAGTATGACCGAGTGTGGCCGAGCGCACGCGCGCACCAGTCCGAGCTTGGCCGAGCAGCTTGGCCTGGGGTGCAGGCTAGCAGGGTGCCCGACAGCTTGCCCAATAGCTTGCCCTCGGTGACTCGATCGCGAGTAAATTGAATTTCGGCCCGTCCCATTTGTGTAATTAATTGATAGATACAATGAATTTTGGAATGATTTTGGGACGTTTTGCTCGGAAAATATTTGACAATTGCGAGCGAGGGAAATGTTTCATCATTATACTATCGATGTTATGTGTAATAGCTTTCGGTGCATCTAAACTATGTTCCCTATTCGATTTGTACGCTATATCTATTGCTTTTACAACAATTGTCATTTGTCACATTGTTGGTTTATTGAAAAATCGGGTTATAATAGTGTTTTCATATTTTTCCAACTCATTTTACTATTTTTCCCTATTTTTTCGATTTTTAAATATTATTATGAATTAAATAAATATTTTATAATAGCTGTATTTCCAAAAAAATATTGTTATGGAATTTTCACATTTTTCCAAGTCATTTTAACATTTTCACATATTTTTTTACTATTTTTCCTCAATTTTTCGTATTATTAAGGAATAAATATATTAAATAAATATTTTCATGAAAAATATATTTTTTTAAACATAATTTATAATGCATTTGTAAGCTTAAATACAAAAAATTAGATCAAAAAAGCTCAAATACTTAGAATATGAAAAAAGGGTGATTCCTCAGCTTTTCAAAGTCTACTGCTTTTACTATCCTTTTTTTTAAGGCTATTATAAGGGGGGCATGTGTTGGAGAAGGATGGCCAGGCGTGAGTGCTGAGGGTGCTGCTCCCCTGTATAACACTCGGTCAACGTCGGCCATCCGGGCAAGGCTTGCACATGTAGTTTTGATGGGAAATCACCGATCGGTTCTGAAAATAGAAATTCCGAGCGAGCACTGATGTGCCCCGATGTGCAGACGACTTAAATATGCGACGGGGTATTGTAAGCGGCAGAGTAGCCTTGTTGCCACGATCCGCTGAGATTCAACCCTTTGTCGCTCCGATTCGTCCCTCTACTCCCTATCCCACAATCCTCACCCCGCACTTCACGTCATGCGAGGTTGTGAATGTGAATCACATGCCCAATTCTACGCTCCCGAGTCCCTTCGACGGGTAATGTGCCCAAGTCATTACTTTGTGCCCATGCCATTGAGTGCCCCAAATTATTTTGGCATGATTTTGAGAAGTATGCTCGGAGAATATTTGAAAATGACCGAGCAAAAGTTGAAGTGTGCGGAAAATTTTCGGTGGTGTCGGACAGTGTGCTGCATGGTGGCAAGCCATGGCCTATGCATGCGTGCGCACATGCAGTCGCTGCTCGGCCGAGCGCGCGCACGGAGGCAGCATGCAGGCACTCAGTCGTCCAAGTGCACGCAAGCAGCTGAGAGTGGCCGAGCATGGCCGAGCGTGGCCAAGTATGGCTGAGCATGGCTGATCGTGGCCGAGCATGGCCGAACGTGGCCGAGCGTGGCAGAGCGTGGCCGAGTGTGGCCGAGCGAGCGTGGCCGAGCATGGCCGAGCGTGGCCAAGCGAGTGTGGCCGAGTGTGGCCGAGCATGGCCGAGTGCGGCCGAGCGAGCATGGCCGAGTGAGCGTGGCCTAGCGTGGACGAGCATGGCCGAGCATGGCAAAGCATGGCTGAGCGTGGCCGAGCATTGCCGAGTGTGGCCGAGCGTGGCTGAGTGTGGCCGAGCGTGGCCTAGCGTGGCCGAGCACGGCAGAGTGTGGCCGAGCGATCGTGGTCGAGGATGGCTGAGCATTGCCGAGTGTGGCCGAGCATGGCCAAACGTGGCCGAGCATGGCCGAGTGTGGCTTAGCGTGGCTGAGCATGGCCGAGTGTGGCTAAGCGAGCATGGCCGAGCATGGCCGAGCGTGGCCGAGAGTGGCCAAGAGTGGCCGAGCGTGACCGAACATGGCCGAGCGTGGACGAGTGTGGCCAGCGTAGATGAGCATTGCCGAGTGTGGACGAGCGAGCTTGGCCCATCATGGCCGAGCGAGTGTGGCCGAGCGTGGCCGAACGAGCGTCGCCGAGTGTGACCGAGTGTCGCTTAGCGCACGCGCGCACCAATCCGAGCTTGGCCGAGCACAGCGCGCAGCTGCCCATCTGTGCTCGGCCACCAACCGAGTACGCGCGCACACTAGGCCGAGCAGTGCGTGCATCTGCCTGCCTGGTGCTCGGCCAGCAGCTTGGCTTGGGGCGCAAGCCAGTAGGGTGCCCGACAGCTTGCCTAATAGCTTGCCCTCGATGACCCGATCGCGAGTAAATTAAATTTCGACCTGTGCCATTTGTGTAATTGATAGATACAAGGAATTTGTGAATGATTTTGGGATGTTTTGCTTGGAAAACATTTGACAATTGCGAGCGAGGGAATTGTTTCATCATTATACTATCGATGTTATGCATAATAGCTTTCGGTGCATCTAAACTATATTCTCTATTCGATTTGTACGCTACATCTATTGCTTTTACAATAATTGTCATTTGTCACATTGTTGGTTTATTGAAAAATCAAGTTATAATAGTGTTTCCATATTTTTCCAACTCATTTTATCATTTTTCCCTGTTTTTCCCGATTTTTAAATTCTATTGTGAATTAAATTAATATTTTTTAATAGCTGTATTTTCCCAAAAAATATTATTATGACACATTTTTCCAAGTAATTTTAACATTTTTCCATATTTTTTTACTATCTTCCTCAATTTTTCGTATTAATATGGAATAAATATATTAAATAAATATTTTCATGAAAAATATATTTTTTAAACATAAAAATAGTTTATAATGCATTTGTAAGCTTAAATACAAAAAAATAGATCAAAAAAAGCTCAAATACTTAGAATATGAAAAAAGGGTGCCTCCTCAGCTTTTCAATGTCTACTGCTGTCACTAGCCTTTTTAAGCCTATTATAAAGGGGGGCATGTGTTGGAGAAGGATGGTCAGGCGTGAGTGCTGAGGGTGCTGCTCCCCCTGTATAGCACTCGGTCAACGTCGGCCATCCGGGTAAGGCTTGCACAAGTAGTATTCGGATTGTCTTAGTTTTGATGGGAAATCATCGGCCGGTTCCAAAAATGGAAATTTCGAGCGAGCACCGATGTGCAGACGACATAAATACGCGACGGGATAATGTAAGCGGCAGAGTGGCCTTGCTGCCACGATCCACTGAGATTCAGCCCTTTGTCGCTCCGATTCGTCCCACCACTTCCTATCCCACATATCCTCACCGCGCACTGAACGTCATGCGAGGTTGTGAATGCGAATCACATGCCCAATCCTACGCCCCCGAGTCCCTTCGACGGGTAATGTGCCCAAGTCTTTACTTTGTGCCCAAGTCCGTTGAGAAGTATGCTCGGAGAATATTTGAAAATGACCGAGCAAAAGTTGAAGTGTGCGGAAAATTTTCCGTGGTATCGGACAGTGCGCTGCATGGTGGCAGGTGTTACGGGGTTAATTTATGCCTTAGAATTTTTCTCAAAACCAACCACCCGTACGGTCTAATTCCTCCGAATTAGTCAGTCCACTCAACTTACTGCCCTCGTGTTTAAACCAACAAACTCAAGGCAACAAGCCAATAACACTCAATGTACAAGCAAACGCTCAACTTGTATTATTTACAATATCTTAATTCAAGAAATCTCCAAGGCTTGCACACATTACTCACGTATTTCTAACTGAGTTGTGCAGCTCGAGGATGGGGCATTTATAGGCCTCCATCGTTTTACAATATGGGACAAATCCTAGTCTATGCACTAGTCTAGAATTTCGGAACCATGATCAACACGTGCGCGTCATTGTGCCTGGTCAATGCTCACAATTGCCGCGCACTTCCCATTACCGCATTCGTGCTTTAGCCCACGTGCTTGCCCGGTCAAAACCGCCTCCGATTTTCCCGCAGTCCGCGCCCATGTGCTAGCTCGGTCAAGACTGCTTCGATTTTCCTGCAAGCCCATTCGGGACTTTGTCTCTTGGCTGAGACTTAGTCCCACGGTCTTTCGAGATTATCGAGACTCTATCCTCGGTCGGCTCTATCCGGATTTATCGGGACTATGTCTGGCCGAGATTTTTGGCCCATTGTCTGTCGGGATCGCTCGGCCACGCGACCGAGCGACCAAGCCGCAATCTGCCGACATCGTCTGCTGCTGAGACTCGGCGCCCACTGTACAGTACTTGGCGCGTAGCTGCCGACTAAGTTCGGCCCCGCCGAGCTCGCCGAGTCCTTAGCCGCACTTTGCCAGTTCCATTCCGATTCCCACACGATTGTCCTTCCCATCTTGAGTCATGTGTCGATCCTCGACCCATGCCACGACTCCAGCACCTTACTGCGCATATGCTCGGCCCTCGGCCGAGACTTGCCGCGCCTTGGTCCGCATGCTGGCCGAGCCAAGGCATCCAAGAATCTTACGAGGCTAACAGACCTTCCCCACTAGCATAGCTCGATGCCCTCATCGAGGCCAATGGGGTTTCAACTGTCTTTCAATACTCCCCGACTTGTTTCTCAAACTGCCACAGGTTCACATATCTTTCCCAAGTAGCGTCCCCTTCCGGTTCACCTTCCCAATGTACCAAGTAGTCCGTTCTTCCATTTTTCTTACTTTGGCCCATGGTGCGGTGTCTTAGAATTCGTACGACCCTCTTGCTGAATTCATGCCGAATAACAGGCGGAGCTCGCTTTGTCCGTTTTCAACTCTCGTCCAATGCATCCTCCCGAAACCTTTTCAAGAAACTCACGTGAAACGTCGGGTGAATCTTGAGCCTATCCGGCAACTTCAACCGGTAAGCCACCCATCCGACCTTCTTTATAATCTCGAATGGACCATCATACTTCGGGGCCAATCCACGATGCACTGTCTTGGACTTTACCTTCTTCCATATTTGGGGCGTAAGTTTGAGCACAACACTTGCTCCCCAACACTGAACTCGATATCCCTCCGACCCATATCCGCATACTTCTTCATCCTCCTTTGAGCCTTAGATAAGCTGTCCTTGGCTTCGTCAAGTATCTCTTGCTTGGCCTGAGCGAACCGATAGGCAGTAGGGGATTTACCACCAGTTCATTGGGCTGCGATTTCGTGGGCGTCATAGGTTGCAACCCATAAACTATCTCGAAAGGGCTCATTCCTGTTGCCGACGACTTGTGTAAGTTGTAGCAAAACTGCGCCATGTCTAGCAGCTTGATCCAATCCCTTTGGCTTGTCGACACAAAATGCCTCATATACTCCTTCAACAGCTGATTCATCCTCTCGGTTTGCCCATCGGTTTGAGGGTGATTAGCCGTGGAGAATTTCAATTTGGTCCCCATCATGTTGAACAAGGTTGTCCAAAACCTGCACGTGAACAGGGTGTCACGGTCACTTATGATATCTTCCGGCAGACCGAAGTGTTTGATTACATTGTTGAAAAACAACTCGGCCGCCACCTCCGCGGGGCATGCCTTAGGGGCTTCAACAAATACACTATATTTTGAAAATCGATCAACAATTACGAAAATGGAAGCCATACCTCCAACTTTTGGAAAACCCGAAATGAAATCCATCAAAATGGATTTCCATGGTAGTTCGGGAATGGGCAGGGGCTACAACAATCCTGCCTCTTTTTTGTGCTTCAACTTGTCTAATTGGCACACGAGACAAGTCCGTACGTATGGCTCGACATCGTACTCCATCTTAGGCCAATAGTACTTCCGGGATAGCAAGGCAAGCATCCTCTCTGATGCGGGATCAAATAATAAGGTTACTTGAAGGTCATGTGGGGATGGAATCCGACCCGGCTCACGTCAGACTTGATAGAATGTTTTTAGATAGTGGGGCTGCGCTCAGTAACTTTGAGCTGCCTACGTACCTACTTTAATAGGATCAAGCCTCTTCGTAGTTCTCAAATATTATACTCCTCAATCTCGTGGATTTAGGAGAGTATTTAGTAATTCTAGTTTTTAGAGTGTAAACCAGATAATAACTAATCTAGCTGATTAATAGGTATATATATAGCGAAATTTGTTGGGCCATGGGCTCGACTTATTGGGCCGAAGGCTCAGGACAACTTGTGTGGCCCAGAACTGTATTATATTAATAAATTACGGTAGGAATTACGATAATACCTATATTCAAAATTGGAGACCCATCATATGCCCCCCACTCCCGAGTGCTCGACTGCGTGGACTCTCGAGAGTAAAAAGTCGGAGAGATGGGAACTTTTCTTCCAATTTGTTTGGCGCGTGCTTGGAAGGACTATAAGGCAGAACATATCGGAATGCATTGAAACCAAAGCCATAAGCTTTGTGAGCATGTGGTAGAAAAGAATACCTCAAAATCCCAATGTACAATTTTTGGTGAAAATTACAACTATAACCCTACAAAACTTCGAATGGTGATTTGAGGTACTAAACGATATCGGAATGCATTAAAACCAAAGCCATAAGCTTTGTGAGCATGTGGTAGACAAGAATACCTCAAAATCCCAATGTACGATTTTTGGTGAAAATTACAACTATACCCCTACGAAACTTCGAATGGTGATTTGAGGCACTAAACGATATCGGAATGCATTAAAACCAAAGCCATAAGCTTTGTGAGCATGTGGTAGACAAGAATACCTCAAAATCCCAATGTACGATTTTTGGTGAAAATTACAACTATACTCCCACGAAACTTCGAATGGTGATTTGAGGCACTAAACGATATCGGAATGCATTGAAACCAAAGCCATAAGCTTTGTGAGCATGTGGTAGACAAGAATACCTCAAAATCCCAATGTACGATTTTTGGTGAAAATTACAACTGTATACCCCTACGAAACTTCGAATGGTGATTTGAGGTACTAAACGATATCGGAATGCATTGAAACCAAAGCCATAAGCTTTGTGAACATGTGGTAGACAAGAATACCTCAAAATCCCAATGTACGATTTTTGGTGAAAATTACAACTATACCCCTACGAAACTTCGAATGGTGATTTGAGGCACTAAACGATATCGGAATGCATTAAAACCAAAGCTATAAGCTTTGTAAGCATGTGGTAGACAAGAATACCTCAAAATCCCAATTTACGATTTTTGGTGAAAATTACAACTATACCCCTACGAAACTTCGAATGGTGATTTGAAGCACTAAACGATATCGGAATGCATTGAAACCAAAGCCATAAGCTTTGTGAGCATGTGGTAGACAAGAATACCTCAAAATCTCAATGTACGATTTTTGGTGAAAATTACAACTATACCCCTACGAAACTTTGAGGCATTAAACGATATCGGAAAGCATTGAAACCAAAGCCATAAGCTTTGTGAGCATGTGGTAGACAAGAATACCTCAAAATCCCAATGTACGATTTTTGGTGAAAATTACAACTATACCCCTATGAAACTTCGAATGGTGGTTTGAGGCACTAAACGATATCGTAATGCATTGAAACCAAAGCCATAAGCTTTATGAGCATGTGGTAGACAAGAATACCTCAAAATCCCAATGTACGATTTTTGTTGAGAATTACAACTATACCCCTACGAAACTTCGAATGGTGATTTGAGACACTAAACGATATCGGAATGCAATGAAATCAAAGCCATAAGCTTTGTGAGCATGTGGTAGACAAGAATACCTCAAAATCCCAATGTATGATTTTTGGTGAAAATTATAACTATACCCCTACGAAACTTCGAATGGTGATTTGTGGCACTAAACGATATCGGAATGCATTGAAACCAAAGCCATAAGCTTTGTGAGCATGTGGTAGACAAGAATACCTCAAAATCCCAATGTATGATTTTTGGTGAAAATTACAACTATACCCCTACGAAACTTCGAATGGTGATTTGAGGCACTAAACGATATCGGAATGCATTGAAACCAAAGTCATAAGCTTTGTGAGCATGTGGTAGACAAGAATACCTCAAAATCCCAATGTACCATTTTTGGTGAGAATTACAACTATACCCCTACGAAACATCGAATGGTGATTTGAGACACTAAACGATATCGGAATGCATTGAAATCAAAGCCATAAGCTTTGTGAGCATGTGGTAGACAACAATACCTCAAAATCCCAATGTACGATTTTTGGTGAAAATTATAACTATACCCCTACGAAACTTCGAATGGTGATTTGTGGCACTAAAGGATATCGGAATGCATTGAAACCAAAGCCATAAGCTTTGTGAGCATGTGGTAGACAAGAATACCTCAAAATCCCAATATATGATTTTTGGTGAAAATTACAACTATACCCCTACGAAACTTCGAATGGTGATTTGAGGCACTAAACGATATCGTAATTCATTGAAACCAAAGCCATAAGCTTTGTGAGCAAGTGGTAGACAAGAATACCTCAAAATCCCAATGTACGATTTTTGGTGAAAATTACAACTATACCCCTACGAAACTTCGAATGGTGATTTGAGGCACTAAACGATATCGGAATACATTGAAACCAAAGCCATAAGCTTTGTGAGCATGTGGTAGACAAGAATACCTTAAAATCCCAATGTACGATTTTTGGTGTAAATTACAACTATACCCCTACGAAACTTCGAATAGTGATTTGAGGCACTAAACAATATCGGAATGCATTGAAACCAAAGCCATAAGCTTTGTGAGCATGTGGTAGACAAGAATACCTCAAAATCCCAATGTACGAATTTTGGTGAAAATTACAACTATACGCCTACGAAACTTCGACTGGTGATTTGAGGCACTAAACGATATCGGAATGCATTGAAACCAAAGCCATAAGCTTTGTGAGCATGAGGTAGACAAGAATACCTCAAAATCACAATGTACGATTTTTGGTGAGAATTACAACTATACCCCTACGAAACTTCGAATGGTGATTTGAGACACTAAACGATATCGGAATGCATTGAAACCAAAGCCATAAGATTTGTGAGCATGTGATGGACAAGAATACCTCAAAATCCCAATGTACGATTTTTGGTGAAAATTACAACTATACCCCTACGAAACTTCGAATGGTAATTTGTGGCACTAAACGATATCGGAATGCATTGAAACCAAAGCCATAAGCTTTGTGAGCATGTGGTAGACAAGAATACCTCAAAATCCCAATGTACGATTTTTTGTGAAAATTACAACTATACCCCTACGAAATTTCGAGGCATTAACAGATATCGGAAAGCATTGAAACCAAAGCCATAAGCTTTGTGAGCATGTGGTAGACAAGAATACCTCAAAATCCCAATGTACGATTTTTGGTGAAAATTACAACTATACCCCTACGAAACTTCGAATGGTGGTTTGCGGCACTAAACGATATCGGAATGCATTGAAACTAAAGCCATAAGCTTTATGAGCATGTGGTAGACAAGAATACCTCAAAATTCCAGTGTACGATTTTTGGTGAAAATTACAACTATACCCCTACGAAACTTCGAATGGTGATTTGAGACACTAAACGATATCGGAATGCATTGAAATCAAAGCCATAAGCTTTGTGAGCATGTGGTAGACAAGAATACCTAAAAATTCCAATGTACGATTTTTGGTGAAAATTATAACTATACCCCTACGAAACTTCGAATGGTGATTTGTGGCACTAAACGATATCGGAATGCATTGAAACCAAAGCCATAAGCTTTGTGAGCATGTGGTAGACAAGAATACCTCAAAATCCCAATGTATGATTTTTGGTGAAAATTACAACTATACCCCTACGAAACTTCGAATGGTTATTTGAGGCACTAAACGATATCGGAATGCATTGAAACCAAAGTCATAAGCTTTGTGAGCATGTGATAGACAAGAATACCTCAAAATCCCAATGTACGATTTTTGTGAGAATTACAACTATACCCCTACGAAACTTCGAATGGTGATTTGAGACACTAAACGATATCGGAATGCATTGAAATCAAAGCCATAAGCTTTGTGAGCATGTGGTAGACAAGAATACCTCAAAATCCCAATGTACGATTTTTGGTGAAAATTATAACTATACCCCTACGAAACTTCGAATGGTGATTTGAGGCACTAAACGATATCGGAATGCATTGAAACCAAAGCCATAAGCTTTGTGAGCATGTGGTAGACAAGAATACCTCAAAATCCCAATGTACGATTTTTGGTAAAAATTACAACTATACCCCTACGAAACTTCGAATGGTGATTTGAGGCACTAAACGATATCGGAATGCATTGAAACCAAAGCCATAAGCTTTGTGAGCATGTGGTAGACAAGAATACCTTAAAATCCCAATGTACGATTTTTGGTGTAAATTACAATTATACCCCTACGAAACTTCGAATGGTGATTTGAGGCACTAAACGATATCGGAATGCATTGAAACCAAAGCCATAAGCTTTGTGAGCATGTGGTAGACAAGAATACCTCAAAATCCCAATGTACGAATTTTGGTGAAAATTACAACTATACACCCCTACGAAACTTTGACTGGTGATTTGAGGCACTAAACGATATCGGAATGCATTGAAACCAAAGCCATAAGCTTTGTAAGCAAGTGGTAGACAAGAATACCTCAAAATCCCAATGTACGATTTTTGGTGAGAATTACAACTATACTCCTACGAAACTTCGAATGGTGATTTGAGACACTAAACTATATCGGAATGCATTGAAACCAAAGCCATAAGATTTGTGAGCATTTGATAGACAAGAATACCTCAAAATCCTAATGTACGATTTTTGGTGAAAATTACAACTATATTCCTACGAAACTTCGAATGGTGATTTGAGACACTAAACGATATCGGAATGCATTGAAATCAAAGCCATAAGCTTTGTGAGCATGTGGTAGACAAGAATACCTCAAAATCCCAATGTACGATTTTTGGTGAAAATTATAACTATACCCCTACGAAACTTCGAATGGTGATTTGAGGCACTAAACGATATCGGAATGCATTGAAACCAAAGCCATAAGCTTTGTGAGCATGTGGTAGACAAGAATACCTCAAAATCCCAATGTATGATTTTTGGTGAAAATTACAACTATACCCCTACGAAACTTCGAATGGTGATTTGAGGCACTAAACGATATCGGAATGCATTGAAACCAAAGCCATAAGCTTTGTGAGCATGTGGTAGACAAGAATACCTCAAAATCCCAATGTACGATTTTTGGTGAAAATTTCAACTATACCCCTACGAAACTTCGAATGGTGATTTGTGGCACAAAACGATATCGGAATGCATTGAAACCAAAGCCATAAGCTTTGTGAGCATGTGGTAGACAAGAATACCTCAAAATCCCAATGTACGATTTTTGGTGAAAATTACAACTATACCCCTACGAAACTTCGAATGGTGATTTGAAGCACTAAACGATATCGGAATGCATTGAAACCAAAGCCATAAGCTTTGTGAGCATGTGGTAGACAAGAATACCTTAAAATCCCAATGTACGATTTTTGGTGTAAATTACAATTATACCCCTACGAAACTTCGAATGGTGATTTGAGGTACTAAACGATATCGGAATGCATTGAAACCAAAGCCATAAGCTTTGTGAACATGTGGTAGACAAGAATACCTCAAAATCCCAATGTACGATTTTTGGTGAAAATTACAACTATACCCCTACGAAACTTCGAATGGTGATTTGAGGCACTAAACGATATCGGAATGCATTAAAACCAAAGCTATAAGCTTTGTAAGCATGTGGTAGACAAGAATACCTCAAAATCCCAATGTACGATTTTTGGTGAAAATTACAACTATACCCCTACGAAACTTCGAATGGTGATTTGAAGCACTAAACGATATCGGAATGCATTGAAACCAAAGCCATAAGCTTTGTGAGCATGTGGTAGACAAGAATACCTCAAAATCCCAATGTACGATTTTTGGTGAAAATTACAACTATACCCCTACGAAACTTTGAGGCATTAAACGATATCGGAAAGCATTGAAACCAAAGCCATAAGCTTTGTGAGCATGTGGTAGACAAGAATACCTCAAAATCCCAATGTACGATTTTTGGTGAAAATTACAACTATACCCCTACGAAACTTCGAATGGTGGTTTGAGTCACTAAACGATATCGTAATGCATTGAAACCAAAGCCATAAGCTTTATGAGCATGTGGTAGACAAGAATACCTCAAAATCCCAATGTACGATTTTTGTTGAGAATTACAACTATACCCCTACGAAACTTCGAATGGTGATTTGAGACACTAAACGATATCGGAATGCAATGAAATCAAAGCCATAAGCTTTGTGAGCATGTGGTAGACAAGAATACCTCAAAATCCCAATGTATGATTTTTGGTGAAAATTATAACTATACCCCTACGAAACTTCGAATGGTGATTTGTGGCACTAAACGATATCGGAATGCATTGAAACCAAAGCCATAAGCTTTGTGAGCATGTGGTAGACAAGAATACCTCAAAATCCCAATGTATGATTTTTGGTGAAAATTACAACTATACCCCTACGAAACTTCGAATGGTGATTTGAGGCACTAAACGATATCGGAATGCATTGAAACCAAAGTCATAAGCTTTGTGAGCATGTGGTAGACAAGAATACCTCAAAATCCCAATGTACCATTTTTGGTGAGAATTACAACTATACCCCTACGAAACATCGAATGGTGATTTGAGACACTAAACGATATCGGAATGCATTGAAATCAAAGCCATAAGCTTTGTGAGCATGTGGTAGACAACAATACCTCAAAATCCCAATGTACGATTTTGGTAAAAATTACAACTATACCCCTACGAAACTTTGACTGGTGATTTGAGGCACTAAACGATATCGGAATGCATTGAAACCAAAGCCATAAGCTTTGTAAGCAAGTGGTAGACAAGAATACCTCAAAATCCCAATGTACGATTTTTGGTGAGAATTACAACTGTATCCTACGAAACTTCGAATGGTGATTTGAGACACTAAACGATATCGGAATGCATTGAAACCAAAGCCATAAGATTTGTGAGCATTTGACAGACAAGAATACCTCAAAATCCCAATGTACGATTTTTGGTGAAAATTACAACTATACTCCTACGAAACTTCGAATGGTGATTTGAGGCACTAAACGATATCGGAATGCATTGAAACCAAAACCATAAGCTTTGTGAGCATGTGGTAGACAAGAATACCTCAAAATCCCAATGTACGATTTTTGGTGAAAATTTCAACTATACCCCTACGAAACTTCGAATGGTGATTTGTGGCACAAAACGATATCGAAATGCATTGAAACCAAAGCCATAAGCTTTGTGAGCATGTGGTAGACAAGAATACCTCAAAATCCCAATGTACGATTTTTGGTGAAAATTACAACTATACCCCTACGAAACTTCGAATGGTGATTAGAGGCACTAAACGATATCGGAATACATTGAAACCAAAGCCATAAGCTTTGTGAGCATGTGGTAGACAAGAATACCTTAAAATCCCAATGTACGATTTTTGGTGTAAATTACAACTATACCCCCACGAAACTTCGAATGGTGATTTGAGGCACTAAACGATATCGGAATGCATTGAAACCAAAGCCATAAGCTTTGTGAGCATGTGGTAGACAAGAATACCTCAAAATCCTAATGTACGAATTTTGGTGAAAATTACAACTACACCCCTACGAAACTTCGACAGGTGATTTGAGGCACTGAACGATATCGGAATGCATTGAAACCAAAGCCATAAACTTTGTGAGCATGTGGTAAACAAGAATACCTCAAAATCCCAATGTACGATTTTTGGTGAGAATTACAACTATACCCCTACGAAACTTCGAATGGTGATTTGAGGCACTAAACGATATCGCAATGCATTGAAACCAAAGCCATAAGCTTTGTGAGCATGTGGTAGACAAGAATACCTCAAAATCCCAATGTACGATTTTTGGTGAAAATTACAACTATACCCCTACGAAACTTTGAGGCGTTAACAGATATCGGAAAGCATTGAAACCAAAGCCATAAGCTTTGTGAGCATGTGGTAGACAAGAATACCTCAAAATCCCAATGTACGAATTTTGGTAAAAATTACAACTATACCCCTACGAAACTTCGAATGGTGATTTGTGGCACAAAACGATATCGGAATGCATTGAAACCAAAGCCATAAGCTTTGTGAACATGTGGTAGACAAGAATACCTCAAAATCCCAATGTACGATTTTTGGTGAAAATTACAACTATACCCCTACGAAACTTCGAATGGTGATTAGAGGCACTAAACGATATCGGAATACATTGAAACCAAAGCCATAAGCTTTGTGAGCATGTGGTAGACAAGAATACCTTAAAATCCCAATGTACGATTTTTGGTGTAAATTACAACTATACCCCCACGAAACTTCGAATGGTGATTTGAGGCACTAAACGATATCGGAATGCATTGAAACCAAAGCCATAAGCTTTGTGAGCATGTGGTAGACAAGAATACCTCAAAATCCCAATGTACGAATTTTGGTGAAAATTACAACTACACCCCTACGAAACTTCGACAGGTGATTTGAGGCACTGAACGATATCGGAATGCATTGAAACCAAAGCCATAAGCTTTGTGAGCATGTGGTAAACAAGAATACCTCAAAATCCCAATGTACGATTTTTGGTGAGAATTACAACTATACCCCTACGAAACTTCGAATGGTGATTTGAGACACTAAACGATATCGGAATGCATTGAAACCAAAGCCATAAGATTTGTGAGCATGTGATGGACAAGAATACCTCAAAATTCCAATGTACGATTTTTGGTGAAAATTACAACTATACCCCTACGAAACTTCGAATGGTGATTTGTGGCACTAAACGATATCGGAATGCATTGAAACCAAAGCCATAAGCTTTGTGAGCATGTGGTAGACAAGAATACCTCAAAATCCCAATGTACGATTTTTTGTGAAAATTACAACTATACCCCTACGAAACTTCGAGGCATTAACAGATATCGGAAAGCATTGAAACCAAAGCCATAAGCTTTGTGAGCATGTGGTAGACAAGAATACCTCAAAATCCCAATGTACGATTTTTGGTGAAAATTACAACTATACCCCTACGAAACTTCGAATGGTGGTTTGAGGCACTAAACGATATCGTAATGCATTGAAACTAAAGCCATAAGCTTTATGAGCATGTGGTAGACAAGAATACCTCAAAATTCCAGTGTACGATTTTTGGTGAGAATTACAACTATACCCCTACGAAACTTCGAATGGTGATTTGAGACACTAAACGATATCGGAATGCATTGAAATCAAAGCCATAAGCTTTGTAAGCAAGTGGTAGACAAGAATACCTCAAAATCCCAATGTACGATTTTTGGTGAGAATTACAACTATACCCCTACGAAACTTCGAATGGTGATTTGAGACACTAAACTGTATCGGAATGCATTGAAACCAAAGCCATAAGATTTGTGAGCATTTGATAGACAAGAATACCTCAAAATCCCAATGTACGATTTTTGGTGAAAATTACAACTATACCCCTAAGAAACTTCGAATGGTGATTTGTGGCACAAAACGATATCGGAATGCATTGAAACCAAAGCCATAAGCTTTGTGAGCATGTGGTAGACAAGAATACCTCAAAATCCCAATGTACGATTTTTGGTGAAAATTACAACTATACCCCTACGAAACTTCGAATGGTGATTTGAGGCACTAAACGATATCGGAATACATTGAAACCAAAGCCATAAGCTTTGTGAGCATGTGGTAGACAAGAATACCTTAAAATCCCAATGTACGATTTTTGGTGTAAATTACAATTATACCCCTACGAAACTTCGAATGGTGATTTGAGGCACTAAACGATATCGGAATGCATTGAAACCAAAGCCATAAGCTTTGTGAGCATGTGGTAGACAAGAATACCTCAAAATCCCAATGTACGAATTTTGGTGAAAATTACAACTATACCCCTACGAAACTTTGACTGGTGATTTGAGGCACTAAACGATATCGGAATGCATTGAAACCAAAGCCATAAGCTTTGTAAGCAAGTGGTAGACAAGAATACCTCAAAATCCCAATGTACGATTTTTGGTGAGAATTACAACTATACCCCTACGAAACTTCGAATGGTGATTTGAGACACTAAACTATATCGGAATGCATTGAAACGAAAGCCATAAGATTTGTGAGCATTTGATAGACAAGAATACCTCAAAATCCCAATGTACGATTTTTGGTGAAAATTACAACTATACCCCTACGAAACTTCGAATGGTGATTTGAGACACTAAACGATATCGGAATGCATTGAAATCAAAGCCATAAGCTTTGTGAGCATGTGGTAGACAAGGATACCTCAAAATCCCAATGTACGATTTTTGGTGAAAATTATAACTATACCCCTACGAAACTTCGAATGGTGATTTGTGGCACTAAACGATATCGGAATGCATTGAAACCAAAGCCATAAGCTTTGTGAGCATGTGGTAGACAAGAATACCTCAAAATCCCAATGTATGATTTTTGGTGAAAATTACAACTATACCCCTACGAAACTTCGAATGGTGATTTGAGGCACTAAACGATATCGGAATGCATTGAAACCAAAGCCATAAGCTTTGTGAGCATGTGGTAGACAAGAATACCTCAAAATCCCAATGTACGATTTTTGGTGAAAATTTCAACTATACCCCTACGAAACTTCGAATGGTGATTTGTGGCACAAAACGATATCGGAATGCATTGAAACCAAAGCCATAAGCTTTGTGAGCATGTGGTAGACAAGAATACCTCAAAATCCCAATGTACGATTTTTGGTGAAAATTACAACTATACCCCTACGAAACTTCGAATGGTGATTTGAGGCACTAAACGATATCGGAATACATTGAAACCAAAGCCATAAGCTTTGTGAGCATGTGGTAGACAAGAATACCTTAAAATCCCAATGTACGATTTTTGGTGTAAATTACAACTATACCCCTACGAAACTTCGAATGGTGATTTGAGGCACTAAACGATATCGGAATGCATTGAAACCAAAGCCATAAGCTTTGTGAGCATGTGGTAGACAAGAATACCTCAAAATCCCAATGTACGAATTTTGGTGAAAATTACAACTATACGCCTACGAAACTTCGACTGGTGATTTGAGGCACTAAACGATATCGGAATGCATTGAAACCAAAGCCATAAGCTTTGTGAGCATGAGGTAGACAAGAATACCTCAAAATCCCAATGTATGATTTTTGGTGAGAATTACAACTATACCCCTACGAAACTTCGAATGGTGATTTGAGACACTAAACGATATCGGAATGCATTGAAACCAAAGCCATAAGATTTGTGAGCATGTGATGGACAAGAATACCTCAAAATCCCAATGTACGATTTTTGGTGAAAATTACAACTATACCCCTACGAAACTTCGAATGGTGATTTGTGGTACTAAACGATATCGGAATGCATTGAAACCAAAGCCATAAGCTTTGTGAGCATGTGGTAGACAAGAATACCTCAAAATCCCAATGTACGATTTTTTGTGAAAATTACAACTATACCCCTACGAAACATCGAATGGTGGTTTGAGGCACTAAACGATATCGTAATGCATTGAAACTAAAGCCATAAGCTTTATGAGCATGTGGTGGACAAGAATACCTCAAAATTCCAGTGTACGATTTTTGGTGAGAATTACAACTATACCCCTACGAAACTTCGAATGGTGATTTGAGACACTAAACGATATCGGAATGCATTGAAATCAAAGCCATAAGCTTTGTGAGCATGTGGTAGACAAGAATACCTCAAAATTCCAATGTACGATTTTTGGTGAAAATTATAACTATACCCCTACGAAACTTCGAATGGTGATTTGTGGCACTAAACGATATCGGAATGCATTGAAACCAAAGCCATAAGCTTTGTGAGCATGTGGTAGACAAGAATACCTCAAAATCCCAATGTATGATTTTTGGTGAAAATTACAACTATACCCCTACGAAACTTCGAATGGTTATTTGACGCACTAAACGATATCGGAATGCATTGAAACCAAAGTCATAAGCTTTGTGAGCATGTGATAGACAAGAATACCTCAAAATCCCAATGTACGATTTTTGGTGAGAATTACAACTATACCCCTACGAAACTTCGAATGGTGATTTGAGACACTAAACGATATCGGAATGCATTGAAATCAAAGCCATAAGCTTTGTGAGCATGTGGTAGACAAGAATACCTCAAAATCCCAATGTACGATTTTTGGTGAAAATTATAACTATACCCCTACGAAACTTCGAATGGTGATTTGAGGCACTAAACGATATCGGAATGCATTGAAACCAAAGCCATAAGCTTTGTGAGCATGTGGTAGACAAGAATACCTCAAAATCCCAATGTACGATTTTTGGTGAAAATTACAACTATACCCCTACGAAACTTCAAATGGTGATTTGAGGCACTAAACGATATCGGAATGCATTGAAACCAAAGCCATAAGCTTTGTGAGCATGTGGTAGACAAGAATACCTTAAAATCCCAATGTACGATTTTTGGTGTAAATAACAATTATACCCCTACGAAACTTCGAATGGTGATTTGAGGCACTAAACGATATCGGAATGCATTGAAACCAAAGCCATAAGCTTTGTGAGCATGTGGTAGACAAGAATACCTCAAAATCCCAATGTACTATTTTTGGTGTAAATTACAATTATACCCCTACGAAACTTCGAATGGTGATTTGAGGCACTAAACGATATCGGAATGCATTGAAACCAAAGCCATAAGCTTTGTGAGCATGCGGTAGACAAGAATACCTCAAAATCCCAATGTACGAATTTTGGTGAAAATTACAACTATACCCCTACGAAACTTTGACTGGTGATTTGAGGCACTAAACGATATCGGAATGCATTGAAACCAAAGCCATAAGCTTTGTAAGCAAGTGGTAGACAAGAATACCTCAAAATCCCAATGCACGATTTTTGGTGAGAATTACAACTATACCCCTACGAAACTTCGAATGGTGATTTGAGACACTAAACTATATCGGAATGCATTGAAACCAAAGCCATAAGATTTGTGAGCATTTGATAGACAAGAATACCTCAAAATCCCAATGTACGATTTTTGGTGAAAATTACAACTATACCCCTACGAAACTTCGAATGGTGATTTGAGACACTAAACGATATCGGAATGCATTGAAATCAAAGCCATAAGCTTTGTGAGCATGTGGTAGACAAGAATACCTCAAAATCCCAATGTACGATTTTTGGTGAAAATTATAACTATACCCCTACGAAACTTCGAATGGTGATTTGTGGCACTAAACGATATCGGAATGCATTGAAACCAAAGCCATAAGCTTTGTGAGCATGTGGTAGACAAGAATACCTCAAAATCCCAATGTATGATTTTTGGTGAAAATTACAACTATACCCCTACGAAACTTCGAATGGTGATTTGAGGGACTAAACGATATCGGAATGCATTGAAACCAAAGCCATAAGCTTTGTGAGCATGTGGTAGACAAGAATACCTCAAAATTCCAATGTACGATTTTTGGTGAAAATTTCAACTATACCCCTACGAAACTTCGAATGGTGATTTGTGGCACAAAACGATATCGGAATGCATTGAAACCAAAGCCATAAGCTTTGTGAGCATGTGGTAGACAAGAATACCTCAAAATCCCAATGTACGATTTTTGGTGAAAATTACAACTATACCCCTACGAAACTTCGAATGGTGATTTGAGGCACTAAACGATATCGGAATACATTGAAACCAAAGCCATAAGCTTTGTGAGCATGTGGTAGACAAGAATACCTTAAAATCCCAATGTACGATTTTTGGTGTAAATTACAACTATACCCCTACGAAACTTCGAATGGTGATTTGAGGCACTAAACGATATCGGAATGCATTGAAACCAAAGCCATAAGCTTTGTGAGCATGTGGTAGACAAGAATACCTCAAAATCCCAATGTACGAATTTTGGTGAAAATTACAACTATACGCCTACGAAACTTCGACTGGTGATTTGAGGCACTAAACGATATCGGAATGCATTGAAACCAAAGCCATAAGCTTTGTGAGCATGAGGTAGACAAGAATACCTCAAAATCCCAATGTATGATTTTTGGTGAGAATTACAACTATACCCCTACGAAACTTCGAATGGTGATTTGTGGTACTAAACGATATCGGAATGCATTGAAACCAAAGCCATAAGCTTTGTGAGCATGTGGTAGACAAGAATACCTCAAAATCCCAATGTACGATTTTTTGTGAAAATTACAACTATACCCCTACGAAACTTCGAGGCATTAACAGATATCGGAAATCATTGAAACCAAAGCCATAAGCTTTGTGAGCATGTGGTAGACAAGAATACCTCAAAATCCCAATGTACGATTTTTGGTGAAAATTACAACTATACCCCTACGAAACTTCGAATGGTGGTTTGAGGCACTAAACGATATCGTAATGCATTGAAACTAAAGCCATAAGCTTTATGAGCATGTGGTAGACAAGAATACCTCAAAATTCCAGTGTACGATTTTTGGTGAGAATTACAACTATACCCCTACGAAACTTCGAATGGTGATTTGAGACACTAAACGATATCGGAATGCATTGAAATCAAAGCCATAAGCTTTGTGAGCATGTGGTAGACAAGAATACCTCAAAATTCCAATGTACGATTTTTGGTGAAAATTATAACTATACCCCTACGAAACTTCGAATGGTGATTTGTGGCACTAAACGATATCGGAATGCATTGAAACCAAAGCCATAAGCTTTGTGAGCATGTGGTAGACAAGAATACCTCAAAATCCCAATGTATGATTTTTGGTGAAAATTACAACTATACCCCTACGAAACTTCGAATGGTTATTTGACGCACTAAACGATATCGGAATGCATTGAAACCAAAGTCATAAGCTTTGTGAGCATGTGATAGACAAGAATACCTCAAAATCCCAATGTACGATTTTTGGTGAGAATTACAACTATACCCCTACGAAACTTCGAATGGTGATTTGAGACACTAAACGATATCGGAATGCATTGAAATCAAAGCCATAAGCTTTGTGAGCATGTGGTAGACAAGAATACCTCAAAATCCCAATGTACGATTTTTGGTTAAAATTATAACTATACCCCTACGAAACTTCGAATGGTGATTTGAGGCACTAAACGATATCGAAATGCATTGAAACCAAAGCCATAAGCTTTGTGAGCATGTGGTAGACAAGAATACCTCAAAATCCCAATGTACGATTTTTGGTGAAAATTACAACTATACCCCTACGAAACTTTAAATGGTGATTTGAGGCACTAAACGATATCGGAATGCATTGAAACCAAAGCCATAAGCTTTGTGAGCATGTGGTAGACAAGAATACCTTAAAATCCCAATGTACGATTTTTGGTGTAAATTACAATTATACCCCTACGAAACTTCGAATGGTGATTTGAGGCACTAAACGATATCGTAATGCATTGAAACTAAAGCCATAAGCTTTATGAGCATGTGGTAGACAAGAATACCTCAAAATCCCAATGTACGAATTTTGGTGAAAATTACAACTATACCCCTACGAAACTTTGACTGGTGATTTGAGGCACTAAACGATATCGGAATGCATTGAAACCAAAGCCATAAGCTTTGTAAGCAAGTGGTAGACAAGAATACCTCAAAATCCCAATGTACGATTTTTGGTGAGAATTACAACTATACCCCTACGAAACTTCGAATGGTGATTTGAGACACTAAACTATATCGGAATGCATTGAAACCAAAGCCATAAGATTTGTGAGCATTTGATAGACAAGAATACCTCAAAATCCCAATGTACGATTTTTGGTGAAAATTACAACTATACCCCTACGAAACTTCGAATGGTGATTTGAGACACTAAACGATATCGGAATGCATTGAAATCAAAGCCATAAGCTTTGTGAGCATGTGGTAGACAAGAATACCTCAAAATCCCAATGTACGATTTTTGGTGAAAATTATAACTATACCCCTACGAAACTTCGAATGGTGATTTGTGGCACTAAACGATATCGGAATGCATTGAAACCAAAGCCATAAGCTTTGTGAGCATGTGGTAGACAAGAATACCTCAAAATCCCAATGTATGATTTTTGGTGAAAATTACAACTATACCCCTACGAAACTTCGAATGGTGATTTGAGGCACTAAACGATATCGGAATGCATTGAAACCAAAGCCATAAGCTTTGTGAGCATGTGGTAGACAAGAATACCTCAAAATTCCAATGTACGATTTTTGGTGAAAATTTCAACTATACCCCTACGAAACTTCGAATGGTGATTTGTGGCACAAAACGATATCGGAATGCATTGAAACCAAAGCCATAAGCTTTGTGAGCATGTGGTAGACAAGAATACCTCAAAATCCCAATGTACGATTTTTGGTGAAAATTACAACTATACCCCTACGAAACTTCGAATGGTGATTTGAGGCACTAAACGATATTGGAATACATTGAAACCAAAGCCATAAGCTTTGTGAGCATGTGGTAGACAAGAATACCTTAAAATCCCAATGTACGATTTTTGGTGTAAATTACAACTATACCCCTACGAAACTTCGAATGGTGATTTGAGGCACTAAACGATATCGGAATGCATTGAAACCAAAGCCATAAGCTTTGTGAGCATGTGGTAGACAAGAATACCTCAAAATCCCAATGTACGAATTTTGGTGAAAATTACAACTATACGCCTACGAAACTTCGACTGGTGATTTGAGGCACTAAACGATATCGGAATGCATTGAAACCAAAGCCATAAGCTTTGTGAGCATGAGGTAGACAAGAATACCTCAAAATCCCAATGTATGATTTTTGGTGAGAATTACAACTATACCCCTACGAAACTTCGAATGGTGATTTGTGGTACTAAACGATATCGGAATGCATTGAAACCAAAGCCATAAGCTTTGTGAGCATGTGGTAGACAAGAATACCTCAAAATCCCAATGTACGATTTTTTGTGAAAATTACAACTATACCCCTACGAAACTTCGAGGCATTAACAGATATCGGAAATCATTGAAACCAAAGCCATAAGCTTTGTGAGCATGTGGTAGACAAGAATACCTCAAAATCCCAATGTACGATTTTTGGTGAAAATTACAACTATACCCCTACGAAACTTCGAATGGTGGTTTGAGGCACTAAACGATATCGTAATGCATTGAAACTAAAGCCATAAGCTTTATGAGCATGTGGTAGACAAGAATACCTCAAAATTCCAGTGTACGATTTTTGGTGAGAATTACAACTATACCCCTACGAAACTTCGAATGGTGATTTGAGACACTAAACGATATCGGAATGCATTGAAATCAAAGCCATAAGCTTTGTGAGCATGTGGTAGACAAGAATACCTCAAAATTCCAATGTACGATTTTTGGTGAAAATTATAACTATACCCCTACGAAACTTCGAATGGTGATTTGTGGCACTAAACGATATCGGAATGCATTGAAACCAAAGCCATAAGCTTTGTGAGCATGTGGTAGACAAGAATACCTCAAAATCCCAATGTATGATTTTTGGTGAAAATTACAACTATACCCCTACGAAACTTCGAATGGTTATTTGACGCACTAAACGATATCGGAATGCATTGAAACCAAAGTCATAAGCTTTGTGAGCATGTGATAGACAAGAATACCTCAAAATCCCAATGTACGATTTTTGGTGAGAATTACAACTATACCCCTACGAAACTTCGAATGGTGATTTGAGACACTAAACGATATCGGAATGCATTGAAATCAAAGCCATAAGCTTTGTGAGCATGTGGTAGACAAGAATACCTCAAAATCCCAATGTACGATTTTTGGTTAAAATTATAACTATACCCCTACGAAACTTCGAATGGTGATTTGAGGCACTAAACGATATCGAAATGCATTGAAACCAAAGCCATAAGCTTTGTGAGCATGTGGTAGACAAGAATACCTCAAAATCCCAATGTACGATTTTTGGTGAAAATTACAACTATACCCCTACGAAACTTTAAATGGTGATTTGAGGCACTAAACGATATCGGAATGCATTGAAACCAAAGCCATAAGCTTTGTGAGCATGTGGTAGACAAGAATACCTTAAAATCCCAATGTACGATTTTTGGTGTAAATTACAATTATACCCCTACGAAACTTCGAATGGTGATTTGAGGCACTAAACGATATCGGAATGCATTGAAACCAAAGCCATAAGCTTTGTGAGCATGTGGTAGACAAGAATACCTCAAAATCCCAATGTACGATTTTTGGTGTAAATTACAATTATACCCCTACGAAACTTCGAATGGTGATTTGAGGCACTAAACGATATCGGAATGCATTGAAACCAAAGCCATAAGCTTTGTGAGCATGTGGTAGACAAGAATACCTCAAAATCCCAATGTACGAATTTTGGTGAAAATTACAACTATACCCCTACGAAACTTTGACTGGTGATTTGAGGCACTAAACGATATCGGAATGCATTGAAACCAAAGCCATAAGCTTTGTAAGCAAGTGGTAGACAAGAATACCTCAAAATCCCAATGTACGATTTTTGGTGAGAATTACAACTATACCCCTACGAAACTTCGAATGGTGATTTGAGACACTAAACTATATCGGAATGCATTGAAACCAAAGCCATAAGATTTGTGAGCATTTGATAGACAAGAATACCTCAAAATCCCAATGTACGATTTTTGGTGAAAATTACAACTATACCCCTACGAAACTTCGAATGGTGATTTGAGACACTAAACGATATCGGAATGCATTGAAATCAAAGCCATAAGCTTTGTGAGCATGTGGTAGACAAGAATACCTCAAAATCCCAATGTACGATTTTTGGTGAAAATTATAACTATACCCCTACGAAACTTCGAATGGTGATTTGTGGCACTAAACGATATCGGAATGCATTGAAACCAAAGCCATAAGCTTTGTGAGCATGTGGTAGACAAGAATACCTCAAAATCCCAATGTATGATTTTTGGTGAAAATTACAACTATACCCCTACGAAACTTCGAATGGTGATTTGAGGCACTAAACGATATCGGAATGCATTGAAACCAAAGCCATAAGCTTTGTGAGCATGTGGTAGACAAGAATACCTTAAAATCCCAATGTACGATTTTTGGTGTAAATTACAACTATACCCCTATGAAACTTCGAATGGTGATTTGAGGCACTAAACGATATCGGAATGCATTGAAACCAAAGCCATAAGCTTTGTGAGCATGTGGTAGACAAGAATACCTCAAAATCCCAATGTACGAATTTTGGTGAAAATTACAACTATACGCCTACGAAACTTCGACTGGTGATTTGAGGCACTAAACGATATCGGAATGCATTGAAACCAAAGCCATAAGCTTTGTGAGCATGAGGTAGACAAGAATACCTCAAAATCCCAATGTATGATTTTTGGTGAGAATTACAACTATACCCCTACGAAACTTCGAATGGTGATTTGAGACACTAAACGATATCGGAATGCATTGAAACCAAAGCCATAAGATTTGTGAGCATGTGATGGACAAGAATACCTCAAAATCCCAATGTACGATTTTTGGTGAAAATTACAACTATACCCCTACGAAACTTCGAATGGTGATTTGTGGTACTAAACGATATCGGAATGCATTGAAACCAAAGCCATAAGCTTTGTGAGCATGTGGTAGACAAGAATAGCTCAAAATCCCAATGTACGATTTTTTGTGAAAATTACAACTATACCCCTACGAAACTTCGAGGCATTAACAGATATCGGAAAGCATTGAAACCAAAGCCATAAGCTTTGTGAGCATGTGGTAGACAAGAATACCTCAAAATCCCAATGTACGATTTTTGGTGAAAATTACAACTATACCCCTACGAAACTTCGAATGGTGGTTTGAGGCACTAAACGATATCGTAATGCATTGAAACTAAAGCCATAAGCTTTATGAGCATGTGGTAGACAAGAATACCTCAAAATTCCAGTGTACGATTTTTGGTGAGAATTACAACTATACCCCTACGAAACTTCGAATGGTGATTTGAGACACTAAACGATATCGGAATGCATTGAAATCAAAGCCATAAGCTTTGTGAGCATGTGGTAGACAAGAATACCTCAAAATTCCAATGTACGATTTTTGGTGAAAATTATAACTATACCCCTACGAAACTTCGAATGGTGATTTGTGGCACTAAACGATATCGGAATGCATTGAAACCAAAGCCATAAGCTTTGTGAGCATGTGGTAGATAAGAATACCTCAAAATCCCAATGAATGATTTTTGGTGAAAATTACAACTATACCCCTACGAAACTTCGAATGGTTATTTGAGGCACTAAACGATATCGGAATGCATTGAAACCAAAGTCATAAGCTTTGTGAGCATGTGATAGACAAGAATACCTCAAAATCCCAATGTACGATTTTTGGTGAGAATTACAACTATACCCCTACGAAACTTCGAATGGTGATTTGAGACACTAAACGATATCGGAATGCATTGAAATCAAAGCCATAAGCTTTGTGAGCATGTGGTAGACAAGAATACCTCAAAATCCCAATGTACGATTTTTGGTGAAAATTATAACTATACCCCAACGAAACTTCGAATGGTGATTTGAGGCACTAAACGATATCGGAATGCATTGAAACCAAAGCCATAAGCTTTGTGAGCATGTGGTAGACAAGAATACCTCAAAATCCCAATGTACGATATTTGGTGAAAATTACAACTATACCCCTACGAAACTTCAAATGGTGATTTGAGGCACTAAACGATATCGGAATGCATTGAAACCAAAGCCATAAGCTTTGTGAGCATGTGGTAGACAAGAATACCTTAAAATCCCAATGTACGATTTTTGGTGTAAATTACAATTATACCCCTACGAAACTTCGAATGGTGATTTGAGGCACTAAACGATATCGGAATGCATTGAAACCAAAGCCATAAGCTTTGTGAGCATGTGGTAGACAAGAATACCTCAAAATCCCAATGTACGATTTTTGGTGTAAATTACAATTATACCCCTACGAAACTTCGAATGGTGATTTGAGGCACTAAACGATATCGGAATGCATTGAAACCAAAGCCATAAGCTTTGTGAGCATGTGGTAGACAAGAATACCTCAAAATCCCAATGTACGAATTTTGGTGAAAATTACAACTATACCCCTACGAAACTTTGACTGGTGATTTGAGGCACTAAACGATATCGGAATGCATTGAAACCAAAGCCATAAGCTTTGTAAGCAAGTGGTAGACAAGAATACCTCAAAATCCCAATGTACGATTTTTGGTGAGAATTACAACTATACCCCTACGAAACTTCGAATGGTGATTTGAGACACTAAACTATATCGGAATGCATTGAAACCAAAGCCATAAGATTTGTGAGCATTTGATAGACAAGAATACCTCAAAATCCCAATGTACGATTTTTGGTGAAAATTACAACTATACCCCTACGAAACTTCGAATGGTGATTTGAGACACTAAACGATATCGGAATGCATTGAAATCAAAGCCATAAGCTTTGTGAGCATGTGGTAGACAAGAATACCTCAAAATCCCAATGTACGATTTTTGGTGAAAATTATAACTATACCCCTACGAAACTTCGAATGGTGATTTGTGGCACTAAACGATATCGGAATGCATTGAAACCAAAGCCATAAGCTTTGTGAGCATGTGGTAGACAAGAATACCTCAAAATCCCAATGTATGATTTTTGGTGAAAATTACAACTATACCCCTACGAAACTTCGAATGGTGATTTGAGGCACTAAACGATATCGGAATGCATTGAAACCAAAGCCATAAGCTTTGTGAGCATGTGGTAGACAAGAATACCTCAAAATCCCAATGTACGATTTTTGGTGAAAATCTCAACTATACCCCTACGAAACTTCGAATGGTGATTTGTGGCACAAAACGATATCGGAATGCATTGAAACCAAAGCCATAAGCTTTGTGAGCATGTGGTAGACAAGAATACCTCAAAATCCCAATGTACGATTTTTGGTGAAAATTACAACTATACCCCTACGAAACTTCGAATGGTGATTTGAAGCACTAAACGATATCGGAATGCATTGAAACCAAAGCCATAAGCTTTGTGAGCATGTGGTAGACAAGAATACCTTAAAATCCCAATGTACGATTTTTGGTGTAAATTACAATTATACCCCTACGAAACTTCGAATGGTGATTTGAGGCACTAAACGATATCGGAATGCATTGAAACCAAAGCCATAAGCTTTGTGAGCATGTGGTAGACAAGAATACCTCAAAATCCCAATGTACGAATTTTGGTGAAAATTACAACTATACCCCTACGAAACTTTGACTGGTGATTTGAGGCACTAAACGATATCGGAATGCATTGAAACCAAAGCCATAAGCTTTGTAAGCAAGTGGTAGACAAGAATACCTCAAAATCCCAATGTACGATTTTTGGTGAGAATTACAACTGTATCCTACGAAACTTCGAATGGTGATTTGAGACACTAAACGATATCGGAATGCATTGAAACCAAAGCCATAAGCTTTGTGAGCATGTGGTAGACAAGAATACCTCAAAATCCCAATGTACGAATTTTGGTGAAAATTACAACTATACCCCTACGAAACTTTGACTGGTGATTTGAGGCACTAAACGATATCGGAATGCATTGAAACCAAAGCCATAAGCTTTGTAAGCAAGTGGTAGACAAGAATACCTCAAAATCCCAATGTACGATTTTTGGTGAGAATTACAACTATACCCCTACGAAACTTCGAATGGTGATTTGAGACACTAAACTATATCGGAATGCATTGAAACCAAAGCCATAAGATTTGTGAGCATTTGATAGACAAGAATACCTCAAAATCCCAATGTACGATTTTTGGTGAAAATTACAACTATACCCCTACGAAACTTCGAATGGTGATTTGAGACACTAAACGATATCGGAATGCATTGAAATCAAAGCCATAAGCTTTGTGAGCATGTGGTAGACAAGAATACCTCAAAATCCCAATGTACGATTTTTGGTGAAAATTATAACTATACCCCTACGAAACTTCGAATGGTGATTTGTGGCACTAAACGATATCGGAATGCATTGAAACCAAAGCCATAAGCTTTGTGAGCATGTGGTAGACAAGAATACCTCAAAATCCCAATGTATGATTTTTGGTGAAAATTACAACTATACCCCTACGAAACTTCGAATGGTGATTTGAGGCACTAAACGATATCGGAATGCATTGAAACCAAAGCCATAAGCTTTGTGAGCATGTGGTAGACAAGAATACCTCAAAATCCCAATGTACGATTTTTGGTGAAAATCTCAACTATACCCCTACGAAACTTCGAATGGTGATTTGTGGCACAAAACGATATCGGAATGCATTGAAACCAAAGCCATAAGCTTTGTGAGCATGTGGTAGACAAGAATACCTCAAAATCCCAATGTACGATTTTTGGTGAAAATTACAACTATACCCCTACGAAACTTCGAATGGTGATTTGAAGCACTAAACGATATCGGAATGCATTGAAACCAAAGCCATAAGCTTTGTGAGCATGTGGTAGACAAGAATACCTTAAAATCCCAATGTACGATTTTTGGTGTAAATTACAATTATACCCCTACGAAACTTCGAATGGTGATTTGAGGCACTAAACGATATCGGAATGCATTGAAACCAAAGCCATAAGCTTTGTGAGCATGTGGTAGACAAGAATACCTCAAAATCCCAATGTACGAATTTTGGTGAAAATTACAACTATACCCCTACGAAACTTTGACTGGTGATTTGAGGCACTAAACGATATCGGAATGCATTGAAACCAAAGCCATAAGCTTTGTAAGCAAGTGGTAGACAAGAATACCTCAAAATCCCAATGTACGATTTTTGGTGAGAATTACAACTGTATCCTACGAAACTTCGAATGGTGATTTGAGACACTAAACGATATCGGAATGCATTGAAACCAAAGCCATAAGCTTTGTGAGCATGTGGTAGACAAGAATACCTCAAAATCCCAATGTACGAATTTTGGTGAAAATTACAACTATACCCCTACGAAACTTTGACTGGTGATTTGAGGCACTAAACGATATCGGAATGCATTGAAACCAAAGCCATAAGCTTTGTGAGCATGTGGTAGACAAGAATACCTCAAAATCCCAATGTATGATTTTTGGTGAAAATTACAACTATACCCCTACGAAACTTCGAATGGTGATTTGAGGCACTAAACGATATCGGAATGCATTGAAACCAAAGCCATAAGCTTTGTGAGCATGTGGTAGACAAGAATACCTCAAAATCCCAATGTACGATTTTTGGTGAAAATCTCAACTATACCCCTACGAAACTTCGAATGGTGATTTGTGGCACAAAACGATATCGGAATGCATTGAAACCAAAGCCATAAGCTTTGTGAGCATGTGGTAGACAAGAATACCTCAAAATCCCAATGTACGATTTTTGGTGAAAATTACAACTATACCCCTACGAAACTTCGAATGGTGATTTGAAGCACTAAACGATATCGGAATGCATTGAAACCAAAGCCATAAGCTTTGTGAGCATGTGGTAGACAAGAATACCTTAAAATCCCAATGTACGATTTTTGGTGTAAATTACAATTATACCCCTACGAAACTTCGAATGGTGATTTGAGGCACTAAACGATATCGGAATGCATTGAAACCAAAGCCATAAGCTTTGTGAGCATGTGGTAGACAAGAATACCTCAAAATCCCAATGTACGAATTTTGGTGAAAATTACAACTATACCCCTACGAAACTTTGACTGGTGATTTGAGGCACTAAACGATATCGGAATGCATTGAAACCAAAGCCATAAGCTTTGTAAGCAAGTGGTAGACAAGAATACCTCAAAATCCCAATGTACGATTTTTGGTGAGAATTACAACTGTATCCTACGAAACTTCGAATGGTGATTTGAGACACTAAACGATATCGGAATGCATTGAAACCAAAGCCATAAGATTTGTGAGCATTTGATAGACAAGAATACCTCAAAATCCCAATGTACGATTTTTGGTGAAAATTACAACTATACCCCTACGAAACTTCGAATGGTGATTTGAGGCACTAAACGATATCGGAATGCATTGAAACCAAAACCATAAGCTTTGTGAGCATGTGGTAGACAAGAATACCTCAAAATCCCAATGTACGATTTTTGGTGAAAATTTCAACTATACCCCTACGAAACTTCGAATGGTGATTTGTGGCACAAAACGATATCGGAATGCATTGAAACCAAAGCCATAAGCTTTGTGAGCATGTGGTAGACAAGAATACCTCAAAATCCCAATGTACGATTTTTGGTGAAAATTACAACTATACCCCTACGAAACTTCGAATGGTGATTAGAGGCACTAAACGATATCGGAATACATTGAAACCAAAGCCATAAGCTTTGTGAGCATGTGGTAGACAAGAATACCTTAAAATCCCAATGTACGATTTTTGGTGTAAATTACAACTATACCCCCACGAAACTTCGAATGGTGATTTGAGGCACTAAACGATATCGGAATGCATTGAAACCAAAGCCATAAGCTTTGTGAGCATGTGGTAGACAAGAATACCTTAAAATCCCAATGTACGATTTTTGGTGTAAATTACAATTATACCCCTACGAAACTTCGAATGGTGATTTGAGGCACTAAACGATATCGGAATGCATTGAAACCAAAGCCATAAGCTTTGTGAGCATGTGGTAGACAAGAATACCTCAAAATCCCAATGTACGAATTTTGGTGAAAATTACAACTATACCCCTACGAAACTTTGACTGGTGATTTGAGGCACTAAACGATATCGGAATGCATTGAAACCAAAGCCATAAGCTTTGTAAGCAAGTGGTAGACAAGAATACCTCAAAATCCCAATGTACGATTTTTGGTGAGAATTACAACTGTATCCTACGAAACTTCGAATGGTGATTTGAGACACTAAACGATATCGGAATGCATTGAAACCAAAGCCATAAGCTTTGTGAGCATGTGGTAGACAAGAATACCTCAAAATCCCAATGTACGAATTTTGGTGAAAATTACAACTATACCCCTACGAAACTTTGACTGGTGATTTGAGGCACTAAACGATATCGGAATGCATTGAAACCAAAGCCATAAGCTTTGTAAGCAAGTGGTAGACAAGAATACCTCAAAATCCCAATGTACGATTTTTGGTGAGAATTACAACTATACCCCTACGAAACTTCGAATGGTGATTTGAGACACTAAACTATATCGGAATGCATTGAAACCAAAGCCATAAGATTTGTGAGCATTTGATAGACAAGAATACCTCAAAATCCCAATGTACGATTTTTGGTGAAAATTACAACTATACCCCTACGAAACTTCGAATGGTGATTTGAGACACTAAACGATATCGGAATGCATTGAAATCAAAGCCATAAGCTTTGTGAGCATGTGGTAGACAAGAATACCTCAAAATCCCAATGTACGATTTTTGGTGAAAATTATAACTATACCCCTACGAAACTTCGAATGGTGATTTGTGGCACTAAACGATATCGGAATGCATTGAAACCAAAGCCATAAGCTTTGTGAGCATGTGGTAGACAAGAATACCTCAAAATCCCAATGTATGATTTTTGGTGAAAATTACAACTATACCCCTACGAAACTTCGAATGGTGATTTGAGGCACTAAACGATATCGGAATGCATTGAAACCAAAGCCATAAGCTTTGTGAGCATGTGGTAGACAAGAATACCTCAAAATCCCAATGTACGATTTTTGGTGAAAATCTCAACTATACCCCTACGAAACTTCGAATGGTGATTTGTGGCACAAAACGATATCGGAATGCATTGAAACCAAAGCCATAAGCTTTGTGAGCATGTGGTAGACAAGAATACCTCAAAATCCCAATGTACGATTTTTGGTGAAAATTACAACTATACCCCTACGAAACTTCGAATGGTGATTTGAAGCACTAAACGATATCGGAATGCATTGAAACCAAAGCCATAAGCTTTGTGAGCATGTGGTAGACAAGAATACCTTAAAATCCCAATGTACGATTTTTGGTGTAAATTACAATTATACCCCTACGAAACTTCGAATGGTGATTTGAGGCACTAAACGATATCGGAATGCATTGAAACCAAAGCCATAAGCTTTGTGAGCATGTGGTAGACAAGAATACCTCAAAATCCCAATGTACGAATTTTGGTGAAAATTACAACTATACCCCTACGAAACTTTGACTGGTGATTTGAGGCACTAAACGATATCGGAATGCATTGAAACCAAAGCCATAAGCTTTGTAAGCAAGTGGTAGACAAGAATACCTCAAAATCCCAATGTACGATTTTTGGTGAGAATTACAACTGTATCCTACGAAACTTCGAATGGTGATTTGAGACACTAAACGATATCGGAATGCATTGAAACCAAAGCCATAAGCTTTGTGAGCATGTGGTAGACAAGAATACCTCAAAATCCCAATGTACGAATTTTGGTGAAAATTACAACTATACCCCTACGAAACTTTGACTGGTGATTTGAGGCACTAAACGATATCGGAATGCATTGAAACCAAAGCCATAAGCTTTGTAAGCAAGTGGTAGACAAGAATACCTCAAAATCCCAATGTACGATTTTTGGTGAGAATTACAACTATACCCCTACGAAACTTCGAATGGTGATTTGAGACACTAAACTATATCGGAATGCATTGAAACCAAAGCCATAAGATTTGTGAGCATTTGATAGACAAGAATACCTCAAAATCCCAATGTACGATTTTTGGTGAAAATTACAACTATACCCCTACGAAACTTCGAATGGTGATTTGAGACACTAAACGATATCGGAATGCATTGAAATCAAAGCCATAAGCTTTGTGAGCATGTGGTAGACAAGAATACCTCAAAATCCCAATGTACGATTTTTGGTGAAAATTATAACTATACCCCTACGAAACTTCGAATGGTGATTTGTGGCACTAAACGATATCGGAATGCATTGAAACCAAAGCCATAAGCTTTGTGAGCATGTGGTAGACAAGAATACCTCAAAATCCCAATGTATGATTTTTGGTGAAAATTACAACTATACCCCTACGAAACTTCGAATGGTGATTTGAGGCACTAAACGATATCGGAATGCATTGAAACCAAAGCCATAAGCTTTGTGAGCATGTGGTAGACAAGAATACCTCAAAATCCCAATGTACGATTTTTGGTGAAAATCTCAACTATACCCCTACGAAACTTCGAATGGTGATTTGTGGCACAAAACGATATCGGAATGCATTGAAACCAAAGCCATAAGCTTTGTGAGCATGTGGTAGACAAGAATACCTCAAAATCCCAATGTACGATTTTTGGTGAAAATTACAACTATACCCCTACGAAACTTCGAATGGTGATTTGAAGCACTAAACGATATCGGAATGCATTGAAACCAAAGCCATAAGCTTTGTGAGCATGTGGTAGACAAGAATACCTTAAAATCCCAATGTACGATTTTTGGTGTAAATTACAATTATACCCCTACGAAACTTCGAATGGTGATTTGAGGCACTAAACGATATCGGAATGCATTGAAACCAAAGCCATAAGCTTTGTGAGCATGTGGTAGACAAGAATACCTCAAAATCCCAATGTACGAATTTTGGTGAAAATTACAACTATACCCCTACGAAACTTTGACTGGTGATTTGAGGCACTAAACGATATCGGAATGCATTGAAACCAAAGCCATAAGCTTTGTAAGCAAGTGGTAGACAAGAATACCTCAAAATCCCAATGTACGATTTTTGGTGAGAATTACAACTGTATCCTACGAAACTTCGAATGGTGATTTGAGACACTAAACGATATCGGAATGCATTGAAACCAAAGCCATAAGATTTGTGAGCATTTGATAGACAAGAATACCTCAAAATCCCAATGTACGATTTTTGGTGAAAATTACAACTATACCCCTACGAAACTTCGAATGGTGATTTGAGGCACTAAACGATATCGGAATGCATTGAAACCAAAACCATAAGCTTTGTGAGCATGTGGTAGACAAGAATACCTCAAAATCCCAATGTACGATTTTTGGTGAAAATTTCAACTATACCCCTACGAAACTTCGAATGGTGATTTGTGGCACAAAACGATATCGGAATGCATTGAAACCAAAGCCATAAGCTTTGTGAGCATGTGGTAGACAAGAATACCTCAAAATCCCAATGTACGATTTTTGGTGAAAATTACAACTATACCCCTACGAAACTTCGAATGGTGATTAGAGGCACTAAACGATATCGGAATACATTGAAACCAAAGCCATAAGCTTTGTGAGCATGTGGTAGACAAGAATACCTTAAAATCCCAATGTACGATTTTTGGTGTAAATTACAACTATACCCCCACGAAACTTCGAATGGTGATTTGAGGCACTAAACGATATCGGAATGCATTGAAACCAAAGCCATAAGCTTTGTGAGCATGTGGTAGACAAGAATACCTCAAAATCCCAATGTACGAATTTTGGTGAAAATTACAACTACACCCCTACGAAACTTCGACAGGTGATTTGAGGCACTAAACGATATCGGAATGCATTGAAACCAAAGCCATAAGCTTTGTGAGCATGTGGTAGACAAGAATACCTCAAAATCCCAATGTACGATTTTTGGTGAGAATTACAACTATACCCCTACGAAACTTCGAATGGTGATTTGAGGCACTAAACGATATCGCAATGCATTGAAACCAAAGCCATAAGCTTTGTGAGCATGTGGTAGACAAGAATACCTCAAAATCCCAATGTACGATTTTTGGTGAAAATTACAACTATACCCCTACGAAACTTCGAATGGTGATTTGAGGCACTAAACGATATCGGAATACATTGAAACCAAAGCCATAAGCTTTGTGAGCATGTGGTAGACAAGAATACCTTAAAATCCCAATGTACGATTTTTGGTGTAAATTACAACTATACCCCTACGAAACTTCGAATGGTGATTTGAGGCACTAAACGATATCGGAATGCATTGAAACCAAAGCCATAAGCTTTGTGAGCATGTGGTAGACAAGAATACCTCAAAATCCCAATGTACGAATTTTGGTGAAAATTACAACTATACGCCTACGAAACTTCGACTGGTGATTTGAGGCACTAAACGATATCGGAATGCATTGAAACCAAAGCCATAAGCTTTGTGAGCATGAGGTAGACAAGAATACCTCAAAATCCCAATGTACGATTTTTGGTGAGAATTACAACTATACCCCTACGAAACTTCGAATGGTGATTTGAGACACTAAACGATATCGGAATGCATTGAAACCAAAGCCATAAGATTTGTGAGCATGTGATGGACAAGAATACCTCAAAATTCCAATGTACGATTTTTGGTGAAAATTACAACTATACCCCTACGAAACTTCGAATGGTGATTTGTGGCACTAAACGATATCGGAATGCATTGAAACCAAAGCCATAAGCTTTATGAGCATGTGGTAGACAAGAATACCTCAAAATCCCAATGTACGATTTTTTGTGAAAATTACAACTATACCCCTAAGAAACTTCGAGGCATTAACAGATATCGGAAAGCATTGAAACCAAAGCCATAAGCTTTGAGAGCATGTGGTAGACAAGAATACCTCAAAATCCCAATGTACGATTTTTGGTGAAAATTACAACTATACCCCTACGAAACTTCGAATGGTGGTTTGAGACACTAAACGATATCGTAATGCATTGAAACTAAAGCCATAAGCTTTATGAGCATGTGGTAGACAAGAATACCTCAAAATTCCAGTGTACGATTTTTGGTGAGAATTACAACTATACCCCTACGAAACTTCGAATGGTGATTTGAGACACTAAACGATATCGGAATGCATTGAAATCAAAGCCATAAGCTTTGTGAGCATGTGGTAGACAAGAATACCTCAAAATTCCAATGTACGATTTTTGGTGAAAATTATAACTATACCCCTACGAAACTTCGAATGGTGATTTGTGGCACTAAACGATATCGGAATGCATTGAAACCAAAGCCATAAGCTTTGTGAGCATGTGGTAGACAAGAATACCTCAAAATCCCAATGTATGATTTTTGGTGAAAATTACAACTATACCCCTACGAAACTTCGAATGGTTATTTGAGGCACTAAACGATATCGGAATGCATTGAAACCAAAGTCATAAGCTTTGTGAGCATGTGATAGACAAGAATACCTCAAAATCCCAATGTACGATTTTTGTGAGAATTACAACTATACCCCTACGAAACTTCGAATGGTGATTTGAGACACTAAACGATATCGGAATGCATTGAAATCAAAGCCATAAACTTTGTGAGCATGTGGTAGACAAGAATACCTCAAAATCCCAATGTACGATTTTTGGTGAAAATTATAACTATACCCCTACGAAAGCTCGAATGGTGATTTGAGGCACTAAACGATATCGGAATGCATTGAAACCAAAGCCATAAGCTTTGTGAGCATGTGGTAGACAAGAATACCTCAAAATCCCAATGTACGATTTTTGGTAAAAATTACAACTATACCCCTACGAAACTTCGAATGGTGATTTGAGGTACTAAACGATATCGGAATGCATTGAAACCAAAGCCATAAGCTTTGTGAGCATGTGGTAGACAAGAATACCTTAAAATCTCAATGTACGATTTTTGGTGTAAATTACAATTATACCCCTACGAAACTTCGAATGGTGATTTGAGGCACTAAACGATATCGGAATGCATTGAAACCAAAGCCATAAGCTTTGTGAGCATGTGGTAGACAAGAATACCTCAAAATCCCAATGTACGAATTTTGGTGAAAATTACAACTATACACCCCTACGAAACTTTGACTGGTGATTTGAGGCAAAAAACGATATCGGAATGCATTGAAACCAAAGCCATAAGCTTTGTAAGCAAGTGGTAGACAGAATACCTCAAAATTCCAATGTACGATTTTTGGTGAGAATTACAACTATACCCCTACGAAACTTCGAATGGTTATTTGAGACACTAAACTATATCGGAATGCATTGAAACCAAAGCCATAAGATTTGTGAGCATTTGATAGACAAGAATACCTCAAAATCCCAATGTACGATTTTTGGTGAAAATTACAACTATACCCCTACGAAACTTCGAATGGTGATTTGAGACACTAAACGATATCGGAATGCATTGAAATCAAAGCCATAAGCTTTGTGAGCATGTGGTAGACAAGAATACCTCAAAATCCCAATGTACGATTTTTGGTGAAAATTACAACTATACCCCTACGAAACTTCGAATGGTGATTTGAGGCACTAAACGATATCGGAATGCATTGAAACCAAAGCCATAAGCTTTGTGAGCATGTGGTAGACAAGAATACCTCAAAATCCCAATGTACGATTTTTGGTGAAAATTTCAACTATACCCCTACGAAACTTCGAATGGTGATTTGTTGCACAAAACGATATCGGAATGCATTGAAACCAAAGCCATAAGCTTTGTGAGCATGTGGTAGACAAGAATACCTCAAAATCCCAATGTACGATTTTTGGTGAAAATTACAACTATACCCCTACGAAACTTCGAATGGTGATTTGAAGCACTAAACGATATCGGAATGCATTGAAACCAAAGCCATAAGCTTTGTGAGCATGTAGTAGACAAGAATACCTTAAAATCCCAATGTACGATTTTTGGTGTAAATTACAATTATACCCCTACGAAACTTCGAATGGTGATTTGAGGCACTAAACGATATCGGAATGCATTGAAACCAAAGCCATAAGCTTTGTGAGCATGTGGTAGACAAGAATACCTCAAAATCCCAATGTACGAATTTTGGTGAAAATTACAACTATACCCCTACGAAACTTTGACTGGTGATTTGAGGCACTAAACGATATGGGAATGCATTGAAACCAAAGCCATAAGCTTTGTAAGCAAGTGGTAGACAAGAATACCTCAAAATCCCAATGTACGATTTTTGGTGAGAATTACAACTGTATCCTACGAAACTTCGAATGGTGATTTGAGACACTAAACGATATCGGAATGCATTGAAACCAAAGCCATAAGATTTGTGAGCATTTGATAGACAAGAATACCTCAAAATCCCAATGTACGATTTTTGGTGAAAATTACAACTATACCCCTACGAAACTTCGAATGGTGATTTGAGGCACTAAACGATATCGGAATGCATTGAAACCAAAACCATAAGCTTTGTGAGCATGTGGTAGACAAGAATACCTCAAAATCCCAATGTACGATTTTTGGTGAAAATTTCAACTATACCCCTACGAAACTTCGAATGGTGATTTGTGGCACAAAACGATATCGGAATGCATTGAAACCAAAGCCATAAGCTTTGTGAGCATGTGGTAGACAAGAATACCTCAAAATCCCAATGTACGATTTTTGGTGAAAATTACAACTATACCCCTACGAAACTTCGAATGGTGATTAGAGGCACTAAACGATATCGGAATACATTGAAACCAAAGCCATAAGCTTTGTGAGCATGTGGTAGACAAGAATACCTTAAAATCTCAATGTACGATTTTTGGTGTAAATTACAACTATACCCCCACGAAACTTCGAATGGTGATTTGAGGCACTAAACGATATCGGAATGCATTGAAACCAAAGCCATAAGCTTTGTGAGCATGTGGTAGACAAGAATACCTCAAAATCCCAATGTACGAATTTTGGTGAAAATTACAACTACACCCCTACGAAACTTCGACAGGTGATTTGAGGCACTAAACGATATCGGAATGCATTGAAACCAAAGCCATAAGCTTTGTGAGCATGTGGTAGACAAGAATACCTCAAAATCCCAATGTACGATTTTTGGTGAGAATTACAACTATACCCCTACGAAACTTCGAATGGTGATTTGAGGCACTAAACGATATCGCAATGCATTGAAACCAAAGCCATAAGCTTTGTGAGCATGTGCTAGACAAGAATACCTCAAAATCCCAATGTACGATTTTTGGTGAAAATTACAACTATACCCCTACGAAACTTCGAGGCATTAACAGATATCGGAAAGCATTGAAACCAAAGCCATAAGCTTTGTGAGCATGTGGTAGACAAGAATACCTCAAAATCCCAATATATGATTTTTGGTGAAAATTACAACTATACCCCTACGAAACTTCGAATGGTGATTTGAGGCACTAAACGATATCGTAATTCATTGAAACCAAAGCCATAAGCTTTGTGAGCATGTGGTAGACAAGAATACCTCAAAATCCTAATGTACGATTTTTGGTGAAAATTTCAACTATACCCCTAAGAAACTTCGAATGGTGATTTGTGGCACAAAACGATATCGGAATGCATTGAAACCAAAGCCATAAGCTTTGTGAGCATGTGGTAGACAAGAATACCTCAAAATCCCAATGTACGATTTTTGGTGAAAATTACAACTATACCCCTACGAAACTTTGAATGGTGATTTGAGGCACTAAACGATATCGGAATACATTGAAACCAAAGCCATAAGCTTTGTGAGCATGTGGTAGACAAGAATACCTTAAAATCCCAATGTACGATTTTTGGTGTAAATTACAACTATACCCCTACGAAACTTCGAATGGTGATTTGAGGCACTAAACGATATCGGAATGCATTGAAACCAAAGCCATAAGCTTTGTGAGCATGTGGTAGACAAGAATACCTCAAAATCCCAATGTACGAATTTTGGTGAAAATTACAACTATACGCCTACGAAACTTCGACTGGTGATTTGAGGCACTAAACGATATCGGAATGCATTGAAACCAAAGCCATAAGCTTTGTGAGCATGAGGTAGACAAGAATACCTCAAAATCCCAATGTACGATTTTTGGTGAGAATTACAACTATACCCCTACGAAACTTCGAATGGTGATTTGAGACACTAAACGATATCGGAATGCATTGAAACCAAAGCCATAAGATTTGTGAGCATGTGATGGACAAGAATACCTCAAAATTCCAATGTACGATTTTCGGTGAAAATTACAACTATACCCCTACGAAACTTCGAATGGTGATTTGTGGCACTAAACGATATCGGAATGCATTGAAACCAAAGCCATAAGCTTTGTGAGCATGTGGTAGACAAGAATACCTCAAAATCCCAATGTACGATTTTTGGTGAAAATTTCAACTATACCCCTACGAAACTTCGAATGGTGATTTGTGGCACAAAACGATATCGGAATGCATTGAAACCAAAGCCATAAGCTTTGTGAGCATGTGGTAGACAAGAATACCTCAAAATCCCAATGTACGATTTTTGGTGAGAATTACAACTATACCCCTACGAAACTTCGAATGGTGATTTGAGGCACTAAACGATATCGCAATGCATTGAAACCAAAGCCATAAGCTTTGTGAGCATGTGCTAGACAAGAATACCTCAAAATCCCAATGTACGATTTTTGGTGAAAATTACAACTATACCCCTACGAAACTTCGAGGCATTAACAGATATCGGAAAGCATTGAAACCAAAGCCATAAGCTTTGTGAGCATGTGGTAGACAAGAATACCTCAAAATCCCAATATATGATTTTTGGTGAAAATTACAACTATACCCCTACGAAACTTCGAATGGTGATTTGAGGCACTAAACGATATCGTAATTCATTGAAACCAAAGCCATAAGCTTTGTGAGCATGTGGTAGACAAGAATACCTCAAAATCCTAATGTACGATTTTTGGTGAAAATTTCAACTATACCCCTAAGAAACTTCGAATGGTGATTTGTGGCACAAAACGATATCGGAATGCATTGAAACCAAAGCCATAAGCTTTGTGAGCATGTGGTAGACAAGAATACCTCAAAATCCCAATGTACGATTTTTGCTGAAAATTACAACTATACCCCTACGAAACTTTGAATGGTGATTTGAGGCACTAAACGATATCGGAATACATTGAAACCAAAGCCATAAGCTTTGTGAGCATGTGGTAGACAAGAATACCTTAAAATCCCAATGTACGATTTTTGGTGTAAATTACAACTATACCCCTACGAAACTTCGAATGGTGATTTGAGGCACTAAACGATATCGGAATGCATTGAAACCAAAGCCATAAGCTTTGTGAGCATGTGGTAGACAAGAATACCTCAAAATCCCAATGTACGAATTTTGGTGAAAATTACAACTATACGCCTACGAAACTTCGACTGGTGATTTGAGTCACTAAACGATATCGGAATGCATTGAAACCAAAGCCATAAGCTTTGTGAGCATGAGGTAGACAAGAATACCTCAAAATCCCAATGTACGATTTTTGGTGAGAATTACAACTATACCCCTACGAAACTTCGAATGGTGATTTGAGACACTAAACGATATCGGAATGCATTGAAACCAAAGCCATAAGATTTGTGAGCATGTGATGGACAAGAATACCTCAAAATTTCAATGTACGATTTTCGGTGAAAATTACAACTATACCCCTACGAAACTTCGAATGGTGATTTGTGGCACTAAACGATATCGGAATGCATTGAAACCAAAGCCATAAGCTTTGTGAGCATGTGGTAGACAAGAATACCTCAAAATCCCAATGTACGATTTTTGGTGAAAATTTCAACTATACCCCTACGAAACTTCGAATGGTGATTTGTGGCACAAAACGATATCGGAATGCATTGAAACCAAAGCCATAAGCTTTGTGAGCATGTGGTAGACAAGAATACCTCAAAATCCCAATGTACGATTTTTGGTGAAAATTACAACTATACCCCTACGAAACTTCGAATGGTGATTTGAAGCACTAAACGATATCGGAATGCATTGAAACCAAAGCCATAAGCTTTGTGAGCATGTAGTAGACAAGAATACCTTAAAATCCCAATGTACGATTTTTGGTGTAAATTACAATTATACCCCTACGAAACTTCGAATGGTGATTTGAGGCACTAAACGATATCGGAATGCATTGAAACCAAAGCCATAAGCTTTGTGAGCATGTGGTAGACAAGAATACCTCAAAATCTCAATGTACGAATTTTGGTGAAAATTACAACTATACCCCTACGAAACTTTGACTGGTGATTTGAGGCACTAAACGATATGGGAATGCATTGAAACCAAAGCCATAAGCTTTGTAAGCAAGTGGTAGACAAGAATACCTCAAAATCCCAATGTACGATTTTTGGTGAGAATTACAACTGTATCCTACGAAACTTCGAATGGTGATTTGAGACACTAAACGATATCGGAATGCATTGAAACCAAAGCCATAAGATTTGTGAGCATTTGATAGACAAGAATACCTCAAAATCCCAATGTACGATTTTTGGTGAAAATTACAACTATACCCCTACGAAACTTCGAATGGTGATTTGAGGCACTAAACGATATCGAAATGCATTGAAACCAAAACCATAAGCTTTGTGAGCATGTGGTAGACAAGAATACCTCAAAATCCCAATGTACGATTTTTGGTGAAAATTTCAACTATACCCCTACGAAACTTCGAATGGTGATTTGTGGCACAAAACGATATCGGAATGCATTGAAACCAAAGCCATAAGCTTTGTGAGCATGTGGTAGACAAGAATACCTCAAAATCCCAATGTACGATTTTTGGTGAAAATTACAACTATACCCCTACGAAACTTCGAATGGTGATTAGAGGCACTAAACGATATCGGAATACATTGAAACCAAAGCCATAAGCTTTGTGAGCATGTGGTAGACAAGAATACCTTAAAATCCCAATGTACGATTTTTGGTGTAAATTACAACTATACCCCTACGAAACTTCGAATGGTGATTTGAGGCACTAAACGATATCGGAATGCATTGAAACCAAAGCCATAAGCTTTGTGAGCATGTGGTAGACAAGAATACCTCAAAATCCCAATGTACGAATTTTGGTGAAAATTACAACTATACGCCTACGAAACTTCGACTGGTGATTTGAGGCACTAAACGATATCGGAATGCATTGAAACCAAAGCCATAAGCTTTGTGAGCATGTGGTAGACAAGAATACCTCAAAATCCCAATGTACGATTTTTGGTGAAAATTTCAACTATACCCCTACGAAACTTCGAATGGTGATTTGTTGCACAAAACGATATCGGAATGCATTGAAACCAAAGCCATAAGCTTTGTGAGCATGTGGTAGACAAGAATACCTCAAAATCCCAATGTACGATTTTTGGTGAAAATTACAACTATACCCCTACGAAACTTCGAATGGTGATTTGAGGCACTAAACGATATCGGAATGCATTGAAACCAAAGCCATAAGCTTTGTGAGCATGTGGTAGACAAGAATACCTCAAAATCCCAATGTACGATTTTTGGTGAAAATTTCAACTATACCCCTACGAAACTTCGAATGGTGATTTGTTGCACAAAACGATATCGGAATGCATTGAAACCAAAGCCATAAGCTTTGTGAGCATGTGGTAGACAAGAATACCTCAAAATCCCAATGTACGATTTTTGGTGAAAATTACAACTATACCCCTACGAAACTTCGAATGGTGATTTGAAGCACTAAACGATATCGGAATGCATTGAAACCAAAGCCATAAGCTTTGTGAGCATGAAGTAGACAAGAATACCTTAAAATCCCAATGTACGATTTTTGGTGTAAATTACAATTATAGCCCTACGAAACTTCGAATGGTGATTTGAGGCACTAAACGATATCGGAATGCATTGAAACCAAAGCCATAAGCTTTGTGAGCATGTGGTAGACAAGAATACCTCAAAATCCCAATGTACGAATTTTGGTGAAAATTACAACTATACCCCTACGAAACTTTGACTGGTGATTTGAGGCACTAAACGATATGGGAATGCATTGAAACCAAAGCCATAAGCTTTGTAAGCAAGTGGTAGACAAGAATACCTCAAAATCCCAATGTACGATTTTTGGTGAGAATTACAACTGTATCCTACGAAACTTCGAATGGTGATTTGAGACACTAAACGATATCGGAATGCATTGAAACCAAAGCCATAAGATTTGTGAGCATTTGATAGACAAGAATACCTCAAAATCCCAATGTACGATTTTTGGTGAAAATTACAACTATACCCCTACGAAACTTCGAATGGTGATTTGAGGCACTAAACGATATCGGAATGCATTGAAACCAAAACCATAAGCTTTGTGAGCATGTGGTAGACAAGAATACCTCAAAATCCCAATGTACGATTTTTGGTGAAAATTTCAACTATACCCCTACGAAACTTCGAATGGTGATTTGTGGCACAAAACGATATCGGAATGCATTGAAACCAAAGCCATAAGCTTTGTGAGCATGTGGTAGACAAGAATACCTCAAAATCCCAATGTACGATTTTTGGTGAAAATTACAACTATACCCCTACGAAACTTCGAATGGTGATTAGAGGCACTAAACGATATCGGAATACATTGAAACCAAAGCCATAAGCTTTGTGAGCATGTGGTAGACAAGAATACCTTAAAATCCCAATGTACGATTTTTGGTGTAAATTACAACTATACCCCCACGAAACTTCGAATGGTGATTTGAGGCACTAAACGATATCGGAATGCATTGAAACCAAAGCCATAAGCTTTGTGAGCATGTGGTAGACAAGAATACCTCAAAATCCCAATGTACGAATTTTGGTGAAAATTACAACTACACCCCTACGAAACTTCGACAGGTGATTTGAGGCACTAAACGATATCATAATGCATTGAAACCAAAGCCATAAGCTTTGTGAGCATGTGGTAGACAAGAATACCTCAAAATCCCAATGTACGATTTTTGGTGAGAATTACAACTATACCCCTACGAAACTTCGAATGGTGATTTGAGGCACTAAACGATATCGCAATGCATTGAAACCAAAGCCATAAGCTTTGTGAGCATGTGGTAGACAAGAATACCTCAAAATCCCAATGTACGATTTTTGGTAAAAATTACAACTATACCCCTACGAAACTTCGAGGCATTAACAGATATCGGAAAGCATTGAAACCAAAGCCATAAGCTTTGTGAGCATGTGGTAGACAAGAATACCTCAAAATCCCAATATATGATTTTTGGTGAAAATTACAACTATACCCCTACGAAACTTCGAATGGTGATTTGAGGCACTAAACGATATCGTAATTCATTGAAACCAAAGCCATAAGCTTTGTGAGCATGTGGTAGACAAGAATACCTCAAAATCCCAATGTACGATTTTTGGTGAAAATTACAACTATACCCCTACGAAACTTCGAATGGTGATTTGAAGCACTAAACGATATCGGAATGCATTGAAACCAAAGCCATAAGCTTTGTGAGCATGTAGTAGACAAGAATACCTTAAAATCCCAATGTACGATTTTTGGTGTAAATTACAATTATACCCCTACGAAACTTCGAATGGTGATTTGAGGCACTAAACGATATCGGAATGCATTGAAACCAAAGCCATAAGCTTTGTGAGCATGTGGTAGACAAGAATACCTCAAAATCTCAATGTACGAATTTTGGTGAAAATTACAACTATACCCCTACGAAACTTTGACTGGTGATTTGAGGCACTAAACGATATGGGAATGCATTGAAACCAAAGCCATAAGCTTTGTAAGCAAGTGGTAGACAAGAATACCTCAAAATCCCAATGTACGATTTTTGGTGAGAATTACAACTGTATCCTACGAAACTTCGAATGGTGATTTGAGACACTAAACGATATCGGAATGCATTGAAACCAAAGCCATAAGATTTGTGAGCATTTGATAGACAAGAATACCTCAAAATCCCAATGTACGATTTTTGGTGAAAATTACAACTATACCCCTACGAAACTTCGAATGGTGATTTGAGGCACTAAACGATATCGAAATGCATTGAAACCAAAACCATAAGCTTTGTGAGCATGTGGTAGACAAGAATACCTCAAAATCCCAATGTACGATTTTTGGTGAAAATTTCAACTATACCCCTACGAAACTTCGAATGGTGATTTGTGGCACAAAACGATATCGGAATGCATTGAAACCAAAGCCATAAGCTTTGTGAGCATGTGGTAGACAAGAATACCTCAAAATCCCAATGTACGATTTTTGGTGAAAATTACAACTATACCCCTACGAAACTTCGAATGGTGATTAGAGGCACTAAACGATATCGGAATACATTGAAACCAAAGCCATAAGCTTTGTGAGCATGTGGTAGACAAGAATACCTTAAAATCCCAATGTACGATTTTTGGTGTAAATTACAACTATACCCCTACGAAACTTCGAATGGTGATTTGAGGCACTAAACGATATCGGAATGCATTGAAACCAAAGCCATAAGCTTTGTGAGCATGTGGTAGACAAGAATACCTCAAAATCCCAATGTACGAATTTTGGTGAAAATTACAACTATACGCCTACGAAACTTCGACTGGTGATTTGAGGCACTAAACGATATCGGAATGCATTGAAACCAAAGCCATAAGCTTTGTGAGCATGTGGTAGACAAGAATACCTCAAAATCCCAATGTACGATTTTTGGTGAAAATTTCAACTATACCCCTACGAAACTTCGAATGGTGATTTGTTGCACAAAACGATATCGGAATGCATTGAAACCAAAGCCATAAGCTTTGTGAGCATGTGGTAGACAAGAATACCTCAAAATCCCAATGTACGATTTTTGGTGAAAATTACAACTATACCCCTACGAAACTTCGAATGGTGATTTGAGGCACTAAACGATATCGGAATGCATTGAAACCAAAGCCATAAGCTTTGTGAGCATGTGGTAGACAAGAATACCTCAAAATCCCAATGTACGATTTTTGGTGAAAATTTCAACTATACCCCTACGAAACTTCGAATGGTGATTTGTTGCACAAAACGATATCGGAATGCATTGAAACCAAAGCCATAAGCTTTGTGAGCATGTGGTAGACAAGAATACCTCAAAATCCCAATGTACGATTTTTGGTGAAAATTACAACTATACCCCTACGAAACTTCGAATGGTGATTTGAAGCACTAAACGATATCGGAATGCATTGAAACCAAAGCCATAAGCTTTGTGAGCATGAAGTAGACAAGAATACCTTAAAATCCCAATGTACGATTTTTGGTGTAAATTACAATTATAGCCCTACGAAACTTCGAATGGTGATTTGAGGCACTAAACGATATCGGAATGCATTGAAACCAAAGCCATAAGCTTTGTGAGCATGTGGTAGACAAGAATACCTCAAAATCCCAATGTACGAATTTTGGTGAAAATTACAACTATACCCCTACGAAACTTTGACTGGTGATTTGAGGCACTAAACGATATGGGAATGCATTGAAACCAAAGCCATAAGCTTTGTAAGCAAGTGGTAGACAAGAATACCTCAAAATCCCAATGTACGATTTTTGGTGAGAATTACAACTGTATCCTACGAAACTTCGAATGGTGATTTGAGACACTAAACGATATCGGAATGCATTGAAACCAAAGCCATAAGATTTGTGAGCATTTGATAGACAAGAATACCTCAAAATCCCAATGTACGATTTTTGGTGAAAATTACAACTATACCCCTACGAAACTTCGAATGGTGATTTGAGGCACTAAACGATATCGGAATGCATTGAAACCAAAACCATAAGCTTTGTGAGCATGTGGTAGACAAGAATACCTCAAAATCCCAATGTACGATTTTTGGTGAAAATTTCAACTATACCCCTACGAAACTTCGAATGGTGATTTGTGGCACAAAACGATATCGGAATGCATTGAAACCAAAGCCATAAGCTTTGTGAGCATGTGGTAGACAAGAATACCTCAAAATCCCAATGTACGATTTTTGGTGAAAATTACAACTATACCCCTACGAAACTTCGAATGGTGATTAGAGGCACTAAACGATATCGGAATACATTGAAACCAAAGCCATAAGCTTTGTGAGCATGTGGTAGACAAGAATACCTTAAAATCCCAATGTACGATTTTTGGTGTAAATTACAACTATACCCCCACGAAACTTCGAATGGTGATTTGAGGCACTAAACGATATCGGAATGCATTGAAACCAAAGCCATAAGCTTTGTGAGCATGTGGTAGACAAGAATACCTCAAAATCCCAATGTACGAATTTTGGTGAAAATTACAACTACACCCCTACGAAACTTCGACAGGTGATTTGAGGCACTAAACGATATCATAATGCATTGAAACCAAAGCCATAAGCTTTGTGAGCATGTGGTAGACAAGAATACCTCAAAATCCCAATGTACGATTTTTGGTGAGAATTACAACTATACCCCTACGAAACTTCGAATGGTGATTTGAGGCACTAAACGATATCGCAATGCATTGAAACCAAAGCCATAAGCTTTGTGAGCATGTGGTAGACAAGAATACCTCAAAATCCCAATGTACGATTTTTGGTAAAAATTACAACTATACCCCTACGAAACTTCGAGGCATTAACAGATATCGGAAAGCATTGAAACCAAAGCCATAAGCTTTGTGAGCATGTGGTAGACAAGAATACCTCAAAATCCCAATATATGATTTTTGGTGAAAATTACAACTATACCCCTACGAAACTTCGAATGGTGATTTGAGGCACTAAACGATATCGTAATTCATTGAAACCAAAGCCATAAGCTTTGTGAGCATGTGGTAGACAAGAATACTTCAAAATCCTAATGTACGATTTTTGGTGAAAATTTCAACTATACCCCTAAGAAACTTCGAATGGTGATTTGTGGCACAAAACGATATCGGAATGCATTGAAACCAAAGCCATAAGCTTTGTGAGCATGTGGTAGACAAGAATACCTCAAAATCCCAATGTACGATTTTTGGTGAAAATTACAACTATACCCCTACGAAACTTCGAATGGTGATTTGAGGCACTAAACGATATCGGAATACATTGAAACCAAAGCCATAAGCTTTGTGAGCATGTGGTAGACAAGAATATCTTAAAATCCCAATGTACGATTTTTGGTGTAAATTACAACTATACCCCTACGAAACTTCGAATGGTGATTTGAGGCACTAAACGATATCGGAATGCATTGAAACCAAAGCCATAAGCTTTGTGAGCATGTGGTAGACAAGAATACCTCAAAATCCCAATGTACGAATTTTGGTGAAAATTACAACTATACGCCTACGAAACTTCGACTGGTGATTTGAGGCACTAAACGATATCGGAATGCATTGAAACCAAAGCCATAAGCTTTGTGAGCATGAGGTAGACAAGAATACCTCAAAATCCCAATGTACGATTTTTGGTGAGAATTACAACTATACCCCTACGAAACTTCGAATGGTGATTTGAGACACTAAACGATATCGGAATGCATTGAAACCAAAGCCATAAGATTTGTGAGCATGTGATGGACAAGAATACCTCAAAATTCCAATGTACGATTTTCGGTGAAAATTACAACTATACCCCTACGAAACTTCGAATGGTGATTTGTGGCACTAAACGATATCGGAATGCATTGAAACCAAAGCCATAAGCTTTGTGAGCATGTGGTAGACAAGAATACCTCAAAATCCCAATGTACGATTTTTGGTGAAAATTTCAACTATACCCCTACGAAACTTCGAATGGTGATTTGTGGCACAAAACGATATCGGAATGCATTGAAACCAAAGCCATAAGCTTTGTGAGCATGTGGTAGACAAGAATACCTCAAAATCCCAATGTACGATTTTTGGTGAAAATTACAACTATACCCCTACGAAACTTCGAATGGTGATTTGAAGCACTAAACGATATCGGAATGCATTGAAACCAAAGCCATAAGCTTTGTGAGCATGTAGTAGACAAGAATACCTTAAAATCCCAATGTACGATTTTTGGTGTAAATTACAATTATACCCCTACGAAACTTCGAATGGTGATTTGAGGCACTAAATGATATCGGAATGCATTGAAACCAAAGCCATAAGCTTTGTGAGCATGTGGTAGACAAGAATACCTCAAAATCTCAATGTACGAATTTTGGTGAAAATTACAACTATACCCCTACGAAACTTTGACTGGTGATTTGAGGCACTAAACGATATGGGAATGCATTGAAACCAAAGCCATAAGCTTTGTAAGCAAGTGGTAGACAAGAATACCTCAAAATCCCAATGTACGATTTTTGGTGAGAATTACAACTGTATCCTACGAAACTTCGAATGGTGATTTGAGACACTAAACGATATCGGAATGCATTGAAACCAAAGCCATAAGATTTGTGAGCATTTGATATACAAGAATACCTCAAAATCCCAATGTACGATTTTTGGTGAAAATTACAACTATACCCCTACGAAACTTCGAATGGTGATTTGAGGCACTAAACGATATCGGAATGCATTGAAACCAAAACCATAAGCTTTGTGAGCATGTGGTAGACAAGAATACCTCAAAATCCCAATGTACGATTTTTGGTGAAAATTTCAACTATACCCCTACGAAACTTCGAATGGTGATTTGTGGCACAAAACGATATCGGAATGCATTGAAACCAAAGCCATAAGCTTTGTGAGCATGTGGTAGACAAGAATACCTCAAAATCCCAATGTACGATTTTTGGTGAAAATTACAACTATACCCCTACGAAACTTCGAATGGTGATTAGAGGCACTAAACGATATCGGAATACATTGAAACCAAAGCCATAAGCTTTGTGAGCATGTGGTAGACAAGAATACCTTAAAATCCCAATGTACGATTTTTGGTGTAAATTACAACTATACCCCCACGAAACTTCGAATGGTGATTTGAGGCACTAAACGATATCGGAATGCATTGAAACCAAAGCCATAAGCTTTGTGAGCATGTGGTAGACAAGAATACCTCAAAATCCCAATGTACGATTTTTGGTGAAAATTACAACTATACCCCTACGAAACTTCGAATGGTGATTAGAGGCACTAAACGATATCGGAATACATTGAAACCAAAGCCATAAGCTTTGTGAGCATGTGGTAGACAAGAATACCTTAAAATCCCAATGTACGATTTTTGGTGTAAATTACAACTATACCCCCACGAAACTTCGAATGGTGATTTGAGGCACTAAACGATATCGGAATGCATTGAAACCAAAGCCATAAGCTTTGTGAGCATGTAGTAGACAAGAATACCTTAAAATTCCAATGTACGATTTTTGGTGTAAATTACAATTATACCCCTACGAAACTTCGAATGGTGATTTGAGGCACTAAACGATATCGGAATGCATTGAAACCAAAGCCATAAGCTTTGTGAGCATGTGGTAGACAAGAATACCTCAAAATCTCAATGTACGAATTTTGGTGAAAATTACAACTATACCCTTACGAAACTTTGACTGGTGATTTGAGGCACTAAACGATATGGGAATGCATTGAAACCAAAGCCATAAGCTTTGTAAGCAAGTGGTAGACAAGAATACCTCAAAATCCCAATGTACGATTTTTGGTGAGAATTACAACTGTATCCTACGAAACTTCGAATGGTGATTTGAGACACTAAACGATATCGGAATGCATTGAAACCAAAGCCATAAGATTTGTGAGCATTTGATATACAAGAATGCCTCAAAATCCCAATGTACGATTTTTGGTGAAAATTACAACTATACCCCTACGAAATTTCGAATGGTGATTTGAGGCACTAAACGATATCGGAATGCATTGAAACCAAAACCATAAGCTTTGTGAGCATGTGGTAGACAAGAATACCTCAAAATCCCAATGTACGATTTTTGGTGAAAATTTCAACTATACTTCTACGAAACTTCGAATGGTGATTTGTGGCACAAAACGATATCGGAATGCATTGAAACCAAAGCCATAAGCTTTGTGAGCATGTGGTAGACAAGAATACCTCAAAATCCCAATGTACGATTTTTGGTGAAAATTACAACTATACCCCTACGAAACTTCGAATGGTGATTAGAGGCACTAAACGATATCGGAATACATTGAAACCAAAGCCATAAGCTTTGTGAGCATGTGGTAGACAAGAATACCTTAAAATCCCAATGTACGATTTTTGGTGTAAATTACAACTATACCCCCACGAAACATCGAATGGTGATTTGAGGCACTAAACGATATCGGAATGCATTGAAACCAAAGCCATAAGCTTTGTGAGCATGTGGTAGACAAGAATACCTCAAAATCCCAATGTACGATTTTTGGTGAAAATTACAACTATACCCCTGCGAAACTTCGAATGGTGATTAGAGGCACTAAACGATATCGGAATACATTGAAACCAAAGCCATAAGCTTTGTGAGCATGTGGTAGACAAGAATACCTTAAAATCCCAATGTACGATTTTTGGTGTAATTTACAACTATACCCCCACGAAACTTCGAATGGTGATTTGAGGCACTAAACGATATCGGAATGCATTGAAACCAAAGCCATAAGCTTTGTGAGCATGTAGTAGACAAGAATACCTTAAAATCCCAATGTACGATTTTTGGTGTAAATTACAATTATACCCCTACGAAACTTCGAATGGTGATTTGAGGCACTAAACGATATCGGAATGCATTGAAACCAAAGCCATAAGCTTTGTGAGCATGTGGTAGACAAGAATACCTCAAAATCTCAATGTACGAATTTTGGTGAAAATTACAACTATACCCCTACGAAACTTTGACTGGTGATTTGAGGCACTAAACGATATGGGAATGCATTGAAACCAAAGCCATAAGCTTTGTAAGCAAGTGGTAGACAAGAATACCTCAAAATCCCAATGTACGATTTTTGGTGAGAATTACAACTGTATCCTACGAAACTTCGAATGGTGATTTGAGACACTAAACGATATCGGAATGCATTGAAACCAAAGCCATAAGATTTGTGAGCATTTGATATACAAGAATACCTCAAAATCCCAATGTACGATTTTTGGTGAAAATTACAACTATACCCCTACGAAACTTCGAATGGTGATTTGAGGCACTAAACGATATCGGAATGCATTGAAACCAAAACCATAAGCTTTGTGAGCATGTGGTAGACAAGAATACCTCAAAATCCCAATGTACGATTTTTGGTGAAAATTTCAACTATACCCCTACGAAACTTCGAATGGTGATTTGTGGCACAAAACGATATCGGAATGCATTGAAACCAAAGCCATAAGCTTTGTGAGCATGTGGTAGACAAGAATACCTCAAAATCCCAATGTACGATTTTTGGTGAAAATTACAACTATACCCCTACGAAACTTCGAATGGTGATTAGAGGCACTAAACGATATCGGAATACATTGAAACCAAAGCCATAAGCTTTGTGAGCATGTGGTAGACAAGAATACCTTAAAATCCCAATGTACGATTTTTGGTGTAAATTACAACTATACCCCCACGAAACATCGAATGGTGATTTGAGGCACTAAACGATATCGGAATGCATTGAAACCAAAGCCATAAGCTTTGTGAGCATGTGGTAGACAAGAATACCTCAAAATCCCAATGTACGAATTTTGGTGAAAATTACAACTACACCCCTACGAAACTTCGACAGGTGATTTGAGGCACTAAACGATATCGGAATGCATTGAAACCAAAGCCATAAGCTTTGTGAGCATGTGGTAGACAAGAATACCTCAAAATCCCAATGTACGATTTTTGGTGAGAATTACAACTATACCCCTACGAAACTTCGAATGGTGATTTGAGGCACTAAACGATATCGCAATGCATTGAAACCAAAGCCATAAGCTTTGTGAGCATGTGGTAGACAAGAATACCTCAAAATCCCAATGTACGAATTTTGGTGAAAATTACAACTATACGCCTACGAAACTTCGACTGGTGATTTGAGGCACTAAACGATATCGGAATGCATTGAAACCAAAGCCATAAGCTTTGTGAGCATGAGGTAGACAAGAATACCTCAAAATCCCAATGTACGAGAATTTTCATGAGATTTTATCTCGAGCGAAGAAATTCTAGATTTTAGTTCTACAATTTCTTGCTTCAAAATTTTAACTTCATGTCGTAGATCAGAAATAGAGGTTTCTACATCTAACGATTGTGAAGTTGAAGCAGAAATATTAGAGCTTTTAACTCTCTGTAAAATATCTAATCCTGATGCCTTTAAAATTGTTGAAACTGATGCATCAGACTTAGGGTATGGTGGGATCCTTAAACAAAGGATCAATAATAAAGAATCCTTAGTCCGCTACACTTCTGGGGTGTGGAGAGGACCTAGAGTAAATTACTCTACTGTGAAAAAAGAAGTTCTTGCAATTGTATTATGCATACAAAAATTTGAAAGTGATTTACTAAATAAAAAATTCTTATTAAGAGTTGATTGTAAATCTGCAAAAGAAATTTTGCAGAAAGATGTTAAAAACATCGCCTCAAAACAAATATTTGCTAGATGGCAGGCTATTTTGTCTGTGTTTGATTTCGATATTGAGTTTATTAAAGGGTCAAGTAATTCATTGCCTGACTTCTTAACTCGTGAATTTTTGCAGGGCAATAAGGCGATGTTTTTAACATCTTTCTGCAAAATTTCTTTTGCAGATTTACAATCAACTCTTAATAAGAATTTTTTATTTAGTAAATCACTTTCAAATTTTTGTATGCATAATACAATTGCAAGAACTTCTTTTTTCACAGTAGAGTAATTTACTCTAGGTCCTCTCCACACCCCAGAAGTGTAGCGGACTAAGGATTCTTTATTATTGATCCTTTGTTTAAGGATGATAAAGAAGAAGTTATTGCAACACCTTATAGAAAAGGTGATGAAGTTAAGGCTGTTGTAGAGCAGAATAACTTTACCAATCTGTCTCTACAGTCGATTGGGAATCAATTAATTCGAATTGAGAAGAATTTGAATAAAGAAATATCTACAGATAGTCCTAGCACTAGTAATACTAGTCAAACAGTTGAAAAAGATAAGGCCTCAAATCACCAATGCATAATTCTCACAAAAATAAGCCCCACGAGTTTTTGGGGTATTCTTGTCTCTCACATGCTCACTAAGCTTATGGCTTTCGTTTCAAAGCATTTCGATGTCGTTTTCTACCTTTGAAAGGGAACAAGTTAGGTTAAAAACCACCATGGATGGGGTTAGTCAACCAGAATATCAGGTTGAAACTCCTACATCATCTCGGGTAAAATCCCCTACACCCTCTGATATGGGTTATGATGATCGCAGTGTTTATGGGTTAAATCCCTTGACTCTAGATAAGACTCTGGAGTTTCCTTTTTCTGGAATTTAACCTTTCAAATAAAGGTTTAGCATCAAAAGCTAGATCTTTATAAAATTCTGCAACATAATTTAGGCTGCCTAAGAATCTTTGCAATTGATTCTTATCTCTGATTTCATCAGGAAATTTATTAGCAAATATTATTGCTCTTTCTTTAGGAAAGATTGTTCCTTCCTTGATAACATGACCAAGGAAAGTAATTTCTGTTACAGAATCTTTGAAGAATTCAAATTTATCCCACCATTTGATCAGAATTCTTCTTCCTAAATAAGTCAAATTCCTACTAAGGCTAGACCCATTGCTATGGGACCTAGACACTTAGAAATCTGTAAAAAAGAAATTGAAGAGTTATTACTCAAAAAATTGATAAGGCCCTCCAAGAGTCCTTGGAATAATTTGGCATTGTTTTGGAATTTTGACATTGACAGTCTTATAGAAAAGATGATGAATAGGCTTACAAGAGCTTTATCTAGTAGAGATAATAATGCTGCGAGCTCTAGTAGCTCTAGTAGAAATAAAGAAATCGTAATTAACGAAGACTTTGATAAAAGTCTAAATGATTGGAAAATGCCAGTTTATTCAACTGGATATATATACAAATCTTCTGGCAGTTTTATTAGAAAAACTGATTATGTTATTAATACCTAACCTTAATGAATTTAAGAAGTCAAAATTCTGACACGAGCCCGGTGAAAAACTACAAAGCGTTATTCATATAGATCTAGGGAATAACCTGATGTATTTGTGGACAAACTAAAGTTTGTTGAAAAACGAATCTCTTTCGTAAGTTTCATTGTCAACAATGTAAAATAAGCTTTTTCTTTGTATACTTTACCTAGACAGACAAGAATACCTCAAAATCCCAATGTACGATTTTTGGTGAAAATTACAACTATACCCCTACGAAACTTCGAATGGTGATTTGAGGCACTAAACGATATCGGAATACATTGAAACCAAAGCCATAAGCTTTGTGAGCATGTGGTAGACAAGAATACCTTAAAATCCCAATGTACGATTTTTGGTGTAAATTACAACTATACCCCTACGAAACTTCGAATGGTGATTTGAGGCACTAAACGATATCGGAATGCATTGAAACCAAAGCCATAAGCTTTGTGAGCATGTGGTAGACAAGAATACCTCAAAATCCCAATGTACGAATTTTGGTGAAAATTACAACTATACGCCTACGAAACTTCGACTGGTGATTTGAGGCACTAAACGATATCGGAATGCATTGAAACCAAAGCCATAAGCTTTGTGAGCATGAGGTAGACAAGAATACCTCAAAATTCCAATGTACGATTTTTGGTGAGAATTACAACTATACCCCTACGAAACTTCGAATGGTGATTTGAGACACTAAACGATATCGGAATGCATTGAAACCAAAGCCATAAGATTTGTGAGCATGTGATGGACAAGAATACCTCAAAATTCCAATGTACGATTTTTGGTGAAAATTACAACTATACCCCTACGAAACTTCGAATGGTGATTTGTGGCACTAAACGATATCGGGATGCATTGAAACCAAAGCCATAAGCTTTGTGAGCATGTGGTAGACAAGAATACCTCAAAATCCCAATGTACGATTTTTTGTGAAAATTACAACTATACCCCTACGAAACTTCGAGGCATTAACAGATATCGGAAAGCATTGAAACCAAAGCCATAAGCTTTATGAGCATGTGGTAGACAAGAATACCTCAAAATCCCAATGTACGATTTTTGGTGAAAATTACAACTATACCCCTACGAAACTTCGAATGGTGGTTTGAGGCACTAAACGATATCGTAATGCATTGAAACTAAAGCCATAAGCTTTATGAGCATGTGGTAGACAAGAATACCTCAAAATTCCAGTGTACGATTTTTGGTGAGAATTACAACTATACCCCTACGAAACTTCGAATGGTGATTTGAGACACTAAACGATATCGGAATGCATTGAAATCAAAGCCATAAGCTTTGTGAGCATGTGGTAGACAAGAATACCTCAAAATTCCAATGTACGATTTTTGGTGAAAATTATAACTATACCCCTACGAAACTTCGAATGGTGATTTGTGGCACTAAACGATATCGGAATGCATTGAAACCAAAGCCATAAGCTTTGTGAGCATGTGGTAGACAAGAATACCTCAAAATCCCAATGTATGATTTTTGGTGAAAATTACAACTATACCCCTACGAAACTTCGAATGGTTATTTGAGGCACTAAACGATATCGGAATGCATTGAAACCAAAGTCATAAGCTTTGTGAGCATGTGATAGACAAGAATACCTCAAAATCCCAATGTACGATTTTTGGTGAGAATTACAACTATACCCCCACGAAACTTCGAATGGTGATTTGAGGCACTAAACGATATCGGAATGCATTGAAACCAAAGCCATAAGCTTTGTGAGCATGTAGTAGACAAGAATACCTTAAAATCCCAATGTACGATTTTTGGTGTAAATTACAATTATACCCCTACGAAACTTCGAATGGTGATTTGAGGCACTAAACGATATCGGAATGCATTGAAACCAAAGCCATAAGCTTTGTGAGCATGTGGTAGACAAGAATACCTCAAAATCTCAATGTACGAATTTTGGTGAAAATTACAACTATACCCCTACGAAACTTTGACTGGTGATTTGAGGCACTAAACGATATGGGAATGCATTGAAACCAAAGCCATAAGCTTTGTAAGCAAGTGGTAGACAAGAATACCTCAAAATCCCAATGTACGATTTTTGGTGAGAATTACAACTGTATCCTACGAAACTTCGAATGGTGATTTGAGACACTAAACGATATCGGAATGCATTGAAACCAAAGCCATAAGATTTGTGAGCATTTGATATACAAGAATACCTCAAAATCCCAATGTACGATTTTTGGTGAAAATTACAACTATACCCCTACGAAACTTCGAATGGTGATTTGAGGCACTAAACGATATCGGAATGCATTGAAACCAAAACCATAAGCTTTGTGAGCATGTGGTAGACAAGAATACCTCAAAATCCCAATGTACGATTTTTGGTGAAAATTTCAACTATACCCCTACGAAACTTCGAATGGTGATTTGTGGCACAAAACGATATCGGAATGCATTGAAACCAAAGCCATAAGCTTTGTGAGCATGTGGTAGACAAGAATACCTCAAAATCCCAATGTACGATTTTTGGTGAAAATTACAACTATACCCCTACGAAACTTCGAATGGTGATTAGAGGCACTAAACGATATCGGAATACATTGAAACCAAAGCCATAAGCTTTGTGAGCATGTGGTAGACAAGAATACCTTAAAATTCCAATGTACGATTTTTGGTGTAAATTACAACTATACCCCCACGAAACTTCGAATGGTGATTTGAGGCACTAAACGATATCGGAATGCATTGAAACCAAAGCCATAAGCTTTGTGAGCATGTGGTAGACAAGAATACCTCAAAATCCCAATGTACGAATTTTGGTGAAAATTACAACTACACCCCTACGAAACTTCGACAGGTGATTTGAGGCACTAAACGATATCGGAATGCATTGAAACCAAAGCCATAAGCTTTGTGAGCATGTGGTAGACAAGAATACCTCAAAATCCCAATGTACGATTTTTGGTGAGAATTACAACTATACCCCTACGAAACTTCGAATGGTGATTTGAGGCACTAAACGATATCGCAATGCATTGAAACCAAAGCCATAAGCTTTGTGAGCATGTGGTAGACAAGAATACCTCAAAATCCCAATGTACGATTTTTGGTAAAAATTACAACTATACCCCTACGAAACTTCGAGGCATTAACAGATATCGGAAAGCATTGAAACCAAAGCCATAAGCTTTGTGAGCATGTGGTAGACAAGAATACCTCAAAATCCCAATATATGATTTTTGGTGAAAATTACAACTATACCCCTACGAAACTTCGAATGGTGATTTGAGGCACTAAACGATATCGTAATTCATTGAAACCAAAGCCATAAGCTTTGTGAGCATGTGGTAGACAAGAATACCTTAAAATCCTAATGTACGATTTTTGGTGAAAATTTCAACTATACCCCTAAGAAACTTCGAATGGTGATTTGTGGCACAAAACGATATCGGAATGCATTGAAACCAAAGCCATAAGCTTTGTGAGCATGTGGTAGACAAGAATACCTCAAAATCCCAATGTACGATTTTTGGTGAAAATTACAACTATACCCCTACGAAACTTCGAATGGTGATTTGAGGCACTAAACGATATCGGAATACATTGAAACCAAAGCCATAAGCTTTGTGAGCATGTGGTAGACAAGAATACCTTAAAATCCCAATGTACGATTTTTGGTGTAAATTACAACTATACCCCTACGAAACTTCGAATGGTGATTTGAGGCACTAAACGATATCGGAATGCATTGAAACCAAAACCATAAGCTTTGTGAGCATGTGGTAGACAAGAATACCTCAAAATTCCAATGTACGATTTTTGGTGAAAATTATAACTATACCCCTACGAAACTTCGAATGGTGATTTGTGGCACTAAACGATATCGGAATGCATTGAAACCAAAGCCATAAGCTTTGTGAGCATGTGGTAGACAAGAATACCTCAAAATCCCAATGTATGATTTTTGGTGAAAATTACAACTATACCCCTACGAAACTTCGAATGGTTATTTGAGGCACTAAACGATATCGGAATGCATTGAAACCAAAGTCATAAGCTTTGTGAGCATGTGATAGACAAGAATACCTCAAAATCCCAATGTACGATTTTTGGTGAGAATTACAACTATACCCCTACGAAACTTCGAATGGTGATTTGAGGCACTAAACGATATCGGAATGCATTGAAACCAAAGCCATAAGCTTTGTGAGCATGTGGTAGACAAGAATACCTCAAAATCCCAATGTACGAATTTTGGTGAAAATTACAACTATACCCCTACGAAACTTTGACTGGTGATTTGAGGCACTAAACGATATGGGAATGCATTGAAACCAAAGCCATAAGCTTTGTAAGCAAGTGGTAGACAAGAATACCTCAAAATCCCAATGTACGATTTTTGGTGAGAATTACAACTGTATCCTACGAAACTTCGAATGGTGATTTGAGACACTAAACGATATCGGAATGCATTGAAACCAAAGCCATAAGATTTGTGAGCATTTGATAGACAAGAATACCTCAAAATCCCAATGTACGATTTTTGGTGAAAATTACAACTATACCCCTACGAAACTTCGAATGGTGATTTGAGGCACTAAACGATATCGGAATGCATTGAAACCAAAACCATAAGCTTTGTGAGCATGTGGTAGACAAGAATACCTCAAAATCCCAATGTACGATTTTTGGTGAAAATTTCAACTATACCCCTACGAAACTTCGAATGGTGATTTGTGGCACAAAACGATATCGGAATGCATTGAAACCAAAGCCATAAGCTTTGTGAGCATGTGGTAGACAAGAATACCTCAAAATCCCAATGTACGATTTTTGGTGAGAATTACAACTGTATCCTACGAAACTTCGAATGGTGATTTGAGACACTAAACGATATCGGAATGCATTGAAACCAAAGCCATAAGATTTGTGAGCATTTGATAGACAAGAATACCTCAAAATCCCAATGTACGATTTTTGGTGAAAATTACAACTATACCCCTACGAAACTTCGAATGGTGATTTGAGGCACTAAACGATATCGGAATGCATTGAAACCAAAACCATAAGCTTTGTGAGCATGTGGTAGACAAGAATACCTCAAAATCCCAATGTACGATTTTTGGTGAAAATTACAACTATACCCCTACGAAACTTCGAATGGTGATTAGAGGCACTAAACGATATCGGAATACATTGAAACCAAAGCCATAAGCTTTGTGAGCATGTGGTAGACAAGAATACCTTAAAATTCCAATGTACGATTTTTGGTGTAAATTACAACTATACCCCCACGAAACTTCGAATGGTGATTTGAGGCACTAAACGATATCGGAATGCATTGAAACCAAAGCCATAAGCTTTGTGAGCATGTGGTAGACAAGAATACCTCAAAATCCCAATGTACGAATTTTGGTGAAAATTACAACTACACCCCTACGAAACTTCGACAGGTGATTTGAGGCACTAAACGATATCGGAATGCATTGAAACCAAAGCCATAAGCTTTGTGAGCATGTGGTAGACAAGAATACCTCAAAATCCCAATGTACGATTTTTGGTGAGAATTACAACTATACCCCTACGAAACTTCGAATGGTGATTTGAGGCACTAAACGATATCGCAATGCATTGAAACCAAAGCCATAAGCTTTGTGAGCATGTGGTAGACAAGAATACCTCAAAATCCCAATGTACGATTTTTGGTAAAAATTACAACTATACCCCTACGAAACTTCGAGGCATTAACAGATATCGGAAAGCATTGAAACCAAAGCCATAAGCTTTGTGAGCATGTGGTAGACAAGAATACCTCAAAATCCCAATATATGATTTTTGGTGAAAATTACAACTATACCCCTACGAAACTTCGAATGGTGATTTGAGGCACTAAACGATATCGTAATTCATTGAAACCAAAGCCATAAGCTTTGTGAGCATGTGGTAGACAAGAATACCTTAAAATCCTAATGTACGATTTTTGGTGAAAATTTCAACTATACCCCTAAGAAACTTCGAATGGTGATTTGTGGCACAAAACGATATCGGAATGCATTGAAACCAAAGCCATAAGCTTTGTGAGCATGTGGTAGACAAGAATACCTCAAAATCCCAATGTACGATTTTTGGTGAAAATTACAACTATACTCCTACGAAACTTCGAATGGTGATTTGAGGCACTAAACGATATCGGAATACATTGAAACCAAAGCCATAAGCTTTGTGAGCATGTGGTAGACAAGAATACCTTAAAATCCCAATGTACGATTTTTGGTGTAAATTACAACTATACCCCTACGAAACTTCGAATGGTGATTTGAGGCACTAAACGATATCGGAATGCATTGAAACCAAAGCCATAAGCTTTGTGAGCATGTGGTAGACAAGAATACCTCAAAATCCCAATGTACGAATTTTGGTGAAAATTACAACTATACGCCTACGAAACTTCGACTGGTGATTTGAGACACTAAACGATATCGGAATGCATTGAAATCAAAGCCATAAGCTTTGTGAGCATGTGGTAGACAAGAATACCTCAAAATTCCAATGTACGATTTTTGGTGAAAATTATAACTATACCCCTACGAAACTTCGAATGGTGATTTGTGGCACTAAACGATATCGGAATGCATTGAAACCAAAGCCATAAGCTTTGTGAGCATGTGGTAGACAAGAATACCTCAAAATCCCAATGTATGATTTTTGGTGAAAATTACAACTATACCCCTACGAAACTTCGAATGGTTATTTGAGGCACTAAACGATATCGGAATGCATTGAAACCAAAGTCATAAGCTTTGTGAGCATGTGATAGACAAGAATACCTCAAAATCCCAATGTACGATTTTTGGTGAGAATTACAACTATACCCCTACGAAACTTCGAATGGTGATTTGAGGCACTAAACGATATCGGAATGCATTGAAACCAAAGCCATAAGCTTTGTGAGCATGTGGTAGACAAGAATACCTCAAAATCCCAATGTACGAATTTTGGTGAAAATTACAACTATACCCCTACGAAACTTTGACTGGTGATTTGAGGCACTAAACGATATGGGAATGCATTGAAACCAAAGCCATAAGCTTTGTAAGCAAGTGGTAGACAAGAATACCTCAAAATCCCAATGTACGATTTTTGGTGAGAATTACAACTGTATCCTACGAAACTTCGAATGGTGATTTGAGACACTAAACGATATCGGAATGCATTGAAACCAAAGCCATAAGATTTGTGAGCATTTGATAGACAAGAATACCTCAAAATCCCAATGTACGATTTTTGGTGAAAATTACAACTATACCCCTACGAAACTTCGAATGGTGATTTGAGGCACTAAACGATATCGGAATGCATTGAAACCAAAACCATAAGCTTTGTGAGCATGTGGTAGACAAGAATACCTCAAAATCCCAATGTACGATTTTTGGTGAAAATTTCAACTATACCCCTACGAAACTTCGAATGGTGATTTGTGGCACAAAACGATATCGGAATGCATTGAAACCAAAGCCATAAGCTTTGTGAGCATGTGGTAGACAAGAATACCTCAAAATCCCAATGTACGATTTTTGGTGAGAATTACAACTGTATCCTACGAAACTTCGAATGGTGATTTGAGACACTAAACGATATCGGAATGCATTGAAACCAAAGCCATAAGATTTGTGAGCATTTGATAGACAAGAATACCTCAAAATCCCAATGTACGATTTTTGGTGAAAATTACAACTATACCCCTACGAAACTTCGAATGGTGATTTGAGGCACTAAACGATATCGGAATGCATTGAAACCAAAACCATAAGCTTTGTGAGCATGTGGTAGACAAGAATACCTCAAAATCCCAATGTACGATTTTTGGTGAAAATTACAACTATACCCCTACGAAACTTCGAATGGTGATTAGAGGCACTAAACGATATCGGAATACATTGAAACCAAAGCCATAAGCTTTGTGAGCATGTGGTAGACAAGAATACCTTAAAATTCCAATGTACGATTTTTGGTGTAAATTACAACTATACCCCCACGAAACTTCGAATGGTGATTTGAGGCACTAAACGATATCGGAATGCATTGAAACCAAAGCCATAAGCTTTGTGAGCATGTGGTAGACAAGAATACCTCAAAATCCCAATGTACGAATTTTGGTGAAAATTACAACTACACCCCTACGAAACTTCGACAGGTGATTTGAGGCACTAAACGATATCGGAATGCATTGAAACCAAAGCCATAAGCTTTGTGAGCATGTGGTAGACAAGAATACCTCAAAATCCCAATGTACGATTTTTGGTGAGAATTACAACTATACCCCTACGAAACTTCGAATGGTGATTTGAGGCACTAAACGATATCGCAATGCATTGAAACCAAAGCCATAAGCTTTGTGAGCATGTGGTAGACAAGAATACCTCAAAATCCCAATGTACGATTTTTGGTAAAAATTACAACTATACCCCTACGAAACTTCGAGGCATTAACAGATATCGGAAAGCATTGAAACCAATGCCATAAGCTTTGTGAGCATGTGGTAGACAAGAATACCTCAAAATCCCAATATATGATTTTTGGTGAAAATTACAACTATACCCCTACGAAACTTCGAATGGTGATTTGAGGCACTAAACGATATCGTAATTCATTGAAACCAAAGCCATAAGCTTTGTGAGCATGTGGTAGACAAGAATACCTTAAAATCCTAATGTACGATTTTTGGTGAAAATTTCAACTATACCCCTAAGAAACTTCGAATGGTGATTTGTGGCACAAAACGATATCGGAATGCATTGAAACCAAAGCCATAAGCTTTGTGAGCATGTGGTAGACAAGAATACCTCAAAATCCCAATGTACGATTTTTGGTGAAAATTACAACTATACCCCTACGAAACTTCGAATGGTGATTTGAGGCACTAAACGATATCGGAATACATTGAAACCAAAGCCATAAGCTTTGTGAGCATGTGGTAGACAAGAATACCTTAAAATCCCAATGTACGATTTTTGGTGTAAATTACAACTATACCCCTACGAAACATCGAATGGTGATTTGAGGCACTAAACGATATCGGAATGCATTGAAACCAAAGCCATAAGCTTTGTGAGCATGTGGTAGACAAGAATACCTCAAAATCCCAATGTACGAATTTTGGTGAAAATTACAACTATACGCCTACGAAACTTCGACTGGTGATTTGAGGCACTAAACGATATCGGAATGCATTGAAACCAAAGCCATAAGCTTTGTGAGCATGAGGTAGACAAGAATACCTCAAAATTCCAATGTACGATTTTTGGTGAGAATTACAACTATACCCCTACGAAACTTCGAATGGTGATTTGAGACACTAAACGATATCGGAATGCATTGAAACCAAAGCCATAAGATTTGTGAGCATGTGATGGACAAGAATACCTCAAAATTCCAATGTACGATTTTTGGTGAAAATTACAACTATACCCCTACGAAACTTCGAATGGTGATTTGTGGCACTAAACGATATCGGGATGCATTGAAACCAAAGCCATAAGCTTTGTGAGCATGTGGTAGACAAGAATACCTCAAAATCCCAATGTACGATTTTTTGTGAAAATTACAACTATACCCCTACGAAACTTCGAGGCATTAACAGATATCGGAAAGCATTGAAACCAAAGCCATAAGCTTTATGAGCATGTGGTAGACAAGAATACCTCAAAATCCCAATGTACGATTTTTGGTGAAAATTACAACTATACCCCTACGAAACTTCGAATGGTGGTTTGAGGCACTAAACGATATCGTAATGCATTGAAACTAAAGCCATAAGCTTTATGAGCATGTGGTAGACAAGAATACCTCAAAATTCCAGTGTACGATTTTTGGTGAGAATTACAACTATACCCCTACGAAACTTCGAATGGTGATTTGAGACACTAAACGATATCGGAATGCATTGAAATCAAAGCCATAAGCTTTGTGAGCATGTGGTAGACAAGAATACCTCAAAATTCCAATGTACGATTTTTGGTGAAAATTATAACTATACCCCTACGAAACTTCGAATGGTGATTTGTGGCACTAAACGATATCGGAATGCATTGAAACCAAAGCCATAAGCTTTGTGAGCATGTGGTAGACAAGAATACCTCAAAATCCCAATGTATGATTTTTGGTGAAAATTACAACTATACCCCTACGAAACTTCGAATGGTTATTTGAGGCACTAAACGATATCGGAATGCATTGAAACCAAAGTCATAAGCTTTGTGAGCATGTGATAGACAAGAATACCTCAAAATCCCAATGTACGATTTTTGGTGAGAATTACAACTATACCCCTACGAAACTTCGAATGGTGATTTGAGGCACTAAACGATATCGGAATGCATTGAAACCAAAGCCATAAGCTTTGTGAGCATGTGGTAGACAAGAATACCTCAAAATCCCAATGTACGAATTTTGGTGAAAATTACAACTATACCCCTACGAAACTTTGACTGGTGATTTGAGGCACTAAACGATATGGGAATGCATTGAAACCAAAGCCATAAGCTTTGTAAGCAAGTGGTAGACAAGAATACCTCAAAATCCCAATGTACGATTTTTGGTGAGAATTACAACTGTATCCTACGAAACTTCGAATGGTGATTTGAGACACTAAATGATATCGGAATGCATTGAAACCAAAGCCATAAGATTTGTGAGCATTTGATAGACAAGAATACCTCAAAATCCCAATGTACGATTTTTGGTGAAAATTACAACTATACCCCTACGAAACTTCGAATGGTGATTTGAGGCACTAAACGATATCGGAATGCATTGAAACCAAAACCATAAGCTTTGTGAGCATGTGGTAGACAAGAATACCTCAAAATCCCAATGTACGATTTTTGGTGAAAATTTCAACTATACCCCTACGAAACTTCGAATGGTGATTTGTGGCACAAAACGATATCGGAATGCATTGAAACCAAAGCCATAAGCTTTGTGAGCATGTGGTAGACAAGAATACCTCAAAATCCCAATGTACGATTTTTGGTGAAAATTACAACTATACCCCTACGAAACTTCGAATGGTGATTAGAGGCACTAAACGATATCGGAATACATTGAAACCAAAGCCATAAGCTTTGTGAGCATGTGGTAGACAAGAATACCTTAAAATCCCAATGTACGATTTTTGGTGTAAATTACAACTATACCCCCACGAAACTTCGAATGGTGATTTGAGGCACTAAACGATATCGGAATGCATTGAAACCAAAGCCATAAGCTTTGTGAGCATGTGGTAGACAAGAATACCTCAAAATCCCAATGTACGAATTTTGGTGAAAATTACAACTACACCCCTACGAAACTTCGACAGGTGATTTGAGGCACTAAACGATATCGGAATGCATTGAAACCAAAGCCATAAGCTTTGTGAGCATGTGGTAGACAAGAATACCTCAAAATCCCAATGTACGATTTTTGGTGAGAATTACAACTATACCCCTACGAAACTTCGAATGGTGATTTGAGGCACTAAACGATATCGCAATGCATTGAAACCAAAGCCATAAGCTTTGTGAGCATGTGGTAGACAAGAATACCTCAAAATCCCAATGTACGATTTTTGGTGAAAATTACAACTATACCTCTACGAAACTTCGAGGCATTAACAGATATCGGAAAGCATTGAAACCAAAGCCATAAGCTTTGTGAGCATGTGGTAGACAAGAATACCTTAAAATCCCAATATATGATTTTTGGTGAAAATTACAACTATACCCCTACGAAACTTCGAATGGTGATTTGAGGCACTAAACGATATCGTAATTCATTGAAACCAAAGCCATAAGCTTTGTGAGCATGTGGTAGACAAGAATACTTCAAAATCCTAATGTACGATTTTTGGTGAAAATTTCAACTATACCCCTAAGAAACTTCGAATGGTGATTTGTGGCACAAAACGATATCGGAATGCATTGAAACCAAAGCCATAAGCTTTGTGAGCATGTGGTAGACAAGAATACCTCAAAATCCCAATGTACGATTTTTGGTGAAAATTACAACTATACCCCTACGAAACTTCGAATGGTGATTTGAGGCACTAAACGATATCGGAATACATTGAAACCAAAGCCATAAGCTTTGTGAGCATGTGGTAGACAAGAATACCTTAAAATCCCAATGTACGATTTTTGGTGTAAATTACAACTATACCCCTACGAAACTTCGAATGGTGATTTGAGGCACTAAACGATATCGGAATGCATTGAAACCAAAGCCATAAGCTTTGTGAGCATGTGGTAGACAAGAATACCTCAAAATCCCAATGTACGAATTTTGGTGAAAATTACAACTATACGCCTACGAAACTTCGACTGGTGATTTGAGGCACTAAACGATATCGGAATGCATTGAAACCAAAGCCATAAGCTTTGTGAGCATGAGGTAGACAAGAATACCTCAAAATCCCAATGTACGATTTTTGGTGAGAATTACAACTATACCCCTACGAAACTTCGAATGGTGATTTGAGACACTAAACGATATCGGAATGCATTGAAACCAAAGCCATAAGATTTGTGAGCATGTGATGGACAAGAATACCTCAAAATTCCAATGTACGATTTTCGGTGAAAATTACAACTATACCCCTACGAAACTTCGAATGGTGATTTGTGGCACTAAACGATATCGGAATGCATTGAAACCAAAGCCATAAGCTTTGTGAGCATGTGGTAGACAAGAATACCTCAAAATCCCAATGTACGATTTTTGGTGAAAATTTCAACTATACCCCTACGAAACTTCGAATGGTGATTTGTGGCACAAAACGATATCGGAATGCATTGAAACCAAAGCCATAAGCTTTGTGAGCATGTGGTAGACAAGAATACCTCAAAATCCCAATGTACGATTTTTGGTGAAAATTACAACTATACCCCTACGAAACTTCGAATGGTGATTTGAAGCACTAAACGATATCGGAATGCATTGAAACCAAAGCCATAAGCTTTGTGAGCATGTAGTAGACAAGAATACCTTAAAATCCCAATGTACGATTTTTGGTGTAAATTACAATTATACCCCTACGAAACTTCGAATGGTGATTTGAGGCACTAAACGATATCGGAATGCATTGAAACCAAAGCCATAAGTTTTGTGAGCATGTGGTAGCAAGAATACCTCAAAATCTCAATGTACGAATTTTGGTGAAAATTACAACTATACCCCTACGAAACTTTGACTGGTGATTTGAGGCACTAAACGATATGGGAATGCATTGAAACCAAAGCCATAAGCTTTGTAAGCAAGTGGTAGACAAGAATACCTCAAAATCCCAATGTACGATTTTTGGTGAGAATTACAACTGTATCCTACGAAACTTCGAATGGTGATTTGAGACACTAAACGATATCGGAATGCATTGAAACCAAAGCCATAAGATTTGTGAGCATTTGATATACAAGAATACCTCAAAATCCCAATGTACGATTTTTGGTGAAAATTACAACTATACCCCTACGAAACTTCGAATGGTGATTTGAGGCACTAAACGATATCGGAATGCATTGAAACCAAAACCATAAGCTTTGTGAGCATGTGGTAGACAAGAATACCTCAAAATCCCAATGTACGATTTTTGGTGAAAATTTCAACTATACCCCTACGAAACTTCGAATGGTGATTTGTGGCACAAAACGATATCGGAATGCATTGAAACCAAAGCCATAAGCTTTGTGAGCATGTGGTAGACAAGAATACCTCAAAATCCCAATGTACGATTTTTGGTGAAAATTACAACTATACCCCTACGAAACTTCGAATGGTGATTAGAGGCACTAAACGATATCGTAATACATTGAAACCAAAGCCATAAGCTTTGTGAGCATGTGGTAGACAAGAATACCTTAAAATCCCAATGTACGATTTTTGGTGTAAATTACAACTATACCCCCACGAAACTTCGAATGGTGATTTGAGGCACTAAACGATATCGGAATGCATTGAAACCAAAGCCATAAGCTTTGTGAGCATGTGGTAGACAAGAATACCTCAAAATCCCAATGTACGATTTTTGGTGAAAATTACAACTATACCCCTACGAAACTTCGAATGGTGATTAGAGGCACTAAACGATATCGGAATACATTGAAACCAAAGCCATAAGCTTTGTGAGCATGTGGTAGACAAGAATACCTTAAAATCCCAATGTACGATTTTTGGTGTAAATTACAACTATACCCCCACGAAACTTCGAATGGTGATTTGAGGCACTAAACGATATCGGAATGCATTGAAACCAAAGCCATAAGCTTTGTGAGCATGTAGTAGACAAGAATACCTTAAAATCCCAATGTACGATTTTTGGTGTAAATTACAATTATACCCCTACGAAACTTCGAATGGTGATTTGAGGCACTAAACGATATCGGAATGCATTGAAACCAAAGCCATAAGCTTTGTGAGCATGTGGTAGACAAGAATACCTCAAAATCTCAATGTACGAATTTTGGTGAAAATTACAACTATACCCCTACGAAACTTTGACTGGTGATTTGAGGCACTAAACGATATGGGAATGCATTGAAACCAAAGCCATAAGCTTTGTAAGCAAGTGGTAGACAAGAATACCTCAAAATCCCAATGTACGATTTTTGGTGAGAATTACAACTGTATCCTACGAAACTTCGAATGGTGATTTGAGACACTAAACGATATCGGAATGCATTGAAACCAAAGCCATAAGATTTGTGAGCATTTGATATACAAGAATACCTCAAAATCCCAATGTACGATTTTTGGTGAAAATTACAACTATACCCCTACGAAACTTCGAATGGTGATTTGAGGCACTAAACGATATCGGAATGCATTGAAACCAAAACCATAAGCTTTGTGAGCATGTGGTAGACAAGAATACCTCAAAATCCCAATGTACGATTTTTGGTGAAAATTTCAACTATACCCCTACGAAACTTCGAATGGTGATTTGTGGCACAAAACGATATCGGAATGCATTGAAACCAAAGCCATAAGCTTTGTGAGCATGTGGTAGACAAGAATACCTCAAAATCCCAATGTACGAATTTTGGTGAAAATTACAACTATACGCCTACGAAACTTTGACTGGTGATTTGAGGCACTAAACGATATGGGAATGCATTGAAACCAAAGCCATAAGCTTTGTAAGCAAGTGGTAGACAAGAATACCTCAAAATCCCAATGTACGATTTTTGGTGAGAATTACAACTGTATCCTACGAAACTTCGAATGGTGATTTGAGACACTAAACGATATCGGAATGCATTGAAACCAAAGCCATAAGATTTGTGAGCATTTGATATACAAGAATACCTCAAAATCCCAATGTACGATTTTTGGTGAAAATTACAACTATACCCCTACGAAACTTCGAATGGTGATTTGAGGCACTAAACGATATCGGAATGCATTGAAACCAAAACCATAAGCTTTGTGAGCATGTGGTAGACAAGAATACCTCAAAATCCCAATGTACGATTTTTGGTGAAAATTTCAACTATACCCCTACGAAACTTCGAATGGTGATTTGTGGCACAAAACGATATCGGAATGCATTGAAACCAAAGCCATAAGCTTTGTGAGCATGTGGTAGACAAGAATACCTCAAAATCTCAATGTACGATTTTTGGTGAAAATTACAACTATACCCCTACGAAACTTCGAATGGTGATTAGAGGCACTAAACGATATTGGAATACATTGAAACCAAAGCCATAAGCTTTGTGAGCATGTGGTAGACAAGAATACCTTAAAATCCCAATGTACGATTTTTGGTGTAAATTACAACTATACCCCCACGAAACTTCGAATGGTGATTTGAGGCACTAAACGATATCGGAATGCATTGAAACCAAAGCCATAAGCTTTGTGAGCATGTGGTAGACAAGAATACCTCAAAATCCCAATGTACGAATTTTGGTGAAAATTACAACTACACCCCTACGAAACTTCGACAGGTGATTTGAGGCACTAAACGATATCGGAATGCATTGAAACCAACGCCATAAGCTTTGTGAGCATGTGGTAGACAAGAATACCTCAAAATCCCAATGTACGATTTTTGGTGAGAATTACAACTATACCCCTACGAAACTTCGAATGGTGATTTGAGGCACTAAACGATATCGCAATGCATTGAAACCAAAGCCATAAGCTTTGTGAGCATGTGGTAGACAAGAATACCTCAAAATCCCAATGTACGATTTTTGGTGAAAATTACAACTATACCCCTACGAAACTTCGAGGCATTAACAGATATCGGAAAGCATTGAAACCAAAGCCATAAGCTTTGTGAGCATGTGGTAGACAAGAATACCTCAAAATCCCAATATATGATTTTTGGTGAAAATTACAACTATACCCCTACGAAACTTCGAATGGTGATTTGAGGCACTAAACGATATCGTAATTCATTGAAACCAAAGCCATAAGCTTTGTGAGCATGTGGTAGACAAGAATACCTTAAAATCCTAATGTACGATTTTTGGTGAAAATTTCAACTATACCCCTAAGAAACTTCGAATGGTGATTTGTGGCACAAAACGATATCGGAATGCATTGAAACCAAAGCCATAAGCTTTGTGAGCATGTGGTAGACAAGAATACCTCAAAATCCCAATGTACGATTTTTGGTGAAAATTACAACTATACCCCTACGAAACTTCGAATGGTGATTTGAGGCACTAAACGATATCGGAATACATTGAAACCAAAGCCATAAGCTTTGTGAGCATGTGGTAGACAAGAATACCTTAAAATCCCAATGTACGATTTTTGGTGTAAATTACAACTATACCCCTACGAAACTTCGAATGGTGATTTGAGGCACTAAACGATATCGGAATGCATTGAAACCAAAGCCATAAGCTTTGTGAGCATGTGGTAGACAAGAATACCTCAAAATCCCAATGTACGAATTTTGGTGAAAATTACAACTATACGCCTACGAAACTTCGACTGGTGATTTGAGGCACTAAACGATATCGGAATGCATTGAAACCAAAGCCATAAGCTTTGTGAGCATGAGGTAGACAAGAATACCTCAAAATTCCAATGTACGATTTTTGGTGAGAATTACAACTATACCCCTACGAAACTTCGAATGGTGATTTGAGACACTAAACGATATCGGAATGCATTGAAACCAAAGCCATAAGATTTGTGAGCATGTGATGGACAAGAATACCTCAAAATTCCAATGTACGATTTTTGGTGAAAATTACAACTATACCCCTACGAAACTTCGAATGGTGATTTGTGGCACTAAACGATATCGGGATGCATTGAAACCAAAGCCATAAGCTTTGTGAGCATGTGGTAGACAAGAATACCTCAAAATCCCAATGTACGATTTTTTGTGAAAATTACAACTATACCCCTACGAAACTTCGAGGCATTAACAGATATCGGAAAGCATTGAAACCAAAGCCATAAGCTTTATGAGCATGTGGTAGACAAGAATACCTCAAAATCCCAATGTACGATTTTTGGTGAAAATTACAACTATACCCCTACGAAACTTCGAATGGTGGTTTGAGGCACTAAACGATATCGTAATGCATTGAAACTAAAGCCATAAGCTTTATGAGCATGTGGTAGACAAGAATACCTCAAAATTCCAGTGTACGATTTTTGGTGAGAATTACAACTATACCCCTACGAAACTTCGAATGGTGATTTGAGACACTAAACGATATCGGAATGCATTGAAATCAAAGCCATAAGCTTTGTGAGCATGTGGTAGACAAGAATACCTCAAAATTCCAATGTACGATTTTTGGTGAAAATTATAACTATACCCCTACGAAACTTCGAATGGTGATTTGTGGCACTAAACGATATCGGAATGCATTGAAACCAAAGCCATAAGCTTTGTGAGCATGTGGTAGACAAGAATACCTCAAAATCCCAATGTATGATTTTTGGTGAAAATTACAACTATACCCCTACGAAACTTCGAATGGTTATTTGAGGCACTAAACGATATCGGAATGCATTGAAACCAAAGTCATAAGCTTTGTGAGCATGTGATAGACAAGAATACCTCAAAATCCCAATGTACGATTTTTGGTGAGAATTACAACTATACCCCTACGAAACTTCGAATGGTGATTTGAGACACTAAACGATATCGGAATGCATTGAAATCAAAGCCATAAGCTTTGTGAGCATGTGGTAGACAAGAATACCTCAAAATCCCAATGTACGATTTTTAGTGAAAATTATAACTATACCCCTACGAAACTTCGAATGGTGATTTGAGGCACTAAACGATATCGGAATGCATTGAAACCAAAGCCATAAGCTTTGTGAGCATGTGGTAGACAAGAATACCTCAAAATCCCAATGTACGATTTTTGGTGAAAATTACAACTATACCCCTACGAAACTTCAAATGGTGATTTGAGGCACTAAACGATATCGGAATGCATTGAAACCAAAGCCATAAGCTTTGTGAGCATGTGGTAGACAAGAATACCTTAAAATCCCAATGTACGATTTTTGGTGTAAATTACAATTATACCCCTACGAAACTTCGAATGGTGATTTGAGGCACTAAACGATATCGGAATGCATTGAAACCAAAGCCATAAGCTTTGTGAGCATGTGGTAGACAAGAATACCTCAAAATCCCAATGTACGAATTTTGGTGAAAATTACAACTATACGCCTACGAAACTTCGACTGGTGATTTGAGGCACTAAACGATATCGGAATGCATTGAAACCAAAGCCATAAGCTTTGTGAGCATGAGGTAGACAAGAATACCTCAAAATTCCAATGTACGATTTTTGGTGAGAATTACAACTATACCCCTACGAAACTTCGAATGGTGATTTGAGACACTAAACGATATCGGAATGCATTGAAACCAAAGCCATAAGATTTGTGAGCATGTGATGGACAAGAATACCTCAAAATTCCAATGTACGATTTTTGGTGAAAATTACAACTATACCCCTACGAAACTTCGAATGGTGATTTGTGGCACTAAACGATATCGGAATGCATTGAAACCAAAGCCATAAGCTTTGTGAGCTTGTGGTAGACAAGAATACCTCAAAATCCCAATGTACGATTTTTTGTGAAAATTACAACTATACCCCTACGAAACTTCGAGGCATTAACAGATATCGGAAAGCATTGAAACCAAAGCCATAAGCTTTATGAGCATGTGGTAGACAAGAATACCTCAAAATCCCAATGTACGATTTTTGGTGAAAATTACAACTATACCCCTACGAAACTTCGAATGGTGGTTTGAGGCACTAAACGATATCGTAATGCATTGAAACTAAAGCCATAAGCTTTATGAGCATGTGGTAGACAAGAATACCTCAAAATTCCAGTGTACGATTTTTGGTGAGAATTACAACTATACCCCTACGAAACTTCGAATGGTGATTTGAGACACTAAACGATATCGGAATGCATTGAAATCAAAGCCATAAGCTTTGTGAGCATGTGGTAGACAAGAATACCTCAAAATTCCAATGTACGATTTTTGGTGAAAATTATAACTATACCCCTACGAAACTTCGAATGGTGATTTGTGGCACTAAACGATATCGGAATGCATTGAAACCAAAGCCATAAGCTTTGTGAGCATGTGGTAGACAAGAATACCTCAAAATTCCAGTGTACGATTTTTGGTGAGAATTACAACTATACCCCTACGAAACATCGAATGGTGATTTGAGACACTAAACGATATCGGAATGCATTGAAATCAAAGCCATAAGCTTTGTGAGCATGTGGTAGACAAGAATACCTCAAAATTCCAATGTACGATTTTTGGTGAAAATTATAACTATACCCCTACGAAACTTCGAATGGTGATTTGTGGCACTAAACGATATCGGAATGCATTGAAACCAAAGCCATAAGCTTTGTGAGCATGTGGTAGACAAGAATACCTCAAAATCCCAATGTATGATTTTTTGTGAAAATTACAACTATACCCCTACGAAACTTCGAATGGTTATTTGAGGCACTAAACGATATCGGAATGCATTGAAACCAAAGTCATAAGCTTTGTGAGCATGTGATAGACAAGAATACCTCAAAATCCCAATGTACGATTTTTGGTGAGAATTACAACTATACCCCTACGAAACTTCGAATGGTGATTTGAGACACTAAACGATATCGGAATGCATTGAAATCAAAGCCATAAGCTTTGTGAGCATGTGGTAGACAAGAATACCTCAAAATTCCAATGTACGATTTTTGGTGAAAATTATAACTATACCCCTACGAAACATCGAATGGTGATTTGTGGCACTAAACGATATCGGAATGCATTGAAACCAAAGCCATAAGCTTTGTGAGCATGTGGTAGACAAGAATACCTCAAAATCCCAATGTATGATTTTTGGTGAAAATTACAACTATACCCCTACGAAACTTCAAATGGTGATTTGAGGCACTAAACGATATCGGAATGCATTGAAACCAAAGCCATAAGCTTTGTGAGCATGTGGTAGACAAGAATACCTTAAAATCCCAATGTACGATTTTTGGTGTAAATTACAATTATACCCCTACGAAACTTCGAATGGTGATTTGAGGCACTAAACGATATCGGAATGCATTGAAACCAAAGCCATAAGTTTTGTGAGCATGTGGTAGCAAGAATACCTCAAAATCTCAATGTACGAATTTTGGTGAAAATTACAACTATACCCCTACGAAACTTTGACTGGTGATTTGAGGCACTAAACGATATGGGAATGCATTGAAACCAAAGCCATAAGCTTTGTAAGCAAGTGGTAGACAAGAATACCTCAAAATCCCAATGTACGATTTTTGGTGAGAATTACAACTGTATCCTACGAAACTTCGAATGGTGATTTGAGACACTAAACGATATCGGAATGCATTGAAACCAAAGCCATAAGATTTGTGAGCATTTGATATACAAGAATACCTCAAAATCCCAATGTACGATTTTTGGTGAAAATTACAACTATACCCCTACGAAACTTCGAATGGTGATTTGAGGCACTAAACGATATCGGAATGCATTGAAACCAAAACCATAAGCTTTGTGAGCATGTGGTAGACAAGAATACCTCAAAATCCCAATGTACGATTTTTGGTGAAAATTTCAACTATACCCCTACGAAACTTCGAATGGTGATTTGTGGCACAAAACGATATCGGAATGCATTGAAACCAAAGCCATAAGCTTTGTGAGCATGTGGTAGACAAGAATACCTCAAAATCCCAATGTACGATTTTTGGTGAAAATTACAACTATACCCCTACGAAACTTCGAATGGTGATTAGAGGCACTAAACGATATCGTAATACATTGAAACCAAAGCCATAAGCTTTGTGAGCATGTGGTAGACAAGAATACCTTAAAATCCCAATGTACGATTTTTGGTGTAAATTACAACTATACCCCCACGAAACTTCGAATGGTGATTTGAGGCACTAAACGATATCGGAATGCATTGAAACCAAAGCCATAAGCTTTGTGAGCATGTGGTAGACAAGAATACCTCAAAATCCCAATGTACGATTTTTGGTGAAAATTACAACTATACCCCTACGAAACTTCGAATGGTGATTAGAGGCACTAAACGATATCGGAATACATTGAAACCAAAGCCATAAGCTTTGTGAGCATGTGGTAGACAAGAATACCTTAAAATCCCAATGTACGATTTTTGGTGTAAATTACAACTATACCCCCACGAAACTTCGAATGGTGATTTGAGGCACTAAACGATATCGGAATGCATTGAAACCAAAGCCATAAGCTTTGTGAGCATGTAGTAGACAAGAATACCTTAAAATCCCAATGTACGATTTTTGGTGTAAATTACAATTATACCCCTACGAAACTTCGAATGGTGATTTGAGGCACTAAACGATATCGGAATGCATTGAAACCAAAGCCATAAGCTTTGTGAGCATGTGGTAGACAAGAATACCTCAAAATCTCAATGTACGAATTTTGGTGAAAATTACAACTATACCCCTACGAAACTTTGACTGGTGATTTGAGGCACTAAACGATATGGGAATGCATTGAAACCAAAGCCATAAGCTTTGTAAGCAAGTGGTAGACAAGAATACCTCAAAATCCCAATGTACGATTTTTGGTGAGAATTACAACTGTATCCTACGAAACTTCGAATGGTGATTTGAGACACTAAACGATATCGGAATGCATTGAAACCAAAGCCATAAGATTTGTGAGCATTTGATATACAAGAATACCTCAAAATCCCAATGTACGATTTTTGGTGAAAATTACAACTATACCCCTACGAAACTTCGAATGGTGATTTGAGGCACTAAACGATATCGGAATGCATTGAAACCAAAACCATAAGCTTTGTGAGCATGTGGTAGACAAGAATACCTCAAAATCCCAATGTACGATTTTTGGTGAAAATTTCAACTATACCCCTACGAAACTTCGAATGGTGATTTGTGGCACAAAACGATATCGGAATGCATTGAAACCAAAGCCATAAGCTTTGTGAGCATGTGGTAGACAAGAATACCTCAAAATCCCAATGTACGATTTTTGGTGAAAATTACAACTATACCCCTACGAAACTTCGAATGGTGATTAGAGGCACTAAACGATATTGGAATACATTGAAACCAAAGCCATAAGCTTTGTGAGCATGTGGTAGACAAGAATACCTTAAAATCCCAATGTACGATTTTTGGTGTAAATTACAACTATACCCCCACGAAACTTCGAATGGTGATTTGAGGCACTAAACGATATCGGAATGCATTGAAACCAAAGCCATAAGCTTTGTGAGCATGTGGTAGACAAGAATACCTCAAAATCCCAATGTACGAATTTTGGTGAAAATTACAACTACACCCCTACGAAACTTCGACAGGTGATTTGAGGCACTAAACGATATCGGAATGCATTGAAACCAACGCCATAAGCTTTGTGAGCATGTGGTAGACAAGAATACCTCAAAATCCCAATGTACGATTTTTGGTGAGAATTACAACTATACCCCTACGAAACTTCGAATGGTGATTTGAGGCACTAAACGATATCGCAATGCATTGAAACCAAAGCCATAAGCTTTGTGAGCATGTGGTAGACAAGAATACCTCAAAATCCCAATGTACGATTTTTGGTGAAAATTACAACTATACCCCTACGAAACTTCGAGGCATTAACAGATATCGGAAAGCATTGAAACCAAAGCCATAAGCTTTGTGAGCATGTGGTAGACAAGAATACCTCAAAATCCCAATATATGATTTTTGGTGAAAATTACAACTATACCCCTACGAAACTTCGAATGGTGATTTGAGGCACTAAACGATATCGTAATTCATTGAAACCAAAGCCATAAGCTTTGTGAGCATGTGGTAGACAAGAATACCTTAAAATCCTAATGTACGATTTTTGGTGAAAATTTCAACTATACCCCTAAGAAACTTCGAATGGTGATTTGTGGCACAAAACGATATCGGAATGCATTGAAACCAAAGCCATAAGCTTTGTGAGCATGTGGTAGACAAGAATACCTCAAAATCCCAATGTACGATTTTTGGTGAAAATTACAACTATACCCCTACGAAACTTCGAATGGTGATTTGAGGCACTAAACGATATCGGAATACATTGAAACCAAAGCCATAAGCTTTGTGAGCATGTGGTAGACAAGAATACCTTAAAATCCCAATGTACGATTTTTGGTGTAAATTACAACTATACCCCTACGAAACTTCGAATGGTGATTTGAGGCACTAAACGATATCGGAATGCATTGAAACCAAAGCCATAAGCTTTGTGAGCATGTGGTAGACAAGAATACCTCAAAATCCCAATGTACGAATTTTGGTGAAAATTACAACTATACGCCTACGAAACTTCGACTGGTGATTTGAGGCACTAAACGATATCGGAATGCATTGAAACCAAAGCCATAAGCTTTGTGAGCATGAGGTAGACAAGAATACCTCAAAATTCCAATGTACGATTTTTGGTGAGAATTACAACTATACCCCTACGAAACTTCGAATGGTGATTTGAGACACTAAACGATATCGGAATGCATTGAAACCAAAGCCATAAGATTTGTGAGCATGTGATGGACAAGAATACCTCAAAATTCCAATGTACGATTTTTGGTGAAAATTACAACTATACCCCTACGAAACTTCGAATGGTGATTTGTGGCACTAAACGATATCGGGATGCATTGAAACCAAAGCCATAAGCTTTGTGAGCATGTGGTAGACAAGAATACCTCAAAATCCCAATGTACGATTTTTTGTGAAAATTACAACTATACCCCTACGAAACTTCGAGGCATTAACAGATATCGGAAAGCATTGAAACCAAAGCCATAAGCTTTATGAGCATGTGGTAGACAAGAATACCTCAAAATCCCAATGTACGATTTTTGGTGAAAATTACAACTATACCCCTACGAAACTTCGAATGGTGGTTTGAGGCACTAAACGATATCGTAATGCATTGAAACTAAAGCCATAAGCTTTATGAGCATGTGGTAGACAAGAATACCTCAAAATTCCAGTGTACGATTTTTGGTGAGAATTACAACTATACCCCTACGAAACTTCGAATGGTGATTTGAGACACTAAACGATATCGGAATGCATTGAAATCAAAGCCATAAGCTTTGTGAGCATGTGGTAGACAAGAATACCTCAAAATTCCAATGTACGATTTTTGGTGAAAATTATAACTATACCCCTACGAAACTTCGAATGGTGATTTGTGGCACTAAACGATATCGGAATGCATTGAAACCAAAGCCATAAGCTTTGTGAGCATGTGGTAGACAAGAATACCTCAAAATCCCAATGTATGATTTTTGGTGAAAATTACAACTATACCCCTACGAAACTTCGAATGGTTATTTGAGGCACTAAACGATATCGGAATGCATTGAAACCAAAGTCATAAGCTTTGTGAGCATGTGATAGACAAGAATACCTCAAAATCCCAATGTACGATTTTTGGTGAGAATTACAACTATACCCCTACGAAACTTCGAATGGTGATTTGAGACACTAAACGATATCGGAATGCATTGAAATCAAAGCCATAAGCTTTGTGAGCATGTGGTAGACAAGAATACCTCAAAATCCCAATGTACGATTTTTAGTGAAAATTATAACTATACCCCTACGAAACTTCGAATGGTGATTTGAGGCACTAAACGATATCGGAATGCATTGAAACCAAAGCCATAAGCTTTGTGAGCATGTGGTAGACAAGAATACCTCAAAATCCCAATGTACGATTTTTGGTGAAAATTACAACTATACCCCTACGAAACTTCAAATGGTGATTTGAGGCACTAAACGATATCGGAATGCATTGAAACCAAAGCCATAAGCTTTGTGAGCATGTGGTAGACAAGAATACCTTAAAATCCCAATGTACGATTTTTGGTGTAAATTACAATTATACCCCTACGAAACTTCGAATGGTGATTTGAGGCACTAAACGATATCGGAATGCATTGAAACCAAAGCCATAAGCTTTGTGAGCATGTGGTAGACAAGAATACCTCAAAATCCCAATGTACGAATTTTGGTGAAAATTACAACTATACGCCTACGAAACTTCGACTGGTGATTTGAGGCACTAAACGATATCGGAATGCATTGAAACCAAAGCCATAAGCTTTGTGAGCATGAGGTAGACAAGAATACCTCAAAATTCCAATGTACGATTTTTGGTGAGAATTACAACTATACCCCTACGAAACTTCGAATGGTGATTTGAGACACTAAACGATATCGGAATGCATTGAAACCAAAGCCATAAGATTTGTGAGCATGTGATGGACAAGAATACCTCAAAATTCCAATGTACGATTTTTGGTGAAAATTACAACTATACCCCTACGAAACTTCGAATGGTGATTTGTGGCACTAAACGATATCGGAATGCATTGAAACCAAAGCCATAAGCTTTGTGAGCTTGTGGTAGACAAGAATACCTCAAAATCCCAATGTACGATTTTTTGTGAAAATTACAACTATACCCCTACGAAACTTCGAGGCATTAACAGATATCGGAAAGCATTGAAACCAAAGCCATAAGCTTTATGAGCATGTGGTAGACAAGAATACCTCAAAATCCCAATGTACGATTTTTGGTGAAAATTACAACTATACCCCTACGAAACTTCGAATGGTGGTTTGAGGCACTAAACGATATCGTAATGCATTGAAACTAAAGCCATAAGCTTTATGAGCATGTGGTAGACAAGAATACCTCAAAATTCCAGTGTACGATTTTTGGTGAGAATTACAACTATACCCCTACGAAACTTCGAATGGTGATTTGAGACACTAAACGATATCGGAATGCATTGAAATCAAAGCCATAAGCTTTGTGAGCATGTGGTAGACAAGAATACCTCAAAATTCCAATGTACGATTTTTGGTGAAAATTATAACTATACCCCTACGAAACTTCGAATGGTGATTTGTGGCACTAAACGATATCGGAATGCATTGAAACCAAAGCCATAAGCTTTGTGAGCATGTGGTAGACAAGAATACCTCAAAATTCCAGTGTACGATTTTTGGTGAGAATTACAACTATACCCCTACGAAACATCGAATGGTGATTTGAGACACTAAACGATATCGGAATGCATTGAAATCAAAGCCATAAGCTTTGTGAGCATGTGGTAGACAAGAATACCTCAAAATTCCAATGTACGATTTTTGGTGAAAATTATAACTATACCCCTACGAAACTTCGAATGGTGATTTGTGGCACTAAACGATATCGGAATGCATTGAAACCAAAGCCATAAGCTTTGTGAGCATGTGGCAGACAAGAATACCTCAAAATCCCAATGTATGATTTTTTGTGAAAATTACAACTATACCCCTACGAAACTTCGAATGGTTATTTGAGGCACTAAACGATATCGGAATGCATTGAAACCAAAGTCATAAGCTTTGTGAGCATGTGATAGACAAGAATACCTCAAAATCCCAATGTACGATTTTTGGTGAGAATTACAACTATACCCCTACGAAACTTCGAATGGTGATTTGAGACACTAAACGATATCGGAATGCATTGAAATCAAAGCCATAAGCTTTGTGAGCATGTGGTAGACAAGAATACCTCAAAATTCCAATGTACGATTTTTGGTGAAAATTATAACTATACCCCTACGAAACATCGAATGGTGATTTGTGGCACTAAACGATATCGGAATGCATTGAAACCAAAGCCATAAGCTTTGTGAGCATGTGGTAGACAAGAATACCTCAAAATCCCAATGTATGATTTTTGGTGAAAATTACAACTATACCCCTACGAAACTTCAAATGGTGATTTGAGGCACTAAACGATATCGGAATGCATTGAAACCAAAGCCATAAGCTTTGTGAGCATGTGGTAGACAAGAATACCTTAAAATCCCAATGTACGATTTTTGGTGTAAATTACAATTATACCCCTACGATACTTCGAATGGTGATTTGAGGCACTAAACGATATCGGAATGCATTGAAACCAAAGCCATAAGCTTTGTGAGCATGTGGTAGACAAGAATACCTCAAAATCCCAATGTACGAATTTTGGTGAAAATTACAATTATACCCCTACGAAACTTTGACTGGTGATTTGAGGCACTAAACGATATCGGAATGCATTGAAACCAAAGCCATAAGCTTTGTAAGCAAGTGGTAGACAAGAATACCTCAAAATCCCAATGTACGATTTTTGGTGAGAATTACAACTATACCCCTACGAAACTTCGAATGGTGATTTGAGACACTAAACTATATCGGAATGCATTGAAACCAAAGCCATAAGATTTGTGAGCATTTGATAGACAAGAATACCTCAAAATCCCAATGTACGATTTTTGGTGAAAATTACAACTATACCCCTACGAAACTTCGAATGGTGATTTGAGACACTAAACGATATCGGAATGCATTGAAATCAAAGCCATAAGCTTTGTGAGCATGTGGTAGACAAGAATACCTCAAAATCCCAATGTACGATTTTTGGTGAAAATTATAACTATACCCCTACGAAACTTCGAATGGTGATTTGTGGCACTAAACGATATCGGAATGCATTGAAACCAAAGCCATAAGCTTTGTGAGCATGTGGTAGACAAGAATACCTCAAAATCCCAATGTATGATTTTTGGTGAAAATTACAACTATACCCCTACGAAACTTCGAATGGTGATTTGAGGCACTAAACGATATCGGAATGCATTGAAACCAAAGCCATAAGCTTTGTGAGCATGTGGTAGACAAGAATACCTCAAAATCCCAATGTACGATTTTTGGTGAAAATTTCAACTATACCCCTACGAAACTTCGAATGGTGATTTGTGGCACAAAACGATATCGGAATGCATTGAAACCAAAGCCATAAGCTTTGTGAGCATGTGGTAGACAAGAATACCTCAAAATCCCAATGTACGATTTTTGGTGAAAATTACAACTATACCCCTACGAAACTTCGAATGGTGATTTGAGGCACTAAACGATATCGGAATGCATTGAAACCAAAGCCATAAGCTTTGTGAGCATGTGGTAGACAAGAATACCTCAAAATCCCAATGTACGAATTTTGGTGAAAATTACAACTATACGCCTACGAAACTTCGACTGGTGATTTGAGGCACTAAACGATATCGGAATGCATTGAAACCAAAGCCATAAGCTTTGTGAGCATTAGGTAGACAAGAATACCTCAAAATCCCAATGTACGATTTTTGGTGAGAATTACAACTATACCCCTACGAAACTTCGAATGGTGATTTGAGACACTAAACGATATCGGAATGCATTGAAACCAAAGCCATAAGATTTGTGAGCATGTGATGGACAAGAATACCTCAAAATCCCAATGTACGATTTTTGGTGAAAATTACAACTATACCCCTACGAAACTTCGAATGGTGATTTGTGGCACTAAACGATATCGGAATGCATTGAAACCAAAGCCATAAGCTTTGTGAGCATGTGGTAGACAAGAATACCTCAAAATCCCAATGTACGATTTTTTGTGAAAATTACAACTATACCCCTACGAAACTTCGAATGGTGATTTGAGGCACTAAACGATATCGGAATGCATTGAAACCAAAGCCATAAGCTTTGTGAGCATGTGGTAGACAAGAATACCTCAAAATCCCAATGTACGATTTTTGGTGAAAATTTCAACTATACCCCTACGAAACTTCGAATGGTGATTTGTGGCACTAAACGATATCGGAATGCATTGAAACCAAAGCCATAAGCTTTGTAAGCAAGTGGTAGACAAGAATACCTCAAAATCCCAATGTACGATTTTTGGTGAGAATTACAACTATACCCCTACGAAACTTCGAATGGTGATTTGAGACACTAAACGATATCGGAATGCATTGAAACCAAAGCCATAAGATTTGTGAGCATGTGATAGACAAGAATACCTCAAAATCCCAATGTACGATTTTTGGTGAAAATTACAACTATACCCCTACGAAACTTCGAATGGTGATTTGAGGCACTAAACGATATCGGAATGCATTGAAACCAAAACCATAAGCTTTGTGAGCATGTGGTAGACAAGAATACCTCAAAATCCCAATGTACGATTTTTGGTGAAAATTTCAACTATACCCCTACGAAACTTCGAATGGTGATTTGTGGCACTAAACGATATCGGAATGCATTGAAACCAAAGCCATAAGCTTTGTGAGCATGTGGTAGACAAGAATACCTCAAAATCCCAATGTATAATTTTTGGTGAAAATTACAACTATACCCCTACGAAACTTCGAATGGTGATTTGAGGCACTAAACGATATCGGAATGCATTGAAACATAAGCCATAAGCTTTGTGAGCATGTGGTAGACAAGAATACCTCAAAATCTCAATGTACGATTTTTGGTGAAAATTTCAACTATACCCCTACGAAACTTCGAATGGTGATTTGTGGCACAAAACGATATCGGAATGCATTGAAACCAAAGCCATAAGCTTTGTGAGCATGTGGTAGACAAGAATACCTCAAAATCCCAATGTACGATTTTTGGTGAAAATTACAACTATACCCCTACGAAACTTCGAATGGTGATTTGAAGCACTAAACGATATCGGAATGCATTGAAACCAAAGCCATAAGCTTTGTGAGCATGTGGTAGACAAGAATACCTTAAAATCCCAATGTACGATTTTTGGTGTAAATTACAATTATACCCCTACGAAACTTCGAATGGTGATTTGAGGCACTAAACGATATCGGAATGCATTGAAACCAAAGCCATAAGCTTTGTGAGCATGTGGTAGACAAGAATACCTCAAAATCCCAATGTACGAATTTTGGTGAAAATTACAACTATACCCCTACGAAACTTTGACTGGTGATTTGAGGCACTAAACGATATCGGAATGCATTGAAACCAAAGCCATAAGCTTTGTAAGCAAGTGGTAGACAAGAATACCTCAAAATCCCAATGTACGATTTTTGGTGAGAATTACAACTATACCCCTATGAAACTTCGAATGGTGATTTGAGACACTAAACGATATCGGAATGCATTGAAACCAGAGCCATAAGATTTGTGAGCATTTGATAGACAAGAATACCTCAAAATCCCAATGTACGATTTTTGGTGAAAATTACAACTATACCCCTACGAAACTTCGAATGGTGATTTGAGGCACTAAACGATATCGGAATGCATTGAAACCAAAACCATAAGCTTTGTGAGCATGTGGTAGACAAGAATACCTCAAAATCCCAATGTACGATTTTTGGTGAAAATTTCAACTATACCCCTACGAAACTTCGAATGGTGATTTGTGGCACAAAACGATATCGGAATGCATTGAAACCAAAGCCATAAGCTTTGTGAGCATGTGGTAGACAAGAATACCTCAAAATCCCAATGTACGATTTTTGGTGAAAATTACAACTATACCCCTACGAAACTTCGAATGGTGATTAGAGGCACTAAACGATATCGGAATACATTGAAACCAAAGCCATAAGCTTTGTGAGCATGTGGTAGACAAGAATACCTTAAAATCCCAATGTACGATTTTTGGTGTAAATTACAACTATACCCCCACGAAACTTCGAATGGTGATTTGAGGCACTAAACGATATCGGAATGCATTGAAACCAAAGCCATAAGCTTTGTGAGCATGTGGTAGACAAGAATACCTCAAAATCCCAATGTACGAATTTTGGTGAAAATTACAACTACACCCCTACGAAACTTCGACAGGTGATTTGAGGCACTAAACGATATCGGAATGCATTGAAACCAAAGCCATAAGCTTTGTGAGCATGTGGTAGACAAGAATACCTCAAAATCCCAATGTACGATTTTTGGTGAGAATTACAACTATACCCCTACGAAACTTCGAATGGTGATTTGAGGCACTAAACGATATCGGAATGCATTGAAACCAAAGCCATAAGCTTTGTGAGCATGTGGTAGACAAGAATACCTCAAAATCCCAATGTACGATTTTTGGTGAAAATTACAACTATACCCCTACGAAACTTCGAGGCATTAACAGATATCGGAAAGCATTGAAACCAAAGCCATAAGCTTTGTGAGCATGTGGTAGACAAGAATACCTCAAAATCCCAATGTACGATTTTTGGTGAAAATTACAACTATACCCCTACGAAACTTCGAATGGTGGTTTGAGGCACTAAACGATATCGTAATGCATTGAAACTAAAGCCATAAGCTTTATGAGCATGTGGTAGACAAGAATACATCAAAATCCCAATGTATAATTTTTGGTGAAAATTACAACTATACCCCTACGAAACTTCGAATGGTTATTTGAGGCACTAAACGATATCGGAATGCATTGAAACCAAAGTCATAAGCTTTGTGAGCATGTGATAGACAAGAATACCTCAAAATCCCAATGTACGATTTTTGGTGAGAATTACAACTATACCCCTACGAAACTTCGAATGGTGATTTGAGACACTAAACGATATCGGAATGCATTGAAATCAAAGCCATAAGCTTTGTGAGCATGTGGTAGACAAGAATACCTCATAATCCCAATGTACGATTTTTGGTGAAAATTATAACTATACCCCTACGAAACTTCGAATGGTGATTTGAGGCACTAAACGATATCGGAATGCATTGAAACCAAAGCCATAAGCTTTGTGAGCATGTGGTAGACAAGAATACCTCAAAATCCCAATGTACGATTTTTGGTGAAAATTACAACTATACCCCTACGAAACTTCGAATGGTGATTTGAGGCACTAAACGATATCGGAATGCATTGAAACCAAAGCCATAAGCTTTGTGAGCATGTGGTAGACAAGAATACCTTAAAATCCCAATGTACGATTTTTGGTGTAAATTACAATTATACCCCTACGAAACTTCGAATGGTGATTTGAGGCACTAAACGATATCGGAATGCATTGAAACCAAAGCCATAAGCTTTGTGAGCATGTGGTAGACAAGAATACCTCAAAATCCCAATGTACGAATTTTGGTGAAAATTACAACTATACCCCTACGAAACTTTGACTGGTGATTTGAGGCACTAAACGATATCGGAATGCATTGAAACCAAAGCCATAAGCTTTGTAAGCAAGTGGTAGACAAGAATACCTCAAAATCCCAATGTACGATTTTTGGTGAGAATTACAACTATACCCCTACGAAACTTCGAATGGTGATTTGAGACACTAAACTATATCGGAATGCATTGAAACCAAAGCCATAAGATTTGTGAGCATTTGATAGACAAGAATACCTCAAAATCCCAATGTACGATTTTTGGTGAAAATTACAACTATACCCCTACGAAACTTCGAATGGTGATTTGAGACACTAAACGATATCGGAATGCATTGAAATCAAAGCCATAAGCTTTGTGAGCATGTGGTAGACAAGAATACCTCAAAATCCCAATGTACGATTTTTGGTGAAAATTATAACTATACCCCTACGAAACTTCGAATGGTGATTTGTGGCACTAAACGATATCGGAATGCATTGAAACCAAAGCCATAAGCTTTGTGAGCATGTGGTAGACAAGAATACCTCAAAATCCCAATTTATGATTTTTGGTGAAAATTACAACTATACCCCTACGAAACTTCGAATGGTGATTTGAGGCACTAAACGATATCGGAATGCATTGAAACCAAAGCCATAAGCTTTGTGAGCATGTGGTAGACAAGAATACCTCAAAATCCCAATGTACAATTTTTGGTGAAAATTTCAACTATACCCCTACGAAACTTCGAATGGTGATTTGTGGCACAAAACGATATCGGAATGCATTGAAACCAAAGCCATAAGCTTTGTGAGCATGTGGTAGACAAGAATACCTCAAAATCCCAATGTACGATTTTTGGTGAGAATTACAACTATACCCCTACAAAACTTCGAATGGTGATTTGAGACACTAAACGATATCGGAATGCATTGAAATCAAAGTCATAAGCTTTGTGAGCATGTGGTAGACAAGAATACCTCAAAATCCCAATGTACGATTTTTGGTGAAAATTATAATTATACCCCTACGAAACTTCGAATGGTGATTTGTGGCACTAAACGATATCGGAATGCATTGAAACCAAAGCCATAAGCTTTGTGAGCATGTGGTCGACAAGAATACCTCAAAATCCCAATGTATGATTTTTGGTGAAAATTACAACTATACCCCTACGAAACTTCGAATGGTGATTTGAGGCACTAAACGATATCGGAATGCATTGAAACCAAAGCCATAAGATTTGTGAGCATGTGATAGACAAGAATACCTCAAAATCCCAATGTACGATTTTTGGTGAAAATTACAACTATACCCCTACGAAACTTCGAATGGTGATTTGTGGCACTAAACGATATCAGAATGCATTAAAACCAAAGCCATAAAAGCTTTGTGAGCATGTGGTAGACAAGAATACCTCAAAATCCCAATGTACGATTTTTGGTGAAAATTACAACTATACCCCTACGAAACTTCGAATGGTGATTTGAGGCACTAAACGATATCGGAATGCATTGAAACCAAAGTCTTAAGCTTTGTGAGCATGTGGTAGACAAGAATACCTCAAAATCCCAATGTACGATTTTTGGTGAGAATTACAACTATACCCCTACAAAACTTCGAATGGTGATTTGAGACACTAAACGATATCGGAATGCATTGAAATCAAAGCCATAAGCTTTGTGAGCATGTGGTAGACAAGAATACCTCAAAATCCCAATGTACGATTTTTGGTGAAAATTATAATTATACCCCTACGAAACTTCGAATGGTGATTTGTGGTACTAAACGATATCGGAATGCATTGAAACCAAAGCCATAAGCTTTGTGAGCATGTGGTCGACAAGAATACCTCAAAATCCCAATGTATGATTTTTGGTGAAAATTACAACTATACCCCTACGAAACTTCGAATGGTGATTTGAGGCACTAAACGATATCGGAATGCATTGAAACCAAAGCCATAAGCTTTGTGAGCATGTGGTAGACAAGAATACCTCAAAATCCCAATGTACGATTTTTGGTGAAAATTTCAACTATACCCATACGAAACTTCGAATGGTGATTTGAGGCACTAAACGATATCGGAATGCTTTGAAACCAAAGTCATAAGCTTTGTGAGCATGTGGTAGACAAGAACACCTCAAAATTTCAATATACGATTTTTGGTGAGAATTACAACTATACCCCTACGAAACTTCGAATGGTGATTTGAGGCACTAAACGATATCGGAATGCATTGAAACCAAAGCCATAAGCTTTGTGAGCATGTGGTAGACAAGAATACCTCAAAATCTCAATGTACGATTTTTGGTGAAAATTTCAACTATACCTCTACGAAACTTCGAATGGTGATTTGAGGCACTAAACGATATCGGAATGCATTGAAACCAAAGCCATAAGCTTTGTGAGCATGTGGTAGACAAGAATACCTCAAAATCCCAATATACGATTTTTGGTGAAAATTTCAACTATACCCCTACGAAACTTCGAATGGTGATTTGTGGCACAAAACGATATCGAAATGCATTGAAACCAAAGCCATAAGCTTTGTGAGCATGTGGTAGACAAGAATACCTCAAAATCCCAATGTACGATTTTTGGTGAAAATTACAACTATACCCCTACGAAACTTCGAATGCTGGTTTGAGGCACTAAACGATATCGTAATGCATTTAAACTAAAGCCATAAGCTTTATGAGCATGTGGTAGACAAGAATACCTCAAAATCCCAATGTACGATTTTTGGTGAGAATTACAACTATACCCCTACGAAACTTCGAATGGTGATTTGAGACACTAAACGATATCGGAATGCATTGAAATCAAAGCCATAAGCTTTGTGAGCATGTGGTAGACAAGAATACCTCAAAATCCCAATGTACGATTTTTGGTGAAAATTTCAACTATACCCCTACGAAACTTCGAATGGTGATTTGTGGCACAAAACGATATCGGAATGCATTGAAACCAAAGCCATAAGCTTTGTGAGCATGTGGTAGACAAGAATACCTCAAAATCCCAATGTACGATTTTTGGTGAAAATTACAACTATACCCCTACGAAACTTCGAATGGTGATTTGAGGCACTAAACGATATCAGAATGCATTGAAACCAAAGTCATAAGCTTTGTGAGCATGTGGTAGACAAGAACACCTCAAAATCCCAATGTATGATTTTTGGTGAAAATTACAACTATACCCCTACGAAACTTCGAATTGTGATTTGTGGCACTAAACGATATCGGAATGCATTGAAACCAAAGCCATAAGCTTTGTGAGCATGTGGTAGACAAGAATACCTCAAAATCCCAATATACGATTTTTGGTGAAAATTTCAACTATACCCCTACGAAACTTCGAATGGTGATTTGTGGCACAAAACGATATCGGAATGCATTAAAACCAAAGCCATAAGCTTTGTGAGCATGTGGTAGACAAGAATACCTCAAAATCCCAATGTACGATTTTTGGAGAAAATTACAACTATACCCCTACGAAACTTCGAATGCTGGTTTGAGGCACTAAACGATATCGTAATGCATTGAAACTAAAGCCATAAGCTTTATGAGCATGTGGTAGACAAGAATACCTCAAAATCCCAATGTACGATTTTTGGTGAGAATTACAACTATACCCCTACGAAACTTCGAATTGTGATTTGAGACACTAAACGATATCGGAATGCATTGAAATCAAAGCCATAAGCTTTGTTAGCATGTGGTAGACAAGAATACCTCAAAATCCCAATGTACGATTTTTGGTGAAAATTATAACTATACACCAACGAAACATCGAATGATGATTTGTGACACTAAACGATATTGGAATGCATTGAAACCAAAGCCATAAGCTTTGTGAGCATGTGGTAGACAAGAATACCTCAAAATCCCAATGTATGATTTTTGGTGAAAATTACAACTATACCCCTACGAAACTTCGAATGGTGATTTGAGGCACTAAACGATATCGGAATGCATTGAAACCAAAGTCATAAGCTTTGTGAGCATGTGGTAGACAAGAATACCTCAAAATCCCAATGTACGATTTTTGGTGAAAATTATAACTATACCCCTACGAAACTTCGAATGGTGATTTGTGGCACTAAACGATATCGGAATGCATTGAAACCAAAGCCATAAGCTTTGTGAGCATGTGGTAGACAAGAATACCTCAAAATCCCAATGTACGATTTTTGGTGAAAATTACAACTATACCCCTACGAAACTTCGAATGCTGGTTTGAGGCACTAAACGATATTGTAATGCATTGAAACTAAAGCCATAAGCTTTATGAGCATGTGGTAGACAAGAATACCTCAAAATCCCAATGTACGATTTTTGGTGAGAATTACAACTATACCCCTACGAAACTTCGAATGGTGATTTGAGACACTAAACGATATCGGAATGCATTGAAATCAAAGCCATAAGCTTTGTGAGCATGTGGTAGACAAGAATACCTCAAAATCCCAATGTACGATTTTTGGTGAAAATTATAACTATACACCAACGAAACATCCAATGATGATTTGTGACACTAAACGATATCGGAATGCATTGAAACCAAAGCCATAAGCTTTGTGAGCATGTGGTAGACAAGAATACCTCAAAATCCCAATGTATGATTTTTGGTGAAAATTACAACTATACCCCTACGAAACTTCGAATGGTGATTTGAGGCACTAAACGATATCGGAATGCATTGAAACCAAAGTCATAAGCTTTGTGAGCATGTGGTAGACAAGAATACCTCAAAATCCCAATGTACGATTTTTGGTGAGAATTACAACTATACCCCTACGAAACTTCGAATGGTGATTTGTGGCACTAAACGATATCGGAATGCATTGAAACCAAAGCCATAAGCTTTGTGAGCATGTGGTAGACAAGAATACCTCAAAATCCCAATGTATGATTTTTGGTGAAAATTACAACTATACCCCTACGAAACTTCGAATGGTGATTTGAGGCACTAAACGATATCGGAATGCATTGAAACCAAAGTCATAAGCTTTGTGAGCATGTGGTAGACAAGAATACCTCAAAATCCCAATGTACGATTTTTGGTGAAAATTATAACTATACCCCTACGAAACTTCGAATGGTGATTTGTGGCACTAAACGATATCGGAATGCATTGAAACCAAAGCCATAAGCTTTGTGAGCATGTGGTAGACAAGAATACCTCAAAATCCCAATGTACGATTTTTGGTGAAAATTACAACTATACCCCTACGAAACTTCGAATGCTGGTTTGAGGCACTAAACGATATTGTAATGCATTGAAACTAAAGCCATAAGCTTTATGAGCATGTGGTAGACAAGAATACCTCAAAATCCCAATGTACGATTTTTGGTGAGAATTACAACTATACCCCTACGAAACTTCGAATGGTGATTTGAGACACTAAACGATATCGGAATGCATTGAAATCAAAGCCATAAGCTTTGTGAGCATGTGGTAGACAAGAATACCTCAAAATCCCAATGTACGATTTTTGGTGAAAATTATAACTATACACCAACGAAACATCCAATGATGATTTGTGACACTAAACGATATCGGAATGCATTGAAACCAAAGCCATAAGCTTTGTGAGCATGTGGTAGACAAGAATACCTCAAAATCCCAATGTATGATTTTTGGTGAAAATTACAACTATACCCCTACGAAACTTCGAATGGTGATTTGAGGCACTAAACGATATCGGAATGCATTGAAACCAAAGTCATAAGCTTTGTGAGCATGTGGTAGACAAGAATACCTCAAAATCCCAATGTACGATTTTTGGTGAGAATTACAACTATACCCCTACGAAACTTCGAATGGTGATTTGTGGCACTAAACGATATCGGAATGCATTGAAACCAAAGCCATAAGCTTTGTGAGCATGTGGTAGACAAGAATACCTCAAAATCCCAATGTATGATTTTTGGTGAAAATTACAACTATACCCCTACGAAACTTCGAATGGTGATTTGAGGCACTAAACGATATCGGAATGCATTGAAACCAAAGCCATAAGCTTTGTGAGCATGTGGTAGACAAGAATACCTCAAAATCTCAATGTACGATTTTTGGTGAAAATTTCAACTATACCCCTACGAAACTTCGAATGGTAATTTGTGGCACAAAACGATATCGGAATGCATTGAAACCAAAGCCATAAGCTTTGTGAGCATGTGGTAGACAAGAATACCTCAAAATCCCAATGTATGATTTTTGGTGAAAATTACAACTATACCCCTACGAAACTTCGAATGGTGATTTGAGGCACTAAACGATATCGGAATGCATTGAAACCAAAGCCATAAGCTTTGTGAGCATGTGGTAGACAAGAATACCTCAAAATCCCAATATACGATTTTTGGTGAGAATTACAACTATACCCCTACGAAACTTCGAATAGTGATTTGAGACACTAAACGATATCGGAATGCATTGAAATCAAAGCCATAAGCTTTGTGAGCATGTGGTAGACAAGAATACCTCAAAATCCCAATTTACGATTTTTGGTGAAAATTATAGCTATACCCCTACGAAACTTCGAATGGTGATTTGTGGCACTAAACGATATCGGAATGCATTGAAACCAAAGCCATAAGCTTTGTGAGCATGTGGTAGACAAGAATACCTCAAAATCCCAATGTATGATTTTTGGTGAAAATTACAACTATACCCCTACGAAACTTCGAATGGTGATTTGTGGCACTAAACGATATCGGAATGCATTGAAACCAAAGCCATAAGCTTTGTGAGCATGTGGTAGACAAGAATACCTCAAAATCCCAATGTATGATTTTTGGTGAAAATTACAACTATACCCCTACGAAACTTCGAATGGTGATTTGAGGCACTAAACGATATCGGAATGCATTGAAACCAAAGCCATAAGCTTTGTGAGCATGTGGTAGACAAGAACACCTCAAAATCCCAATGTATGATTTTTGGTGAAAATTACAACTATACCCCTACGAAACTTCGAATGGTGATTTGTGGCACTAAACGATATCGGAATGCATTGAAACCAAATCCATAAGCTTTGTGAGCATGTGGTAGACAAGAATACCTCAAAATCCCAATATACGATTTTTGGTGAAAATTTCAACTATACCCCTACGAAACTTCGAATGGTGATTTGTGGCACAAAACGATATCGGAATGCATTGAAACCAAAGCCATAAGCTTTGTGAGCATGTGGTAGACAAGAATACCTCAAAATCCCAATGTAAGATTTTTGGAGAAAATTACAACTATACCCCTACGAAACTTCGAATGCTGGTTTGAGGCACTAAACGATATCGTAATGCATTGAAACTAAAGCCATAAGCTTTATGAGCATGTGGTAGACAAGAATACCTCAAAATCCCAATGTACGATTTTTGGTGAGAATTACAACTATACCCCTACGAAACTTCGAATTGTGATTTGAGACACTAAACGATATCGGAATGCATTGAAATCAAAGCCATAAGCTTTGTGAGCATGTGGTAGACAAGAATACCTCAAAATCCCAATGTACGATTTTTGGTGAAAATTATAACTATACACCAACGAAACATCGAATGATGATTTGTGACACTAAACGATATTGGAATGCATTGAAACCAAAGCCATAAGCTTTGTGAGCATGTGGTAGACAAGAATACCTCAAAATCCCAATGTATGATTTTTGGTGAAAATTACAACTATACCCCTACTAAACTTCGAATGGTGATTTGAGGCACTAAACGATATCGGAATGCATTGAAACCAAAGTCATAAGCTTTGTGAGCATGTGGTAGACAAGAATACCTCAAAATCCCAATGTACGATTTTTGGTGAAAATTATAACTATACCCCTACGAAACTTCGAATGGTGATTTGTGGCACTAAACGATATCGGAATGCATTGAAACCAAAGCCATAAGCTTTGTGAGCATGTGGTAGACAAGAATACCTCAAAATCCCAATGTACGATTTTTGGTGAAAATTACAACTATACCCCTACAAAACTTCGAATGCTGGTTTGAGGCACTAAACGATATCGTAATGCATTGAAACTAAAGCCATAAGCTTTATGAGCATGTGGTAGACAAGAATACCTCAAAATCCCAATGTACGATTTTTGGTGAGAATTACAACTATACCCCTACGAAACTTCGAATGGTGATTTGAGACACTAAACGATATCGGAATGCATTGAAATCAAAGCCATAAGCTTTGTGAGCATGTGGTAGACAAGAATACCTCAAAATCCCAATGTACGATTTTTGGTGAAAATTATAACTATACACCAACGAAACATCCAATGATGATTTGTGACACTAAACGATATCGAAATGCATTGAAACCAAAGCCATAAGCTTTGTGAGCATGTGGTAGACAAGAATACCTCAAAATCCCAATGTATGATTTTTGGTGAAAATTACAACTATACCCCTACGAAACTTCGAATGGTGATTTGAGGCACTAAACGATATCGGAATGCATTGAAACCAAAGTCATAAGCTTTGTGAGCATGTGGTAGACAAGAATACCTCAAAATCCCAATGTATGATTTTTGGTGAAAATTACAACTATACCCCTACGAAACTTCGAATGGTGATTTGAGGCACTAAACGATGTCGGAATGCATTGGAACCAAAGCCATAAGCTTTGTGAGCATGTGATAGACAAGAATACCTCAAAATCCCAATGTACGATTTTCGGTGAAAATTACAACAATACCCCTACGAAACTTTAAATGGTGATTTGAGGCACCAAATGATGTCGGAATGCATTGGAACCAAAGCCTTAAGCTTTGATAGCATGTGATAGACAAGAATTTCTCAATATCCCAATGTACGATTTTCTGTGAAAATTACAATTGTACCCCTACGAAACTTCAAATGGTGACTTGAGGCACCAAACGATGTCGGAATGCATTGGAACCAAAGCCAAAAGCTTTGTGAGCATGTGATAGACAAGAATACCTCAAAATCCCAATGTACGATTTTCGGTGAAAATTACAACTCTACCCCTACGAAACTTCGAATGGTGATTTGAGGCACGAAACGATGTCGAAATGCATTGGAACCAAAGCCATAAGCTTTGTGAGCATGTGATAGACAAGAATACCTCAAAACCCCAATGTACGATTTTCGGTGAAAATTACAACTATACCCCTACGAACTTTCGAATGGTGATTTGAGGCACCAAACGATGTCGGAATGCATTGGAACCTAAGCCATAAGCTTTGTGAGCATGTGATAGACAAGAATACCTCAAAATCCCAATGTACGATTTTCGGTGAAAATTACAACTATACCCCTACGAAACTTCGAATGGTGACTTGAGGCACCAAATGATGTCGGAATGCATTGGAACCAAAGCCTTAAGCTTTGATAGCATGTGATAGACAAGAATTCCTCAATATCCCAATGTACGATTTTTTGTGAAAATTACAATTGTACCCCTACGAAACTTCAAATGGTGACTTGAGGCACCAAACGATGTCGGAATGCATTGGAACCAAAGCCATAAGCTTTGTGAGCATGTGATAGACAAGAATACCTCAAAATCCCAATGTACGATTTTCGGTGAAAATTACAACTATACCCCTACGAAACTTTGAATGGTGATTTGAGGCACGAAACGATGTCGAAATGCATTGGAACCAAAGCCAAAAGCTTTGTGAGCATGTGATAGACAAGAATACCTCAAAATCCCAATGTACGATTTTCGGTGAAAATTACAACTCTACCCCTACGAAACTTTGAATGGTGATTTGAGGCACGAAACGATGTCGAAATGCATTGGAACCAAAGCCATAAGCTTTGTGAGCATGTGATAGACAAGAATACCTCAAAACCCCAATGTACGATTTTCGGTGAAAATTACAACTATACCCCTACGAAACTTCGAATGGTGATTTGAGGCACCAAACGATGTCGGAATGCATTGGAACCTAAGCCATAAGCTTTGTGAGCATGTGATAGACAAGAATACCTCAAAATCCCAATGTACGATTTTCGGTGAAAATTACAACTATACCCCTACGAAACTTCGAATGGTGACTTGAGGCACCAAATGATGTCGGAATGCATTGGAACCAAAGCCTTAAGCTTTGATAGCATGTGATAGACAAGAATTCCTCAATATCCCAATGTACGATTTTCTGTGAAAATTACAATTGTACCCCTACGAAACTTCAAATGGTGACTTGAGGCACCAAACGATGTCGGAATGCATTGGAACCAAAGCCATAAGCTTTGTGAGCATGTGATAGACAAGAATACCTCAAAATCCCAATGTACGATTTTCGGTGAAAATTACAACAATACCCCTACGAAACTTTGAATGGTGATTTGAGGCACGAAACGATGTCGAAATGCATTGGAACCAATGCCATAAGCTTTGTGAGCATGTGATAGACAAGAATACCTCAAAATCCCAATGTACGATTTTCGGTGAAAATTACAACTCTACCCCTACGAAACTTCGAATGGTGACTTGAGGCACCAAACGATGTCGGAATGCATTGGAACCAAAGCCATAAGATTTGTGAGCATGTGATAGACAAGAATACCTCAAAATCCCAATGTACGATTTTCGGTAAAAATTACAACTATACCCCTACGAAACTTCGAATGGTGATTTGAGGCACCAAACGATGTCGGAATGCATTGGAACCAAAGCCATAAGCTTTGTGAGCATTTGATAGACAAGAATACCTCAAAATCCCAATGTACGATTTACGGTGAAAATTACACCTATACCCCTACGAAACTTCGAATAGTGATTTGAGGCACCAAACGATGTCGGAATGCATTGGAACCAAAGCCATAAGCTTTGTGAGCATGTGATAGACGAGAATACCTCAAAAACCCAATGTACGATTTTCGGTGAAAATTATAACTATACCCCTACGAAACTTCGAATGGTGATTTGAGGCACCAAATGATGTCGGAATGCATTGGAACCAAAGCCATAAGCTTTGTGAGCATGTGATAGACAAGAATACCTCAAAATCCCAATGTACGATTTTTGGTGAAAATTACAACTATACCCCTACGAAACTTCGAATGGTGACTTGAGGCACCAAATGATGTCGGAATGCATTGGAACCAAAGCCTTAAGCTTTGATAGCATGTGATAGACAAGAATTCCTCAATATCCCAATGTACGATTTTCTTTAAAATTACAATTGTACCCCTACGAAACTTCAAATGGTGACTTGAGGCACCAAACGATGTCGGAATGCATTGGAACCAAAGCCATAAGCTTTGGGAGCATGTGATAGACAAGAATACCTCAAAATCCCAATGTACGATTTTCGGTGAAAATTACAACAATACCCCTACGAAACTTTAAATGGTGATTTGAGGCACCAAATGATGTCGGAATGCATTGGAACCAAAGCCTTAAGCTTTGATAGCATGTGATAGACAAGAATTTCTCAATATCCCAATGTACGATTTTCTGTGAAAATTACAATTGTACCCCTACGAAACTTCAAATGGTGACTTGAGGCACCAAACGATGTCGGAATGCATTGGAACCAAAGCCAAAAGCTTTGTGAGCATGTGATAGACAAGAATACCTCAAAATCCCAATGTACGATTTTCGGTGAAAATTACAACTCTACCCCTACGAAACTTCGAATGGTGATTTGAGGCACGAAACGATGTCGAAATGCATTGGAACCAAAGCCATAAGCTTTGTGAGCATGTGATAGACAAGAATACCTCAAAACCCCAATGTACGATTTTCGGTGAAAATTACAACTATACCCCTACGAAACTTCGAATGGTGATTTGAGGCACCAAACGATGTCGGAATGCATTGGAACCTAAGCCATAAGCTTTGTGAGCATGTGATAGACAAGAATACCTCAAAATCCCAATGTACGATTTTCGGTGAAAATTACAACTATACCCCTACGAAACTTCGAATGGTGACTTGAGGCACCAAATGATGTCGGAATGCATTGGAACCAAAGCCTTAAGCTTTGATAGCATGTGATAGACAAGAATTCCTCAATATCCCAATGTACGATTTTCTGTGAAAATTACAATTGTACCCCTACGAAACTTCAAATGGTGACTTGAGGCACCAAACGATGTCGGAATGCATTGGAACCAAAGCCATAAGCTTTGTGAGCATGTGATAGACAAGAATACCTCAAAATCCCAATGTACGATTTTCGGTGAAAATTACAACAATACCCTTACGAAACTTTGAATGGTGATTTGAGGCACGAAACGATGTCGAAATGCATTGGAACCAATGCCATAAGCTTTGTGAGCATGTGATAGACAAGAATACCTCAAAATCCCAATGTACGATTTTCGGTGAAAATTACAACTCTACCCCTACGAAACTTCAAATGGTGACTTGAGGCACCAAACGATGTCGGAATGCATTGGAACCAAAGCCATAAGATTTGTGAGCATGTGATAGACAAGAATACCTCAAAATCCCAATGTACAATTTTCGGTAAAAATTACAACTATACTCCTACGAAACTTCGAATGGTGATTTGAGGCACCAAACGATGTCGGAATGCATTGGAACCAAAGCCATAAGCTTTGTGAGCATTTGATAGACAAGAATACCTCAAAATCCCAATGTACGATTTACGGTGAAAATTACACCTATACCCCTACGAAACTTCGAATAGTGATTTGAGGCACCAAACGATGTCGGAATGCATTGGAACCAAAGCCATAAGCTTTGTGAGCATGTGATAGACGAGAATACCTCAAAAACCCAATGTACGATTTTCGGTGAAAATTATAACTATACCCCTACGAAACTTCGAATGGTGATTTGAGGCACCAAATGATGTCAGAATGCATTGGAACCAAAGCCATAAGCTTTGTGAGCATGTGATAGACAAGAATACCTCAAAATCCCAATGTACGATTTTTGGTGAAAATTACAACTATACCCCTACGAAACTTCGAATGGTGACTTGAGGCACCAAATGATGTCGGAATGCATTGGAACCAAAGCCTTAAGCTTTGATAGCATGTGATAGACAAGAATTCCTCAATATCCCAATGTACGATTTTCTGTGAAAATTACAATTGTACCCCTACGAAACTTCAAATGGTGACTTGAGGCACCAAACGATGTCGGAATGCATTGGAACCAAAGCCATAAGCTTTGGGAGCATGTGATAGACAAGAATACCTCAAAATCCCAATGTACGATTTTCGGTGAAAATTACAACAATACCCCTACGAAACTTTGAATGGTGATTTGAGGCACGAAACGATGTCGAAATGCATTGGAACCAAAGCCTTAAGCTTTGATAGCATGTGATAGATAAGAATACCTCAAAATCCCAATGTACGATTTTCGGTGAAAATTACAACTATACCCCTACGAAACATCGAATGGTGACTTGAGGCACCAAACGATGTCGGAATGCATTGGAACCAATGCCATAAGGTTTGTGAGCATATGATAGACAAGAATACCTCAAAATCCCAATGTACGATTTTCGGAGAAAATTACAACTATACCCCTACGAAACTTTGAATGGTGATTTGAGGCACCAAACGATGTCGGAATGCATTGGAACCAAAGCCATAAGCTTTGATAGCATGTGATAGACAAGAATTCCTCAATATCCCAATGTACGATTTTCTGTGAAAATTACAATTGTACCCCTACGAAACTTCAAATGGTGACTTGAGGCACCAAACGATGTCGGAATGCATTGGAACCAAAGCCATAAGCTTTGTGAGATTGTGATAGACAAGAATACCTCAAAATCCCAATGTACGATTTTCGGTGAAAATTACTACTATACCCCTACAAACTTCGAATGGTGACTTGAGGCACCAAACGATGTCGGAATGCATTGGAACCAAAGCCTTAAGCTTTGATAGCATGTGATAGATAAGAATACCTCAAAATCCCAATGTACGATTTTCGGTGAAAATTACAACTATACCCCTACGAAACATCGAATGGTGACTTGAGGCACCAAACGATGTCGGAATGCATTGGAACCAAAGCCATAAGGTTTGTGAGCATATGATAGACAAGAATACCTCAAAATCCCAATGTATGATTTTCGGAGAAAATTACAACTATACCCCTACGAAACTTTGAATGGTGATTTGAGGCACCAAACGATGTCGGAATGCATTGGAACCAAAGCCATAAGCTTTGTGAGCATGTGATAGACAAGAATACCTAAAAATCCCAATGTACGATTTTCGATGAAAATTACAACTATACCCCTACGAAACTTCGAATGGTGACTTGAGGCACCAAACGATGTCGGAATGCATTGGAACCAAAGCCATAAGCTTTGTGAGCATGTGATAGACAAGAATACCTCAAAATTCCAATGTACGATTTACGGTGAAAATTACACCTATACCCCTACGAAACTTCGAATGGTGACTTGAGGCACCAAACGATGTCGGAATGCATTGGAACCAAAGCCATAAGCTTTGTGAGCTTGTGATAGACAAGAATACCTCAAAATCCCAATGTACGATTTACTGTGCACATTACAACTATAACCCTACGAAACTTCGAATGGTGATTTGAGGCACCAAACGATGTCGGAATGCATTGGAACCAAAGCCATAAGCTTTGTGAGCATGTGATAGACAAGAATACCTCAAAATCCCAATGTACGATTTTTGGAGAAAATTACAACTATACCCCTACGAAACTTCGAATGGTGACTTGAGGCACCAAACGATGTCGGAATGCATTGGAACCAAAGCCATAAGCTTTGTGAGCATGTGATAGACAAGAATACCTCAAATTCTCAATGTACGATTTTCGGTGAAAATTACAACTATACCCCTACGAAACTTCGAATGGTGATTTGAGGCACCAAACGATGTCGGAATGCATTGGAACCAAAGCCATAAGCTTTGTGAGCATGTGATAGACAAGAATACCTCAAAACCCCAATGTACGATTTTCGGTGAAAATTACAACTATACCCCTACGAAACTTCGAATGGTGATTTGAGGCACCAAACGATGTCGGAATGCATTGGAACCTAAGCCATAAGCTTTGTGAGCATGTGATAGACAAGAATACCTCAAAATCCCAATGTACGATTTTCGGTGAAAATTACAACTATACCCCTACGAAACTTCGAATGGTGACTTGAGGCACCAAATGATGTCGGAATGCATTGGAACCAAAGCCTTAAGCTTTGATAGCATGTGATAGACAAGAATTCCTCAATATCCCAATGTACGATTTTCTGTGAAAATTACAATTGTACCCCTACGAAACTTCAAATGGTGACTTGAGGCACCAAACGATGTCGGAATGCATTGGAACCAAAGCCATAAGCTTTGTGAGCATGTGATAGACAAAAATACCTCAAAATCCCAATGTACGATTTTCGGTGAAAATTACAACAATACCCCTACGAAACTTTGAATGGTGATTTGAGGCACGAAACGATGTCGAAATGCATTGGAACCAAAGCCATAAGCTTTGTGAGCATGTGATAGACAAGAATACCTCAAAACCCCAATGTACGATTTTCGGTGAAAATTACAACTATACCCCTACGAAACTTCGAATGGTGATTTGAGGCACCAAACGATGTCGGAATGCATTGGAACCTAAGCCATAAGCTTTGTGAGCATGTGATAGACAAGAATACCTCAAAATCCCAATGTACGATTTTCGGTGAAAATTACAACTATACCCCTACGAAACTTCGAATGGTGACTTGAGGCACCAAATGATGTCGGAATGCATTGGAACCAAAGCCTTAAGCTTTGATAGCATGTGATAGACAAGAATTCCTCAATATCCCAATGTACGATTTTCTGTGAAAATTACAATTGTACCCCTACGAAACTTCAAATGGTGACTTGAGGCACCAAACGATGTCGGAATGCATTGGAACCAAAGCCATAAGCTTTGTGAGCATGTGATAGACAAGAATACTTCAAAATCCCAATGTACGATTTTCGGTGAAAATTACAACAATACCCCTACGAAACTTTGAATGGTGATTTGAGGCACGAAACGATGTCGAAATGCATTGGAACCAAAGCCATAAGCTTTGTGAGCATGTGATAGACAAGAATACCTCAAAACCCCAATGTACGATTTTCGGTGAAAATTACAACTATACCCCTACGAAACTTCGAATGGTGATTTGAGGCACCAAACGATGTCGGAATGCATTGGAACCTAAGCCATAAGCTTTGTGAGCATGTGATAGACAAGAATACCTCAAAATCCCAATGTACGATTTTCGGTGAAAATTACAACTATACCCCTACGAAACTTCGAATGGTGACTTGAGGCACCAAACGATGTCGGAATGCATTGGAACCAAAGCCATAAGCTTTGTGAGCATGTGATAGACAAGAATACCTCAAAATCCCAATGTACGATTTTCGGTGAAAATTACAACTATACCCCTACGAAACTTCGAATGGTGACTTGAGGCACCAAACGATGTCGGAATGCATTGGAACCTAAGCCATAAGCTTTGTGAGCATGTGATAGACTAAGCTTTGATAGCATGTGATAGACAAGAATTCCTCAATATCCCAATGTACGATTTTCTGTGAAAATTACAATTGTACCCCTACGAAACTTCAAATGGTGACTTGAGGCACCAAACGATGTCGGAATGCATTGGAACCAAAGCCATAAGCTTTGTGAGCATGTGATAGACAAGAATACCTCAAAATCCCAATGTACGATTTTCGGTGAAAATTACAACAATACCCCTACGAAACTTTGAATGGTGATTTGAGGCACGAAACGATGTCGAAATGCATTGGAACCAATGCCATAAGCTTTGTGAGCATGTGATAGACAAGAATACCTCAAAATCCCAATGTACGATTTTCGGTGAAAATTACAACTCTACCCCTACGAAACTTCGAATGGTGACTTGAGGCACCAAACGATGTCGGAATGCATTGGAACCAAAGCCATAAGATTTGTGAGCATGTGATAGACAAGAATACCTCAAAATCCCAATGTACGATTTTCGGTAAAAATTACAACTATACCCCTACGAAACTTCGAATGGTGATTTGAGGCACCAAACGATGTCGGAATGCATTGGAACCAAAGCCATAAGCTTTGTGAGCATTTGATAGACAAGAATACCTCAAAATCCCAATGTACGATTTACGGTGAAAATTACACCTATACCCCTACGAAACTTCGAATAGTGATTTGAGGCACCAAACGATGTCGGAATGCATTGGAACCAAAGCCATAAGCTTTGTGAGCATGTGATAGACGAGAATACCTCAAAAACCCAATGTACGATTTTCGGTGAAAATTATAACTATACCCCTACGAAACTTCGAATGGTGATTTGAGGCACCAAATGATGTCGGAATGCATTGGAACCAAAGCCATAAGCTTTGTGAGCATGTGATAGACAAGAATACCTCAAAATCCCAATGTACGATTTTTGGTGAAAATTACAACTATACCCCTACGAAACTTCGAATGGTGACTTGAGGCACCAAATGATGTCGGAATGCATTGGAACCAAAGCCTTAAGCTTTGATAGCATGTGATAGACAAGAATTCCTCAATACCCCAATGTACGATTTTCTTTAAAATTACAATTGTACCCCTACGAAACTTCAAATGGTGACTTGAGGCACCAAACGATGTCGGAATGCATTGGAACCAAAGCCATAAGCTTTGGGAGCATGTGATAGACAAGAATACCTCAAAATCCCAATGTACGATTTTCGGTGAAAATTACAACTATACCCCTACGAAACTTCGAATGGTGACTTGAGGCACCAAATGATGTCGGAATGCATTGGAACCAAAGCCTTAAGCTTTGATAGCATGTGATAGACAAGAATTCCTCAATATCCCAATGTACGATTTTCTGTGAAAATTACAATTGTACCCCTACGAAACTTCAAATGGTGACTTGAGGCACCAAACGATGTCGGAATGCATTGGAACCAAAGCCATAAGCTTTGTGAGCATGTGATAGACAAGAATACCTCAAAATCCCAATGTACGATTTTCGGTGAAAATTACAACAATACCCCTACGAAACTTTGAATGGTGATTTGAGGCACGAAACGATGTCGAAATGCATTGGAACCAAAGCCATAAGCTTTGTGAGCATGTGATAGACAAGAATACCTCAAAACCCCAATGTACGATTTTCGGTGAAAATTACAACTATACCCCTACGAAACTTCGAATGGTGATTTGAGGCACCAAACGATGTCGGAATGCATTGGAACCTAAGCCATAAGCTTTGTGAGCATGTGATAGACAAGAATACCTCAAAATCCCAATGTACGATTTTCGGTGAAAATTACAACTATACCCCTACGAAACTTCGAATGGTGACTTGAGGCACCAAACGATGTCGGAATGCATTGGAACCAAAGCCATAAGCTTTGTGAGCATGTGATAGACAAGAATACCTCAAAATCCCAATGTACGATTTTCGGTGAAAATTACAACTATACCCCTACGAAACTTCGAATGGTGACTTGAGGCACCAAACGATGTCGGAATGCATTGGAACCTAAGCCATAAGCTTTGTGAGCATGTGATAGACTAAGCTTTGATAGCATGTGATAGACAAGAATTCCTCAATATCCCAATGTACGATTTTCTGTGAAAATTACAATTGTACCCCTACGAAACTTCAAATGGTGACTTGAGGCACCAAACGATGTCGGAATGCATTGGAACCAAAGCCATAAGCTTTGTGAGCATGTGATAGACAAGAATACCTCAAAATCCCAATGTACGATTTTCGGTGAAAATTACAACAATACCCCTACGAAACTTTGAATGGTGATTTGAGGCACGAAACGATGTCGAAATGCATTGGAACCAATGCCATAAGCTTTGTGAGCATGTGATAGACAAGAATACCTCAAAATCCCAATGTACGATTTTCGGTGAAAATTACAACTCTACCCCTACGAAACTTCGAATGGTGACTTGAGGCACCAAACGATGTCGGAATGCATTGGAACCAAAGCCATAAGATTTGTGAGCATGTGATAGACAAGAATACCTCAAAATCCCAATGTACGATTTTCGGTAAAAATTACAACTATACCCCTACGAAACTTCGAATGGTGATTTGAGGCACCAAACGATGTCGGAATGCATTGGAACCAAAGCCATAAGCTTTGTGAGCATTTGATAGACAAGAATACCTCAAAATCCCAATGTACGATTTACGGTGAAAATTACACCTATACCCCTACGAAACTTCGAATAGTGATTTGAGGCACCAAACGATGTCGGAATGCATTGGAACCAAAGCCATAAGCTTTGTGAGCATGTGATAGACGAGAATACCTCAAAAACCCAATGTACGATTTTCGGTGAAAATTATAACTATACCCCTACGAAACTTCGAATGGTGATTTGAGGCACCAAATGATGTCGGAATGCATTGGAACCAAAGCCATAAGCTTTGTGAGCATGTGATAGACAAGAATACCTCAAAATCCCAATGTACGATTTTTGGTGAAAATTACAACTATACCCCTACGAAACTTCGAATGGTGACTTGAGGCACCAAATGATGTCGGAATGCATTGGAACCAAAGCCTTAAGCTTTGATAGCATGTGATAGACAAGAATTCCTCAATATCCCAATGTACGATTTTCTTTAAAATTACAATTGTACCCCTACGAAACTTCAAATGGTGACTTGAGGCACCAAACGATGTCGGAATGCATTGGAACCAAAGCCATAAGCTTTGGGAGCATGTGATAGACAAGAATACCTCAAAATCCCAATGTACGATTTTCGGTGAAAATTACAACAATACCCCTACGAAACTTTAAATGGTGATTTGAGGCACCAAATGATGTCGGAATGCATTGGAACCAAAGCCTTAAGCTTTGATAGCATGTGATAGACAGGAATTTCTCAATATCCCAATGTACGATTTTCTGTGAAAATTACAATTGTACCCCTACGAAACTTCAAATGGTGACTTGAGGCACCAAACGATGTCGGAATGCATTGGAACCAAAGCCAAAAGCTTTGTGAGCATGTGATAGACAAGAATACCTCAAAATCCCAATGTACGATTTTCGGTGAAAATTACAACTCTACCCCTACGAAACTTCGAATGGTGATTTGAGGCACGAAACGATGTCGAAATGCATTGGAACCAAAGCCATAAGCTTTGTGAGCATGTGATAGACAAGAATACCTCAAAACCCCAATGTACGATTTTCGGTGAAAATTACAACTATACCCCTACGAAACTTCGAATGGTGATTTGAGGCACCAAACGATGTCGGAATGCATTGGAACCTAAGCCATAAGCTTTGTGAGCATGTGATAGACAAGAATACCTCAAAATCCCAATGTACGATTTTCGGTGAAAATTACAACTATACCCCTACGAAACTTCGAATGGTGACTTGAGGCACCAAATGATGTCGGAATGCATTGGAACCAAAGCCTTAAGCTTTGATAGCATGTGATAGACAAGAATTCCTCAATATCCCAATGTACGATTTTCTGTGAAAATTACAATTGTACCCCTACGAAACTTCAAATGGTGACTTGAGGCACCAAACGATGTCGGAATGCATTGGAACCAAAGCCATAAGCTTTGTGAGCATGTGATAGACAAGAATACCTCAAAATCCCAATGTACGATTTTCGGTGAAAATTACAACAATACCCTTACGAAACTTTGAATGGTGATTTGAGGCACGAAACGATGTCGAAATGCATTGGAACCAAAGCCATAAGCTTTGTGAGCATGTGATAGACAAGAATACCTCAAAATCCCAATGTACGATTTTCGGTGAAAATTACAACTCTACCCCTACGAAACTTCAAATGGTGACTTGAGGCACCAAACGATGTCGGAATGCATTGGAATCAAAGCCATAAGATTTGTGAGCATGTGATAGACAAGAATACCTCAAAATCCCAATGTACAATTTTCGGTAAAAATTACAACTATACCCCTACGAAACTTCGAATGGTGATTTGAGGCACCAAACGATGTCGGAATGCATTGGAACCAAAGCCATAAGCTTTGTGAGCATTTGATAGACAAGAATACCTCAAAATCCCAATGTACGATTTACGGTGAAAATTACACCTATACCCCTACGAAACTTCGAATAGTGATTTGAGGCACCAAACGATGTCGGAATGCATTGGAACCAAAGCCATAAGCTTTGTGAGCATGTGATAGACGAGAATACCTCAAAAACCCAATGTACGATTTTCGGTGAAAATTATAACTATACCCCTACGAAACTTCGAATGGTGATTTGAGGCACCAAATGATGTCAGAATGCATTGGAACCAAAGCCATAAGCTTTGTGAGCATGTGATAGACAAGAATACCTCAAAATCCCAATGTACGATTTTTGGTGAAAATTACAACTATACCCCTACGAAACTTCGAATGGTGACTTGAGGCACCAAATGATGTCGGAATGCATTGGAACCAAAGCCTTAAGCTTTGATAGCATGTGATAGACAAGAATTCCTCAATATCCCAATGTACGATTTTCTGTGAAAATTACAATTGTACCCCTACGAAACTTCAAATGGTGACTTGAGGCACCAAACGATGTCGGAATGCATTGGAACCAAAGCCATAAGCTTTGGGAGCATGTGATAGACAAGAATACCTCAAAATCCCAATGTACGATTTTCGGTGAAAATTACAACAATACCCCTACGAAACTTTGAATGGTGATTTGAGGCACGAAACGATGTCGAAATGCATTGGAACCAAAGCCTTAAGCTTTGATAGCATGTGATAGATAAGAATACCTCAAAATCCCAATGTACGATTTTCGGTGAAAATTACAACTATACCCCTACGAAACATCGAATGGTGACTTGAGGCACCAAACGATGTCGGAATGCATTGGAACCAATGCCATAAGGTTTGTGAGCATATGATAGACAAGAATACCTCAAAATCCCAATGTACGATTTTCGGAGAAAATTACAACTATACCCCTACGAAACTTTGAATGGTGATTTGAGGCACCAAACGATGTCGGAATGCATTGGAACCAAAGCCATAAGCTTTGATAGCATGTGATAGACAAGAATTCCTCAATATCCCAATGTACGATTTTCTGTGAAAATTACAATTGTACCCCTACGAAACTTCAAATGGTGACTTGAGGCACCAAACGATGTCGGAATGCATTGGAACCAAAGCCATAAGCTTTGTGAGATTGTGATAGACAAGAATACCTCAAAATCCCAATGTACGATTTTCGGTGAAAATTACTACTATACCCCTACAAACTTCGAATGGTGACTTGAGGCACCAAACGATGTCGGAATGCATTGGAACCAAAGCCTTAAACTTTGATAGCATGTGATAGATAAGAATACCTCAAAATCCCAATGTACGATTTTCGGTGAAAATTACAACTATACCCCTACGAAACATCGAATGGTGACTTGAGGCACCAAACGATGTCGGAATGCATTGGAACCAATGCCATAAGGTTTGTGAGCATATGATAGACAAGAATACCTCAAAATCCCAATGTACGATTTTCGGAGAAAATTACAACTATACCCCTACGAAACTTTGAATGGTGATTTGAGGCACCAAACGATGTCGGAATGCATTGGAACCAAAGCCATAAGCTTTGATAGCATGTGATAGACAAGAATTCCTCAATATCCCAATGTACGATTTTCTGTGAAAATTACAATTGTACCCCTACGAAACTTCAAATGGTGACTTGAGGCACCAAACGATGTCGGAATGCATTGGAACCAAAGCCATAAGCTTTGTGAGATTGTGATAGACAAGAATACCTCAAAATCCCAATGTACGATTTTCGGTGAAAATTACTACTATACCCCTACAAACTTCGAATGGTGACTTGAGGCACCAAACGATGTCGGAATGCATTGGAACCAAAGCCTTAAACTTTGATAGCATGTGATAGATAAGAATACCTCAAAATCCCAATGTACGATTTTCGGTGAAAATTATAACTATACCCCTACGAAACTTCGAATGGTGACTTGAGGCACCAAACGATGTCGGAATGCATTGGAACCAAAGCCATAAGCTTTGTGAGCTTGTGATAGACAAGAATACCTCAAAATCCCAATGTACGATTTACTGTGCACATTACAACTATAACCCTACGAAACTTCGAATGGTGATTTGAGGCACCAAACGATGTCGGAATGCATTGGAACCAAAGCCATAAGCTTTGTGAGCATGTGATAGACAAGAATACCTCAAAATCCCAATGTACGATTTTTGGAGAAAATTACAACTATACCCCTACGAAACTTCGAATGGTGACTTGAGGCACCAAACGATGTCGGAATGCATTGGAACCAAAGCCATAAGCTTTGTGAGCATGTGATAGACAAGAATACCTCAAATTCTCAATGTACGATTTTCGGTGAAAATTACAACTATACCCCTACGAAACTTCGAATGGTGATTTGAGGCACCAAACGATGTCGGAATGCATTGGAACCAAAGCCATAAGCTTTGTGAGCATGTGATAGACAAGAATACCTCAAAACCCCAATGTACGATTTTCGGTGAAAATTACAACTATACCCCTACGAAACATCGAATGGTGACTTGAGGCACCAAACGATGTCGGAATGCATTGGAACCAAAGCCATAAGGTTTGTGAGCATATGATAGACAAGAATACCTCAAAATCCCAATGTATGATTTTCGGAGAAAATTACAACTATACCCCTACGAAACTTTGAATGGTGATTTGAGGCACCAAACGATGTCGGAATGCATTGGAACCAAAGCCATAAGCTTTGTGAGCATGTGATAGACAAGAATACCTAAAAATCCCAATGTACGATTTTCGATGAAAATTACAACTATACCCCTACGAAACTTCGAATGGTGACTTGAGGCACCAAACGATGTCGGAATGCATTGGAACCAAAGCCATAAGCTTTGTGAGCATGTGATAGACAAGAATACCTCAAAATCCCAATGTACGATTTACGGTGAAAATTACACCTATACCCCTACGAAACTTCGAATGGTGACTTGAGGCACCAAACGATGTCGGAATGCATTGAAACCAAAGCCATAAGCTTTGTGAGCTTGTGATAGACAAGAATACCTCAAAATCCCAATGTACGATTTACTGTGCACATTACAACTATAACCCTACGAAACTTCGAATGGTGATTTGAGGCACCAAACGATGTCGGAATGCATTGGAACCAAAGCCATAAGCTTTGTGAGCATGTGATAGACAAGAATACCTCAAAACCCCAATGTACGATTTTCGGTGAAAATTACAACTATACCCCTACGAAACTTCGAATGGTGATTTGAGGCACCAAACGATGTCGGAATGCATTGGAACCTAAGCCATAAGCTTTGTGAGCATGTGATAGACAAGAATACCTCAAAATCCCAATGTACGATTTTCGGTGAAAATTACAACTATACCCCTACGAAACTTCGAATGGTGACTTGAGGCACCAAATGATGTCGGAATGCATTGGAACCAAAGCCTTAAGCTTTGATAGCATGTGATAGACAAGAATTCCTCAATATCCCAATGTACGATTTTCTGTGAAAATTACAATTGTACCCCTACGAAACTTCAAATGGTGACTTGAGGCACCAAACGATGTCGGAATGCATTTGAACCAAAGCCATAAGCTTTGTGAGCATGTGATAGACAAGAATACCTCAAAATCCCAATGTACGATTTTCGGTGAAAATTACAACAATACCCCTACGAAACTTTGAATGGTGATTTGAGGCACGAAACGATGTCGAAATGCATTGGAACCAAAGCCATAAGCTTTGTGAGCATGTGATAGACAAGAATACCTCAAAACCCCAATGTACGATTTTCGGTGAAAATTACAACTATACCCCTACGAAACTTCGAATGGTGATTTGAGGCACCAAACGATGTCGGAATGCATTGGAACCTAAGCCATAAGCTTTGTGAGCATGTGATAGACAAGAATACCTCAAAATCCCAATGTACGATTTTCGGTGAAAATTACAACTATACCCCTACGAAACTTCGAATGGTGACTTGAGGCACCAAATGATGTCGGAATGCATTGGAACCAAAGCCTTAAGCTTTGATAGCATGTGATAGACAAGAATTCCTCAATATCCCAATGTACGATTTTCTGTGAAAATTACAATTGTACCCCTACGAAACTTCAAATGGTGACTTGAGGCACCAAACGATGTCGGAATGCATTGGAACCAAAGCCATAAGCTTTGTGAGCATGTGATAGACAAGAATACCTCAAAATCCCAATGTACGATTTTCGGTGAAAATTACAACAATACCCCTACGAAACTTTGAATGGTGATTTGAGGCACGAAACGATGTCGAAATGCATTGGAACCAAAGCCATAAGCTTTGTGAGCATGTGATAGACAAGAATACCTCAAAACCCCAATGTACGATTTTCGGTGAAAATTACAACTATACCCCTACGAAACTTCGAATGGTGATTTGAGGCACCAAACGATGTCGGAATGCATTGGAACCTAAGCCATAAGCTTTGTGAGCATGTGATAGACAAGAATACCTCAAAATCCCAATGTACGATTTTCGGTGAAAATTACAACTATACCCCTACGAAACTTCGAATGGTGACTTGAGGCACCAAACGATGTCGGAATGCATTGGAACCAAAGCCATAAGCTTTGTGAGCATGTGATAGACAAGAATACCTCAAAATCCCAATGTACGATTTTCGGTGAAAATTACAACTATACCCCTACGAAACTTCGAATGGTGACTTGAGGCACCAAACGATGTCGGAATGCATTGGAACCTAAGCCATAAGCTTTGTGAGCATGTGATAGACAAGAATACCTCAAAATCCCAATGTACGATTTTCGGTGAAAATTACAACTATACCCCTACGAAACTTCGAATGGTGACTTGAGGCACCAAATGATGTCGGAATGCATTGGAACCAAAGCCTTAAGCTTTGATAGAATGTGATAGACAAGAATTCCTCAATATCCCAATGTACGATTTTCTGTGAAAATTACAATTGTACCCCTACGAAACTTCAAATGGTGACTTGAGGCACCAAACGATGTCGGAATGCATTGGAACCAAAGCCATAAGCTTTGTGAGCATATGATAGACAAGAATACCTCAAAATCCCAATGTACGATTTTCGGTGAAAATTACAACAATACCCCTACGAAACTTTGAATGGTGATTTGAGGCACGAAACGATGTCGAAATGCATTGGAACCAAAGCCAAAAGCTTTGTGAGATTGTGATAGACAAGAATACCTCAAAATCCCAATGTACGATTTTCGGTGAAAATTACTACTATACCCCTACGAAACTTCGAATGGTGACTTGAGGCACCAAACGATGTCGGAATGCATTGGAACCAAAGCCATAAGCTTTGTGAGCATGAGATAGACAAGAATACCTCAAAATCCCGATGTACGATTTACGGTGAAAATTACACCTATACCCCTACGAAACTTCGAATGGTGATTTGAGGCACCAAACGATGGAATGCATTGGAACCAAAGCCATAAGCTTTATGAGCATGTGATAGACAAGAATATCTCAAAATCCCAATGTACGATTTTCAGTGAAAATTACAACTATACCCCTACGAAACTGCGAATGGTGATTTGAGGCACCAAACGATGTCGGAATGCATTGGAACCAAAGCCATAAGCTTTGTGAGCATTTGATAGACAAGAATACCTCAAAATCCCAATGTACGATTTTCGGTGAAAATTACAACTCTACCCCTACGAAACTTCGAATGGTGACTTGAGGCACCAAACGATGTCGGAATGCATTGGAACCAAAGCCATAAGCTTTGTGAGCCTGTGATAGACAAGAATACCTCAAAATCCCAATGTACGATTTTCGGTGAAAATTATAACTATACCCCTACGAAACTTCGAATGGTGATTTGAGGCACCAAATGATGTCGGAATGCATTGGAACCAAAGCCATAAGCTTTGTGAGCATGTGATAGACAAGAATACCTCAAAATCCCAATGTATGATTTTCGGTGAAAATTACAACTATACCCCTACGAAACTGCGAATGGTGATTTGAGGCACCAAACGATGTCGGAATGCATTGGAACCAAAGCCATAAGCTTTGTGAGCATTTGATAGACAAGAATACCTCAAAATCTCAATGTACGATTTTCGGTGAAAATTACAACTATACCCCTACGAAACTTCGAATGGTGATTTGAGGCACCAAACGATGTCGGAATGCATTGGAACCTAAGCCATAAGCTTTGTGAGCTTGTGATAGACAAGAATACCTCAAAATCCCAATGTACGATTTACGGTGAAAATTACACCTATACCCCTACGAAACTTCGAATGGTGATTTGAGACACCAAACGATGTCGGAATGCATTGGAACCAAAGCCATAAGCTTTGTGAGCATGTGATAGACGAGAATACCTCAAAATCCCAATGTACGATTTTCGGTGAAAATTATAACTATACCCCTACGAAACTTCGAATGGTGATTTGAGGCACCAAATGATGTCGGAATGCATTGGAACCAAAGCCATAAGCTTTGTGAGCATGTGATAGACAAGAATACCTCAAAATCCCAATGTATGATTTTCGGTGAAAATTACAACTATACCCCTACGAAACTGCGAATGGTGATTTGAGGCACCAAACGATGTCGGAATGCATTGGAACCAAAGCCATAAGCTTTGTGAGCATGTGATAGACGAGAATACCTCAAAATCCCAATGTACGATTTTCGGTGAAAATTATAACTATACCCCTACGAAACTTCGAATGGTGAGATGAGGCACCAAACAATGTCGGAATACATTGGAACCAAAGCCATAAGCTTTGTGAGCATGTGATAGACAAGAATACCTCAAATTCTCAATGTACGATTTTCGGTGAAAATTACAACTATACCCCTACGAAACTGCGAATGGTGATTTGAGGCACCAAACGATGTCGGAATGCATTGGAACCAAAGCCATAAGCTTTGTGAGCATGTGATAGACAAGAATACCTCAAAATCCCAATGTATGATTTTCGGTGAAAATTACAACTATACCCCTACGAAACTTCGAATGGTGACTTGAGGCACCAAACGATGTCGGAATGCATTGGAACCAAAGCCATAAGATTTGTGAGCATGTGATAGACAAGAATATCTCAAAATCCCAATGTACAATTTTCGGTAAAAATTACAACTATACCCCTACGAAACTTCGAATGGTGATTTGAGGCACCAAACGATGTCGGAATGCATTGGAACCAAAGCCATAAGCTTTGTGAGCATTTGATAGACAAGAATACCTCAAAATCCCAATGTACGATTTTCGGTGAAAATTACAACTATACCCCTACGAAACTTCGAATGGTGATTTGAGGCACCAAACAATGTCGGAATGCATTGGAACCAAAGCCATAAGCTTTGTGAGCATGTGATAGACAATAATACCTCAAAATCCCAATGTACGATTTTCGGTGAAAATTACAACTATACCCATACGAAACTTCGAATGGTGATTTGAGGCACCAAACGATGTCGGAATGCATTGGAACCAAAGCCATAAGCTTTGTGAGCCTGTGATAGACAAGAATACCTCAAAATCCCAATGTACGATTTTCGGTGAAAATTACAACTATACCCCTACGAAACTTCGAATGGTAACTTGAGTCACCAAACGATGTCGGAATGCATTGGAACCAAAGCCTTAAGCTTTGATAGCATGTGATAGACAAGAATACCTTAATATCCCAATGTACTTTTTTCTGTGAAAATTACAACTATACCCCTACGAAACTTCGAATGGTGACTTGAGGCACCAAACGATGTCGGAATGCATTGGAACCAAAGCCATAAGATTTGTGAGCATGTGATAGACAAGAATACCTCAAAATCCCAATGTACGATTTTCGGTGAAAATTACAACTATACCCCTACGAAACTTCGAATGGTGATTTGAGGCACCAAACGATGTCGGAATGCATTGGAACCAAAGCCATAAGCTTTGTGAGCATGTGATAGACAAGAATACCTCAAAATTCCAATGTACGATTTTCGATGAAAATTACAACTATACCCCTACGAAACTTCGAATGGTGACTTGAGGCACCAAACGATGTCGGAATGCATTGGAACCAAAGCCTTAAGCTTTGATAGCATGTGATAGACAAAAATACCTCAAAATCCCTACGTACGATTTTTTGTGAAAATTACAACTATACCCCTACGAAACTGCGAATGGTGATTTGAGGCACCAAACGATGTCGGAATGCATTGGAACCAAAGCCATAAGCTTTGTGAGCATTTGATAGACAAGAATACCTCAAAATCCCAATGTACGATTTTCGGTGAAAATTACAACTATACCCCTACGAAACTTCGAATGGTGACTTGAGGCACCAAACGATGTCGGAATGCATTGGAACCAAAGCCATAAGATTTGTGAGCATGTGATAGACTAGAATACCTCAAAATCCCAATGTACAATTTTCGGTAAAAATTACAACTATACCCCTACGAAACTTCGAATGGTGATTTGAGGCACCAAACGATGTCGGAATGCATTGGAACCAAAGCCATAAGCTTTGTGAGCATTTGATAGACAAGAATACCTCAAAATCTCAATGTACGATTTTCGGTGAAAATTACAACTATACCCCTACGAAACTTCGAATGGTGATTTGAGGCACCAAACGATGTCGGAATGCATTGGAACCTAAGCCATAAGCTTTGTGAGCTTGTGATAGACAAGAATACCTCAAAATCCCAATGTACGATTTACTGTGAACATTACAACTATAACCCTACGAAACTTCGAATGGTGATTTGAGGCACCAAACGATGTCGGAATGCATTGGAACCAATGCCATAAGCTTTGTGAGCATGTGATAGACAAGAATACCTCAAAATCCCAATGTACGATTTTCGGTGAAAATTACAACTCTACCCCTACGAAACTTCGAATGGTGACTTGAGGCACCAAACGATGTCGGAATGCATTGGAACCAAAGCCATAAGATTTGTGAGCATGTGATAGACAAGAATACCTCAAAATCCCAATGTACAATTTTCGGTAAAAATTACAACTATACCCCTACGAAACTTCGAATGGTGATTTGAGGCACCAAACGATGTCGGAATGCATTGGAACCAAAGCCATAAGCTTTGTGAGCATGTGATAGACAAGAATACCTCAAAATCCCAATGTACGATTTTTGGAGAAAATTACAACTATACCCCTACGAAACTTCGAATGGTGACTTGAGGCACCAAACGATGTCGGAATGCATTGGAACCAAAGCCTTAAGCTTTGTGAGCATGTGATAGACAAGAATACCTCAAATTCTCAATGTACGATTTTTGGTGAAAATTACAACTATACCCCTACGAAACTTCGAATGGTGATTTGAGGCACGAAACGATGTCGAAATGCATTGGAACCAAAGCCAAAAGCTTTGTGAGATTGTGATAGACAAGAATACCTCAAAATCTCAATGTACGATTTTCGGTGAAAATTACAACTATACCCCTACGAAACTTCGAATGGTGATTTGAGGCACCAAACGATGTCGGAATGCATTGGAACCAAAGCCATAAGCTTTGTGAGCATGTGATAGACAAGAATACCTCAAAATTCCAATGTACGATTTTCGATGAAAATTACAACTATACCCCTACGAAACTTCGAATGGTGACTTGAGGCACCAAACGATGTCGGAATGCATTGGAACCAAAGCCTTAAGCTTTGATAGCATGTGATAGACAAGAATACCTCAAAATCCCAATGTACGATTTTCGGTGAAAATTACAACTCTACCCCTACGAAACTTCGAATGGTGACTTGAGGCACCAAACGATGTCGGAATGCATTGGAACCAAAGCCATAAGATTTGTGAGCATGTGATAGACAAGAATACCTCAAAATCCCAATGTACAATTTTCGGTAAAAATTACAACTATACCCCTACGAAACTTCGAATGGTGATTTGAGGCACCAAACGATGTCGGAATGCATTGGAACCAAAGCCATAAGCTTTGTGAGCATGTGATAGACAAGAATACCTCAAAATCCCAATGTACGATTTTTGGAGAAAATTACAACTATAACCCTACGAAACTTCGAATGGTGATTTGAGGCACCAAACGATGTCGGAATGCATTGGAACCAAAGCCATAAGCTTTGTGAGCATGTGATAGACAAGAATACCTCAAAATCCCAATGTACGATTTACTGTGAACATTACAACTATAACCCTACGAAACTTCGAATGGTGATTTGAGGCACCAAACGATGTCGGAATGCATTGGAACCAATGCCATAAGCTTTGTGAGCATGTGATAGACAAGAATACCTCAAAATCCCAATGTACGATTTTCGGTGAAAATTACAACTCTACCCCTACGAAACTTCGAATGGTGACTTGAGGCACCAAACGATGTCGGAATGCATTGGAACCAAAGCCATAAGATTTGTGAGCATGTGATAGACAAGAATACCTCAAAATCCCAATGTACAATTTTCGGTAAAAATTACAACTATACCCCTACGAAACTTCGAATGGTGATTTGAGGCACCAAACGATGTCGGAATGCATTGGAACCAAAGCCATAAGCTTTGTGAGCATGTGATAGACAAGAATACCTCAAAATCCCAATGTACGATTTTTGGAGAAAATTACAACTATACCCCTACGAAACTTCGAATGGTGACTTGAGGCACCAAACGATGTCGGAATGCATTGGAACCAAAGCCTTAAGCTTTGATAGCATGTGATAGACAAAAATACCTCAAAATCCCTATGTACGATTTTCTGTGAAAATTACTATACCCCTACGAAACTTCGAATAGTGACTTGAGGCACCAAACGATGTCGGAATGCATTGGAACCAAAGCCATAAGCTTTGTGAGCATGTGATAGACAAGAATACCTCAAATTCTCAATGTACGATTTTTGGTGAAAATTAAAACTATACCCCTACGAATTTTCGAATGGTGATTTGAGGCACGAAACGATGTCGAAATGCATTGGAACCAAAGCCAAAAGCTTTGTGAGATTGTGATAGACAAGAATACCTCAAAATCCCAATGTACGATTTTCGGTGAAAATTACAACTATACCTCTACGAAACTTCGAATGGTGATTTGAGGCACCAAACGATGTCGGAATGCATTGGAACCAAAGCCATAAGCTTTGTGAGCATGTGATAGACAAGAATACCTCAAAATCCCAATGTACAATTTTTGGTGAAAATTACAACTATACCTCTACGAAACTTCGAATGGTGATTTGAGGCACCAAACGATGTCGGAATGCATTGGAACCAAAGCCATAAGCTTTGTGAGCATGTGATAGACAAGAATACGTCAAAATCCCAATGTACGATTTTCGGTGAAAATTACAACTATACCCCTACGAAACTTCGAATTGTGACTTGAGGCACCAAACGATGTCGGAATGCATTGGAACCAAAGCCATAAGCTTTGTGAGCATGTGATAGACAAGAATACCTCAAAATCCCAATGTACAATTTTTGGTGAAAATTACAACTATACCTCTACGAAACTTCGAATGGTGATTTGAGGCACCAAACGATGTCGGAATGCATTGGAACCAAAGCCATAAGCTTTGTGAGCATGTGATAGACAAGAATACCTCAAAATCCCAATGTACGATTTTCTGTGAAAATTACAACTATACCCCTACGAAACTTCGAATTGTGACTTGAGGCACCAAACGATGTCGGAATGCATTGGAACCAAAGCCATAAGGTTTGTGCGCATGTGATAGACAAGAATACCTCAAAATCCTAATGTACGATTTACGGTGAAAATTACACCTATACCCCTACGAAACTTCGAATGGTGATTTGAGGCACCAAACGATGGAATGCATTGGAACCAAAGCCATAAGCTTTATGAGCATGTGATAGACAAGAATATCTCAAAATCCCAATGTACGATTTTCAGTGAAAATTACAACTATACCCCTACGAAACTGCGAATGGTGATTTGGGGCACCAAACGATGTCGGAATGCATTGGAACCAAAGCCATAAGCTTTGTGAGCATGTGATAGACAAGAATACCTCAAAATCCCAATGTACGATTTTCGGTGAAAATTACAACTATACCCCTACGAAACTTCGAATGGTGACTTGAGGCACCAAACGATGTCGGAATGCATTGGAACCAAAGCCATAAGATTTGTGAGCATGTGATAGACAAGAATACCTCAAAATCCCAATGTACGATTTTCGGTAAAAATTACAACTATACCCCTACGAAACTTCGAATGGTGATTTGAGGCACCAAACGATGTCGGAATGCATTGGAACCAAAGCCATAAGCTTTGTGAGCATTTGATAGACAAGAATACCTCAAAATCCCAATGTACGATTTTCGGTGAAAATTACAACTATACCCCTACGAAACTTCGAATGGTGATTTGAGGCACCAAACGATGTCGGAATGCATTGGAACCTAAGCCATAAGCTTTGTGAGCTTGTGATAGACAAGAATACCTCAAAATCCCAATGTACGATTTTCGGAGAAAATTACAACTATAACCCTACGAAACTTCGAATGGTGATTTGAGGCACCAAACGATGTCGGAATGCATTGGAACCTAAGCCATAAGCTTTGTGAGCATGTGATAGACAAGAATACCTCAAAATCCCAATGTACGATTTTCGATGAAAATTACAACTATACCCCTACGAAACTTCGAATGGTGACTTGAGGCACCAAACGATGTCGGAATGCATTGGAACCAAAGCCTTAAGCTTTGATAGCATGTGATAGACAAAAATACCTCAAAATCCCTATGTACGATTTTCTGTGAAAATTACTATACCCCTACGAAACTTCGAATGGTGACTTGAGGCACCAAACGATGTCGGAATGCATTGGAACCAAAGCCATAAGCTTTGTGAGCATGTGATAGACAAGAATACCTCAAATTCTCAATGTACGATTTTCGGTGAAAATTACAACTATACCCCTACGAAACTGCGAATGGTGATTTGAGGCACCAAACGATGTCGGAATGCATTGGAACCAAAGCCATAAGCTTTGTGAGCATGTGATAGACAAGAATACCTCAAAATCCCAATGTACAATTTTCGGTAAAAATTACAACTATACCCCTACGAAACTTCGAATGGTGATTTGAGGCACCAAACGATGTCGGAATGCATTGGAACCTAAGCCATAAGCTTTGTGAGCATGTGATAGACAAGAATACCTCAAAATCCCAATGTACGATTTTCGGTGAAAATTACAACTATACCCCTACAAAACTTCGAATGGTGACTTGAGACACCAAATGATGTCGGAATGCATTGGAACCAAAGCCTTAAACTTTGATAGCATGTGATAGACAAGAATTCCTCAATATCCCAATGTACGATTTTCTGTGAAAATTACAATTGTACCCCTACGAAACTTCAAATGGTGACTTGAGGCACCAAACGATGTCGGAATGCATTGGAACCAAAGCCATAAGCTTTGTGAGCATGTGATAGACAAGAATACCTCAAAATCCCAATGTACGATTTTCGGTGAAAATTACAACAATACCCCTACGAAACTTTGAATGGTGATTTGAGGCACGAAACGATGTCTCGAAATGCATTGGAACCAAAGCCAAAAGCTTTGTGAGATTGTGATAGACAAGAATACCTCAAAATCCCAATGTACGATTTTCGGTGAAAATTACTACTATACCCCTACGAAACTTCGAATGGTGACTTGAGGCACCAAACGATGTCGGAATGCATTGGAACTAAAGCCATAAGCTTTGTGAGCATGTGATAGACAAGAATACCTCAAAATTCCAATGTACGATTTTCGGTGAAAATTACAACTATACCCCTACGAAACTTCGAATGGTGATTTGAGGCACCAAACGATGTCGGAATGCATTGGAACCAAAGCCATAAGCTTTGTGAGCAAGTGATAGACAAGAATACCTCAAAATTCCAATGTACGATTTTCGGTGAAAATTACAACAATACCCCGACGAAACTTTGAATGGTGATTTGAGGCACGAAACGATGTCGAAATGCATTGGAACCAAAGCCAAAAGCTTTGTGAGATTGTGATAGACAAGAATACCTCAAAATCCCAATGTACGATTTTCGGTGAAAATTACTACTATAGCCCTACGAAACTTCGAATGGTGACTTGAGGCACCAAACGATGTCGGAATGCATTGGAACTAAAGCCATAAGCTTTGTGAGCATGTGATAGACAAGAATACCTCAAAATTCCAATGTACGATTTTCGGTGAAAATTACTACTATAGCCCTACGAAACTTCGAATGGTGATTTGAGGCACCAAACGATGTCGGAATGCATTGGAACCAAAGCCATAAGCTTTGTGAGCATGTGATAGACAAGAATACCTCAAAATCCCAATGTACGATTTTCTGTGAAAATTACAACTATACCCCTACGAAACTTCGAATTGTGACTTGAGGCACCAAACGATGTCGGAATGCATTGGAACCAAAGCCTTAAGCTTTGATAGCATGTGATAGATAAGAATACCTCAAAATCCCAATGTACGATTTTCGGTGAAAATTACAACTATACCCCTACGAAACTGCGAATGGTGATTTGAGGCACCAAACGATGTCGGAATGCATTGGAACCAAAGCCATAAGCTTTGTGAGCATGTGATAGACAAGAATACCTCAAAATCCCAATGTACAATTTTCGGTAAAAATTACAACTATACCCCTACGAAACTTCGAATGGTGACTTGAGGCACCAAACGATGTCGGAATGCATTGGAACCAAAGCCATAAGCTTTGTGAGCATTTGATAGACAAGAATACCTCAAAATCCCAATGTACGATTTTCGGTGAAAATTACAACTATACCCCTACGAAACTTCGAATGGTGATTTGAGGCACCAAACGATGTCGGAATGCATTGGAACCTAAGCCATAAGCTTTGTGAGCTTGTGATAGACAAGAATACCTCAAAATCCCAATGTACGATTTTCGGAGAAAATTACAACTATAACCCTACGAAACTTCGAATGGTGATTTGAGGCACCAAACGATGTCGGAATGCATTGGAACCAAAGCCATAAGCTTTGTGAGCATGTGATAGACAAGAATACCTCAAAATCCCAATGTACGATTTTCGGAGAAAATTACAACTATTACCCTACGAAACTTCGAATGGTGATTTGAGGCACCAAACAATGTCGGAATGCATTGGAACCAAAGCCATAAGCTTTGTGAGCATGTGATAGACAAGAATACCTCAAAATTCCAATGTACGATTTTCGATGAAAATTACAACTATACCCCTACGAAACTTCGAATGGTGACTTGAGGCACCAAACGATGTCGGAATGCATTGGAACCAAAGCCTTAAGCTTTGATAGCATGTGATAGACAAAAATACCTCAAAATCCCTATGTACGATTTTCTGTGAAAATTACAACTATACCCCTACGAAACTGCGAATGGTGATTTGAGGCACCAAACGATGTCGGAATGCATTGGAACCAAAGCCATAAGCTTTGTGAGCATTTGATAGACAAGAATACCTCAAAATCCCAATGTACGATTTTCGGTGAAAATTACAACTATACCCCTACGAAACTTCGAATGGTGACTTGAGGCACCAAACGATGTCGGAATGCATTGGAACCAAAGCCTTAAGCTTTGATAGCATGTGATAGACAAAAATACCTCAAAATCCCTATGTACGATTTTCTGTGAAAATTACTATACCCCTACGAAACTTCGAATAGTGACTTGAGGCACCAAACGATGTCGGAATGCATTGGAACCAAAGCCATAAGCTTTGTGAGCATGTGATAGACAAGAATACCTCAAATTCTCAATGTACGATTTTTGGTGAAAATTACAACTATACCCCTACGAAACTTCGAATGGTGATTTGAGGCACCAAACGATGTCGGAATGCATTGGAACCAAAGCCATAAGCTTTGTGAGCATGTGATAGACAAGAATACCTCAAAACCCCAATGTACGATTTTCGGTGAAAATTACAACTATACCCCTACGAAACTTCGAATGGTGATTTGAGGCACCAAACGATGTCGGAATGCATTGGAACCTAAGCCATAAGCTTTGTGAGCATGTGATAGACAAGAATTCCTCAATATCCCAATGTACGATTTTCTGTGAAAATTACAATTGTACCCCTACGAAACTTCAAATGGTGACTTGAGGCACCAAACGATGTCGGAATGCATTGGAACCAAAGCCATAAGCTTTGTGAGCATGTGATAGACAAGAATACCTCAAAATCCCAATGTACGATTTTCGGTGAAAATTACAACAATACCCCTACGAAACTTTGAATGGTGATTTGAGGCACGAAACGATGTCGAAATGCATTGGAACCAAAGCCAAAAGCTTTGTGAGATTGTGATAGACAAGAATACCTCAAAATCCCAATGTACGATTTTCGGTGAAAATTACTACTATACCCCTACGAAACTTCGAATGGTGACTTGAGGCACCAAACGATGTCGGAATGCATTGGAACTAAAGCCATAAGCTTTGTGAGCATGTGATAGACAAGAATACCTCAAAATTCCAATGTACGATTTTCGGTGAAAATTACAACTATACCCCTACGAAACTTCGAATGGTGATTTGAGGCACCAAACGATGTCGGAATGCATTGGAACCAAAGCCATAAGCTTTGTGAGCAAGTGATAGACAAGAATACCTCAAAATCCCAATGTACGATTTTCGGTGAAAATTACAACAATACCCCTACGAAACTTTGAATGGTGATTTGAGGCACGAAACGATGTCGAAATGCATTGGAACCAAAGCCAAAAGCTTTGTGAGATTGTGATAGACAAGAATACCTCAAAATCCCAATGTACGATTTTCGGTGAAAATTACAACTATACCTCTACGAAACTTCGAATGGTGATTTGAGGCACCAAACGATGTCGGAATGCATTGGAACCAAAGCCATAAGCTTTGTGAGCATGTGATAGACAAGAATACCTCAAAATCCCAATGTACAATTTTTGGTGAAAATTACAACTATACCTCTACGAAACTTCGAATGGTGATTTGAGGCACCAAACGATGTCGGAATGCATTGGAACCAAAGCCATAAGCTTTGTGAGCATGTGATAGACAAGAATACCTCAAAATCCCAATGTACGATTTTCTGTGAAAATTACAACTATACCCCTACGAAACTTCGAATTGTGACTTGAGGCACCAAACGATGTCGGAATGCATTGGAACCAAAGCCATAAGGTTTGTGCACATGTGATAGACAAGAATACCTCAAAATCCCAATGTACGATTTACGGTGAAAATTACACCTATACCCCTACGAAACTTCGAATGGTGATTTGAGGCACCAAACGATGGAATGCATTGGAACCAAAGCCATAAGCTTTATGAGCATGTGATAGACAAGAATATCTCAAAATCCCAATGTACGATTTTCAGTGAAAATTACAACTATACCCCTACGAAACTGCGAATGGTGATTTGGGGCACCAAACGATGTCGGAATGCATTGGAACCAAAGCCATAAGCTTTGTGAGCATGTGATAGACAAGAATACCTCAAAATCCCAATGTACGATTTTCGGTAAAAATTACAACTATACCCCTTCGAAACTTCGAATGGTGACTTGAGGCACCAAACGATGTCGGAATGCATTGGAACCAAAGCCATAAGATTTGTGAGCATGTGATAGACAAGAATACCTCAAAATCCCAATGTACGATTTTCGGTAAAAATTACAACTATACCCCTACGAAACTTCGAATGGTGATTTGAGGCACCAAACGATGTCGGAATGCATTGGAACCTAAGCCATAAGCTTTGTGAGCATGTGATAGACAAGAATACCTCAAAATCCCAATGTACGATTTTCGATGAAAATTACAACTATACCCCTACGAAACTTCGAATGGTGACTTGAGGCACCAAACGATGTCGGAATGCATTGGAACCAAAGCCTTAAGCTTTGATAGCATGTGATAGACAAAAATACCTCAAAATCCCTATGTACGATTTTCTGTGAAAATTACTATACCCCTACGAAACTTCGAATGGTGACTTGAGGCACCAAACGATGTCGGAATGCATTGGAACCAAAGCCATAAGCTTTGTGAGCATGTGATAGACAAGAATACCTCAAATTCTCAATGTACGATTTTCGGTGAAAATTACAACTATACCCCTACGAAACTGCGAATGGTGATTTGAGGCACCAAACGATGTCGGAATGCATTGGAACCAAAGCCATAAGCTTTGTGAGCATGTGATAGACAAGAATACCTCAAAATCCCAATGTACAATTTTCGGTAAAAATTACAACTATACCCCTACGAAACTTCGAATGGTGATTTGAGGCACCAAACGATGTCGGAATGCATTGGAACCTAAGCCATAAGCTTTGTGAGCATGTGATAGACAAGAATACCTCAAAATCCCAATGTACGATTTTCGGTGAAAATTACAACTATACCCCTACAAAACTTCGAATGGTGACTTGAGGCACCAAATGATGTCGGAATGCATTGGAACCAAAGCCTTAAACTTTGATAGCATGTGATAGACAAGAATTCCTCAATATCCCAATGTACGATTTTCTGTGAAAATTACAATTGTACCCCTACGAAACTTCAAATGGTGACTTGAGGCACCAAACGATGTCGGAATGCATTGGAACCAAAGCCATAAGCTTTGTGAGCATGTGATAGACAAGAATACCTCAAAATCCCAATGTACGATTTTCGGTGAAAATTACAACAATACCCCTACGAAACTTTGAATGGTGATTTGAGGCACGAAACGATGTCTCGAAATGCATTGGAACCAAAGCCAAAAGCTTTGTGAGATTGTGATAGACAAGAATACCTCAAAATCCCAATGTACGATTTTCGGTGAAAATTACTACTATACCCCTACGAAACTTCGAATGGTGACTTGAGGCACCAAACGATGTCGGAATGCATTGGAACTAAAGCCATAAGCTTTGTGAGCATGTGATAGACAAGAATACCTAAAAATTCCAATGTACGATTTTCGGTGAAAATTACAACTATACCCCTACGAAACTTCGAATGGTGATTTGAGGCACCAAACGATGTCGGAATGCATTGGAACCAAAGCCATAAGCTTTGTGAGCAAGTGATAGACAAGAATACCTCAAAATTCCAATGTACGATTTTCGGTGAAAATTACAACAATACCCCGACGAAACTTTGAATGGTGATTTGAGGCACGAAACGATGTCGAAATGCATTGGAACCAAAGCCAAAAGCTTTGTGAGATTGTGATAGACAAGAATACCTCAAAATCCCAATGTACGATTTTCGGTGAAAATTACTACTATAGCCCTACGAAACTTCGAATGGTGACTTGAGGCACCAAACGATGTCGGAATGCATTGGAACTAAAGCCATAAGCTTTGTGAGCATGTGATAGACAAGAATACCTCAAAATTCCAATGTACGATTTTCGGTGAAAATTACTACTATAGCCCTACGAAACTTCGAATGGTGATTTGAGGCACCAAACGATGTCGGAATGCATTGGAACCAAAGCCATAAGCTTTGTGAGCATGTGATAGACAAGAATACCTCAAAATCCCAATGTACGATTTTCTGTGAAAATTACAACTATACCCCTACGAAACTTCGAATTGTGACTTGAGGCACCAAACGATGTCGGAATGCATTGGAACCAAAGCCTTAAGCTTTGATAGCATGTGATAGATAAGAATACCTCAAAATCCCAATGTACGATTTTCGGTGAAAATTACAACTATACCCCTACGAAACTGCGAATGGTGATTTGAGGCACCAAACGATGTCGGAATGCATTGGAACCAAAGCCATAAGCTTTGTGAGCATGTGATAGACAAGAATACCTCAAAATCCCAATGTACAATTTTCGGTAAAAATTACAACTATACCCCTACGAAACTTCGAATGGTGACTTGAGGCACCAAACGATGTCGGAATGCATTGGAACCAAAGCCATAAGCTTTGTGAGCATTTGATAGACAAGAATACCTCAAAATCCCAATGTACGATTTTCGGTGAAAATTACAACTATACCCCTACGAAACTTCGAATGGTGATTTGAGGCACCAAACGATGTCGGAATGCATTGGAACCTAAGCCATAAGCTTTGTGAGCTTGTGATAGACAAGAATACCTCAAAATCCCAATGTACGATTTTCGGAGAAAATTACAACTATAACCCTACGAAACTTCGAATGGTGATTTGAGGCACCAAACGATGTCGGAATGCATTGGAACCAAAGCCATAAGCTTTGTGAGCATGTGATAGACAAGAATACCTCAAAATCCCAATGTACGATTTTCGGAGAAAATTACAACTATAACCCTACGAAACTTCGAATGGTGATTTGAGGCACCAAACAATGTCGGAATGCATTGGAACCAAAGCCATAAGCTTTGTGAGCATGTGATAGACAAGAATACCTCAAAATTCCAATGTACGATTTTCGATGAAAATTACAACTATACCCCTACGAAACTTCGAATGGTGACTTGAGGCACCAAACGATGTCGGAATGCATTGGAACCAAAGCCTTAAGCTTTGATAGCATGTGATAGACAAAAATACCTCAAAATCCCTATGTACGATTTTCTGTGAAAATTACAACTATACCCCTACGAAACTGCGAATGGTGATTTGAGGCACCAAACGATGTCGGAATGCATTGGAACCAAAGCCATAAGCTTTGTGAGCATTTGATAGACAAGAATACCTCAAAATCCCAATGTACGATTTTCGGTGAAAATTACAACTATACCCCTACGAAACTTCGAATGGTGACTTGAGGCACCAAACGATGTCGGAATGCATTGGAACCAAAGCCTTAAGCTTTGATAGCATGTGATAGACAAAAATACCTCAAAATCCCTATGTACGATTTTCTGTGAAAATTACTATACCCCTACGAAACTTCGAATAGTGACTTGAGGCACCAAACGATGTCGGAATGCATTGGAACCAAAGCCATAAGCTTTGTGAGCATGTGATAGACAAGAATACCTCAAATTCTCAATGTACGATTTTTGGTGAAAATTACAACTATACCCCTACGAAACTTCGAATGGTGATTTGAGGCACCAAACGATGTCGGAATGCATTGGAACCAAAGCCATAAGCTTTGTGAGCATGTGATAGACAAGAATACCTCAAAACCCCAATGTACGATTTTCGGTGAAAATTACAACTATACCCCTACGAAACTTCGAATGGTGATTTGAGGCACCAAACGATGTCGGAATGCATTGGAACCTAAGCCATAAGCTTTGTGAGCATGTGATAGACAAGAATTCCTCAATATCCCAATGTACGATTTTCTGTGAAAATTACAATTGTACCCCTACGAAACTTCAAATGGTGACTTGAGGCACCAAACGATGTCGGAATGCATTGGAACCAAAGCCATAAGCTTTGTGAGCATGTGATAGACAAGAATACCTCAAAATCCCAATGTACGATTTTCGGTGAAAATTACAACAATACCCCTACGAAACTTTGAATGGTGATTTGAGGCACGAAACGATGTCGAAATGCATTGGAACCAAAGCCAAAAGCTTTGTGAGATTGTGATAGACAAGAATACCTCAAAATCCCAATGTACGATTTTCGGTGAAAATTACTACTATACCCCTACGAAACTTCGAATGGTGACTTGAGGCACCAAACGATGTCGGAATGCATTGGAACTAAAGCCATAAGCTTTGTGAGCATGTGATAGACAAGAATACCTCAAAATTCCAATGTACGATTTTCGGTGAAAATTACAACTATACCCCTACGAAACTTCGAATGGTGATTTGAGGCACCAAACGATGTCGGAATGCATTGGAACCAAAGCCATAAGCTTTGTGAGCAAGTGATAGACAAGAATACCTCAAAATCCCAATGTACGATTTTCGGTGAAAATTACAACAATACCCCTACGAAACTTTGAATGGTGATTTGAGGCACGAAACGATGTCGAAATGCATTGGAACCAAAGCCAAAAGCTTTGTGAGATTGTGATAGACAAGAATACCTCAAAATCCCAATGTACGATTTTCGGTGAAAATTACAACTATACCTCTACGAAACTTCGAATGGTGATTTGAGGCACCAAACGATGTCGGAATGCATTGGAACCAAAGCCATAAGCTTTGTGAGCATGTGATAGACAAGAATACCTCAAAATCCCAATGTACAATTTTTGGTGAAAATTACAACTATACCTCTACGAAACTTCGAATGGTGATTTGAGGCACCAAACGATGTCGGAATGCATTGGAACCAAAGCCATAAGCTTTGTGAGCATGTGATAGACAAGAATACCTCAAAATCCCAATGTACGATTTTCTGTGAAAATTACAACTATACCCCTACGAAACTTCGAATTGTGACTTGAGGCACCAAACGATGTCGGAATGCATTGGAACCAAAGCCATAAGGTTTGTGCACATGTGATAGACAAGAATACCTCAAAATCCCAATGTACGATTTACGGTGAAAATTACACCTATACCCCTACGAAACTTCGAATGGTGATTTGAGGCACCAAACGATGGAATGCATTGGAACCAAAGCCATAAGCTTTATGAGCATGTGATAGACAAGAATATCTCAAAATCCCAATGTACGATTTTCAGTGAAAATTACAACTATACCCCTACGAAACTGCGAATGGTGATTTGGGGCACCAAACGATGTCGGAATGCATTGGAACCAAAGCCATAAGCTTTGTGAGCATGTGATAGACAAGAATACCTCAAAATCCCAATGTACGATTTTCGGTAAAAATTACAACTATACCCCTTCGAAACTTCGAATGGTGACTTGAGGCACCAAACGATGTCGGAATGCATTGGAACCAAAGCCATAAGATTTGTGAGCATGTGATAGACAAGAATACCTCAAAATCCCAATGTACGATTTTCGGTAAAAATTACAACTATACCCCTACGAAACTTCGAATGGTGATTTGAGGCACCAAACGATGTCGGAATGCATTGGAACCAAAGCCATAAGCTTTGTGAGCATTTGATAGACAAGAATACCTCAAAATCCCAATGTACGATTTTCGGTGAAAATTACAACTATACCCCTACGAAACTTCGAATGGTGATTTGAGGCACCAAACGATGTCGGAATGCATTGGAACCTAAGCCATAAGCTTTGTGAGCTTGTGATAGACAAGAATACCTCAAAATCCCAATGTACGATTTTCGGAGAAAATTACAACTATAACCCTACGAAACTTCGAATGGTGATTTGAGGCACCAAACGATGTCGGAATGCATTGGAACCAAAGCCATAAGCTTTGTGAGCATGTGATAGACAAGAATACCACAAAATCCCAATGTACGATTTTCGATGAAAATTACAACTATACCCCTACGAAACTTCGAATGGTGACTTGAGGCACCAAACGATGTCGGAATGCATTGGAACCAAAGCCTTAAGCTTTGATAGCATGTGATAGACAAAAATACCTCAAAATCCCTATGTACGATTTTCTGTGAAAATTACTATACCCCTACGAAACTTCGAATGGTGACTTGAGGCACCAAACGATGTCGGAATGCATTGGAACCAAAGCCATAAGCTTTGTGAGCATGTGATAGACAAGAATACCTCAAATTCTCAATGTACGATTTTCGGTGAAAATTACAACTATACCCCTACGAAACTGCGAATGGTGATTTGAGGCACCAAACGATGTCGGAATGCATTGGAACCAAAGCCATAAGCTTTGTGAGCATGTGATAGACAAGAATACCTCAAAATCCCAATGTACAATTTTCGGTAAAAATTACAACTATACCCCTACGAAACTTCGAATGGTGATTTGAGGCACCAAACGATGTCGGAATGCATTGGAACCTAAGCCATAAGCTTTGTGAGCATGTGATAGACAAGAATACCTCAAAATCCCAATGTACGATTTTCGGTGAAAATTACAACTATACCCCTACGAAACTTCGAATGGTGACTTGAGGCACCAAATGATGTCGGAATGCATTGGAACCAAAGCCTTAAGCTTTGATAGCATGTGATAGACAAGAATTCCTCAATATCCCAATGTACGATTTTCTGTGAAAATTACAATTGTACCCCTACGAAACTTCAAATGGTGACTTGAGGCACCAAACGATGTCGGAATGCATTGGAACCAAAGCCATAAGCTTTGTGAGCATGTGATAGACAAGAATACCTCAAAATCCCAATGTACGATTTTCGGTGAAAATTACAACAATACCCCTACGAAACTTTGAATGGTGATTTGAGGCACGAAACGATGTCGAAATGCATTGGAACCAAAGCCAAAAGCTTTGTGAGATTGTGATAGACAAGAATACCTCAAAATCCCAATGTACGATTTTCGGTGAAAATTACTACTATACCCCTACGAAACTTCGAATGGTGACTTGAGGCACCAAACGATGTCGGAATGCATTGGAACTAAAGCCATAAGCTTTGTGAGCATGTGATAGACAAGAATACCTCAAAATTCCAATGTACGATTTTCGGTGAAAATTACAACTATACCCCTACGAAACTTCGAATGGTGATTTGAGGCACCAAACGATGTCGGAATGAATTGGAACCAAAGCCATAAGCTTTGTGAGCAAGTGATAGACAAGAATACCTCAAAATCCCAATGTACGATTTTCGGTGAAAATTACAACAATACCCCGACGAAACTTTGAATGGTGATTTGAGGCACGAAACGATGTCGAAATGCATTGGAACCAAAGCCAAAAGCTTTGTGAGATTGTGATAGACAAGAATACCTCAAAATCCCAATGTACGATTTTCGGTGAAAATTACTACTATAGCCCTACGAAACTTCGAATGGTGACTTGAGGCACCAAACGATGTCGGAATGCATTGGAACTAAAGCCATAAGCTTTGTGAGCATGTGATAGACAAGAATACCTCAAAATTCCAATGTACGATTTTCGGTGAAAATTACAACTATACCCCTACGAAACATCGAATGGTGATTTGAGGCACCAAACGATGTCGGAATGCATTGGAACCAAAGCCATAAGCTTTGTGAGCATGTGATAGACAAGAATACCTCAAAATCCCAATGTACAATTTTTGGTGAAAATTACAACTATACCTCTACGAAACATCGAATGGTGATTTGAGGCACCAAACGATGTTGGAATGCATTGGAACCAAAGCCATAAGCTTTGTGAGCATGTGATAGACAAGAATACCTCAAAATCCCAATGTACGATTTTCTGTGAAAATTACAACTATACCCCTACGAAACTTCGAATTGTGACTTGAGGCACCAAACGATGTCGGAATGCATTGGAACCAAAGCCTTAAGCTTTGATAGCATGTGATAGATAAGAATACCTCAAAATCCCAATGTACGATTTTCGGTGAAAATTACAACTATACCCCTACGAAACTGCATATGGTGATTTGAGGCACCAAACGATGTCGGAATGCATTGGAACCAAAGCCATAAGCTTTGTGAGCATGTGATATACAAGAATACCTCAAAATCCCAATGTACAATTTTCGGTAAAAATTACAACTATACCCCTACGAAACTTCGAATGGTGACTTGAGGCACCAAACGATGTCGGAATGCATTGGAACCAAAGCCATAAGATTTGTGAGCATGTGATAGACAAGAATACCTCAAAATCCCAATGTACAATTTTTGGTGAAAATTACAACTATACCCCCACGAAACTTCGAATGGTGACTTGAGGCACCAAACGATGTCGGAATGCATTGGAACCAAAGCCATAAGCTTTGTGAGCATGTGATAGACAAGAATACCTCAAAATCCCAATGTACGATTTTCGGTGAAAATTACAACTATACCCCCACGAAACTTCGAATGGTGACTTGAGGCACCAAACGATGTCGGAATGCATTGGAACCAAAGCCATAAGATTTGTGAGCATGTGATAGACAAGAATACCTCAAAATCCCAATGTACGATTTTCGGTAAAAATTACAACTATACCCCTACGAAACTTCGAATGGTGACTTGAGGCACCAAACGATGTCGGAATGCATTGGAACCAAAGCCATAAGCTTTGTGAGCATGTGATAGACAAGAATACCTCAAAATCCCAATGTACGATTTTCGGTGAAAATTACAACAATACCCCTACGAAACTTTGAATGGTGATTTGAGGCACCAAACGATGTCGGAATGCATTGGAACCAAAGCCATAAGATTTGTGAGCATGTGATAGACAAGAATACCTCAAAATCCCAATGTACGATTTTCGGTAAAAATTACAACTATACCCCTACGAAACTTCGAATGGTGATTTGAGGCACCAAACGATGTCGGAATGCATTGGAACCAAAGCCATAAGCTTTGTGAGCATTTGATAGACAAGAATACCTCAAAATCCCAATGTACGATTTTCGGTGAAAATTACAACTATACCCCTACGAAACTTCGAATGGTGATTTGAGGCACCAAACGATGTCGGAATGCATTGGAACCTAAGCCATAAGCTTTGTGAGCTTGTGATAGACAAGAATACCTCAAAATCCCAATGTACGATTTTCGGAGAAAATTACAACTATAACCCTACGAAACTTCGAATGGTGATTTGAGGCACCAAACGATGTCGGAATGCATTGGAACTAAAGCCATAAGCTTTGTGAGCATGTGATAGACAAGAATACCTCAAAATCCCAATGTACGATTTTCGATGAAAATTACAACTATACCCCTACGAAACTTCGAATGGTGACTTGAGGCACCAAACGATGTCGGAATGCATTGGAACCAAAGCCTTAAGCTTTGATAGCATGTGATAGACAAAAATACCTCAAAATCCCTATGTACGATTTTCTGTGAAAATTACTATACCCCTACGAAACTTCGAATGGTGACTTGAGGCACCAAACGATGTCGGAATGCATTGGAACCAAAGCCATAAGCTTTGTGAGCATGTGATAGACAAGAATACCTCAAATTCTCAATGTACGATTTTCGGTGAAAATTACAACTATACCCCTACGAAACTGCGAATGGTGATTTGAGGCACCAAACGATGTCGGAATGCATTGGAACCAAAGCCATAAGCTTTGTGAGCATGTGATAGACAAGAATACCTCAAAATCCCAATGTACAATTTTCGGTAAAAATTACAACTATACCCCTACGAAACTTCGAATGGTGATTTGAGGCACCAAACGATGTCGGAATGCATTGGAACCTAAGCCATAAGCTTTGTGAGCATGTGATAGACAAGAATACCTCAAAATCCCAATGTACGATTTTCGGTGAAAATTACAACTATACCCCTACGAAACTTCGAATGGTGACTTGAGGCACCAAATGATGTCGGAATGCATTGGAACCAAAGCCTTAAGCTTTGATAGCATGTGATAGACAAGAATTCCTCAATATCCCAATGTACGATTTTCTGTGAAAATTACAATTGTACCCCTACGAAACTTCAAATGGTGACTTGAGGCACCAAACGATGTCGGAATGCATTGGAACCAAAGCCATAAGCTTTGTGAGCATGTGATAGACAAGAATACATCAAAATCCCAATGTACGATTTTCGGTGAAAATTACAACAATACCCCTACGAAACTTTGAATGGTGATTTGAGGCACGAAACGATGTCGAAATGCATTGGAACCAAAGCCAAAAGCTTTGTGAGATTGTGATAGACAAGAATACCTCAAAATCCCAATGTACGATTTTCGGTGAAAATTACTACTATACCCCTACGAAACTTCGAATGGTGACTTGAGGCACCAAACGATGTCGGAATGCATTGGAACTAAAGCCATAAGCTTTGTGAGCATGTGATAGACAAGAATACCTCAAAATTCCAATGTACGATTTTCGGTGAAAATTACAACTATACCCCTACGAAACTTCGAATGGTGATTTGAGGCACCAAACGATGTCGGAATGCATTGGAACCAAAGCCATAAGCTTTGTGAGCAAGTGATAGACAAGAATACCTCAAAATCCCAATGTACGATTTTCGGTGAAAATTACAACAATACCCCGACGAAACTTTGAATGGTGATTTGAGGCACGAAACGATGTCGAAATGCATTGGAACCAAAGCCAAAAGCTTTGTGAGATTGTGATAGACAAGAATACCTCAAAATCCCAATGTACGATTTTCGGTGAAAATTACTACTATAGCCCTACGAAACTTCGAATGGTGACTTGAGGCACCAAACGATGTCGGAATGCATTGGAACTAAAGCCATAAGCTTTGTGAGCATGTGATAGACAAGAATACCTCAAAATTCCAATGTACGATTTTCGGTGAAAATTACAACTATACCCCTACGAAACATCGACTTGTGATTTGAGGCACCAAACGATGTCGGAATGCATTGGAACCAAAGCCATAAGCTTTGTGAGCATGTGATAGACAAGAATACCTCAAAATCCCAATGTACAATTTTTGGTGAAAATTACAACTATACCTCTACGAAACATCGAATGGTGATTTGAGGCACCAAACGATGTCGGAATGCATTGGAACCAAAGCCATAAGCTTTGTGAGCATGTGATAGACAAGAATACCTCAAAATCCCAATGTACGATTTTCTGTGAAAATTACAACTATACCCCTACGAAACTTCGAATTGTGACTTGAGGCACCAAACGATGTCGGAATGCATTGGAACCAAAGCCTTAAGCTTTGATAGCATGTGATAGATAAGAATACCTCAAAATCCCAATGTACGATTTTCGGTGAAAATTACAACTATACCCCTACGAAACTGCGAATGGTGATTTGAGGCACCAAACGATGTCGGAATGCATTGGAACCAAAGCCATAAGCTTTGTGAGCATGTGATAGACAAGAATACCTCAAAATCCCAATGTACAATTTTCGGTAAAAATTACAACTATACCCCTACGAAACTTCGAATGGTGACTTGAGGCACCAAACGATGTCGGAATGCATTGGAACCAAAGCCATAAGATTTGTGAGCATGTGATAGACAAGAATACCTCAAAATCCCAATGTACAATTTTTGGTGAAAATTACAACTATACCCCCACGAAACTTCGAATGGTGACTTGAGGCACCAAACGATGTCGGAATGCATTGGAACCAAAGCCATAAGCTTTGTGAGCATGTGATAGACAAGAATACCTCAAAATCCCAATGTACGATTTTCGGTGAAAATTACAACTATACCCCCACGAAACTTCGAATGGTGACTTGAGGCACCAAACGATGTCGGAATGCATTGGAACCAAAGCCATAAGATTTGTGAGCATGTGATAGACAAGAATACCTCAAAATCCCAATGTACGATTTTCGGTAAAAATTACAACTATACCCCTACGAAACTTCGAATGGTGACTTGAGGCACCAAACGATGTCGGAATGCATTGGAACCAAAGCCATAAGCTTTGTGAGCATGTGATAGACAAGAATACCTCAAAATCCCAATGTACGATTTTCGGTGAAAATTACAACAATACCCCTACGAAACTTTGAATTGTGATTTGAGGCACCAAACGATGTCGGAATGCATTGGAACCAAAGCCATAAGATTTGTGAGCATGTGATAGACAAGAATACCTCAAAATCCCAATGTACGATTTTCGGTAAAAATTACAACTATACCCCTACGAAACTTCGAATGGTGATTTGAGGCACCAAACGATGTCGGAATGCATTGGAACCAAAGCCATAAGCTTTGTGAGCATTTGATAGACAAGAATACCTCAAAATCCCAATGTACGATTTTCGGTGAAAATTACAACTATACCACTACGAAACTTCGAATGGTGATTTGAGGCACCAAACGATGTCGGAATGCATTGGAACCTAAGCCATAAGCTTTGTGAGCTTGTGATAGACAAGAATACCTCAAAATCCCAATGTACGATTTTCGGAGAAAATTACAACTATAACCCTACGAAACTTCGAATGGTGATTTGAGGCACCAAACGATGTCGGAATGCATTGGAACCAAAGCCATAAGCTTTGTGAGCATGTGATAGACAAGAATACCTCAAAATCCCAATGTACGATTTTCGATGAAAATTACAACTATACCCCTACGAAACTTGGAATGGTGACTTGAGGCACCAAACGATGTCGGAATGCATTGGAACCAAAGCCTTAAGCTTTGATAGCATGTGATAGACAAAAATACCTCAAAATCCCTATGTACGATTTTCTGTGAAAATTACTATACCCCTACGAAACTTCGAATGGTGACTTGAGGCACCAAACGATGTCGGAATGCATTGGAACCAAAGCCATAAGCTTTGTGAGCATGTGATAGACAAGAATACCTCAAATTCTCAATGTACGATTTTCGGTGAAAATTACAACTATACCCCTACGAAACTGCGAATGGTGATTTGAGGCACCAAACGATGTCGGAATGCATTGGAACCAAAGCCATAAGCTTTGTGAGCATGTGATAGACAAGAATACCTCAAAATCCCAATGTACAATTTTCGGTAAAAATTACAACTATACCCCTACGAAACTTCGAATGGTGATTTGAGGCACCAAACGATGTCGGAATGCATTGGAACCTAAGCCATAAGCTTTGTGAGCATGTGATAGACAAGAATACCTCAAAATCCCAATGTACGATTTTCGGTGAAAATTACAACTATACCCCTACGAAACTTCGAATGGTGACTTGAGGCACCAAATGATGTCGGAATGCATTGGAACCAAAGCCTTAAGCTTTGATAGCATGTGATAGACAAGAATTCCTCAATATCCCAATGTACGATTTTCTGTGAAAATTACAATTGTACCCCTACGAAACTTCAAATGGTGACTTGAGGCACCAAACGATGTCGGAATGCATTGAAACCAAAGCCATAAGCTTTGTGAGCATGTGATAGACAAGAATACCTCAAAATCCCAATGTACGATTTTCGGTGAAAATTACAACAATACCCCTACGAAACTTTGAATGGTGATTTGAGGCACGAAACGATGTCGAAATGCATTGGAACCAAAGCCAAAAGCTTTGTGAGATTGTGATAGACAAGAATACCTCAAAATCCCAATGTACGATTTTCGGTGAAAATTACTACTATACCCCTACGAAACTTCGAATGGTGACTTGAGGCACCAAACGATGTCGGAATGCATTGGAACTAAAGCCATAAGCTTTGTGAGCATGTGATAGACAAGAATACCTCAAAATTCCAATGTACGATTTTCGGTGAAAATTACAACTATACCCCTACGAAACTTCGAATGGTGATTTGAGGCACCAAACGATGTCGGAATGCATTGGAACCAAAGCCATAAGCTTTGTGAGCAAGTGATAGACAAGAATACCTCAAAATCCCAATGTACGATTTTCGGTGAAAATTACAACAATACCCCGACGAAACTTTGAATGGTGATTTGAGGCACGAAACGATGTCGAAATGCATTGGAACCAAAGCCAAAAGCTTTGTGAGATTGTGATAGACAAGAATACCTCAAAATCCCAATGTACGATTTTCGGTGAAAATTACTACTATAGCCCTACGAAACTTCGAATGGTGACTTGAGGCACCAAACGATGTCGGAATGCATTGGAACTAAAGCCATAAGCTTTGTGAGCATGTGATAGACAAGAATACCTCAAAATTCCAATGTACGATTTTCGGTGAAAATTACAACTATACCCCTACGAAACATCGAATGGTGATTTGAGGCACCAAACGATGTCGGAATGCATTGGAACCAAAGCCATAAGCTTTGTGAGCATGTGATAGACAAGAATACCTCAAAATCCCAATGTACAATTTTTGGTGAAAATTACAACTATACCTCTACGAAACATCGAATGGTGATTTGAGGCACCAAACGATGTCGGAATGCATTGGAACCAAAGCCATAAGCTTTGTGAGCATGTGATAGACAAGAATACCTCAAAATCCCAATGTACGATTTTCTGTGAAAATTACAACTATACCCCTACGAAACTTCGAATTGTGACTTGAGGCACCAAACGATGTCGGAATGCATTGGAACCAAAGCCTTAAGCTTTGATAGCATGTGATAGATAAGAATACCTCAAAATCCCAATGTACGATTTTCGGTGAAAATTACAACTATACCCCTACGAAACTGCGAATGGTGATTTGAGGCACCAAACGATGTCGGAATGCATTGGAACCAAAGCCATAAGCTTTGTGAGCATGTGATAGACAAGAATACCTCAAAATCCCAATGTACAATTTTCGGTAAAAATTACAACTATACCCCTACGAAACTTCGAATGGTGACTTGAGGCACCAAACGATGTCGGAATGCATTGGAACCAAAGCCATAAGATTTGTGAGCATGTGATAGACAAGAATACCTCAAAATCCCAATGTACAATTTTTGGTGAAAATTACAACTATACCCCCACGAAACTTCGAATGGTGACTTGAGGCACCAAACGATGTCGGAATGCATTGGAACCAAAGCCATAAGCTTTGTGAGCATGTGATAGACAAGAATACCTCAAAATCCCAATGTACGATTTTCGGTGAAAATTACAACTATACCCCCACGAAACTTCGAATGGTGACTTGAGGCACCAAACGATGTCGGAATGCATTGGAACCAAAGCCATAAGATTTGTGAGCATGTGATAGACAAGAATACCTCAAAATCCCAATGTACGATTTTCGGTAAAAATTACAACTATACCCCTACGAAACTTCGAATGGTGACTTGAGGCACCAAACGATGTCGGAATGCATTGGAACCAAAGCCATAAGCTTTGTGAGCATGTGATAGACAAGAATACCTCAAAATCCCAATGTACGATTTTCGGTGAAAATTACAACAATACCCCTACGAAACTTTGAATTGTGATTTGAGGCACCAAACGATGTCGGAATGCATTGGAACCAAAGCCATAAGATTTGTGAGCATGTGATAGACAAGAATACCTCAAAATCCCAATGTACGATTTTCGGTAAAAATTACAACTATACCCCTACGAAACTTCGAATGGTGATTTGAGGCACCAAACGATGTCGGAATGCATTGGAACCAAAGCCATAAGCTTTGTGAGCATTTGATAGACAAGAATACCTCAAAATCCCAATGTACGATTTTCGGTGAAAATTACAACTATACCCCTACGAAACTTCGAATGGTGATTTGAGGCACCAAACGATGTCGGAATGCATTGGAACCTAAGCCATAAGCTTTGTGAGCTTGTGATAGACAAGAATACCTCAAAATCCCAATGTACGATTTTCGGAGAAAATTACAACTATAACCCTACGAAACTTCGAATGGTGATTTGAGGCACCAAACGATGTCGGAATGCATTGGAACCAAAGCCATAAGCTTTGTGAGCATGTGATAGACAAGAATACCTCAAAATCCCAATGTACGATTTTCGATGAAAATTACAACTATACCCCTACGAAACTTCGAATGGTGACTTGAGGCACCAAACGATGTCGGAATGCATTGGAACCAAAGCCTTAAGCTTTGATAGCATGTGATAGACAAAAATACCTCAAAATCCCTATGTACGATTTTCTGTGAAAATTACTATACCCCTACGAAACTTCGAATGGTGACTTGAGGCACCAAACGATGTCGGAATGCATTGGAACCAAAGCCATAAGCTTTGTGAGCATGTGATAGACAAGAATACCTCAAATTCTCAATGTACGATTTTCGGTGAAAATTACAACTATACCCCTACGAAACTGCGAATGGTGATTTGAGGCACCAAACGATGTCGGAATGCATTGGAACCAAAGCCATAAGCTTTGTGAGCATGTGATAGACAAGAATACCTCAAAATCCCAATGTACGATTTTCGGTAAAAATTACAACTATACCCCTACGAAACTTCGAATGGTGACTTGAGGCACCAAACGATGTCGGAATGCATTGGAACCAAAGCCATAAGCTTTGTGAGCATGTGATAGACAAGAATACCTCAAAATCCCAATGTACGATTTTCGGTGAAAATTACAACAATACCCCTACGAAACTTTGAATGGTGATTTGAGGCACCAAACGATGTCGGAATGCATTGGAACCAAAGCCATAAGATTTGTGAGCATGTGATAGACAAGAATACCTCAAAATCCCAATGTACGATTTTCGGTAAAAATTACAACTATACCCCTACGAAACTTCGAATGGTGATTTGAGGCACCAAACGATGTCGGAATGCATTGGAACCAAAGCCATAAGCTTTGTGAGCATTTGATAGACAAGAATACCTCAAAATCCCAATGTACGATTTTCGGTGAAAATTACAACTATACCCCTACGAAACTTCGAATGGTGATTTGAGGCACCAAACGATGTCGGAATGCATTGGAACCAAAGCCATAAGCTTTGTGAGCATGTGATAGACAAGAATACCTCAAAATCCCAATGTACGATTTTCGATGAAAATTACAACTATACCCCTACGAAACTTCGAATGGTGATTTGAGGCACCAAACGATGTCGGAATGCATTGGAACCAAAGCCATAAGCTTTGTGAGCATGTGATAGACAAGAATACCTCAAAATCCCAATGTACAATTTTTGGTGAAAATTACAACTATACCTCTACGAAACATCGAATGGTGATTTGAGGCACCAAACGATGTCGGAATGCATTGGAACCAAAGCCATAAGCTTTGTGAGCATGTGATAGACAAGAATACCTCAAAATCCCAATGTACGATTTTCTGTGAAAATTACAACTATACCCCTACGAAACTTCGAATTGTGACTTGAGGCACCAAACGATGTCGGAATGCATTGGAACCAAAGCCTTAAGCTTTGATAGCATGTGATAGATAAGAATACCTCAAAATCCCAATGTACGATTTTCGGTGAAAATTACAACTATACCCCTACGAAACTGCGAATGGTGATTTGAGGCACCAAACGATGTCGGAATGCATTGGAACCAAAGCCATAAGCTTTGTGAGCATGTGATAGACAAGAATACCTCAAAATCCCAATGTACAATTTTCGGTAAAAATTACAACTATACCCCTACGAAACTTCGAATGGTGACTTGAGGCACCAAACGATGTCGGAATGCATTGGAACCAAAGCCATAAGATTTGTGAGCATGTGATAGACAAGAATACCTCAAAATCCCAATGTACAATTTTTGGTGAAAATTACAACTATACCCCCACGAAACTTCGAATGGTGACTTGAGGCACCAAACGATGTCGGAATGCATTGGAACCAAAGCCATAAGCTTTGTGAGCATGTGATAGACAAGAATACCTCAAAATCCCAATGTACGATTTTCGGTGAAAATTACAACTATACCCCCACGAAACTTCGAATGGTGACTTGAGGCACCAAACGATGTCGGAATGCATTGGAACCAAAGCCATAAGATTTGTGAGCATGTGATAGACAAGAATACCTCAAAATCCCAATGTACGATTTTCGGTAAAAATTACAACTATACCCCTACGAAACTTCGAATGGTGACTTGAGGCACCAAACGATGTCGGAATGCATTGGAACCAAAGCCATAAGCTTTGTGAGCATGTGATAGACAAGAATACCTCAAAATCCCAATGTACGATTTTCGGTGAAAATTACAACAATACCCCTACGAAACTTTGAATTGTGATTTGAGGCACCAAACGATGTCGGAATGCATTGGAACCAAAGCCATAAGATTTGTGAGCATGTGATAGACAAGAATACCTCAAAATCCCAATGTACGATTTTCGGTAAAAATTACAACTATACCCCTACGAAACTTCGAATGGTGATTTGAGGCACCAAACGATGTCGGAATGCATTGGAACCAAAGCCATAAGCTTTGTGAGCATTTGATAGACAAGAATACCTCAAAATCCCAATGTACGATTTTCGGTGAAAATTACAACTATACCCCTACGAAACTTCGAATGGTGATTTGAGGCACCAAACGATGTCGGAATGCATTGGAACCTAAGCCATAAGCTTTGTGAGCTTGTGATAGACAAGAATACCTCAAAATCCCAATGTACGATTTTCGGAGAAAATTACAACTATAACCCTACGAAACTTCGAATGGTGATTTGAGGCACCAAACGATGTCGGAATGCATTGGAACCAAAGCCATAAGCTTTGTGAGCATGTGATAGACAAGAATACCTCAAAATCCCAATGTACGATTTTCGATGAAAATTACAACTATACCCCTACGAAACTTCGAATGGTGACTTGAGGCACCAAACGATGTCGGAATGCATTGGAACCAAAGCCTTAAGCTTTGATAGCATGTGATAGACAAAAATACCTCAAAATCCCTATGTACGATTTTCTGTGAAAATTACTATACCCCTACGAAACTTCGAATGGTGACTTGAGGCACCAAACGATGTCGGAATGCATTGGAACCAAAGCCATAAGCTTTGTGAGCATGTGATAGACAAGAATACCTCAAATTCTCAATGTACGATTTTCGGTGAAAATTACAACTATACCCCTACGAAACTGCGAATGGTGATTTGAGGCACCAAACGATGTCGGAATGCATTGGAACCAAAGCCATAAGCTTTGTGAGCATGTGATAGACAAGAATACCTCAAAATCCCAATGTACGATTTTCGGTAAAAATTACAACTATACCCCTACGAAACTTCGAATGGTGACTTGAGGCACCAAACGATGTCGGAATGCATTGGAACCAAAGCCATAAGCTTTGTGAGCATGTGATAGACAAGAATACCTCAAAATCCCAATGTACGATTTTCGGTGAAAATTACAACAATACCCCTACGAAACTTTGAATGGTGATTTGAGGCACCAAACGATGTCGGAATGCATTGGAACCAAAGCCATAAGATTTGTGAGCATGTGATAGACAAGAATACCTCAAAATCCCAATGTACGATTTTCGGTAAAAATTACAACTATACCCCTACGAAACTTCGAATGGTGATTTGAGGCACCAAACGATGTCGGAATGCATTGGAACCAAAGCCATAAGCTTTGTGAGCATTTGATAGACAAGAATACCTCAAAATCCCAATGTACGATTTTCGGTGAAAATTACAACTATACCCCTACGAAACTTCGAATGGTGATTTGAGGCACCAAACGATGTCGGAATGCATTGGAACCAAAGCCATAAGCTTTGTGAGCATGTGATAGACAAGAATACCTCAAAATCCCAATGTACGATTTTCGATGAAAATTACAACTATACCCCTACGAAACTTCGAATGGTGACTTGAGGCACCAAACGATGTCGGAATGCATTGGAACCAAAGCCTTAAGCTTTGATAGCATGTGATAGACAAAAATACCTCAAAATCCCTATGTACGATTTTCTGTGAAAATTACTATACCCCTACGAAACTTCGAATGGTGACTTGAGGCACCAAACGATGTCGGAATGCATTGGAACCAAAGCCATAAGCTTTGTGAGCATGTGATAGACAAGAATACCTCAAATTCTCAATGTACGATTTTCGGTGAAAATTACAACTATACCCCTACGAAACTGCGAATGGTGATTTGAGGCACCAAACGATGTCGGAATGCATTGGAACCAAAGCCATAAGCTTTGTGAGCATGTGATAGACAAGAATACCTCAAAATCCCAATGTACAATTTTCGGTAAAAATTACAACTATACCCCTACGAAACTTCGAATGGTGATTTGAGGCACCAAACGATGTCGGAATGCATTGGAACCTAAGCCATAAGCTTTGTGAGCATGTGATAGACAAGAATACCTCAAAATCCCAATGTACAATTTTCGGTGAAAATTACAACTATACCCCTACGAAACTTCGAATGGTGACTTGAGGCACCAAATGATGTCGGAATGCATTGGAACCAAAGCCTTAAGCTTTGATAGCATGTGATAGACAAGAATTCCTCAATATCCCAATGTACGATTTTCTGTGAAAATTACAATTGTACCCCTACGAAACTTCAAATGGTGACTTGAGGCACCAAACGATGTCGGAATGCATTGAAACCAAAGCCATAAGCTTTGTGAGCATGTGATAGACAAGAATACCTCAAAATCCCAATGTACGATTTTCGGTGAAAATTACAACAATACCCCTACGAAACTTTGAATGGTGATTTGAGGCACGAAACGATGTCGAAATGCATTGGAACCAAAGCCAAAAGCTTTGTGAGATTGTGATAGACAAGAATACCTCAAAATCCCAATGTACGATTTTCGGTGAAAATTACTACTATACCCCTACGAAACTTCGAATGGTGACTTGAGGCACCAAACGATGTCGGAATGCATTGGAACTAAAGCCATAAGCTTTGTGAGCATGTGATAGACAAGAATACCTCAAAATTCCAATGTACGATTTTCGGTGAAAATTACAACTATACCCCTACGAAATTTCGAATGGTGATTTGAGGCACCAAACGATGTCGGAATGCATTGGAACCAAAGCCATAAGCTTTGTGAGCAAGTGATAGACAAGAATACCTCAAAATCCCAATGTACGATTTTCGGTGAAAATTACAACAATACCCCGACGAAACTTTGAATGGTGATTTGAGGCACGAAACGATGTCGAAATGCATTGGAACCAAAGCCAAAAGCTTTGTGAGATTGTGATAGACAAGAATACCTCAAAATCCCAATGTACGATTTTCGGTGAAAATTACTACTATAGCCCTACGAAACTTCGAATGGTGACTTGAGGCACCAAACGATGTCGGAATGCATTGGAACTAAAGCCATAAGCTTTGTGAGCATGTGATAGACAAGAATACCTCAAAATTCCAATGTACGATTTTCGGTGAAAATTACAACTATACCCCTACGAAACATCGAATGGTGATTTGAGGCACCAAACGATGTCGGAATGCATTGGAACCAAAGCCATAAGCTTTGTGAGCATGTGATAGACAAGAATACCTCAAAATCCCAATGTACAATTTTTGGTGAAAATTACAACTATACCTCTACGAAACATCGAATGGTGATTTGAGGCACCAAACGATGTCGGAATGCATTGGAACCAAAGCCATAAGCTTTGTGAGCATGTGATAGACAAGAATACCTCAAAATCCCAATGTACGATTTTCTGTGAAAATTACAACTATACCCCTACGAAACTTCGAATTGTGACTTGAGGCACCAAACGATGTCGGAATGCATTGGAACCAAAGCCTTAAGCTTTGATAGCATGTGATAAATAAGAATACCTCAAAATCCCAATGTACGATTTTCGGTGAAAATTACAACTATACCCCTACGAAACTGCGAATGGTGATTTGAGGCACCAAACGATGTCGGAATGCATTGGAACCAAAGCCATAAGCTTTGTGAGCATGTGATAGACAAGAATACCTCAAAATCCCAATGTACAATTTTCGGTAAAAATTACAACTATACCCCTACGAAACTTCGAATGGTGACTTGAGGCACCAAACGATGTCGGAATGCATTGGAACCAAAGCCATAAGATTTGTGAGCATGTGATAGACAAGAATACCTCAAAATCCCAATGTACAATTTTTGGTGAAAATTACAACTATACCCCCACGAAACTTCGAATGGTGACTTGAGGCACCAAACGATGTCGGAATGCATTGGAACCAAAGCCATAAGCTTTGTGAGCATGTGATAGACAAGAATACCTCAAAATCCCAATGTACGATTTTCGGTGAAAATTACAACTATACCCCCACGAAACTTCGAATGGTGACTTGAGGCACCAAACGATGTCGGAATGCATTGGAACCAAAGCCATAAGATTTGTGAGCATGTGATAGACAAGAATACCTCAAAATCCCAATGTACGATTTTCGGTAAAAATTACAACTATACCCCTACGAAACTTCGAATGGTGACTTGAGGCACCAAACGATGTCGGAATGCATTGGAACCAAAGCCATAAGCTTTGTGAGCATGTGATAGACAAGAATACCTCAAAATCCCAATGTACGATTTTCGGTGAAAATTACAACAATACCCCTACGAAACTTTGAATGGTGATTTGAGGCACCAAACGATGTCGGAATGCATTGGAACCAAAGCCATAAGATTTGTGAGCATGTGATAGACAAGAATACCTCAAAATCCCAATGTACGATTTTCGGTAAAAATTACAACTATACCCCTACGAAACTTCGAATGGTGATTTGAGGCACCAAACGATGTCGGAATGCATTGGAACCAAAGCCATAAGCTTTGTGAGCATTTGATAGACAAGAATACCTCAAAATCCCAATGTACGATTTTCGGTGAAAATTACAACTATACCCCTACGAAACTTCGAATGGTGATTTGAGGCACCAAACGATGTCGGAATGCATTGGAACCTAAGCCATAAGCTTTGTGAGCTTGTGATAGACAAGAATACCTCAAAATCCCAATGTACGATTTTCGGAGAAAATTACAACTATAACCCTACGAAACTTCGAATGGTGATTTGAGGCACCAAACGATGTCGGAATGCATTGGAACCAAAGCCATAAGCTTTGTGAGCATGTGATAGACAAGAATACCTCAAAATCCCAATGTACGATTTTCGATGAAAATTACAACTATACCCCTACGAAACTTCGAATGGTGACTTGAGGCACCAAACGATGTCGGAATGCATTGGAACCAAAGCCTTAAGCTTTGATAGCATGTGATAGACAAAAATACCTCAAAATCCCTATGTACGATTTTCTGTGAAAATTACTATACCCCTACGAAACTTCGAATGGTGACTTGAGGCACCAAACGATGTCGGAATGCATTGGAACCAAAGCCATAAGCTTTGTGAGCATGTGATAGACAAGAATACCTCAAATTCTCAATGTACGATTTTCGGTGAAAATTACAACTATACCCCTACGAAACTGCGAATGGTGATTTGAGGCACCAAACGATGTCGGAATGCATTGGAACCAAAGCCATAAGCTTTGTGAGCATGTGATAGACAAGAATACCTCAAAATCCCAATGTACAATTTTCGGTAAAAATTACAACTATACCCCTACGAAACTTCGAATGGTGATTTGAGGCACCAAACGATGTCGGAATGCATTGGAACCTAAGCCATAAGCTTTGTGAGCATGTGATAGACAAGAATACCTCAAAATCCCAATGTACGATTTTCGGTGAAAATTACAACTATACCCCTACGAAACTTCGAATGGTGACTTGAGGCACCAAATGATGTCGGAATGCATTGGAACCAAAGCCTTAAGCTTTGATAGCATGTGATAGACAAGAATTCCTCAATATCCCAATTTACGATTTTCTGTGAAAATAACAATTGTACTCCTACGAAACTTCAAATGGTGACTTGAGGCACCAAACGATGTCGGAATGCATTGGAACCAAAGCCATAAGCTTTGTGAGCATGTGATAGACAAGAATACCTCAAAATCCCAATGTACGATTTTCGGTGAAAATTACAACAATACCCCTACGAAACTTTGAATGGTGATTTGAGGCACGAAACGATGTCGAAATGCATTGGAACCAAAGCCAAAAGCTTTGTGAGATTGTGATAGACAAGAATACCTCAAAATCCCAATGTACGATTTTCGGTGAAAATTACTACTATACCCCTACGAAACTTCGAATGGTGACTTGAGGCACCAAACGATGTCGGAATGCATTGGAACTAAAGCCATAAGCTTTGTGAGCATGTGATAGACAAGAATACCTCAAAATTCCAATGTACGATTTTCGGTGAAAATTACAACTATACCCCTACGAAACTTCGAATGGTGATTTGAGGCACCAAACGATGTCGGAATGCATTGGAACCAAAGCCATAAGCTTTGTGAGCAAGTGATAGACAAGAATACCTCAAAATCCCAATGTACGATTTTCGGTGAAAATTACAGCAATACCCCTACGAAACTTTGAATGGTGATTTGAGGCACGAAACGATGTCGAAATGCATTGGAACCAAAGCCAAAAGCTTTGTGAGATTGTGATAGACAAGAATACCTCAAAATCCCAATGTACGATTTTCGGTGAAAATTACTACTATAGCCCTACGAAACTTCGAATGGTGACTTGAGGCACCAAACGATGTCGGAATGCATTGGAACTAAAGCCATAAGCTTTGTGAGCATGTGATAGACAAGAATACCTCAAAATTCCAATGTACGATTTTCGGTGAAAATTACAACTATACCCCTACGAAACTTCGAATGGTGATTTGAGGCACCAAACGATGTCGGAATGCATTGGAACCAAAGCCATAAGCTTTGTGAGCATGTGATAGACAAGAATACCTCAAAATCCCAATGTACAATTGATGTAAATCAGCCCATGCAAAACCCTACAAACAAGACGGATCCTTTGATCATTAAAGATGGACCAATTACAAGAGCACGTGCTAAGAAGATCAAGGAAGCCATGATGGTTCTTGTAAATGAAGTAAAAGATCAAGTCCAAGAGGCCACTTCAATGGGCCAAATTATGAATATTATTCAAGTTGGTGGGCTAGAGTTTTAATGAAGGAGTTGGGCTTATTTCTTACAATCAAGAATCCTACAAGAGTTGGGCTTATTTCTTATCCAAAATTAAGGCCCAAGTTGAAGATAATTTTCATCCATATTCCAAAGGCCCATAAAAGTGACTCTTCAAGAGAATAAAATGTATTGTATAAGTCTTTAAAAGAATCCTAGAACATAGTGTACTATCAAGGGATAATAAATGTATTGTTTAAGTCTTTAAAAGAATCCTAGAACATAGAAGGGATCTTTTGACTAGTCTTTGAGTGAATAAATATGGTAAAAGAAGTGTCATCAAGATGTTTAGGGTAAAAGTGGTTAAAGTGTCATCAAGATGTTTTAAGCATCTTAGGAGTCTTTTGTTGCCTATAAATAGGCTTGTAAACATTTGTATATGATCATCAATTTTTAAGTATAAAATTCCTTTGAATTTACTATCTTTTGTGAGAGTATTTTCTTTTGAGAACTTATCAAGATTCTTGAGCAAATCTTGTGGCGTTCAACATACCGAGGTTCTTGGCTCTTCCTATAGCCAACGGGTCGAGGTTTTTAAGCTCTATATAAGATCAAACCAGATTTTCGATTTTGGGGAGATTCTTATCTCATACGTTGGGTTCTTAGATCATTATATCTAATGGGTCCTTCGTCGTATCCACATCAGTTTGGTATCAGAGCAATCTGGTATTGATCTGAATTTTAATTTTTCTTGTTATTTCGTTCTAGTGTAAAAAAAAAAAAAAAAAAAAAAGAGAGAAAAAAAAAAAAAAAAAAAAAAAACGAAAAAAAAGAAAAAGAAAGAAAGAACGATTTGTTGAGTTAGTAGTCTAAAGAATTAGTTTCAAGAATTCCTTGTTCCCTACATCTATAGGACTAAGGGATTGTTGAAAGTTCAAGATATTGTTTAAACTTGAATTTTGTTCTCAAAATTAGAGTGGTAAAAGGCTTGAGTAGTGAGTTTATTAGAGGGGAGGTAAAAGCCAAAGAGTGATATACGAGTGGATTGTGAGGTATCTTTTTGAGTGATACACGAGTGTTTTTGTGAGAAAATTATATACCATGGAGGAAACACAAAATAACCAACAAGAAGCTTTTACACTTAATGCTATGCAACAACAATTTGCAAGATTGAATGTAGTCCTTGAAGGCATCACGGATCGGCTAGAGAGATTAGAACAAGCTACTCCAAGGGAACGTAGAAATCCTAATATACCCCAACAACGAAGATATGAGGAGTGGGACGAGGAGGAAGAAGATGATGATATTGGGGCTGCTCATGAATTCCAAAGACGAGGAGGTAGAAGAAGGAGAAATGATGAAGTGGATCGAGACTTGGGGAACATCAAAATAAACATCCCTACGTTCCATGGAAGAAGTAATCCCAAAGCCTACTTGGAGTGGGAAAAGAAGGTAGAATTAATTTTTGACTGTCATAATTACTCCGAGGAAAAGAAAGTAAGGCTTGCAGCTATCGAGTTCATCGACTATGCTATAGTATGGTGGGATCAGTTAGTTACAAATCGAAGGCGATATGGAGAAAGGCCGGTTGCTACATGGGCTGAAATGAAGTCAATCATGCGTAAGAGGTTTGTGCCATCTCATTACTTTCGAGAATTATATCAAAAACTTCAATCTATGACTCAGGGCACAAAAAGCGTGGACGAATATTATAAAGAAATGGAGATTGCCATGATTAGAGCAAATGTTGAAGAAGATCGGGAGGCAACAATGGCTCGTTTCCTAAATGGGTTGAAAAGAGAGATTGCTAATATTGTGGAACTTCATCACTATGTGGAGCTTGAAGACATGGTACATACAGCTATGAAAGTGGAAAGACAACTGAAGAGGGAGGGTTCTTCACAAAGGAGTTATCCGCAACGTTTCCAACCTTCAAACAAGATGAAGGAAGGAATACCGAAGGTTACTTTTGGAAATACATCAAAGGCACAAAATGAGACATCACGAGTCAAGCCTAACGAGGCTGAAAAAGGAAAAGGTAATATTACTTCATCTTCTCGAAGTCGTGATATTAAATGCTTTTGTTGTCAGGGACATGGGCATATTGCATCTGAGTGCCCAAACAAAAGAGTGATGATTCTTAGAGACAATGGAGAGATTGAATCTGAAGTTGAAAGTGAAGAAGAGAGTGATGAGGAAGTGGAGAAAGTTAATGCTGAATCGGGAGAACTTTTGGTGGTACGAAGAGCCCTAAACACGCAAGTAAAGTTTGGAGAAGCGGAACAACAAAGAGAAAACATCTTCCATACAAGATGTTTGGTGCAAAAAAAGGTATGCATGTTGATTATTGATAGTGGGAGTTGTACCAATGTGGCTAGTATGGATATGGTGGAGAAATTAAATTTAACTACATCGAAACATCCTAATCCATATAAGCTTCAATGGCTTAATGAATGTGGAGAAATCCGAGTTACTAAGCAGGTTTTGGTGCCATTCTCTATTGGGAAATACGAGGATGAAGTTCTATGCGATGTGGTACCAATGCATGCAAGTCATATTCTTTTGGGAAGGCCATGGCAGTTCGATCGGCGAGTGGTATATGATGGGTACCTTAATCGTTTCACATTGAAACATAAAAATAAAACTATCATGCTTATATCCTTAACTCCACAACAGGTTCATGAAGATCAAATCAAAATGTCTCAAACAAAAAGAGAAAAAGAGGTTGAGGGAAGAAAGATAGAAAATGAGAAACAAAAAGTAAGCAAAAAAAAGAGTGGAGAGAAAAATAAGAGGGCTGAATTGAGTGTTCCCGAGGGAGAAAAAAATTGGAAGTTAGTGAGGCCACAAAAAGAGTGAATTTTTTTGCTAGAGGGATTGAGCTAAAAAGAGCTTTTGTTGAAAAAAAGAGTGTGTTGGTGTTGGTATATAAACAATCATATTTGAGCACTAACGAACTAACGTCTTCTTTGCCTAGTTCTTTTGTATCTCTTTTGCAGGAATATGAAGATGTTTTTCCGGACGAAGAACCAAATGGTTTACCACCATTAAGAGGCATTGAACATCAAATTGATTTCATTCCCGGTGCAACACTTCCAAACCGACCAGCTTATAGAGCTAATCCCGAGGAAACAAAAGAAATCCAAAGGCAAGTGGAGGAGTTGATGACTAAAGGCAAAGTTCGAGAAAGCATGAGTCCATGCGCTGTACCGGTGATTATAGTCCCAAAGAAAGATGGAACATGGAGAATGTGCACAGATTGTCGTGCCGTCAATAAAATCACGGTGAAGTATCGCTACCCTATTCCTAGGTTAGATGATATGCTTGATGAATTGTATGGTGCTTTAATTTTCTCTAAAATTGATTTGAAAAGTGGATATCATCAAATACGAATCAAAGAAGGTGATGAATGGAAAACAGCATTCAAAACAAAATATGGTTTATATGAATGGTTGGTAATGCCATTTGGCTTAACTAATGCACCGAGCACTTTTATGAGATTAATGAACCATGTTTTGCGTAACTTCATTGGAAAAATTGTTGTTGTGTATTTTGACGATATCCTTATCTATAGCAAAAGCATAGAAGAACATCTTGATCATGTGCGAATGGTGTTAGACACCTTAAGAAATGAATCTTTGTATGCCAATTTTAAGAAATGTTCTTTTTGCATGGACAAAGTTGTTTTTCTTGGTTTTGTTGTAAGTGCTAATGGAATTGAAATGGAAAAAGACAAGGTTAATGCTATTTTAGATTGGCCAACTCCTAAAAACATTGCTGAAGTAAGAAGTTTTCATGGTCTCGCTAGTTTCTATCGAAGATTTGTTAGAGACTTTAGTAGCATTGCAGCACCACTAAATGAAATTGTGAAAAAAGATGTTGGATTTCATTGGGGAGAAAAGCAAGAGCATGCATTCAATCTTTGAAAGAAAAACTCACTACTGCTCCAATTCTTGCATTGCCTAACTTTAACAAAAGTTTTGAACTTGAATGTGATGCATCTGGAGTAGGTATAGGGGCTGTTTTAATGCAGGACGGAAAGCCGATTGCCTACTTTAGTGAGAAGTTGAAGGGAGCTCAATTGAATTATCCAACTTACGATAAGGAGTTGTACGCTTTGGTGAGAGCATTGGAGACGTGGCAACATTACTTGTGGTCTCGAGAGTTTGTTATCCACACTGATCATGAATCTCTCAAGTACCTCAAAGGGCAAGGTAAGCTTAATAAGAGGCATGCTAAGTGGGTGGAATTCATTGAATCATTTCCTTATGTGATTAAGTATAAAAAAGGGAAAGAAAATATTGTTGCCGATGCATTATCAAGAAGGCATGCTTTAATCACTACATTGAGTTCTAAACTTTTAGGTTTTGAGTTAATTAAAGAACTTTATGCTAACGATTCTGATTTTGCTTCAACTTATTTGGCATGTGAAAATGGTGCATTCGAAAAGTTCTATAAGCATGAAGGATATTTATTTCGTGAACGTAAACTATGCATTCCTAAATGTTCTATGCGTGAATTGCTTGTTAGAGAAGCCCATGGGGGAGGGCTAATGGGGCATTTTGGAATACATAAAACTTTGAGTGTTTTGAGTGATCATTTCTTTTGGCCTAAAATGCGTATTGATGTTGAAAGAATTTGTGAAAGATGCATAACTTGCATGAAAGCTAAATCAAGAGCGCAACCACATGGATTATACAAACCTTTACCTATACCAAATGAACCTTGGGTAGATATATCCATGGACTTTGTTTTGGGTTTACCAAGAACAAAGAAAGGTAAAGACTCTGTGTTTGTGGTTGTTGATAGATTTTCCAAAATGGCACACTTCATTCCATGTAATAAGACCAACGATGCAACTCATATTGCTGATTTATTCTTTAAGGAAATTGTTCATTTGCATGGAGTACCAAAGACTATAGTGAGTGATAGAGATGCAAAATTTTTGAGTCACTTTTGGCGTGTTTTATGGGGTAAATTAGGAACTAAACTTCTATTTTCTACTACATGTCACCCCCAAACAGATGGACAAACTGAAGTTGTCAATAGAACATTGTCTCAATTGCTTAGAATTTTAATTAAAAAGAACTTGAAAAATTGGGAAGATTGTTTGTCCTTTGCTGAATTTGCATATAATAGAAGTATCCATTCTGCTACTAATCACTCTCCATTTGAAGTTGTATATGGTTTTAATCCACTAAGTCCACTGGATCTTATTCCAATACCTATCGACGAACGTTCAAGCCTTGATGGAAAAGCGAAAGCTGAGATGATTAAGAAATTGCATGAAAAGGTGAGACTCAACATTGAAAAAAGAACTGAGCAGTACGTCAAGCAAGCTAACAAAGGTCGTAAACAAGTCATATTTGAGCCCGGAGATTGGGTTTGGTTACACTTGAGAAAGGAGAGATTTTCAGGCCAGAGAAAGTCAAAATTGCAACCACGAGGAGATGGACCATTTCAAGTGATTGCACGAATCAATGACAATGCCTATAAACTAGACCTTCCAGGTGAGTATAACGTAAGTGCAACTTTCAATGTTACTGATCTTTCTCCTTATTTTGGTGATATAGATTCGAGGACGAATCCTTTTGAAGAGGAAGGGAATGATGTAAATCAGCCCATGCAAAACCCTACAAACAAGACGGATCCTTTGATCATTAAAGATGGACCAATTACAAGAGCACGTGCTAAGAAGATCAAGGAAGCCATGATGGTTCTTGTAAATGAAGTAAAAGATCAAGTCCAAGAGGCCACTTCAATGGGCCAAATTATGAATATTATTCAAGTTGGTGGGCTAGAGTTTTAATGAAGGAGTTGGGCTTATTTCTTACAATCAAGAATCCTACAAGAGTTGGGCTTATTTCTTATCCAAAATTAAGGCCCAAGTTGAAGATAATTTTCATCCATATTCCAAAGGCCCATAAAAGTGACTCTTCAAGAGAATAAAATGTATTGTATAAGTCTTTAAAAGAATCCTAGAACATAGTGTACTATCAAGGGATAATAAATGTATTGTTTAAGTCTTTAAAAGAATCCTAGAACATAGAAGGGATCTTTTGACTAGTCTTTGAGTGAATAAATATGGTAAAAGAAGTGTCATCAAGATGTTTAGGGTAAAAGTGGTTAAAGTGTCATCAAGATGTTTTAAGCATCTTAGGAGTCTTTTGTTGCCTATAAATAGGCTTGTAAACATTTGTATATGATCATCAATTTTTAAGTATAAAATTCCTTTGAATTTACTATCTTTTGTGAGAGTATTTTCTTTTGAGAACTTATCAAGATTCTTGAGCAAATCTTGTGGCGTTCAACATACCGAGGTTCTTGGCTCTTCCTATAGCCAACGGGTCGAGGTTTTTAAGCTCTATATAAGATCAAACCAGATTTTCGATTTTGGGGAGATTCTTATCTCATACGTTGGGTTCTTAGATCATTATATCTAATGGGTCCTTCGTCGTATCCACATCAACAATTTTTGGTGAAAATTACAACTATACCTCTACGAAACTTCGAATGGTGATTTGAGGCACCAAACGATGTCGGAATGCATTGGAACCAAAGCCATAAGCTTTGTGAGCATGTGATAGACAAGAATACCTCAAAATCCCAATGTACGATTTTCTGTGAAAATTACAACTATACCCCTACGAAACTTCGAATTGTGACTTGAGGCACCAAACGATGTCGGAATGCATTGGAACCAAAGCCTTAAGCTTTGATAGCATGTGATAGATAAGAATACCTCAAAATCCCAATGTACGATTTTCGGTGAAAATTACAACTATACCCCTACGAAACATCGAATGGTGACTTGAGGCACCAAACGATGTCGGAATGCATTGGAACCAAAGCCATAAGGTTTGTGAGCATGTGATAGAAAAGAATACCTCAAAATCCCAATGTACGATTTACGGTGAAAATTACACCTATACCCCTACGAAACTTCGAATGGTGATTTGAGGCACCAAACGATGGAATGCATTGGAACCAAAGCCATAAGCTTTATGAGCATGTGATAGACAAGAATATCTCAAAATCCCAATGTACGATTTTCAGTGAAAATTACAACTATACCCCTACGAAACTGCGAATGGTGATTTGGGGCACCAAACGATGTCGGAATGCATTGGAACCAAAGCCATAAGCTTTGTGAGCATGTGATAGACAAGAATACCTCAAAATCCCAATGTACGATTTTCGGTGAAAATTACAACTATACCCCTACGAAACTTCGAATGGTGACTTGAGGCACCAAACGATGTCGGAATGCATTGGAACCAAAGCCATAAGATTTGTGAGCATGTGATAGACAAGAATACCTCAAAATCCCAATGTACGATTTTCGGTAAAAATTACAACTATACCCCTACGAAACTTCGAATGGTGACTTGAGGCACCAAACGATGTCGGAATGCATTGGAACCAAAGCCATAAGCTTTGTGAGCATGTGATAGACAAGAATACCTCAAAATCCCAATGTACGATTTTCGGTGAAAATTACAACAATACCCCTACGAAACTTTGAATTGTGATTTGAGGCACCAAACGATGTCGGAATGCATTGGAACCAAAGCCATAAGATTTGTGAGCATGTGATAGACAAGAATACCTCAAAATCCCAATGTACGATTTTCGGAGAAAATTACAACTATAACCCTACGAAACTTCGAATGGTGATTTGAGGCACCAAACGATGTCGGAATGCATTGGAACCAAAGCCATAAGCTTTGTGAGCATGTGATAGACAAGAATACCTCAAAATCCCAATGTACGATTTTCGATGAAAATTACAACTATACCCCTACGAAACTTCGAATGGTGACTTGAGGCACCAAACGATGTCGGAATGCATTGGAACCAAAGCTTTAAGCTTTGATAGCATGTGATAGACAAAAATACCTCAAAATCCCTATGTACGATTTTCTGTGAAAATTACTATACCCCTACGAAACTTCGAATGGTGACTTGAGGCACCAAACGATGTCGGAATGCATTGGAACCAAAGCCATAAGCTTTGTGAGCATGTGATAGACAAGAATACCTCAAATTCTCAATGTACGATTTTCGGTGAAAATTACAACTATACCCCTACGAAACTGCGAATGGTGATTTGAGGCACCAAACGATGTCGGAATGCATTGGAACCAAAGCCATAAGCTTTGTGAGCATGTGATAGACAAGAATACCTCAAAATCCCAATGTACAATTTTCGGTAAAAATTACAACTATACCCCTACGAAACTTCGAATGGTGATTTGAGGCACCAAACGATGTCGGAATGCATTGGAACCTAAGCCATAAGCTTTGTGAGCATGTGATAGACAAGAATACCTCAAAATCCCAATGTACGATTTTCGGTAAAAATTACAACTATACCCCTACGAAACTTCGAATGGTGACTTGAGGCACCAAATGATGTCGGAATGCATTGGAACCAAAGCCTTAAGCTTTGATAGCATGTGATAGACAAGAATTCCTCAATATCCCAATGTACGATTTTCTGTGAAAATTACAATTGTACCCCTACGAAACTTCAAATGGTGACTTGAGGCACCAAACGATGTCGGAATGCATTGGAACCAAAGCCATAAGCTTTGTGAGCATGAGATAGACAAGAATACCTCAAAATCCCAATGTACGATTTTCGGTGAAAATTACAACAATACCCCTACGAAACTTTGAATGGTGATTTGAGGCACGAAACGATGTCGAAATGCATTGGAACCAAAGCCAAAAGCTTTGTGAGATTGTGATAGACAAGAATACCTCAAAATCCCAATGTACGATTTTCGGTGAAAATTACTACTATACCCCTACGAAACTTCGAATGGTGACTTGAGGCACCAAACGATGTCGGAATGCATTGGAACTAAAGCCATAAGCTTTGTGAGCATGTGATAGACAAGAATACCTCAAAATTCCAATGTACGATTTTCGGTGAAAATTACAACTATACCCCTACGAAACTTCGAATGGTGATTTGAGGCACCAAACGATGTCGGAATGCATTGGAACCAAAGCCATAAGCTTTGTGAGCAAGTGATAGACAAGAATACCTCAAAATCCCAATGTACGATTTTCGGTGAAAATTACAGCAATACCCCTACGAAACTTTGAATGGTGATTTGAGGCACGAAACGATGTCGAAATGCATTGGAACCAAAGCCAAAAGCTTTGTGAGATTGTGATAGACAAGAATACCTCAAAATCCCAATGTACGATTTTCGGTGAAAATTACTACTATAGCCCTACGAAACTTCGAATGGTGACTTGAGGCACCAAACGATGTCGGAATGCATTGGAACTAAAGCCATAAGCTTTGTGAGCATGTGATAGACAAGAATACCTCAAAATTCCAATGTACGATTTTCGGTGAAAATTACAACTATACCCCTACGAAACTTCGAATGGTGATTTGAGGCACCAAACGATGTCGGAATGCATTGGAACCAAAGCCATAAGCTTTGTGAGCCTGTGATAGACAAGAATACCTCAAAATCCCAATGTACGATTTTCGGTGAAAATTACAACTATACCCCTACGAAACTTCGAATGGTGACTTGAGTCACCAAACGATGTCGGAATGCATTGGAACCAAAGCCTTAAGCTTTGATAGCATGTGATAGACAAGAATACCTTAATATCCCAATGTACGATTTTCTGTGAAAATTACTACTATACCCCTACGAAACTGCGAATGGTGATTTGGGGCACCAAACGATGTCGGAATGCATTGGAACCAAAGCCATAAGCTTTGTGAGCATGTGATAGACAAGAATACCTCAAAATCCCAATGTACGATTTTCGGTGAAAATTACAACTATACCCCCACGAAACTTCGAATGGTGACTTGAGGCACCAAACGATGTCGGAATGCATTGGAACCAAAGCCATAAGATTTGTGAGCATGTGATAGACAAGAATACCTCAAAATCCCAATGTACGATTTTCGGTAAAAATTACAACTATACCCCTACGAAACTTCGAATGGTGATTTGAGGCACCAAACGATGTCGGAATGCATTGGAACCAAAGCCATAAGCTTTGTGAGCATTTGATAGACAAGAATACCTCAAAATCCCAATGTACGATTTTCGGTGAAAATTACAACTATACCCCTACGAAACTTCGAATGGTGATTTGAGGCACCAAACGATGTCGGAATGCATTGGAACCTAAGCCATAAGCTTTGTGAGCTTGTGATAGACAAGAATACCTCAAAATCCCAATGTACGATTTTCGGAGAAAATTACAACTATAACCCTACGAAACTTCGAATGGTGATTTGAGGCACCAAACGATGTCGGAATGCATTGGAACCAAAGCCATAAGCTTTGTGAGCATGTGATAGACAAGAATACCTCAAAATCCCAATGTACGATTTTCGGTGAAAATTACACCTATACCCCTACGAAACTTCGAATGGTGATTTGAGGCACCAAACGATGTCGGAATGCATTGGAACCAAAGCCATAAGCTTTGTGAGCATGTGATAGACGAGAATACCTCAAAATCCCAATGTACGATTTTCGGTGAAAATTACACCTATACCCCTACGAAACTTCGAATGGGGATTTGAGGCACCAAACGATGTCGGAATGCATTGGAACCAAAGCCATAAGCTTTGTGAGCATGTGATAGACGAGAATACCTCAAAATCCCAATGTACGATTTACGGTGAAAATTACACCTATACCCCTACGAAACTTCGAATGGTGATTTGAGGCACCAAACGATGTCGGAATGCATTGGAACCTAAGCCATAAGCTTTGTGAGCTTGTGATAGACAAGAATACCTCAAAATCCCAATGTACGATTTTCGGAGAAAATTACAACTATAACCCTACGAAACTTCGAATGGTGATTTGAGGCACCAAACGATGTCGGAATGCATTGGAACCAAAGCCATAAGCTTTGTGAGCATGTGATAGACAAGAATACCTCAAAATCCCAATGTACGATTTTCGATGAAAATTACAACTATACCCCTACGAAACTTCGAATGGTGACTTGAGGCACCAAACGATGTCGGAATGCATTGGAACCAAAGCCTTAAGCTTTGATAGCATGTGATAGACAAAAATACCTCAAAATCCCTATGTACGATTTTCTGTGAAAATTACTATACCCCTACGAAACTTCGAATGGTGACTTGAGGCACCAAACGATGTCGGAATGCATTGGAACCAAAGCCATAAGCTTTGTGAGCATGTGATAGACAAGAATACCTCAAATTCTCAATGTACGATTTTCGGTGAAAATTACAACTATACCCCTACGAAACTGCGAATGGTGATTTGAGGCACCAAACGATGTCGGAATGCATTGGAACCAAAGCCATAAGCTTTGTGAGCATGTGATAGACAAGAATACCTCAAAATCCCAATGTACAATTTTCGGTAAAAATTACAACTATACCCCTACGAAACTTCGAATGGTGATTTGAGGCACCAAACGATGTCGGAATGCATTGGAACCTAAGCCATAAGCTTTGTGAGCATGTGATAGACAAGAATACCTCAAAATCCCAATGTACGATTTTCGGTAAAAATTACAACTATACCCCTACGAAACTTCGAATGGTGACTTGAGGCACCAAATGATGTCGGAATGCATTGGAACCAAAGCCTTAAGCTTTGATAGCATGTGATAGACAAGAATTCCTCAATATCCCAATGTACGATTTTCTGTGAAAATTACAATTGTACCCCTACGAAACTTCAAATGGTGACTTGAGGCACCAAACGATGTCGGAATGCATTGGAACCAAAGCCATAAGCTTTGTGAGCATGAGATAGACAAGAATACCTCAAAATCCCAATGTACGATTTTCGGTGAAAATTACAACAATACCCCTACGAAACTTTGAATGGTGATTTGAGGCACGAAACGATGTCGAAATGCATTGGAACCAAAGCCAAAAGCTTTGTGAGATTGTGATAGACAAGAATACCTCAAAATCCCAATGTACGATTTTCGGTGAAAATTACTACTATACCCCTACGAAACTTCGAATGGTGACTTGAGGCACCAAACGATGTCGGAATGCATTGGAACTAAAGCCATAAGCTTTGTGAGCATGTGATAGACAAGAATACCTCAAAATTCCAATGTACGATTTTCGGTGAAAATTACAACTATACCCCTACGAAACTTCGAATGGTGATTTGAGGCACCAAACGATGTCGGAATGCATTGGAACCAAAGCCATAAGCTTTGTGAGCAAGTGATAGACAAGAATACCTCAAAATCCCAATGTACGATTTTCGGTGAAAATTACAGCAATACCCCTACGAAACTTTGAATGGTGATTTGAGGCACGAAACGATGTCGAAATGCATTGGAACCAAAGCCAAAAGCTTTGTGAGATTGTGATAGACAAGAATACCTCAAAATCCCAATGTACGATTTTCGGTGAAAATTACTACTATAGCCCTACGAAACTTCGAATGGTGACTTGAGGCACCAAACGATGTCGGAATGCATTGGAACTAAAGCCATAAGCTTTGTGAGCATGTGATAGACAAGAATACCTCAAAATTCCAATGTACGATTTTCGGTGAAAATTACAACTATACCCCTACGAAACTTCGAATGGTGATTTGAGGCACCAAACGATGTCGGAATGCATTGGAACCAAAGCCATAAGCTTTGTGAGCCTGTGATAGACAAGAATACCTCAAAATCCCAATGTACGATTTTCGGTGAAAATTACAACTATACCCCTACGAAACTTCGAATGGTGACTTGAGTCACCAAACGATGTCGGAATGCATTGGAACCAAAGCCTTAAGCTTTGATAGCATGTGATAGACAAGAATACCTTAATATCCCAATGTACGATTTTCTGTGAAAATTACTACTATACCCCTACGAAACTGCGAATGGTGATTTGGGGCACCAAACGATGTCGGAATGCATTGGAACCAAAGCCATAAGCTTTGTGAGCATGTGATAGACAAGAATACCTCAAAATCCCAATGTACGATTTTCGGTGAAAATTACAACTATACCCCCACGAAACTTCGAATGGTGACTTGAGGCACCAAACGATGTCGGAATGCATTGGAACCAAAGCCATAAGATTTGTGAGCATGTGATAGACAAGAATACCTCAAAATCCCAATGTACGATTTTCGGTAAAAATTACAACTATACCCCTACGAAACTTCGAATGGTGATTTGAGGCACCAAACGATGTCGGAATGCATTGGAACCAAAGCCATAAGCTTTGTGAGCATTTGATAGACAAGAATACCTCAAAATCCCAATGTACGATTTTCGGTGAAAATTACAACTATACCCCTACGAAACTTCGAATGGTGATTTGAGGCACCAAACGATGTCGGAATGCATTGGAACCTAAGCCATAAGCTTTGTGAGCTTGTGATAGACAAGAATACCTCAAAATCCCAATGTACGATTTTCGGAGAAAATTACAACTATAACCCTACGAAACTTCGAATGGTGATTTGAGGCACCAAACGATGTCGGAATGCATTGGAACCAAAGCCATAAGCTTTGTGAGCATGTGATAGACAAGAATACCTCAAAATCCCAATGTACGATTTTCGGTGAAAATTACACCTATACCCCTACGAAACTTCGAATGGTGATTTGAGGCACCAAACGATGTCGGAATGCATTGGAACCAAAGCCATAAGCTTTGTGAGCATGTGATAGACGAGAATACCTCAAAATCCCAATGTACGATTTACGGTGAAAATTACACCTATACCCCTACGAAACTTCGAATGGTGATTTGAGGCACCAAACGATGTCGGAATGCATTGGAACCAAAGCCATAAGCTTTGTGAGCATGTGATAGACGAGAATACCTCAAAATCCCAATGTACGATTTTCGGTGAAAATTACAACTATACCCCTACGAAACTTCGAATGGTGATTTGAGGCACCAAACGATGTCGGAATGCATTGGAACCAAAGCCATAAGCTTTGTGAGCATGTGATAGACGAGAATACCTCAAAATCCCAATGTACGATTTTCGGTGAAAATTACAACTATACCCCTACGAAACTTCGAATGGTGACTTGAGGCTAAGGACCCATTAGATATAATGATCTAAGAACCCAACGTATGAGATAAGAATCTCCCCAAAATCGAAAATCTGGTTTGATCTTATATAGAGCTTAAAAACCTCGACCCGTTGGCTATAGGAAGAGCCAAGAACCTCGGTATGTTGAACGCCACAAGATTTGCTCAAGAATCTTGATAAGTTCTCAAAAGAAAATACTCTCACAAAAGATAGTAAATTCAAAGGAATTTTATACTTAAAATTGATGATTTACAAATGTTTACATGGCCTATTTATAGGCTACAAAAGACTCCTAAGATGCTTAAAACATCTTCATGACACTTTAGACAAAATTTACCCTAAACATCTTGATTACACTTTTGACCACATTTATTCACCCTAAAACTAGTCAAAAGATTCCTCCTATGTTCTAGGATCCTTTTAAAAGCTTAAACAAAGCATACTATGTTCTTAGGATCCTTTTAAAAGCTTAAACAAAGCATATGACTATCTTGAAGAGTCCCTTTTTATGGGCCTTTGGAATATGGACGAAAATTATATTCAATATGGGCTTTAATTTTGGATAAGAAATAAGCCCAACTCTTCATTAAAATATTAGCCCATCAACTTGAATAATATTCATCATTTGGCCCATTGAAGAGGCCTCTTGGACTTGATCTTTTATTTTAGCTACAAGAACCATCATGGCCTCTTTGATCTTCTTTGCACGTGCCCTTGTAATTGGTCCATCTTTTATGATCAAAGGATCCGCCTTGTTTATATGGTTTTGCATGGGTTGATCTCCATCATTCCCTTCCTCTTCAAAAGGATTCGTCCTCGAATCTACATCACCAATATAAGGAGAAAGATCAGTATCATTGAAAGTTGCACTTACGCTATACTCACCTGGAAGGTCTATTTTATAGGCAGTGTCATTGATTCGTGCAATCACTTGAAATGGTCCATCTCCTCGTGGTTGTAATTTTGACTTTCTCTGGCTTGAAAATCTCTCCTTTCTCAAGTGTAACCAAACCCAATCTCCGGGCTCAAATATGACTTGTTTACGGCCTTTGTTAGCTTGCTTGACGTACTGCTCAGTTCTCTTTTCAATGTTGAGTCTCACCTTTTCATGTAATTTCTTAATCATCTCTGCTTTTGCTTTTCCATCAAGGCTTGCACGTTCATCGATAGGTATTGGAATAAGATCAAGTGGACTTAGTGGATTAAAACCATATACCACTTCAAATGGAGAGTGATTAGTAGCAGAATGGACACTTCTATTATATGCAAATTCAGCAAAAGACAAACAATCTTCCCAATTTTTCAAGTTCTTTTGAATTAAAATTCTAAGCAATTGAGACAATGTTCTATTGACAACTTCAGTTTGTCCATCTGTTTGGGGGTGACATGTAGTAGAAAATAGAAGTTTAGTTCCTAATTTACCCCACAAAACACGCCAAAAGTGACTCAAAAATTTTGCATCTCTATCACTCACGATAGTCCTTGGTACTCCATGCAAACGAACAATTTCCTTAAAGAATAAATCAGCAATATGAGTTGCATCATTAGTTTTATTACATGGGATGAAGTGTGCCATTTTAGAAAATCTATCAACAACCACAAACACAGAGTCTTTACCTTTCTTTGTTCTTGGTAATCCCAAAACAAAGTCCATGGATATGTCTACTCAAGGTTCATTTGGTATAGGTAAAGGTTTGTACAATCCATGTGGTTGTGCTCTTGATTTAGCTTTCATGCAAGTTATGCATCTTTCACAAATTCTTTCAACATCAATACGCATTTTAGGCCAAAAGAAATGATCACTCAAAACACTCAAAGTTTTATGTATTCCAAAATGCCCCATTAGCCCTCCCCCATGGGCTTCTCTAACAAGTAATTCACGTATAGAACATTTAGGAATGCATAGTTTACGTTCACGAAATAAATATCCTTCATGCATATAGAACTTTTCGAATGCACCATTTTCACAAGCCAAATAAATTGAAGCAAAATCAGCATCGTTAGCATATAATTCTTTAATTGACTCAAATCCTAAAAGTTTAGAACTCAATGTAGTGATTAATGCATGCCTTCTTGATAATGCATCAGCAACAATATTTTCTTTCCCCTTTTTATACTTAATCACATAGGGAAATGATTCAATGAATTCCACCCACTTAGCATGCCTTTTACTAAGCTTACCTTGCCCTTTGAGGTACTTGAGAGATTCATGATCGGTGTGGATAACGAACTCTCGAGACCACAAGTAATGCTGCCACGTCTCCAATGCTCTTACCAAAGCATACAATTCCTTATCATAAGTTGGATAGTTCAATTGAGCTCCCTTCAACTTCTCACTAAAGTATGCAATCGGCTTTCCATCCTGCATTAAAACAGCCCCTATACCTACTCCAGATGCATCACATTCAAGTTCAAAACTTTTGTTAAAGTTAGGCAATGCAAGAATTGGAGCAGTAGTGAGTTTTTCTTTCAAAAGATTGAATGCATGCTCTTGTTTTTCTCCCCAATGAAATCCAACTTCTTTTTTCACAATTTCATTTAGTGGTGCAGCAATGGTACTAAAGTCCCTAACAAATCTTCGATAGAAACTAGCGAGACCATGAAAACTTCTTACTTCAGCAATATTTTTAGGAGTTGGCCAATCTAAAATAGCATTGACCTTGTCTTTTTCCATTTCAATTCCATTAGCACTTACAACAAAACCAAGAAAAACTACTTTGTCCATGCAAAAAGAACACTTCTTAAAATTGGCATACAAAGATTCATTTCTTAAGGTGTCTAATACAATTCGAACATGATCAAGATGTTCTTCTATGCTTTTGCTATAGATAAGGATATCGTCAAAATATACAACAACAAACTTTCCAATAAAGTTACGCAAAACATGGTTCATTAATCTCATGAAAGTGCTCGGTGCATTAGTTAAGCCAAACGGCATTACCAACCATTCATATAAACCATATTTTGTTTTGAAAGCTGTTTTTCATTCATCACCTTCTTTGATTCGTATTTGATGATATCCACTTTTCAAATCAATTTTAGAAAAAATTAAAGCACCATACAATTCATCAAGCATATCATCTAACCTAGGAATGGGGTAGCGATACTTCACCGTGATTTTATTTACGGCGCGACAATTTGTGCACATTCTCCATGTTCCATCTTTCTTTGGGACTACAATCACCGGTACAGCGCATGGACTCATGCTTTCTCGAACTTTGCCTTTAGTCATCAACTCCTCCACTTGTCTTTGGATTTCTTTTGTTTCCTCGGGATTAGCTCTATAAGCTGGTTGGTTTGGAAGTGTTGCACCGGGAATGAAATCAATTTGATGTTCAATGCCCCGCAATGGTGGTAAACCATTCGGTTCTTCATCCGGAAAAACATCTTCATATTCCTGTAAAAGAGATACAAAAGAACTAGGCAAAGAAGGTGTTATTTCGTTAGTGCTCAAGTATGATTGTTTATGTACCAACACCAACACACTCTTTTTTTCAACCAAAGCTCTTTTTAACTCACTCCCTCTAGCAAAGAAATTCACTCTTTTTGTGGCCTCACTTACTTCCAATTTCTTTTCTCCCTCGGGAACACTCAATTCAACCCTCTTATTTTTCTCTCCACTCTTTTTTTTGCTCACATGTCGTTGTTCATTTTCTATCTTTCTTCTTGTTTCAGACATTTTAATTTGATCTTCATGAACCTGTTGTGGAGTTAAAGATATAAGCATGATGGTTTTATTTTTATGTTTCAATGTGAAACGATTAAGGTATCCATCATATATTACTCGCCGATCGAACTGCCATGGCCTTCCCAAAAGAATATGACTTGCATGCATTGGTATCACATCGCATAGAACTTCATCCTCATATTTTCCAATAGAAAATGGCACCAAAACCTGCTTAGTAACTCGTATTTCTCCACATTCATTAAGCCACTGAAGATTATATGGATTAGGATGTTTCAATGTAGTCAATTTCAATTTCTCCACCATATCCATACTAGCCACATTAGTACAACTCCCACTATCAATAATCAACATGCATACCTTCTTTTGCACCAAACATCTTGTATGGAAGATGTTTTCTCTTTGTTGTTCCGCTTCTCCAAACTTTGCTTGCATGTTTAGGGCTCTTCTTACCACTAAAAGTTCTCCCGATTCAGCATTAACTTTCTCCACTTCCTCGTCACTCTCTTCATCACTTTCAACTTCAGATTCAATCTCTCCATTGTCTCTAAGAATCATCACTCTTTTGTTTGGGCATTCAGATGCAATATGTCCATGTCCCTGACAACGAAAGCATTTAATATCACGACTTCAAGAAGATGAAGTAATATTACCTTTTCCCTTTTCAGCCTCATTAGGCTTGACTCGTGGTGTCTCATTTTGTGACTTTGATGTATTACCAAAGGTAGCCTTAGGTACTACTTCCTTCATCTTGTTTGAAGATTGGAAACGTTGCGGATAACTCCTTTGTAAAGAACCCTCCCTCTTCAGTTGTCTTTCCACTTTCATGGCTGTATGTACCATGTCTTCAAGCTCCACATAGTGTTGAAGTTCCACAATGTTAGCAATCTCTCGTTTCAACCCATTTAGAAAACGAGCCATTGTTGCCTCTCGATCTTCTTCAACATTTGCTCTAATCATGGAAATCTCCATTTCCTTATAGTATTCATCCACGCTTTTTGTGCCCTGAGTCATAGATTGAAGTTTTTGATATAATTCTCGAAAATAATGTGATGGCACAAACCTTTTACGCATGATTGACTTCATTTCAGCCCATGTAGTGACCGGCCTTTCTCCATATCGCCTTCGATTTGTAACTAACTGATCCCACCATACTATAGCATAGTCGGTGAACTCGATAGCTGCAAGCCGTACTTTCTTTTCCTCGGAGTAATTATGACAGTCAAAAATTAAATCTACCTTCTTTTCCCACTCCAAGTAGGCTTCTGGATTACTTCTTCCATAGAAAGTAGGGATGTTTATTTTGATGTTCCCCAAGTCTCGATCCACTTCATCATTTCTCCTTCTTCTACCTCCTCGCCTTTGGAATTCATGAGCAGCCCCAATATCATCATCTTCTTCCTCCTCGTCCCACTCCTCATATCTTCGTTGTTGGGGTACATTAGGATTTCTACGTTCCCTTGGAGCAGCTTGTTCTAATCTCTCTAGCCGATCCGTGATGCCTTCAAGAACTACACTCAATCTTGCAAATTGTTGTTGCATAGCATTAAGTGTAAAAGCTTCTTGTTGGTTATTTTGTGTTTCCTCCATGGTATATAATTTTCGCACAAAACACTCGTGTATCACTAAAAAAAATACCTCACAAACCACTCGTGTATCACTCTTAGGCTTTTACCTCCCCTCTAATGAACTCACCACTCAAGCCTTTTACCACTCAAATTTTGAGAACAAAATCAAGTTTGAACAATTTCTAGAACCTTCAACAATCCCTTAGTCCTATAGATGTAGGGAACAAGGAATTCTTGAAATTGATTCTTTAGAGTACTAACTCAACAAATCGTATTCTTTTTTTTGAATTTTTTTTTTTTTCGAATTTTTTTTTCTCGATTTTTTTTTTGATTTTTTTTTTCTTTTTTTTTTCAACACTTGAACAAAATAAATAAATAAATAAAAATCAGATCAATACCAGATTGCTCTGATACCAAACTGAAGTGGATACGACGAAGGACCCATTAGATATAATGATCTAAGAACCCAACGTATGAGATAAGAATCTCCCCAAAATCGAAAATCTGGTTTGATCTTATATAGAGCTTAAAAACCTCGACCCGTTGGCTATAGGAAGAGCCAAGAACCTCGGTATGTTGAACGCCACAAGATTTGCTCAAGAATCTTGATAAGTTCTCAAAAGAAAATACTCTCACAAAAGATAGTAAATTCAAAGGAATTTTATACTTAAAATTGATGATTTACAAATGTTTACATGGCCTATTTATAGGCTACAAAAGACTCCTAAGATGCTTAAAACATCTTCATGACACTTTAGACAAAATTTACCCTAAACATCTTGATTACACTTTTGACCACATTTATTCACCCTAAAACTAGTCAAAAGATTCCTCCTATGTTCTAGGATCCTTTTAAAAGCTTAAACAAAGCATACTATGTTCTTAGGATCCTTTTAAAAGCTTAAACAAAGCATATGACTATCTTGAAGAGTCCCTTTTTATGGGCCTTTGGAATATGGACGAAAATAATATTCAATATGGGCTTTAATTTTGGATAAGAAATAAGCCCAACTCTTCATTAAAATATTAGCCCATCAACTTGAATCATATTCATCATTTGGCCCATTGAAGAGGCCTCTTGGACTTGATCTTTTATTTTAGCTACAAGAACCATCATGGCCTCTTTGATCTTCTTTGCACGTGCCCTTGTAATTGGTCCATCTTTTATGATCAAAGGATCCGCCTTGTTTATATGGTTTTGCATGGGTTGATCTCCATCACTTAAGCTTTTATAGCATGTGATAGACAAGAATTCCTCAATATCCCAATGTACGATTTTCTGTGAAAATTACAATTGTACACCTACGAAACTTCAAATGGTGGCTTGAGGCACCAAACGATGTCGGAATGCATTGGAACCAAAGCCATAAGCTTTGTGAGCATGTGATAGACAAGAATACCTCAAAATCCCAATGTACGATTTTCGGTGAAAATTACAACAATACCCCTACGAAACTTTGAATGGTGATTTGAGGCACGAAACGATGTCGAAATGCATTGGAACCAAAGCCAAAAGCTTTGTGAAATTGTGATAGACAAGAATACCTCAAAATCCCAATGTACGATTTTCGGTGAAAATTACTACTATACCCCTACAAACTTCGAATGGTGACTTGAGGCACCAAACGATGTCGGAATGCATTGGAATCAAAGCCTTAAGCTTTGATAGCATGTGATAGATAAGAATACCTCAAAATCCCAATGTACGATTTTTTGTGAAAATTACAACTATACCCCTACGAAACTTCGAATTGTGACTTGAGGCACCAAACGATGTCGGAATGCATTGGAACCAAAGCCTTAAGCTTTGATAGCATGTGATAGATAAGAATACCTCAAAATCCCAATGTACGATTTTCGGTGAAAATTACAACTATACCCCTACGAAACATCGAATGGTGACTTGAGGCACCAAACGATGTCGGAATGCATTGGAACCAAAGCCATAAGGTTTGTGAGCTTATGATAGACAAGAATACCTCAAAATCCCAATGTACGATTTTCGGTGAAAATTACAACTATACCCCTACGAAACTTTGAATGGTGATTTGAGGCACCAAACGATGTCGGAATGCATTGGAACCAAAGCCATAAGCTTTGTGAGCATGTGATAGACAAGAATACCTCAAAATTCCAATGTACGATTTTCGGTAAAAATTACAACTATACCACTACGAAACTTCGAATGGTGATTTGAGGCACCAAACGATGTCGGAATGCATTGGAACCAAAGCCATAAGCTTTGTGAGCATTTGATAGACAAGAATACCTCAAAATCCCAATGTACGATTTTCGGTGAAAATTACAACTATACCCCTACGAAACTTCGAATGGTGATTTGAGGCACCAAACGATGTCGGAATGCATTGGAACCTAAGCCATAAGCTTTGTGAGCTTGTGATAGACAAGAATACCTCAAAATCCCAATGTACGATTTTCGGAGAAAATTACAACTATAACCCTACGAAACTTCGAATGGTGATTTGAGGCACCAAACGATGTCGGAATGCATTGGAACCAAAGCCATAAGCTTTGTGAGCATGTGATAGACAAGAATACCTCAAAATCCCAATGTACGATTTTCGGTAAAAATTACAACTATCCCTACGAAACTTCGAATTGTGATTTGAGGCACCTAACGATGTCGGAATGCATTGGAACCAAAGCCATAAGCTTTGTGAGCATGTGATAGACAAGAATACCTCAAAATCCCAATGTACGATTTACGGTGAAAATTACACCTATACCCCTACGAAACTTCGAATGGTGATTTGAGGCACCAAACGATGTCGGAATGCATTGGAACCAAAGCCATAATCTTTGTGAGCATGTGATAGACGAGAATACCTCAAAATCCCAATGTACGATTTTCGGTGAAAATTATAACTATACCCCTACGAAACTTCGAATGGTGATTTGAGGCACCAAATGATGTCGGAATGCATTGGAACCAAAGCCATAAGCTTTGTGAGCATGTGATAGACAAGAATACCTCAAAATCCCAATGTACGATTTTCGGTGAAAATTACAACTATACCCCTACGAAACTTCGAATGGTGACTTGAGGCACCAAATGATGTCGGAATGCATTGGAACCAAAGCCTTAAGCTTTGATAGCATGTGATAGACAAGAATTCCTCAATATCCCATTGTACGATTTTCTGTGAAAATTACAATTGTACCCCTACGAAACTTCAAATGGTGACTTGAGGCACCAAACGATGTCGGAATGCATTGGAACCAAAGCCATAAGCTTTGTGAGCATGTGATAGACAAGAATACCTCAAAATCCCAATGTACGATTTTCGGTGAAAATTACAACAATACCCCTACGAAACTTTGAATGGTGATTTGAGGCACGAAACGATGTCGAAATGCATTGGAACCAAAGCCAAAAGCTTTGTGAGATTGTGATAGACAAGAATACCTCAAAATCCCAATGTACGATTTTCGGTGAAAATTACTACTATACCCCTACAAACTTCGAATGGTGACTTGAGGCACCAAACGATGTCGGAATGCATTGGAACCAAAGCCTTAAGCTTTGATAGCATGTGATAGATAAGAATACCTCAAAATCCCAATGTACGATTTTTTGTGAAAATTACAACTATACCCCTACGAAACTTCGAATTGTGACTTGAGGCACCAAACGATGTCGGAATGCATTGGAACCAAAGCCTTAAGCTTTGATAGCATGTGATAGATAAGAATACCTCAAAATCCCAATGTACGATTTTCGGTGAAAATTACAACTATACCCCTACGAAACATCGACTGGTGACTTGAGGCACCAAACGATGTTGGAATGCATTGGAACCAAAGCCATAAGGTTTGTGAGCATATGATAGACAAGAATACCTCAAAATCCCAATGTACGATTTTCGGTGAAAATTACAACTATACCCCTACGAAACTTTGAATGGTGATTTGAGGCACCAAACGATGTCGGAATGCATTGGAACCAAAGCCATAAGCTTTGTGAGCATGTGATAGACAAGAATACCTCAAAATCCCAATGTACGATTTTCGATGAAAATTACAACTATACCCCTACGAAACTTCGAATGGTGACTTGAGGCACCAAACGATGTCGGAATGCATTGGAACCAAAGCCATAAGCTTTGTGAGCATGTGATAGACAAGAATACCTAAAAATCCCAATGTACGATTTACGGTGAAAATTACACCTATACCCCTACGAAACTTCGAATGGTGATTTGAGGCACCAAACGATGGAATGCATTTGAACCAAAGCCATAAGATTTGTGAGCATGTGATAGACAAGAATATCTCAAAATCCCAATGTACGATTTTCAGTGAAAATTACAACTATACCCCTACGAAACTGCGAATGGTGATTTGGGGCACCAAACGATGTCGGAATGCATTGGAACCAAAGCCATAAGCTTTGTGAGCATGTGATAGACAAGAATACCTCAAAATCCCAATGTACGATTTTCGGTGAAAATTACAACTATACCCCTACGAAACTTCGAATGGTGACTTGAGGCACCAAACGATGTCGGAATGCATTGGAACCAAAGCCATAAGATTTGTGAGCATGTGATAGACAAGAATACCTCAAAATCCCAATGTACGATTTTCGGTAAAAATTACAACTATACCCCTACGAAACTTCGAATGGTGATTTGAGGCACCAAACGATGTCGGAATGCATTGAAACCAAAGCCATAAGCTTTGTGAGCATTTGATAGACAAGAATACCTCAAAATCCCAATGTACGATTTTCGGTGAAAATTACAACTATACCCCTACGAAACTTCGAATGGTGATTTGAGGCACCAAACGATGTCGGAATGCATTGGAACCTAAGCCATAAGCTTTGTGAGCTTGTGATAGACAAGAATACCTCAAAATCCCACTGTACGATTTTCGGAGAAAATTACAACTATAACCCTACGAAACATCGAATGGTGATTTGAGGCACCAAACGATGTCGGAATGCATTGGAACCAAAGCCATAAGCTTTGTGAGCATGTGATAGACAAGAATACCTCAAAATCCCAATGTACGATTTTCGATGAAAATTACAACTATACCCCTACGAAACTTCGAATGGTGACTTGAGGCACCAAACGATGTCGGAATGCATTGGAACCAAAGCCTTAAGCTTTGATAGCATGTGATAGACAAAAATACCTCAAAATCCCTATGTACGATTTTATGTGAAAATTACTATACCCCTACGAAACTTCGAATGGTGACTTGAGGCACCAAACAATGTCGGAATACATTGGAACCAAAGCCATAAGCTTTGTGAGCATGTGATAGACAAGAATACCTCAAATTCTCAATGTACGATTTTCGGTGAAAATTACAACTATACCCCTACGAAACTGCGAATGGTGATTTGAGGCACCAAACGATGTCGGAATGCATTGGAACCAAAGCCATAAGCTTTGTGAGCATGTGATAGACAAGAATACCTCAAAATCCCAATGTATGATTTTCGGTGAAAATTACAACTATACCCCTACGAAACTTCAAATGGTGACTTGAGGCACCAAACGATGTCGGAATGCATTGGAACCAAAGCCATAAGATTTGTGAGCATGTGATAGACAAGAATATCTCAGAATCCTAATGTACAATTTTCGGTAAAAATTACAACTATACCCCTACGAAACTTCGAATGGTGATTTGAGGCACCAAACGATGTCGGAATGCATTGGAACCAAAGCCATAAGCTTTGTGAGCATTTGATAGACAAGAATACCTCAAAATCCCAATGTACGATTTTCGGTGAAAATTACAACTATACCCCTACGAAACTTCGAATGGTGATTTGAGGCACCAAACAATGTCGGAATGCATTGGAACCAAAGCCATAAGCTTTGTGAGCATGTGATAGACAATAATACCTCAAAATCCCAATGTACGATTTTCGGTGAAAATTACAACTATACCCATACGAAACTTCGAATGGTGATTTGAGGCACCAAACGATGTCGGAATGCATTGGAACCAAAGCCATAAGCTTTGTGAGCCTGTGATAGACAAGAATACCTCAAAATCCCAATGTACGATTTTCGGTGAAAATTACAACTATACCCCTACGAAACTTCGAACGGTAACTTGAGTCACCAAACGATGTCGGAATGCATTGGAACCAAAGCCTTAAGCTTTGATAGCATGTGATAGACAAGAATACCTTAATATCCCAATGTACTTTTTTTTGTGAAAATTACAACTATACCCCTACGAAACTTCGAATGGTGACTTGAGGCACCAAACGATGTCGGAATGCATTGGAACCAAAGCCATAATCTTTGTGAGCATGTGATAGACAAGAATACCTCAAAATCCCAATGTACGATTTTCGGTGAAAATTACAACTATCCCTACGAAACTTCGAATGGTGATTTGAGGCACCTAACGATGTCGGAATGCATTGGAACCAAAGCCATAAGCTTTGTGAGCATGTGATAGACAAGAATACCTCAAAATCCCAATGTACGATTTACGGTGAAAATTACACCTATACCCCTACGAAACTTCGAATGGTGACTTGAGGCACCAAACGATGTCGGAATGCATTGGAACCAAAGCCATAAGATTTGTGAGCATGTGATAGACAAGAATACCTCAAAATCCCAATGTACGATTTTCGGTAAAAATTACAACTATACCCCTACGAAACTTCGAATGGTGATTTGAGGCACCAAACGATGTCGGAATGCATTGGAACCAAAGCCATAAGATTTGTGAGCATTTGATAGACAAGAATACCTCAAATTCTCAATGTACGATTTTCGGTAAAAATTACAACTATACCCCTACGAAACTTCGAATGGTGATTTGAGGCACCAAACGATGTCGGAATGCATTGGAACCAAAGCCATAAGCTTTGTGAGCATTTGATAGACAAGAATACCTCAAATTCTCAATGTACGATTTTCGGTGAAAATTACAACTATACCCCTACGAAACTGCGAATGGTGATTTGAGGCACCAAACGATGTCGGAATGCATTGGAACCAAAGCCATAAGCTTTGTGAGCATGTGATAGACAAGAATACCTCAAAATCCCAATGTATGATTTTCGGTGAAAATTACAACTATACCCCTACGAAACTTCGAATGGTGATTTGAGGCACCAAACGATGTCGGAATGCATTGGAACCTAAGCCATAAGCTTTGTGAGCTTGTGATAGACAAGAATACCTCAAAATCCCACTGTACGATTTTCGGAGAAAATTACAACTATAACCCTACGAAACATCGAATGGTGATTTGAGGCACCAAACGATGTCGGAATGCATTGGAACCAAAGCCATAAGCTTTGTGAGCATGTGATAGACAAGAATACCTCAAAATCCCAATGTACGATTTTCGATGAAAATTACAACTATACCCCTACGAAACTTCGAATGGTGACTTGAGGCACCAAACGATGTCGGAATGCATTGGAACCAAAGCCTTAAGCTTTGATAGCATGTGATAGACAAAAATACCTCAAAATCCCTATGTACGATTTTATGTGAAAATTACTATACCCCTACGAAACTTCGAATGGTGACTTGAGGCACCAAACGATGTCGGAATGCATTGGAACCAAAGCCATAAGATTTGTGAGCATGTGATAGACAAGAATATCTCAAAATCCCAATGTACAATTTTCGGTAAAAATTACAACTATACCCCTACGAAACTTCGAATGGTGATTTGAGGCACCAAACGATGTCGGAATGCATTGGAACCAAAGCCATAAGCTTTGTGAGCATTTGATAGACAATAATACCTCAAAATCCCAATGTACGATTTTCGGTGAAAATTACAACTATACCCATACGAAACTTCGAATGGTGATTTGAGGCACCAAACGATGTCGGAATGCATTGGAACCAAAGCCATAAGCTTTGTGAGCCTGTGATAGACAAGAATACCTCAAAATCCCAATGTACGATTTTCGGTGAAAATTACAACTATACCCCTACGAAACTTCGAATGGTAACTTGAGTCACCAAACGATGTCGGAATGCATTGGAACCAAAGCCTTAAGCTTTGATAGCATGTGATAGACAAGAATACCTTAATATCCCAATGTACTTTTTTCTGTGAAAATTACAACTATACCCCTACGAAACTTCGAATGGTGACTTGAGGCACCAAACGATGTCGGAATGCATTGGAACCAAAGCCATAATCTTTGTGAGCATGTCATAGACAAGAATACCTCAAAATCCCAATGTACGATTTTCGGTGAAAATTACAACTATCCCTACGAAACTTCGAATGGTGATTTGAGGCACCTAACGATGTCGGAATGCATTGGAACCAAAGCCATAAGCTTTGTGAGCATGTGATAGACAAGAATACCTCAAAATCCCAATGTACGATTTACGGTGAAAATTACACCTATACCCCTACGAAACTTCGAATGGTGACTTGAGGCACCAAACGATGTCGGAATGCATTGGAACCAAAGCCATAAGATTTGTGAGCATGTGATAGACAAGAATACCTCAAAATCCCAATGTACGATTTTCGGTAAAAATTACAACTATACCCCTACAAAACTTCGAATGGTGATTTGAGGCACCAAACGATGTCGGAATGCATTGGAACCAAAGCCATAAGCTTTGTGAGCATTTGATAGACAAGAATACCTCAAAATCCCAATGTACGATTTTCGGTGAAAATTACAACTATACCCCTACGAAACTTCGAATGGTGATTTGAGGCACCAAACGATGTCGGAATGCATTGGAACCTAAGCCATAAGCTTTGTGAGCTTGTGATAGACAAGAATACCTCAAAATCCTACTGTACGATTTTCGGAGAAAATTACAACTATAACCCTACGAAACTTCGAATGGTGATTTGAGGCACCAAACGATGTCGGAATGCATTGGAACCAAAGCCATAAGCTTTGTGAGCATGTGATAGACAAGAATACCTCAAAATTCCAATGTACGATTTTCGATGAAAATTACAACTATACCCCTACGAAACTTCGAATGGTGACTTGAGGCACCAAACGATGTCGGAATGCATTGGAACCAAAGCCTTAAGCTTTGATAGCATGTGATAGATAAAAATACCTCAAAATCCCTATGTACGATTTTCTGTGAAAATTACTATACCCCTACGAAACTTCGAATGGTGACTTGAGGCACCAAACAATGTCGGAATGCATTGGAACCAAAGCCATAAGCTTTGTGAGCATGTGATAGACAAGAATACCTCAAATTCTCAATGTACGATTTTCGGTGAAAATTACAACTATACCCCTACGAAACTGCGAATGGTGATTTGAGGCACCAAACGATGTCGGAATGCATTGGAACCAAAGCCATAAGCTTTGTGAGCATGTGATAGACGAGAATACCTCAAAATCCCAATGTACGATTTTCGGTGAAAATTACAACAATACCCCTACGAAACTTTGAATGGTGATTTGAGGCACGAAACGATGTCGAAATGCATTGGAACCAAAGCCATAAGCTTTGTGAGCATGTGATAGACAAGAATACCTCAAAATCCCAGTGTACGATTTTCGGTGAAAATTACAACTATACCACTACGAAACTTCGAATGGTGACTTGAGGCACCAAACGATGTCGGAATGCATTGGAACCAAAGCCATAAGCTTTGTGAGCATGAGATAGACAAGAATACCTCAAAATCCCAATGTACGATTTACGGTGAAAATTACACCTATACCCCTACGAAACTTCGAATGGTGATTTGAGGCACCAAACGATGGAATGCATTGGAACCAAAGCCATAAGCTTTATGAGCATGTGATAGACAAGAATATCTCAAAATCCCAATGTACGATTTTCAGTGAAAATTACAACTATACCCCTACGAAACTGCGAATGGTGATTTGAGGCACCAAACGATGTCGGAATGCATTGGAACCAAAGCCATAAGCTTTGTGAACATTTGATAGACAAGAATACCTCAAAATCCCAATGTATGATTTTCGGTGAAAATTACAACTATACCCCTACGAAACTTCGAATGGTGACTTGAGGCACCAAACGATGTCGGAATGCATTGGAACCAAAGCCATAAGATTTGTGAGCATGTGATAGACTAGAATACCTCAAAATCCCAATGTACAATTTTCGGTAAAAATTACAACTATACCCCTACGAAACTTCGAATGGTGATTTGAGGCACCAAACGATGTCGGAATGCATTGGAACCAAAGCCATAAGCTTTGTGAGCATTTGATAGACAAGAATACCTCAAAATCCCAATGTACGATTTTCGGTAAAAATTACAACTATACCCCTACGAAACTTCGAATGGTGATTTGAGGCACCAAACGATGTCGGAATGCATTGGAACCAAAGCCATAAGCTTTGTGAGCATTTGATAGACAAGAATACCTCAAAATCCCAATGTACGATTTACGGTGAAAATTACAACTATAACCCTACGAAACTTCGAATAGTGATTTGAGGCACCAAACGATGTCGGAATGCATTGGAACCAAAGCCATAAGCTTTGTGAGCATGTGATAGACGAGAATACCTCAAAAACCCAATGTACGATTTTCGGTGAAAATTATAACTATACCCCTACGAAACTTCGAATGGTGATTTGAGGCACCAAATGATGTCGGAATGCATTGGAACCAAAGCCATAAGCTTTGTGAGCATGTGATAGACAAGAATACCTCAAAATCCCAATGTACGATTTTTGGTGAAAATTACAACTATACCCCTACGAAACTTCGAATGGTGACTTGAGGCACCAAATGATGTCGGAATGCATTGGAACCAAAGCCTTAAGCTTTGATAGCATGTGATAGACAAGAATTCCTCAATATCCCAATGTACGATTTTCTGTGAAAATTACAATTGTACCCCTACGAAACTTCAAATGGTGACTTGAGGCACCAAACGATGTCGGAATGCATTGGAACCAAAGCCATAAGCTTTGTGAGCATGTGATAGACAAGAATACCTCAATATCCCAATGTACGATTTTTGGAGAAAATTACAACTATACCCCTACGAAACTTCGAATGGTGACTTGAGGCACCAAACGATGTCGGAATGCATTGGAACGAAAGCCATAAGATTTGTGAGCATGTGATAGACAAGAATACCTCAAAATCCCAATGTACGATTTTCGGTAAAAATTACAACTATACCCCTACGAAACTTCGAATGGTGATTTGAGGCACCAAACGATGTCGGAATGCATTGGAACCAAAGCCATAAGCTTTGTGAGCATTTGATAGACAAGAATACCTCAAAATCCCAATGTACGATTTTCGATGAAAATTACAACTATACCCCTACGAAACTTCGAATGGTGATTTGAGGCACCAAACGATGTCGGAATGCATTGGAACCTAAGCCATAAGCTTTGTGAGCTTGTGATAGACAAGAATACCTCAAAATTCCACTGTACGATTTTCGGAGAAAATTACAACTATAACCCTACGAAACTTCGAATGGTGATTTGAGGCACCAAACGATGTTGGAATGCATTGGAACCAAAGCCATAAGCTTTGTGTGCATGTGATAGACAAGAATACCTCAAAATCCCAATGTACGATTTTCGATGAAAATTACAACTATACCCCTACGAAACTTCGAATGGTGACTTGAGGCACCAAACGATGTCGGAATGCATTGGAACCAAAGCCTTAAGCTTTGATAGCATGTGATAGACATAAATACCTCAAAATCCCTATGTACGATTTTCTGTGAAAATTACTATACCCCTACGAAACTTCGAATGGTGACTTGAGGCACCAAACAATGTCGGAATGCATTGGAACCAAAGCCATAAGCTTTGTGAGCATGTGATAGACAATAATACCTCAAAATCCCAATGTACGATTTTCGGTGAAAATTACAACTATACCCATACGAAACTTCGAATGGTGATTTGAGGCACCAAACGATGTCGGAATGCATTGGAACCAAAGCCATAAGCTTTGTGAGCCTGTGATAGACAAGAATACCTCAAAATCCCAATGTACGATTTTCGGTGAAAATTACAACTATACCCCTACGAAACTTCGAATGGTAACTTGAGTCACCAAACGATGTCGGAATGCATTGGAACCAAAGCCTTAAGCTTTGATAGCATGTGATAGACAAGAATACCTTAATATCCCAATGTACTTTTTTCTGTGAAAATTACAACTATACCCCTACGAAACTTCGAATGGTGACTTGAGGCACCAAACGATGTCGGAATGCATTGGAACCAAAGCCATAATCTTTGTGAGCATGTCATAGACAAGAATACCTCAAAATCCCAATGTACGATTTTCGGTGAAAATTACAACTATCCCTACGAAACTTCGAATGGTGATTTGAGGCACCTAACGATGTCGGAATGCATTGGAACCAAAGCCATAAGCTTTGTGAGCATGTGATAGACAAGAATACCTCAAAATCCCAATGTACGATTTACGGTGAAAATTACACCTATACCCCTACGAAACTTCGAATGGTGACTTGAGGCACCAAACGATGTCGGAATGCATTGGAACCAAAGCCATAAGATTTGTGAGCATGTGATAGACAAGAATACCTCAAAATCCCAATGTACGATTTTCGGTAAAAATTACAACTATACCCCTACAAAACTTCGAATGGTGATTTGAGGCACCAAACGATGTCGGAATGCATTGGAACCAAAGCCATAAGCTTTGTGAGCATTTGATAGACAAGAATACCTCAAAATCCCAATGTACGATTTTCGGTGAAAATTACAACTATACCCCTACGAAACTTCGAATGGTGATTTGAGGCACCAAACGATGTCGGAATGCATTGGAACCTAAGCCATAAGCTTTGTGAGCTTGTGATAGACAAGAATACCTCAAAATCCTACTGTACGATTTTCGGAGAAAATTACAACTATAACCCTACGAAACTTCGAATGGTGATTTGAGGCACCAAACGATGTCGGAATGCATTGGAACCAAAGCCATAAGCTTTGTGAGCATGTGATAGACAAGAATACCTCAAAATTCCAATGTACGATTTTCGATGAAAATTACAACTATACCCCTACGAAACTTCGAATGGTGACTTGAGGCACCAAACGATGTCGGAATGCATTGGAACCAAAGCCTTAAGCTTTGATAGCATGTGATAGACAAAAATACCTCAAAATCCCTATGTACGATTTTCTGTGAAAATTACTATACCCCTACGAAACTTCGAATGGTGACTTGAGGCACCAAACAATGTCGGAATGCATTGGAACCAAAGCCATAAGCTTTGTGAGCATGTGATAGACAAGAATACCTCAAATTCTCAATGTACGATTTTCGGTGAAAATTACAACTATACCCCTACGAAACTGCGAATGGTGATTTGAGGCACCAAACGATGTCGGAATGCATTGGAACCAAAGCCATAAGCTTTGTGAGCATGTGATAGACGAGAATACCTCAAAATCCCAATGTACGATTTTCGGTGAAAATTACAACAATACCCCTACGAAACTTTGAATGGTGATTTGAGGCACGAAACGATGTCGAAATGCATTGGAACCAAAGCCATAAGCTTTGTGAGCATGTGATAGACAAGAATACCTCAAAATCCCAGTGTACGATTTTCGGTGAAAATTACAACTATACCCCTACGAAACTTCGAATGGTGACTTGAGGCACCAAACGATGTCGGAATGCATTGGAACCAAAGCCATAAGCTTTGTGAGCATGAGATAGACAAGAATACCTCAAAATCCCAATGTACGATTTACGGTGAAAATTACACCTATACCCCTACGAAACTTCGAATGGTGATTTGAGGCACCAAACGATGGAATGCATTGAAACCAAAGCCATAAGCTTTATGAGCATGTGATAGACAAGAATATCTCAAAATCCCAATGTACGATTTTCAGTGAAAATTACAACTATACCCCTACGAAACTGCGAATGGTGATTTGAGGCACCAAACGATGTCGGAATGCATTGGAACCAAAGCCATAAGCTTTGTGAACATTTGATAGACAAGAATACCTCAAAATCCCAATGTACGATTTTCGGTGAAAATTACAACTATACCCCTACGAAACTTCGAATGGTGACTTGAGGCACCAAACGATGTCGGAATGCATTGGAACCAAAGCCATAAGATTTGTGAGCATGTGATAGACTAGAATACCTCAAAATCCCAATGTACAATTTTCGGTAAAAATTACAACTATACCCCTACGAAACTTCGAATGGTGATTTGAGGCACCAAACGATGTCGGAATGCATTGGAACCAAAGCCATAAGCTTTGTGAGCATTTGATAGACAAGAATACCTCAAAATCCCAATGTACGATTTTCGGTAAAAATTACAACTATACCCCTACGAAACTTCGAATGGTGATTTGAGGCACCAAACGATGTCGGAATGCATTGGAACCAAAGCCATAAGCTTTGTGAGCATTTGATAGACAAGAATACCTCAAAATCCCAATGTACGATTTACGGTGAAAATTACAACTATAACCCTACGAAACTTCGAATAGTGATTTGAGGCACCAAACGATGTCGGAATGCATTGGAACCAAAGCCATAAGCTTTGTGAGCATGTGATAGACGAGAATACCTCAAAAACCCAATGTACGATTTTCGGTGAAAATTATAACTATACCCCTACGAAACTTCGAATGGTGATTTGAGGCACCAAATGATGTCGGAATGCATTGGAACCAAAGCCATAAGCTTTGTGAGCATGTGATAGACAAGAATACCTCAAAATCCCAATGTACGATTTTTGGTGAAAATTACAACTATACCCCTACGAAACTTCGAATGGTGACTTGAGGCACCAAATGATGTCGGAATGCATTGGAACCAAAGCCTTAAGCTTTGATAGCATGTGATAGACAAGAATTCCTCAATATCCCAATGTACGATTTTCTGTGAAAATTACAATTGTACCCCTACGAAACTTCAAATGGTGACTTGAGGCACCAAACGATGTCGGAATGCATTGGAACCAAAGCCATAAGCTTTGTGAGCATGTGATAGACAAGAATACCTCAATATCCCAATGTACGATTTTTGGAGAAAATTACAACTATACCCCTACGAAACTTCGAATGGTGACTTGAGGCACCAAACGATGTCGGAATGCATTGGAACGAAAGCCATAAGATTTGTGAGCATGTGATAGACAAGAATACCTCAAAATCCCAATGTACGATTTTCGGTAAAAATTACAACTATACCCCTACGAAACTTCGAATGGTGATTTGAGGCACCAAACGATGTCGGAATGCATTGGAACCAAAGCCATAAGCTTTGTGAGCATTTGATAGACAAGAATACCTCAAAATCCCAATGTACGATTTTCGATGAAAATTACAACTATACCCCTACGAAACTTCGAATGGTGATTTGAGGCACCAAACGATGTCGGAATGCATTGGAACCTAAGCCATAAGCTTTGTGAGCTTGTGATAGACAAGAATACCTCAAAATTCCACTGTACGATTTTCGGAGAAAATTACAACTATAACCCTACGAAACTTCGAATGGTGATTTGAGGCACCAAACGATGTTGGAATGCATTGGAACCAAAGCCATAAGCTTTGTGTGCATGTGATAGACAAGAATACCTCAAAATCCCAATGTACGATTTTCGATGAAAATTACAACTATACCCCTACGAAACTTCGAATGGTGACTTGAGGCACCAAACGATGTCGGAATGCATTGGAACCAAAGCCTTAAGCTTTGATAGCATGTGATAGACATAAATACCTCAAAATCCCTATGTACGATTTTCTGTGAAAATTACTATACCCCTACGAAACTTCGAATGGTGACTTGAGGCACCAAACAATGTCGGAATGCATTGGAACCAAAGCCATAAGCTTTGTGAGCATGTGATAGACAAGAATACCTCAAATTCTCAATGTACGATTTTCGGTGAAAATTACAACTATACCCCTACGAAACTGCGAATGGTGACTTGAGGCACCAAACGATGTCGGAATGCATTGGAACCAAAGCCATAAGCTTTGTGAGCATGAGATAGACAAGAATACCTCAAAATCCCAATGTACGATTTACGGTGAAAATTACACCTATACCCCTACGAAACTTCGAATGGTGATTTGAGGCACCAAACGATGGAATGCATTGGAACCAAAGCCATAAGCTTTATGAGCATGTGATAGACAAGAATATCTCAAAATCCCAATGTACGATTTTCAGTGAAAATTACAACTATACCCCTACGAAACTGCGAATGGTGATTTGAGGCACCAAACGATGTCGGAATGCATTGGAACCAAAGCCATAAGCTTTGTGAACATTTGATAGACAAGAATACCTCAAAATCCCAATGTACGATTTTCGGTGAAAATTACAACTATACCCCTACGAAACTTCGAATGGTGACTTGAGGCACCAAACGATGTCGGAATGCATTGGAACCAAAGCCATAAGATTTGTGAGCATGTGATAGACTAGAATACCTCAAAATCCCAATGTACAATTTTCGGTAAAAATTACAACTATACCCCTACGAAACTTCGAATGGTGATTTGAGGCACCAAACGATGTCGGAATGCATTGGAACCAAAGCCATAAGCTTTGTGAGCATTTGATAGACAAGAATACCTCAAAATCCCAATGTACGATTTTCGGTAAAAATTACAACTATACCCCTACGAAACTTCGAATGGTGATTTGAGGCACCAAACGATGTCGGAATGCATTGGAACCAAAGCCATAAGCTTTGTGAGCATTTGATAGACAAGAATACCTCAAAATCCCAATGTACGATTTACGGTGAAAATTACAACTATAACCCTACGAAACTTCGAATAGTGATTTGAGGCACCAAACGATGTCGGAATGCATTGGAACCAAAGCCATAAGCTTTGTGAGCATGTGATAGACGAGAATACCTCAAAAACCCAATGTACGATTTTCGGTGAAAATTATAACTATACCCCTACGAAACTTCGAATGGTGATTTGAGGCACCAAATGATGTCGGAATGCATTGGAACCAAAGCCATAAGCTTTGTGAGCATGTGATAGACAAGAATACCTCAAAATCCCAATGTACGATTTTTGGTGAAAATTACAACTATACCCCTACGAAACTTCGAATGGTGACTTGAGGCACCAAATGATGTCGGAATGCATTGGAACCAAAGCCTTAAGCTTTGATAGCATGTGATAGACAAGAATTCCTCAATATCCCAATGTACGATTTTCTGTGAAAATTACAATTGTACCCCTACGAAACTTCAAATGGTGACTTGAGGCACCAAACGATGTCGGAATGCATTGGAACCAAAGCCATAAGCTTTGTGAGCATGTGATAGACAAGAATACCTCAATATCCCAATGTACGATTTTTGGAGAAAATTACAACTATACCCCTACGAAACTTCGAATGGTGACTTGAGGCACCAAACGATGTCGGAATGCATTGGAACGAAAGCCATATGATTTGTGAGCATGTGATAGACAAGAATACCTCAAAATCCCAATGTACGATTTTCGGTAAAAATTACAACTATACCCCTACGAAACTTCGAATGGTGATTTGAGGCACCAAACGATGTCGGAATGCATTGGAACCAAAGCCATAAGCTTTGTGAGCATTTGATAGACAAGAATACCTCAAAATCCCAATGTACGATTTTCGATGAAAATTACAACTATACCCCTACGAAACTTCGAATGGTGATTTGAGGCACCAAACGATGTCGGAATGCATTGGAACCTGTGAGCTTGTGATAGACAAGAATACCTCAAAATTCCACTGTACGATTTTCGGAGAAAATTACAACTTTAACCCTACGAAACTTCGAATGGTGATTTGAGGCACCAAACGATGTTGGAATGCATTGGAACCAAAGCCATAAGCTTTGTGTGCATGTGATAGACAAGAATACCTCAAAATCCCAATGTACGATTTTCGATGAAAATTACAACTATACCCCTACGAAACTTCGAATGGTGACTTGAGGCACCAAACGATGTCGGAATGCATTGGAACCAAAGCCTTAAGCTTTGATAGCATGTGATAGACATAAATACCTCAAAATCCCTATGTACGATTTTCTGTGAAAATTACTATACCCCTACGAAACTTCGAATGGTGACTTGAGGCACCAAACAATGTCGGAATGCATTGGAACCAAAGCCATAAGCTTTGTGAGCATGTGATAGACAAGAATACCTCAAATTCTCAATGTACGATTTTCGGTGAAAATTACAACTATACCCCTACGAAACTGCGAATGGTGATTTGAGGCACCAAACGATGTCGGAATGCATTGGAACCAAAGCCATAAGCTTTGTGAGCATGTGATAGACAAGAATACCTCAAAATCCCAATGTACGATTTTCGGTGAAAATTACAACTCTACCCCTACGAAACTTCGAATGGTGACTTGAGGCACCAAACGATGTCGGAATGCATTGGAACCAAAGCCAAAAGATTTGTGAGCATGTGATAGACAAGAATACCTCAAAATCCCAATGTACAATTTTCGGTAAAAATTACAACTATACCCCTACGAAACTTCGAATGGTGATTTGAGGCACCAAACGATGTCGGAATGCATTGGAACCAAAGCCATAAGCTTTGTGAGCATGTGATAGACAAGAATACCTCAAAATCCCAATGTACGATTTTCGGTGAAAATTACAACTCTACCCCTACGAAACTTCGAATGGTGACTTGAGGCACCAAACGATGTCGGAATGCATTGGAACCAAAGCCAAAAGATTTGTGAGCATGTGATAGACAAGAATACCTCAAAATCCCAATGTACAATTTTCGGTAAAAATTACAACTATACCCCTACGAAACTTCGAATGGTGATTTGAGGCACCAAACGATGTCGGAATGCATTGGAACCAAAGCCATAAGCTTTGTGAGCATTTGATAGACAAGAATACCTCAAAATCCCAATGTACGATTTACGGTGAAAATTACACCTATACCCCTACGAAACTTCGAATAGTGATTTGAGGCACCAAACGATGTCGGAATGCATTGGAACCAAAGCCATAAGCTTTGTGAGCATGTGATAGACGAGAATACCTCAAAAACCCAATGAATGGCATTTATATTGATTCACACCCGGCCAACAACAAACATATCATATGTGACGCATTTATATTGATTTACATCACATGAATGGCATGACTGCATGAGTATGATTATTTGCTAATTATACGATAAACGCATGATTTCATGAAAATGCTATGTGCTATTTATGTGGTATGTGCATTTAAAAATGCATTTCATTAGCATTCTCTATTAAATTAAGTAGGTATGACGTTTAGCACTTATTACGAGGTAATTAACGAACGGAAAATTGAGCTGCTTCCCAGGAGGTCACCCATCCTGTTATTGCTCTCGTACGAGCACGCTTAACTTTAGAGTTTTGATCGAATACGGTACACTAAACCTTCCGGATAATTATCGGGTAAAAATATTTTACACACTACGCGTCACTTACGTATTACCGGTATGTCCCGATTAATTAAATACACGACACGTAGAATATATAACACATAAATGTATAACACGTAATAAGCTAGCAGCTGCAAATAATTATTAGAATATAATAATATTATAAGTTAAGCTTAGTCACCAAATTTTGACAACTAACCTTCCAACTTTTCTTGGCCGACTTACCATTTAGCTTATATATATATGTATAGTCATCTTTTAAGGAGAACAAAGTTAGGCAAGTTAGGAAACAGTAGAATATAGAGAGAATTTGAAGAAAGAAAAAGAAAGGAAAGAAAAGAGAAAAATTTCGGGAAAAATATAGGAATCGACGTACGCGTTACAAGTAAGTATTTTATCAATAGTTTCTTCAATTTAATCGGTGAATTTAGAATATTAGTCGAAAATTGTATTTAGATAAATTATATATCGTTTTACAGGTTAATAAACAACTAGCACTATAGGTAGATTGCGGTAGCGTCACTATTATCGATTTCAGTACTAACGACATAAGGTAAGTAGAAGCTTTCCTTGACGCATCATAAGAATCAGTATTATGCATTTTATGATTATTTATGTTGATTGTGTGAAAATGAATGTATTATGTGCCAATTGTGTTAAATGTTGATGATTTATGATTTATTATATGTGATATTGAAAATGATGTTTTATAATATGAAATGTTGAGTCACATATGATTATGATGCATTATTATGCTACATATGGAAAGAACACGTTTTCAAAAGAGAAGTTTGGTATTTGATTGGCGGTCGGGTAGGCACGGGACGCGGGAGGGACCGGCGGACCCAACAGAGGGTGGTGAATACCTTGAGGTGTAAAAACCAAGATAGATAAAGCCACGATATATGATGGAACTAGCGGCTAATATCATCGGCCGAAGGGTCGGTATGAGAACCCCCGCGATGCTTCTTTTTATGGCCATTTATGAACAGGTTCCGAAAACAGACGCCTATCATCATCAGTCGAATACCATACTTCGGGGTACCCAAGAGGAAAAAAAAAGATAATGTTTTAAATAAACTATGCATTAGTGACTGTCTTATGTGCTACGTGATATTGTTATAACTGAGCTTCTTCTTACTGAGCCATTAGCTCATTAGATTCTTATGATGCAGGTGATGATTGATGTATATATGTGAAGGTTGCCCAAGTATCCCGAGCGGTCAGACAGAGCTATGTTCATATGCCGTGTTTCGAGCGTTTTGTAGCTCAAAAACTCTGATGTTTGTGTAAATAGCCGCTCTGTTATGGTTTTGTAAACAAACGTTTGTTAATGTACAGAGTTTGGTTTGTAAAAGTAAAATGGTTTGTTTTATTTCAAAAGATGCATTTTATTATTTTAGAAAACCATAACATTTAGAAAAGAAAAAAAAAAGGTCATCGTCCCCGGGCTCCGGTCTGGGGGTGTGACAGTTTTTGGTATCAGAGCGGAGGTTTAGTCTTTCCTGAAGACAGAAGAAGGCATATGAACATATTCTGGCTGGGGAAACTTGGTCAACTTTTTTGTTTATTTCTTTATGTTTGATTAATGCACATTATTGTCATTATTGTACATTCATTATTGGCTGGTGAAAGGGATAAATTGGGCAATATATAGGAATCATGCCGCCAAAACGTAAAGCGATGGCTGCCGAAGAGGGTGGTAATAATGTGGTGGATAATCTGACAAATCTGATACAGCAACAAACCAGAATGCATGGCGAACAGATTCAACAGTTATTAGACATGCAGCAGAGAAATCAAGAACAGAATAACCAAGTGCATGCACCTCCAGTTCGTCCTGAAAATCCACAAGCTGTGTACGAGAAGTTCAGAAAGATGGAGCCATTTGACTTTTATGGTGGTTCGGATCCTGTTGTTGCAGAAGAGTGGGTTAAATCTTTAGATGTCATCTTTGATTACATGCGTATTGACGACGCTGATAAGGTACTTTGTGCAATATTCTTATTGAAGAAAGAGGCAAGAGTCTGGTGGGAAGGAGCTAAACTGGCAGTGGATATGGAGACACTAACATGGGAGAGGTTCAAGGTGATCTTTTATGATAAATACTTCACTCGAGATGCCAGATCCCTCAAGGTCAAAGAATTCCTAGAGCTGAAACAGGGAGACATGACTGTTTGTGATTATGTGAGGAAATTCGAAGAGGGTTGCAGATATGTGCCTTATTTCGCGAGGGATAACACAGAAAAGATCGATCACTTTTTGAGGGGACTAAAGCCCGAGATTAGACGAGATGTTAGAATGTCTTCAGCAACTGAGTTTCGAGAAATTGTGGATAAAGCTTTAATGGCTGATCTTGATGAAAAAGAAATTCAGAAATCATATCAACAAAAGAGGCAAATGTTCACCCCGAGAAATTCAACGCAATGGAAGAAGCCAGAGCAGAAACCAATCCAAAGGAATACTGACAAACGTCCAAGAGTTGGACAAACCTTCAATGAAGTCGAAAGGCCGAGATGTAATATATGTGGCCGGAACCATTTTGGTGAATGTCGACTGGGTTCGAATAACTGTTTCAAATGTAAAAAGCTTGGGCATTTTGCAAAGGATTGTCCAATCCTCCAGAATAAGGTGCAAGGAAGAGTTTACTCGATGACGAATGAACAAGCTGATGCAGACCCCTCAGTCGTTTCAGGTACTATTTTGATTTCTGGAATGCCTGCATTTGCATTGATAGATTCAGGTTCTACACATTCATTTGTATCGAATGCATTTGTGAGAAAACTGGGCATTACACCGGACTTGCTGAAAATAAGTTACAGTGTGACCATTCCGTCGGGAGAAGAAATGGATTCCAGTCAGGTATTGAGGGCTTGTTCTATTCAGATTGGTAATAGAGTTCTATGCGCTGATCTTGTTGTGTTACCAATTTCAAATTTTGAGGTTATACTGGGTATGGATTGGCTTACCAAATATCATGCCACCATTGATTGTAATAAGAAGGTTGTGATCTTTCAGCCACCCGGAAAAGAGCAGTTTATGTTCAGCGGTACTTCAGGCTCATTTTCTTTACCGGTTATCTTTGCACTGAAGGCCCAAAAGATGTTGAATAAAGGTTGTGCTGGATACTTGGCAAGTGTGGTAGATAATTCAATTGAAATCAATTTGAAGCCAGAAAATGTGGAGGTGGTTAGAGAATTTCTAGAAGTGTTCCCAGACGATTTACCAGGGCTACCACCAGATCGAGAAATTGAGTTTGTGATTGATGTTGTGCCAGGAACTGCCCCTATTTCTAAAGCACCGTACAGAATGGCCCCGACTGAGTTGAAAGAGTTGAAAGTGCAACTACAAGATTTACTTGATAAGGGATTTATTCGCCCAAGTTATTCTCCTTGGGGAGCTCCAGTATTGTTTGTAAAGAAGAAAGACGGGACAATGCGGTTATGCATTGATTACAGAGAACTCAATAAAGTAACAATCAAGAATAAATATCCTCTTCCCAGAATAGATGACTTATTTGATCAATTGCAAGGTGCATCGGTATTCTCGAAGATTGATTTGCATTCGGGTTACCATCAGTTAAAAGTCAAAGAGGGAGATATACAGAAGACTGCATTCAGAACAAGGTATGGCCATTATGAGTTTCTAGTAATGCCGTTCGGTTTGACAAATGCTCCTGCAGCCTTCATGGATTTGATGAATCGAGTATTCAAGACTTTTCTTGATAAATTCGTAATTGTGTTTATCGATGACATCCTGATCTACTCACGTGATAAATGGGAACATAAAGAACATTTGAGACTTGTGTTGCAAGTTCTGAAGGAGAAACAACTATACGCTAAATTCAAGAAATGTGAATTCTGGCTTGAACAAGTGGTATTCTTAGGGCACGTGGTATCAAAGAATGGAATATCAGTGGATCCGAGTAAGATAGAAGCTGTGAATAACTGGCAAACACCAACAACTATGTCAGAAATTCGGAGTTTCTTGGGATTGGCAGGATATTACAGAAGATTTGTTCAAGGATTCTCAAAATTGGCAGTTCCACTAACGACGTTGACAAGAAAGAACGTGAAGTTTGTTTGGACCGATGCTTGTGAAAAGAGTTTCCAAGAGTTGAAACATCGATTGACTACAGCTCCTATTCTCTCTGTTCCAACTGAAACTGGTGGATTCGTAGTGTACAGCGATGCTTCTAAAAATGGCTTGGGTGCTGTATTAATGCAGAATGGGAAGGTAATTGCCTATGCATCAAGACAATTGAAAGAGTATGAAAAGAATTATCCGACTCACGATTTGGAACTTGCCGCTGTCGTTTTCGCATTGAAGATTTGGAGACATTATTTATATGGTGAAAAGTGTGAGATTTACACCGATCATAAAAGTTTGAAATATTTCTTCACACAAAAAGAACTGAATATGAGACAACGGAGATGGTTGGAACTTGTTAAAGATTATGACTGCGTAATTAACTATCATCCCGGTAAAGCCAATGTGGTAGCTGATGCATTGAGTAGAAAGTCGATGTCTTCCCTCATTATACAGAGGCCACTATTACAAGATTTGCAGAAATTGGAACTTGAAATTGTATCTAAAGGGGAAATATGTTATTTGTCAGCCCTGATGTTGAAGCCTATACTTCGTGACAGAATCATCGAAGCTCAGAAAAATGATGTATATTTAACTGAGATAAAGAAAAAGATGGATGAAGGAAAGAAGACCGAATTCGCAATTTCTGATGACGGAGTTATGAAATATAAAGGAAGATTATGTGTGCCATCCGATCAAGCAATCAAAGAAGATATTTTGAAAGAGGCTCATGCTAGTCCTTATTCAGTACACCCCGGTAGTACAAAGATGTATAAAGATCTGCAACAACATTATTGGTGGACCGGTATGAAGAATGATATAGCAACATTTGTGGCAGAATGCTTGACTTGTCAACAAGTTAAGGTTGAACACCAAAGACCAGCAGGTTTATTAAAGCCTCTACCGATACCAGAATGGAAATGGGAACATATTACAATGGATTTCGTACTGGGATTGCCTAGGACTCAGAAGGGATACAACTCCATATGGGTGATTGTCGACAGATTAACAAAATCAGCTCATTTCCTTGCAGTGAAGTCAACATATAATATGGATCAGTACGCTCAACAATACATTAATGAAATAGTCAGATTACACGGAGTGCCAGTTTCTATAGTATCTGATCGAGATCCTAAATTCACGTCTACGTTTTGGAAGAGTTTGCACAGTGCCATGGGAACCAAGCTTGCATTCAGTACGGCATTTCATCCACAGAGCGATGGGCAATCAGAAAGGGTTATTCAGATACTTGAGGATATGCTAAGAGCATGCACATTAGATTTCCAAGGAAGTTGGGATGTGAAACTACCATTGGTGGAATTTACATACAACAATAGCTATCAATCTACCATTGGAATGGCACCTTATGAAGCGCTATATGGAAGAAAATGCAGATCTCCGGTTCATTGGGATGAAGTTGGAGAAAGAAGATTACTTGGCCCAGAATTAGTACAACAAACAACGACGGTTGTAGAAACGATACGCGAAAGAATGAAAACGGCACAAAGCAGACAGAAAAGTTACGCAGACATCCGGAGAAGAGACTTAGAATTTGCTGTTGGGGATCATGTGTTCTTGAAAGTGGCTCCAATGAAGGGAATTATGAGATTCGGGAAGAAGGGAAAACTGAGTCCGAGATATGTTGGTCCGTTTGAAATTCTTGAAAGAGTTGGGGATCGAGCTTACAGAGTAGCCTTACCTCCTTCGCTAACCGGTGTTCACAATGTTTTCCATGTGTCCATGTTAAAGAAATACGTTTCGAATCCTTCTCATGTGTTGAATTATGAGCCATTAGAGTTATCTTCAGATTTAGCTTACGAGGAGAAACCAGTGCAAATTCTTGATCAGAAGGTAAAACAGTTGAGAAACAAAAGTATTAACTTGGTGAAGGTTTTGTGGAGAAATCATGCAGTAGAAGAAGCCACATGGGAAAGGGAAGAAGAAATGCGGAGCAAATATCCAGAACTATTTCGGTATGTCAAATTTTGAGGACAAAATTTTCGTAAGGGGGATGTGATTGTAATGCCCAATGATCTCACACCCGGCCAACAACAAACATATCATATGTGACGCATTTATATTGATTTACATCACATGAATGGCATGACTGCATGAGTATGATTATTTGCTAATTATACGATAAACGCATGATTTCATGAAAATGCTATGTGCTATTTATGTGGTATGTGCATTTAAAAATGCATTTCATTAGCATTCTCTATTAAATTAAGTAGGTATGACGTTTAGCACTTATTACGAGGTAATTAACGAACGGAAAATTGAGCTGCTTCCCAGGAGGTCACCCATCCTGTTATTGCTCTCGTACGAGCACGCTTAACTTTAGAGTTTTGATCGAATACGGTACACTAAACCTTCCGGATAATTATCGGGTAAAAATATTTTACACACTACGCGTCACTTACGTATTACCGGTATGTCCCGATTAATTAAATACACGACACGTAGAATATATAACACATAAATGTATAACACGTAATAAGCTAGCAGCTGCAAATAATTATTAGAATATAATAATATTATAAGTTAAGCTTAGTCACCAAATTTTGACAACTAACCTTCCAACTTTTCTTGGCCGACTTACCATTTAGCTTATATATATATGTATAGTCATCTTTTAAGGAGAACAAAGTTAGGCAAGTTAGGAAACAGTAGAATATAGAGAGAATTTGAAGAAAGAAAAAGAAAGGAAAGAAAAGAGAAAAATTTCGGGAAAAATATAGGAATCGACGTACGCGTTACAAGTAAGTATTTTATCAATAGTTTCTTCAATTTAATCGGTGAATTTAGAATATTAGTCGAAAATTGTATTTAGATAAATTATATATCGTTTTACAGGTTAATAAACAACTAGCACTATAGGTAGATTGCGGTAGCGTCACTATTATCGATTTCAGTACTAACGACATAAGGTAAGTAGAAGCTTTCCTTGACGCATCATAAGAATCAGTATTATGCATTTTATGATTATTTATGTTGATTGTGTGAAAATGAATGTATTATGTGCCAATTGTGTTAAATGTTGATGATTTATGATTTATTATATGTGATATTGAAAATGATGTTTTATAATATGAAATGTTGAGTCACATATGATTATGATGCATTATTATGCTACATATGGAAAGAACACGTTTTCAAAAGAGAAGTTTGGTATTTGATTGGCGGTCGGGTAGGCACGGGACGCGGGAGGGACCGGCGGACCCAACAGAGGGTGGTGAATACCTTGAGGTGTAAAAACCAAGATAGATAAAGCCACGATATATGATGGAACTAGCAGCTAATATCATCGGCCGAAGGGTCGGTATGAGAACCCCCGCGATGCTTCTTTTTATGGCCATTTATGAACAGGTTCCGAAAACAGACGCCTATCATCATCAGTCGAATACCATACTTCGGGGTACCCAAGAGGAAAAAAAAAGATAATGTTTTAAATAAACTATGCATTAGTGACTGTCTTATGTGCTACGTGATATTGTTATAACTGAGCTTCTTCTTACTGAGCCATTAGCTCATTAGATTCTTATGATGCAGGTGATGATTGATGTATATATGTGAAGGTTGCCCAAGTATCCCGAGCGGTCAGACAGAGCTATGTTCATATGCCGTGTTTCGAGCGTTTTGTAGCTCAAAAACTCTGATGTTTGTGTAAATAGCCGCTCTGTTATGGTTTTGTAAACAAACGTTTGTTAATGTACAGAGTTTGGTTTGTAAAAGTAAAATGGTTTGTTTTATTTCAAAAGATGCATTTTATTATTTTAGAAAACCATAACATTTAGAAAAGAAAAAAAAAAGGTCATCGTCCCCGGGCTCCGGTCTGGGGGTGTGACAGAATGGTGACTTGAGGCACCAAACGATGTCGGAATGCATTGGAACCAAAGCCATAAGGTTTGTGAGCATATGATAGACAAGAATACCTCAAAATCCCAATGTACGATTTTCGGAGAAAATTACAACTATACCCCTACGAAACTTTGAATGGTGATTTGAGGCACCAAACGATGTCGGAATGCATTGGAACCAAAGCCATAAGCTTTGATAGCATGTGATAGACAAGAATTCCTCAATATCCCAATGTACGATTTTCTGTGAAAATTACAATTGTACCCCTACGAAACTTCAAATGGTGACTTGAGGCACCAAACGATGTCGGAATGCATTGGAACCAAAGCCATAAGCTTTGTGAGATTGTGATAGACAAGAATACCTCAAAATCCCAATGTACGATTTTCGGTGAAAATTACTACTATACCCCTACAAACTTCGAATGGTGACTTGAGGCACCAAACGATGTCGGAATGCATTGGAACCAAAGCCTTAAGCTTTGATAGCATGTGATAGATAAGAATACCTCAAAATCCCAATGTACGATTTTCGGTGAAAATTACAACTATACCCCTACGAAACATCGAATGGTGACTTGAGGCACCAAACGATGTCGGAATGCATTGGAACCAAAGCCATAAGGTTTGTGAGCATATGATAGACAAGAATACCTCAAAATCCCAATGTACGATTTTCGGAGAAAATTACAACTATACCCCTACGAAACTTTGAATGGTGATTTGAGGCACCAAACGATGTCGGAATGCATTGGAACCAAAGCCATAAGCTTTGTGAGCATGTGATAGACAAGAATACCTAAAAATCCCAATGTACGATTTTCGATGAAAATTACAACTATACCCCTACGAAACTTCGAATGGTGACTTGAGGCACCAAACGATGTCGGAATGCATTGGAACCAAAGCCATAAGCTTTGTGAGCATGTGATAGACAAGAATACCTCAAAATCCCAATGTACGATTTACGGTGAAAATTACACCTATACCCCTACGAAACTTCGAATGGTGACTTGAGGCACCAAACGATGTCGGAATGCATTGGAACCAAAGCCATAAGCTTTGTGAGCTTGTGATAGACAAGAATACCTCAAAATCCCAATGTACGATTTACTGTGCACATTACAACTATAACCCTACGAAACTTCGAATGGTGATTTGAGGCACCAAACGATGTCGGAATGCATTGGAACCAAAGCCATAAGCTTTGTGAGCATGTGATAGACAAGAATACCTCAAAATCCCAATGTACGATTTTTGGAGAAAATTACAACTATACCCCTACGAAACTTCGAATGGTGACTTGAGGCACCAAACGATGTCGGAATGCATTGGAACCAAAGCCATAAGCTTTGTGAGCATGTGATAGACAAGAATACCTCAAATTCTCAATGTACGATTTTCGGTGAAAATTACAACTATACCCCTACGAAACTTCGAATGGTGATTTGAGGCACCAAACGATGTCGGAATGCATTGGAACCAAAGCCATAAGCTTTGTGAGCATGTGATAGACAAGAATACCTCAAAACCCCAATGTACGATTTTCGGTGAAAATTACAACTATACCCCTACGAAACTTCGAATGGTGATTTGAGGCACCAAACGATGTCGGAATGCATTGGAACCTAAGCCATAAGCTTTGTGAGCATGTGATAGACAAGAATACCTCAAAATCCCAATGTACGATTTTCGGTGAAAATTACAACTATACCCCTACGAAACTTCGAATGGTGACTTGAGGCACCAAATGATGTCGGAATGCATTGGAACCAAAGCCTTAAGCTTTGATAGCATGTGATAGACAAGAATTCCTCAATATCCCAATGTACGATTTTCTGTGAAAATTACAATTGTACCCCTACGAAACTTCAAATGGTGACTTGAGGCACCAAACGATGTCGGAATGCATTGGAACCAAAGCCATAAGCTTTGTGAGCATGTGATAGACAAGAATACCTCAAAATCCCAATGTACGATTTTCGGTGAAAATTACAACAATACCCCTACGAAACTTTGAATGGTGATTTGAGGCACGAAACGATGTCGAAATGCATTGGAACCAAAGCCATAAGCTTTGTGAGCATGTGATAGACAAGAATACCTCAAAACCCCAATGTACGATTTGCGGTGAAAATTACAACTATACCCCTACGAAACTTCGAATGGTGATTTGAGGCACCAAACGATGTCGGAATGCATTGGAACCTAAGCCATAAGCTTTGTGAGCATGTGATAGACAAGAATACCTCAAAATCCCAATGTACGATTTTCTGTGAAAATTACAACTATACCCCTACGAAACTTCGAATGGTGACTTGAGGCACCAAATGATGTCGGAATGCATTGGAACCAAAGCCTTAAGCTTTGATAGCATGTGATAGACAAGAATTCCTCAATATCCCAATGTACGATTTTCTGTGAAAATTACAATTGTACCCCTACGAAACTTCAAATGGTGACTTGAGGCACCAAACGATGTCGGAATGCATTGGAACCAAAGCCATAAGCTTTGTGAGCATGTGATAGACAAGAATACCTCAAAATCCCAATGTACGATTTTCGGTGAAAATTACAACAATACCCCTACGAAACTTTGAATGGTGATTTGAGGCACGAAACGATGTCGAAATGCATTGGAACCAAAGCCATAAGCTTTGTGAGCATGTGATAGACAAGAATACCTCAAAACCCCAATGTACGATTTTCGGTGAAAATTACAACTATACCCCTACGAAACTTCGAATGGTGATTTGAGGCACCAAACGATGTCGGAATGCATTGGAACCTAAGCCATAAGCTTTGTGAGCATGTGATAGACAAGAATACCTCAAAATCCCAATGTACGATTTTCGGTGAAAATTACAACTATACCCCTACGAAACTTCGAATGGTGACTTGAGGCACCAAATGATGTCGGAATGCATTGGAACCAAAGCCTTAAGCTTTGATAGCATGTGATAGACAAGAATTCCTCAATATCCCAATGTACGATTTTCTCTGAAAATTACAATTGTACCCCTACGAAACTTTAAATGGTGACTTGAGGCACCAAACGATGTCGGAATGCATTGGAACCAAAGCCATAAGCTTTGTGAGCATGTGATAGACAAGAATACCTCAAAATCCCAATGTACGATTTTCGGTGAAAATTACAACAATACCCCTACGAAACTTTGAATGGTGATTTGAGGCACGAAACGATGTCGAAATGCATTGGAACCAAAGCCAAAAGCTTTGTGAGATTGTGATAGACAAGAATACCTCAAAATCCCAGTGTACGATTTTCGGTGAAAATTACTACTATACCCCTACGAAACTTCGAATGGTGACTTGAGGCACCAAACGATGTCGGAATGCATTGGAACCAAAGCCATAAGCTTTGTGAGCATGAGATAGACAAGAATACCTCAAAATCCCAATGTACGATTTACGGTGAAAATTACACCTATACCCCTACAAAACTTCGAATGGTGATTTGAGGCACCAAACGATGGAATGCATTGGAACCAAAGCCATAAGCTTTATGAGCATGTGATAGACAAGAATATCTCAAAATCCCAATGTACGATTTTCAGTGAAAATTACAACTATACCCCTACGAAACTGCGAATGGTGATTTGAGGCACCAAACGATGTCGGAATGCATTGGAACCAAAGCCATAAGCTTTGTGAGCATTTGATAGACAAGAATACCTCAAAATCCCAATGTACGATTTTCGGTGAAAATTACAACTATACCCCTACGAAACTTCGAATGGTGACTTGAGGCACCAAACGATGTCGGAATGCATTGGAACCAAAGCCATAAGATTTGTGAGCATGTGATAGACTAGAATACCTCAAAATCCCAATGTACAATTTTCGGTAAAAATTACAACTATACCCCTACGAAACTTCGAATGGTGATTTGAGGCACCAAACGATGTCGGAATGCATTGGAACCAAAGCCATAAGCTTTGTGAGCATTTGATAGACAAGAATACCTCAAAATCTCAGTGTACGATTTTCGGTGAAAATTACAACTATACCCCTACGAAACTTCGAATGGTGATTTGAGGCACCAAACGATGTCGGAATGCATTGGAACCTAAGCCATAAGCTTTGTGAGCTTGTGATAGACAAGAATACCTCAAAATCCCAATGTACGATTTACTGTGAACATTACAACTATAACCCTACGAAACTTCGAATGGTGATTTGAGGCACCAAACGATGTCGGAATGCATTGGAACCAAAGCCATAAGCTTTGTGAGCATGTGATAGACAAGAATACCTCAAAATCCCAATGTACGATTTTTGGAGAAAATTACAACTATACCCCTACGAAACTTCGAATGGTGACTTGAGGCACCAAACGATGTCGGAATGCATTGGAACCAAAGCCTTAAGCTTTGATAGCATGTGATAGACAAAAATACCTCAAAATCCCTATGTACGATTTTCTGTGAAAATTACTATACCCCTACGAAACTTCGAATAGTGACTTGAGGCACCAAACGATGTCGGAATGCATTGGAACCAAAGCCATAAGCTTTGTGAGCATGTGATAGACAAGAATACCTCAAATTCTCAATGTACGATTTTTGGTGAAAATTACAACTATACCCCTACGAAACTTCGAATGGTGATTTGAGGCACCAAACGATGTCGGAATGCATTGGAACCAAAGCCATAAGCTTTGTGAGCATGTGATAGACAAGAATACCTCAAAACCCCAATGTACGATTTTCGGTGAAAATTACAACTATACCCCTACGAAACTTCGAATGGTGATTTGAGGCACCAAACGATGTCGGAATGCATTGGAACCTAAGCCATAAGCTTTGTGAGCATGTGATAGACAAGAATACCTCAAAATCCCAATGTACGATTTTCGGTGAAAATTACAACTATACCCCTACGAAACTTCGAATGGTGACTTGAGGCACCAAATGATGTCGGAATGCATTGGAACCAAAGCCTTAAGCTTTGATAGCATGTGATAGACAAGAATTCCTCAATATCCCAATGTACGATTTTCTGTGAAAATTACAATTGTACCCCTACGAAACTTCAAATGGTGACTTGAGGCACCAAACGATGTCGGAATGCATTGGAACCAAAGCCATAAGCTTTGTGAGCATGTGATAGACAAGAATACCTCAAAATCCCAATGTACGATTTTCGGTGAAAATTACAACAATACCCCTACGAAACTTTGAATGGTGATTTGAGGCACGAAACGATGTCGAAATGCATTGGAACCAAAGCCAAAAGCTTTGTGAGATTGTGATAGACAAGAATACCTCAAAATCCCAATGTATGATTTTCGGTGAAAATTACTACTATACCCCTACAAACTTCGAATGGTGACTTGAGGCACCAAACGATGTCGGAATGCATTGGAACCAAAGCCTTAAGCTTTGATAGCATGTGATAGATAAGAATACCTCAAAATCCCAATGTACGATTTTCGGTGAAAATTACAACTATACCCCTACGAAACATCGAATGGTGACTTGAGGCACCAAACGATGTCGGAATGCATTGGAACCAAAGCCATAAGGTTTGTGAGCATATGATAGACAAGAATACCTCAAAATCCCAATGTACGATTTTCGGAGAAAATTACAACTATTCCCCTACGAAACTTTGAATGGTGATTTGAGGCACCAAACGATGTCGGAATGCATTGGAACCAAAGCCATAAGCATTGTGAGCATGTGATAGACAAGAATACCTCAAAATCCCAATGTACGATTTTCGATGAAAATTACAACTATACCCCTACGAAACTTCGAATGGTGACTTGAGGCACCAAACGATGTCGGAATGCATTGGAACCAAAGCCATTAGCTTTGTGAGCATGTGATAGACAAGAATACCTCAAAACCCCAATGTACGATTTTCGGTGAAAATTACAACTATACCCCTACGAAACATCGAATGGTGACTTGAGGCACCAAACGATGTCGGAATGCATTGGAACCAAAGCCATAAGGTTTGTGAGCATATGATAGACAAGAATACCTCAAAATCCCAATGTACGATTTTCGGAGAAAATTACAACTATACCCCTACGAAACTTTGAATGGTGATTTGAGGCACCAAACGATGTCGGAATGCATTGGAACCAAAGCCATAAGCTTTGTGAGCATGTGATAGACAAGAATACCTAAAAATCCCAATGTACGATTTTCGATGAAAATTACAACTATACCCCTACGAAACTTCGAATGGTGACTTGAGGCACCAAACGATGTCGGAATGCATTGGAACCAAAGCCATAAGCTTTGTGAGCATGTGATAGACAAGAATACCTCAAAATCCCAATGTACGATTTACGGTGAAAATTACACCTATACCCCTACGAAACTTCGAATGGTGACTTGAGGCACCAAACGATGTCGGAATGCATTGGAACCAAAGTCATAAGCTTTGTGAGCTTGTGATAGACAAGAATACCTCAAAATCCCAATGTACGATTTACTGTGCACATTACAACTATAACCCTACGAAACTTCGAATGGTGATTTGAGGCACCAAACGATGTCGGAATGCATTGGAACCAAAGCCATAAGCTTTGTGAGCATGTGATAGACAAGAATACCTCAAAATCCCAATGTACGATTTTTGGAGAAAATTACAACTATACCCCTACGAAACTTCGAATGGTGACTTGAGGCACCAAACGATGTCGGAATGCATTGGAACCAAAGCCATAAGCTTTGTGAGCATGTGATAGACAAGAATACCTCAAATTCTCAATGTACGATTTTCGGTGAAAATTACAACTATACCCCTACGAAACTTCGAATGGTGATTTGAGGCACCAAACGATGTCGGAATGCATTGGAACCAAAGCCATAAGCTTTGTGAGCATGTGATAGACAAGAATACCTCAAAACCCCAATGTACGATTTTCGGTGAAAATTACAACTATACCCCTACGAAACTTCGAATGGTGATTTGAGGCACCAAACGATGTCGGAATGCATTGGAACCTAAGCCATAAGCTTTGTGAGCATGTGATAGACAAGAATACCTCAAAATCCCAATGTACGATTTTCGGTGAAAATTACAACTATACCCCTACGAAACTTCGAATGGTGACTTGAGGCACCAAATGATGTCGGAATGCATTGGAACCAAAGCCTTAAGCTTTGATAGCATGTGATAGACAAGAATTCCTCAATATCCCAATGTACGATTTTCTGTGAAAATTACAATTGTACCCCTACGAAACTTCAAATGGTGACTTGAGGCACCAAACGATGTCGGAATGCATTGGAACCAAAGCCATAAGCTTTGTGAGCATGTGATAGACAAGAATACCTCAAAATCCCAATGTACGATTTTCGGTGAAAATTACAACAATACCCCTACGAAACTTTGAATGGTGATTTGAGGCACGAAACGATGTCGAAATGCATTGGAACCAAAGCCATAAGCTTTGTGAGCATGTGATAGACAAGAATACCTCAAAACCCCAATGTACGATTTTCGGTGAAAATTACAACTATACCCCTACGAAACTTCGAATGGTGATTTGAGGCACCAAACGATGTCGGAATGCATTGGAACCTAAGCCATAAGCTTTGTGAGCATGTGATAGACAAGAATACCTCAAAATCCCAATGTACGATTTTCTGTGAAAATTACAACTATACCCCTACGAAACTTCGAATGGTGACTTGAGGCACCAAATGATGTCGGAATGCATTGGAACCAAAGCCTTAAGCTTTGATAGCATGTGATAGACAAGAATTCCTCAATATCCCAATGTACGATTTTCTGTGAAAATTACAATTGTACCCCTACGAAACTTCAAATGGTGACTTGAGGCACCAAACGATGTCGGAATGCATTGGAACCAAAGCCATAAGCTTTGTGAGCATGTGATAGACAAGAATACCTCAAAATCCCAATGTACGATTTTCGGTGAAAATTACAACAATACCCCTACGAAACTTTGAATGGTGATTTGAGGCACGAAACGATGTCGAAATGCATTGGAACCAAAGCCATAAGCTTTGTGAGCATGTGATAGACAAGAATACCTCAAAACCCCAATGTACGATTTTCGGTGAAAATTACAACTATACCCCTACGAAACTTCGAATGGTGATTTGAGGCACCAAACGATGTCGGAATGCATTGGAACCTAAGCCATAAGCTTTGTGAGCATGTGATAGACAAGAATACCTCAAAATCCCAATGTACGATTTTCGGTGAAAATTACAACTATACCCCTACGAAACTTCGAATGGTGACTTGAGGCACCAAATGATGTCGGAATGCATTGGAACCAAAGCCTTAAGCTTTGATAGCATGTGATAGACAAGAATTCCTCAATATCCCAATGTACGATTTTCTCTGAAAATTACAATTGTACCCCTACGAAACTTTAAATGGTGACTTGAGGCACCAAACGATGTCGGAATGCATTGGAACCAAAGCCATAAGCTTTGTGAGCATGTGATAGACAAGAATACCTCAAAATCCCAATGTACGATTTTCGGTGAAAATTACAACAATACCCCTACGAAACTTTGAATGGTGATTTGAGGCACGAAACGATGTCGAAATGCATTGGAACCAAAGCCAAAAGCTTTGTGAGATTGTGATAGACAAGAATACCTCAAAATCCCAGTGTACGATTTTCGGTGAAAATTACTACTATACCCCTACGAAACTTCGAATGGTGACTTGAGGCACCAAACGATGTCGGAATGCATTGGAACCAAAGCCATAAGCTTTGTGAGCATGAGATAGACAAGAATACCTCAAAATCCCAATGTACGATTTACGGTGAAAATTACACCTATACCCCTACGAAACTTCGAATGGTGATTTGAGGCACCAAACGATGGAATGCATTGAAACCAAAGCCATAAGCTTTATGAGCATGTGATAGACAAGAATATCTCAAAATCCCAATGTACGATTTTCAGTGAAAATTACAACTATACCCCTACGAAACTGCGAATGGTGATTTGAGGCACCAAACGATGTCGGAATGCATTGGAACCAAAGCCATAAGCTTTGTGAGCATTTGATAGACAAGAATACCTCAAAATCCCAATGTACGATTTTCGGTGAAAATTACAACTATACCCCTACGAAACTTCGAATGGTGACTTGAGGCACCAAACGATGTCGGAATGCATTGGAACCAAAGCCATAAGATTTGTGAGCATGTGATAGACTAGAATACCTCAAAATCCCAATGTACAATTTTCGGTAAAAATTACAACTATACCCCTACGAAACTTCGAATGGTGATTTGAGGCACCAAACGATGTCGGAATGCATTGGAACCAAAGCCATAAGCTTTGTGAGCATTTGATAGACAAGAATACCTCAAAATCTCAGTGTACGATTTTCGGTGAAAATTACAACTATACCCCTACGAAACTTCGAATGGTGATTTGAGGCACCAAACGATGTCGGAATGCATTGGAACCTAAGCCATAAGCTTTGTGAGCTTGTGATAGACAAGAATACCTCAAAATCCCAATGTACGATTTACTGTGAACATTACAACTATAACCCTACGAAACTTCGAATGGTGATTTGAGGCACCAAACGATGTCGGAATGCATTGGAACCAAAGCCATAAGCTTTGTGAGCATGTGATAGACAAGAATACCTCAAAATCCCAATGTACGATTTTTGGAGAAAATTACAACTATACCCCTACGAAACTTCGAATGGTGACTTGAGGCACCAAACGATGTCGGAATGCATTGGAACCAAAGCCTTAAGCTTTGATAGCATGTGATAGACAAAAATACCTCAAAATCCCTATGTACGATTTTCTGTGAAAATTACTATACCCCTACGAAACTTCGAATAGTGACTTGAGGCACCAAACGATGTCGGAATGCATTGGAACCAAAGCCATAAGCTTTGTGAGCATGTGATAGACAAGGATACCTCAAATTCTCAATGTACGATTTTTGGTGAAAATTACAACTATACCCCTACGAAACTTCGAATGGTGATTTGAGGCACCAAACGATGTCGGAATGCATTGGAACCAAAGCCATAAGCTTTGTGAGCATGTGATAGACAAGAATACCTCAAAACCCCAATGTACGATTTTCGGTGAAAATTACAACTATACCCCTACGAAACTTCGAATGGTGATTTGAGGCACCAAACGATGTCGGAATGCATTGGAACCTAAGCCATAAGCTTTGTGAGCATGTGATAGACAAGAATACCTCAAAATCCCAATGTACGATTTTCGGTGAAAATTACAACTATACCCCTACGAAACTTCGAATGGTGACTTGAGGCACCAAATGATGTCGGAATGCATTGGAACCAAAGCCTTAAGCTTTGATAGCATGTGATAGACAAGAATTCCTCAATATCCCAATGTACGATTTTCTGTGAAAATTACAATTGTACCCCTACGAAACTTCAAATGGTGACTTGAGGCACCAAACGATGTCGGAATGCATTGGAACCAAAGCCATAAGCTTTGTGAGCATGTGATAGACAAGAATACCTCAAAATCCCAATGTACGATTTTCGGTGAAAATTACAACAATACCCCTACGAAACTTTGAATGGTGATTTGAGGCACGAAACGATGTCGAAATGCATTGGAACCAAAGCCAAAAGCTTTGTGAGATTGTGATAGACAAGAATACCTCAAAATCCCAATGTATGATTTTCGGTGAAAATTACTACTATACCCCTACAAACTTCGAATGGTGACTTGAGGCACCAAACGATGTCGGAATGCATTGGAACCAAAGCCTTAAGCTTTGATAGCATGTGATAGATAAGAATACCTCAAAATCCCAATGTACGATTTTCGGTGAAAATTACAACTATACCCCTACGAAACATCGAATGGTGACTTGAGGCACCAAACGATGTCGGAATGCATTGGAACCAAAGCCATAAGGTTTGTGAGCATATGATAAACAAGAATACCTCAAAATCCCAATGTACGATTTTCGGAGAAAATTACAACTATACCCCTACGAAACTTTGAATGGTGATTTGAGGCACCAAACGATGTCGGAATGCATTGGAACCAAAGCCATAAGCTTTGTGAGCATGTGATAGACAAGAATACCTCAAAATCCCAATGTACGATTTTCGATGAAAATTACAACTATACCCCTACGAAACTTCGAATGGTGACTTGAGGCACCAAACGATGTCGGAATGCATTGGAACCAAAGCCATAAGCTTTGTGAGCATGTGATAGACAAGAATACCTCAAAATCCCAATGTACGATTTTCGATGAAAATTACAACTATACCCCTACGAAACTTCGAATGGTGACTTGAGGCACCAAACGATGTCGGAATGCATTGGAACCAAAGCCATTAGCTTTGTGAGCATGTGATAGACAAGAATACCTCAAAATCCCAATGTACGATTTACGGTGAAAATTACAACTATACCCCTACGAAACTGCGAATGGTGATTTGAGGCACCAAACGATGTCGGAATGCATTCAAACCAAAGCCATAAGCTTTGTGAGCATTTGATAGACAAGAATACCTCAAAATCCCAATGTACGATTTTCGGTGAAAATTACAACTATACCCCTACGAAACTTCGAATGGTGACTTGAGGCACCAAACGATGTCGGAATGCATTGGAACCAAAGCCATAAGATTTGTGAGCATGTGATAGACAAGAATACCTCAAAATCCCAATGTACAATTTTCGGTAAAAATTACAACTATACCCCTACGAAACTTCGAATGGTGATTTTAGGCACCAAACGATGTCGGAATGCATTGGAACCAAAGCCATAAGCTTTGTGAGCATTTGATAGACAAGAATACCTCAAAATCCCAATGTACGATTTTCGGTGAAAATTACAACTATACCCCTACGAAACTTCGAATGGTGATTTGAGGCACCAAACGATGTCGGAATGCATTGGAACCTAAGCCATAAGCTTTGAGAGCTTGTGATAGACAAGAATACCTCAAAATCCCAATGTACGATTTACTGTGAACGTTACAACTATAACCCTACGAAACTTCGAATGGTGATTTGAGGCACCAAACGATGTCGGAATGCATTGGAACCAAAGCCATAAGCTTTGTGAGCATGTGATAGACAAGAATACCTCAAAATCCCAATGTACGATTTTTGGAGAAAATTACAACTATACCCCTACGAAACTTCGAATGGTGACTTGAGGCACCAAACGATGTCGGAATGCATTGGAACCAAAGCCTTAAGCTTTGATAGCATGTGAAAGACAAAAATACCTCAAAATTCCTATGTACGATTTTCTGTGAAAATTACTATACCCCTACGAAACTTCGAATAGTGACTTGAGGCACCAAACGATTTCGGAATGCATTGGAACCAAAGCCATAAGCTTTGTGAGCATGTGATAGACAAGAATACCTCAAATTCTCAATGTACGATTTTCGGTGAAAATTACAACTATACCCCTACGAAACTTCGAATGGTGATTTGAGGCACCAAACGATGTCGGAATGCATTGGAACCTAAGCCATAAGCTTTGTGAGCATGTGATAGACAAGAATACCTCAAAATCCCAATGTACGATTTTCGGTGAAAATTACAACTATACCCCTACGAAACTTCGAATGGTGACTTGAGGCACCAAATGATGTCGGAATGCATTGGAACCAAAGCCTTAAGCTTTGATAGCATGTGATAGACAAGAATTCCTCAATATCCCAATGTACGATTTTCTGTGAAAATTACATTGTACCCCTACGAAACTTCAAATGGTAACTTGAGGCACCAAACGATGTCGGAATGCATTGGAACCAAAGCCATAAGCTTTGTGAGCATGTGATAGACAAGAATACCTCAAAATCCCAATGTACGATTTTCGGTAAAAATTACAACAATACCCCTACGAAACTTTGAATGGTGATTTGAGGCACGAAACGATGTCGAAATGCATTGGAACCAAAGCCAAAAGCTTTGTGAGATTGTGATAGACAAGAATACCTCAAAATCCCAATGTATGATTTTCGGTGAAAATTACTACTATACCCCTACAAACTTCGAATGGTGACTTGAGGCACCAAACGATGTCGGAATGCATTGGAACCAAAGCCTTAAGCTTTGATAGCATGTGATAGATAAGAATACCTCAAAATCCCAATGTACGATTTTCGGTGAAAATTACAACTATACCCCTACGAAACATCGAATGGTGACTTGAGGCACCAAACGATGTCGAAATGCATTGGAACCAAAGCCATAAGCTTTGTGAGCATATGATAGACAAGAATACCTTAAAATCCCAATGTATGATTTTCGGAGAAAATTACAACTATACCCCTACGAAACTTTGAATGGTGATTTGAGGCACCAAACGATGTCGGAATGCATTGGAACCAAAGCCATAAGCTTTGTGAGCATGTGATAGACAAGAATACCTCAAAATCCCAATGTACGATTTTTGGAGAAAATTACAACTATACCCCTACGAAACTTCGAATGGTGACTTGAGGCACCAAACGATGTCGGAATGCATTGGAACCAAAGCCTTAAGCTTTGATAGCATGTGATAGACAAAAATACCTCAAAATCCCTATGTACGATTTTCTGTGAAAATTACTATACCCCTACGAAACTTCGAATAGTGACTTGAGGCACCAAACGATGTCGGAATGCATTGGAACCAAAGCCATAAGCTTTGTGAGCATGTGATAGACAAGAATACCTCAAATTCTCAATGTACGATTTTCGGTGAAAATTACAACTATACCCCTACGAAACTTCGAATGGTGATTTGAGGCACCAAACGATGTCGGAATGCATTGGAACCAAAGCCATAAGCTTTGTGAGCATGTGATAGACAAGAATACCTCAAAACCCCAATGTACGATTTTCGGTGAAAATTACAACTATACCCCTACGAAACTTCGAATGGTGATTTGAGGCACCAAACGATGTCGGAATGCATTGGAACCTAAGCCATAAGCTTTGTGAGCATGTGATAGACAAGAATACCTCAAAATCCCAATGTACGATTTTCGGTGAAAATTACAACTATACCCCTACGAAACTTCGAATGGTGACTTGAGGCACCAAATGATGTCGGAATGCATTGGAACCAAAGCCTTAAGCTTTGATAGCATGTGATAGACAAGAATTCCTCAATATCCCAATGTACGATTTTCTGTGAAAATTACAATTGTACCCCTACGAAACTTCAAATGGTGACTTGAGGCACCAAACGATGTCGGAATGCATTGGAACCAAAGCCATAAGCTTTGTGAGCATGTGATAGACAAGAATACCTCAAAATCCCAATGTACGATTTTCGGTGAAAATTACAACAATACCCCTACGAAACTTTGAATGGTGATTTGAGGCACGAAACGATGTCGAAATGCATTGGAACCTAAGCCAAAAGCTTTGTGAGATTGTGATAGACAAGAATACCTCAAAATCCCAATGTACGATTTTCGGTGAAAATTACTACTATACCCCTACAAACTTCGAATGGTGACTTGAGGCACCAAACGATGTCGGAATGCATTGGAACCAAAGCCTTAAGCTTTGATAGCATGTGATAGATAAGAATACCTCAAAATCCCAATGTACGATTTTCGGTGAAAATTACAACTATACCCCTACGAAACATCGAATGGTGACTTGAGGCACCAAACGATGTCGGAATGCATTGGAACCAAAGCCATAAGGTTTGTGAGCATATGATAGACAAGAATACCTCAAAATCCCAATGTACGATTTTCGGAGAAAATTACAACTATACCCCTACGAAACTTTGAATGGTGATTTGAGGCACCAAACGATGTCGGAATGCATTGGAACCAAAGCCATAAGCTTTGTGAGCATGTGATAGACAAGAATACCTCAAAATCCCAATGTACGATTTTCGATGAAAATTACAACTATACCCCTACGAAACTTCGAATGGTGACTTGAGGCACCAAACGATGTCGGAATGCATTGGAACCAAAGCCATTAGCTTTGTGAGCATGTGATAGACAAGAATACCTCAAAATCCCAATGTACGATTTACGGTGAAAATTACACCTATACCCCTACGAAACTTCGAATGGTGATTTGAGGCACCAAACGATGGAATGCATTGGAACCAAAGCCATAAGCTTTGTGAGCATGTGATAGACTAGAATATCTCAAAATCCCAATGTACGATTTTCAGTGAAAATTACAACTATACCCCTACGAAACTGCGAATGGTGATTTGAGGCACCAAACGATGTCGGAATGCATTCAAACCAAAGCCATAAGCTTTGTGAGCATTTGATAGACAAGAATACCTCAAAATCCCAATGTACGATTTTCGGTGAAAATTACAACTATACCCCTACGAAACTTCGAATGGTGACTTGAGGCACCAAACGATGTCGGAATGCATTGGAACCAAAGCCATAAGATTTGTGAGCATGTGATAGACAAGAATACCTCAAAATCCCAATGTACAATTTTCGGTAAAAATTACAACTATACCCCTACGAAACTTCGAATGGTGATTTGAGGCACCAAACGATGTCGGAATGCATTGGAACCAAAGCCATAAGCTTTGTGAGCATTTGATAGACAAGAATACCTCAAAATCCCAATGTACGATTTTTGGAGAAAATTACAACTATACCCCTACGAAACTTCGAATGGTGACTTGAGGCACCAAACGATGTCGGAATGCATTGGAACCAAAGCCTTAAGCTTTGATAGCATGTGAAAGACAAAAATACCTCAAAATTCCTATGTACGATTTTCTGTGAAAATTACTATACCCCTACGAAACTTCGAATAGTGACTTGAGGCACCAAACGATGTCGGAATGCATTGGAACCAAAGCCATAAGCTTTGTGAGCATGTGATAGACAAGAATACCTCAAATTCTCAATGTACGATTTTCGGTGAAAATTACAACTATACCCCTACGAAACTTCGAATGGTGACTTGAGGCACCAAACGATGTCGGAATGCATTGGAACCAAAGCCTTAAGCTTTGATAGCATGTGATAGACAAAAATACCTCAAAACCCCAATGTACGATTTTCAGTGAAAATTACAACTATACCCCTACGAAACTTCGAATGGTGATTTGAGGCACCAAACGATGTCGGAATGCATTGGAACCTAAGCCATAAGCTTTGTGAGCATGTGATAGACAAGAATACCTCAAAATCCCAATGTACGATTTTCGGTGAAAATTACAACTATACCCCTACGAAACTTCGAATGGTGACTTGAGGCACCAAATGATGTCGGAATGCATTGGAACCAAAGCCTTAAGCTTTGATAGCATGTGATAGACAAGAATTCCTCAATATCCCAATGTACGATTTTCTGTGAAAATTACAATTGTACCCCTACGAAACTTCAAATGGTGACTTGAGGCACCAAACGATGTCGGAATGCATTGGAACCAAAGCCATAAGCTTTGTGAGCATGTGATAGACAAGAATACCTCAAAATCCCAATGTACGATTTTCGGTGAAAATTACAACAATACCCCTACGAAACTTTGAATGGTGATTTGAGGCACGAAACGATGTCGAAATGCATTGGAACCTAAGCCAAAAGCTTTGTGAGATTGTGATAGACAAGAATACCTCAAAATCCCAATGTACGATTTTCGGTGAAAATTACTACTATACCCCTACAAACTTCGAATGGTGACTTGAGGCACCAAACGATGTCGGAATGCATTGGAACCAAAGCCTTAAGCTTTGATAGCATGTGATAGATAAGAATACCTCAAAATCCCAATGTACGATTTTCGGTGAAAATTACAACTATACCCCTACGAAACATCGAATGGTGACTTGAGGCACCAAACGATGTCGGAATGCATTGGAACCAAAGCCATAAGGTTTGTGAGCATATGATAGACAAGAATACCTCAAAATCCCAATGTACGATTTTCGGAGAAAATTACAACTATACCCCTACGAAACTTCGAATGGTGATTTGAGGCACCAAACGATGTCGGAATGCATTGGAACCAAAGCCATAAGCTTTGTGAGCATTTGATAGACAAGAATACCTCAAAATCCCAATGTACGATTTTCGGTGAAAATTACAACTATACCCCTACGAAACTTCGAATGGTGATTTGAGGCACCAAACGATGTCGGAATGCATTGGAACCTAAGCCATAAGCTTTGAGAGCTTGTGATAGACAAGAATACCTCAAAATCCCAATGTACGATTTACTGTGAACGTTACAACTATAACCCTACGAAACTTCGAATGGTGATTTGAGGCACCAAACGATGTCGGAATGCATTGGAACCAAAGCCATAAGCTTTGTGAGCATGTGATAGACAAGAATACCTCAAAATCCCAATGTACGATTTTTGGAGAAAATTACAACTATACCCCTACGAAACTTCGAATGGTGACTTGAGGCACCAAACGATGTCGGAATGCATTGGAACCAAAGCCTTAAGCTTTGATAGCATGTGAAAGACAAAAATACCTCAAAATTCCTATGTACGATTTTCTGTGAAAATTACTATACCCCTACGAAACTTCGAATAGTGACTTGAGGCACCAAACGATTTCGGAATGCATTGGAACCAAAGCCATAAGCTTTGTGAGCATGTGATAGACAAGAATACCTCAAATTCTCAATGTACGATTTTCGGTGAAAATTACAACTATACCCCTACGAAACTTCGAATGGTGATTTGAGGCACCAAACGATGTCGGAATGCATTGGAACCTAAGCCATAAGCTTTGTGAGCATGTGATAGACAAGAATACCTCAAAATCCCAATGTACGATTTTCGGTGAAAATTACAACTATACCCCTACGAAACTTCGAATGGTGACTTGAGGCACCAAATGATGTCGGAATGCATTGGAACCAAAGCCTTAAGCTTTGATAGCATGTGATAGACAAGAATTCCTCAATATCCCAATGTACGATTTTCTGTGAAAATTACATTGTACCCCTACGAAACTTCAAATGGTAACTTGAGGCACCAAACGATGTCGGAATGCATTGGAACCAAAGCCATAAGCTTTGTGAGCATGTGATAGACTAGAATACCTCAAAATCCCAATGTACGATTTTCGGTAAAAATTACAACAATACCCCTACGAAACTTTGAATGGTGATTTGAGGCACGAAACGATGTCGAAATGCATTGGAACCAAAGCCAAAAGCTTTGTGAGATTGTGATAGACAAGAATACCTCAAAATCCCAATGTATGATTTTCGGTGAAAATTACTACTATACCCCTACAAACTTCGAATGGTGACTTGAGGCACCAAACGATGTCGGAATGCATTGGAACCAAAGCCTTAAGCTTTGATAGCATGTGATAGATAAGAATACCTCAAAATCCCAATGTACGATTTTCGGTGAAAATTACAACTATACCCCTACGAAACATCGAATGGTGACTTGAGGCACCAAACGATGTCGAAATGCATTGGAACCAAAGCCATAAGCTTTGTGAGCATATGATAGACAAGAATACCTTAAAATCCCAATGTATGATTTTCGGAGAAAATTACAACTATACCCCTACGAAACTTTGAATGGTGATTTGAGGCACCAAACGATGTCGGAATGCATTGGAACCAAAGCCATAAGCTTTGTGAGCATGTGATAGACAAGAATACCTCAAAATCCCAATGTACGATTTTTGGAGAAAATTACAACTATACCCCTACGAAACTTCGAATGGTGACTTGAGGCACCAAACGATGTCGGAATGCATTGGAACCAAAGCCTTAAGCTTTGATAGCATGTGATAGACAAAAATACCTCAAAATCCCTATGTACGATTTTCTGTGAAAATTACTATACCCCTACGAAACTTCGAATAGTGACTTGAGGCACCAAACGATGTCGGAATGCATTGGAACCAAAGCCATAAGCTTTGTGAGCATGTGATAGACAAGAATACCTCAAATTCTCAATGTACGATTTTCGGTGAAAATTACAACTATACCCCTACGAAACTTCGAATGGTGATTTGAGGCACCAAACGATGTCGGAATGCATTGGAACCAAAGCCATAAGCTTTGTGAGCATGTGATAGACAAGAATACCTCAAAACCCCAATGTACGATTTTCGGTGAAAATTACAACTATACCCCTACGAAACTTCGAATGGTGATTTGAGGCACCAAACGATGTCGGAATGCATTGGAACCTAAGCCATAAGCTTTGTGAGCATGTGATAGACAAGAATACCTCAAAATCCCAATGTACGATTTTCGGTGAAAATTACAACTATACCCCTACGAAACTTCGAATGGTGACTTGAGGCACCAAATGATGTCGGAATGCATTGGAACCAAAGCCTTAAGCTTTGATAGCATGTGATAGACAAGAATTCCTCAATATCCCAATGTACGATTTTCTGTGAAAATTACAATTGTACCCCTACGAAACTTCAAATGGTGACTTGAGGCACCAAACGATGTCGGAATGCATTGGAACCAAAGCCATAAGCTTTGTGAGCATGTGATAGACAAGAATACCTCAAAATCCCAATGTACGATTTTCGGTGAAAATTACAACAATACCCCTACGAAACTTTGAATGGTGATTTGAGGCACGAAACGATGTCGAAATGCATTGGAACCTAAGCCAAAAGCTTTGTGAGATTGTGATAGACAAGAATACCTCAAAATCCCAATGTACGATTTTCGGTGAAAATTACTACTATACCCCTACAAACTTCGAATGGTGACTTGAGGCACCAAACGATGTCGGAATGCATTGGAACCAAAGCCTTAAGCTTTGATAGCATGTGATAGATAAGAATACCTCAAAATCCCAATGTACGATTTTCGGTGAAAATTACAACTATACCCCTACGAAACATCGAATGGTGACTTGAGGCACCAAACGATGTCGGAATGCATTGGAACCAAAGCCATAAGGTTTGTGAGCATATGATAGACAAGAATACCTCAAAATCCCAATGTACGATTTTCGGAGAAAATTACAACTATACCCCTACGAAACTTTGAATGGTGATTTGAGGCACCAAACGATGTCGGAATGCATTGGAACCAAAGCCATAAGCTTTGTGAGCATGTGATAGACAAGAATACCTCAAAATCCCAATGTACGATTTTCGATGAAAATTACAACTATACCCCTACGAAACTTCGAATGGTGACTTGAGGCACCAAACGATGTCGGAATGCATTGGAACCAAAGCCATTAGCTTTGTGAGCATGTGATAGACAAGAATACCTCAAAATCCCAATGTACGATTTACGGTGAAAATTACACCTATACCCCTACGAAACTTCGAATGGTGATTTGAGGCACCAAACGATGGAATGCATTGGAACCAAAGCCATAAGCTTTGTGAGCATGTGATAGACTAGAATATCTCAAAATCCCAATGTACGATTTTCAGTGAAAATTACAACTATACCCCTACGAAACTGCGAATGGTGATTTGAGGCACCAGACGATGTCGGAATGCATTCAAACCAAAGCCATAAGCTTTGTGAGCATTTGATAGACAAGAATACCTCAAAATCCCAATGTACGATTTTCGGTGAAAATTACAACTATACCCCTACGAAACTTCGAATGGTGACTTGAGGCACCAAACGATGTCGGAATGCATTGGAACCAAAGCCATAAGATTTGTGAGCATGTGATAGACAAGAATACCTCAAAATCCCAATGTACAATTTTCGGTAAAAATTACAACTATACCCCTACGAAACTTCGAATGGTGATTTGAGGCACCAAACGATGTCGGAATGCATTGGAACCAAAGCCATAAGCTTTGTGAGCATTTGATAGACAAGAATACCTCAAAATCCCAATGTACGATTTTTGGAGAAAATTACAACTATACCCCTACGAAACTTCGAATGGTGACTTGAGGCACCAAACGATGTCGGAATGCATTGGAACCAAAGCCTTAAGCTTTGATAGCATGTGAAAGACAAAAATACCTCAAAATTCCTATGTACGATTTTCTGTGAAAATTACTATACCCCTACGAAACTTCGAATAGTGACTTGAGGCACCAAACGATGTCGGAATGCATTGGAACCAAAGCCATAAGCTTTGTGAGCATGTGATAGACAAGAATACCTCAAATTCTCAATGTACGATTTTCGGTGAAAATTACAACTATACCCCTACGAAACTTCGAATGGTGACTTGAGGCACCAAACGATGTCGGAATGCATTGGAACCAAAGCCTTAAGCTTTGATAGCATGTGATAGACAAAAATACCTCAAAACCCCAATGTACGATTTTCAGTGAAAATTACAACTATACCCCTACGAAACTTCGAATGGTGATTTGAGGCACCAAACGATGTCGGAATGCATTGGAACCTAAGCCATAAGCTTTGTGAGCATGTGATAGACAAGAATACCTCAAAATCCCAATGTACGATTTTCGGTGAAAATTACAACTATACCCCTACGAAACTTCGAATGGTGACTTGAGGCACCAAATGATGTCGGAATGCATTGGAACCAAAGCCTTAAGCTTTGATAGCATGTGATAGACAAGAATTCCTCAATATCCCAATGTACGATTTTCTGTGAAAATTACAATTGTACCCCTACGAAACTTCAAATGGTGACTTGAGGCACCAAACGATGTCGGAATGCATTGGAACCAAAGCCATAAGCTTTGTGAGCATGTGATAGACAAGAATACCTCAAAATCCCAATGTACGATTTTCGGTGAAAATTACAACAATACCCCTACGAAACTTTGAATGGTGATTTGAGGCACGAAACGATGTCGAAATGCATTGGAACCTAAGCCAAAAGCTTTGTGAGATTGTGATAGACAAGAATACCTCAAAATCCCAATGTACGATTTTCGGTGAAAATTACTACTATACCCCTACAAACTTCGAATGGTGACTTGAGGCACCAAACGATGTCGGAATGCATTGGAACCAAAGCCTTAAGCTTTGATAGCATGTGATAGATAAGAATACCTCAAAATCCCAATGTACGATTTTCGGTGAAAATTACAACTATACCCCTACGAAACATCGAATGGTGACTTGAGGCACCAAACGATGTCGGAATGCATTGGAACCAAAGCCATAAGGTTTGTGAGCATATGATAGACAAGAATACCTCAAAATCCCAATGTACGATTTTCGGAGAAAATTACAACTATACCCCTACGAAACTTTGAATGGTGATTTGAGGCACCAAACGATGTCGGAATGCATTGGAACCAAAGCTATAAGCTTTGTGAGCATGTGATAGACAAGAATACCTCAAAATCCCAATGTACGATTTTCGATGAAAATTACAACTATACCCCTACGAAACTTCGAATGGTGACTTGAGGCACCAAACGATGTCGGAATGCATTGGAACCAAAGCCATTAGCTTTGTGAGCATGTGATAGACAAGAATACCTCAAAATCCCAATGTACGATTTACGGTGAAAATTACACCTATACCCCTACGAAACTTCGAATGGTGATTTGAGGCACCAAACGATGGAATGCATTGGAACCAAAGCCATAAGCTTTGTGAGCATGTGATAGACTAGAATATCTCAAAATCCCAATGTACGATTTTCAGTGAAAATTACAACTATACCCCTACGAAACTGCGAATGGTGATTTGAGGCACCAAACGATGTCGGAATGCATTCAAACCAAAGCCATAAGCTTTGTGAGCATTTGATAGACAAGAATACCTCAAAATCCCAATGTACGATTTTCGGTGAAAATTACAACTATACCCCTACGAAACTTCGAATGGTGACTTGAGGCACCAAACGATGTCGGAATGCATTGGAACCAAAGCCATAAGATTTGTGAGCATGTGATAGACAAGAATACCTCAAAATCCCAATGTACAATTTTCGGAAAAATTACAACTATACCCCTACGAAACTTCGAATGGTGATTTGAGGCACCAAACGATGTCGGAATGCATTGGAACCAAAGCCATAAGCTTTGTGAGCATTTGATAGACAAGAATACCTCAAAATCCCAATGTACGATTTTCGGTGAAAATTACAACTATACCCCTACGAAACTTCGAATGGTGATTTGAGGCACCAAACGATGTCGGAATGCATTGGAACCTAAGCCATAAGCTTTGTGAGCTTGTGATAGACAAGAATACCTCAAAATCCCAATGTACGATTTACTGTGAACGTTACAACTATAACCCTACGAAACTTCGAATGGTGATTTGAGGCACCAAACGATGTCGGAATGCATTGGAACCAAAGCCATAAGCTTTGTGAGCATGTGATAGACAAGAATACCTCAAAATCCCAATGTATGATTTTTGGAGAAAATTACAACTATACCCCTACGAAACTTCGAATGGTGACTTGAGGCACCAAACGATGTCGGAATGCATTGGAACCAAAGCCTTAAGCTTTGATAGCATGTGAAAGACAAAAATACCTCAAAATTCCTATGTACGATTTTCTGTGAAAATTACTATACCCCTACGAAACTTCGAATAGTGACTTGAGGCACCAAACGATTTCGGAATGCATTGGAACCAAAGCCATAAGCTTTGTGAGCATGTGATAGACAAGAATACCTCAACTTCTCAATGTACGATTTTCGGTGAAAATTACAACTATACCCCTACGAAACTTCGAATGGTGATTTGAGGCACCAAACGATGTCGGAATGCATTGGAACCTAAGCCATAAGCTTTGTGAGCATGTGATAGACAAGAATACCTCAAAATCCCAATGTACGATTTTCGGTGAAAATTACAACTATACCCCTACGAAACTTCGAATGGTGACTTGAGGCACCAAATGATGTCGGAATGCATTGGAACCAAAGCCTTAAGCTTTGATAGCATGTGATAGACAAGAATTCCTCAATATCCCAATGTACGATTTTCTGTGAAAATTACAATTGTACCCCTACGAAACTTCAAATGGTGACTTGAGGCACCAAACGATGTCGGAATGCATTGGAACCAAAGCCATAAGCTTTGTGAGCATGTGATAGACAAGAATACCTCAAAATCCCAATGTACGATTTTCGGTGAAAATTACAACTATACCCCTACGAAACTTCGAATGGTGACTTGAGGCACCAAATGATGTCGGAATGCATTGGAACCAAAGCCTTAAGCTTTGATAGCATGTGATAGACAAGAATTCCTCAATATCCCAATGTACGATTTTCTGTGAAAATTACAATTGTACCCCTACGAAACTTCAAATGGTGACTTGAGGCACCAAACGATGTCGGAATGCATTGGAACCAAAGCCATAAGCTTTGTGAGCATGTGATAGACAAGAATACCTCAAAATCCCAATGTACGATTTTCGGTGAAAATTACAACTATACCCCTACGAAACTTCGAATGGTGACTTGAGGCACCAAATGATGTCGGAATGCATTGGAACCAAAGCCTTAAGCTTTGATAGCATGTGATAGACAAGAATTCCTCAATATCCCAATGTACGATTTTCTGTGAAAATTACAATTGTACCCCTACGAAACTTCAAATGGTGACTTGAGGCACCAAACGATGTCGGAATGCATTGGAACCAAAGCCATAAGCTTTGTGAGCATGTGATAGACAAGAATACCTCAAAATCCCAATGTACGATTTTCGGTGAAAATTACAACAATACCCCTACGAAACTTTGAATGGTGATTTGAGGCACGAAACGATGTCGAAATGCATTGGAACCTAAGCCAAAAGCTTTGTGAGATTGTGATAGACAAGAATACCTCAAAATCCCAATGTACGATTTTCGGTGAAAATTACTACTATACCCCTACAAACTTCGAATGGTGACTTGAGGCACCAAACGATGTCGGAATGCATTGGAACCAAAGCCTTAAGCTTTGATAGCATGTGATAGATAAGAATACCTCAAAATCCCAATGTACGATTTTCGGTGAAAATTACAACTATACCCCTACGAAACATCGAATGGTGACTTGAGGCACCAAACGATGTCGGAATGCATTGGAACCAAAGCCATAAGGTTTGTGAGCATATGATAGACAAGAATACCTCAAAATCCCAATGTACGATTTTCGGAGAAAATTACAACTATACCCCTACGAAACTTTGAATGGTGATTTGAGGCACCAAACGATGTCGGAATGCATTGGAACCAAAGCTATAAGCTTTGTGAGCATGTGATAGACAAGAATACCTCAAAATCCCAATGTACGATTTTCGATGAAAATTACAACTATACCCCTACGAAACTTCGAATGGTGACTTGAGGCACCAAACGATGTCGGAATGCATTGGAACCAAAGCCATTAGCTTTGTGAGCATGTGATAGACAAGAATACCTCAAAATCCCAATGTACGATTTACGGTGAAAATTACACCTATACCCCTACGAAACTTCGAATGGTGATTTGAGGCACCAAACGATGGAATGCATTGGAACCAAAGCCATAAGCTTTGTGAGCATGTGATAGACTAGAATATCTCAAAATCCCAATGTACGATTTTCAGTGAAAATTACAACTATACCCCTACGAAACTGCGAATGGTGATTTGAGGCACCAAACGATGTCGGAATGCATTCAAACCAAAGCCATAAGCTTTGTGAGCATTTGATAGACAAGAATACCTCAAAATCCCAATGTACGATTTTCGGTGAAAATTACAACTATACCCCTACGAAACTTCGAATGGTGACTTGAGGCACCAAACGATGTCGGAATGCATTGGAACCAAAGCCATAAGATTTGTGAGCATGTGATAGACAAGAATACCTCAAAATCCCAATGTACAATTTTCGGAAAAATTACAACTATACCCCTACGAAACTTCGAATGGTGATTTGAGGCACCAAACGATGTCGGAATGCATTGGAACCAAAGCCATAAGCTTTGTGAGCATTTGATAGACAAGAATACCTCAAAATCCCAATGTACGATTTTCGGTGAAAATTACAACTATACCCCTACGAAACTTCGAATGGTGATTTGAGGCACCAAACGATGTCGGAATGCATTGGAACCTAAGCCATAAGCTTTGTGAGCTTGTGATAGACAAGAATACCTCAAAATCCCAATGTACGATTTACTGTGAACGTTACAACTATAACCCTACGAAACTTCGAATGGTGATTTGAGGCACCAAACGATGTCGGAATGCATTGGAACCAAAGCCATAAGCTTTGTGAGCATGTGATAGACAAGAATACCTCAAAATCCCAATGTACGATTTTTGGAGAAAATTACAACTATACCCCTACGAAACTTCGAATGGTGACTTGAGGCACCAAACGATGTCGGAATGCATTGGAACCAAAGCCTTAAGCTTTGATAGCATGTGAAAGACAAAAATACCTCAAAATTCCTATGTACGATTTTCTGTGAAAATTACTATACCCCTACGAAACTTCGAATAGTGACTTGAGGCACCAAACGATTTCGGAATGCATTGGAACCAAAGCCATAAGCTTTGTGAGCATGTGATAGACAAGAATACCTCAACTTCTCAATGTACGATTTTCGGTGAAAATTACAACTATACCCCTACGAAACTTCGAATGGTGATTTGAGGCACCAAACGATGTCGGAATGCATTGGAACCTAAGCCATAAGCTTTGTGAGCATGTGATAGACAAGAATACCTCAAAATCCCAATGTACGATTTTCGGTGAAAATTACAACTATACCCCTACGAAACTTCGAATGGTGACTTGAGGCACCAAATGATGTCGGAATGCATTGGAACCAAAGCCTTAAGCTTTGATAGCATGTGATAGACAAGAATTCCTCAATATCCCAATGTACGATTTTCTGTGAAAATTACATTGTACCCCTACGAAACTTCAAATGGTAACTTGAGGCACCAAACGATGTCGGAATGCATTGGAACCAAAGCCATAAGCTTTGTGAGCATGTGATAGACAAGAATACCTCAAAATCCCAATGTACGATTTTCGGTGAAAATTACAACAATACCCCTACGAAACTTTGAATGGTGATTTGAGGCACGAAACGATGTCGAAATGCATTGGAACCAAAGCCAAAAGCTTTGTGAGATTGTGATAGACAAGAATACCTCAAAATCCCAATGTATGATTTTCGGTGAAAATTACTACTATACCCCTACAAACTTCGAATGGTGACTTGAGGCACCAAACGATGTCGGAATGCATTGGAACCAAAGCCTTAAGCTTTGATAGCATGTGATAGATAAGAATACCTCAAAATCCCAATGTACGATTTTCGGTGAAAATTACAACTATACCCCTACGAAACATCGAATGGTGACTTGAGGCACCAAACGATGTCGGAATGCATTGGAACCAAAGCCATAAGCTTTGTGAGCATATGATAGACAAGAATACCTTAAAATCCCAATGTACGATTTTCGGAGAAAATTACAACTATACCCCTACGAAACTTTGAATGGTGATTTGAGGCACCAAACGATGTCGGAATGCATTGGAACCAAAGCCATAAGCTTTGTGAGCATGTGATAGACAAGAATACCTCAAAATCCCAATGTACGATTTTTGGAGAAAATTACAACTATACCCCTACGAAACTTCGAATGGTGACTTGAGGCACCAAACGATGTCGGAATGCATTGGAACCAAAGCCTTAAGCTTTGATAGCATGTGATAGACAAAAATACCTCAAAATCCCTATGTACGATTTTCTGTGAAAATTACTATACCCCTACGAAACTTCGAATAGTGACTTGAGGCACCAAACGATGTCGGAATGCATTGGAACCAAAGCCATAAGCTTTGTGAGCATGTGATAGACAAGAATACCTCAAATTCTCAATGTACGATTTTCGGTGAAAATTACAACTATACCCCTACGAAACTTCGAATGGTGACTTGAGGCACCAAACGATGTCGGAATGCATTGGAACCAAAGCCTTAAGCTTTGATAGCATGTGATAGACAAAAATACCTCAAAACCCCAATGTACGATTTTCGGTGAAAATTACAACTATACCCCTACGAAACTTCGAATGGTGATTTGAGGCACCAAACGATGTCGGAATGCATTGGAACCTAAGCCATAAGCTTTGTGAGCATGTGATAGACAAGAATACCTCAAAATCCCAATGTACGATTTTCGGTGAAAATTACAACTATACCCCTACGAAACTTCGAATGGTGACTTGAGGCACCAAATGATGTCGGAATGCATTGGAACCAAAGCCTTAAGCTTTGATAGCATGTGATAGACAAGAATTCCTCAATATCCCAATGTACGATTTTCTGTGAAAATTACAATTGTACCCCTACGAAACTTCAAATGGTGACTTGAGGCACCAAACGATGTCGGAATGCATTGGAACCAAAGCCATAAGCTTTGTGAGCATGTGATAGACAAGAATACCTCAAAATCCCAATGTACGATTTTCGGTGAAAATTACAACAATACCCCTACGAAACTTTGAATGGTGATTTGAGGCACGAAACGATGTCGAAATGCATTGGAACCTAAGCCAAAAGCTTTGTGAGATTGTGATAGACAAGAATACCTCAAAATCCCAATGTACGATTTTCGGTGAAAATTACTACTATACCCCTACAAACTTCGAATGGTGACTTGAGGCACCAAACGATGTCGGAATGCATTGGAACCAAAGCCTTAAGCTTTGATAGCATGTGATAGATAAGAATACCTCAAAATCCCAATGTACGATTTTCGGTGAAAATTACAACTATACCCCTACGAAACATCGAATGGTGACTTGAGGCACCAAACGATGTCGGAATGCATTGGAACCAAAGCCATAAGGTTTGTGAGCATATGATAGACAAGAATACCTCAAAATCCCAATGTACGATTTTCGGAGAAAATTACAACTATACCCCTACGAAACTTTGAATGGTGATTTGAGGCACCAAACGATGTCGGAATGCATTGGAACCAAAGCTATAAGCTTTGTGAGCATGTGATAGACAAGAATACCTCAAAATCCCAATGTACGATTTTCGATGAAAATTACAACTATACCCCTACGAAACTTCGAATGGTGACTTGAGGCACCAAACGATGTCGGAATGCATTGGAACCAAAGCCATTAGCTTTGTGAGCATGTGATAGACAAGAATACCTCAAAATCCCAATGTACGATTTACGGTGAAAATTACACCTATACCCCTACGAAACTTCGAATGGTGATTTGAGGCACCAAACGATGGAATGCATTGGAACCAAAGCCATAAGCTTTGTGAGCATGTGATAGACTAGAATATCTCAAAATCCCAATGTACGATTTTCAGTGAAAATTACAACTATACCCCTACGAAACTGCGAATGGTGATTTGAGGCACCAAACGATGTCGGAATGCATTCAAACCAAAGCCATAAGCTTTGTGAGCATTTGATAGACAAGAATACCTCAAAATCCCAATGTACGATTTTCGGTGAAAATTACAACTATACCCCTACGAAACTTCGAATGGTGACTTGAGGCACCAAACGATGTCGGAATGCATTGGAACCAAAGCCATAAGATTTGTGAGCATGTGATAGACAAGAATACCTCAAAATCCCAATGTACAATTTTCGGAAAAATTACAACTATACCCCTACGAAACTTCGAATGGTGATTTGAGGCACCAAACGATGTCGGAATGCATTGGAACCAAAGCCATAAGCTTTGTGAGCATTTGATAGACAAGAATACCTCAAAATCCCAATGTACGATTTTCGGTGAAAATTACAACTATACCCCTACGAAACTTCGAATGGTGATTTGAGGCACCAAACGATGTCGGAATGCATTGGAACCTAAGCCATAAGCTTTGTGAGCTTGTGATAGACAAGAATACCTCAAAATCCCAATGTACGATTTACTGTGAACGTTACAACTATAACCCTACGAAACTTCGAATGGTGATTTGAGGCACCAAACGATGTCGGAATGCATTGGAACCAAAGCCATAAGCTTTGTGAGCATGTGATAGACAAGAATACCTCAAAATCCCAATGTACGATTTTTGGAGAAAATTACAACTATACCCCTACGAAACTTCGAATGGTGACTTGAGGCACCAAACGATGTCGGAATGCATTGGAACCAAAGCCTTAAGCTTTGATAGCATGTGAAAGACAAAAATACCTCAAAATCCCTATGTACGATTTTCTGTGAAAATTACTATACCCCTACGAAACTTCGAATAGTGACTTGAGGCACCAAACGATGTCGGAATGCATTGGAACCAAAGCCATAAGCTTTGTGAGCATGTGATAGACAAGAATACCTCAAATTCTCAATGTACGATTTTCGGTGAAAATTACAACTATACCCCTACGAAACTTCGAATGGTGATTTGAGGCACCAAACGATGTCGGAATGCATTGGAACCAAAGCCATAAGCTTTGTGAGCATGTGATAGACAAGAATACCTCAAAACCCCAATGTACGATTTTCGGTGAAAATTACAACTATACCCCTACGAAACTTCGAATGGTGATTTGAGGCACCAAACGATGTCGGAATGCATTGGAACCTAAGCCATAAGCTTTGTGAGCATGTGATAGACAAGAATACCTCAAAATCCCAATGTACGATTTTCGGTGAAAATTACAACTATACCCCTACGAAACTTCGAATGGTGACTTGAGGCACCAAATGATGTCGGAATGCATTGGAACCAAAGCCTTAAGCTTTGATAGCATGTGATAGACAAGAATTCCTCAATATCCCAATGTACGATTTTCTGTGAAAATTACAATTGTACCCCTACGAAACTTCAAATGGTAACTTGAGGCACCAAACGATGTCGGAATGCATTGGAACCAAAGCCATAAGCTTTGTGAGCATGTGATAGACAAGAATACCTCAAAATTCCAATGTACGATTTTCGGTGAAAATTACAACAATACCCCTACGAAACTTTGAATGGTGATTTGAGGCACGAAACGATGTCGAAATGCATTGGAACCAAAGCCAAAAGCTTTGTGAGATTGTGATAGACAAGAATACCTCAAAATCTCAATGTACGATTTACGGTGAAAATTACACCTATACCCCTACGAAACTTCGAATGGTGATTTGAGGCACCAAACGATGGAATGCATTGGAACCAAAGCCATAAGCTTTGTGAGCATGTGATAGACAAGAATATCTCAAAATCCCAATGTACGATTTTCAGTGAAAATTACAACTATACCCCTACGAAACTGCGAATGGTGATTTGAGGCACCAAACGATGTCGGAATGCATTGGAACCAAAGCCATAAGCTTTGTGAGCATTTGATAGACAAGAATACCTCAAAATCCCAATGTACTATTTTCGGTGAAAATTACAACTATACCCCTACGAAATTTCGAATGGTGACTTGAGGCACCAAACGATGTCGGAATGCATTGGAACCAAAGCCATAAGATTTGTGAGCATGTGATAGACAAGAATACCTCAAAATCCCAACGTACAATTTTCGGTAAAAATTACAACTATACCCCTACGAAACTTCGAATGGTGATTTGAGGCACCAAACGATGTCGGAATGCATTGGAACCAAAGCCATAAGCTTTGTGAGCATTTGATAGACAAGAATACCTCAAAATTCCAATGTACGATTTTCGGTGAAAATTACAACTATACCCCTACGAAACTTCGAATGGTGATTTGAGGCACCAAACGATGTCGGAATGCATTGGAACCTAAGCCATAAGCTTTGTGAGCTTGTGATAGACAAGAATACCTCAAAATCCCAATGTACGATTTACTGTGAACATTACAACTATAACCCTACGAAACTTCGAATGGTGATTTGAGGCACCAAACGATGTCGGAATGCATTGGAACCAAAGCCATAAGCTTTGTGAGCATGTGATAGACAAGAATACCTCAAAATCCCAATGTACGATTTTTGGAGAAAATTACAACTATACCCCTACGAAACTTCGAATGGTGACTTGAGGTACCGAACGATGTCGGAATGCATTGGAACCAAAGCTTTAAGCTTTGATAGCATGTGATAGACAAAAATACCTCAAAATCCCTATGTACGATTTTCTGTGAAAATTACTATACCCCTACAAAACTTCGAATAGTGACTTGAGGCACCAAACGATGTCGGAATGCATTGGAACCAAAGCCATAAGCTTTGTGAGCATGTGATAGACAAGAATACCTCAAAACCTCAATGTACGATTTTCGGTGAAAATTACTACTATACCCCTACAAACTTCGAATGGTGACTTGAGGCACCAAACGATGTCGGAATGCATTGGAACCTAAGCCATAAGCTTTGTGAGCATGTGATAGACAAGAATACCTCAAAATCCCAATGTACGATTTTCGGTGAAAATTACAACTATACACCCCTACGAAACTTCGAATGGTGACTTGAGGCACCAAATGATGTCGGAATGCATTGGAACCAAAGCCTTAAGCTTTGATAGCATGTGATAGACAAGAATTCCTCAATATCCCAATGTACGATTTTCTGTGAAAATTACAATTGTACCCCTACGAAACTTCAAATGGTGACTTGAGGCACCAAACGATGTCGGAATGCATTGGAACCAAAGCCATAAGCTTTGTGAGCATGTGATAGACAAGAATACCTCAAAATCCCAATGTACGATTTTCGGTGAAAATTACAACAATACCCCTACGAAACTTTGAATGGTGATTTGAGGCACGAAACGATGTCGAAATGCATTGGAACCAATGCCAAAAGCTTTGTGAGATTGTGATAGACAAGAATACCTCAAAATCTCAATGTACGATTTTCGGTGAAAATTACTACTATACCCCTACAAACTTCGAATGGTGACTTGAGGCACCAAACGATGTCGGAATGCATTGGAACCAAAGCCTTAAGCTTTGATAGCATGTGATAGATAAGAATACCTCAAAATCCCAATGTACGATTTTCGGTGAAAATTACAACTATACCCCTACGAAACATCGAATGGTGACTTGAGGCACCAAACGATGTCGGAATGCATTGGAACCAAAGCCATAAGGTTTGTGAGCATATGATAGACAAGAATACCTCAAAATCCCAATGTACGATTTTCGGAGAAAATTACAACTATACCCCTACGAAACTTTGAATGGTGATTTGAGGCACCAAACGATGTCGGAATGCATTGGAACCAAAGCCATAAGCTTTGTGAGCATGTGATAGACAAGAATACCTCAAAATCCCAATGTACGATTTTCGATGAAAATTACAACTATACCCCTACGAAACTTCGAATGGTGACTTGAGGCACCAAACGATGTCGGAATGCATTGGAACCAAAGCCATAAGCTTTGTGAGCATGTGATAGACAAGAATACCTCAAAATCCCAATGTACGATTTACGGTGAAAATTACACCTATACCCCTACGAAACTTTGAATGGTGATTTGAGGCACCAAACGATGTCGGAATGCATTGGAACCTAAGCCATAAGCTTTGTGAGCTTGTGATAGACAAGAATACCTCAAAATCCCAATGTACGATTTACTGTGAACATTACAACTATAACCCTACGAAACTTCGAATGGTGATTTGAGGCACCAAACGATGTCGGAATGCATTGGAACCAAAGCCATAAGCTTTGTGAGCATGTGATAGACAAGAATACCTCAAAATCCCAATGTACGATTTTTGGAGAAAATTACAACTATACCCCTACGAAACTTCGAATGGTGACTTGAGGTACCGAACGATGTCGGAATGCATTGGAACCAAAGCCTTAAGCTTTGATAGCATGTGATAGATAAAAATACCTCAAAATCCCTATGTACGATTTTCTGTGAAAATTACTATACCCCTACAAAACTTCGAATAGTGACTTGAGGCACCAAACGATGTCGGAATGCATTGGAACCAAAGCCATAAGCTTTGTGAGCATGTGATAGACAAGAATACCTCAAATTCTCAATGTACGATTTTCGGTGAAAATTACAACTATACCCCTACGAAACTTCGAATGGTGATTTGAGGCATCAAACGATGTCGGAATGCATTGGAACCAAAGCCATAAGCTTTGTGAGCATGTGATAGACAAGAATACCTCAAAACCTCAATGTACGATTTTCGGTGAAAATTACAACTATACCCCTACGAAACTTCGAATGGTGATTTGAGGCACCAAACGATGTCGGAATGCATTGGAACCTAAGCCATAAGCTTTGTGAGCATGTGATAGACAAGAATACCTCAAAATCCCAATGTACGATTTTCGGTGAAAATTACAACTATACACCCCTACGAAACTTCGAATGGTGACTTGAGGCACCAAATGATGTCGGAATGCATTGGAACCAAAGCCTTAAGCTTTGATAGCATGTGATAGACAAGAATTCCTCAATATCCCAATGTACGATTTTCTGTGAAAATTACAATTGTACCCCTACGAAACTTCAAATGGTGACTTGAGGCACCAAACGATGTCGGAATGCATTGGAACCAAAGCCATAAGCTTTGTGAGCATGTGATAGACAAGAATACCTCAAAATCCCAATGTACGATTTTCGGTGAAAATTACAACAATACCCCTACGAAACTTTGAATGGTGATTTGAGGCACGAAACGATGTCGAAATGCATTGGAACCAAAGCCAAAAGCTTTGTGAGATTGTGATAGACAAGAATACCTCAAAATCTCAATGTACGATTTTCGGTGAAAATTACTACTATACCCCTACAAACTTCGAATGGTGACTTGAGGCACCAAACGATGTCGGAATGCATTGGAACCAAAGCCTTAAGCTTTGATAGCATGTGATAGATAAGAATACCTCAAAATCCCAATGTACGATTTTCGGTGAAAATTACAACTATACCCCTACGAAACATCGAATGGTGACTTGAGGCACCAAACGATGTCGGAATGCATTGGAACCAAAGCCATAAGGTTTGTGAGCATATGATAGACAAGAATACCTCAAAATCCCAATGTACGATTTTCGGAGAAAATTACAACTATACCCCTACGAAACTTTGAATGGTGATTTGAGGCACCAAACGATGTCGGAATGCATTGGAACCAAAGCCATAAGCTTTGTGAGCATGTGATAGACAAGAATACCTCAAAATCCCAATGTACGATTTTCGATGAAAATTACAACTATACCCCTACGAAACTTCGAATGGTGACTTGAGGCACCAAACGATGTCGGAATGCATTGGAACCAAAGCCATAAGCTTTGTGAGCATGTGATAGACAAGAATACCTCAAAATCCCAATGTACGATTTACGGTGAAAATTACACCTATACCCCTACGAAACTTCGAATTGTGACTTGAGGCACCAAACGATGTCGGAATGCATTGGAACCAAAGCCATAAGCTTTGTGAGCATTTGATATACAAGAATACCTCAAAATTCCAATGTACGATTTTCGGTGAAAATTACAACTATACCCCTACGAAACTTCGAATGGTGATTTGAGGCACCAAACGATGTCGGAATGCATTGGAACCTAAGCCATAAGCTTTGTGAGCTTGTGATAGACAAGAATACCTCAAAATCCCAATGTACGATTTACTGTGAACATTACAACTATAACCCTACGAAACTTCGAATGGTGATTTGAGGCACCAAACGATGTCGGAATGCATTGGAACCAAAGCCATAAGCTTTGTGAGCATGTGATAGACAAGAATACCTCAAAATCCCAATGTACGATTTTTGGAGAAAATTACAACTATACCCCTACGAAACTTCGAATGGTGACTTGAGGTACCGAACGATGTCGGAATGCATTGGAACCAAAGCCTTAAGCTTTGATAGCATGTGATAGACAAAAATACCTCAAAATCCCTATGTACGATTTTCTGTGAAAATTACTATACCCCTACAAAACTTCGAATAGTGACTTGAGGCACCAAACGATGTCGGAATGCATTGGAACCAAAGCCATAAGCTTTGTGAGCATGTGATAGACAAGAATACCTCAAAACCTCAATGTACGATTTTCGGTGAAAATTACAACTATACCCCTACGAAACTTCGAATGGTGATTTGAGGCACCAAACGATGTCGGAATGCATTGGAACCTAAGCCATAAGCTTTGTGAGCATGTGATAGACAAGAATACCTCAAAATCCCAATGTACGATTTTCGGTGAAAATTACAACTATACACCCCTACGAAACTTCGAATGGTGACTTGAGGCACCAAATGATGTCGGAATGCATTGGAACCAAAGCCTTAAGCTTTGATAGCATGTGATAGACAAGAATTCCTCAATATCCCAATGTACGATTTTCTGTGAAAATTACAATTGTACCCCTACGAAACTTCAAATGGTGACTTGAGGCACCAAACGATGTCGGAATGCATTGGAACCAAAGCCATAAGCTTTGTGAGCATGTGATAGACAAGAATACCTCAAAATCCCAATGTACGATTTTCGGTGAAAATTACAACAATACCCCTACGAAACTTTGAATGGTGATTTGAGGCACGAAACGATGTCGAAATGCATTGGAACCAAAGCCAAAAGCTTTGTGAGATTGTGATAGACAAGAATACCTCAAAATCTCAATGTACGATTTTCGGTGAAAATTACTACTATACCCCTACGAAACTTCGAATGGTGATTTGAGGCACCAAACGATGTCGGAATGCATTGGAACCTAAGCCATAAGCTTTGTGAGCATGTGATAGACAAGAATACCTCAAAATCCCAATGTACGATTTTCGGTGAAAATTACAACTATACACCCCTACGAAACTTCGAATGGTGACTTGAGGCACCAAATGATGTCGGAATGCATTGGAACCAAAGCCTTAAGCTTTGATAGCATGTGATAGACAAGAATTCCTCAATATCCCAATGTACGATTTTCTGTGAAAATTACAATTGTACCCCTACGAAACTTCAAATGGTGACTTGAGGCACCAAACGATGTCGGAATGCATTGGAACCAAAGCCATAAGCTTTGTGAGCATGTGATAGACAAGAATACCTCAAAATCCCAATGTACGATTTTCGGTGAAAATTACAACAATACCCCTACGAAACTTTGAATGGTGATTTGAGGCACGAAACGATGTCGAAATGCATTGGAACCAATGCCAAAAGCTTTGTGAGATTGTGATAGACAAGAATACCTCAAAATCTCAATGTACGATTTTCGGTGAAAATTACTACTATACCCCTACAAACTTCGAATGGTGACTTGAGGCACCAAACGATGTCGGAATGCATTGGAACCAAAGCCTTAAGCTTTGATAGCATGTGATAGATAAGAATACCTCAAAATCCCAATGTACGATTTTCGGTGAAAATTACAACTATACCCCTACGAAACATCGAATGGTGACTTGAGGCACCAAACGATGTCGGAATGCATTGGAACCAAAGCCATAAGGTTTGTGAGCATATGATAGACAAGAATACCTCAAAATCCCAATGTACGATTTTCGGAGAAAATTACAACTATACCCCTACGAAACTTTGAATGGTGATTTGAGGCACCAAACGATGTCGGAATGCATTGGAACCAAAGCCATAAGCTTTGTGAGCATGTGATAGACAAGAATACCTCAAAATCCAAATGTACGATTTTCGATGAAAATTACAACTATACCCCTACGAAACTTCGAATGGTGACTTGAGGCACCAAACGATGTCGGAATGCATTGGAACCAAAGCCATAAGCTTTGTGAGCATGTGATAGACAAGAATACCTCAAAATCCCAATGTACGATTTACGGTGAAAATTACACCTATACCCCTACGAAACTTTGAATGGTGATTTGAGGCACCAAACGATGTCGGAATGCATTGGAACCTAAGCCATAAGCTTTGTGAGCTTGTGATAGACAAGAATACCTCAAAATCCCAATGTACGATTTACTGTGAACATTACAACTATAACCCTACGAAACTTCGAATGGTGATTTGAGGCACCAAACGATGTCGGAATGCATTGGAACCAAAGCCATAAGCTTTGTGAGCATGTGATAGACAAGAATACCTCAAAATCCCAATGTACGATTTTTGGAGAAAATTACAACTATACCCCTACGAAACTTCGAATGGTGACTTGAGGTACCGAACGATGTCGGAATGCATTGGAACCAAAGCCTTAAGCTTTGATAGCATGTGATAGACAAAAATACCTCAAAATCCCTATGTACGATTTTCTGTGAAAATTACTATACCCCTACAAAACTTCGAATAGTGACTTGAGGCACCAAACGATGTCGGAATGCATTGGAACCAAAGCCATAAGCTTTGTGAGCATGTGATAGACAAGAATACCTCAAATTCTCAATGTACGATTTTCGGTGAAAATTACAACTATACCCCTACGAAACTTCGAATGGTGATTTGAGGCACCAAACGATGTCGGAATGCATTGGAACCAAAGCCATAAGCTTTGTGAGCATGTGATAGACAAGAATACCTCAAAACCTCAATGTACGATTTTCGGTGAAAATTACAACTATACCCCTACGAAACTTCGAATGGTGATTTGAGGCACCAAACGATGTCGGAATGCATTGGAACCTAAGCCATAAGCTTTGTGAGCATGTGATAGACAAGAATACCTCAAAATCCCAATGTACGATTTTTGGAGAAAATTACAACTATACCCCTACGAAACTTCGAATGGTGACTTGAGGTACCGAACGATGTCGGAATGCATTGGAACCAAAGCCTTAAGCTTTGATAGCATGTGATAGACAAAAATACCTCAAAATCCCTATGTACGATTTTCTGTGAAAATTACTATACCCCTACGAAACTTTGAATGGTGATTTGAGGCACCAAACGATGGAATGCATTGGAACCAAAGCCATAAGCTTTGTGAGCATGTGATAGACAAGAATACCTCAAATTCTCAATGTACGATTTTCGGTGAAAATTACACCTATACCCCTACGAAACTTTGAATGGTGATTTGAGGCACCAAACGATGTCGGAATGCATTGGAACCAAAGCCATAAGCTTTGTGAGCATGTGATAGACAAGAATACCTCAAAACCTCAATGTACGATTTTCGGTGAAAATTACAACTATACCCCTACGAAACTTCGAATGGTGATTTGAGGCACCAAACGATGTCGGAATGCATTGGAACCTAAGCCATAAGCTTTGTGAGCATGTGATAGACAAGAATACCTCAAAATCCCAATGTACGATTTTCGGTGAAAATTACAACTATACACCCCTACGAAACTTCGAATGGTGACTTGAGGCACCAAATGATGTCGGAATGCATTGGAACCAAAGCCTTAAGCTTTGATAGCATGTGATAGACAAGAATTCCTCAATATCCCAATGTACGATTTTCTGTGAAAATTACAATTGTACCCCTACGAAACTTCAAATGGTGACTTGAGGCACCAAACGATGTCGGAATGCATTGGAACCAAAGCCATAAGCTTTGTGAGCATGTGATAGACAAGAATACCTCAAAATCCCAATGTACGATTTTCGGTGAAAATTACAACAATACCCCTACGAAACTTTGAATGGTGATTTGAGGCACGAAACGATGTCGAAATGCATTGGAACCAAAGCCAAAAGCTTTGTGAGATTGTGATAGACAAGAATACCTCAAAATCTCAATGTACGATTTTCGGTGAAAATTACTACTATACCCCTACAAACTTCGAATGGTGACTTGAGGCACCAAACGATGTCGGAATGCATTGGAACCAAAGCCTTAAGCTTTGATAGCATGTGATAGATAAGAATACCTCAAAATCCCAATGTACGATTTTCGGTGAAAATTACAACTATACCCCTACGAAACATCGAATGGTGACTTGAGGCACCAAACGATGTCGGAATGCATTGGAACCAAAGCCATAAGGTTTGTGAGCATATGATAGACAAGAATACCTCAAAATCCCAATGTACGATTTTCGGAGAAAATTACAACTATACCCCTACGAAACTTTGAATGGTGATTTGAGGCACCAAACGATGTCGGAATGCATTGGAACCAAAGCCATAAGCTTTGTGAGCATGTGATAGACAAGAATACCTCAAAATCCCAATGTACGATTTTCGATGAAAATTACAACTATACCCCTACGAAACTTCGAATGGTGACTTGAGGCACCAAACGATGTCGGAATGCATTGGAACCAAAGCCATAAGCTTTGTGAGCATGTGATAGACAAGAATACCTCAAAATCCCAATGTACGATTTACGGTGAAAATTACACCTATACCCCTACGAAACTTTGAATGGTGATTTGAGGCACCAAACGATGGAATGCATTGGAACCAAAGCCATAAGCTTTGTGAGCATGTGATAGACAAGAATACCTCAAATTCTCAATGTACGATTTTCGGTGAAAATTACAACTATACCCCTACGAAACTTCGAATGGTGATTTGAGGCACCAAACGATGTCGGAATGCATTGGAACCAAAGCCATAAGCTTTGTGAGCATGTGATAGACAAGAATACCTCAAAATCCCAATGTACGATTTACTGTGAACATTACAACTATAACCCTACGAAACTTCGAATGGTGATTTGAGGCACCAAACGATGTCGGAATGCATTGGAACCAAAGCCATAAGCTTTGTGAGCATGTGATAGACAAGAATACCTCAAAATCCCAATGTACGATTTTTGGAGAAAATTACAACTATACCCCTACGAAACTTCGAATGGTGACTTGAGGTACCGAACGATGTCGGAATGCATTGGAACCAAAGCCTTAAGCTTTGATAGCATGTGATAGACAAAAATACCTCAAAATCCCTATGTACGATTTTCTGTGAAAATTACTATACCCCTACAAAACTTCGAATAGTGACTTGAGGCACCAAACGATGTCGGAATGCATTGGAACCAAAGCCATAAGCTTTGTGAGCATGTGATAGACAAGAATACCTCAAATTCTCAATGTACGATTTTCGGTGAAAATTACAACTATACCCCTACGAAACTTCGAATGGTGATTTGAGGCACCAAACGATGTCGGAATGCATTGGAACCAAAGCCATAAGCTTTGTGAGCATGTGATAGACAAGAATACCTCAAAACCTCAATGTACGATTTTCGGTGAAAATTACAACTATACCCCTACGAAACTTCGAATGGTGATTTGAGGCACCAAACGATGTCGGAATGCATTGGAACCTAAGCCATAAGCTTTGTGAGCATGTGATAGACAAGAATACCTCAAAATCCCAATGTACGATTTACGGTGAAAATTACACCTATACCCCTACGAAACTTTGAATGGTGATTTGAGGCACCAAACGATGGAATGCATTGGAACCAAAGCCATAAGCTTTGTGAGCATGTGATAGACAAGAATACCTCAAATTCTCAATGTACGATTTTCGGTGAAAATTACACCTATACCCCTACGAAACTTTGAATGGTGATTTGAGGCACCAAACGATGTCGGAATGCATTGGAACCTAAGCCATAAGCTTTGTGAGCTTGTGATAGACAAGAATACCTCAAAATCCCAATGTACGATTTACTGTGAACATTACAACTATAACCCTACGAAACTTCGAATGGTGATTTGAGGCACCAAACGATGTCGGAATGCATTGGAACCAAAGCCATAAGCTTTGTGAGCATGTGATAGACAAGAATACCTCAAAATCCCAATGTACGATTTTTGGAGAAAATTACAACTATACCCCTACGAAACTTTGAATGGTGATTTGAGGCACGAAACGATGTCGAAATGCATTGGAACCAAAGCCAAAAGCTTTGTGAGATTGTGATAGACAAGAATACCTCAAAATCTCAATGTACGATTTTCGGTGAAAATTACTACTATACCCCTACAAACTTCGAATGGTGACTTGAGGCACCAAACGATGTCGGAATGCATTGGAACCAAAGCCTTAAGCTTTGATAGCATGTGATAGACAAGAATTCCTCAATATCCCAATGTACGATTTTCTGTGAAAATTACAATTGTACCCCTACGAAACTTCAAATGGTGACTTGAGGCACCAAACGATGTCGGAATGCATTGGAACCAAAGCCATAAGCTTTGTGAGCATGTGATAGACAAGAATACCTCAAAATCCCAATGTACGATTTTCGGTGAAAATTACAACAATACCCCTACGAAACTTTGAATGGTGATTTGAGGCACGAAACGATGTCGAAATGCATTGGAACCAAAGCCAAAAGCTTTGTGAGATTGTGATAGACAAGAATACCTCAAAATCTCAATGTACGATTTTCGGTGAAAATTACTACTATACCCCTACAAACTTCGAATGGTGACTTGAGGCACCAAACGATGTCGGAATGCATTGGAACCAAAGCCTTAAGCTTTGATAGCATGTGATAGATAAGAATACCTCAAAATCCCAATGTACGATTTTCGGTGAAAATTACAACTATACCCCTACGAAACATCGAATGGTGACTTGAGGCACCAAACGATGTCGGAATGCATTGGAACCAAAGCCATAAGGTTTGTGAGCATATGATAGACAAGAATACCTCAAAATCCCAATGTACGATTTTCGGAGAAAATTACAACTATACCCCTACGAAACTTTGAATGGTGATTTGAGGCACCAAACGATGTCGGAATGCATTGGAACCAAAGCCATAAGCTTTGTGAGCATGTGATAGACAAGAATACCTCAAAATCCCAATGTACGATTTTCGATGAAAATTACAACTATACCCCTACGAAACTTCGAATGGTGACTTGAGGCACCAAACGATGTCGGAATGCATTGGAACCAAAGCCATAAGCTTTGTGAGCATGTGATAGACAAGAATACCTCAAAATCCCAATGTACGATTTACGGTGAAAATTACACCTATACCCCTACGAAACTTTGAATGGTGATTTGAGGCACCAAACGATGGAATGCATTGGAACCAAAGCCATAAGCTTTGTGAGCATGTGATAGACAAGAATACCTCAAATTCTCAATGTACGATTTTCGGTGAAAATTACAACTATACCCCTACGAAACTTCGAATGGTGATTTGAGGCACCAAACGATGTCGGAATGCATTGGAACCAAAGCCATAAGCTTTGTGAGCATGTGATAGACAAGAATACCTCAAAATCCCAATGTACGATTTACTGTGAACATTACAACTATAACCCTACGAAACTTCGAATGGTGATTTGAGGCACCAAACGATGTCGGAATGCATTGGAACCAAAGCCATAAGCTTTGTGAGCATGTGATAGACAAGAATACCTCAAAATCCCAATGTACGATTTTTGGAGAAAATTACAACTATACCCCTACGAAACTTCGAATGGTGACTTGAGGTACCGAACGATGTCGGAATGCATTGGAACCAAAGCCTTAAGCTTTGATAGCATGTGATAGACAAAAATACCTCAAAATCCCTATGTACGATTTTCTGTGAAAATTACTATACCCCTACAAAACTTCGAATAGTGACTTGAGGCACCAAACGATGTCGGAATGCATTGGAACCAAAGCCATAAGCTTTGTGAGCATGTGATAGACAAGAATACCTCAAATTCTCAATGTACGATTTTCGGTGAAAATTACAACTATACCCCTACGAAACTTCGAATGGTGATTTGAGGCACCAAACGATGTCGGAATGCATTGGAACCAAAGCCATAAGCTTTGTGAGCATGTGATAGACAAGAATACCTCAAAACCTCAATGTACGATTTTCGGTGAAAATTACAACTATACCCCTACGAAACTTCGAATGGTGATTTGAGGCACCAAACGATGTCGGAATGCATTGGAACCTAAGCCATAAGCTTTGTGAGCATGTGATAGACAAGAATACCTCAAAATCCCAATGTACGATTTACGGTGAAAATTACACCTATACCCCTACGAAACTTTGAATGGTGATTTGAGGCACCAAACGATGGAATGCATTGGAACCAAAGCCATAAGCTTTGTGAGCATGTGATAGACAAGAATACCTCAAATTCTCAATGTACGATTTTCGGTGAAAATTACACCTATACCCCTACGAAACTTTGAATGGTGATTTGAGGCACCAAACGATGTCGGAATGCATTGGAACCTAAGCCATAAGCTTTGTGAGCTTGTGATAGACAAGAATACCTCAAAATCCCAATGTACGATTTACTGTGAACATTACAACTATAACCCTACGAAACTTCGAATGGTGATTTGAGGCACCAAACGATGTCGGAATGCATTGGAACCAAAGCCATAAGCTTTGTGAGCATGTGATAGACAAGAATACCTCAAAATCCCAATGTACGATTTTTGGAGAAAATTACAACTATACCCCTACGAAACTTCGAATGGTGACTTGAGGTACCGAACGATGTCGGAATGCATTGGAACCAAAGCCTTAAGCTTTGATAGCATGTGATAGACAAAAATACCTCAAAATCCCTATGTACGATTTTCTGTGAAAATTACTATACCCCTACAAAACTTCGAATAGTGACTTGAGGCACCAAACGATGTCGGAATGCATTGGAACCAAAGCCATAAGCTTTGTGAGCATGTGATAGACAAGAATACCTCAAATTCTCAATGTACGATTTTCGGTGAAAATTACAACTATACCCCTACGAAACTTCGAATGGTGATTTGAGGCACCAAACGATGTCGGAATGCATTGGAACCAAAGCCATAAGCTTTGTGAGCATGTGATAGACAAGAATACCTCAAAACCTCAATGTACGATTTTCGGTGAAAATTACAACTATACCCCTACGAAACTTCGAATGGTGATTTGAGGCACCAAACGATGTCGGAATGCATTGGAACCTAAGCCATAAGCTTTGTGAGCATGTGATAGACAAGAATACCTCAAAATCCCAATGTACGATTTTCGGTGAAAATTACAACTATACACCCCTACGAAACTTCGAATGGTGACTTGAGGCACCAAATGATGTCGGAATGCATTGGAACCAAAGCCTTAAGCTTTGATAGCATGTGATAGACAAGAATTCCTCAATATCCCAATGTACGATTTTCTGTGAAAATTACAATTGTACCCCTACGAAACTTCAAATGGTGACTTGAGGCACCAAATGATGTCGGAATGCATTGGAACCAAAGCCATAAGCTTTGTGAGCATGTGATAGACAAGAATACCTCAAAATCCCAATGTACGATTTTCGGTGAAAATTACAACAATACCCCTACGAAACTTTGAATGGTGATTTGAGGCACGAAACGATGTCGAAATGCATTGGAACCAAAGCCAAAAGCTTTGTGAGATTGTGATAGACAAGAATACCTCAAAATCTCAATGTACGATTTTCGGTGAAAATTACTACTATACCCCTACAAACTTCGAATGGTGACTTGAGGCACCAAACGATGTCGGAATGCATTGGAACCAAAGCCTTAAGCTTTGATAGCATGTGATAGATAAGAATACCTCAAAATCCCAATGTACGATTTTCGGTGAAAATTACAACTATACCCCTACGAAACATCGAATGGTGACTTGAGGCACCAAACGATGTCGGAATGCATTGGAACCAAAGCCATAAGGTTTGTGAGCATATGATAGACAAGAATACCTCAAAATCCCAATGTACGATTTTCGGAGAAAATTACAACTATACCCCTACGAAACTTTGAATGGTGATTTGAGGCACCAAACGATGTCGGAATGCATTGGAACCAAAGCCATAAGCTTTGTGAGCATGTGATAGACAAGAATACCTCAAAATCCCAATGTACGATTTTCGATGAAAATTACAACTATACCCCTACGAAACTTCGAATGGTGACTTGAGGCACCAAACGATGTCGGAATGCATTGGAACCAAAGCCATAAGCTTTGTGAGCATGTGATAGACAAGAATACCTCAAAATCCCAATGTACGATTTACGGTGAAAATTACACCTATACGCCTACGAAACTTTGAATGGTGATTTGAGGCACCAAACGATGGAATGCATTGGAACCAAAGCCATAAGCTTTGTGAGCATGTGATAGACAAGAATATCTCAAAATCCCAATGTACGATTTTCAGTGAAAATTACAACTATACCCCTACGAAACTGCGAATGGTGATTTGAGGCACCAAACGATGTCGGAATGCATTGGAACCAAAGCCATAAGCTTTGTGAGCATTTGATAGACAAGAATACCTCAAAATCCCAATGTACGATTTTCGGTGAAAATTACAACTATACCCCTACGAAACTTCGAATGGTGACTTGAGGCACCAAACGATGTCGGAATGCATTGGAACCAAAGCCATAAGATTTGTGAGCATGTGATAGACAAGAATACCTCAAAATCCCAATGTACGATTTTCGATGAAAATTACAACTATACCCCTACGAAACTTCGAATGGTGATTTGAGGCACCAAACGATGTCGGAATGCATTGGAACCTAAGCCATAAGCTTTGTGAGCTTGTGATAGACAAGAATACCTCAAAATCCCAATGTACGATTTACTGTGAACATTACAACTATAACCCTACGAAACTTCGAATGGTGATTTGAGGCACCAAACGATGTCGGAATGCATTGGAACCAAAGCCATAAGCTTTGTGAGCATGTGATAGACAAGAATACCTCAAAATCCCAATGTACGATTTTCGGTGAAAATTACAACTATACCCCTACGAAACTTCGAATGGTGATTTGAGGCACCAAACGATGTCGGAATGCATTGGAACCTAAGCCATAAGCTTTGTGAGCTTGTGATAGACAAGAATACCTCAAAATCCCAATGTACGATTTACTGTGAACATTACAACTATAACCCTACGAAACTTCGAATGGTGATTTGAGGCACCAAACGATGTCGGAATGCATTGGAACCAAAGCCATAAGCTTTGTGAGCATGTGATAGACAAGAATACCTCAAAATCCCAATGTACGATTTTTGGAGAAAATTACAACTATACCCCTACGAAACTTCGAATGGTGACTTGAGGCACCAAACGATGTCGGAATGCATTGGAACCAAAGCCATAAGCTTTGTGAGCATGTGATAGACAAGAATACCTCAAAATCCCAATGTACGATTTACGGTGAAAATTACACCTATACCCCTACGAAACTTTGAATGGTGATTTGAGGCACCAAACGATGGAATGCATTGGAACCAAAGCCATAAGCTTTGTGAGCATGTGATAGACAAGAATATCTCAAAATCCCAATGTACGATTTTCAGTGAAAATTACAACTATACCCCTACGAAACTTCGAATGGTGATTTGAGGCACCAAACGATGTCGGAATGCATTGGAACCAAAGCCATAAGCTTTGTGAGCATTTGATAGACAAGAATACCTCAAAATCCCAATGTACGATTTTCGGTGAAAATTACAACTATACCCCTACGAAACTTCGAATGGTGACTTGAGGCACCAAACGATGTCGGAATGCATTGGAACCAAAGCCATAAGATTTGTGAGCATGTGATAGACAAGAATACCTCAAAATCCCAATGTACGATTTTCGATGAAAATTACAACTATACCCCTACGAAACTTCGAATGGTGATTTGAGGCACCAAACGATGTCGGAATGCATTGGAACCTAAGCCATAAGCTTTGTGAGCTTGTGATAGACAAGAATACCTCAAAATCCCAATGTACGATTTACTGTGAACATTACAACTATAACCCTACGAAACTTCGAATGGTGATTTGAGGCACCAAACGATGTCGGAATGCATTGGAACCAAAGCCATAAGCTTTGTGAGCATGTGATAGACAAGAATACCTCAAAATCCCAATGTACGATTTTCGGTGAAAATTACAACTATACCCCTACGAAACTTCGAATGGTGATTTGAGGCACCAAACGATGTCGGAATGCATTGGAACCTAAGCCATAAGCTTTGTGAGCTTGTGATAGACAAGAATACCTCAAAATCCCAATGTACGATTTACTGTGAATATTACAACTATAACCCTACGAAACTTCGAATGGTGATTTGAGGCACCAAACGATGTCGGAATGCATTGGAACCAAAGCCATAAGCTTTGTGAGCATGTGATAGACAAGAATACCTCAAAATCCCAATGTACGATTTTTGGAGAAAATTACAACTATACCCCTACGAAACTTCGAATGGTGACTTGAGGCACCAAACGATGTCGGAATGCATTGGAACCAAAGCCTTAAGCTTTGATAGCATGTGATAGACAAAAATACCTCAAAATCCCTATGTACGATTTTCTGTGAAAATTACTATACCCCTACGAAACTTCGAATAGTGACTTGAGGCACCAAACGATGTCGGAATGCATTGGAACCAAAGCCATAAGCTTTGTGAGCATGTGATAGACAAGAATACCTCAAATTCTCAATGTACGATTTTCGTTGAAAATTACAACTATACCCCTACGAAACTTCGAATGGTGATTTGAGGCACCAAACGATGTCGGAATGCATTGGAACCAAAGCCATAAGCTTTGTGAGCATGTGATAGACAAGAATACCTCAAAACCCCAATGTACGATTTTCGGTGAAAATTACAACTATACCCCTACGAAACTTCGAATGGTGATTTGAGGCACCAAACAATGTCGGAATGCATTGGAACCTAAGCCATAAGCTTTGTGAGCATGTGATAGACAAGAATACCTCAAAATCCCAATGTACGATTTTCGGTGAAAATTACAACTATACCCCTACGAAACTTCGAATGGTGATTTGAGGCACCAAACGATGTTGGAATGCATTGGAACTGAAGCCATAAGTTTTGTGAGCATGTGATAGACAAGAATACCTCAAAACCCCAGTGTACGATTTTCGGTGAAAATTACAACTATACCCCTACGATACTTCGAATGGTGATTTGAGGCACCAAACGATGTCGGAATGCATTGGAACTAAAGCCATAAGCTTTGTGAGCATGTGATAGACAAGAATACCTCAAAACCCCAATGTACGATTTTCGGTGAAAATTACAACTATACCCCTACAATACTTCGAATGGTGATTTGAGGCACCAAACGATGTCGAAATGCATTGAAACCAAAGCCATAAGCTTTGTGAGCATGTGATAGACAAGAATACCTCAAAATCCCAATGTACGATTTTCTGTGAAAATTACAACTATACCCCTACGAAACTTCGAATGGTGACTTGAGGCACCAAACGATGTCGGAATGCATTGGAACCAAAGCCATAAGCTTTGTGAGCATGTGATAGACAAGAATACCTCAAAATCCCAATGCACGATTTTCGGTGAAAATTACAACTATCCCTACGAAACTTCGAATGGTGATTTGAGGCACCAAACGATGTCGGAATGCATTGGAACCAAAGCCATAAGCTTTGTGAGCATGTGATAGACAAGAATTCAAAATCCCAATGTACGATTTTCGGTGAAAATTACAACTATACCCCTACGAAACTTCGAATGGTGACTTGAGTCACCAAACGATGTCGGAATGCATTGGAACCAAAGCCTTAAGCTTTGATAGCATGTGATAGACAAGAATACCTTAATATCCCAATGTACGATTTTCTGTGAAAATTACAACTATACCCCTACGAAACTTCGAATGGTGACTTGAGGCACCAAACGATGTCGGAATGCATTGGAACCAAAGCCATAAGCTTTGTGAGCATGTGATAGACAAGAATATCTCAAAATCCCAATGTACGATTTTCGGTGAAAATTACAACTATCCCTACGAAACTTCGAATGGTGATTTGAGGCACCTAACGATGTCGGAATGCATTGAAACCAAAGCCATAAGCTTTGTGAGCATGTGATAGACAAGAATACCTCAAAATCCCAATGTACGATTTACGGTAAAAATTACACCTATACCCCTACGAAACTTCGAATGGTGATTTGAGGCACCAAACGATGTCGGAATGCATTGGAACCAAAGCCATAAGCTTTGTGAGCATGTGATAGACGAGAATACCTCAAAATCCCAATGTACGATTTTCGGTGAAAATTATAACTATACCCCTACGAAACTTCGAATGGTGATTTGAGGCACCAAATGATGTCGGAATGCATTGGAACCAAAGCCATAAGCTTTGTGAGCATGTGATAAACAAGAATACCTCAAAATCCCAATGTACGATTTTCGGTGAAAATTACAACTATACCCTTACGAAACTTCGAATGGTGACTTGAGGCACCAAACGATGTCGGAATGCATTGGAACCAAAGCCATAAGCTTTGTGAGCATGTGAAAGACAAGAATACCTCAAAATCCCAATGTACGATTTTCGGTGAAAATTACAACTATACCCCTACGAAACTTCGAATGGTGATTTGAGGCACCAAACAATGTCGGAATGCATTGGAACCAAAGCCATAAGCTTTGTGAGCATGTGATAGACAATAATACCTCAAAATCCCAATGTACGATTTTTGGTGAAAATTACAACTATACCCCTACGAAACTTCGAATGGTGATTTGAGACACCAAACGATGTCGGAATGCATTGGAACCAAAGCCATAAGCTTTGTGAGCCTGTGATAGACAAGAATACCTCAAAATCCCAATGTACGATTTTCGGTGAAAATTACAACTATACCCCTACGAAACTTCGAATGGTGACTTGAGGCACCAAATGATGTCGGAATGCATTGGAACCAAAGCCTTAAGCTTTGATAACATGTGATAGATAAGAATACCTCAAAATCCCAATGTACGATTTTCGGTGAAAATTACAACTATACCCCTACGAAACATCGAATGGTGACTTGAGGCACCAAACGATGTCGGAATGCATTGGAACCAAAGCCATAAGGTTTGTGAGCTTGTGATAGACAAGAATACCTCAAAATCCCAATGTACGATTTTCGGTGAAAATTACTACTATACCCCTACAAACTTCGAATGGTGACTTGAGGCACCAAACGATGTCGGAATGCATTGGAACTAAAGTCATAAGCTTTGTGAGCATGTGATAGACAAGAATTCCTCAATATCCCAATGTACGATTTTCGGTGAAAATTACAACAATACCCCTACGAAACTTTGAATGGTGATTTGAGGCACGAAACGATGTCGAAATGCATTGGAACCAAAGCCAAAAGCTTTGTGAGATTGTGATAGACAAGAATACCTCAAAATCCCAATGTACGATTTTCGGTGAAAATTACTACTATACCCCTACAAACTTCGAATGGTGACTTGAGGCACCAAACGATGTCGGAATGCATTGTAACTAAAGTCATAAGCTTTGTGAGCATGTGATAGACAAGAATTCCTCAATATCCCAATGTACGATTTTCGGTTAAAATTACAATTGTACCCCTACGAAACTTCGAATGGTGACTTGAGGCACCAAACGATGTCGGAATGCATTGGAACCAAAGCCATAAGCTTTGTGAGCATGTGATAGACAAGAATACCTCAAAATCCTAATGTACGATTTTCTGTGAAAATTACAACTATACCCCTACGAAACTTCGAATTGTGACTTGAGGCACCAAACGATGTCGGAATGCATTGGAACCAAAGTCTTAAGCTTTGATAACATGTGATAGATAAGAATACCTCAAAATCCCAATGTACGATTTTCGGTGAAAATTACAACTATACCCCTACGAAACATCGAATGGTGACTTGAGGCACCAAACGATGTCGGAATGCATTGGAACCAAAGCCATAAGGTTTGTGAGCATTTGATAGACAAGAATACCTCAAAATCCCAATGTACGATTTTCGGTGAAAATTACAACTATACCCCTACGAAACTTCGAATGGTGATTTGAGGCACCAAACGATGTCGGAATGCATTGGAACCTAAGCCATAAGCTTTGTGAGCTTGTGATAGACAAGAATACCTCAAAATCCCAATGTACGATTTACTGTGAACATTACAATTATAACCCTACGAAACTTCTAATGGTGATTTGAGGCACCAAACGATGTCGGAATGCATTGGAACCAAAGCCATAAGCTTTGTGAGCATGTGATAGACAAGAATACCTCAAAATCCCAATGTACGATTTTTGGAGAAAATTACAACTATACCCCTACGAAACTTCGAATGGTGACTTGAGGCACCAAACGATGTCGGAATGCATTGGAACCAAAGCCTTAAGCTTTGATAGCATGTGATAGACAAAAATACCTCAAAATCCCTATGTACGATTTTCTGTGAAAATTACTATACCCCTACGAAACTTCGAATAGTGACTTGAGGCACCAAACGATGTCGGAATGCATTGGAACCAAAGCCATAAGCTTTGTGAGCATGTGATAGACAAGAATACCTCAAATTCCCAATGTACGATTTTCGCTGAAAATTACAACTATACACCTACGAAACTTCGAATGGTGATTTGAGGCACCAAACGATGTCGGAATGCATTGAAACCAAAGCCATAAGCTTTGTGAGCATGTGATAGACAAGAATACCTCAAAATCCCAATGTACGATTTTTGGAGAAAATTACAACTATACCCCTACGAAACTTCGAATGGTGACTTGAGGCACCAAACGATGTCGGAATGCATTGGAACCAAAGCCATAAGCTTTGTGAGCATGTGATAGACAAGAATACCTCAAAACCCCAATGTACGATTTTCGGTGAAAATTACAACTATACCCCTACGAAACTTCGAATGGTGATTTGAGGCACCAAACGATGTTGGAATGCATTGGAACTGAAGCCATAAGTTTTGTGAGCATGTGATAGACAAGAATACCTCAAAACCCCAGTGTACGATTTTCGGTGAAAATTACAACTATACCCCTACGATACTTCGAATGGTGATTTGAGGCACCAAACGATGTCGGAATGCATTGGAACTAAAGCCATAAGCTTTGTGAGCATGTGATAGACAAGAATACCTCAAAATCCCAATGCACGATTTTCGGTGAAAATTACAACTATCCCTACGAAACTTCGAATGGTGATTTGAGGCACCAAACGATGTCGGAATGCATTGGAACCAAAGCCATAAGCTTTGTGAGCATGTGATAGACAAGAATTCAAAATCCCAATGTACGATTTTCGGTGAAAATTACAACTATACCCCTACGAAACTTCGAATGGTGATTTGAGGCACCAAACGATGTCGAAATGCATTGAAACCAAAGCCATAAGCTTTGTGAGCATGTGATAGACAAGAATACCTCAAAATCCCAATGTACGATTTTCTGTGAAAATTACAACTATACCCCTACGAAACTTCGAATGGTGACTTGAGGCACCAAACGATGTCGGAATGCATTGGAACCAAAGCCATAAGCTTTGTGAGCATGTGATAGACAAGAATACCTCAAAATCCCAATGCACGATTTTCGGTGAAAATTACAACTATCCCTACGAAACTTCGAATGGTGATTTGAGGCACCAAACGATGTCGGAATGCATTGGAACCAAAGCCATAAGCTTTGTGAGCATGTGATAGACAAGAATTCAAAATCCCAATGTACGATTTTCGGTGAAAATTACAACTATACCCCTACGAAACTTCGAATGGTGACTTGAGTCACCAAACGATGTCGGAATGCATTGGAACCAAAGCCTTAAGCTTTGATAGCATGTGATAGACAAGAATACCTTAATATCCCAATGTACGATTTTCTGTGAAAATTACAACTATACCCCTACGAAACTTCGAATGGTGACTTGAGGCACCAAACGATGTCGGAATGCATTGGAACCAAAGCCATAAGCTTTGTGAGCATGAGATAGACAAGAATATCTCAAAATCCCAATGTACGATTTTCGGTGAAAATTACAACTATCCCTACGAAACTTCGAATGGTGATTTGAGGCACCTAACGATGTCGGAATGCATTGGAACCAAAGCCATAAGCTTTGTGAGCATGTGATAGACAAGAATACCTCAAAATCCCAATGTACGATTTACGGTAAAAATTACACCTATACCCCTACGAAACTTCGAATGGTGATTTGAGGCACCAAACGATGTCGGAATGCATTGGAACCAAAGCCATAAGCTTTGTGAGCATGTGATAGACGAGAATACCTCAAAATCCCAATGTACGATTTTCGGTGAAAATTATAACTATACCCCTACGAAACTTCGAATGGTGATTTGAGGCACCAAATGATGTCGGAATGCATTGGAACCAAAGCCATAAGCTTTGTGAGCATGTGATAAACAAGAATACCTCAAAATCCCAATGTACGATTTTCGGTGAAAATTACAACTATACCCTTACGAAACTTCGAATGGTGACTTGAGGCACCAAACGATGTCGGAATGCATTGGAACCAAAGCCATAAGCTTTGTGAGCATGTGAAAGACAAGAATACCTCAAAATCTCAATGTACGATTTTCGGTGAAAATTACAACTATACCCCTACGAAACTTCGAATGGTGATTTGAGGCACCAAACAATGTCGGAATGCATTGGAACCAAAGCCATAAGCTTTGTGAGCATGTGATAGACAATAATACCTCAAAATCCCAATGTACGATTTTCGGTGAAAATTACAACTATACCCCTACGAAACTTCGAATGGTGATTTGAGACACCAAACGATGTCGGAATGCATTGGAACCAAAGCCATAAGCTTTGTGAGCCTGTGATAGACAAGAATACCTCAAAATCCCAATGTACGATTTTCGGTGAAAATTACAACTATACCCCTACGAAACTTCGAATGGTGACTTGAGGCACCAAATGATGTCGGAATGCATTGGAACCAAAGCCTTAAGCTTTGATAACATGTGATAGATAAGAATACCTCAAAATCCCAATGTACGATTTTCGGTGAAAATTACAACTATACCCCTACGAAACATCGAATGGTGACTTGAGGCACCAAACGATGTCGGAATGCATTGGAACCAAAGCCATAAGGTTTGTGAGCTTGTGATAGACAAGAATACCTCAAAATCCCAATGTACGATTTTCGGTGAAAATTACTACTATACCCCTACAAACTTCGAATGGTGACTTGAGGCACCAAACGATGTCGGAATGCATTGGAACTAAAGTCATAAGCTTTGTGAGCATGTGATAGACAAGAATTCCTCAATATCCCAATGTACGATTTTCGGTGAAAATTACAACAATACCCCTACGAAACTTTGAATGGTGATTTGAGGCACGAAACGATGTCGAAATGCATTGGAACCAAAGCCAAAAGCTTTGTGAGATTGTGATAGACAAGAATACCTCAAAATCCCAATGTACGATTTTCGGTGAAAATTACTACTATACCCCTACAAACTTCGAATGGTGACTTGAGGCACCAAACGATGTCGGAATGCATTGGAACTAAAGTCATAAGCTTTGTGAGCATGTGATAGACAAGAATTCCTCAATATCCCAATGTACGATTTTCGGTTAAAATTACAATTGTACCCCTACGAAACTTCGAATGGTGACTTGAGGCACCAAACGATGTCGGAATGCATTGGAACCAAAGCCATAAGCTTTGTGAGCATGTGATAGACAAGAATACCTCAAAATCCTAATGTACGATTTTCTGTGAAAATTACAACTATACCCCCTACGAAACTTCGAATTGTGACTTGAGGCACCAAACGATGTCGGAATGCATTGGAACCAAAGTCTTAAGCTTTGATAACATGTGATAGATAAGAATACCTCAAAATCCCAATGTACGATTTTCGGTGAAAATTACAACTATACCCCTACGAAACATCGAATGGTGACTTGAGGCATCAAACGATGTTGGAATGCATTGGAACTAAAGCCATAAGGTTTGTGAGCATTTGATAGACAAGAATACCTCAAAATCCCAATGTACGATTTTCGGTGAAAATTACAACTATACCCCTACGAAACTTCGAATGGTGATTTGAGGCACCAAACGATGTCGGAATGCATTGGAACCTAAGCCATAAGCTTTGTGAGCTTGTGATAGACAAGAATACCTCAAAATCCCAATGTACGATTTACTGTGAACATTACAATTATAACCCTACGAAACTTCTAATGGTGATTTGAGGCACCAAACGATGTCGGAATGCATTGGAACCAAAGCCATAAGCTTTGTGAGCATGTGATAGACAAGAATACCTCAAAATCCCAATGTACGATTTTTGGAGAAAATTACAACTATACCCCTACGAAACTTCGAATGGTGACTTGAGGCACCAAACGATGTCGGAATGCATTGGAACCAAAGCCTTAAGCTTTGATAGCATGTGATAGACAAAAATACCTCAAAATCCCTATGTACGATTTTCTGTGAAAATTACTATACCCCTACGAAACTTCGAATAGTGACTTGAGGCACCAAACGATGTCGGAATGCATTGGAACCAAAGCCATAAGCTTTGTGAGCATGTGATAGACAAGAATACCTCAAATTCCCAATGTACGATTTTCGCTGAAAATTACAACTATACCCCTACGAAACTTCGAATGGTGATTTGAGGCACCAAACGATGTCGGAATGCATTGGAACCAAAGCCATAAGCTTTGTGAGCATGTGATAGACAAGAATACCTCAAAATCCCAATGTACGATTTTTGGAGAAAATTACAACTATACCCCTACGAAACTTCGAATGGTGACTTGAGGCACCAAACGATGTCGGAATGCATTGGAACCAAAGCCATAAGCTTTGTGAGCATGTGATAGACAAGAATACCTCAAAACCCCAATGTACGATTTTCGGTGAAAATTACAACTATACCCCTACGAAACTTCGAATGGTGATTTGAGGCACCAAACGATGTTGGAATGCATTGGAACTGAAGCCATAAGTTTTGTGAGCATGTGATAGACAAGAATACCTCAAAACCCCAGTGTACGATTTTCGGTGAAAATTACAACTATACCCCTACGATACTTCGAATGGTGATTTGAGGCACCAAACGATGTCGGAATGCATTGGAACTAAAGCCATAAGCTTTGTGAGCATGTGATAGACAAGAATACCTCAAAATCCCAATGCACGATTTTTGGTGAAAATTACAACTATCCCTACGAAACTTCGAATGGTGATTTGAGGCACCAAACGATGTCGGAATGCATTGGAACCAAAGCCATAAGCTTTGTGAGCATGTGATAGACAAGAATTCAAAATCCCAATGTACGATTTTCGGTGAAAATTACAACTATACCCCTACGAAACTTCGAATGGTGACTTGAGTCACCAAACGATGTCGGAATGCATTGGAACCAAAGCCTTAAGCTTTGATAGCATGTGATAGACAAGAATACCTTAATATCCCAATGTACGATTTTCTGTGAAAATTACAACTATACCCCTACGAAACTTCGAATGGTGACTTGAGGCACCAAACGATGTCGGAATGCATTGGAACCAAAGCCATAAGCTTTGTGAGCATGTGATAGACAAGAATATCTCAAAATCCCAATGTACGATTTTCGGTGAAAATTACAACTATCCCTACGAAACTTCGAATGGTGATTTGAGGCACCTAACGATGTCGGAATGCATTGGAACCAAAGCCATAAGCTTTGTGAGCATGTGATAGACAAGAATACCTCAAAATCCCAATGTACGATTTACGGTAAAAATTACACCTATACCCCTACGAAACTTCGAATAGTAATTTGAGGCACCAAACGATGTCGGAATGCATTGGAACCAAAGCCATAAGCTTTGTGAGCATGTGATAGACGAGAATACCTCAAAATCCCAATGTACGATTTTCGGTGAAAATTATAACTATACCCCTACGAAACTTCGAATGGTGATTTGAGGCACCAAATGATGTCGGAATGCATTGGAACCAAAGCCATAAGCTTTGTGAGCATGTGATAAACAAGAATACCTCAAAATCCCAATGTACGATTTTCGGTGAAAATTACAACTATACCCTTACGAAACTTCGAATGGTGACTTGAGGCACCAAACGATGTCGGAATGCATTGGAACCAAAGCCATAAGCTTTGTGAGCATGTGAAAGACAAGAATACCTCAAAATCCCAATGTACGATTTTCGGTGAAAATTACAACTATACCCCTACGAAACTTCGAATGGTGATTTGAGGCACCAAACAATGTCGGAATGCATTGGAACCAAAGCCATAAGCTTTGTGAGCATGTGATAGACAATAATACCTCAAAATCCCAATGTACGATTTTCGGTGAAAATTACAACTATACCCCTACGAAACTTCGAATGGTGATTTGAGACACCAAACGATGTCGGAATGCATTGGAACCAAAGCCATAAGCTTTGTGAGCCTGTGATAGACAAGAATACCTCAAAATCCCAATGTACGATTTTCGGTGAAAATTACAACTATACCCCTACGAAACTTCGAATGGTGACTTGAGGCACCAAATGATGTCGGAATGCATTGGAACCAAAGCCTTAAGCTTTGATAACATGTGATAGATAAGAATACCTCAAAATCCCAATGTACGATTTTCGGTGAAAATTACAACTATACCCCTACGAAACATCGAATGGTGACTTGAGGCACCAAACGATGTCGGAATGCATTGGAACCAAAGCCATAAGGTTTGTGAGATTGTGATAGACAAGAATACCTCAAAATCCCAATGTACGATTTTCGGTGAAAATTACTACTATACCCCTACAAACTTCGAATGGTGACTTGAGGCACCAAACGATGTCGGAATGCATTGGAACTAAAGTCATAAGCTTTGTGAGCATGTGATAGACAAGAATTCCTCAATATCCCAATGTACGATTTTCGGTGAAAATTACAACAATACCCCTACGAAACTTTGAATGGTGATTTGAGGCACGAAACGATGTCGAAATGCATTGGAACCAAAGCCAAAAGCTTTGTGAGATTGTGATAGACAAGAATACCTCAAAATCCAATGTACGATTTTCGGTGAAAATTACTACTATACCCCTACAAACTTCGAATGGTGACTTGAGGCACCAAACGATGTCGGAATGCATTGGAACTAAAGTCATAAGCTTTGTGAGCATGTGATAGACAAGAATTCCTCAATATCCCAATGTACGATTTTCGGTTAAAATTACAATTGTACCCCTACGAAACTTCGAATGGTGACTTGAGGCACCAAACGATGTCGGAATGCATTGGAACCAAAGCCATAAGCTTTGTGAGCATGTGATAGACAAGAATACCTCAAAATCCTAATGTACGATTTTCTGTGAAAATTACAACTATACCCCTACGAAACTTCGAATTGTGACTTGAGGCACCAAACGATGTCGGAATGCATTGGAACCAAAGTCTTAAGCTTTGATAACATGTGATAGATAAGAATACCTCAAAATCCCAATGTACGATTTTCGGTGAAAATTACAACTATACCCCTACGAAACATCGAATGGTGACTTGAGGCACCAAACGATGTCGGAATGCATTGGAACCAAAGCCATAAGGTTTGTGAGCATTTGATAGACAAGAATACCTCAAAATCCCAATGTACGATTTTCGGTGAAAATTACAACTATACCCCTACGAAACTTCGAATGGTGATTTGAGGCACCAAACGATGTCGGAATGCATTGGAACCTAAGCCATAAGCTTTGTGAGCTTGTGATAGACAAGAATACCTCAAAATCCCAATGTACGATTTACTGTGAACATTACAATTATAACCCTACGAAACTTCTAATGGTGATTTGAGGCACCAAACGATGTCGGAATGCATTGGAACCAAAGCCATAAGCTTTGTGAGCATGTGATAGACAAGAATACCTCAAAATCCCAATGTACGATTTTTGGAGAAAATTACAACTATACCCCTACGAAACTTCGAATGGTGACTTGAGGCACCAAACGATGTCGGAATGCATTGGAACCAAAGCCTTAAGCTTTGATAGCATGTGATAGACAAAAATACCTCAAAATCCCTATGTACGATTTTCTGTGAAAATTACTATACCCCTACGAAACTTCGAATAGTGACTTGAGGCACCAAACGATGTCGGAATGCATTGGAACCAAAGCCATAAGCTTTGTGAGCATGTGATAGACAAGAATACCTCAAATTCCCAATGTACGATTTTCGCTGAAAATTACAACTATACCCCTACGAAACTTCGAATGGTGATTTGAGGCACCAAATGATGTCGGAATGCATTGGAACCAAAGCCATAAGCTTTGTGAGCATGTGATAGACAAGAATACCTCAAAACCCCAATGTACGATTTGCGGTGAAAATTACAACTATACCCCTACGAAACTTCGAATGGTGATTTGAGGCACCAAACGATGTCGGAATGCATTGGAACCTAAGCCATAAGCTTTGTGAGCATGTGATAGACAAGAATACCTCAAAATCCCAATGTACGATTTTCGGTGAAAATTACAACTATACCCCTACGAAACTTCGAATTGTGACTTGAGGCACCAAACGATGTCGGAATGCATTGGAACCAAAGTCTTAAGCTTTGATAACATGTGATAGATAAGAATACCTCAAAATCCCAATGTACGATTTTCGGTGAAAATTACAACTATACCCCTACGAAACATCGAATGGTGACTTGAGGCACCAAACGATGTCGGAATGCATTGGAACCAAAGCCATAAGGTTTGTGAGCATGTGATAGACAAGAATACCTCAAAATCCCAATGTACGATTTTCTGTGAAAATTACAACCATACCCCTACGAAACTTCGAATGGTGACTTGAGGCACCAAACGATGTCGGAATGTATTGGAACCAAAGCCATAAGCTTTGTGAGCATGTGATAGACAAGAATACCTCAAAATCCCAATGCACGATTTTCGGTGAAAATTACAACTATCCCTACGAAACTTCGAATGGTGATTTGAGGCACCAAACGATGTCGGAATGCATTGAAACCAAAGCCATAAGCTTTGTGAGCATGTGATAGACAAGAATTCAAAATCCCAATGTACGATTTTCGGTGAAAATTACAACTATACCCCTACGAAACTTCGAATGGTGACTTGAGGCACCAAACGATGTCGGAATGCATTGGAACCAAAGCCTTAAGCTTTGATAGCATGTGATAGAAAAGAATACCTTAATATCCCTATGTACGATTTTCTGTGAAAATTACAACTATACCCCTACGAAACTTCGAATGGTGACTTGAGGCACCAAACGATGTCGGAATGCATTGGAACCAAAGCCATAAGCTTTGTGAGATTGTGATAGACAAGAATACCTCAAAATCCCAATGTACGATTTTCGGTGAAAATTACTACTATACCCCTACAAACTTCGAATGGTGATTTGAGGCACCAAACGATGTCGGAATGCATTGGAACCTAAGCCATAAGCTTTGTGAGCATGTGATAGACAAGAATACCTCAAAACCCCAGTGTACGATTTTCGGTGAAAATTACAACTATACCCCTACGATACTTCGAATGGTGATTTGAGGCACCAAACGATGTCGGAATGCATTGGAACCAAAGCCATAAGCTTTGTGAGCATGTGATAGACAAGAATACCTCAAAACCCCAATGTACGATTTTCGGTGAAAATTACAACTATACCCCTACGAAACTTCGAATGGTGATTTGAGGCACCAAACGATGTCGGAATGCATTGGAACCTAAGCCATAAGCTTTGTGAGCATGTGATAGACAAGAATACCTCAAAATCCCAATGTACGATTTTCGGTGAAAATTACAACTATACCCCTACGAAACTTCGAATGGTGATTTGAGGCACCAAACGATGTTGGAATGCATTGGAACTAAAGCCATAAGTTTTGTGAGCATGTGATAGACAAGAATACCTCAAAACCCCAGTGTACGATTTTCGGTGAAAATTACAACTATACCCCTACGATACTTCGAATGGTGATTTGAGGCACCAAACGATGTCGGAATGCATTGGAACCAAAGCCATAAGCTTTGTGAGCATGTGATAGACAAGAATACCTCAAAACCCCAATGTACGATTTTCGGTGAAAATTACAACTATACCCCTACAATACTTCGAATGGTGATTTGAGGCACCAAACGATGTCGAAATGCATTGGAACCAAAGCCATAAGCTTTGTGAGCATGTGATAGACAAGAATATCTCAAAATCCCAATGTACGATTTTCTGTGAAAATTACAACTATCCCTACGGAACTTCGAATGGTGATTTGAGGCACCTAACGATGTCGGAATGCATTGGAACCAAAGCCATAAGCTTTGTGAGCATGTGATAGACAAGAATACCTCAAAATCCCAATGTACGATTTACGGTGAAAATTACACCTATACCCCTACGAAACTTCGAATGGTGATTTAAGGCACCAAATGATGTCGGAATGCATTGGAACCAAAGCCATAAGCTTTGTGAGCATGTGATAAACAAGAATACCTCAAAATCCCAATGTACGATTTTCGGTGAAAATTACAACTATACCCTTACGAAACTTCGAATGGTGACTTGAGGCACCAAACGATGTCGGAATGCATTGGAACCAAAGCCATAAGCTTTGTGAGAATGTGCAAGACAAGAATACCTCAAAATCCCAATGTACGATTTTCGGTGAAAATTACAACTATACCCCTACGAAACTTTGAATGGTGATTTGAGGCACCAAACGATGTCGGAATGCATTGGAACCAAAGCCATAAGCTTTGTGAGCCTGTGATAGACAAGAATACCTCAAAATCCCAATGTACGATTTTCGGTGAAAATTACAACTATACCCCTACGAATTTTCGAATGGTGACTTGAGGCACCAAATGATGTCGGAATGCATTGGAACCAAAGCCTTAAGCTTTGATAGCATGTGATAGACAAGAATTCCTCAATATCCCAATGTACGATTTTCTGTGAAAATTACAATTGTACCCCTACGAAACTTCAAATGGTGACTTGAGGCACCAAACGATGTCGGAATGCATTGGAACCAAAGCCATAAGCTTTGTGAGCATGTGATAGACAAGAATACCTCAAAATCCCAATGTACGATTTTCGGTGAAAATTACAACAATATCCCTACGAAACTTTGAATGGTGATTTGAGGCACGAAACGATGTCGAAATGCATTGGAACCAAAGCCAAAAGCTTTGTGAGATTGTGATAGACAAGAATACCTCAAAATCCCAATGTACGATTTTCGGTGAAAATTACTACTATACCCCTACAAACTTCGAATGGTGACTTGAGGCACCAAACGATGTCGGAATGCATTGGAACTAAAGCCATAAGCTTTGTGAGCATGTGATAGACAAGACTTCCTCAATATCCCAATGTACGATGTTCGGTGAAAATTACAATTGTAACCCTACGAAACTTCGAATGGTGACTTGAGGCACCAAACGATGTCGGAATGCATTGGAACCAAAGCCATAAGCTTTGTGAGCATGTGATAGACAAGAATACCTCAAAATCCCAATGTACGATTTTCGGTGAAAATTACAACAATACCCCTACGAAACTTTGAATGGTGATTTGAGGCACGAAACGATGTCGAAATGCATTGGAACCAAAGCCAAAAGCTTTGTGAGATTGTGATAGACAAGAATACCTCAAAATCCCAATGTACGATTTTCGGTGAAAATTACTATTATACCCCTACAAACTTCGAATGGTGACTTGAGGCACCAAACGATGTCGGAATGCATTGGAACTAAAGCCATAAGCTTTGTGAGCATGTGATAGACAAGACTTCCTCAATATCCCAATGTACGATGTTCGGTGAAAATTACAATTGTAACCCTACGAAACTTCGAATGGTGACTTGAGGCACCAAACGATGTCGGAATGCATTGGAACCAAAGCCATAAGCTTTGTGAGCATGTGATAGACAAGAATACCTCAAAATCCCAATGTACGATTTTCGGTGAAAATTACAACAATACCCCTACGAAACTTTGAATGGTGATTTGAGGCACGAAACGATGTCGAAATGCATTGGAACCAAAGCCAAAAGCTTTGTGAGATTGTGATAGACAAGAATACCTCAAAATCCCAATGTACGATTTTCGGTGAAAATTACTATTATACCCCTACAAACTTCGAATGGTGACTTGAGGCACCAAACGATGTCGGAATGCATTGGAACTAAAGCCATAAGCTTTGTGAGCATGTGATAGACAAGAATACCTCAAAATTCCAATGTACGATTTTCGGTGAAAATTACAACTATACCCCTACGAAACTTCGAATGGTGATTTGAGGCACCAAACGATGTCGGAATGCATTGGAACTAAAGCCATAAGCTTTGTGAGCATATGATAGACAAGAATACCTCAAAATCCCAATGTACGATTTTTGATGAAAATTACAACTATACCTCTACGAAATTTCGAATGGTGATTTGAGGCACCAAACGATGTCGGAATGCATTGGAACCAAAGCCATAAGCTTTGTGAGCATGTGATAGACAAGAATACCTCAAAATCCCAATGTACGATTTTCTGTGAAAATTACAACTATACCCCTACGAAACTTCGAATTGTGACTTGAGGCACCAAACGATGTCGGAATGCATTGGAACCAAAGCCTTAAGCTTTGATAGCATGTGATAGATAAGAATACCTCAAAATCCCAATGTACGATTTTCGGTGAAAATTACAACTATACCCCTACGAAACATCGAATGGTGACTTGAGGCACCAAACGATGTCGGAATGCATTGGAACCAAAGCCATAAGGTTTGTGAGCATATGATAGACAAGAATACCTCAAAATCCCAATGTACGATTTTCGGAGAAAATTACAACTATACCCCTACGAAATTTTGAATGGTGATTTGAGGCACCAAACGATGTCGGAATGCATTGGAACCAAAGCCATAAGCTTTGCGAGCATATGATAGACAAGAATACCTCAAAATCCCAATGTACGATTTTCGATGAAAATTACAACTATACCCCTACGAAACTTCGAATGGTGACTTGAGGCACCAAACGATGTCGGAATGCATTGGAACCAAAGCCATAAGCTTTGTGAGCATGTGATAGACAAGAATACCTCAAAATCCCAATGTACGATTTACGGTGAAAATTACACCTATACCCCTACGAAACTTCGAATGGTGATTTGAGGCACCAAACGATGGAATGCATTGGAACCAAAGCCATAAGCTTTGTGAGCATGTGATAGACAAGAATACCTCAAAATCCCAATGTACGATTTTCAGTGAAAATTACAACTATACCCCTACGAAACTTCGAATGGTGATTTGAGGCACCAAACGATGTCGGAATGCATTGGAACCAAAGCCATAAGCTTTGTGAGCATTTGATAGACAAGAATACCTCAAAATCCCAATGTACGATTTTCGGTGAAAATTACAACTATACCCCTACGAAACTTCGAATGGTGACTTGAGGCACCAAACGATGTCGGAATGCATTGGAACCAAAGCCTTAAGCTTTGATAGCATGTGATAGACAAGAATACCTTAATATCTCAATGTACGATTTTCTGTGAAAATTACAACTATACCCCTACGAAACTTCGAATGGTGACTTGAGGCACCAAACGATGTCGGAATGCATTGGAACCAAAGCCATAAGCTTTGTGAGCATGTGATTGACAAGAATACCTCAAAATCCCAATGTACGATTTTCGGTGAAAATTACAACTATCCCTACGAAACTTTGAATGGTGATTTGAGGCACCTAACGATGTCGGAATGCATTGGAACCAAAGCCATAAGCTTTGTGAGCATGTGATAGACAAGAATACCTCAAAATCCCAATGTACGATTTACGGTGAAAATTACACCTATACCCCTACGAAACTTCGAATGGTGATTTGAGGCACCAAACGATGTCGGAATGCATTGGAACCAAAGCCATAAGCTTTGTGAGCATGTGATAGACGAGAATACCTCAAAATCCCAATGTACGATTTTCGGTGAAAATTATAACTATACTACCCCTACGAAACTTCGAATGGTGATTTGAGGCACCAAATGATGTCGGAATGCATTGGAACCAAACCATAAGCTTTGTGAGCATGTGATAAACAAGAATACCTCAAAATCCCAATGTACGATTTACGGTGAAAATTACACCTATACCCCTACGAAACTTCGAATGGTGATTTGAGGCACCAAACGATGGAATGCATTGGAACCAAAGCCATAAGCTTTGTGAGCATGTGATAGACAAGAATACCTCAAAATCCCAATGTACGATTTTCAGTGAAAATTACAACTATACCCCTACGAAACTTCAAATGGTGATTTGAGGCACCAAACGATGTCGGAATGCATTGGAACCAAAGCCATAAGCTTTGTGAGCATGTGATAGACAAGAATACCTCAAAATCCCAATGTACGATTTTCGGTGAAAATTACAACTATACCCCTACGAAACTTCGAATGGTGACTTGAGGCACCAAACGATGTCGGAATACATTGGAACCAAAGCCATAAGATTTGTGAGCATGTGATAGACAAGAATACCTCAAAATCCCAATGTACGATTTTCGGTAAAAATTACAACTATACCCCTACGAAACTTCGAATGGTGATTTGAGGCACCAAACGATGTCGGAATGCATTGGAACCAAAGCCATAAGCTTTTTGAGCATTTGATAGACAAGAATATCTCAAAATCCCAATGTACGATTTTCGGTGAAAATTACAACTATACCCCTACGAAACTTCGAATGGTGATTTGAGGCACCAAACGATGTCGGAATGCATTGGAACCTAAGCCATAAGCTTTGTGAGTTTGTGATAGACAAGAATACCTCAAAATCCCAATGTACGATTTACTGTGAACATTACAACTATAACCCTACGAAACTTCGAATGGTGATTTGAGGCACCAAACGATGTCGGAATGCATTGGAACCAAAGCCATAAGCTTTGTGAGCATGTGATAGACAAGAATACCTCAAAATCCCAATGTACGATTTTCTGTGAAAATTACAACTATACCCCTACGAAACTTCGAATTGTGACTTGAGGCACCAAACGATGTCGGAATGCATTGGAACCAAAGCCTTAAGCTTTGATAGCATGTGATAGATAAGAATACCTCAAAATCCCAATGTACGATTTTCGGTGAAAATTACAACTATACCCCTACGAAACATCGAATGGTGACTTGAGGCACCAAACGATGTCGGAATGCATTGGAACCAAAGCCATAAGGTTTGTGAGCATATGATAGACAAGAATACCTCAAAATCCCAATGTATGATTTTCGGAGAAAATTACAACTATACCCCTACGAAATTTTGAATGGTGATTTGAGGCACCAAACGATGTCGGAATGCATTGGAACCAAAGCCATAAGCTTTGCGAGCATATGATAGACAAGAATACCTCAAAATCCCAATGTACGATTTTCGATGAAAATTACAACTATACCCCTACGAAACTTCGAATGGTGACTTGAGGCACCAAACGATGTCGGAATGCATTGGAACCAAAGCCATAAGCTTTGTGAGCATGTGATAGACAAGAATACCTCAAAATCTCAATGTACGATTTACGGTGAAAATTACACCTATACCCCTACGAAACTTCGAATGGTGATTTGAGGCACCAAACGATGGAATGCATTGGAACCAAAGCCATAAGCTTTGTGAGCATGTGATAGACAAGAATACCTCAAAATCCCAATGTACGATTTTCAGTTAAAATTACAACTATACCCCTACGAAACTTCGAATGGTGATTTGAGGCACCAAACGATGTCGGAATGCATTGGAACCAAAGCCATAAGCTTTGTGAGCATGTGATAGACAAGAATACCTCAAAATCTCAATGTACGATTTTCGGTGAAAATTACAACTAACCCCTACGAAACTTCGAATGGTGACTTGAGGCACCAAACGATGTCGGAATACATTGGAACCAAAGCCATAAGATTTGTGAGCATGTGATAGACAAGAATACCTCAAAATCCCAATGTACGATTTTCGGTAAAAATTACAACTATACCCCTACGAAACTTCGAATGGTGATTTGAGGAACCAAACGATGTCGGAATGCATTGGAACCAAAGCCATAAGCTTTTTGAGCATTTGATAGACAAGAATATCTCAAAATCCCAATGTACGATTTTCGGTGAAAATTACAACTATACCCCTACGAAACTTCGAATGGTGATTTGAGGCACCAAACGATGTCGGAATGCATTGGAACCTAAGCCATAAGCTTTGTGAGTTTCTGATAGACAAGAATACCTCAAAATCCCAATGTACGATTTACTGTGAACATTACAACTATAACCCTACGAAACTTCGAATGGTGATTTGAGGCACCAAACGATGTCGGAATGCATTGGAACCAAAGCCATAAGCTTTGTGAGCATGTGATAGACAAGAATACCTCAAAATTCCAATGTACGATTTTTGGAGAAAATTACAACTATACCCCTACGAAACTTCGAATGGTGACTTGAGGCACCAAACGATGTCGGAATGCATTGGAACCAAAGCCTTAAGCTTTGATAGCATGTGATAGACAAAAATACCTCAAAATCCCTATGTACGATTTTCTGTGAAAATTACTATACCCCTACGAAACTTCGAATAGTGACTTGAGGCACCAAACGATGTCGGAATGCATTGGAACCAAAGCCATAAGCTTTGTGAGCATGCGATAGACAAGAATACCTCAAATTCCCAATGTACGATTTTCGGTGAAAATTACAACTATACCCCTACGAAACTTCGAATGGTGATTTGAGGCACCAAACGATGTCGGAATGCATTGGAACCAAAGCCATAAGCTTTGTGAGCATGTGATAGACAAGAATACCTCAAAACCCCAATGTACGATTTTCGGTGAAAATTACAACTATACCGCTACGAAACTTCGAATGGTGATTTGAGGCACCAAACGATGTCGGAATGCATTGGAACCTAAGCCATAAGCTTTGTGAGCATGTGATAGACAAGAATACCTCAAAATCCCAATGTACGATTTTTGGTGAAAATTACAACTATACCCCTACGAAACTTCGAATGGTGATTTGAGGCACCAAACGATGTTGGAATGCATTGGAACTAAAGCCATAAGTTTTGTGAGCATGTGATAGACAAGAATACCTCAAAACCCCAGTGTACGATTTTCGGTGAAAATTACAACTATACCCCTACAATACTTCGAATGGTGATTTGAGGCACCAAACGATGTCGAAATGCATTGGAACCAAAGCCATAAGCTTTGTGAGCATGTGATAGACAAGAATATCTCAAAATCCCAATGTACGATTTTCTGTGAAAATTACAACTATACCCCAACCAAACTTCGAATGGTGACTTGAGGCACCAAACGATGTCGGAATGCATTGGAACCAAAGCCATAAGCTTTGTGAGCATGTGATAGACAAGAATACCTTAAAATCCCAATGCACGATTTTCGGTGAAAATTACAACTATCCCTACGAAACTTCGAATGGTGATTTGAGGCACCAAACGATGTCGGAATGCATTGGAACCAAAGCCATAAGCTTTGTGAGCATGTGATAGACAAGAATTCAAAATCCCAATGTACGATTTTCGGTGAAAATTACAACTATACCCCTACGAAACTTCGAATGGTGACTTGAGGCACCAAACGATGTCGGAATGCATTGGAACCAAAGCCTTAAGCTTTGATAGCATGTGATAGACAAGAATACCTTAATATCCCAATGTACGATTTTCTGTGAAAATTACAACTATACCCCTACGAAACTTCGAATGGTGACTTGAGGCACCAAACGATGTCGGAATGCATTGGAACCAAAGCCATAAGCTTTGTGAGCATGTGATTGACAAGAATACCTCAAAATCCCAATGTACGATTTTCGGTGAAAATTACAACTATCCCTACGAAACTTTGAATGGTGATTTGAGGCACCTAACGATGTCGGAATGCATTGGAACCAAAGCCATAAGCTTTGTGAGCATGTGATAGACAAGAATACCTCAAAATCCCAATGTACGATTTACGGTGAAAATTACACCTATACCCCTACGAAACTTCGAATGGTGATTTGAGGCACCAAACGATGTCGGAATGCATTGGAACCAAAGCCATAAGCTTTGTGAGCATGTGATAGACGAGAATACCTCAAAATCCCAATGTACGATTTTCGGTGAAAATTATAACTATACTACGCCTACGAAACTTCGAATGGTGATTTGAGGCACCAAACGATGTCGGAATGCATTGGAACCAAAGCCATAAGCTTTGCGAGCATATGATAGACAAGAATACCTCAAAATCCCAATGTACGATTTTCGATGAAAATTACAACTATACCCCTACGAAACTTCGAATGGTGACTTGAGGCACCAAACGATGTCGGAATGCATTGGAACCAAAGCCATAAGCTTTGTGAGCATGTGATAGACAAGAATACCTCAAAATCCCAATGTACGATTTACGGTGAAAATTACACCTATACCCCTACGAAACTTCGAATGGTGATTTGAGGCACCAAACGATGGAATGCATTGGAACCAAAGCCATAAGCTTTGTGAGCATGTGATAGACAAGAATACCTCAAAATCCCAATGTACGATTTTCAGTGAAAATTACAACTATACCCCTACGAAACTTCGAATGGTGATTTGAGGCACCAAACGATGTCGGAATGCATTGGAACCAAAGCCATAAGCTTTGTGAGCATGTGATAGACAAGAATACCTCAAAATCTCAATGTACGATTTTCGGTGAAAATTACAACTAACCCCTACGAAACTTCGAATGGTGACTTGAGGCACCAAACGATGTCGGAATACATTGGAACCAAAGCCATAAGATTTGTGAGCATGTGATAGACAAGAATACCTCAAAATCCCAATGTACGATTTTCGGTAAAAATTACAACTATACCCCTACGAAACTTCGAATGGTGATTTGAGGAACCAAACGATGTCGGAATGCATTGGAACCAAAGCCATAAGCTTTTTGAGCATTTGATAGACAAGAATATCTCAAAATCCCAATGTACGATTTTCGGTGAAAATTACAACTATACCCCTACGAAACTTCGAATGGTGATTTGAGGCACCAAACGATGTCGGAATGCATTGGAACCTAAGCCATAAGCTTTGTGAGTTTCTGATAGACAAGAATACCTCAAAATCCCAATGTACGATTTACTGTGAACATTACAACTATAACCCTACGAAACTTCGAATGGTGATTTGAGGCACCAAACGATGTCGGAATGCATTGGAACCAAAGCCATAAGCTTTGTGAGCATGTGATAGACAAGAATACCTCAAAATTCCAATGTACGATTTTTGGAGAAAATTACAACTATACCCCTACGAAACTTCGAATGGTGACTTGAGGCACCAAACGATGTCGGAATGCATTGGAACCAAAGCCTTAAGCTTTGATAGCATGTGATAGACAAAAATACCTCAAAATCCCTATGTACGATTTTCTGTGAAAATTACTATACCCCTACGAAACTTCGAATAGTGACTTGAGGCACCAAACGATGTCGGAATGCATTGGAACCAAAGCCATAAGCTTTGTGAGCATGTGATAGACAAGAATACCTCAAATTCCCAATGTACGATTTTCGGTGAAAATTACAACTATACCCCTACGAAACTTCGAATGGTGATTTGAGGCACCAAACGATGTCGGAATGCATTGGAACCAAAGCCATAAGCTTTGTGAGCATGTGATAGACAAGAATACCTCAAAACCCCAATGTACGATTTTCGGTGAAAATTACAACTATACCGCTACGAAACTTCGAATGGTGATTTGAGGCACCAAACGATGTCGGAATGCATTGGAACCTAAGCCATAAGCTTTGTGAGCATGTGATAGACAAGAATACCTCAAAATCCCAATGTACGATTTTTGGTGAAAATTACAACTATACCCCTACGAAACTTCGAATGGTGATTTGAGGCACCAAACGATGTTGGAATGCATTGGAACTAAAGCCATAAGTTTTGTGAGCATGTGATAGACAAGAATACCTCAAAACCCCAGTGTACGATTTTCGGTGAAAATTACAACTATACCCCTACAATACTTCGAATGGTGATTTGAGGCACCAAACGATGTCGAAATGCATTGGAACCAAAGCCATAAGCTTTGTGAGCATGTGATAGACAAGAATATCTCAAAATCCCAATGTACGATTTTCTGTGAAAATTACAACTATACCCCAACCAAACTTCGAATGGTGACTTGAGGCACCAAACGATGTCGGAATGCATTGGAACCAAAGCCATAAGCTTTGTGAGCATGTGATAGACAAGAATACCTTAAAATCCCAATGCACGATTTTCGGTGAAAATTACAACTATCCCTACGAAACTTCGAATGGTGATTTGAGGCACCAAACGATGTCGGAATGCATTGGAACCAAAGCCATAAGCTTTGTGAGCATGTGATAGACAAGAATTCAAAATCCCAATGTACGATTTTCGGTGAAAATTACAACTATACCCCTACGAAACTTCGAATGGTGACTTGAGGCACCAAACGATGTCGGAATGCATTGGAACCAAAGCCTTAAGCTTTGATAGCATGTGATAGACAAGAATACCTTAATATCCCAATGTACGATTTTCTGTGAAAATTACAACTATACCCCTACGAAACTTCGAATGGTGACTTGAGGCACCAAACGATGTCGGAATGCATTGGAACCAAAGCCATAAGCTTTGTGAGCATGTGATTGACAAGAATACCTCAAAATCCCAATGTACGATTTTCGGTGAAAATTACAACTATCCCTACGAAACTTTGAATGGTGATTTGAGGCACCTAACGATGTCGGAATGCAATGGAACCAAAGCCATAAGCTTTGTGAGCATGTGATAGACAAGAATACCTCAAAATCCCAATGTACGATTTACGGTGAAAATTACACCTATACCCCTACGAAACTTCGAATGGTGATTTGAGGCACCAAACGATGTCGGAATGCATTGGAACCAAAGCCATAAGCTTTGTGAGCATGTGATAGACGAGAATACCTCAAAATCCCAATGTACGATTTTCGGTGAAAATTATAACTATACTACGCCTACGAAACTTCGAATGGTGATTTGAGGCACCAAATGATGTCGGAATGCATTGGAACCAAACCATAAGCTTTGTGAGCATGTGATAAACAAGAATACCTCAAAATCCCAATGTACGATTTACGGTGAAAATTACACCTATACCCCTACGAAACTTCGAATGGTGATTTGAGGCACCAAACGATGGAATGCATTGGAACCAAAGCCATAAGCTTTGTGAGCATGTGATAGACAAGAATACCTCAAAATCCCAATGTACGATTTTCAGTGAAAATTACAACTATACCCCTACGAAACTTCGAATGGTGATTTGAGGCACCAAACGATGTCGGAATGCATTGGAACCAAAGCCATAAGCTTTGTGAGCATGTGATAGACAAGAATACCTCAAAATCCCAATGTACGATTTTCGGTGAAAATTACAACTATACCCCTACGAAACTTCGAATGGTGACTTGAGGCACCAAACGATGTCGGAATACATTGGAACCAAAGCCATAAGATTTGTGAGCATGTGATAGACAAGAATACCTCAAAATCCCAATGTACGATTTTCGGTAAAAATTACAACTATACCCCTACGAAACTTCGAATGGTGATTTGAGGCACAAAACGATGTCGGAATGCATTGGAACCAAAGCCATAAGCTTTTTGAGCATTTGATAGACAAGAATATCTCAAAATCCCAATGTACGATTTTCGGTGAAAATTACAACTATACCCCTACGAAACTTCGAATGGTGATTTGAGGCACCAAACGATGTCGGAATGCATTGGAACCTAAGCCATAAGCTTTGTGAGTTTGTGATAGACAAGAATACCTCAAAATCCCAATGTACGATTTACTGTGAACATTACAACTATAACCCTACGAAACTTCGAATGGTGATTTGAGGCACCAAACGATGTCGGAATGCATTGGAACCAAAGCCATAAGCTTTGTGAGCATGTGATAGACAAGAATACCTCAAAATCCCAATGTACGATTTTTGGAGAAAATTACAACTATACCCCTACGAAACTTCGAATGGTGACTTGAGGCACCAAACGATGTCGGAATGCATTGGAACCAAAGCCTTAAGCTTTGATAGCATGTGATAGAAAAAAATACCTCAAAATCCCTATGTACGATTTTCTGTGAAAATTACTATACCCCTACGAAACTTCGAATAGTGACTTGAGGCACCAAACGATGTCGGAATGCATTGGAACCAAAGCCATAAGCTTTGTGAGCATGTGATAGACAAGAATACCTCAAATTCCCAATGTACGATTTTCGGTGAAAATTACAACTATACCCCTACGAAACTTCGAATGGTGATTTGAGGCACCAAACGATGTCGGAATGCATTGGAACCAAAGCCATAAGCTTTGTGAGCATGTGATAGACAAGAATACCTCAAAACCCCAATGTACGATTTTCGGTGAAAATTACAACTATACCGCTACGAAACTTCGAATGGTGATTTGAGGCACCAAACGATGTCGGAATGCATTGGAACCTAAGCCATAAGCTTTGTGAGCATGTGATAGACAAGAATACCTCAAAATCCCAATGTACGATTTTTGGTGAAAATTACAACTATACCCCTACGAAACTTCGAATGGTGATTTGAGGCACCAAACGATGTTGGAATGCATTGGAACTAAAGCCATAAGTTTTGTGAGCATGTGATAGACAAGAATACCTCAAAACCCCAGTGTACGATTTTCGGTGAAAATTACAACTATACCCCTACAATACTTCGAATGGTGATTTGAGGCACCAAACGATGTCGAAATGCATTGGAACCAAAGCCATAAGCTTTGTGAGCATGTGATAGACAAGAATATCTCAAAATCCCAATGTACGATTTTCTGTGAAAATTACAACTATACCCCTACGAAACTTCGAATGGTGACTTGAGGCACCAAACGATGTCGGAATGCATTGGAACCAAAGCCTTAAGCTTTGATAGCATGTGATAGATAAGAATACCTCAAAATCCCAATGTACGATTTTCGGTGAAAATTACAACTATACCCCTACGAAACATCGAATGGTGACTTGAGGCACCAAACGATGTCGGAATGCATTGGAACCAAAGCCATAAGGTTTGTGAGCATATGATAGACAAGAATACCTCAAAATCCCAATGTACGATTTTCGGAGAAAATTACAACTATACCCCTACGAAATTTTGAATGGTGATTTGAGGCACCAAACGATGTCGGAATGCATTGGAACCAAAGCCATAAGCTTTGCGAGCATATGATAGACAAGAATACCTCAAAATCCCAATGTACGATTTTCGATGAAAATTACAACTATACCCCTACGAAACTTCGAATGGTGACTTGAGGCACCAAACGATGTCGGAATGCATTGGAACCAAAGCCATAAGCTTTGTGAGCATGTGATAGACAAGAATACCTCAAAATCCCAATGTACGATTTACGGTGAAAATTACACCTATACCCCTACGAAACTTCGAATGGTGATTTGAAGCACCAAACGATGGAATGCATTGGAACCAAAGCCATAAGCTTTGTGAGCATGTGATAGACAAGAATACCTCAAAATCCCAATGTACGATTTTCAGTGAAAATTACAACTATACCCCTACGAAACTTCGAATGGTGATTTGAGGCACCAAACGATGTCGGAATGCATTGGAACCAAAGCCATAAGCTTTGTGAGCATGTGATAGACAAGAATACCTCAAAATCTCAATGTACGATTTTCGGTGAAAATTACAACTATACCCCTACGAAACTTCGAATGGTGACTTGAGGCACCAAACGATGTCGGAATACATTGGAACCAAAGCCATAAGATTTGTGAGCATGTGATAGACAAGAATACCTCAAAATCCCAATGTACGATTTTCGGTAAAAATTACAACTATACCCCTACGAAACTTCGAATGGTGATTTGAGGCACCAAACGATGTCGGAATGCATTGGAACCAAAGCCATAAGCTTTTTGAGCATTTGATAGACAAGAATATCTCAAACTCCCAATGTACGATTTTCGGTGAAAATTACAACTATACCCCTACGAAACTTCGAATGGTGATTTGAGGCACCAAACGATGTCGGAATGCATTGGAACCTAAGCCATAAGCTTTGTGAGTTTGTGATAGACAAGAATACCTCAAAATCCCAATGTACGATTTACTGTGAACATTACAACTATAACCCTACGAAACTTCGAATGGTGATTTGAGGCACCAAACGATGTCGGAATGCATTGGAACCAAAGCCATAAGCTTTGTGAGCATGTGATAGACAAGAATACCTCAAAATCCCAATGTACGATTTTTGGAGAAAATTACAACTATACCCCTACGAAACTTCGAATGGTGACTTGAGGCACCAAACGATGTCGGAATGCATTGGAACCAAAGCCTTAAGCTTTGATAGCATGTGATAGACAAAAATACCTCAAAATCCCTATGTACGATTTTCTGTGAAAATTACTATACCCCTACGAAACTTCGAATAGTGACTTGAGGCACCAAACGATGTCGGAATGCATTGGAACCAAAGCCATAAGCTTTGTGAGCATGTGATAGACAAGAATACCTTAAAATCCCAATGCACGATTTTCGGTGAAAATTACAACTATCCCTACGAAACTTCGAATGGTGATTTGAGGCACCAAACGATGTCGGAATGCATTGGAACCAAAGCCTTAAGCTTTGATAGCATGTGATAGACAAAAATACCTCAAAATCCCTATGTACGATTTTCTGTGAAAATTACTATACCCCTACGAAACTTCGAATAGTGATTTGAGGCACCAAACGATGTCGGAATGCATTGGAACCAAAGCCATAAGCTTTGTGAGCATGTGATAGACAAGAATACCTCAAAACCCCAATGTACGATTTTCGGTGAAAATTACAACTATACCGCTACGAAACTTCGAATGGTGATTTGAGGCACCAAACGATGTCGGAATGCATTGGAACCTAAGCCATAAGCTTTGTGAGCATGTGATAGACAAGAATACCTCAAAATCCCAATGTACGATTTTTGGTGAAAATTACAACTATACCCCTACGAAACTTCGAATGGTGATTTGAGGCACCAAACGATGTCGGAATGCATTGGAACCAAAGCCATAAGCTTTGTGAGCATGTGATAGACAAGAATACCTTAAAATCCCAATGCACGATTTTCGGTGAAAATTACAACTATCCCTACGAAACTTCGAATGGTGATTTGAGGCACCAAACGATGTCGGAATGCATTGGAACCAAAGCCATAGGCTTTGTGAGCATGTGATAGACAAGAATTCAAAATCCCAATGTACGATTTTCGGTAAAAATTACAACTATACCCCTACGAAACTTCGAATGGTGACTTGAGGCACCAAACGATGTCGGAATGCATTGGAACCAAAGCCTTAAGCTTTGATAGCATGTGATAGACAAGAATACCTTAATATCCCAATGTACGATTTTCTGTGAAAATTACAACTATACCCCTACGAAACTTCGAATGGTGACTTGAGGCACCAAACGATGTCGGAATGCATTGGAACCAAAGCCATAAGCTTTGTGAGCATGTGATTGACAAGAATACCTCAAAATCCCAATGTACGATTTTCGGTGAAAATTACAACTATCCCTACGAAACTTTGAATGGTGATTTGAGGCACCTAACGATGTCGGAATGCATTGGAACCAAAGCCATAAGCTTTGTGAGCATGTGATAGACAAGAATACCTCAAAATCCCAATGTACGATTTACGGTGAAAATTACACCTATACCCCTACGAAACTTCGAATGGTGATTTGAGGCACCAAACGATGTCGGAATGCATTGGAACCAAAGCCATAAGCTTTGTGAGCATGTGATAGACGAGAATACCTCAAAATCCCAATGTACGATTTTCGGTGAAAATTATAACTATACTACCCCTACGAAACTTCGAATGGTGATTTGAGGCACCAAATGATGTCGGAATGCATTGGAACCAAACCATAAGCTTTGTGAGCATGTGATAAACAAGAATACCTCAAAATCCCAATGTACGATTTACGGTGAAAATTACACCTATACCCCTACGAAACTTCGAATGGTGATTTGAGGCACCAAACGATGGAATGCATTGGAACCAAAGCCATAAGCTTTGTGAGCATGTGATAGACAAGAATACCTCAAAATCCCAATGTACGATTTTCAGTGAAAATTACAACTATACCCCTACGAAACTTCGAATGGTGATTTGAGGCACCAAACGATGTCGGAATGCATTGGAACCAAAGCCATAAGCTTTGTGAGCATGTGATAGACAAGAATACCTCAAAATCCCAATGTACGATTTTCGGTGAAAATTACAACTATACCCCTACGAAACTTCGAATGGTGACTTGAGGCACCAAACGATGTCGAAATACATTGGAACCAAAGCCATAAGATTTGTGAGCATGTGATAGACAAGAATACCTCAAAATCCCAATGTACGATTTTCGGTAAAAATTACAACTATACCCCTACGAAACTTCGAATGGTGATTTGAGGCACCAAACGATGTCGGAATGCATTGGAACCAAAGCCATAAGCTTTTTGAGCATTTGATAGATAAGAATATCTCAAAATCCCAATGTACGATTTTCGGTGAAAATTACAACTATACCCCTACGAAACTTCGAATGGTGATTTGAGGCACCAAACGATGTCGGAATGCATTGGAACCTAAGCCATAAGCTTTGTGAGTTTGTGATAGACAAGAATACCTCAAAATCCCAATGTACGATTTACTGTGAACATTACAACTATAACCCTACGAAACTTCGAATGGTGATTTGAGGCACCAAACGATGTCGGAATGCATTGGAACCAAAGCCATAAGCTTTGTGAGCATGTGATAGACAAGAATACCTCAAAATCCCAATGTACGATTTTTGGAGAAAATTACAACTATACCCCTACGAAACTTCGAATGGTGACTTGAGGCACCAAACGATGTCGGAATGCATTGGAACCAAAGCCTTAAGCTTTGATAGCATGTGATAGACAAAAATACCTCAAAATCCCTATGTACGATTTTCTGTGAAAATTACTATACCCCTACGAAACTTCGAATAGTGACTTGAGGCACCAAACGATGTCGGAATGCATTGGAACCAAAGCCATAAGCTTTGTGAGCATGTGATAGACAAGAATACCTCAAATTCCCAATGTACGATTTTCGGTGAAAATTACAACTATACCCCTACGAAACTTCGAATGGTGACTTGAGGCACCAAACGATGTCGGAATACATTGGAACCAAAGCCATAAGATTTGTGAGCATGTGATAGACAAGAATACCTCAAAATCCCAATGTACGATTTTCGGTAAAAATTACAACTATACCCCTACGAAACTTCGAATGGTGATTTGAGGCACCAAACGATGTCGGAATGCATTGGAACCAAAGCCATAAGCTTTTTGAGCATGTGATAGACAAGAATACCTCAAAATCCCAATGTACGATTTTCAGTGAAAATTACAACTATACCCCTACGAAACTTCGAATGGTGATTTGAGGCACCAAACGATGTCGGAATGCATTGGAACCAAAGCCATAAGCTTTGTGAGCATGTGATAGACAAGAATACCTCAAAATCTCAATGTACGATTTTCGGTGAAAATTACAACTATACCCCTACGAAACTTCGAATGGTGACTTGAGGCACCAAACGATGTCGGAATACATTGGAACCAAAGCCATAAGATTTGTGAGCATGTGATAGACAAGAATACCTCAAAATCCCAATGTACGATTTTCGGTAAAAATTACAACTATACCCCTACGAAACTTCGAATGGTGATTTGAGGCACCAAACGATGTCGGAATGCATTGGAACCAAAGCCATAAGCTTTTTGAGCATTTGATAGACAAGAATATCTCAAAATCCCAATGTACGATTTTCGGTGAAAATTACAACTATACCCCTACGAAACTTCGAATGGTGATTTGAGGCACCAAACGATGTCGGAATGCATTGGAACCTAAGCCATAAGCTTTGTGAGTTTGTGATAGACAAGAATACCTCAAAATCCCAATGTACGATTTACTGTGAACATTACAACTATAACCCTACGAAACTTCGAATGGTGATTTGAGGCACCAAACGATGTCGGAATGCATTGGAACCAAAGCCATAAGCTTTGTGAGCATGTGATAGACAAGAATACCTCAAAATCCCAATGTACGATTTTTGGAGAAAATTACAACTATACCCCTACGAAACTTCGAATGGTGACTTGAGGCACCAAACGATGTCGGAATGCATTGGAACCAAAGCCTTAAGCTTTGATAGCATGTGATAGACAAAAATACCTCAAAATCCCTATGTACGATTTTCTGTGAAAATTACTATACCCCTACGAAACTTCGAATAGTGACTTGAGGCACCAAACGATGTCGGAATGCATTGGAACCAAAGCCATAAGCTTTGTGAGCATGTGATAGACAAGAATACCTTAAAATCCCAATGCACGATTTTCGGTGAAAATTACAACTATCCCTACGAAACTTCGAATGGTGATTTGAGGCACCAAACGATGTCGGAATGCATTGGAACCAAAGCCTTAAGCTTTGATAGCATGTGATAGACAAAAATACCTCAAAATCCCTATGTACGATTTTCTGTGAAAATTACTATACCCCTACGAAACTTCGAATAGTGATTTGAGGCACCAAACGATGTCGGAATGCATTGGAACCAAAGCCATAAGCTTTGTGAGCATGTGATAGACAAGAATACCTCAAAACCCCAATGTACGATTTTCGGTGAAAATTACAACTATACCGCTACGAAACTTCGAATGGTGATTTGAGGCACCAAACGATGTCGGAATGCATTGGAACCTAAGCCATAAGCTTTGTGAGCATGTGATAGACAAGAATACCTCAAAATCCCAATGTACGATTTTTGGTGAAAATTACAACTATCCCTACGAAACTTCGAATGGTGATTTGAGGCACCAAACGATGTCGGAATGCATTGGAACCAAAGCCATAGGCTTTGTGAGCATGTGATAGACAAGAATTCAAAATCCCAATGTACGATTTTCGGTGAAAATTACAACTATACCCCTACGAAACTTCGAATGGTGACTTGAGGCACCAAACGATGTCGGAATGCATTGGAACCAAAGCCTTAAGCTTTGATAGCATGTGATAGACAAGAATACCTTAATATCCCAATGTACGATTTTCTGTGAAAATTACAACTATACCCCTACGAAACTTCGAATGGTGACTTGAGGCACCAAACGATGTCGGAATGCATTGGAACCAAAGCCATAAGCTTTGTGAGCATGTGATTGACAAGAATACCTCAAAATCCCAATGTACGATTTTCGGTGAAAATTACAACTATCCCTACGAAACTTTAAATGGTGATTTGAGGCACCTAACGATGTCGGAATGCATTGGAACCAAAGCCATAAGCTTTGTGAGCATGTGATAGACAAGAATACCTCAAAATCCCAATGTACGATTTACGGTGAAAATTACACCTATACCCCTACGAAACTTCGAATGGTGATTTGAGGCACCAAACGATGTCGGAATGCATTGGAACCAAAGCCATAAGCTTTGTGAGCATGTGATAGACGAGAATACCTCAAAATCCCAATGTACGATTTTCGGTGAAAATTATAACTATACTACCCCTACGAAACTTCGAATGGTGATTTGAGGCACCAAATGATGTCGGAATGCATTGGAACCAAACCATAAGCTTTGTGAGCATGTGATAAACAAGAATACCTCAAAATCCCAATGTACGATTTACGGTGAAAATTACACCTATACCCCTACGAAACTTCGAATGGTGATTTGAGGCACCAAACGATGGAATGCATTGGAACCAAAGCCATAAGCTTTGTGAGCATGTGATAGACAAGAATACCTCAAAATCCCAATGTACGATTTTCAGTGAAAATTACAACTATACCCCTACGAAACTTCGAATGGTGATTTGAGGCACCAAACGATGTCGGAATGCATTGGAACCAAAGCCATAAGCTTTGTGAGCATGTGATAGACAAGAATACCTCAAAATCCCAATGTACGATTTTCGGTGAAAATTACAACTATACCCCTACGAAACTTCGAATGGTGACTTGAGGCACCAAACGATGTCGGAATACATTGGAACCAAAGCCATAAGATTTGTGAGCATGTGATAGACAAGAATACCTCAAAATCCCAATGTACGATTTTCGGTAAAAATTACAACTATACCCCTACGAAACTTCGAATGGTGATTTGAGGCACCAAACGATGTCGGAATGCATTGGAACCAAAGCCATAAGCTTTTTGAGCATTTGATAGACAAGAATATCTCAAAATCCCAATGTACGATTTTCGGTGAAAATTACAACTATACCCCTACGAAACTTCGAATGGTGATTTGAGGCACCAAACGATGTCGGAATGCATTGGAACCAAAGCCATAAGCTTTGTGAGCATGTGATAGACGAGAATACCTCAAAATCCCAATGTACGATTTTCGGTGAAAATTATAACTATACTACCCCTACGAAACTTCGAATGGTGATTTGAGGCACCAAATGATGTCGGAATGCATTGGAACCAAACCATAAGCTTTGTGAGCATGTGATAAACAAGAATACCTCAAAATCCAAATGTACGATTTTCAGTGAAAATTACAACTATACCCCTACGAAACTTCGAATGGTGATTTGAGGCACCAAACGATGTCGGAATGCATTGGAACCAAAGCCATAAGCTTTGTGAGCATGTGATAGACAAGAATACCTCAAAATCCCAATGTACGATTTTCGGTGAAAATTACAACTATACCCCTACGAAACTTCGAATGGTGACTTGAGGCACCAAACGATGTCGGAATACATTGGAACCAAAGCCATAAGATTTGTGAGCATGTGATAGACAAGAATACCTCAAAATCCCAATGTACGATTTTCGGTAAAAATTACAACTATACCCCTACGAAACTTCGAATGGTGATTTGAGGCACCAAACGATGTCGGAATGCATTGGAACCAAAGCCATAAGCTTTTTGAGCATTTGATAGATAAGAATATCTCAAAATCCCAATGTACGATTTTCGGTGAAAATTACAACTATACCCCTACGAAACTTCGAATGGTGATTTGAGGCACCAAACGATGTCGGAATGCATTGGAACCTAAGCCATAAGCTTTGTGAGTTTGTGATAGACAAGAATACCTCAAAATCCCAATGTACGATTTACTGTGAACATTACAACTATAACCCTACGAAACTTCGAATGGTGATTTGAGGCACCAAACGATGTCGGAATGCATTGGAACCAAAGCCATAAGCTTTGTGAGCATGTGATAGACAAGAATACCTCAAAATCCCAATGTACGATTTTTGGAGAAAATTACAACTATACCCCTACGAAACTTCGAATGGTGACTTGAGGCACCAAACGATGTCGGAATGCATTGGAACCAAAGCCTTAAGCTTTGATAGCATGTGATAGACAAAAATACCTCAAAATCCCTATGTACGATTTTCTGTGAAAATTACTATACCCCTACGAAACTTCGAATAGTGACTTGAGGCACCAAACGATGTCGGAATGCATTGGAACCAAAGCCATAAGCTTTGTGAGCATGTGATAGACAAGAATACCTCAAATTCTCAATGTACGATTTTCGGTGAAAATTACAACTATACCCCTACGAAACTTCGAATGGTGACTTGAGGCACCAAACGATGTCGGAATACATTGGAACCAAAGCCATAAGATTTGTGAGCATGTGATAGACAAGAATACCTCAAAATCCCAATGTACGATTTTCGGTAAAAATTACAACTATACCCCTACGAAACTTCGAATGGTGATTTGAGGCACCAAACGATGTCGGAATGCATTGGAACCAAAGCCATAAGCTTTTTGAGCATGTGATAGACAAGAATACCTCAAAATCCCAATGTACGATTTTCAGTGAAAATTACAACTATACCCCTACGAAACTTCGAATGGTGATTTGAGGCACCAAACGATGTCGGAATGCATTGGAACCAAAGCCATAAGCTTTGTGAGCATGTGATAGACAAGAATACCTCAAAATCTCAATGTACGATTTTCGGTGAAAATTACAACTATACCCCTACGAAACTTCGAATGGTGACTTGAGGCACCAAACGATGTCGGAATACATTGGAACCAAAGCCATAAGATTTGTGAGCATGTGATAGACAAGAATACCTCAAAATCCCAATGTACGATTTTCGGTAAAAATTATAACTATACCCCTACGAAACTTCGAATGGTGATTTGAGGCACCAAACGATGTCGGAATGCATTGTAACCAAAGCCATAAGCTTTTTGAGCATTTGATAGACAAGAATATCTCAAAATCCCAATGTACGATTTTCGGTGAAAATTACAACTATACCCCTACGAAACTTCGAATGGTGATTTGAGGCACCAAACGATGTCGGAATGCATTGGAACCTAAGCCATAAGCTTTGTGAGTTTGTGATAGACAAGAATACCTCAAAATCCTAATGTACGATTTACTGTGAACATTACAACTATAACCCTACGAAACTTCGAATGGTGATTTGAGGCACCAAACGATGTCGGAATGCATTGGAACCAAAGCCATAAGCTTTGTGAGCATGTGATAGACAAGAATACCTCAAAATCCCAATGTACGATTTTTGGAGAAAATTACAACTATACCCCTACGAAACTTCGAATGGTGACTTGAGGCACCAAACGATGTCGGAATGCATTGGAACCAAAGCCTTAAGCTTTGATAGCATGTGATAGACAAAAATACCTCAAAATCCCTATGTACGATTTTCTGTGAAAATTACTATACCCCTACGAAATTTCGAATAGTGACTTGAGGCACCAAACGATGTCGGAATGCATTGGAACCAAAGCCATAAGCTTTGTGAGCATGTGATAGACAAGAATACCTTAAAATCCCAATGCACGATTTTCGGTGAAAATTACAACTATCCCTACGAAACTTCGAATGGTGATTTGAGGCACCAAACGATGTCGGAATGCATTGGAACCAAAGCCTTAAGCTTTGATAGCATGTGATAGACAAAAATACCTCAAAATCCCTATGTACGATTTTCTGTGAAAATTACTATACCCCTACGAAACTTCGAATAGTGATTTGAGGCACCAAACGATGTCGGAATGCATTGGAACCAAAGCCATAAGCTTTGTGAGCATGTGATAGACAAGAATACCTCAAAACCCCAATGTACGATTTTCGGTGAAAATTACAACTATACCGCTACGAAACTTCGAATGGTGATTTGAGGCACCAAACGATGTCGGAATGCATTGGAACCTAAGCCATAAGCTTTGTGAGCATGTGATAGACAAGAATACCTCAAAATCCCAATGTACGATTTTTGGTGAAAATTACAACTATACCCCTACGAAACTTCGAATGGTGATTTGAGGCACCAAACGATGTCGGAATGCATTGGAACCAAAGCCATAAGCTTTGTGAGCATGTGATAGACAAGAATACCTTAAAATCCCAATGCACGATTTTCGGTGAAAATTACAACTATCCCTACGAAACTTCGAATGGTGATTTGAGGCACCAAACGATGTCGGAATGCATTGGAACCAAAGCCATAGGCTTTGTGAGCATGTGATAGACAAGAATTCAAAATCCCAATGTACGATTTTCGGTGAAAATTACAACTATACCCCTACGAAACTTCGAATGGTGACTTGAGGCACCAAACGATGTCGGAATGCATTGGAACCAAAGCCTTAAGCTTTGATAGCATGTGATAGACAAGAATACCTTAATATCCCAATGTACGATTTTCTGTGAAAATTACAACTATACCCCTACGAAACTTCGAATGGTGACTTGAGGCACCAAACGATGTCGGAATGCATTGGAACCAAAGCCATAAGCTTTGTGAGCATGTGATTGACAAGAATACCTCAAAATCCCAATGTACGATTTTCGGTGAAAATTACAACTATCCCTACGAAACTTTGAATGGTGATTTGAGGCACCTAACGATGTCGGAATGCATTGGAACCAAAGCCATAAGCTTTGTGAGCATGTGATAGACAAGAATACCTCAAAATCCCAATGTACGATTTACGGTGAAAATTACACCTATACCCCTACGAAACTTCGAATGGTGATTTGAGGCACCAAACGATGTCGGAATGCATTGGAACCAAAGCCATAAGCTTTGTGAGCATGTGATAGACGAGAATACCTCAAAATCCCAATGTACGATTTTCGGTGAAAATTATAACTATACTACCCCTACGAAACTTCGAATGGTGATTTGAGGCACCAAATGATGTCGGAATGCATTGGAACCAAACCATAAGCTTTGTGAGCATGTGATAAACAAGAATACCTCAAAATCCCAATGTACGATTTACGGTGAAAATTACACCTATACCCCTACGAAACTTCGAATGGTGATTTGAGGCACCAAACGATGGAATGCATTGGAACCAAAGCCATAAGCTTTGTGAGCATGTGATAGACAAGAATACCTCAAAATCCCAATGTACGATTTTCAGTGAAAATTACAACTATACCCCTACGAAACTTCGAATGGTGATTTGAGGCACCAAACGATGTCGGAATGCATTGGAACCAAAGCCATAAGCTTTGTGAGCATGTGATAGACAAGAATACCTCAAAATCCCAATGTACGATTTTCGGTGAAAATTACAACTATACCCCTACGAAACTTCGAATGGTGACTTGAGGCACCAAACGATGTCGGAATACATTGGAACCAAAGCCATAAGATTTGTGAGCATGTGATAGACAAGAATACCTCAAAATCCCAATGTACGATTTTCGGTAAAAATTACAACTATACCCCTACGAAACTTCGAATGGTGATTTGAGGCACCAAACGATGTCGGAATGCATTGGAACCAAAGCCATAAGCTTTTTGAGCATTTGATAGACAAGAATATCTCAAAATCCCAATGTACGATTTTCGGTGAAAATTACAACTATACCCCTACGAAACTTCGAATGGTGATTTGAGGCACCAAACGATGTCGGAATGCATTGGAACCTAAGCCATAAGCTTTGTGAGTTTGTGATAGACAAGAATACCTCAAAATCCCAATGTACGATTTACTGTGAACATTACAACTATAACCCTACGAAACTTCGAATGGTGATTTGAGGCACCAAACGATGTCGGAATGCATTGGAACCAAAGTCATAAGCTTTGTGAGCATGTGATAGACAAGAATACCTCAAAATCCCAATGTACGATTTTTGGAGAAAATTACAACTATACCCCTACGAAACTTCGAATGGTGACTTGAGGCACCAAACGATGTCGGAATACATTGGAACCAAAGCCATAAGATTTGTGAGCATGTGATAGACAAGAATACCTCAAAATCCCAATGTACGATTTTCGGTAAAAATTACAACTATACCCCTACGAAACTTCGAATGGTGATTTGAGGCACCAAACGATGTCGGAATGCATTGGAACCAAAGCCATAAGCTTTTTGAGCATTTGATAGACAAGAATATCTCAAAATCCCAATGTACGATTTTCGGTGAAAATTACAACTATACCCCTACGAAACTTCGAATGGTGATTTGAGGCACCAAACGATGTCGGAATGCATTGGAACCTAAGCCATAAGCTTTGTGAGTTTGTGATAGACAAGAATACCTCAAAATCCCAATGTACGATTTACTGTGAACATTACAACTATAACCCTACGAAACTTCGAATGGTGATTTGAGGCACCAAACGATGTCGGAATGCATTGGAACCAAAGCCATAAGCTTTGTGAGCATGTGATAGACAAGAATACCTCAAAATCCCAATGTACGATTTTTGGAGAAAATTACAACTATACCCCTACGAAACTTCGAATGGTGACTTGAGGCACCAAACGATGTCGGAATGCATTGGAACCAAAGCCTTAAGCTTTGATAGCATGTGATAGACAAAAATACCTCAAAATCCCTATGTACGATTTTCTGTGAAAATTACTATACCCCTACGAAACTTCGAATAGTGACTTGAGGCACCAAACGATGTCGGAATGCATTGGAACCAAAGCCATAAGCTTTGTGAGCATGTGATAGACAAGAATACCTCAAATTCCCAATGTACGATTTTCGGTGAAAATTACAACTATACCCCTACGAAACTTCGAATGGTGATTTGAGGCACCAAACGATGTCGGAATGCATTGGAACCAAAGCCATAAGCTTTGTGAGCATGTGATAGACAAGAATACCTCAAAACCCCAATGTACGATTTTCGGTGAAAATTACAACTATACCGCTACGAAACTTCGAATGGTGATTTGAGGCACCAAACGATGTCGGAATGCATTGGAACCTAAGCCATAAGCTTTGTGAGCATGTGATAGACAAGAATACCTCAAAATCCCAATGTACGATTTTTGGTGAAAATTACAACTATACCCCTACGAAACATCGAATGGTGATTTGAGGCACCAAACGATGTTGGAATGCATTGGAACTAAAGCCATAAGTTTTGTGAGCATGTGATAGACAAGAATACCTCAAAACCCCAGTGTACGATTTTCGGTGAAAATTACAACTATACCCCTACAATACTTCGAATGGTGATTTGAGGCACCAAACGATGTCGAAATGCATTGGAACCAAAGCCATAAGCTTTGTGAGCATGTGATAGACAAGAATATCTCAAAATCCCAATGTACGATTTTCTGTGAAAATTACAACTATACCCCTACGAAACTTCGAATGGTGACTTGAGGCACCAAACGATGTCGGAATGCATTGGAACCAAAGCCTTAAGCTTTGATAGCATGTGATAGATAAGAATACCTCAAAATCCCAATGTACGATTTTCGGTGAAAATTACAACTATACCCCTACGAAACATCGAATGGTGACTTGAGGCACCAAACGATGTCGGAATGCATTGGAACCAAAGCCATAAGCTTTTTGAGCATGTGATAGACAAGAATACCTCAAAATCCCAATCTACGATTTTCAGTGAAAATTACAACTATACCCCTACGAAACTTCGAATGGTGATTTGAGGCACCAAACGATGTCGGAATGCATTGGAACCAAAGCCATAAGCTTTGTGAGCATGTGATAGACAAGAATACCTCAAAATCTCAATGTACGATTTTCGGTGAAAATTACAACTATACCCCTACGAAACTTCGAATGGTGACTTGAGGCACCAAACGATGTCGGAATACATTGGAACCAAAGCCATAAGATTTGTGAGCATGTGATAGACAAGAATACCTCAAAATCCCAATGTACGATTTTCGGTAAAAATTACAACTATACCCCTACGAAACTTCGAATGGTGATTTGAGGCACCAAACGATGTCGGAATGCATTGGAACCAAAGCCATTAGCTTTTTGAGCATTTGATAGACAAGAATATCTCAAAATCCCAATGTACGATATTCTGTGAAAATTACAACTATACCCCTACGAAACTTCGAATGGTGATTTGAGGCACCAAACGATGTCGAAATGCATTGGAACCAAAGCCATAAGCTTTGTGAGCATGTGATAGACAAGAATATCTCAAAATCCCAATGTACGATTTTTATGTGAAAATTACAACTATACCCCTACGAAACTTCGAATGGTGACTTGAGGCACCAAACGATGTCGGAATGCATTGGAACCAAAGCCTTAAGCTTTGATAGCATGTGATAGATAAGAATACCTCAAAATCCCAATGTACGATTTTCGGTGAAAATTACAACTATACCCCTACGAAACATCGAATGGTGACTTGAGGCACCAAACGATGTCGGAATGCATTGGAACCAAAGCCATAAGGTTTGTGAGCATATGATAGACAAGAATACCTCAAAATCCCAATGTACGATTTTTGGAGAAAATTACAACTATACCCCTACGAAACTTCGAATGGTGACTTGAGGCACCAAACGATGTCGGAATGCATTGGAACCAAAGCCTTAAGCTTTGATAGCATGTGATAGATAAGAATACCTCAAAATCCCAATGTACGATTTTCGATGAAAATTACAACTATACCCCTACGAAAATTCGAATGGTGACTTGAGGCACCAAACGATGTCGGAATGCATTGGAACCAAAGCCATAAGCTTTGTGAGCATGTGATAGACAAGAATACCTCAAAATCCCAATGTACGATTTACGGTGAAAATTACACCTATACCCCTACGAAACTTCGAATGGTGATTTGAGGCACCAAACGATGGAATGCATTGGAACCAAAGCCATAAGCTTTGTGAGCATGTGATAGACAAGAATACCTCAAAATCCCAATGTACGATTTTCAGTGAAAATTACAACTATACCCCTACGAAACTTCGAATGGTGATTTGAGGCACCAAACGATGTCGGAATGCATTGGAACCAAAGCCATAAGCTTTGTGAGCATGTGATAGACAAGAATACCTCAAAATCTCAATGTACGATTTTCGGTGAAAATTACAACTATACCCCTACGAAACTTCGAATGGTGACTTGAGGCACCAAACGATGTCGGAATACATTGGAACCAAAGCCATAAGATTTGTGAGCATGTGATAGACAAGAATACCTCAAAATCCCAATGTACGATTTTCGGTAAAAATTACAACTATACCCCTACGAAACTTCGAATGGTGATTTGAGGCACCAAACGATGTCGGAATGCATTGGAACCAAAGCCATAAGCTTTTTGAGCATTTGATAGACAAGAATATCTCAAAATCCCAATGTACGATTTTCGGTGAAAATTACAACTATACCCCTACGAAACTTCGAATGGTGATTTGAGGCACCAAACGATGTCGGAATGCATTGGAACCTAAGCCATAAGCTTTGTGAGTTTGTGATAGACAAGAATACCTCAAAATCCCAATGTACGATTTACTGTGAACATTACAACTATAACCCTACGAAACTTCGAATGGTGATTTGAGGCACCAAACGATGTCGGAATGCATTGGAACCAAAGCCATAAGCTTTGTGAGCATGTGATAGACAAGAATACCTCAAAATCCCAATGTACGATTTTTGGAGAAAATTACAACTATACCCCTACGAAACTTCGAATGGTGACTTGAGGCACCAAACGATGTCGGAATGCATTGGAACCAAAGCCTTAAGCTTTGATAGCATGTGATAGACAAAAATACCTCAAAATCCCTATGTACGATTTTCTGTGAAAATTACTATACCCCTACGAAACTTCGAATAGTGACTTGAGGCACCAAACGATGTTGGAATGCATTGGAACCAAAGCCATAAGCTTTGTGAGCATGTGATAGACAAGAATACCTCAAATTCCCAATGTACGATTTTCGGTGAAAATTACAACTATACCCCTACGAAACTTCGAATGGTGATTTGAGGCACCAAACGATGTCGGAATGCATTGGAACCAAAGCCATAAGCTTTGTGAGCATGTGATAGACAAGAATACCTCAAAACCCCAATGTACGATTTTCGGTGAAAATTACAACTATACCGCTACGAAACTTCGAATGGTGATTTGAGGCACCAAACGATGTCGGAATGCATTGGAATCTAAGCCATAAGCTTTGTGAGCATGTGATAGACAAGAATACCTCAAAATCCCAATGTACGATTTTTGGTGAAAATTACAACTATACCCCTACGAAACTTCGAATGGTGATTTGAGGCACCAAACGATGTCGGAATGCATTGGAATCTAAGCCATAAGCTTTGTGAGCATGTGATAGACAAGAATACCTCAAAATCCCAATGTACGATTTTTGGTGAAAATTACAACTATACCCCTACGAAACTTCGAATGGTGATTTGAGGCACCAAACGATGTTGGAATGCATTGGAACTAAAGCCATAAGTTTTGTGAGCATGTGATAGACAAGAATACCTCAAAACCCCAGTGTACGATTTTCGGTGAAAATTACAACTATACCCCTACGAAACTTCGAATGGTGACTTGAGGCACCAAACGATGTTGGAATGCATTGGAACCAAAGCCATAAGCTTTGTGAGCATGTGATAGACAAGAATACCTTAAAATCCCAATGCACGATTTTCGGTGAAAATTACAACTATCCCTACGAAACTTCGAATGGTGATTTGAGGCACCAAACGATGTCGGAATGCATTGGAACCAAAGCCTTAAGCTTTGATAGCATGTGATAGATAAGAATACCTCAAAATCCCAATGTACGATTTTCGGTGAAAATTACAACTATACCCCTACGAAACATCGAATGGTGACTTGAGGCACCAAACGATGTCGGAATGCATTGGAACCAAAGCCATAAGGTTTGTGAGCATATGATAGACAAGAATACCTCAAAATCCAAATGTACGATTTTCGGAGAAAATTACAACTATACCCCTACGAAATTTTGAATAGTGATTTGAGGCACCAAACGATGTCGGAATGCATTGGAACCAAAGCCATAAGCTTTGCGAGCATATGATAGACAAGAATACCTCAAAATCCCAATGTACGATTTTCGATGAAAATTACAACTATACCCCTACGAAACTTCGAATGGTGATTTGAGGCACCAAACGATGTCGGAATGCATTGGAACCAAAGCCATAAGCTTTGTGAGCATGTGATAGACAAGAATACCTCAAAATCCCAATGTACGATTTTCGGTGAAAATTACAACTATACCCCTACGAAACTTCGAATGGTGACTTGAGGCACCAAACGATGTCGGAATACATTGGAACCAAAGCCATAAGATTTGTGAGCATGTGATAGACAAGAATACCTCAAAATCCCAATGTACGATTTTCGGTAAAAATTACAACTATACCCCTACGAAACTTCGAATGGTGATTTGAGGCACCAAACGATGTCGGAATGCATTGGAACCAAAGCCATAAGCTTTTTGAGCATTTGATAGACAAGAATATCTCAAAATCCCAATGTACGATTTTCGGTGAAAATTACAACTATACCCCTACGAAACTTCGAATGGTGATTTGAGGCACCAAACGATGTCGGAATGCATTGGAACCTAAGCCATAAGCTTTGTGAGTTTGTGATAGACAAGAATACCTCAAAATCCCAATGTACGATTTACTGTGAACATTACAACTATAACCCTACGAAACTTCGAATGGTGATTTGAGGCACCAAACGATGTCGGAATGCATTGGAACCAAAGCCATAAGCTTTGTGAGCATGTGATAGACAAGAATACCTCAAAATCCCAATGTACGATTTTTGGAGAAAATTACAACTATACCCCTACGAAACTTCGAATGGTGACTTGAGGCACCAAACGATGTCGGAATGCATTGGAACCAAAGCCTTAAGCTTTGATAGCATGTGATAGACAAAAATACCTCAAAATCCCTATGTACGATTTTCTGTGAAAATTACTATACCCCTACGAAACTTCGAATAGTGACTTGAGGCACCAAACGATGTCGGAATGCATTGGAACCAAAGCCATAAGCTTTGTGAGCATGTGATAGACAAGAATACCTCAAATTCCCAATGTACGATTTTCGGTGAAAATTACAACTATACCCCTACGAAACTTCGAATGGTGATTTGAGGCACCAAATGATGTCGGAATGCATTGGAACCAAAGCCATAAGCTTTGTGAGCATGTGATAGACAAGAATACCTCAAAACCCCAATGTACGATTTTCGGTGAAAATTACAACTATACCGCTACGAAACTTCGAATGGTGATTTGAGGCACCAAACGATGTCGGAATGCATTGGAACCTAAGCCATAAGCTTTGTGAGCATGTGATAGACAAGAATACCTCAAAATCCCAATGTACGATTTTTGGTGAAAATTACAACTATACCCCTACGAAACTTCGAATGGTGATTTGAGGCACCAAACGATGTTGGAATGCATTGGAACTAAAGCCATAAGTTTTGTGAGCATGTGATAGACAAGAATACCTCAAAACCCCAGTGTACGATTTTCGGTGAAAATTACAACTATACCCCTACAATACTTCGAATGGTGATTTGAGGCACCAAACGATGTCGAAATGCATTGGAACCAAAGCCATAAGCTTTGTGAGCATGTGATAGACAAGAATATCTCAAAATCCCAATGTACGATTTTCTGTGAAAATTACAACTATACCCCTACGAAACTTCGAATGGTGACTTGAGGCACCAAACGATGTCGGAATGCATTGGAACCAAAGCCTTAAGCTTTGATAGCATGTGATAGATAAGAATACCTCAAAATCCCAATGTACGATTTTCGGTGAAAATTACAACTATACCCCTACGAAACATCGAATGGTGACTTGAGGCACCAAACGATGTCGGAATGCATTGGAACCAAAGCCATAAGGTTTGTGAGCATATGATAGACAAGAATACCTCAAAATCCCAATGTACGATTTTCGGAGAAAATTACAACTATACCCCTACGAAATTTTGAATAGTGATTTGAGGCACCAAACGATGTCGGAATGCATTGGAACCAAAGCCATAAGCTTTGCGAGCATATGATAGACAAGAATACCTCAAAATCCCAATGTACGATTTTCGATGAAAATTACAACTATACCCCTACGAAACTTCGAATGGTGACTTGAGGCACCAAACGATGTCGGAATGCATTGGAACCAAAGCCATAAGCTTTGTGAGCATGTGATAGACAAGAATACCTCAAAATCCCAATGTACGATTTACGGTAAAAATTACACCTATACCCCTACGAAACTTCGAATGGTGATTTGAGGCACCAAACGATGGAATGCATTGGAACCAAAGCCATAAGCTTTGTGAGCATGTGATAGACAAGAATACCTCAAAATCCCAATGTACGATTTTCAGTGAAAATTACAACTATACCCCTACGAAACTTCGAATGGTGATTTGAGGCACCAAACGATGTCGGAATGCATTGGAACCAAAGCCATAAGCTTTGTGAGCATGTGATAGACAAGAATACCTCAAAATCTCAATGTACGATTTTCGGTGAAAATTACAACTATACCCCTACGAAACTTCGAATGGTGACTTGAGGCACCAAACGATGTCGGAATACATTGGAACCAAAGCCATAAGATTTGTGAGCATGTGATAGACAAGAATACCTCAAAATCCCAATGTACGATTTTCGGTAAAAATTACAACTATACCCCTACGAAACTTCGAATGGTGATTTGAGGCACCAAACGATGTCGGAATGCATTGGAACCAAAGCCATAAGCTTTTTGAGCATTTGATAGACAAGAATATCTCAAAATCCCAATGTACGATTTTCGGTGAAAATTACAACTATACCCCTACGAAACTTCGAATGGTGATTTGAGGCACCAAACGATGTCGGAATGCATTGGAACCTAAGCCATAAGCTTTGTGAGTTTGTGATAGACAAGAATACCTCAAAATCCCAATGTACGATTTACTGTGAACATTACAACTATAACCCTACGAAACTTCGAATGGTGATTTGAGGCACCAAACGATGTCGGAATGCATTGGAACCAAAGCCATAAGCTTTGTGAGCATGTGATAGACAAGAATACCTCAAAATCCCAATGTACGATTTTTGGAGAAAATTACAACTATACCCCTACGAAACTTCGAATGGTGACTTGAGGCACCAAACGATGTCGGAATGCATTGGAACCAAAGCCTTAAGCTTTGATAGCATGTGATAGACAAAAATACCTCAAAATCCCTATGTACGATTTTCTGTGAAAATTACTATACCCCTACGAAACTTCGAATAGTGACTTGAGGCACCAAACGATGTCGGAATGCATTGGAACCAAAGCCATAAGCTTTGTGAGCATGTGATAGACAAGAATACCTCAAATTCCCAATGTACGATTTTCGGTGAAAATTACAACTATACCCCTACGAAACTTCGAATGGTGATTTGAGACACCAAACGATGTCGGAATGCATTGGAACCAAAGCCATAAGCTTTGTGAGCATGTGATAGACAAGAATACCTCAAAACCCCAATGTACGATTTTCGGTGAAAATTACAACTATACCGCTACGAAACTTCGAATGGTGATTTGAGGCACCAAACGATGTCGGAATGCATTGGAACCTAAGCCATAAGCTTTGTGAGCATGTGATAGACAAGAATACCTCAAAATCCCAATGTACGATTTTTGGTGAAAATTACAACTATACCCCTACGAAACTTCGAATGGTGATTTGAGGCACCAAACGATGTTGGAATGCATTGGAACTAAAGCCATAAGTTTTGTGAGCATGTGATAGACAAGAATACCTCAAAACCCCAGTGTACGATTTTCGGTGAAAATTACAACTATACCCCTACAATACTTCGAATGGTGATTTGAGGCACCAAACGATGTCGAAATGCATTGGAACCAAAGCCATAAGCTTTGTGAGCATGTGATAGACAAGAATATCTCAAAATCTCAATGTACGATTTTCTGTGAAAATTACAACTATACCCCTACGAAACTTCGAATGGTGACTTGAGGCACCAAACGATGTCGGAATGCATTGGAACCAAAGCCATAAGCTTTGTGAGCATGTGATAGACAAGAATACCTTAAAATCCCAATGCACGATTTTCGGTGAAAATTACAACTATCCCTACGAAACTTCGAATGGTGATTTGAGGCACCAAACGATGTCGGAATGCATTGGAACCAAAGCCATAAGCTTTGTGAGCATGTGATAGACAAGAATTCAAAATCCCAATGTACGATTTTCGGTGAAAATTACAACTATACCCCTACGAAACTTCGAATGGTGATTTGAGGCACCAAACGATGTCGGAATGCATTGGAACCAAAGCCATAAGCTTTTTGAGCATTTGATAGACAAGAATATCTCAAAATCCCAATGTACGATTTTCGGTGAAAATTACAACTATACCCCTACGAAACTTCGAATGGTGATTTGAGGCACCAAACGATGTCGGAATGCATTGGAACCTAAGCCATAAGCTTTGTGAGCATGTGATAGACAAGAATATCTCAAAATCTCAATGTACGATTTTCTGTGAAAATTACAACTATACCCCTACGAAACTTCGAATGGTGACTTGAGGCACCAAACGATGTCGGAATGCATTGAAACCAAAGCCATAAGCTTTGTGAGCATTTGATAGACAAGAATATCTCAAAATCCCAATGTACGATTTTCGGTGAAAATTACAACTATACCCCTACGAAACTTCGAATGGTGATTTGAGGCACCAAACGATGTCGGAATGCATTGGAACCTAAGCCATAAGCTTTGTGAGTTTGTGATAGACAAGAATACCTCAAAATCCCAATGTACGATTTACTGTGAACATTACAACTATAACCCTACGAAACTTCGAATGGTGATTTGAGGCACCAAACGATGTCGGAATGCATTGGAACCAAAGCCATAAGCTTTGTGAGCATGTGATAGACAAGAATACCTCAAAATCCCAATATACGATTTTTGGAGAAAATTACAACTATACCCCTACGAAACTTCGAATGGTGACTTGAGGCACCAAACGATGTCGGAATGCATTGGAACCAAAGCCTTAAGCTTTGATAGCATGTGATAGACAAAAATACCTCAAAATCCCTATGTACGATTTTCTGTGAAAATTACTATACCCCTACGAAACTTCGAATAGTGACTTGAGGCACCAAACGATGTCGGAATGCATTGGAACCAAAGCCATAAGCTTTGTGAGCATGTGATAGACAAGAATACCTCAAATTCCCAATGTACGATTTTCGGTAAAAATTACAACTATACCCCTACGAAACTTCGAATGGTGATTTGAGACACCAAACGATGTCGGAATGCATTGGAACCAAAGCCATAAGCTTTGTGAGCATGTGATAGACAAGAATACCTCAAAACCCCAATGTACGATTTTCGGTGAAAATTACAACTATACCGCTACGAAACTTCGAATGGTGATTTGAGGCACCAAACGATGTCGGAATGCATTGGAACCTAAGCCATAAGCTTTGTGAGCATGTGATAGACAAGAATACCTCAAAATCCCAATGTACGATTTTCGGTGAAAATTACAACTATACCCCTACAATACTTCGAATGGTGATTTGAGGCACCAAACGATGTCGAAATGCATTGGAACCAAAGCCATAAGCTTTGTGAGCATGTGATAGACAAGAATATCTCAAAATCCCAATGTACGATTTTCTGTGAAAATTACAACTATACCCCTACGAAACTTCGAATGGTGACTTGAGGCACCAAACGATGTCGGAATGCATTGGAACCAAAGCCATAAGCTTTGTGAGCATGTGATAGACAAGAATACCTTAAAATCCCAATGCACGATTTTCGGTGAAAATTACAACTATCCCTACGAAACTTCGAATGGTGATTTGAGGCACCAAACGATGTCGGAATGCATTGGAACCAAAGCCATAAGCTTTGTGAGCATGTGATAGACAAGAATTCTAAATCCCAATGTACGATTTTCGGTGAAAATTACAACTATACCCCTACGAAACTTCGAATGGTGACTTGAGGCACCAAACGATGTCGGAATGCATTGGAACCAAAGCCTTAAGCTTTGATAGCATGTGATAGACAAGAATACCTTAATATCCCAATGTACGATTTTCTGTGAAAATTACAACTATACCCCTACGAAACTTCGAATGGTGACTTGAGGCACCAAACGATGTCGGAATGCATTGGAACCAAAGCCATAAGCTTTGTGAGCATGTGATTGACAAGAATACCTCAAAATCCCAATGTACGATTTTCGGTGAAAATTACAACTATCCCTACGAAACTTTGAATGGTGATTTGAGGCACCTAACGATGTCGGAATGCATTGGAACCAAAGCCATAAGCTTTGTGAGCATGTGATAGACAAGAATACCTCAAAATCCCAATGTACGATTTACGGTGAAAATTACACCTATACCCCTACGAAACTTCGAATGGTGATTTGAGGCACCAAACGATGTCGGAATGCATTGGAACCAAAGCCATAAGCTTTGTGAGCATGTGATAGACGAGAATACCTCAAAATCCCAATGTACGATTTTCGGTGAAAATTATAACTATACTACCCCTACGAAACATCGAATGGTGATTTGAGGCACCAAATGATGTCGGAATGCATTGGAACCAAACCATAAGCTTTGTGAGCATGTGATAAACAAGAATACCTCAAAATCCCAATGTACGATTTACGGTGAAAATTACACCTATACCCCTACGAAACTTCGAATGGTGATTTGAGGCACCAAACGATGGAATGCATTGGAACCAAAGCCATAAGCTTTGTGAGCATGTGATAGACAAGAATACCTCAAAATCCCAATGTACGATTTTCAGTGAAAATTACAACTATACCCCTACGAAACTTCGAATGGTGATTTGAGGCACCAAACGATGTCGGAATGCATTGGAACCAAAGCCATAAGCTTTGTGAGCATGTGATAGACAAGAATACCTCAAAATCCCAATGTACGATTTTCGGTGAAAATTATAACTATACCCCTACGAAACTTCGAATGGTGACTTGAGGCACCAAACGATGTCGGAATACATTGGAACCAAAGCCATAAGATTTGTGAGCATGTGATAGACAAGAATACCTCAAAATCCCAATGTACGATTTTCGGTAAAAATTACAACTATACCCCTACGAAACTTCGAATGGTGATTTGAGGCACCAAACGATGTCGGAATGCATTGGAACCAAAGCCATAAGCTTTTTGAGCATTTGATAGACAAGAATATCTCAAAATCCCAATGTACGATTTTCGGTGAAAATTACAACTATACCCCTACGAAACTTCGAATGGTGATTTGAGGCACCAAACGATGTCGGAATGCATTGGAACCTAAGCCATAAGCTTTGTGAGTTTGTGATAGACAAGAATACCTCAAAATCCCAATGTACGATTTACTGTGAACATTACAACTATAACCCTACGAAACTTCGAATGGTGATTTGAGGCACCAAACGATGTCGGAATGCATTGGAACCAAAGCCATAAGCTTTGTGAGCATGTGATAGACAAGAATACCTCAAAATCCCAATGTACGATTTTTGGAGAAAATTACAACTATACCCCTACGAAACTTCGAATGGTGACTTGAGGCACCAAACGATGTCGGAATGCATTGGAACCAAAGCCTTAAGCTTTGATAGCATGTGATAGACAAAAATACCTCAAAATCCCTATGTACGATTTTCTGTGAAAATTACTATACCCCTACGAAACTTCGAATAGTGACTTGAGGCACCAAACGATGTCGGAATGCATTGGAACCAAAGCCATAAGCTTTGTGAGCATGTGATAGACAAGAATACCTCAAATTCCCAATGTACGATTTTCGGTGAAAATTACAACTATACCCCTACGAAACTTCGAATGGTGATTTGAGGCACCAAACGATGTCGGAATGCATTGGAACCAAAGCCATAAGCTTTGTGAGCATGTGATAGACAAGAATTCTAAATCCCAATGTACGATTTTCGGTGAAAATTACAACTATACCCCTACGAAACTTCGAATGGTGACTTGAGGCACCAAACGATGTCGGAATGCATTGGAACCAAAGCCTTAAGCTTTGATAGCATGTGATAGACAAGAATACCTTAATATCCCAATGTACGATTTTCTGTGAAAATTACAACTATACCCCTACGAAACTTCGAATGGTGACTTGAGGCACCAAACGATGTCGGAATGCATTGGAACCAAAGCCATAAGCTTTGTGAGCATGTGATTGACAAGAATACCTCAAAATCCCAATGTACGATTTTCGGTGAAAATTACAACTATCCCTACGAAACTTTGAATGGTGATTTGAGGCACCTAACGATGTCGGAATGCATTGGAACCAAAGCCATAAGCTTTGTGAGCATGTGATAGACAAGAATACCTCAAAATCCCAATGTACGATTTACGGTGAAAATTACACCTATACCCCTACGAAACTTCGAATGGTGATTTGAGGCACCAAACGATGTCGGAATGCATTGGAACCAAAGCCATAAGCTTTGTGAGCATGTGATAGACGAGAATACCTCAAAATCCCAATGTACGATTTTCGGTGAAAATTATAACTATACTACCCCTACGAAACATCGAATGGTGATTTGAGGCACCAAATGATGTCGGAATGCATTGGAACCAAACCATAAGCTTTGTGAGCATGTGATAAACAAGAATACCTCAAAATCCCAATGTACGATTTACGGTGAAAATTACACCTATACCCCTACGAAACTTCGAATGGTGATTTGAGGCACCAAACGATGGAATGCATTGGAACCAAAGCCATAAGCTTTGTGAGCATGTGATAGACAAGAATACCTCAAAATCCCAATGTACGATTTTCAGTGAAAATTACAACTATACCCCTACGAAACTTCGAATGGTGATTTGAGGCACCAAACGATGTCGGAATGCATTGGAACCAAAGCCATAAGCTTTGTGAGCATGTGATAGACAAGAATACCTCAAAATCCCAATGTACGATTTTCGGTGAAAATTACAACTATACCCCTACGAAACTTCGAATGGTGACTTGAGGCACCAAACGATGTCGGAATACATTGGAACCAAAGCCATAAGATTTGTGAGCATGTGATAGACAAGAATACCTCAAAATCCCAATGTACGATTTTCGGTAAAAATTACAACTATACCCCTACGAAACTTCGAATGGTGATTTGAGGCACCAAACGATGTCGGAATGCATTGGAACCAAAGCCATAAGCTTTTTGAGCATTTGATAGACAAGAATATCTCAAAATCCCAATGTATGATTTTCGGTGAAAATTACAACTATACCCCTACGAAACTTCGAATGGTGATTTGAGGCACCAAACGATGTCGGAATGCATTGGAACCTAAGCCATAAGCTTTGTGAGTTTGTGATAGACAAGAATACCTCAAAATCCCAATGTACGATTTACTGTGAACATTACAACTATAACCCTACGAAACTTCGAATGGTGACTTGAGGCACCAAACGATGTCGGAATGCATTGGAACCAAAGCCATAAGCTTTGTGAGCATGTGATAGACAAGAATACCTCAAAATCCCAATGTACAATTTTTGGAGAAAATTACAACTATACCCCTACGAAACTTCGAATGGTGACTTGAGGCACCAAACGATGTCGGAATGCATTGGAACCAAAGCCTTAAGCTTTGATAGCATGTGATAGACAAAAATACCTCAAAATCCCTATGTACGATTTTCTGTGAAAATTACTATACCCCTACGAAACTTCGAATAGTGACTTGAGGCACCAAACGATGTCGGAATGCATTGGAACCAAAGCCATAAGCTTTGTGAGCATGTGATAGACAAGAATACCTCAAATTCCCAATGTACGATTTTCGGTGAAAATTACAACTATACCCCTACGAAACTTCGAATGGTGATTTGAGGCACCAAACGATGTCGGAATGCATTGGAACCAAAGCCATAAGCTTTGTGAGCATGTGATAGACGAGAATACCTCAAAATCCCAATGTACGATTTTCGGTGAAAATTATAACTATACTACCCCTACGAAACATCGAATGGTGATTTGAGGCACCAAATGATGTCGGAATGCATTGGAACCAAACCATAAGCTTTGTGAGCATGTGATAAACAAGAATACCTCAAAATCCCAATGTACGATTTACGGTGAAAATTACACCTATACCCCTACGAAACTTCGAATGGTGATTTGAGGCACCAAACGATGGAATGCATTGGAACCAAAGCCATAAGCTTTGTGAGCATGTGATAGACGAGAATACCTCAAAATCCCAATGTACGATTTTCGGTGAAAATTACAACTATACCCTTACGAAACTTCGAATGGTGACTTGAGGCACCAAACGATGGAATGCATTGGAACCAAAGCCATAAGCTTTGTGAGCATGTGAAAGACAAGAATACCTCAAAATCCCAATGTACGATTTTCGGTGAAAATTACAACTATACCCCTACGAAACTTCGAATGGTGATTTGAGGCACCAAACAATGTCGGAATGCATTGGAACCAAAGCCATAAGCTTTGTGAGCATGTGATAGACAATAATACCTCAAAATCCCAATGTACGATTTTCGGTGAAAATTACAACTATACCCCTACGAAACTTCGAATGGTGATTTGAGGCACCAAACGATGTCGGAATGCATTGGAACCAAAGCCATAAGCTTTGTGAGCCTGTGATAGACAAGAATACCTCAAAATCCCAATGTACGATTTTCGGTAAAAATTACAACTATACCCCTACGAAACTTCGAATGGTGACTTGAGGCACCAAATGATGTCGGAATGCATTGGAACCAAAGCCTTAAGCTTTGATAGCATGTGATAGACAAGAATTCCTCAATATCCCAATGTACGATTTTCTGTGAAAATTACAATTGTACCCCTACGAAACTTCAAATGGTGACTTGAGGCACCAAACGATGTCGGAATGCATTGGAACCAAAGCCATAAGCTTTGTGAGCATGTGATAGACAAGAATACCTCAAAATCCCAATGTACGATTTTCGGTGAAAATTACAACAATACCCCTACGAAACTTTGAATGGTGATTTGAGGCAAGAAACGATGTCGAAATGCATTGGAACCAAAGCCAAAAGCTTTGTGAGATTGTGATAGACAAGAATACCTCAAAATCCCAATGTACGATTTTCGGTGAAAATTACTACTATACCCCTACAAACTTCGAATGGTGACTTGAGGCACCAAACGATGTCGGAATGCATTGGAACTAAAGCCATAAGCTTTGTGAGCATGTGATAGACAAGAATACCTCAAAATCCCAATGTACGATTTTCGGTGAAAATTACTACTATACCCCTACAAACTTCGAATGGTGATTTGAGGCACCAAACGATGTTGGAATGCATTGGAACTAAAGCCATAAGTTTTGTGAGCATGAGATAGACAAGAATACCTCAAAACCCCAGTGTACGATTTTCGGTGAAAATTACAACTATACCCCTACGATACTTCGAATGGTGATTTGAGGCACCAAACGATGTCGGAATGCATTGGAACCAAAGCCATAAGCTTTGTGAGCATGTGATAGACAAGAATACCTCAAAACCCCAATGTACGATTTTCGGTGAAAATTACAACTATACCCCTACCAAACTTCGAATGGTGATTTGAGGCACCAAACGATGTCGGAATGCATTGGAACCTAAGCCATAAGCTTTGTGAGCATGTGATAGACAAGAATACCTCAAAATCCCAATGTACGATTTTCGGTGAAAATTACTACTATACCCCTACAAACTTCGAATGGTGATTTGAGGCACCAAACGATGTTGGAATGCATTGGAACTAAAGCCATAAGTTTTGTGAGCATGAGATAGACAAGAATACCTCAAAATCCCAATGTACGATTTTCGGTGAAAATTACAACTATACCCCTACGAAACTTCGAATGGTGATTTGAGGCACCAAACGATGTCGGAATGCATTGGAACCAAAGCCATAAGCTTTGTGAGCATGTGATAGACAAGAATTCTAAATCCCAATGTACGATTTTCGGTGAAAATTACAACTATACCCCTACGAAACTTCGAATGGTGACTTGAGGCACCAAACGATGTCGGAATGCATTGGAACCAAAGCCATAAGCTTTTTGAGCATTTGATAGACAAGAATATCTCAAAATCCCAATGTACGATTTTCGGTGAAAATTACAACTATACCCCTACGAAACTTCGAATGGTGACTTGAGGCACCAAATGATGTCGGAATGCATTGGAACCAAAGCCTTAAGCTTTGATAGCATGTGATAGACAAGAATTCCTCAATATCCCAATGTACGATTTTCTGTGAAAATTACAATTGTACCCCTACGAAACTTCAAATGGTGACTTGAGGCACCAAACGATGTCGGAATGCATTGGAACCAAAGCCATAAGCTTTGTGAGCATGTGATAGACAAGAATACCTCAAAATCCCAATGTACGATTTTCGGTGAAAATTACAACAATACCCCTACGAAACTTTGAATGGTGATTTGAGGCAAGAAACGATGTCGAAATGCATTGGAATCAAAGCCAAAAGCTTTGTGAGATTGTGATAGACAAGAATACCTCAAAATCCCAATGTACGATTTTCGGTGAAAATTACTACTATACCCCTACAAACTTCGAATGGTGACTTGAGGCACCTAACGATGTCGGAATGCATTGGAACCAAAGCCATAAGCTTTGTGAGCATGTGATAGACAAGAATACCTCAAAATCCCAATGTACGATTTACGGTGAAAATTACACCTATACCCCTACGAAACTTCGAATGGTGATTTGAGGCACCAAACGATGTCGGAATGCATTGGAACCAAAGCCATAAGCTTTGTGAGCATGTGATAGACGAGAATACCTCAAAATCCCAATGTACGATTTTCGGTGAAAATTATAACTATACTACCCCTACGAAACATCGAATGGTGATTTGAGGCACCAAATGATGTCGGAATGCATTGGAACCAAACCATAAGCTTTGTGAGCATGTGATAAACAAGAATACCTCAAAATCCCAATGTACGATTTACGGTGAAAATTACACCTATACCCCTACGAAACTTCGAATGGTGATTTGAGGCACCAAACGATGGAATGCATTGGAACCAAAGCCATAAGCTTTGTGAGCATGTGATAGACAAGAATACCTCAAAATCCCAATGTACGATTTTCAGTGAAAATTACAACTATACCCCTACGAAACTTCGAATGGTGATTTGAGGCACCAAACGATGTCGGAATGCATTGGAACCAAAGCCATAAGCTTTGTGAGCATGTGATAGACAAGAATACCTCAAAATCCCAATGTACGATTTTCGGTGAAAATTACAACTATACCCCTACGAAACTTCGAATGGTGACTTGAGGCACCAAACGATGTCGGAATACATTGGAACCAAAGCCATAAGATTTGTGAGCATGTGATAGACAAGAATACCTCAAAATCCCAATGTACGATTTTCGGTAAAAATTACAACTATACCCCTACGAAACTTCGAATGGTGATTTGAGGCACCAAACGATGTCGGAATGCATTGGAACCAAAGCCATAAGCTTTTTGAGCATTTGATAGACAAGAATATCTCAAAATCCCAATGTACGATTTTCGGTGAAAATTACAACTATACCCCTACGAAACTTCGAATGGTGATTTGAGGCACCAAACGATGTCGGAATGCATTGGAACCTAAGCCATAAGCTTTGTGAGTTTGTGATAGACAAGAATACCTCAAAATCCCAATGTACGATTTACTGTGAACATTACAACTATAACCCTACGAAACTTCGAATGGTGATTTGAGGCACCAAACGATGTCGGAATGCATTGGAACCAAAGCCATAAGCTTTGTGAGCATGTGATAGACAAGAATACCTCAAAATCCCAATGTACAATTTTTGGAGAAAATTACAACTATACCCCTACGAAACTTCGAATGGTGACTTGAGGCACCAAACGATGTCGGAATGCATTGGAACCAAAGCCTTAAGCTTTGATAGCATGTGATAGACAAAAATACCTCAAAATCCCTATGTACGATTTTCTGTGAAAATTACTATACCCCTACGAAACTTCGAATAGTGACTTGAGGCACCAAACGATGTCGGAATGCATTGGAACCAAAGCCATAAGCTTTGTGAGCATGTGATAGACAAGAATACCTCAAATTCCCAATGTACGATTTTCGGTGAAAATTACAACTATACCCCTACGAAACTTCGAATGGTGATTTGAGGCACCAAACGATGTCGGAATGCATTGGAACCAAAGCCATAAGCTTTGTGAGCATGTGATAGACGAGAATACCTCAAAATCCCAATGTACGATTTTCGGTGAAAATTATAACTATACTACCCCTACGAAACATCGAATGGTGATTTGAGGCACCAAATGATGTCGGAATGCATTGGAACCAAACCATAAGCTTTGTGAGCATGTGATAAACAAGAATACCTCAAAATCCCAATGTACGATTTACGGTGAAAATTACACCTATACCCCTACGAAACTTCGAATGGTGATTTGAGGCACCAAACGATGGAATGCATTGGAACCAAAGCCATAAGCTTTGTGAGCATGTGATAGACGAGAATACCTCAAAATCCCAATGTACGATTTTCGGTGAAAATTACAACTATACCCTTACGAAACTTCGAATGGTGACTTGAGGCACCAAACGATGGAATGCATTGGAACCAAAGCCATAAGCTTTGTGAGCATGTGAAAGACAAGAATACCTCAAAATCCCAATGTACGATTTTCGGTGAAAATTACAACTATACCCCTACGAAACTTCGAATGGTGATTTGAGGCACCAAACAATGTCGGAATGCATTGGAACCAAAGCCATAAGCTTTGTGAGCATGTGATAGACAATAATACCTCAAAATCCCAATGTACGATTTTCGGTGAAAATTACAACTATACCCCTACGAAACTTCGAATGGTGATTTGAGGCACCAAACGATGTCGGAATGCATTGGAACCAAAGCCATAAGCTTTGTGAGCCTGTGATAGACAAGAATACCTCAAAATCCCAATGTACGATTTTCGGTGAAAATTACAACTATACCCCTACGAAACTTCGAATGGTGACTTGAGGCACCAAATGATGTCGGAATGCATTGGAACCAAAGCCTTAAGCTTTGATAGCATGTGATAGACAAGAATTCCTCAATATCCCAATGTACGATTTTCTGTGAAAATTACAATTGTACCCCTACGAAACTTCAAATGGTGACTTGAGGCACCAAACGATGTCGGAATGCATTGGAACCAAAGCCATAAGCTTTGTGAGCATGTGATAGACAAGAATACCTCAAAATCCCAATGTACGATTTTCGGTGAAAATTACAACAATACCCCTACGAAACTTTGAATGGTGATTTGAGGCAAGAAACGATGTCGAAATGCATTGGAACCAAAGCCAAAAGCTTTGTGAGATTGTGATAGACAAGAATACCTCAAAATCCCAATGTACGATTTTCGGTGAAAATTACTACTATACCCCTACAAACTTCGAATGGTGACTTGAGGCACCAAACGATGTCGGAATGCATTGGAACTAAAGCCATAAGCTTTGTGAGCATGTGATAGACAAGAATACCTCAAAATCCCAATGTACGATTTTCGGTGAAAATTACTACTATACCCCTACAAACTTCGAATGGTGATTTGAGGCACCAAACGATGTTGGAATGCATTGGAACTAAAGCCATAAGTTTTGTGAGCATGAGATAGACAAGAATACCTCAAAACCCCAGTGTACGATTTTCGGTGAAAATTACAACTATACCCCTACGATACTTCGAATGGTGATTTGAGGCACCAAACGATGTCGGAATGCATTGGAACCAAAGCCATAAGCTTTGTGAGCATGTGATAGACAAGAATACCTCAAAACCCCAATGTACGATTTTCGGTGAAAATTACAACTATACCCCTACCAAACTTCGAATGGTGATTTGAGGCACCAAACGATGTCGGAATGCATTGGAACCTAAGCCATAAGCTTTGTGAGCATGTGATAGACAAGAATACCTCAAAATCCCAATGTACGATTTTCGGTGAAAATTACAACTATACCCCTACGAAACTTCGAATGGTGATTTGAGGCACCAAACGATGTTGGAATGCATTGGAACTAAAGCCATAAGTTTTGTGAGCATGTGATAGACAAGAATACCTCAAAACCCCAGTGTACGATTTTCGGTGAAAATTACAACTATACCCCTACGATACTTCGAATGGTGATTTGAGGCACCAAACGATGTCGGAATGCATTGAACCAAAGCCATAAGATTTGTGAGCATGTGATAGACAAGAATACCTCAAAACCCCAATGTACGATTTTCGGTGAAAATTACAACTATACCCCTACAATACTTCGAATGGTGATTTGAGGCACCAAACGATGTCGAAATGCATTGGAACCAAAGCCATAAGCTTTGTGAGCATGTGATAGACAAGAATATCTCAAAATCCCAATGTACGATTTTCGGTGAAAATTACAACTATCCCTACGAAACTTCGAATGGTGATTTGAGGCACCTAACGATGTCGGAATGCATTGGAACCAAAGCCATAAGCTTTGTGAGCATGTGATAGACAAGAATACCTCGAAATCCCAATGTACGATTTACGGTGAAAATTACACCTATACCCCTACGAAACTTCGAATGGTGATTTGAGGCACCAAACGATGTCGGAATGCATTGGAACCAAACCATAAGCTTTGTGAGCATGTGATAAACAAGAATACCTCAAAATCCCAATGTACGATTTTCGGTGAAAATTACAACTATACCCTTACGAAACTTCGAATGGTGACTTGAGGCACCAAACGATGTCGGAATGCATTGGAACCAAAGCCATAAGCTTTGTGAGCATGTGAAAGACAAGAATACCTCAAAATCCCAATGTACGATTTTCGGTGAAAATTACAACTATACCCCTACGAAACTTCGAATGGTGATTTGAGGCACCAAACAATGTCGGAATGCATTGGAACCAAAGCCATAAGCTTTGTGAGCATGTGATAGACAATAATACCTCAAAATCCCAATGTACGATTTTCGGTGAAAATTACAACTATACCCCTACGAAACTTCGAATGGTGATTTGAGGCACCAAACGATGTCGGAATGCATTGGAACCAAAGCCATAAGCTTTGTGAGCCTGTGATAGACAAGAATACCTCAAAATCCCAATGTACGATTTTCGGTGAAAATTACAACTATAACCCTACGAAACTTCGAATGGTGACTTGAGGCACCAAATGATGTCGGAATGCATTGGAACCAAAGCCTTAAGCTTTGATAGCATGTGATAGACAAGAATTCCTCAATATCCCAATGTATGATTTTCTGTGAAAATTACAATTGTACCCCTACGAAACTTCAAATGGTGACTTGAGGCACCAAACGATGTCGGAATGCATTGGAACCAAAGCCATAAGCTTTGTGAGCATGTGATAGACAAGAATACCTCAAAATCCCAATGTACGATTTTCGGTGAAAATTACAACTATACCCCTACGAAACTTTGAATGGTGATTTGAGGCACCAAACGATGTCGGAATGCATTGGAACCAAAGCCATAAGCTTTGTGAGCCTGTGATAGACAAGAATACCTCAAAATCCCAATGTACGATTTTCGGTGAAAATTACAACTATACCCCTACGAAACTTCGAATGGTGACTTGAGGCACCAAATGATGTCGGAATGCATTGGAACCAAAGCCTTAATCTTTGATAGCATGTGATAGACAAGAATTCCTCAATATCCCAATGTACGATTTTCTGTGAAAATTACAATTGTACCCCTACGAAACTTCAAATGGTGACTTGAGGCACCAAACGATGTCGGAATGCATTGGAACCAAAGCCATAAGCTTTGTGAGCATGTGATAGACAAGAATACCTCAAAATCCCAATGTACGATTTTCGGTGAAAATTACAACAATACCCCTACGAAACTTTGAATGGTGATTTGAGGCACGAAACGATGTCGAAATGCATTGGAATCAAAGCCAAAAGCTTTGTGAGATTGTGATAGACAAGAATACCTCAAAATCCCAATGTACGATTTTCGGAGAAAATTACTACTATACCCCTACAAACTTCGAATGGTGACTTGAGACACCAAACGATGTCGGAATGCATTGGAACTAAAGCCATAAGCTTTGTGAGCATGTGATAGACAAGAATTCCTCAATATCCCAATGTACGATTTTCGGTGAAAATTACAATTGTACCCCTACGAAACTTCGAATGGTGACTTGAGGCACCAAACGATGTCGGAATGCATTGGAACCAAAGCCATAAGCTTTGTGAGCATGTGATAGACAAGAATACCTCAAAATCCCAATGTACGATTTTCGGTGAAAATTACAACAATACCCCTACGAAACTTTGAATGGTGATTTGAGGCACGAAACGATGTCGAAATGCATTGGAACCAAAGCCAAAAGCTTTGTGAGATTGTGATAGACAAGAATACCTCAAAATCCCAATGTACGATTTTCGGTGAAAATTACTACTATACCCCTACAAACTTCGAATGGTGATTTGAGGCACCAAACGATGTCGGAATGCATTGGAACCAAAGCCATAAGCTTTGTGAGCATGTGATAGACAAGAATACCTCAAAACCCCAATGTACGATTTTCGGTGAAAATTACAACTATACCCCTACGAAACTTCGAATGGTGATTTGAGGCACCAAACGATGTCGGAATGCATTGGAACCTAAGCCATAAGCTTTGTGAGCATGTGATAGACAAGAATACCTCAAAATCCCAATGTACGATTTTCGGTGAAAATTACAACTATACCCCTACGAAACTTCGAATGGTGATTTGAGGCACCAAACGATGTTGGAATGCATTGGAACTAAAGCCATAAGTTTTGTGAGCATGTGATAGACAAGAATACCTCAAAACCCCAGTGTACGATTTTCGGTGAAAATTACAACTATACCCCTACGATACTTCGAATGGTGATTTGAGGCACCAAACGATGTCGGAATGCATTGAACCAAAGCCATAAGATTTGTGAGCATGTGATAGACAAGAATACCTCAAAACCCCAATGTACGATTTTCGGTGAAAATTACAACTATACCCCTACAATACTTCGAATGGTGATTTGAGGCACCAAACGATGTCGAAATGCATTGGAACCAAAGCCATAAGCTTTGTGAGCATGTGATAGACAAGAATACCTCAAAACCCCAATGTACGATTTTCGGTGAAAATTACAACTATACCCCTACAATACTTCGAATGGTGATTTGAGGCACCAAACGATGTCGAAATGCATTGGAACCAAAGCCATAAGCTTTGTGAGCATGTGATAGACAAGAATATCTCAAAATCCCAATGTACGATTTTCGGTGAAAATTACAACTATCCCTACGAAACTTCGAATGGTGATTTGAGGCACCTAACGATGTCGGAATGCATTGGAACCAAAGCCATAAGCTTTGTGAGCATGTGATAGACAAGAATACCTCGAAATCCCAATGTACGATTTACGGTGAAAATTACACCTATACCCCTACGAAACTTCGAATGGTGATTTGAGGCACCAAACGATGTCGGAATGCATTGGAACCAAACCATAAGCTTTGTGAGCATGTGATAAACAAGAATACCTCAAAATCCCAATGTACGATTTTCGGTGAAAATTACAACTATACCCTTACGAAACTTCGAATGGTGACTTGAGGCACCAAACGATGTCGGAATGCATTGGAACCAAAGCCATAAGCTTTGTGAGCATGTGAAAGACAAGAATACCTCAAAATTCCAATGTACGATTTTCGGTGAAAATTACAACTATACCCCTACGAAATTTCGAATGGTGATTTGAGGCACCAAACAATGTCGGAATGCATTGGAACCAAAGCCATAAGCTTTGTGAGCATGTGATAGACAATAATACCTCAAAATCCCAATGTACGATTTTCGGTGAAAATTACAACTATACCCCTACGAAACTTCGAATGGTGATTTGAGGCACCAAACGATGTCGGAATGCATTGGAACCAAAGCCATAAGCTTTGTGAGCCTGTGATAGACAAGAATACCTCAAAATCCCAATGTACGATTTTCGGTGAAAATTACAACTATACCCCTACGAAACTTCGAATGGTGACTTGAGGCACCAAATGATGTCGGAATGCATTGGAACCAAAGCCTTAAGCTTTGATAGCATGTGATAGACAAGAATTCCTCAATATCCCAATGTATGATTTTCTGTGAAAATTACAATTGTACCCCTACGAAACTTCAAATGGTGACTTGAGGCACCAAACGATGTCGGAATGCATTGGAACCAAAGCCATAAGCTTTGTGAGCATGTGATAGACAAGAATACCTCAAAATCCCAATGTACGATTTTCGGTGAAAATTACAACAATACCCCTACGAAACTTTGAATGGTGATTTGAGGCACGAAACGATGTCGAAATGCATTGGAACCAAAGCCAAAAGCTTTGTGAGATTGTGATAGACAAGAATACCTCAAAATCCCAATGTACGATTTTCGGTGAAAATTACTACTATACCCCTACAAACTTCGAATGGTGACTTGAGGCACCAAACGATGTCGGAATGCATTGGAACTAAAGCCATAAGCTTTGTGAGCATGTGATAGACAAGAATACCTCAAAATCCCAATGTACGATTTTCGGTGAAAATTACTACTATACCCCTACAAACTTCGAATGGTGATTTGAGGCACCAAACGATGTTGGAATGCATTGGAACTAAAGCCATAAGTTTTGTGAGCATGTGATAGACAAGAATACCTCAAAACCCCAGTGTACGATTTTCGGTGAAAATTACAACTATACCCCTACGATACTTCGAATGGTGATTTGAGGCACCAAACGATGTCGGAATGCATTGGAACCAAAGCCATAAGCTTTGTGAGCATGTGATAGACAAGAATACCTCAAAACCCCAATGTACGATTTTCGGTGAAAATTACAACTATACCCCTACGAAACTTCGAATGGTGATTTGAGGCACCAAACGATGTCGGAATGCATTGGAACCTAAGCCATAAGCTTTGTGAGCATGTGATAGACAAGAATACCTCAAAATCCCAATGTACGATTTTCGGTGAAAATTACAACTATACCCCTACGAAACTTCGAATGGTGATTTGAGGCACCAAACGATGTTGGAATGCATTGGAACTAAAGCCATAAGTTTTGTGAGCATGTGATAGACAAGAATACCTCAAAACCCCAGTGTACGATTTTCGGTGAAAATTACAACTATACCCCTACGATACTTCGAATGGTGATTTGAGGCACCAAACGATGTCGGAATGCATTGAACCAAAGCCATAAGATTTGTGAGCATGTGATAGACAAGAATACCTCAAAACCCCAATGTACGATTTTCGGTGAAAATTACAACTATACCCCTACAATACTTCGAATGGTGATTTGAGGCACCAAACGATGTCGAAATGCATTGGAACCAAAGCCATAAGCTTTGTGAGCATGTGATAGACAAGAATACCTCAAAACCCTAATGTACGATTTTCGGTGAAAATTACAACTATACCCTACAATACTTCGAATGGTGATTTGAGGCACCAAACGATGTCGAAATGCATTGGAACCAAAGCCATAAGCTTTGTGAGCATGTGATAGACAAGAATATCTCAAAATCCCAATGTACGATTTTCGGTGAAAATTACAACTATACCCCTACGAAACTTCGAATGGTGACTTGAGGCACCAAATGATGTCGGAATGCATTGAAACCAAAGCCTTAATCTTTGATAGCATGTGATAGACAAGAATTCCTCAATATCCCAATGTACGATTTTCTGTGAAAATTACAATTGTACCCCTACGAAACTTCAAATGGTGACTTGAGGCACCAAACGATGTCGGAATGCATTGGAACCAAAGCCATAAGCTTTGTGAGCATGTGATAGACAAGAATACCTCAAAATCCCAATGTACGATTTTCGGTGAAAATTACAACAATACCCCTACGAAACTTTGAATGGTGATTTGAGGCACGAAACGATGTCGAAATGCATTGGAACCAAAGCCAAAAGCTTTGTGAGATTGTGATAGACAAGAATACCTCAAAATCCCAATGTACGATTTTCGGAGAAAATTACTACTATACCCCTACAAACTTCGAATGGTGACTTGAGACACCAAACGATGTCGGAATGCATTGGAACTAAAGCCATAAGCTTTGTGAGCATGTGATAGACAAGAATTCCTCAATATCCCAATGTACGATTTTCGGTGAAAATTACAATTGTACCCCTACGAAACTTCGAATGGTGACTTGAGGCACCAAACGATGTCGGAATGCATTGGAACCAAAGCCATAAGCTTTGTGAGCATGTGATAGACAAGAATACCTCAAAATCTCAATGTACGATTTTCGGTGAAAATTACAACAATACCCCTACGAAACTTTGAATGGTGATTTGAGGCACGAAACGATGTCGAAATGCATTGGAACCAAAGCCAAAAGCTTTGTGAGATTGTGATAGACAAGAATACCTAAAAATCCCAATGTACGATTTTCGGTGAAAATTACTACTATACCCCTACAAACTTCGAATGGTGATTTGAGGCACCAAACGATGTCGGAATGCATTGGAACCAAAGCCATCAGCTTTGTGAGCATGTGATAGACAAGAATACCTCAAAACCCCAATGTACGATTTTCGGTGAAAATTACAACTATACCCCTACGAAACTTCGAATGGTGATTTGAGGCACCAAACGATGTCGGAATGCATTGGAACCTAAGCCATAAGCTTTGTGAGCATGTGATAGACAAGAATACCTCAAAATCCCAATGTACGATTTTCGGTGAAAATTACAACTATACCCCTACGAAACTTCGAATGGTGATTTGAGGCACCAAACGATGTTGGAATGCATTGGAACTAAAGCCATAAGTTTTGTGAGCATGTGATAGACAAGAATACCTCAAAACCCCAGTGTACGATTTTCGGTGAAAATTACAACTATACCCCTACGATACTTCGAATGGTGATTTGAGGCACCAAACGATGTCGGAATGCATTGAACCAAAGCCATAAGATTTGTGAGCATGTGATAGACAAGAATACCTCAAAACCCCAATGTACGATTTTCGGTGAAAATTACAACTATACCCCTACAATACTTCGAATGGTGATTTGAGGCACCAAACGATGTCGAAATGCATTGGAACCAAAGCCATAAGCTTTGTGAGCATGTGATAGACAAGAATACCTCAAAACCCCAATGTACGATTTTCGGTGAAAATTACAACTATACCCCTACAATACTTCGAATGGTGATTTGAGGCACCAAACGATGTCGAAATGCATTGGAACCAAAGCCATAAGCTTTGTGAGCATGTGATAGACAAGAATATCTCAAAATCCCAATGTACGATTTTCGGTGAAAATTACAACTATCCCTACGAAACTTCGAATGGTGATTTGAGGCACCTAACGATGTCGGAATGCATTGGAACCAAAGCCATAAGCTTTGTGAGCATGTGATAGACAAGAATACCTCGAAATCCCAATGTACGATTTACGGTGAAAATTACACCTATACCCCTACGAAACTTCGAATGGTGATTTGAGGCACCAAACGATGTCGGAATGCATTGGAACCAAACCATAAGCTTTGTGAGCATGTGATAAACAAGAATACCTCAAAATCCCAATGTACGATTTTCGGTGAAAATTACAACTATACCCTTACGAAACTTCGAATGGTGACTTGAGGCACCAAACGATGTCGGAATGCATTGGAACCAAAGCCATAAGCTTTGTGAGCATGTGAAAGACAAGAATACCTCAAAATCCCAATGTACGATTTTCGGTGAAAATTACAACTATACCCCTACGAAACTTCGAATGGTGATTTGAGGCACCAAACAATGTCGGAATGCATTGGAACCAAAGCCATAAGCTTTGTGAGCATGTGATAGACAATAATACCTCAAAATCTCAATGTACGATTTTTGGTGAAAATTACAACTATACCCCTACGAAACTTCGAATGGTGATTTGAGGCACCAAACGATGTCGGAATGCATTGGAACCAAAGCCATAAGCTTTGTGAGCCTGTGATAGACAAGAATACCTCAAAATCCCAATGTACGATTTTCGGTGAAAATTACAACTATACCCCTACGAAACTTCGAATGGTGACTTGAGGCACCAAATGATGTCGGAATGCATTGGAACCAAAGCCTTAAGCTTTGATAGCATGTAATAGACAAGAATTCCTCAATATCCCAATGTATGATTTTCTGTGAAAATTACAATTGTACCCCTACGAAACTTCAAATGGTGACTTGAGGCACCAAACGATGTCGGAATGCATTGGAACCAAAGCCATAAGCTTTGTGAGCATGTGATAGACAAGAATACCTCAAAATCCCAATGTACGATTTTCGGTGAAAATTACAACAATACCCCTACGAAACTTTGAATGGTGATTTGAGGCACGAAACGATGTCGAAATGCATTGGAACCAAAGCCAAAAGCTTTGTGAGATTGTGATAGACAAGAATACCTCAAAATCCCAATGTACGATTTTCGGTGAAAATTACTACTATACCCCTACAAACTTCGAATGGTGATTTGAGGCACCAAACGATGTTGGAATGCATTGGAACTAAAGCCATAAGTTTTGTGAGCATGTGATAGACAAGAATACCTCAAAACCCCAGTGTACGATTTTCGGTGAAAATTACAACTATACCCCTACGATACTTCGAATGGTGATTTGAGGCACCAAACGATGTCGGAATGCATTGGAACCAAAGCCATAAGCTTTGTGAGCATGTGATAGACAAGAATACCTCAAAACCCCAATGTACGATTTTCGGTGAAAATTACAACTATACCCCTACGAAACTTCGAATGGTGATTTGAGGCACCAAACGATGTCGGAATGCATTGGAACCTAAGCCATAAGCTTTGTGAGCATGTGATAGACAAGAATACCTCAAAATCCCAATGTACGATTTTCGGTGAAAATTACAACTATACCCCTACGAAACTTCGAATGGTGATTTGAGGCACCAAACGATGTTGGAATGCATTGGAACTAAAGCCATAAGTTTTGTGAGCATGTGATAGACAAGAATACCTCAAAACCCCAGTGTACGATTTTCGGTGAAAATTACAACTATACCCCTACGATACTTTGAATGGTGATTTGAGGCACCAAACGATGTCGGAATGCATTGAACCAAAGCCATAAGATTTGTGAGCATGTGATAGACAAGAATACCTCAAAACCCCAATGTACGATTTTCGGTGAAAATTACAACTATACCCCTACAATACTTCGAATGGTGATTTGAGGCACCAAACGATGTCGAAATGCATTGGAACCAAAGCCATAAGCGTTGTGAGCATGTGATAGACAAGAATACCTCAAAACCCCAATGTACGATTTTCGGTGAAAATTACAACTATACCCTACAATACTTCGAATGGTGATTTGAGGCACCAAACGATGTCGAAATGCATTGGAACCAAAGCCATAAGCTTTGTGAGCATGTGATAGACAAGAATATCTCAAAATCCCAATGTACGATTTTCGGTGAAAATTACAACTATCCCTACGAAACTTCGAATGGTGATTTGAGGCACCTAACGATGTCGGAATGCATTGGAACCAAAGCCATAAGCTTTGTGAGCATGTGATAGACAAGAATACCTCGAAATCCCAATGTACGATTTACGGTGAAAATTACACCTATACCCCTACGAAACTTCGAATGGTGATTTGAGGCACCAAACGATGTCGGAATGCATTGGAACCAAAGCCATAAGCTTTGTGAGCATGTGATAGACGAGAATACCTCAAAATCCCAATGTACGATTTTCGGTGAAAATTATAACTATACCCCTACGAAACTTCGATTGGTGATTTGAGGCACCAAATGATGTCGGAATGCATTGGAACCAAAGCCATAAGCTTTGTGAGCATGTGATAAACAAGAATACCTCAAAATCTCAATGTACGATTTTCGGTGAAAATTACAACTATACCCTTACGAAACTTCGAATGGTGACTTGAGACACCAAACGATGTCGGAATGCATTGGAACCAAAGCCATAAGCTTTGTGAGCATGTGAAAGACAAGAATACCTCAAAATCCCAATGTACGATTTTCGGTGAAAATTACAACTATACCCCTACGAAACTTCGAATGGTGATTTGAGGCACCAAACAATGTCGGAATGCATTGGAACCTAAGCCATAAGCTTTGTGAGCATGTGATAGACAATAATACCTCAAAATCCCAATGTACGATTTTCGGTGAAAATTACAACTATACCCCTACGAAACTTCGAATGGTGATTTGAGGCACCAAACGATGTCGGAATGCATTGGAACCAAAGCCATAAGCTTTGTGAGCCTGTGATAGACAAGAATACCTCAAAATCCCAATGTACGATTTTCGGTGAAAATTACAACTATACCCCTACGAAACTTCGAATGGTGACTTGAGGCACCAAATGATGTCGGAATGCATTGGAACCAAAGCCTTAATCTTTGATAGCATGTGATAGACAATAATACCTCAAAATCCCAATGTACGATTTTCGGTGAAAATTACAACTATACCCCTACGAAACTTCAAATGGTGACTTGAGGCACCAAACGATGTCGGAATGCATTGGAACCAAAGCCATAAGCTTTGTGAGCATGTGATAGACAAGAATACCTCAAAATCCCAATGTACGATTTTCGGTGAAAATTACAACAATACCCCTACGAAACTTTGAATGGTGATTTGAGGCACGAAACGATGTCGAAATGCATTGGAACCAAAGCCAAAAGCTTTGTGAGATTGTGATAGACAAGAATACCTCAAAATCCCAATGTACGATTTTCGGAGAAAATTACTACTATACCCCTACAAACTTCGAATGGTGACTTGAGACACCAAACGATGTCGGAATGCATTGGAACTAAAGCCATAAGCTTTGTGAGCATGTGATAGACAAGAATTCCTCAATATCCCAATGTACGATTTTCGGTGAAAATTACAATTGTACCCCTACGAAACTTCGAATGGTGACTTGAGGCACCAAACGATGTCGGAATGCATTGGAACCAAAGCCATAAGCTTTGTGAGCATGTGATAGACAAGAATACCTCAAAATCCCAATGTACGATTTTCGGTGAAAATTACAACAATACCCCTACGAAACTTTGAATGGTGATTTGAGGCACGAAACGATGTCGAAATGCATTGGAACCAAAGCCAAAAGCTTTGTGAGATTGTGATAGACAAGAATACCTCAAAATCCCAATGTACGATTTTCGGTGAAAATTACTACTATACCCCTACAAACTTCGAATGGTGATTTGAGGCACCAAACGATGTTGGAATGCATTGGAACTAAAGCCATAAGTTTTGTGAGCATGTGATAGACAAGAATACCTCAAAACCCCAGTGTACTATTTTCGGTGAAAATTACAACTATACCCCTACGATACTTCGAATGGTGATTTGAGGCACCAAACGATGTCGGAATGCATTGGAACCAAAGCCATAAGCTTTGTGAGCATGTGATAGACAAGAATACCTCAAAACCCCAATGTACGATTTTCGGTGAAAATTACAACTATACCCCTACGAAACTTCGAATGGTGATTTGAGGCACCAAACGATGTCGGAATGCATTGGAACCTAAGCCATAAGCTTTGTGAGCATGTGATAGACAAGAATACCTCAAAATCCCAATGTACGATTTTCGGTGAAAATACAACTATACCCCTACGAAACTTCGAATGGTGATTTGAGGCACCAAACGATGTTGGAATGCATTGGAACTAAAGCCATAAGTTTTGTGAGCATTTGATAGACAAGAATACCTCAAAACCCCAGTGTACGATTTTCGGTGAAAATTACAACTATACCCCTACGATACTTCGAATGGTGATTTGAGGCACCAAACGATGTCGGAATGCATTGAACCAAAGCCATAAGCTTTGTGAGCATGTGATAGACAAAAATACCTCAAAACTCCAATGTACGATTTTCGGTGAAAATTACAACTATACCCCTACAATACTTCGAATGGTGATTTGAGGCACCAAACGATGTCGAAATGCATTGGAACCAAAGCCATAAGCTTTGTGAGCATGTGATAGACAAGAATACCTCAAAACCCCAATGTACGATTTTCGGTGAAAATTACAACTATACCCCTACAATACTTCGAATGGTGATTTGAGGCACCAAACGATGTCGAAATACATTGGAACCAAAGCCATAAGCTTTGTGAGCATGTGATAGACAAGAATATCTCAAAATCCCAATGTACGATTTTCGGTGAAAATTACAACAATACCCCTACGAAACTTCGAATGGTGATTTGAGGCACCTAACGATGTCGGAATGCATTGAAACCAAAGCCATAAGCTTTGTGAGCATGTGATAGACAAGAATACCTCGAAATCCCAATGTACGATTTACGGTGAAAATTACACCTATACCCCTACGAAACTTCGAATGGTGATTTGAGGCACCAAACGATGTCGGAATGCATTGGAACCAAAGCCATAAGCTTTGTGAGCATGTGATAGACGAGAATACCTCAAAATCCCAATGTACGATTTTCGGTGAAAATTATAACTATACCCCTACGAAACTTCGAATGGTGATTTGAGGCACCAAATGATGTCGGAATGCATTGGAACCAAAGCCATAAGCTTTGTAAGCATGTGATAAACAAGAATACCTCAAAATCCCAATGTACGATTTTCGGTGAAAATTACAACTATACCCTTACGAAACTTCGAATGGTGACTTGAGGCACCAAACGATGTTGGAATGCATTGGAACCAAAGCCATAAGCTTTGTGAGCATGTGAAAGACAAGAATAACTCAAAATCCCAATGTACGATTTTCGGTGAAAATTACAACTATACCCCTACGAAACTTCGAATGGTGATTTGAGGCACCAAACAATGTCGGAATGCATTGGAACCAAAGCCATAAGCTTTGTGAGCATGTGATAGACAATAATACCTCAAAATCCCAATGTACGATTTTCGGTGAAAATTACAACTATACCCCTACAAAACTTTGAATGGTGATTTGAGGCACCAAACGATGTCGGAATGCATTGGAACCAAAGCCATAAGCTTTGTGAGCCTGTGATAGACAAGAATACCTCAAAATCCCAATGTATGATTTTCGGTGAAAATTACAACTATACCCCTACGAAACTTCGAATGGTGACTTGAGGCACCAAATGATGTCGGAATGCATTGGAACCAAAGCCTTAAGCTTTGATAGCATGTGATAGACAAGAATACCTCAAAATCCCAATGTACGATTTTCGGTGAAAATTACAACTATACCCCTACGAAACTTCGAATGGTGACTTGAGGCACCAAATGATGTCGGAATGCATTGGAACCAAAGCCTTAAGCTTTGATAGCATGTGATAGATAAGAATACCTCAAAATCCCAATGTACGATTTTCGGTGAAAATTACAACAATACCCCTACGAAACTTTGAATGGTGATTTGAGGCACGAAACGATGTCGAAATGCATTGGAACCAAAGCCAAAAGCTTTGTGAGATTGTGATAGACAAGAATACCTCAAAATCCCAATGTACGATTTTCGGTGAAAATTACTACTATACCCCTACAAACTTCGAATGGTGACTTGAGGCAACAAACGATGTCGGAATGCATTGGAACTAAAGCCATAAGCTTTGTGAGCATGTGATAGACAAGAATTCCTCAATATCCCAATGTACGATTTTCGGTGAAAATTACAATTGTACCCCTACGAAACTTCGAATGGTGACTTGAGGCACCAAACGATGTCGGAATGCATTGGAACCAAAGCCATAAGCTTTGTGAGCATGTGATAGACAAGAATACCTCAAAATCCCAATGTACGATTTTCGGTGAAAATTACAACAATACCCCTACGAAACTTTGAATGGTGATTTGAGGCACGAAACGATGTCGAAATGCATTGGAACCAAAGCCAAAAGCTTTGTGAGATTGTGATAGACAAGAATACCTCAAAATCCCAATGTACGATTTTCGGTGAAAATTACTACTATACCCCTACAAACTTCGAATGGTGACTTGAGGCACCAAACGATGTCGGAATGCATTGGAACTAAAGCCATAAGCTTTGTGAGCATGTGATAGACAAGAATACCTCAAAATTCCAATGTACGATTTTCGGTGAAAATTACAACTATACCCCTACGAAACTTCGAATGGTGATTTGAGGCACCAAACGATGTCGGAATGCATTGGAACTAAAGCCATAAGCTTTGTGAGCATATGATAGACAAGAATACCTCAAAATCCCAATGTACGATTTTTGATGAAAATAACAACTATACCTCTACGAAATTTCGAATGGTGATTTGAGGCACCAAACGATGTCGGAATGCATTGGAACCAAAGCCATAAGCTTTGTGAGCATGTGATAGACAAGAATACCTCAAAATCCCAATGTACGATTTTCTGTGAAAATTACAACTATACCCCTACGAAACTTCGAATTGTGACTTGAGGCACCAAACGATGTCGGAATGCATTGGAACCAAAGCCTTAAGCTTTGATAGCATGTGATAGATAAGAATACCTCAAAATCCCAATGTACGATTTTCGGTGAAAATTACAACTATACCCCTACGAAACATCGAATGGTGACTTGAGGCACCAAACGATGTCGGAATGCATTGGAACCAAAGCCATAAGGTTTATGAGCATATGATAGACAAGAATACCTCAAAATCCCAATGTACGATTTTCGGAGAAAATTACAACTATACCCCTACGAAATTTTGAATGGTGATTTGAGGCACCAAACGATGTCGGAATGCATTGGAACCAAAGCCATAAGCTTTGCGAGCATATGATAGACAAGAATACCTCAAAATCCCAATGTACGATTTTCGATGAAAATTACAACTATACCCCTACGAAACTTCGAATGGTGACTTGAGGCACCAAACGATGTCGGAATGCATTGGAACCAAAGCCATAAGCTTTGTGAGCATGTGATAGACAAGAATACCTCAAAATCCCAATGTACGATTTACGGTGAAAATTACACCTATACCCCTACGAAACTTCGAATGGTGATTTGAGGCACCAAACGATGGAATGCATTGGAACCAAAGCCATAAGCTTTGTGAGCATGTGATAGACAAGAATACCTCAAAATCCCAATGTACGATTTTCAGTGAAAATTACAACTATACCCCTACGAAACTTCGAATGGTGATTTGAGGCACCAAACGATGTCGGAATGCATTGGAACCAAAGCCATAAGCTTTGTGAGCATGTGATAGACAAGAATACCTCAAAATCCCAATGTACGATTTTCGGTGAAAATTACAACTATACCCCTACGAAACTTCGAATGGTGACTTGAGGCACCAAACGATGTCGGAATACATTGGAACCAAAGCCATAAGCTTTGTAAGCATGTGATAAACAAGAATACCTCAAAATCCCAATGTACGATTTTCGGTGAAAATTACAACTATACCCTTACGAAACTTCGAATGGTGACTTGAGGCAACAAACGATGTCGGAATGCATTGGAACTAAAGCCATAAGCTTTGTGAGCATGTGATAGACAAGAATTCCTCAATATCCCAATGTACGATTTTCGGTGAAAATTACAATTGTACCCCTACGAAACTTCGAATGGTGACTTGAGGCACCAAACGATGTCGGAATGCATTGGAACCAAAGCCATAAGCTTTGTGAGCATGTGATAGACAAGAATACCTCAAAATCCCAATGTACGATTTTCGGTGAAAATTACAACAATACCCCTACGAAACTTTGAATGGTGATTTGAGGCACGAAACGATGTCGAAATGCATTGGAACCAAAGCCAAAAGCTTTGTGAGATTGTGATAGACAAGAATACCTCAAAATCCCAATGTACGATTTTCGGTGAAAATTACTACTATACCCCTACAAACTTCGAATGGTGACTTGAGGCACCAAACGATGTCGGAATGCATTGGAACTAAAGCCATAAGCTTTGTGAGCATGTGATAGACAAGAATACCTCAAAATTCCAATGTACGATTTTCGGTGAAAATTACAACTATACCCCTACGAAACTTCGAATGGTGATTTGAGGCACCAAACGATGTCGGAATGCATTGGAACTAAAGCCATAAGCTTTGTGAGCATATGATAGACAAGAATACCTCAAAATCCCAATGTACGATTTTTGATGAAAATAACAACTATACCTCTACGAAATTTCGAATGGTGATTTGAGGCACCAAACGATGTCGGAATGCATTGGAACCAAAGCCATAAGCTTTGTGAGCATGTGATAGACAAGAATACCTCAAAATCCCAATGTACGATTTTCTGTGAAAATTACAACTATACCCCTACGAAACTTCGAATTGTGACTTGAGGCACCAAACGATGTCGGAATGCATTGGAACCAAAGCCTTAAGCTTTGATAGCATGTGATAGATAAGAATACCTCAAAATCCCAATGTACGATTTTCGGTGAAAATTACAACTATACCCCTACGAAACATCGAATGGTGACTTGAGGCACCAAACGATGTCGGAATGCATTGGAACCAAAGCCATAAGGTTTATGAGCATATGATAGACAAGAATACCTCAAAATCCCAATGTACGATTTTCGGAGAAAATTACAACTATACCCCTACGAAATTTTGAATGGTGATTTGAGGCACCAAACGATGTCGGAATGCATTGGAACCAAAGCCATAAGCTTTGCGAGCATATGATAGACAAGAATACATCAAAATCCCAATGTACGATTTTCGATGAAAATTACAACTATACCCCTACGAAACTTCGAATGGTGACTTGAGGCACCAAACGATGTCGGAATGCATTGGAACCAAAGCCATAAGCTTTGTGAGCATGTGATAGACAAGAATACCTCAAAATCCCAATGTACGATTTACGGTGAAAATTACACCTATACCCCTACGAAACTTCGAATGGTGATTTGAGGCACCAAACGATGGAATGCATTGGAACCAAAGCCATAAGCTTTGTGAGCATGTGATAGACAAGAATACCTCAAAATCCCAATGTACGATTTTCAGTGAAAATTACAACTATACCCCTACGAAACTTCGAATGGTGATTTGAGGCACCAAACGATGTCGGAATGCATTGGAACCAAAGCCATAAGCTTTGTGAGCATGTGATAGACAAGAATACCTCAAAATCCCAATGTACGATTTTCGGTGAAAATTACAACTATACCCCTACGAAACTTCGAATGGTGACTTGAGGCACCAAACGATGTCGGAATACATTGGAACCAAAGCCATAAGATTTGTGAGCATGTGATATACAAGAATACCTCAAAATCCCAATGTACGATTTTCGGTGAAAATTACAATTGCCTACGAAACTTCGAATGGTGATTTGAGGCACCAAACGATGTCGGAATGCATTGGAACCAAAGCCATAAGCTTTGTGAGCATGTGATAGACAAGAATACCTCAAAATCCCAATGTACGATTTTCGTTGAAAATTACAACTATACCCCTACGAAAGTTCGAATGGTCACTTGAGGCACCAAACGATGTCGGAATGCATTGGAACCAAAGCCATAAGCTTTGTGAGCATGTGATAGACAAGAATACCTCAAAACCCCAATGTACGATTTTCTGTGAAAATTACAAGTATACCCCTACGAAAGTTCGAATGGTGATTTGAGGCACCAAACGATGTCGGAATGCATTGGAACCAAAGCCATAAGCTTTGTGAGCATGTGATAGACAAGAATACCTCAAAATCCCAGTGTACGATTTTCGGTGAAAATAACAACTATACCCTTACGAAACTTCGAATGGTGATTTGAGGCACAAAAGGATGTCGGAATGCATTGGAACCAAAGCCATAAGCTTTGTGAGCATGTGATAGGCAAGAATACCTCAAAATCTCAATGTACGATTTTCGGTGAAAATTACAACTATACCCCTACGAAACTTCGAATGGTGATTTGAGGCACCAAACGATGTCGGAATGCATTGAAACCAAAGCCATAAGCTTTGTGAGCATGTGATAGACAAGAATACCTCAAAATTCTAATGTACGATTTTCGGTGAAAATTACAACTATACCCCTACGAAACTTCGAATGATGAGTTGAGGCACCAAACGATGTCGGAATGCATTGGAACCAAAGCTTTAAGCTTTGATAGCATGTGATAGACAAGAATACCTCAATATCCCAATGTACGATTTTCGGTGAAAATTACAACTATACCCCTACGAAACTTCGAATGGTCACTTGAGGCACCAAACAATGTCGGAATGCCTTGGAACCAAAGTCATAAGCTTTGTGAGCATGTGATAGACAAGAATACCTCAAAATTCCAATTTACGATTTTCGGTGAAAATTACAACTATACCCCTATGAAACTTCGAATGGTGATTTGAGGCACCAAACGATGTCGGAATGCATTGGAACCAAAGCCATAAGCTTTGTGAGCATGTGATAGACAAGAATACCTCAAAATCCCAATGTACGATTTTCGGTGAAAATTACAACTATATGATGGAAATCAGCCCATGCAAAACCCTACAAACAAAACGGATCCTTTGATCATGAAAGATGGGCCAATTACAAGAGCACATGCTAAGAAGATCAAGGAAGCCATGATGATCCTTGTAAATGAAGTAAAAGATCAAGTCCAAGAGGCCTCTTCAATGGGCCAAATTATGAATATTATTCAAGTTGGTGGGCTAGAGTTTTAATGAAGGAGTTTTTTTTTTGGTTTAAGGTTCAATTGCATTAAAATAAAGGTAAAACTTGTACAAAAAAGCGCATAAGGGAATGGCCCTTACCGCACCAATGTAGCTATAGTATGCTACTCCAAATTACAAGGAATACCCAAATTGGGTTTATCCTAGTACTAAGTAAATCAACTACCAAGCTATATGCCACAATCCTTTAGCAGTTGATGTGATTTATCATTTATTCACTTCTAAAGGGGTGGTTGTATTCATAGGACCCCGCAACAGGCGATCAGCCATTTTATTCATTTCTTGTTCCATATCATTGCCTTCCAAAAGAGCGAATGGATTACGGTCAACAATCTCTTTCTTCTTCGTTAGTAACTCATTATCCTCTGGCATAATTTTTGTTGGAGAGGCAAGAATCTCATTAACCATACATTCAGCAGTTTCGTTGACCCCTTTCATCTTGTCCTTAGCTTGCTTTCGAGTTACTACCTTTCATGCATCAGAAGTAGCCCTTTGGTCGATTGCGTTATTCTTTTGTACGTATATATGGACTGGTTTTGGTTTTTGTACAGCCTTCTTCACCAATCGGCAATCACCCTCTTTGTGTCCAAATGTGGTGCATAATGTGCACAAGGCTGGTTTCCATTCATATTCAATGAACACCTTTCGCGTCCCATTATACTCACCCGACTCCGATGGTAAGAGCATGAAAACATGATCCTTAAACTTCGAGTGGATATCTACTACAACACAAACACGTGCATAGTCTAACCTTTCCATGGAGGATGTAAATGCATCTGGATATAGGGGTCGTCCAACTGAGCTAGCCACCATACTCAACCCCTCCGAAGTCCAATATTCGGTTGGCAAGTTTCTAAATTTTACCCATATTGGTACTTCTTGGTGATTTCGTTTTTCCAACGACATACCTTCTTTCCAACGCTCAAGAAATAGAGGCTGCCCCGCAAAGAGCCAAGGCCCTCCTTCAAGCACATTCATCATTTGAATCTCAGAATCAAACTTAAAGAAGAAGAAACCGTTGGATGTGGCTTTTACTTCGATCAGTCCACGCCAAATTGACATAGTAAAATTCTTGACAGCCATGAACGAAATTCGCTTGCCTAAAAAGTATCCCACCACCGTATTCTCCCATCGCTTCATACCTATTCGGGCTACATCCCAAGTAAGTTTGACAAAAACATCACCATTGATGATCTCCGGTTTAATGTATTGAAGAGTTTTACGTGTAGAATTAGAGAATGAATGCAACTCATCAGATTTCCCATTTGTACTCACCTTAATATTTCCAAAGTAAATATGCTCCGGATTAGATTCAATGCAAGGAGATGGATTTGAATTCGAATCTGCCATATTTCCATTTTTCTTTGTATTTGCATCCACCAATTCCACCTTAGGCAAGTCATTCACAACCAAATCAGCCAAATTAGGCTTATGGGAAATGCAATCCGCCCCAATGTCTTTATTTGGAAGTAAATCACCTTTCAAATTAGATAAATCAGCCTTGGAAGGAAATAAACCATCCCCTCTATTCACCTTTGGAAAGGAATCCTCTCCCAAATCAGCAAAATCAGCCTTTGATGGAAAGAAATCCACTTGATTTCCTACCTTAGTAGTAGTCATCTTCTTCTTCAAACCTTCAAGTGACTCCTTTAATGGAGGATGGACGAATTTTCCTCCATTTTTACCCCCTTGATTAAGCTTCTCACGACTTAAAATCGGAAAATCAGAAATATTCGAACACAAAGGAGAACCTTGGTCATTTGAACTTGAATTGGGCTCGAAATTCTTAACAAAATTTGACATATCTTCGATCCTAGAACAAACTTCGGACTTGGTACCATTTTTATCTCCAATTTTCATCTTTTCACGTATCAAGATCGGAGATGCAACTAAATTTGCAAATTTAGAATTATTCGGAGGATTTGAATTTGGAGAATCCTTTGAATCCAAATCCAGAACTTTAATGGCCTCTCTATTAGTGCCGTCAACCCTTGAAACCAATTGCAAAAATTCAGGAACATTAAACCCATCACCAAAAGATGGAATACGCTTTGTAATTGTGTCAAAATCTGGTGAAAAACACTGAAATGAAGGCGAATTTGTATGGATTGATGTAGATGATGAAAATAAACCACAACTAGAAGAATAATTTGCCATAAAAATTGTTTAAAAGTTCAAGATAAATCTAAAAAATTCTAGAGAGATGTGAGAGCGTTTTTTCTAGAGAGAGAAACATCTCTTTTCCCCCTACAATTTTGAGTTGGGTTTTGTCACTACTTTTTTCACCAAAGCCTTTTTAATGAAGGAGTTGGGCTTATTTATTACAATCAATAATCCTACAAGAGTTGGTCTTATTTCTTATCCAAAATTAAGGCCCAAGTTGAAGAATATTTTAAGGCCCAAGTTGAATATTTTCGTCCATGTACTCAAGACATATAAAATGGACTCTTTTAGATAATCAAATGTAATGTTTATGCCTTTAAAAGAATCCTAGAACATAGTAGAGGATCATAGAACATAGTAGAGGATCTTTTGACTAGTCTTTAAGTGAATAAATGTGGTCAAAAGTGTCATCAAGATGTTTAGGGTAAATTTGGTTAAAAGTGTCATCATGATGTTTTCAAGCATCTTAAGAGTCTTTTGAAGCCTATAAATAGGCCATGTAAACATTTGTAAACCATCAACAATTTTAAGCATAAAAATTCCTTTGAATTTATTATCTCTTGTGAGAGTATTTTCTTTTGAGAACTTATCAAGATTCTTGAGCAAGATCTTGTGGTGTTCAACATACCGAGGTTCTTGGCTCATCCTATAGCCAACGGGTCGAGGTTTTTAAGCTCTATATAAGATCAAACCAGATTTTCGATTTTGGGGAGATTCTCATCTTATACGTTGGGTTCTTAGATCATTATATCTAATGGGTCCTTCGTCGTATCCACATCAGTTTGGTATCAGAGCAATCTGGTATTGATCTGATTTTTCTTTTATCTTTGTTCTTGTGCAAAAAAAAAAGGAAGAAAAAAAAAATTCGAAAAAAAAAATCAAAAAAAAAAAAAATTCGAAAAAAAAAAGTCATTGTTGAGTTAGTACTACCCTAAAGAATCAATTTCAAGAATTCCTTGTTCCCTACATCTATAGGACTAAGGGATTGTTGAAGGTTTTAGAAATTGTTCAAACTTGATTTTGTTCTCAAAATTTGAGTGGTAAAAGGCTTGAGTGGTGAGTTCATTAGAGAGGAGGTAAAAGCCAAAGAGTGATACACGAGTGGATCGTGAGGTGTCTTTTGAGTGATACATGAGTGACTTGTGAGAAAACAATGTACCATGGAGGAAACACACAATAACCCACAAGAAGCTTTCACACTTCAAGCTATGCAACAACAATTTGCAAGATTGAGTGTAGTTCTTGAAGGCATCACGGATCGGCTAGAGAGATTAGAACAAGCTGCTCCAAGGGAACGTAGAAATCTTAATGTACCCCAACAACGAAGATATGAGGAGTGGGACGAGGAGGAACAAGATGATGATATTGGGGCTGCTCATGAATTTCAAAGGCGAGGAGGTAGAAGAAGGAGAAATGATGAAGTGGATCGAGACTTGGGGAACATCAAAATAAACATCCCTACTTTCCATGGAAGAAGTAATCCAGAAGCCTACTTGGAGTGAGAAAAGAAGGTAGATTTAATTTTTGACTGTCATAATTACTCCGAGGAAAAGAAAGTACGGCTTGCAGCTATCGAGTTCACCGACTATGCTATAGTATGGTGGGATCAGTTAGTTACAAATCGAAGACGATATGGAGAAAGGCCGGTTACTACATGGGCTGAAATGAAGTCAATCATGCGTAAGAGGTTTGTGCCATCTCATTACTTTCGAGAATTATATCAAAAACTTCAATCTATGACTCAGGGCACAAAAAGTGTTGACGACTATTATAAAGAAATGGAGATTGCCATGATTAGAGCAAATGCTGAAGAAGATCGGGAGGCAACAATGGCTCGTTTCCTAAATGGGCTGAAAAGAGAGATTGCTAATATTGTGGAACTTCAACACTATGTAGAGCTTGAAGACATGGTACAGCCATGAAAGTGGAAAGACAACTGAAGAGGGAGGTTCTCTACAAAGGAGTTATCCGCAATGTTTCCAATCTTCAAACAAGATGAAGGAAGGAGCACCCAAGGCTACTTTTGGAAATACATCAAAGTCACAAAATGAGACATCACGAGTCAAGCCTAGCGAGGCTGAAAAAAGAAAAGGTAATATTACTTCATCTTCTCGAAGTCGTGATATTAAATGCTTTCGTTGTCAGGGACATGGGCATATTGCATCTGAGTGCCCAAAAAAAAGAGTAATGATCCTTAGAGACAATGGAGAGATTGAATCTGAAGTTGAAAGTGAAGAAGAGAGTGACGAGGAAGTGGAGAAAGTTAATGCTGAATCGGGAGAACTTTTGGTAGTAAGAAGAGCTCTAAACATGCAAGCAAAGTTTGGAGAGGCGGAACAACAAAGAGAAAACATCTTCCATACAAGATGTTTAGTGCAAAAAAAGGTATGCATGTTGATTATTGATAGTGGGAGTTGTACCAATGTGGCAAGTATGGATATGGTGGATAAACTAAATTTGTCTACAACAAAACATCCTAATCCATATAAGCTTCAATGGCTTAGTGAATGTGGAGAAATTCGAGTTACTAAGCAGGTTTTGGTGCCATTCTCTATTGGGAAATACAACGATGAGGTTCTATGCGATGTGATACCAATGCATGCAAGTCATATTCTTTTGGGAAGGCCATGGCAGTTCGATCGGCGAGTGGTATATGATGGGTACCTTAATCGTTTCACATTGAAGCATAAAAATAACCATCATGCTTATATCTTTAACTCCACAACAAGTTCAAGAAGATCAAATCAAAATGTCTCAAACAAGCAGAGCAAAAGAAGTTGAGGAACAAAATGTGAGCAAAAAAAGGAGTGGAGAAAAAAATAAGAGGGCTGAATTGAGTGTTCCCGAGGGAGAAAAGAAATTAGAAGTAAGTGAGGCCACAAAAATAGTGAATTTTTTTGCTAGATGGAGTGAGTTAAAAAGAGCTTTGATTGAAAAAAAGAGTGTGTTGGTGTTGGTACATAAACAGTCATATTTGAACACTAACGAACTAACATCTTCTTTGCCTATTTATTTTGTATCTCTTTTACAGGAATATGAAGATGTTTTTTCGGACGAAGAACCGAATGGTTTACCACCATTGAGGGGCATTGAACATCAAATTGATTTCATACCTGGTGCAACACTTCCAAACCGACCAGCTTATAGAGCTAATCCCGAGGAAACAAAAGAAATCCAAAGACAAGTGGAGGAGTTGATGACTAAAGGCAAAGTTCGAGAAAGCATGAGTCCATGCGTTGTACCGGTGATTGTAGTCCCAAAGAAGGATGGAACATGGAGAATGTGCACAGATTGTCGCGCCATCAACAAAATCACGGTGAAGTATCGGTACCCTATTCCTAGGTTAGATGATATGCTTGATGAATTGTATGGTGCTTTAATTTTCTCTAAAATTGATTTGAAAAGTGGATATCATCAAATACGAATCAAAGAAGGTGATGAATGGAAAACAGCTTTCAAAACAAAATATGGTTTATATGAGTGGTTGGTAATGCCATTTGGCTTAACTAATGCACCGAGCACTTTCATGAGATTAATGAACCATGTTTTGCGTAACTTCATTGGAAAGTTTGTTGTTGTGTATTTTGACGATATCCTTATCTATAGCAAAAGCATAGAAGAACATCTTGATCATGTGCGAATTGTGTTAGACACCTTAAGAAATGAATCTTTGTATGCCAATCTTAAGAAATGTTCTTTTTGCATGGACAAAGTTGTTTTTCTTGGTTTTGTTGTAAGTGCTAATGGAATTGAAATGGAAAAAGACAAGGTTAATGCTATTCTAGATTGGCCAACTCCTAAAAACATTGTTGAAGTAAGAAGTTTTCATGGTCTCGCTAGTTTCTATCAAAGATTTGTTAGAGACTTTAGTACCATTGCTGCACCACTAAATGAAATTGTGAAAAAAGATGTGATTTCATTGGGGAGAAAAGCAAGAGCATGTATTCAATCTTTTGAAAGAAAAACTCACTACTGCTCCAATTCTTGCATTGCCTAACTTTAACAAAAGTTTTGAACTTGAATGTGATGCATCTGGAGTAGGTATAGGGGCTGTTTTAATGCAGGATGGAAAGCCAATTGCATACTTTAGTGAGAAGTTGAAGGGAGCTCAATTGAACTATCCAACTTATGATAAGGAATTGTACGCTTTGGTAAGAGCATTGGAGACGTGGCAACATTACTTGTGGTCTCGAGAGTTTGTTATCCACACCGATCATGAATCTCTCAAGTACCTCAAAGGGCAAGGTAAGCTTAGTAAGAGGCATGCTAAGTGGGTGGAATTCATTGAATCATTTTCCTATGTGATTAAGTATAAAGAAGGGAAAGAAAATATTGTTGCTGATGCATTATCAAGAAGGCATGCATTAATCACTACATTGAGTTCTAAACTTTTAGGTTTTGAGTCAATTAAAGAACTTTATGCTAACGATTCTGATTTTGCTTCAATTTATTTGGCTTGTGAAAATGGTGCATTCGAAAAGTTCTATAAGCATGAAGGATATTTATTTCGTGAACGTAAACTATGCATTCCTAAATGTTCTATGCGTGAATTGCTTGTTAGAGAAGCCCATGGGGGAGGGCTAATGGGGCACTTTGGAATACATAAAACTTTGAGTGTTTTGAATGATCATTTCTTTTGGCCTAAAATGCGTATTGATGTTGAAAGAATTTGTGAAAGATGCATAACTTGCATGAAAGCTAAATCAAGAGCGCAACCACATGGATTGTACAAACCTTTACCTATACCAAATGAACTTTGGGTAGACATATCCATGGACTTTGTTTTGGGTTTACCAAGAACAAAGAAAGGTAAAGACTCTGTGTTTGTGGTTGTTGATAGATTTTCCAAAATGGCACACTTCATTCCATGTAATAAGACCAATGATGCAACTCATATTGCTGATTTATTCTTTAAGGAAATTGTTCGTTTGCATGGAGTACCAAGGACTATAGTGAGTGATAGAGATGCCAAATTTTTGAGTCACTTTTGGCGTGTTTTGTTGAGTAAATTAGGAACTAAACTTCTATTTTCTACTACATTTCACCCCCAAACAGATGGACAAACTGAAGTTGTCAATAGAACATTGTCTCAATTGCTTAGAATTTTAATTCAAAAGAACTTGAAAAATTGGGAAGATTGTTTGTCCTTCGCTGAATTTGCATATAATAGAAGTGTCCATTCTGCCACTAATCACTCTCCATTTGAAGTTGTATATGGTTTTAATCCACTAAGTCCACTTGATCTTATTCCAATACCTATCGACGAACGTGCAAGCCTTGATGGAAAAGCGAAAGCTGAGATGATTAAGAAATTGCATGAAAATGTGACACTCAACATTGAAAAGAGAACTGAGCAGTACGTCAAGCAAGCTAACAAAGGTCGTAAACAAGTCATATTTGAGCCCGGAGATTGGGTTTGCTTACACTTGAGAGAGGAGAGATTTTCAGGCAAGAGAAAGTCAAAATTGCAACCACGAGGAGATGGACCATTTCAAGTGATTGCACGAATCAATGACAATGTCTATAAACTAGACCTTCCAGGTGAGTATAGCGTAAGTGCAACTTTCAATGTTACTGATCTTTCTCCTTATTTTGGTGATACATATAGATTCGAGGACGAATCCTTTTGAAGAGGAAGGGAATGATGGAAATCAGCCCATGTAAAACCCTACAAACAAAACGGATCCTTTGATCATGAAAGATGGGCCAATTACAAGAGCACGTGCTAAGAAGATCAAGGAAGCCATGATGATCCTTGTAAATGAAGTAAAAGATCAAGTCCAAGAGGCCTCTTCAATGGGCCAAATTATGAATATTATTCAAGTTGGTGGGCTAGAGTTTTAATGAAGGAGTTGGGCTTATTTATTACAATCAATAATCCTACAAGAGTTGGGCTTATTTCTTATCCAAAATTAAGGCCCAAGTTGAAGAATATTTTAAGGCCCAAGTTGAATATTTTCGTCCATGTACTCAAGACATATAAAATGGACTCCTTTAGATAATCAAATGTAATGTTTATGCCTTTAAAAGAATCCTAGAACATAGTAGAGGATCATAGAACATAGTAGAGGATCTTTTGACTAGTCTTTAAGTGAATAAATGTGGTCAAAAGTGTCATCAAGATGCTTAGGGTAAATTTGGTTAAAAGTGTCATCAAGATGTTTTCAAGCATCTTAAGAGTCATTTGAAGCCTATAAATAGGCCATGTAAACATTTGTAAACCATCAACAATTTTAAGCATAAAAATTCCTTTGAATTTATTATCTCTTGTGAGAGTATTTTCTTTTGAGAACTTATCAAGATTCTTGAGCAAAATCTTGTGGCGTTCAACATACCGAGGTTCTTGGCTCATCCTGTAGCCAACGGGTCGAGGTTTTTAAGCTCTATATAAGATCAAACCTGATTTTCGATTTTGGGGAGATTCTCATCTTATACGTTGGGTTCTTAGATCATTATATCTAATGGGTCCTTCGTCGTATCCACATCACTATACCCCTACGAAACTTCGAATGGTGATTTGAGGCACCAAACGATGTCGGAATGCATTGGAACCAAAGCCATAAGCTGTGTGAGCTTGTGATAGACAAGAATACCTCAAAATCCGAATGTACGATTTCCGGTGAAAATTACAACTATACCCCTACGAAACTTCGAATGGTGACTTGAGGCACCAAACGATGTCGGAATGCATTGGAACCAAAGCCTTAAGCTTTGATAGCATGTGATAGACAAGAATACCTCAAAATCCCAATGTACGATTTTCTGTGAAAATTACAACTATACCCCTACGAAACTTCGAATGGTGATTTGAGGCACCAAACGATGTCGGAATGCATTGGCACCAAAGCCATAAGCTTTGTGAGCATGTGATAGACAAAAATACCTCAAAATCCCAATGTACGATTTTCGGTGAAAATTACAACTATACCCCTACGAAACTTCGAATGGTGATTTGAGGCACCAAACGATGTCGGAATGCATTGGAACCAAAGCCATAAGCTTTGTGAGCATGTGATAGACAAGAATACCTCAAAACCCTAGTGTACGATTTTCGGTAAAAATTACAACGATACCCCTACGAACTTCGAATGGTGACTTGAGGCACCAAACGATGTCGGAATGCATTGGAACCAAAGCCATAAGCTTTGTGAGCATGTGAAAGACAAGAATACCTCAAAATCCAATGTACGATTTTCGGTGAAAATTACAATTATACCCCTACGAAACTTCGAATGGTGATTTGAGGCACCAAACGATGTCGGAATGCATTGGAAACAAAGCCATAAGCTTTGATAGCATGTGATAGACAAGAATACCTCAAAATCCCAATGTACGATTTTTGGTGAAAATTACAACTATACCCCTACGAAACTTCGAATGGTGACTTGAGGCACCAAACGATGTCGGAATGCATTGGAACCAAAGCCTTAAGCTTTGATAGCATGTGATAGACAAGAATACCTCAATATCCCAATGTACGATTTTCTGTGAATATTACAACTATACCCCTACGAAACTTCGAATGGTGATTTGAGGCACCAAACGATGTCGGAATGCATAGGAACCAAAGCCATAAGCTTTGTGAGCATGTGATAGACAAGAATACCTCAAAATCCCAATGTACGATTTTCGGTGAAAATTACAACTATACCCCTACGAAACTTCGAATGGTGAATTGAGGCACCAAACGATGTCGGAAAGCATTGGAACCAAAGCAATAAGCGTTGTGAGCATGTGATAGACAAGAATACCTCAAAATCCCAATGTACGATTTTTGGTGAAAATTACAACTATACCCCTACGAAACTTCGAATGGTGACTTGAGGCACCAAACGATGTCGGAATGCATTGGAACCAAAGCCTTAAGCTTTGATAGCATGTGATAGACAAGAATACCTCAATATCCCAATGTACGATTTTCTGTGAAAATTACAACTATACCCCTACGAAACTTCGAATGGTGATTTGAGGCACCAAACGATGTTGGAATGCATAGGAACCAAAGCCATAAGCTTTGTGAGCATGTGATAGACAAGAATACCTCAAAATTCCAATGTACGATTTTTGGTGAAAATTACAACTATACCCCTACGAAACTTCGAATGGTGACTTGAGGCACCAAACGATGTCGGAATGCATTGGAACCAAAGCCTTAAGCTTTGATAGCATGTGATAGACAAGAATACCTCAATATCCCAATGTACGATTTTCTGTGAAAATTACAACTATACCCCTACGAAATTTCGAATGGTGACTTGAGGCACCAAACGATGTCGGAATGCATTGGAACCAAAGCCATAAGCTTTGTGAGCATCTGATAGACAAGAATACCTCAAAATCCCAATGTACGATTTTCGCTGAAAATTACAACTATACCCCTACGAAACTTCGAATGGTGACTTGAGGCACCAAACGATGTCGGAATGCATTGGAACCAAAGCCATAAGCTTTGTGAGCATGTGATAGACAAGAATACCTCAATATCCCAATGTACGATTTTCTGTGAAAATTACAACTATACCCCTACGAAACTTCGAATGGTGATTTGAGGCACCAAACGATGTCGGAATGCATAGGAACCAAAGCCATAAGCTTTGTGAGCATGTGATAGACAAGAATACCTCAAAATCCCAATGTACGATTTTCGATGAAAATTACAACTATACCCCTACGAAACTTCGAATGGTGATTTGAGGCACCAAACGATGTCGGAAAGCATTGGAACCAAAGCAATAAGCGTTGTGAGCATGTGATAGACAAGAATAACTCAAAATCCCAATGTACGATTTTCGGTGAAAATTACAACTATACCCCTACGAAACTTCGAATGGTAACTTGAGGCACCAAACGATGTCGGAATGCATTGGAACCAAAGCCTTAAGCTTTGATAGCATGTGATAGACAAGAATACCTCAATATCCCAATGTACGATTTTCTGTGAAAATTACAACTATACCCCTACGAAACTTCGAATGGTGACTTGAGGCACCAAACGATGTCGGAATGCATTGGAACCAAAGCCATAAGCTTTGTGAGCATGTGATAGACAAGAATACCTCAATATCCCAATGTACGATTTTCTGTGAAAATTACAACTATACCCCTACGAAACTTCGAATGGTGACTTGAGGCACCAAACGATGTCGGAATGCATTGGAACCAAAGCCATAAGCTTTGTGAGCATGTGATAGACAAGAATACCTCAAAATCCCAATGTACGATTTTCGGTGAAAATTACAACTATACCCCTACGAAACTTCGAATGGTGATTTGAGGCACCAAACGATGTCGGAATGCATTGGAACCAAAGCCTTAAGCTTTGTGAGCATGTGATAGACAAGAATACCTCAAAATCCCAATGTACGATTTTCTGTGAAAATTACAACTATACCCCTACGAAAGTTCGAATGGTGATTTCAGGCACCAAACGATGTCGGAATGCAATGGAACCAAAGCCATAAGCTTTGTGAGCATGTGAAAGACAAGAATACCTCAAAATCTCAATGTACGATTTTCGGTGAAAATTACAATTATACCCCTACGAAACTTCGAATGGTGATTTGAGGCACCAAACGATGTCGGAAAGCATTGGAACCAAAGCAATAAGCGTTGTGAGCATGTGATAGACAAGAATACCTGAAAATCCCAATGTACGATTTTCGGTGAAAATTACAACTATACCCCTACGAAACTTCGAATGGTGACTTGAGGCACCAAACGATGTCGGAATGCATTGGAACCAAAGCCTTAAGCTTTGATAGCATGTGATAGACAAGAATACCTCAATATCCCAATGTACGATTTTCTGTGAAAATTACAACTATACCACTACGAAACTTCGAATGGTGACTTGAGGCACCAAACGATGTCGGAATGCATTGGAACCAAAGCCATAAGCTTTGTGAGCATGTGATAGACAAGAATACCTGAAAATCCCAACGTACGATTTTCGGTAAAAATTACAACTATACCCCTACGAAACATTGAATGGTGACTTGAGGCACCAAACGATGTCGGAATGTATTGGAACCAAAGCCATAAGCTTTGTGAGCATGTGATAGACAAGAATACCTCAAAATACCAATGTACGATTTTCGGTGAAAATTACAACTATACCCCTACGAAACTTCGAATGGTGATTTGAGGCACCAAACGATGTCGGAATGCATTGGAACCAAAGTCATAAGCTTTGTGAGCATGTGATAGACAAGAATACCTGAAAATCCCGATGTACGATTTTCGGTGAAAATTACAACTATACCCCTACGAAACTTCGAATGGTGACTTGAGGCACCAAACGATGTCGGAATGCATTGGAACCAATGCCATAAGCTTTGTGAGCATGTGATAGACAAGAATACCTCAAAATTCCAATGTACAATTTTCGGTGAAAATTACAACTATACCCCTACGAAACTTCGAATGGTGATTTGAGTCACCAAATGATGTCGGAATGCATTGGAACCAAAGCCATAAGCTTTGTGAGCATGTGATAGACAAGAATACCTCGATGTCGGAATGCATTGGAACCAAAGCCATAAGCTTTGTGAGCATGTGATAGACAAGAATACCTCAAAATCCCAATGTACGATTTTCGGTGAAAATTACAACTATACCCCTACGAAACTTCGAATGGTGATTTGAGGCAACAAACGATGTCGGAATGCATTGGAACCAAAGCCATAAGCTTTGTGAGCATGTGATAGACAAGAATACCTCAAAACCCCAATGTACGATTTTCGGTGAAATTTACAAGTATACCCCTACGAAAGTTCGAATGGTGATTTGAGGCACCAAACGATGTCGGAATGCAATGGAACCAAAAGCCATAAGCTTTGTGAGCATGTGATAGACAAGAATACCTCAAAACTCCAATGTACGATTTTCGGTGAAAATTACATATATACCCCTACGAAACTTCGAATGGTGATTTGAGGCATCAAACGATGTCGGAATGCATTGGAACCAAAGCCTTAAGCTTTGTGACATGATAGACAAGAATACCTCAAAATACCACTGTACGATTTTTGGTGAAAATTACAACTATACCCCTACGAAACATTGAATGGTGATTTGAGGCACCAAACGATGTCGGAATGCATTGGAACCAAAGCCATAAGCTTTGTGAGCATGTGATAGACAAGAATACCTCAAAATGCCAATGTACGATTTTCGGTGAAAATTACAACTATACCCCCTACGAAACTTCGAATGGTGATTTGAGGCACCAAACGATGTCGGAATGCATTGGAACTAAAGTCATAAGCTTTGTGAGCATGTGATAGACAAGAATACCTGAAAATCCCGATGTACGATTTTCGGTGAAAATTACAACTATACCCCTACGAAATTTCGAATGGTGACTTGAGGCACCAAACGATGTCGGAATGCATTGGAACCAAAGCCATAAGCTTTGTGAGCATGTGATAGACAAGAATACCTTAAAACCCCAATGTACGATTTTCGGTGAAAATTACAAGTATACCCCTACGAAAGTTCGAATGGTGATTTGAGGCACTAAACGATGTCGGAATGCATTGGAACCAAAGCCATAAGCTTTGTGAGCATGTGATAGACAAGAATACCTCAAAATCCCAGTGTACGATTTTCGGTGAAAATTACAACTATACCCCTACGAAAGTTCGAATGGTGATTTGAGGCACCAAACGATGTCGGAATGCATTGGAACCAAAGCCATAAGCTTTGTGAGCATGTGAAAGACAAGAATACCTCAAAATCTCAATGTACGATTTTCGGTGAATATTACAACTATACCCCTACGAAAGTTCGAATGGTGATTTCAGGCACCAAACGATGTCGGAATGCAATGGAACCAAAGCCATAAGCTTTGTGAGCATGTGAAAGACAAGAATACCTCAAAATCTCAATGTACGATTTTCGGTGAAAATTACAATTATACCCCTACGAAACTTCGAATGGTGATTTGAGGCACCAAACGATGTCGGAAAGCATTGGAACCAAAGCAATAAGCGTTGTGAGCATGTGATAGACAAGAATACCTGAAAATCCCAATGTACGATTTTCGGTGAAAATTACAACTATACCCCTACGAAACTTCGAATGGTGACTTGAGGCACCAAACGATGTCGGAATGCATTGGAACCAAAGCCTTAAGCTTTGATAGCATGTGATAGACAAGAATACCTCAATATCCCAATGTACGATTTTCTGTGAAAATTACAACTATACCACTACGAAACTTCGAATGGTGACTTGAGGCACCAAACGATGTCGGAATGCATTGGAACCAAAGCCATAAGCTTTGTGAGCATGTGATAGACAAGAATACCTGAAAATCCCAACGTACGATTTTCGGTAAAAATTACAACTATACCCCTACGAAACTTCGAATGGTGATTTGAGGCACCAAACGATGTCGGAATGCATTGGAACCAAAGTCATAAGCTTTGTGAGCATGTGATAGACAAGAATACCTGAAAATCCCGATGTACGATTTTCGGTGAAAATTACAACTATACCCCTACGAAACTTCGAATGGTGACTTGAGGCACCAAACGATGTCGGAATGCATTGGAACCAATGCCATAAGCTTTGTGAGCATGTGATAGACAAGAATACCTCAAAATTCCAATGTACGATTTTTGGTGAAAATTACAACTATACCCCTACGAAACTTCGAATGGTGATTTGAGGCACCAAATGATGTCGGAATGCATTGGAACCAAAGCCATAAGCTTTGTGAGCATGTGATAGACAAGAATACCTCGATGTCGGAATGCATTGGAATCAAAGCCATAAGCTTTGTGAGCATGTGATAGACAAGAATACCTCAAAATCCCAATGTACGATTTTCGGTGAAAATTACAACTATACCCCTACGAAACTTCGAATGGTGATTTGAGGCAACAAACGATGTCGGAATGCATTGGAACCAAAGCCATAAGCTTTGTGAGCATGTGATAGACAAGAATACCTCAAAACCCCAATGTACGATTTTCGGTGAAATTTACAAGTATACCCCTACGAAAGTTCGAATGGTGATTTGAGGCACCAAACGATGTCGGAATGCAATGGAACCAAAAGCCATAAGCTTTGTGAGCATGTGATAGACAAGAATACCTCAAAACTCCAATGTACGATTTTCGGTGAAAATTACATATATACCCCTACGAAACTTCGAATGGTGATTTGAGGCATCAAACGATGTCGGAATGCATTGGAACCAAAGCCTTAAGCTTTGTGACATGATAGACAAGAATACCTCAAAATACCACTGTACGATTTTTGGTGAAAATTACAACTATACCCCTACGAAACATTGAATGGTGTTTTGAGGCACCAAACGATGTCGGAATGCATTGGAACCAAAGCCATAAGCTTTGTGAGCATGTGATAGACAAGAATACCTCAAAATGCCAATGTACGATTTTCGGTGAAAATTACAACTATACCCCTACGAAACTTCGAATGGTGATTTGAGGCACCAAACGATGTCGGAATGCATTGGAACTAAAGTCATAAGCTTTGTGAGCATGTGATAGACAAGAATACCTGAAAATCCCGATGTACGATTTTCGGTGAAAATTACAACTATACCCCTACGAAACTTCGAATGGTGACTTGAGGCACCAAACGATGTCGGAATGCATTGGAACCAAAGCCATAAGCTTTGTGAGCATGTGATAGACAAGAATACCTTAAAACCCCAATGTACGATTTTCGGTGAAAATTACAAGTATACCCCTACGAAAGTTCGAATGGTGATTTGAGGCACTAAACGATGTCGGAATGCATTGGAACCAAAGCCATAAGCTTTGTGAGCATGTGATAGACAAGAATACCTCAAAATCCCAGTGTACGATTTTCGGTGAAAATTACAACTATACCCCTACGAAAGTTCGAATGGTGATTTGAGGCACCAAACGATGTCGGAATGCATTGGAACCAAAGCCATAAGCTTTGTGAGCATGTGAAAGACAAGAATACCTCAAAATCTCAATGTACGATTTTCGGTGAAAATTACAACTATGCCCCTACGAAACTTCGAATGGTGATTTGAGGCACCAAACGATGTCGGAATGCATTAGAACCAAAGCAATAAGCTTTGTGAGCATGTGATAGACAAGAATACCTCAAAATCCCAATGTACGATTTTCGGTGAAAATTACAACTATACCCCTACGAAACTTCGAATGGTGATTTGAGGCACCAAACGATGTCGGAATGCATTGGAACCAAAGCCATAAGCTTTGTGAGCATGTGATAGACAAGAATACCTCGAAATCCCAATGTACGATTTTTGGTGAAAATTACAACTATACCCCTACGAAACTTCGAATGGTGACTTGAGGCACCAAACGATGTCGGAATGAATTGGAACCAAAGCCTTAAGCTTTGATAGCATGTGATAGACAAGAATACCTCAATATCCCAATGTACGATTTTCTGTGAAAATTACAACTATACCCCTACGAAACTTCGAATGGTGACTTGAGGCACCAAACGATGTCGGAATGCATTGGAACAAAAGCCATAAGCTTTGTGAGCATGTGATAGACAAGAATACCTGAAAATCCCAACGTACGATTTTCGGTAAAAATTACAACTATACCCCTACGAAACATTGAATGGTGATTTGAGGCACCAAACGATGTCGGAATGCATTGGAACCAAAGCCATAAGCTTTGTGAGCATGTGATAGACAAGAATACCTCAAAATGCCAATGTACGATTTTCGGTGAAAATTACAACTATACCCCTACGAAACTTCGAATGGTGATTTGAGGCACCAAACGATGTCGGAATGCATTGGAACCAAAGTCATAAGCTTTGTGAGCATGTGATAGACAAGAATACCTCAAAATGCCAATGTACGATTTTCGGTGAAAATTACAACTATACCCCTACGAAACTTCGAATGGTGACTTGAGGCACCAAACGATGTCGGAATGCATTGGAACCAATGCCATAAGCTTTGTGAGCATGTGATAGACAAGAATACCTCAAAATTCCAATGTACGATTTTCGGTGAAAATTACAACTATACCCCTACGAAACTTCGAATGGTGATTTGAGGCACCAAACGATGTCGGAATGCATTGGAACCAAAGCCATAAGCTTTGTGAGCATGTGATAGACAAGAATACCTCGATGTCGGAATGCATTGGAACCAAAGCCATAAGCTTTGTGAGCATGTGATAGACAAGAATACCTCAAAATCCCAATGTACGATTTTCGGTGAAAATTACAACTATACCCCTACGAAACTTCGAATGGTGATTTGAGGCAACAAACGATGTCGGAATGCATTGGAACCAAAGCCATAAGCTTTGTGAGCATGTGATAGACAAGAATACCTCAAAACCCCAATGTACGATTTTCGGTGAAAATTACAAGTATACCCCTACGAAAGTTCGAATGGTGATTTGAGGCACCAAACGATGTCGGAATGCATTGGAACCAAAGCCATAAACTTTGTGAGCATGTGATAGACAAGAATACCTCAAAACCCCTTTGTACGATTTTCGATGAAAATTACATATATACCCCTACGAAGCTTCGAATGGTGATTTGAGGCATCAAACGATGTCGGAATGCATTGGAGCCAAAGCCATAAGCTTTGTGAGCATGTGATAGACAAGAATACCTCAAAACCCCAATGTACGATTTTCGGTGAAATTTACAAGTATACCCCTACGAAAGTTCGAATGGTGATTTGAGGCACCAAACGATGTCGGAATGCATTGGAACCAAAAGCCATAAGCTTTGTGAGCATGTGATAGACAAGAATACCTCAAAACTCCAATGTACGATTTTCGGTGAAAATTACATATATACCCCTACGAAACTTCGAATGGTGATTTGAGGCATCAAACGATGTCGGAATGCATTGGAACCAAAGCCTTAAGCTTTGTGAGCATGTGATAGACAAGAATACCTCAAAATACCACTGTACGATTTTTGGTGAAAATTACAACTATACCCCTACGAAACTTCGAATGGTGACTTGAGGCACCAAACGATGTCGGAATGCATTGGAACCAAAGCCATAAACTTTGTGAGCATGTGATAGACAAGAATACCTCAAAATCCCAATGTACGATTTTCGGTGAAAATTACAACTATACCCCTACGAAACATCGAATGGTGACTTGAGGCACCAAACGATGTCGGAATGCATTGGAACCAAAGCCATAAGCTTTGTGAGCATGTGATAGACAAGAATACCTCAAAATCCCAATGTACGATTTTCGGTGAAAATTACAACTATACCCCTACGAAACATCGAATGGTGACTTGAGGCACCAAACGATGTCGGAATGCATTGGAACCAAAGCCATAAGCTTTGGGAGCATGTGATAGACGAGAATACATCAAAACCCTAATGTACGATTTTCGGTGAAAATTACAAGAATACCCCTACGGAATTTCGAATGGTGATTTGAGGCAGCAAACGATGTCGGAATGCATTAGAACCAAAGCCATAAGCTTTGTGAGCATGTGATAGACAAGAATACCACAAAACCCCAATGTACGATTTTCGGTAAAAATTACAAGTATACTATCCCTACGAAAGTTCGAATGTTGATTTGAGGCAGCAAACGATGTCGGAATGCATTGGAACCAAAGCCATAAGCTTTGTGAGCATGTGATAGACAAGAATACCTCAAAATCCCAATGTACGATTTTTGGTGAAAATTACAACTATACCCCTACGAAACTTCGAATGGTGATTTGAGGCACCAAACGATGTCGGAATGCATTAGAACCAAAGCAATAAGCTTTGTGAGCATGTGATAGACAAGAATACCTCAAAATCCCAATGTACGATTTTCGGTGAAAATTACAACTATACCCCTACGAAACTTCGAATGGTGACTTGAGGCACCAAACGATGTCGGAATGCATTGGAACCAATGCCATAAGCTTTGTGAGCATGTGATAGACAAGAATACCTCAAAATTCCAATGTACGATTTTCGGTGAAAATTACAACTATACCCCTACGAAACTTCGAATGGTGATTTGAGGCACCAAACGATGTCGGAATGCATTGGAACCAAAGCCATAAGCTTTGTGAGCATGTGATAGACAAGAATACCTCGATGTCGGAATGCATTGGAACCAAAGCCATAAGCTTTGTGAGCATGTGATAGACAAGAATACCTCAAAATCCCAATGTACGATTTTCGGTGAAAATTACAACTATACCCCTACGAAACTTCGAATGGTGATTTGAGGCAACAAACGATGTCGGAATGCATTGGAACCAAAGCCATAAGCTTTGTGAGCATGTGATAGACAAGAATACCTCAAAACCCCAATGTACGATTTTCGGTGAAAATTACAAGTATACCCCTACGAAAGTTCGAATGGTGATTTGAGGCACCAAACGATGTCGGAAAGCATTGGAACCAAAGCCATAAACTTTGTGAGCATGTGATAGACAAGAATACCTCAAAACTCCAATGTACGATTTTCGGTGAAATTTACAAGTATACCCCTACGAAAGTTCGAATGGTGATTTGAGGCACCAAACGATGTCGGAATGCATTGGAACCAAAAGCCATAAGCTTTGTGAGCATGTGATAGACAAGAATACCTCAAAATACCACTGTACGATTTTTGGTGAAAATTACAACTATACCCCTACGAAACTTCGAATGGTGACTTGAGGCACCAAACGATGTCGGAATGCATTGGAACCAAAGCCATAAACTTTGTGAGCATGTGATAGACAAGAATACCTCAAAACCCCAATGTACGATTTTCGGTGAAAATTACAAGTATACCCCTACGAAACTTCGAATGGTGATTTGAGGCAACAAACGATGTCGGAATGCATTGGAACCAAAGCCATAAGCTTTGTGAGCATGTGATAGACAAGAATACCTCAAAACCCCAATGTACGATTTTCGGTGAAAATTACAAGTATACCCCTACGAAAGTTCGAATGGTGATTTGAGGCACCAAACGATGTCGGAATGCATTGGAACCAAAAGCCATAAGCTTTGTGAGCATGTGATAGACAAGAATACCTCAAAACTCCAATGTACGATTTTCGGTGAAAATTACATATATACCCCTACGAAACTTCGAATGGTGATTTGAGGCATCAAACGATGTCGGAATGCATTGGAACCAAAGCCTTAAGCTTTGTGAGCATGTGATAGACAAGAATACCTCAAAATACCACTGTACGATTTTTGGTGAAAATTACAACTATACCCCTACGAAACTTCGAATGGTGACTTGAGGCACCAAACGATGTCGGAATGCATTGGAACCAAAGCCATAAACTTTGTGAGCATGTGATAGACAAGAATACCTCAAAATCCCAATGTACGATTTTCGGTGAAAATTACAACTATACCCCTACGAAACATCGAATGGTGACTTGATGCACCAAACGATGTCGGAATGCATTGGAACCAAAGCCATAAGCTTTGTGAGCATGTGATAGACAAGAATACCTCAAAATCCCAATGTACGATTTTCGGTGAAAATTACAACTATACCCCTACGAAACATCGAATGGTGACTTGAGGCACCAAACGATGTCGGAATGCATTGGAACCAAAGCCATAAGCTTTGGGAGCATGTGATAGACGAGAATACATCAAAACCCTAATGTACGATTTTCGGTGAAAATTACAAGAATACCCCTACGGAACTTCGAATGGTGATTTGAGGCAGCAAACGATGTCGGAATGCATTAGAACCAAAGACATAAGCTTTGTGAGCATGTGATAGACAAGAATACCACAAAACCCCAATGTACGATTTTCGGTAAAAATTACAAGTATACTATCCCTACGAAAGTTCGAATGTTGATTTGAGGCAGCAAACGATGTCGGAATGCATTGGAACCAAAGCCATAAGCTTTGTGAGCATGTGATAGACAAGAATACCTCAAAATCCCAATGTACGATTTTCGGTGAAAATTACAACTATACCCCTACGAAACTTCGAATGGTGATTTGAGGCACCAAACGATGTCGGAATGCATTGGAACCAAAGCCATAAGCTTTGTGAGCATGTGATAGACAAGAATACCTAAAAATCCAAAGTACGATTTTTGGTGAAAATTACAACTATACCCCTATGAAACTTCGAATGGTGATTTGAGGCACCAAACGATGTCGGAATGCATTGGAACCAAAGCCATAAGCTTTGTGAGCATGTGATAGAAAAGAATACCTCAAAACCCCAATGTACAATTTTCGATAAAAATTACAACTATACCCCTACGAAACTTCGAATGGTTATTTGAGGCACCAAACGATGTCGGAATGCATTGGAACCAAAGCCATAAGCTTTGTGAGCATGTGATTGAAAAGAATACCTCAAAACCCCAATGTACGATTTTCGATAAAAATTACAACTATACCCCTACGAAACTTCGAATGGTTATTTGAGGCACCAAACGATGTCGGAATGCATTGGAACCAAAGCCATAAGCTTTGTGAGCATGTGATTGACAAGAATACCTCAAAATCCCAATGTTCGATTTTCGGTAAAAATTACAACTATACCCCTACGAAACTTCGAATGGTGATTTGAGGTACCAAACAATGTCGGAATGCATTGGAACCAAAGCCATAAGATTTGTGAGCATGTGATAGACAAGAATACCTCAAAATCCCAATGTACGATTTTCGGTGAAAATTAGAACTATACCTCTACGAAACTTCGAATGATGACTTGAGGCACCAAACGATGTCGGAATGCATTGGAACCAAAGCCATAAGCTTTGATAGCATGTGATAGACAAGAATACCACAAAATCCTAATGTACGATTTTTTGTGAAAATTACAACTATACCCCTACGAAACTTCGAACGGTGATTTGAGGCACCAAACGATGTCGGAATGCATTGGAAACAAAGCCATAAGCTTTGTGAGCATGTGATAGACAATAATACCTCAAAATCACAATGTACGATTTTCGGTGAAAATTACAACTATACCCCTACGAAACTTCGAATGGTGATTTGAGGCACCAAACGATGTCGGAATGCATTGGAAACAAAGCCATAAGCTTTGTGAGCATGTGATAGACAAGAATACCTCAAAATCCCAATATACGATTTTCGGTGAAAATTACAACTATACCCCTACGAAACTTCGAATGGTGACTTGAGGCACCAAACGATGTTGGAATGCATTGGAACCAAAGCCATAAGCTTTGATAGCATGTGATAGACAAGAATACCACAAAATCCCAATGTACGATTTTCTGTGAAAATTACAACTATACCCCTACGAAACTTCGAATGGTGATTTGAGGCACCAAACGATGTCGGAATGCATTGGAACCAAAGCCATAAGCTTTGTGAGCATGTGACAGACAAGAATACCTCAAAATCCCAATGTACGATTTCCGGTAAAAATTACAACTATACCCTTACGAAACTTCGAATGGTGATTTGAGACACCAAACGATGTCGGAATGCATTGGAACCAAAGCGATAAGCTTTGTGAGCATGTGATAGACAAGAATACTTCAAAATCTCAATGTACGATTTTCGGTGAAAATTACAACTATACCCCTACGAAACTTCGAATGGTGATTTGAGGCACCAAACGATGTCGGAATGCATTGGAACCAAAGCGATAAGCTTTGTGAGCATGTGATAGACAATAATACCTCAAAATCACAATGTACGATTTTCGGTGAAAATTACAACTATACCCCTACGAAACTTCGAATGGTGATTTGAGGCACCAAACGATGTCGGAATGCATTGGAAACAAAGCCATAAGCTTTGTGAGCATGTGATAGACAAGAATACCTCAAAATCCCAATATACGATTTTCGGTGAAAATTACAACTATACCCCTACGAAACTTCGAATGGTGACTTGAGGCACCAAACGATGTTGGAATGCATTGAAACCAAAGCCATAAGCTTTGATAGCATGTGATAGACAAGAATACCACAAAATCCCAATGTACGATTTTCTGTGAAAATTACAACTATACCCCTACGAAACTTCGAATGGTGACTTGAGGCACCAAACGATGTCGGAATGAATTGGAACCAAAGCCTTAAGCTTTGATAGCATGTGATAGACAAGAATACCTCAATATCCCAATTTACGATTTTCTGTGAAAATTACAACTATACCCCTACGAAACTTCGAATGGTGATTTGAGACACCAAACGATGTCGGAATGCATTGGAACCAAAGCGATAAGCTTTGTGAGCATGTGATAGACAAGAATACTTCAAAATCTCAATGTACGATTTTCGGTGAAAATTACAACTATACCCCTACGAAACTTCGAATGGTGATTTGAGGCACCAAACGATGTCGGAATGCATTGGAACCAAAGCGATAAGCTTTGTGAGCATGTGATAGACAATAATACCTCAAAATCACAATGTACGATTTTCGGTGAAAATTACAACTATACCCCTACGAAACTTCGAATGGTGATTTGAGGCACCAAACGATGTCGGAATGCATTGGAAACAAAGCCATAAGCTTTGTGAGCATGTGATAGACAAGAATACCTCAAAATCCCAATATACGATTTTCGGTGAAAATTACAACTATACCCCTACGAAACTTCGAATGGTGACTTGAGGCACCAAACGATGTCGGAATGCATTGGAACCAATGCCATAAGCTTTGTGAGCATGTGATAGACAAGAATACCTCAAAATTCCAATGTACGATTTTCGGTGAAAATTACAACTATACCCCTACGAAACTTCGAATGGTGATTTGAGGCACCAAACGATGTCGGAATGCATTGGAACCAAAGCCATAAGCTTTGTGAGCATGTGATAGACAAGAATACCTCGATGTCGGAATGCATTGGAACCAAAGCCATAAGCTTTGTGAGCATGTGATAGACAAGAATACCTCAAAATCCCAATGTACGATTTTCGGTGAAAATTACAACTATACCCCTACGAAACTTCGAATGGTGATTTGAGGCAACAAACGATGTCGGAATGCATTGGAACCAAAGCCATAAGCTTTGTGAGCATGTGATAGACAAGAATACCTCAAAACCCCAATGTACGATTTTCGGTGAAAATTACAAGTATACCCCTACGAAAGTTCGAATGGTGATTTGAGGCAACAAACGATGTCGGAATGCATTGGAACCAAAGCCATAAGCTTTGTGAGCATGTGATAGACAAGAATACCTCAAAACCCCAATGTACGATTTTCGGTGAAAATTACAAGTATACCCCTACGAAAGTTCGAATGGTGATTTGAGGCACCAAACGATGTCGGAAAGCATTGGAACCAAAGCCATAAACTTTGTGAGCATGTGATAGACAAGAATACCTCAAAACTCCAATGTACGATTTTCGGTGAAATTTACAAGTATACCCCTACGAAACTTCGAATGGTGATTTGAGGCAACAAACGATGTCGGAATGCATTGGAACCAAAGCCATAAGCTTTGTGAGCATGTGATAGACAAGAATACCTCAAAACCCCAATGTACGATTTTCGGTGAAAATTACAAGTATACCCCTACGAAAGTTCGAATGGTGATTTGAGGCACCAAACGATGTCGGAATGCATTGGAACCAAAAGCCATAAGCTTTGTGAGCATGTGATAGACAAGAATACCTCAAAACTCCAATGTACGATTTTCGGTGAAAATTACATATATACCCCTACGAAACTTCGAATGGTGATTTGAGGCATCAAACGATGTCGGAATGCATTGGAACCAAAGCCTTAAGCTTTGTGAGCATGTGATAGACAAGAATACCTCAAAATACCACTGTACGATTTTTGGTGAAAATTACAACTATACCCCTACGAAACTTCGAATGGTGACTTGAGGCACCAAACGATGTCGGAATGCATTGGAACCAAAGCCATAAACTTTGTGAGCATGTGATAGACAAGAATACCTCAAAATCCCAATGTACGATTTTCGGTGAAAATTACAACTATACCCCTACGAAACATCGAATGGTGACTTGATGCACCAAACGATGTCGGAATGCATTGGAACCAAAGCCATAAGCTTTGTGAGCATGTGATAGACAAGAATACCTCAAAATCCCAATGTACGATTTTCGGTGAAAATTACAACTATACCCCTACGAAACATCGAATGGTGACTTGAGGCACCAAACGATGTCGGAATGCATTGGAACCAAAGCCATAAGCTTTGGGAGCATGTGATAGACGAGAATACATCAAAACCCTAATGTACGATTTTCGGTGAAAATTACAAGAATACCCCTACGGAACTTCGAATGGTGATTTGAGGCAGCAAACGATGTCGGAATGCATTAGAACCAAAGACATAAGCTTTGTGAGCATGTGATAGACAAGAATACCACAAAACCCCAATGTACGATTTTCGGTAAAAATTACAAGTATACTATCCCTACGAAAGTTCGAATGTTGATTTGAGGCAGCAAACGATGTCGGAATGCATTGGAACCAAAGCCATAAGCTTTGTGAGCATGTGATAGACAAGAATACCTCAAAATCCCAATGTACGATTTTCGGTGAAAATTACAACTATACCCCTACGAAACTTCGAATGGTGATTTGAGGCACCAAACGATGTCGGAATGCATTGGAACCAAAGCCATAAGCTTTGTGAGCATGTGATAGACAAGAATACCTAAAAATCCAAAGTACGATTTTTGGTGAAAATTACAACTATACCCCTATGAAACTTCGAATGGTGATTTGAGGCACCAAACGATGTCGGAATGCATTGGAACCAAAGCCATAAGCTTTGTGAGCATGTGATAGAAAAGAATACCTCAAAACCCCAATGTACAATTTTCGATAAAAATTACAACTATACCCCTACGAAACTTCGAATGGTTATTTGAGGCACCAAACGATGTCGGAATGCATTGGAACCAAAGCCATAAGCTTTGTGAGCATGTGATTGAAAAGAATACCTCAAAACCCCAATGTACGATTTTCGATAAAAATTACAACTATACCCCTACGAAACTTCGAATGGTTATTTGAGGCACCAAACGATGTCGGAATGCATTGGAACCAAAGCCATAAGCTTTGTGAGCATGTGATTGACAAGAATACCTCAAAATCCCAATGTTCGATTTTCGGTAAAAATTACAACTATACCCCTACGAAACTTCGAATGGTGATTTGAGGCACCAAACAATGTCGGAATGCATTGGAACCAAAGCCATAAGATTTGTGAGCATGTGATAGACAAGAATACCTCAAAATCCCAATGTACGATTTTCGGTGAAAATTAGAACTATACCTCTACGAAACTTCGAATGATGACTTGAGGCACCAAACGATGTCGGAATGCATTGGAACCAAAGCCATAAGCTTTGATAGCATGTGATAGACAAGAATACCACAAAATCCTAATGTACGATTTTTTGTGAAAATTACAACTATACCCCTACGAAACTTCGAACGGTGATTTGAGGCACCAAACGATGTCGGAATGCATTGGAAACAAAGCCATAAGCTTTGTGAGCATGTGATAGACAATAATACCTCAAAATCACAATGTACGATTTTCGGTGAAAATTACAACTATACCCCTACGAAACTTCGAATGGTGATTTGAGGCACCAAACGATGTCGGAATGCATTGGAAACAAAGCCATAAGCTTTGTGACCATGTGATAGACAAGAATACCTCAAAATCCCAATATACGATTTTCGGTGAAAATTACAACTATACCCCTACGAAACTTCGAATGGTGACTTGAGGCACCAAACGATGTTGGAATGCATTGGAACCAAAGCCATAAGCTTTGATAGCATGTGATAGACAAGAATACCACAAAATCCCAATGTACGATTTTCTGTGAAAATTACAACTATACCCCTACGAAACTTCGAATGGTGATTTGAGGCACCAAACGATGTCGGAATGCATTGGAACCAAAGCCATAAGCTTTGTGAGCATGTGACAGACAAGAATACCTCAAAATCCCAATGTACGATTTCCGGTAAAAATTACAACTATACCCTTACGAAACTTCGAATGGTGATTTGAGACACCAAACGATGTCGGAATGCATTGGAACCAAAGCGATAAGCTTTGTGAGCATGTGATAGACAAGAATACTTCAAAATCTCAATGTACGATTTTCGGTGAAAATTACAACTATACCCCTACGAAACTTCGAATGGTGATTTGAGGCACCAAACGATGTCGGAATGCATTGGAACCAAAGCGATAAGCTTTGTGAGCATGTGATAGACAATAATACCTCAAAATCACAATGTACGATTTTCGGTGAAAATTACAACTATACCCCTACGAAACTTCGAATGGTGATTTGAGGCACCAAACGATGTCGGAATGCATTGGAAACAAAGCCATAAGCTTTGTGAGCATGTGATAGACAAGAATACCTCAAAATCCCAATATACGATTTTCGGTGAAAATTACAACTATACCCCTACGAAACTTCGAATGGTGACTTGAGGCACCAAACGATGTTGGAATGCATTGAAACCAAAGCCATAAGCTTTGATAGCATGTGATAGACAAGAATACCACAAAATCCCAATGTACGATTTTCTGTGAAAATTACAACTATACCCCTACGAAACTTCGAATGGTGACTTGAGGCACCAAACGATGTCGGAATGAATTGGAACCAAAGCCTTAAGCTTTGATAGCATGTGATAGACAAGAATACCTCAATATCCCAATTTACGATTTTCTGTGAAAATTACAACTATACCCCTACGAAACTTCGAATGGTGACTTGAGGCACCAAACGATGTCGGAATGCATTGGAACAAAAGCCATAAGCTTTGTGAGCATGTGATAGACAAGAATACCTGAAAATCCCAACGTACGATTTTCGGTAAAAATTACAACTATACCCCTACGAAACATTGAATGGTGATTTGAGGCACCAAACGATGTCGGAATGCATTGGAACCAAGGCCATAAGCTTTGTGAGCATGTGATAGACAAGAATACCTCAAAATGCCAATGTACGATTTTCGGTGAAAATTACAACTATACCCCTACGAAACTTCGAATGGTGATTTGAGGCACCAAACGATGTCGGAATGCATTGGAACCAAAGTCATAAGCTTTGTGAGCATGTGATAGACAAGAATACCTGAAAATCCCGATGTACGATTTTCGGTGAAAATTACAACTATACCCCTACGAAACTTCGAATGGTGACTTGAGGCACCAAACGATGTCGGAATGCATTGGAACCAATGCCATAAGCTTTGTGAGCATGTGATAGACAAGAATACCTCAAAATTCCAATGTACGATTTTCGGTGAAAATTACAACTATACCCCTACGAAACTTCGAATGGTGATTTGAGGCACCAAACGATGTCGGAATGCATTGGAACCAAAGCCATAAGCTTTGTGAGCATGTGATAGACAAGAATACCTCGATGTCGGAATGCATTGGAACCAAAGCCATAAGCTTTGTGAGCATGTGATAGACAAGAATACCTCAAAATCCCAATGTACGATTTTCGGTGAAAATTACAACTATACCCCTACGAAACTTCGAATGGTGATTTGAGGCAACAAACGATGTCGGAATGCATTGGAACCAAAGCCATAAGCTTTGTGAGCATGTGATAGACAAGAATACCTCAAAACCCCAATGTACGATTTTCGGTGAAAATTACAAGTATACCCCTACGAAAGTTCGAATGGTGATTTGAGGCACCAAACGATGTCGGAATGCATTGGAACCAAAGCCATAAGCTTTGTGAGCATGTGATAGACAAGAATACCTCAAAACCCCTTTGTACGATTTTCGATGAAAATTACATATATACCCCTACGAAACTTCGAATGGTGATTTGAGGCATCAAACGATGTCGGAATGCATTGGAGCCAAAGCCATAAGCTTTGTGAGCATGTGATAGACAAGAATACCTCAAAATCCCAATGTACGATTTTTGGTGAAAATTACAACTATACCCCTACGAAACTTCGAATGGTGACTTGAGGCACCAAACGATGTCGGAATGCATTGGAACCAAAGCTATAAGCTTTGTGAGCATGTGATAGACAAGAATACCTCAAAACCCCAATGTACGATTTTCGGTGAAATTTACAAGTATACCCCTACGAAAGTTCGAATGGTGATTTGAGGCACCAAACGATGTCGGAATGCATTGGAACCAAAAGCCATAAGCTTTGTGAGCATGTGATAGACAAGAATACCTCAAAACTCCAATGTACGATTTTCGGTGAAAATTACATATATACCCCTACGAAACTTCGAATGGTGATTTGAGGCATCAAACGATGTCGGAATGCATTGGAACCAAAGCCTTAAGCTTTGTGAGCATGTGATAGACAAGAATACCTCAAAATACCACTGTACGATTTTTGGTGAAAATTACAACTATACCCCTACGAAACTTCGAATGGTGACTTGAGGCACCAAACGATGTCGGAATGCATTGGAACCAAAGCCATAAGCTTTGTGAGCATGTGATAGACAAGAATACCTCAAAATCCCAATGTACGATTTTCGGTGAAAATTACAACTATACCCCTACGAAACATCGAATGGTGACTTGAGGCACCAAACGATGTCGGAATGCATTGGAACCAAAGCCATAAGCTTTGTGAGCATGTGATAGACAAGAATACCTCAAAATCCCAATGTACGATTTTCGGTGAAAATTACAACTATACCCCTACGAAACATCGAATGGTGACTTGAGGCACCAAACGATGTCGGAATGCATTGGAACCAAAGCCATAAGCTTTGAGAGCATGTGATAGACGAGAATACATCAAAACCCTAATGTACGATTTTCGGTGAAAATTACAAGAATACCCCTACGGAACTTCGAATGGTGATTTGAGGCAGCAAACGATGTCGGAATGCATTAGAACCAAAGCCATAAGCTTTGTGAGCATGTGATAGACAAGAATACCACAAAACCCCAATGTACGATTTTCGGTAAAAATTACAAGTATACTATCCCTACGAAAGTTCGAATGTTGATTTGAGGCACCAAACGATGTCGGAATGCATTGGAACCAAAGCCATAAGCTTTGTGAGCATGTGATAGACAAGAATACCTCAAAATCCCAATGTACGATTTTCGGTGAAAATTACAACTATACCCCTACGAAACTTCGAATGGTGATTTGAGGCACCAAACGATGTCGGAATGCATTGGAACCAAAGCCATAAGCTTTGTGAGCATGTGATAGACAAGAATAGCTAAAAATCCCAAAGTACGATTTTTGGTGAAAATTACAACTATACCCCTATGAAACTTCGAATGGTGATTTGAGGCACCAAACGATGTCGGAATGCATTGGAACCAAAGCCATAAGCTTTGTGAGCATGTGATAGAAAAGAATACCTCAAAACCCCAATGTACAATTTTCGATAAAAATTACAACTATACCCCTACGAAACTTCGAATGGTTATTTGAGGCACCAAACGATGTCGGAATGCATTGGAACCAAAGCCATAAGCTTTGTGAGCATGTGATTGAAAAGAATACCTCAAAACCCCAATGTACGATTTTCGATAAAAATTACAACTATACCCCTACGAAACTTCGAATGGTTATTTGAGGCACCAAACGATGTCGGAATGCATTGGAACCAAAGCCATAAGCTTTGTGAGCATGTGATTGACAAGAATACCTCAAAATCCCAATGTTCGATTTTCGGTAAAAATTACAACTATACCCCTACGAAACTTCGAATGGTGATTTGAGGCACCAAACAATGTCGGAATGCATTGGAACAAAGCCATAAGATTTGTGAGCATGTGATAGACAAGAATACCTCAAAATCCCAATGTACGATTTTCGGTGAAAATTAGAACTATACCCCTACGAAACATCGAATGGTGACTTGAGGCACCAAACGATGTCGGAATGCATTGGAACCAAAGCCATAAGCTTTGATAGCATGTGATAGACAAGAATACCACAAAATCCTAATGTACGATTTTTTGTGAAAATTACAACTATACCCCTACGAAACTTCGAACGGTGATTTGAGGCACCAAACGATGTCGGAATGCATTGGAAACAAAGCCATAAGCTTTGTGAGCATATGATAGACAATAATACCTCAAAATCACAATGTACGATTTTCGGTGAAAATTACAACTATACCCCTACGAAACTTCGAATGGTGATTTGAGTCACCAAACGATGTCGGAATGCATTGGAAACAAAGCCATAAGCTTTGTGAGCATGTGATAGACAAGAATACCTCAAAATCCCAATATACGATTTTCGGTGAAAATTACAACTATACCCCTACGAAACTTCGAATGGTGACTTGAGGCACCAAACGATGTTGGAATGCATTGGAACCAAAGCCATAAGCTTTGATAGCATGTGATAGACAAGAATACCACAAAATCTCAATGTACGATTTTCTGTGAAAATTACAACTATACCCCTACGAAACTTCGAATGGTGATTTGAGGCACCAAACGATGTCGGAATGCATTGGAACCAAAGCCATAAGCTTTGTGAGCATGTGATAGACAAGAATACCTCAAAACCCCAATGTACGATTTTCGGTGAAATTTACAAGTATACCCCTACGAAAGTTCGAATGGTGATTTGAGGCACCAAACGATGTCGGAATGCATTGGAACCAAAAGCCATAAGCTTTGTGAGCATGTGATAGACAAGAATACCTCAAAACTCCAATGTACGATTTTCGGTGAAAATTACATATATACCCCTACGAAACTTCGAATGGTGATTTGAGGCATCAAACGATGTCGGAATGCATTGGAACCAAAGCCATAAGCTTTGTGAGCATGTGATAGACAAGAATACCTCGATGTCGGAATGCATTGGAACCAAAGCCATAAGCTTTGTGAGCATGTGATAGACAAGAATACCTCAAAATCCCAATGTACGATTTTCGGTGAAAATTACATATATACCCCTACGAAACTTCGAATGGTGATTTGAGGCATCAAACGATGTCGGAATGCATTGGAACCAAAAGCCATAAGCTTTGTGAGCATGTGATAGACAAGAATACCTCAAAATCCCAATGTACGATTTTCGGTGAAAATTACAACTATACCCCTACGAAACATCGAATGGTGACTTGAGGCACCAAACGATGTCGGAATGCATTGGAACCAAAGCCATAAGCTTTGTGAGCATGTGATAGACAAGAATACCTCAAAATCCCAATGTACGATTTTCGGTGAAAATTACAACTATACCCCTACGAAACATCGAATGGTGACTTGAGGCACCAAACGATGTCGGAATGCATTGGAACCAAACCCATAAGCTTTGGGAGCATGTGATAGACGAGAATACATCAAAACCCTAATGTACGATTTTCGGTGAAAATTACAAGAATACCCCTACGGAACTTCGAATGGTGATTTGAGGCAGCAAACGATGTCGGAATGCATTAGAACCAAAGCCATAAGCTTTGTGAGCATGTGATAGACAAGAATACCACAAAACCCCAATGTACGATTTTCGGTAAAAATTACAAGTATACTATCCCTACGAAAGTTCGAATGTTGATTTGAGGCACCAAACGATGTCGGAATGCATTGGAACCAAAGCTATAAGCTTTGTGAGCATGTGATAGACAAGAATACCTCAAAATCCCAATGTACGATTTTCGGTGAAAATTACAACTATACCCCTACGAAACTTCGAATGGTGATTTGAGGCACCAAACGATGTCGGAATGCATTGGAACCAAAGCCATAAGCTTTGTGAGCATGTGATAGACAAGAATAGCTAAAAATCCCAAAGTACGATTTTTGGTAAAATTACAACTATACCCCTATGAAACTTCGAATGGTGATTTGAGGCACCAAACGATGTCGGAATGCATTGGAACCAAAGCCATAAGCTTTGTGAGCATGTGATAGAAAAGAATACCTCAAAACTCCAATGTACAATTTTCGATAAAAATTACAACTATACCCCTACGAAACTTCGAATGGTTATTTGAGGCACCAAACGATGTCGGAATGCATTGGAACCAAAGCCATAAGCTTTGTGAGCATGTGATTGAAAAGAATACCTCAAAACCCCAATGTACGATTTTCGATAAAAATTACAACTATACCCCTACGAAACTTCGAATGGTTATTTGAGGCACCAAACGATGTCGGAATGCATTGGAACCAAAGCCATAAGCTTTGTGAGCATGTGATTGACAAGAATACCTCAAAATCCCAATGTTCGATTTTCGGTAAAAATTACAACTATACCCCTACGAAACTTCGAATGGTGATTTGAGGCACCAAACAATGTCGGAATGCATTGGAACAAAGCCATAAGATTTGTGAGCATGTGATAGACAAGAATACCTCAAAATCCCAATGTACGATTTTCGGTGAAAATTAGAACTATACCCCTACGAAACATCGAATGGTGACTTGAGGCACCAAACGATGTCGGAATGCATTGGAACCAAAGCCATAAGCTTTGATAGCATGTGATAGACAAGAATACCACAAAATCCTAATGTACGATTTTTTGTGAAAATTACAACTATACCCCTACGAAACTTCGAACGGTGATTTGAGGCACCAAACGATGTCGGAATGCATTGGAAACAAAGCCATAAGCTTTGTGAGCATGTGATAGACAATAATACCTCAAAATCACAATGTACGATTTTCGGTGAAAATTACAACTATACCCCTACGAAACTTCGAATGGTGATTTGAGTCACCAAACGATGTCGGAATGCATTGGAAACAAAGCCATAAGCTTTATGAGCATGTGATAGACAAGAATACCTCAAAATCCCAATATACGATTTTCGGTGAAAATTACAACTATACCCCTACGAAACTTCGAATGGTGACTTGAGGCACCAAACGATGTTGGAATGCATTGGAACCAAAGCCATAAGCTTTGATAGCATGTGATAGACAAGAATACCACAAAATCTCAATGTACGATTTTCTGTGAAAATTACAACTATACCCCTACGAAACTTCGAATGGTGATTTGAGGCACCAAACGATGTCGGAATGCATTGGAACCAAAGCCATAAGCTTTGTGAGCATGTGACAGACAAGAATACCTCAAAATCCCAATGTACGATTTTCGGTAAAAATTACAACTATACCCTTACGAAACTTCGAACGGTGATTTGAGGCACCAAACGATGTCGGAATGCATTGGAAACAAAGCCATAAGCTTTGTGAGCATGTGATAGACAATAATACCTCAAAATCACAATGTACGATTTTCGGTGAAAATTACAACTATACCCCTACGAAACTTCGAATGGTGATTTGAGTCACCAAACGATGTCGGAATGCATTGGAAACAAAGCCATAAGCTTTATGAGCATGTGATAGACAAGAATACCTCAAAATCCCAATATACGATTTTCGGTGAAAATTACAACTATACCCCTACGAAACTTCGAATGGTGACTTGAGGCACCAAACGATGTTGGAATGCATTGGAACCAAAGCCATAAGCTTTGATAGCACGTGATAGACAAGAATACCACAAAATCTCAATGTACGATTTTCTGTGAAAATTACAACTATACCCCTACGAAACTTCGAATGGTGATTTGAGGCACCAAACGATGTCGGAATGCATTGGAACCAAAGCCATAAGCTTTGTGAGCATGTGACAGACAAGAATACCTCAAAATCCCAATGTACGATTTCCGGTAAAAATTACAACTATACCCTTACGAAACTTCGAACGGTGATTTGAGGCACCAAACGATGTCGGAATGCATTGGAACCAAACCCATAAGCTTTGGGAGCATGTGATAGACGAGAATACATCAAAACCCTAATGTACGATTTTCGGTGAAAATTACAAGAATACCCCTACGGAACTTCGAATGGTGATTTGAGGCAGCAAACGATGTCGGAATGCATTAGAACCAAAGCCATAAGCTTTGTGAGCATGTGATAGACAAGAATACCACAAAACCCCAATGTACGATTTTCGGTAAAAATTACAAGTATACTATCCCTACGAAAGTTCGAATGTTGATTTGAGGCACCAAACGATGTCGGAATGCATTGGAACCAAAGCTATAAGCTTTGTGAGCATGTGATAGACAAGAATACCTCAAAATCCCAATGTACGATTTTCGGTGAAAATTACAACTATACCCCTACGAAACTTCGAATGGTGATTTGAGGCACCAAACGATGTCGGAATGCATTGGAACCAAAGCCATAAGCTTTGTGAGCATGTGATAGACAAGAATAGCTAAAAATCCCAAAGTACGATTTTTGGTGAAAATTACAACTATACCCCTATGAAACTTCGAATGGTGATTTGAGGCACCAAACGATGTCGGAATGCATTGGAACCAAAGCCATAAGCTTTGTGAGCATGTGATAGAAAAGAATACCTCAAAACCCCAATGTACAATTTTCGATAAAAATTACAACTATACCCCTACGAAACTTCGAATGGTTATTTGAGGCACCAAACGATGTCGGAATGCATTGGAACCAAAGCCATAAGCTTTGTGAGCATGTGATTGAAAAGAATACCTCAAAACCCCAATGTACGATTTTCGATAAAAATTACAACTATACCCCTACGAAACTTCGAATGGTTATTTGAGGCACCAAACGATGTCGGAATGCATTGGAACCAAAGCCATAAGCTTTGTGAGCATGTGATTGACAAGAATACCTCAAAATCCCAATGTTCGATTTTCGGTAAAAATTACAACTATACCCCTACGAAACTTCGAATGGTGATTTGAGGCACCAAACAATGTCGGAATGCATTGGAACAAAGCCATAAGATTTGTGAGCATGTGATAGACAAGAATACCTCAAAATCCCAATGTACGATTTTCGGTGAAAATTAGAACTATACCCCTACGAAACATCGAATGGTGACTTGAGGCACCAAACGATGTCGGAATGCATTGGAACCAAAGCCATAAGCTTTGATAGCATGTGATAGACAAGAATACCACAAAATCCTAATGTACGATTTTTTGTGAAAATTACAACTATACCCCTACGAAACTTCGAACGGTGATTTGAGGCACCAAACGATGTCGGAATGCATTGGAAACAAAGCCATAAGCTTTGTGAGCATGTGATAGACAATAATACCTCAAAATCACAATGTACGATTTTCGGTGAAAATTACAACTATACCCCTACGAAACTTCGAATGGTGATTTGAGTCACCAAACGATGTCGGAATGCATTGGAAACAAAGCCATAAGCTTTATGAGCATGTGATAGACAAGAATACCTCAAAATCCCAATATACGATTTTCGGTGAAAATTACAACTATACCCCTACGAAACTTCGAATGGTGACTTGAGGCACCAAACGATGTTGGAATGCATTGGAACCAAAGCCATAAGCTTTGATAGCATGTGATAGACAAGAATACCACAAAATCTCAATGTACGATTTTCTGTGAAAATTACAACTATACCCCTACGAAACTTCGAATGGTGATTTGAGGCACCAAACGATGTCGGAATGCATTGGAACCAAAGCCATAAGCTTTGTGAGCATGTGACAGACAAGAATACCTCAAAATCCCAATGTACGATTTTCGGTAAAAATTACAACTATACCCTTACGAAACTTCGAACGGTGATTTGAGGCACCAAACGATGTCGGAATGCATTGGAAACAAAGCCATAAGCTTTGTGAGCATGTGATAGACAATAATACCTCAAAATCACAATGTACGATTTTCGGTGAAAATTACAACTATACCCCTACGAAACTTCGAATGGTGATTTGAGTCACCAAACGATGTCGGAATGCATTGGAAACAAAGCCATAAGCTTTATGAGCATGTGATAGACAAGAATACCTCAAAATCCCAATATACGATTTTCGGTGAAAATTACAACTATACCCCTACGAAACTTCGAATGGTGACTTGAGGCACCAAACGATGTTGGAATGCATTGGAACCAAAGCCATAAGCTTTGATAGCACGTGATAGACAAGAATACCACAAAATCTCAATGTACGATTTTCTGTGAAAATTACAACTATACCCCTACGAAACTTCGAATGGTGATTTGAGGCACCAAACGATGTCGGAATGCATTGGAACCAAAGCCATAAGCTTTGTGAGCATGTGACAGACAAGAATACCTCAAAATCCCAATGTACGATTTCCGGTAAAAATTACAACTATACCCTTACGAAACTTCGAACGGTGATTTGAGGCACCAAACGATGTCGGAATGCATTGGAAACAAAGCCATAAGCTTTGTGAGCATGTGATAGACAATAATACCTCAAAATCACAATGTACGATTTTCGGTGAAAATTACAACTATACCCCTACGAAACTTCGAATGGTGATTTGAGGCACCAAACGATGTCGGAATGCATTGAAAACAAAGCCATAAGCTTTGTGAGAATGTGATAGACAAGAATACCTCAAAATCCCAATATACGATTTTCGGTGAAAATTACAACTATACCCCTACGAAACTTCGAATGGTGACTTGAGGCACCAAACGATGTTGGAATGCATTGGAACCAAAGCCATAAGCTTTGATAGCATGTGATAGACAAGAATACCACAAAATCCCAATGTACGATTTTCTGTGAAAATTACAACTATACCCCTACGAAACTTCGAATGGTGAATTGAGGCACCAAACGATGTCGGAATGCATTGGAACCAAAGCCATAAGCTTTGTGAGCATGTGACAGACAAGAATACCTCAAAATCCCAATGTACGATTTTCGGTAAAAATTACAACTATACCCTTACGAAACTTCGAATGGTGATTTGAGACACCAAACGATGTCGGAATGCATTGGAACCAAAGCGATAAGCTTTGTGAGCATGTGATAGACAAGAATATTTCAAAATCTCAATGTACGATTTTCGGTGAAAATTACAACTATACCCCTACGAAACTTCGAATGGTGATTTGAGGCACCAAACGATGTCGGAATGCATTGGAACCAAAGCGATAAGCTTTGTGAGCATGTGATAGACAATAATACCTCAAAATCACAATGTACGATTTTCGGTGAAAATTACAACTATACCCCTACGAAACTTCGAATGGTGATTTGAGGCACCAAACGATGTCGGAATGCATTGGAAACAAAGCCATAAGCTTTGTGAGCATGTGATAGACAAGAATACCTCAAAATCCCAATATACGATTTTCGGTGAAAATTACAACTATACCCCTACGAAACTTCGAATGGTGACTTGAGGCACCAAACGATGTTGGAATGCATTGAAACCAAAGCCATAAGCTTTGATAGCATGTGATAGACAAGAATACCACAAAATCCCAATGTACGATTTTCTGTGAAAATTACAACTATACCCCTACGAAACTTCGAATGGTGACTTGAGGCACCAAACGATGTCGGAATGAATTGGAACCAAAGCCTTAAGCTTTGATAGCATGTGATAGACAAGAATACCTCAATATCCCAATTTACGATTTTCTGTGAAAATTACAACTATACCCCTACGAAACTTCGAATGGTGACTTGAGGCACCAAACGATGTCGGAATGCATTGGAACAAAAGCCATAAGCTTTGTGAGCATGTGATAGACAAGAATACCTGAAAATCCCAACGTATGATTTTCGGTAAAAATTACAACTATACCCCTACGAAACATTGAATGGTGATTTGAGGCACCAAACGATGTCGGAATGCATTGGAACCAAGGCCATAAGCTTTGTGAGCATGTGATAGACAAGAATACCTCAAAATGCCAATGTACGATTTTCGGTGAAAATTACAACTATACCCCTACGAAACTTCGAATGGTGATTTGAGGCACCAAACGATGTCGGAATGCATTGGAACCAAAGTCATAAGCTTTGTGAGCATGTGATAGACAAGAATACCTGAAAATCCCGATGTACGATTTTCGGTGAAAATTACAACTATACCCCTACGAAACTTCGAATGGTGACTTGAGGCACCAAACGATGTCGGAATGCATTGGAACCAATGCCATAAGCTTTGTGAGCATGTGATAGACAAGAATACCTCAAAATCCCAATGTACGATTTTCGGTGAAAATTACAACTATACCCCTACGAAACTTCGAATGGTGATTTGAGGCAACAAACGATGTCGGAATGCATTGGAACCAAAGCCATAAGCTTTGTGAGCATGTGATAGACAAGAATACCTCAAAACCCCAATGTACGATTTTCGGTTAAAATTACAAGTATACCCCTACGAAAGTTCGAATGGTGATTTGAGGCACCAAACGATGTCGGAATGCATTGGAACCAAAGCCATAAGCTTTGTGAGCATGTGATAGACAAGAATACCTCAAAACCCCTTTGTACGATTTTCGATGAAAATTACATATATACCCCTTCGAAACTTCGAATGGTGATTTGAGGCATCAAACGATGTCGGAATGCATTGGAGCCAAAGCCATAAGCTTTGTGAGCATGTGATAGACAAGAATACCTCAAAATCCCAATGTACGATTTTTGGTGAAAATTACAACTATACCCCTACGAAACTTCGAATGGTGACTTGAGGCACCAAACGATGTCGGAATGCATTGGAACCAAAGCTATAAGCTTTGTGAGCATGTGATAGACAAGAATACCTCAAAACCCCAATGTACGATTTTCGGTGAAATTTACAAGTATACCCCTACGAAAGTTCGAATGGTGATTTGAGGCACCAAACGATGTCGGAATGCATTGGAACCAAAAGCCATAAGCTTTGTGAGCATGTGATAGACAAGAATACCTCAAAACTCCAATGTACGATTTTCGGTGAAAATTACATATATACCCCTACGAAACTTCGAATGGTGATTTGAGGCATCAAACGATGTCGGAATGCATTGGAACCAAAGCCTTAAGCTTTGTGAGCATGTGATAGACAAGAATACCTCAAAATACCACTGTACGATTTTTGGTGAAAATTACAACTATACCCCTACGAAACTTCGAATGGTGACTTGAGGCACCAAACGATGTCGGAATGCATTGGAACCAAAGCCATAAGCTTTGTGAGCATGTGATAGACAAGAATACCTCAAAATCCCAATGTACGATTTTCGGTGAAAATTACAACTATACCCCTACGAAACATCGAATGGTGACTTGAGGCACCAAACGATGTCGGAATGCATTGGAACCAAAGCCATAAGCTTTGTGAGCATGTGATAGACAAGAATACCTCAAAATCCCAATGTACGATTTTCGGTGAAAATTACAACTATACCCCTACGAAACATCGAATGGTGACTTGAGGCACCAAACGATGTCGGAATGCATTGGAACCAAAGCCATAAGCTTTGAGAGCATGTGATAGACGAGAATACATCAAAACCCTAATGTACGATTTTCGGTGAAAATTACAAGAATACCCCTACGGAACTTCGAATGGTGATTTGAGGCAGCAAACGATGTCGGAATGCCTTAGAACCAAAGCCATAAGCTTTGTGAGCATGTGATAGACAAGAATACCACAAAACCCCAATGTACGATTTTCGGTAAAAATTACAAGTATACTATCCCTACGAAAGTTCGAATGTTGATTTGAGGCACCAAACGATGTCGGAATGCATTGGAACCAAAGCCATAAGCTTTGTGAGCATGTGATAGACAAGAATACCTCAAAATCCCAATGTACGATTTTCGGTGAAAATTACAACTATACCCCTACGAAACTTCGAATGGTGATTTGAGGCACCAAACGATGTCGGAATGCATTGGAACCAAAGCCATAAGCTTTGTGAGCATGTGATAGACAAGAATACCTAAAAATCCCAAAGTACGATTTTTGGTGAAAATTACAACTATACCCCTATGAAACTTCGAATGGTGATTTGAGGCACCAAACGATGTCGGAATGCATTGGAACCAAAGCCATAAGCTTTGTGAGCATGTGATAGAAAAGAATACCTCAAAACCCCAATGTACAATTTTCGATAAAAATTACAACTATACCCCTACGAAACTTCGAATGGTTATTTGAGGCACCAAACGATGTCGGAATGCATTGGAACCAAAGCCATAAGCTTTGTGAGCATGTGATTGAAAAGAATACCTCAAAACCCCAATGTACGATTTTCGATAAAAATTACAACTATACCCCTACGAAACTTCGAATGGTTATTTGAGGCACCAAACGATGTCGGAATGCATTGGAACCAAAGCCATAAGCTTTGTGAGCATGTGATTGACAAGAATACCTCAAAATCCCAATGTTCGATTTTCGGTAAAAATTACAACTATACCCCTACGAAACTTCGAATGGTGATTTGAGGCACCAAACAATGTCGGAATGCATTGGAACAAAGCCATAAGATTTGTGAGCATGTGATAGACAAGAATACCTCAAAATCCCAATGTACGATTTTCGGTGAAAATTAGAACTATACCCCTACGAAACATCGAATGGTGACTTGAGGCACCAAACGATGTCGGAATGCATTGGAACCAAAGCCATAAGCTTTGATAGCATGTGATAGACAAGAATACCACAAAATCCTAATGTACGATTTTTTGTGAAAATTACAACTATACCCCTACGAAACTTCGAACGGTGATTTGAGGTACCAAACGATGTCGGAATGCATTGGAAACAAAGCCATAAGCTTTGTGAGCATGTGATAGACAATAATACCTCAAAATCACAATGTACGATTTTCGGTGAAAATTACAACTATACCCCTACGAAACTTCGAATGGTGATTTGAGTCACCAAACGATGTCGGAATGCATTGGAAACAAAGCCATAAGCTTTGTGAGCATGTGATAGACAAGAATACCTCAAAATCCCAATATACGATTTTCGGTGAAAATTACAACTATACCCCTACGAAACTTCGAATGGTGACTTGAGGCACCAAACGATGTTGGAATGCATTGGAACCAAAGCCATAAGCTTTGATAGCATGTGATAGACAAGAATACCACAAAATCTCAATGTACGATTTTCTGTGAAAATTACAACTATACCCCTACGAAACTTCGAATGGTAATTTGAGGCACCAAACGATGTCGGAATGCATTGGAACCAAAGCCATAAGCTTTGTGAGCATGTGACAGACAAGAATACCTCAAAATCCCAATGTACGATTTCCGGTAAAAATTACAACTATACCCTTACGAAACTTCGAATGGTGATTTGAGACACCAAACGATGTCGGAATGCATTGGAACCAAAGCGATAAGCTTTGTGAGCATGTGATAGACAAGAATACTTCAAAATCTCAATGTACGATTTTCGGTGAAAATTACAACTATACCCCTACGAAACTTCGAATGGTGATTTGAGGCACCAAACGATGTCGGAATGCATTGGAACCAAAGCGATAAGCTTTGTGAGCATGTGATAGACAATAATACCTCAAAATCACAATGTACGATTTTCGGTGAAAATTACAACTATACCCCTACGAAACTTCGAATGGTGATTTGAGGCACCAAACGATGTCGGAATGCATTGGAAACAAAGCCATAAGCTTTGTGAGCATGTGATAGACAAGAATACCTCAAAATCCCAATATACGATTTTCGGTGAAAATTACAACTATACCCCTACGAAACTTCGAATGGTGACTTGAGGCACCAAACGATGTTGGAATGCATTGAAACCAAAGCCATAAGCTTTGATAGCATGTGATAGACAAGAATACCACAAAATCCCAATGTACGATTTTCTGTGAAAATTACAACTATACCCCTACGAAACTTCGAATGGTGACTTGAGGCACCAAACGATGTCGGAATGAATTGGAACCAAAGCCTTAAGCTTTGATAGCATGTGATAGACAAGAATACCTCAATATCCCAATGTACGATTTTCTGTGAATATTACAACTATACCCCTACGAAACTTCGAATGGTGACTTGAGGCACCAAACGATGTCGGAATGCATTGGAACCAAAGCCATAAGCTTTGAGAGCATGTGATAGACGAGAATACATCAAAACCCTAATGTACGATTTTCGGTGAAAATTACAAGAATACCCCTACGGAACTTCGAATGGTGATTTGAGGCAGCAAACGATGTCGGAATGCCTTAGAACCAAAGCCATAAGCTTTGTGAGCATGTGATAGACAAGAATACCACAAAACCCCAATGTACGATTTTCGGTAAAAATTACAAGTATACTATCCCTACGAAAGTTCGAATGTTGATTTGAGGCACCAAACGATGTCGGAATGCATTGGAACCAAAGCCATAAGCTTTGTGAGCATGTGATAGACAAGAATACCTCAAAATCCCAATGTACGATTTTCGGTGAAAATTACAACTATACCCCTACGAAACTTCGAATGGTGATTTGAGGCACCAAACGATGTCGGAATGCATTGGAACCAAAGCCATAAGCTTTGTGAGCATGTGATAGACAAGAATACCTAAAAATCCCAAAGTACGATTTTTGGTGAAAATTACAACTATACCCCTATGAAACTTCGAATGGTGATTTGAGGCACCAAACGATGTCGGAATGCATTGGAACCAAAGCCATAAGCTTTGTGAGCATGTGATAGAAAAGAATACCTCAAAACCCCAATGTACAATTTTCGATAAAAATTACAACTATACCCCTACGAAACTTCGAATGGTTATTTGAGGCACCAAACGATGTCGGAATGCATTGGAACCAAAGCCATAAGCTTTGTGAGCATGTGATTGAAAAGAATACCTCAAAACCCCAATGTACGATTTTCGATAAAAATTACAACTATACCCCTACGAAACTTCGAATGGTTATTTGAGGCACCAAACGATGTCGGAATGCATTGGAACCAAAGCCATAAGCTTTGTGAGCATGTGATTGACAAGAATACCTCAAAATCCCAATGTTCGATTTTCGGTAAAAATTACAACTATACCCCTACGAAACTTCGAATGGTGATTTGAGGCACCAAACAATGTCGGAATGCATTGGAACAAAGCCATAAGATTTGTGAGCATGTGATAGACAAGAATACCTCAAAATCCCAATGTACGATTTTCGGTGAAAATTAGAACTATACCCCTACGAAACATCGAATGGTGACTTGAGGCACCAAACGATGTCGGAATGCATTGGAACCAAAGCCATAAGCTTTGATAGCATGTGATAGACAAGAATACCACAAAATCCTAATGTACGATTTTTTGTGAAAATTACAACTATACCCCTACGAAACTTCGAACGGTGATTTGAGGTACCAAACGATGTCGGAATGCATTGGAAACAAAGCCATAAGCTTTGTGAGCATGTGATAGACAATAATACCTCAAAATCACAATGTACGATTTTCGGTGAAAATTACAACTATACCCCTACGAAACTTCGAATGGTGATTTGAGTCACCAAACGATGTCGGAATGCATTGGAAACAAAGCCATAAGCTTTGTGAGCATGTGATAGACAAGAATACCTCAAAATCCCAATATACGATTTTCGGTGAAAATTACAACTATACCCCTACGAAACTTCGAATGGTGACTTGAGGCACCAAACGATGTTGGAATGCATTGGAACCAAAGCCATAAGCTTTGATAGCATGTGATAGACAAGAATACCACAAAATCTCAATGTACGATTTTCTGTGAAAATTACAACTATACCCCTACGAAACTTCGAATGGTAATTTGAGGCACCAAACGATGTCGGAATGCATTGGAACCAAAGCCATAAGCTTTGTGAGCATGTGACAGACAAGAATACCTCAAAATCCCAATGTACGATTTCCGGTAAAAATTACAACTATACCCTTACGAAACTTCGAATGGTGATTTGAGACACCAAACGATGTCGGAATGCATTGGAACCAAAGCGATAAGCTTTGTGAGCATGTGATAGACAAGAATACTTCAAAATCTCAATGTACGATTTTCGGTGAAAATTACAACTATACCCCTACGAAACTTCGAATGGTGATTTGAGGCACCAAACGATGTCGGAATGCATTGGAACCAAAGCGATAAGCTTTGTGAGCATGTGATAGACAATAATACCTCAAAATCACAATGTACGATTTTCGGTGAAAATTACAACTATACCCCTACGAAACTTCGAATGGTGATTTGAGGCACCAAACGATGTCGGAATGCATTGGAAACAAAGCCATAAGCTTTGTGAGCATGTGATAGACAAGAATACCTCAAAATCCCAATATACGATTTTCGGTGAAAATTACAACTATACCCCTACGAAACTTCGAATGGTGACTTGAGGCACCAAACGATGTTGGAATGCATTGAAACCAAAGCCATAAGCTTTGATAGCATGTGATAGACAAGAATACCACAAAATCCCAATGTACGATTTTCTGTGAAAATTACAACTATACCCCTACGAAACTTCGAATGGTGACTTGAGGCACCAAACGATGTCGGAATGAATTGGAACCAAAGCCTTAAGCTTTGATAGCATGTGATAGACAAGAATACCTCAATATCCCAATGTACGATTTTCTGTGAATATTACAACTATACCCCTACGAAACTTCGAATGGTGACTTGAGGCACCAAACGATGTCGGAATGCATTGGAACAAAAGCCATAAGCTTTGTGAGCATGTGATAGACAAGAATACCTGAAAATCCCAACGTACGATTTTCGGTAAAAATTACAACTATACCCCTACGAAACATTGAATGGTGATTTGAGGCACCAAACGATGTCGGAATGCATTGGAACCAAGGCCATAAGCTTTGTGAGCATGTGATAGACAAGAATACCTCAAAATGCCAATGTACGATTTTCGGTGAAAATTACAACTATACCCCTACGAAACTTCGAATGGTGATTTGAGGCACCAAACGATGTCAGAATGCATTGGAACCAAAGTCATAAGCTTTGTGAGCATGTGATAGACAAGAATACCTGAAAATCCCGATGTACGATTTTCGGTGAAAATTACAACTATACCCCTACGAAACTTCGAATGGTGACTTGAGGCACCAAACGATGTCGGAATGCATTGGAACCAATGCCATAAGCTTTGTGAGCATGTGACAGACAAGAATACCTCAAAATCCCAATGTACGATTTCCGGTAAAAATTACTACTATACCCTTACGAAACTTCGAATGGTGATTTGAGACACCAAACGATGTCGGAATGCATTGGAACCAAAGCGATAAGCTTTGTGAGCATGTGATAGACAAGAATACTTCAAAATCTCAATGTACGATTTTCGGTGAAAATTACAACTATACCCCTACGAAACTTCGAATGGTGATTTGAGGCACCAAACGATGTCGGAATGCATTGGAACCAAAGCGATAAGCTTTGTGAGCATGTGATAGACAATAATACCTCAAAATCACAATGTACGATTTTCGGTGAAAATTACAACTATACCCCTACGAAACTTCGAATGGTGATTTGAGGCACCAAACGATGTCGGAATGCATTGGAAACAAAGCCATAAGCTTTGTGAGCATGTGATAGACAAGAATACCTCAAAATCCCAATATACGATTTTCGGTGAAAATTACAACTATACCCCTACGAAACTTCGAATGGTGACTTGAGGCACCAAACGATGTTGGAATGCATTGAAACCAAAGCCATAAGCTTTGATAGCATGTGATAGACAAGAATACCACAAAATCCCAATGTACGATTTTCTGTGAAAATTACAACTATACCCCTACGAAACTTCGAATGGTGACTTGAGGCACCAAACGATGTCGGAATGAATTGGAACCAAAGCCTTAAGCTTTGATAGCATGTGATAGACAAGAATACCTCAATATCCCAATGTACGATTTTCTGTGAATATTACAACTATACCCCTACGAAACTTCGAATGGTGACTTGAGGCACCAAACGATGTCGGAATGCATTGGAACAAAAGCCATAAGCTTTGTGAGCATGTGATAGACAAGAATACCTGAAAATCCCAACGTACGATTTTCGGTAAAAATTACAACTATACCCCTACGAAACATTGAATGGTGATTTGAGGCACCAAACGATGTCGGAATGCATTGGAACCAAGGCCATAAGCTTTGTGAGCATGTGATAGACAAGAATACCTCAAAATGCCAATGTACGATTTTCGGTGAAAATTACAACTATACCCCTACGAAACTTCGAATGGTGATTTGAGGCACCAAACGATGTCAGAATGCATTGGAACCAAAGTCATAAGCTTTGTGAGCATGTGATAGACAAGAATACCTGAAAATCCCGATGTACGATTTTCGGTGAAAATTACAACTATACCCCTACGAAACTTCGAATGGTGACTTGAGGCACCAAACGATGTCGGAATGCATTGGAACCAATGCCATAAGCTTTGTGAGCATGTGATAGACAAGAATACCTCAAAATTCCAATGTACGATTTTCGGTGAAAATTACAACTATACCCCTACGAAACTTCGAATGGTGATTTGAGGCACCAAACGATGTCGGAATGCATTGGAACCAAAGCCATAAGCTTTGTGAGCATGTGATAGACAAGAATACCTCGATGTCGGAATGCATTGGAACCAAAGCCATAAGCTTTGTGAGCATGTGATAGACAAGAATACCTCAAAATCCCAATGTACGATTTTCGGTGAAAATTACAACTATACCCCTACGAAACTTCGAATGGTGATTTGAGGCAACAAACGATGTCGGAATGCATTGGAACCAAAGCCATAAGCTTTGTGAGCATGTGATAGACAAGAATACCTCAAAACCCCAATGTACGATTTTCGGTGAAAATTACAAGTATACCCCTACGAAAGTTCGAATGGTGATTTGAGGCACCAAACGATGTCGGAATGCATTGGAACCAAAGCCATAAGCTTTGTGAGCATGTGATAGACAAGAATACCTCAAAACCCCTTTGTACGATTTTCGATGAAAATTACATATATACCCCTACGAAACTTCGAATGGTGATTTGAGGCATCAAACGATGTCGGAATGCATTGGAGCCAAAGCCATAAGCTTTGTGAGCATGTGATAGACAAGAATACCTCAAAATCCCAATGTACGATTTTTGGTGAAAATTACAACTATACCCCTACGAAACTTCGAATGGTGACTTGAGGCACCAAACGATGTCGGAATGCATTGGAACCAAAGCTATAAGCTTTGTGAGCATGTGATAGACAAGAATACCTCAAAACCCCAATGTACGATTTTCGGTGAAATTTACAAGTATACCCCTACGAAAGTTCGAATGGTGATTTGAGGCACCAAACGATGTCGGAATGCATTGGAACCAAAAGCCATAAGCTTTGTGAGCATGTGATAGACAAGAATACCTCAAAACTCCAATGTACGATTTTCGGTGAAAATTACATATATACCCCTACGAAACTTCGAATGGTGATTTGAGGCATCAAACGATGTCGGAATGCATTGGAACCAAAGCCTTAAGCTTTGTGAGCATGTGATAGACAAGAATACCTCAAAATACCACTGTACGATTTTTGGTGAAAATTACAACTATACCCCTACGAAACTTCGAATGGTGACTTGAGGCACCAAACGATGTCGGAATGCATTGGAACCAAAGCCATAAGCTTTGTGAGCATGTGATAGACAAGAATACCTCAAAATCCCAATGTACGATTTTCGGTGAAAATTACAACTATACCCCTACGAAACATCGAATGGTGACTTGAGGCACCAAACGATGTCGGAATGCATTGGAACCAAAGCCATAAGCTTTGTGAGCATGTGATAGACAAGAATACCTCAAAATCCCAATGTACGATTTTCGGTGAAAATTACAACTATACCCCTACGAAACATCGAATGGTGACTTGAGGCACCAAACGATGTCGGAATGCATTGGAACCAAAGCCATAAGCTTTGGGAGCATGTGATAGACGAGAATACATCAAAACCCTAATGTACGATTTTCGGTGAAAATTACAAGAATACCCCTACGGAACTTCGAATGGTGATTTGAGGCAGCAAACGATGTCGGAATGCATTAGAACCAAAGCCATAAGCTTTGTGAGCATGTGATAGACAAGAATACCACAAAACCCCAATGTACGATTTTCGGTAAAAATTACAAGTATACTATCCCTACGAAAGTTCGAATGTTGATTTGAGGCAGCAAACGATGTCGGAATGCATTGGAACCAAAGCCATAAGCTTTGTGAGCATGTGATAGACAAGAATACCTCAAAATCCCAATGTACGATTTTCGGTGAAAATTACAACTATACCCCTACGAAACTTCGAATGGTGATTTGAGGCACCAAACGATGTCGGAATGCATTGGAACCAAAGCCATAAGCTTTGTGAGCATGTGATAGACAAGAAGAATACCTAAAAATCCCAAAGTACGATTTTTGGTGAAAATTACAACTATACCCCTATGAAACTTCGAATGGTGATTTGAGGCACCAAACGATGTCGGAATGCATTGGAACCAAAGCCATAAGCTTTGTGAGCATGTGATAGAAAAGAATACCTCAAAACCCCAATGTACAATTTTCGATAAAAATTACAACTATACCCCTACGAAACTTCGAATGGTTATTTGAGGCACCAAACGATGTCGGAATGCATTGGAACCAAAGCCATAAGCTTTGTGAGCATGTGATTGAAAAGAATACCTCAAAACCCCAATGTACGATTTTCGATAAAAATTACAACTATACACCCCTACGAAACTTCGAATGGTTATTTGAGGCACCAAACGATGTCGGAATGCATTGGAACCAAAGCCATAAGCTTTGTGAGCATGTGATTGACAAGAATACCTCAAAATCCCAATGTTCGATTTTTGGTAAAAATTACAACTATACCCCTACGAAACTTCGAATGGTGATTTGAGGCACCAAACAATGTCGGAATGCATTGGAACCAAAGCCATAAGATTTGTGAGCATGTGATAGACAAGAATACTTCAAAATCCCAATGTACGATTTTCGGTGAAAATTAGAACTATACCTATACGAAACTTCGAATGATGACTTGGGGCACCAAACGATGTCGGAATGCAATGGAACCAAAGCCATAAGCTTTGATAGCATGTGATAGACAAGAATACCACAAAATCCTAATGTACGATTTTTTGTGAAAATTATAACTATACCCCTACGAAACTTCGAACGGTGATTTGAGGCACCAAACGATGTCGGAATGCATTGGAAACAAAGCCATAAGCTTTGTGAGCATGTGATAGACAATAATACCTCAAAATCACAATGTACGATTTTCGGTGAAAATTACAACTATACCCCTACGAAACTTCGAATGGTGATTTGAGGCACCAAACGATGTCGGAATGCATTGGAAACAAAGCCATAAGCTTTGTGAGCATGTGATAGACAAGAATACCTCAAAATCCCAATATACGATTTTCGGTGAAAATTACAACTATACCCCTACGAAACTTCGAATGGTGACTTGAGGCACCAAACGATGTTGGAATGCATTGGAACCAAAGCCATAAGCTTTGATAGCATGTGATAGACAAGAATACCACAAAATCCCAATGTACGATTTTCTGTGAAAATTACAACTATACCCCTACGAAACTTCGAATGGTGATTTGAGGCACCAAACGATGTCGGAATGCATTGGAACCAAAGCCATAAGCTTTGTGAGCATGTGACAGACAAGAATACCTCAAAATCCCAATGTACGATTTCCGGTAAAAATTACAACTATACCCTTACGAAACTTCGAATGGTGATTTGAGACACCAAACGATGTCGGAATGCATTGGAACCAAAGCGATAAGCTTTGTGAGCATGTGATAGACAAGAATACCTCAAAATCCCAATGTACGATTTTCGGTGAAAATTACAACTATACCTCTATGAAACTTCGAATGGTGACTTGAGGCACCAAACGATGTTGGAATGCATTGGAACCAAAGCCATAAGCTTTGATAGCATGTGATAGACAAGAATACCTCAAAATCCCAATGTACGATTTTCGGTGAAAATTACAATTATACCTCTATGAAACTTCGAATGGTGACTTGAGGCACCAAACGATGTTGGAATGCATTGGAACCAAAGCCATAAGCTTTGATAGCATGTGATAGACAAGAATACCTCAAAATCCCAATGTACGATATTCTGTGAAAATTACAACTATACCCCTACGAAACTTCGAATGGTGACTTGAGGCACCAAATGATGTCGGAATGCATTGGAACCAAAGCGATAAGCTTTGTGAGCTTGTGATAGACAAGAATACCTCAAAATCTCAATGTACGATTTTCGGTGAAAATTACAACTATACCCCTACGAAACTTCGAATGGTGACTTGAGGCACCAAATGATGTCGGAATGCATTGGAACCAAAGCGGTAAGCTTTGTGAGCATGTGATAGACAAGAATACTTCAAAATCACAATGTTCGATTTTCGGTGAAAATTACTACTATACCCCTACGAAACTTCGAATGGTGAGTTGAGGCACCAAACAATGTCGGAATGCATTGGAACCAAACGAAACTTCGAATGGTGATTTGAGGCACCAAACGACGTCGGAATGCATTGGAACCAAAGTCTTAAGCTTTGTGAGCATGTGATAGACAAGAATACCTCAAAATCCCAATGTACGATTTTCGGTGAAAATTACAACTATACCTCTACGAAACTTCGAATGGTGACTTGAGGCACCAAACGATGTCGGAATGCATTGGAACCAAAGCCATAAGCTTTGATAGCATGTGATAGACAATAATACCTCAAAATCTCAATGTACGATATTCTGTGAAAATTACAACTATACCCCTATGAAACTTCAAATGGTGACTTGAGGCACCAAACGATGTCGGAATGCATTGAAACCAAAGCGATAGGCTTTGTGAGCATGTGATAGACAAGAATACCTCAAAATCTCAATGTACGATTTTCGGTGAAAATTACAACTATACCTCTACGAAACTTCGATTGGTGACTTGAGGCACCAAACGATGTCGGAATGCATTGGAACCAAAACCATAAGCTTTGATAGCATGTGATAGACAAGAATACCACCAAATCCCAATGTACGATTTTCTGTGAAAATTACACTATACCCCTACGAAACTTCGAATGGTGATTTGAGGCACCTAACGATGTCGAAATGCATTGAAAACAAAGCCATAAGCTTTGTGAGTATGTGATAGACAAGAATACCTCAAAATCCCAATGTACGATTTTCGGTGAAAATTACAACTATACCCCTACGAAACTTCGAATGGTGACTTGAGGCACCAAACGATGTCGGAATGCATTGGAACCAAAGCCATAAGCTTTGTGAGCATGTGATAGACAAGAATACCACAAAATCCCAATGTACGATTTTCGGTGAAAATTACAACTATACCCCTACGAAACTTCGAATGGTGACTTGAGGCACCAAACGATGTCGGAATGCATTGGAACCAAAGCCATAAGCTTTGTGAGCATGTGATAGAAAAGAATACCTCAAAACCCCAATGTACGATTTTCGATAAAAATTACAACTATACCCCTACGAAACTTCGAATGGTGATTTGAGGCACCAAACGATGTCGGAATGCATTGGAACCAAAGCCATAAGCTTTGTGAGCATGTGATAGACAAGAATACCTCAAAATCCCAATGTTCGATTTTCGGTAAAAATTACAACTATACCCCTACGAAACTTCGAATGGTGATTTGAGGCACCAAACAATGTCGGAATGCATTGGAACCAAAGCCATAAGATTTGTGAGCATGTGATAGACAAGAATACCTCAAAATCCCAATGTACGATTTTCGGTGAAAATTACAACTATACCTCTACGAAACTTCGAATGATGACTTGAGGCACCAAACGATGTCGGAATGCATTGGAACCAAAGCCATAAGCTTTGATAGCATGTGATAGAAAAGAATACCACAAAATCCTAATGTACGATTTTCTGTGAAAATTAAAACTATACCCCTACGAAACTTCGAACGGTGATTTGAGGCACCAAACGATGTCGGAATGCATTGGAAACAAAGCCTTAAGCTTTGTGAGCATGTGATAGACAATAATACCTCAAAATCCCAATGTACGATTTTCTGTAAAAATTACAATTATACCCCTACAAAACTTCGAATGGTGATTTGAGGCACCAAACGATGTCGGAATGCATTGGAACCAAAGCGATAAGCTTTGTGAGCATGTGATAGACAAGAATACCTCAAAATCTCAATGTACGATTTTCGGTGAAAATTACAACTATACCCCTACGAAACTTCGAATGGTGATTTGAGGCACCAAACGATGTCGGAATGCATTGGAACCAAAGCGATAAGCTTTGTGAGCATGTGATTGACAAGAATACCTCAAAATCCCAATGTACGATTTTCGGTGAAAATTACACCTATACCCCTACGAAACTTCGAATGGTGATTTGAGACACCAAACGATGTCGGAATGCATTGGAACCAAAGCCATAAGCTTTGATAGCATGTGATAGAAAAGAATACCACAAAATCCTAATGTACGATTTTCTGTGAAAATTACAACTATACCCCTATGAAACTTCGAACGGTGATTTGAGGCACCAAACGATGTCGGAATGCATTGGAAACAAAGCCTTAAGCTTTGTGAGCATGTGATAGACAATAATACCTCAAAATCCCAATGTACGATTTTCTGTAAAAATTACAACTATACCCCTACAAAACTTCGAATGGTGATTTGAGGCACCAAACGATGTCGGAATGCATTGGAACCAAAGCGATAAGCTTTGTGAGCATGTGATAGACAAGAATACCTCAAAATCTCAATGTACGATTTTCGGTGAAAATTACAACTATACCCCTACGAAACTTCGAATGGTGATTTGAGGCACCAAACGATGTCGGAATGCATTGGAACCAAAGCGATAAGCTTTGTGAGCATGTGATTGACAAGAATACCTCAAAATCCCAATGTACGATTTTCGGTGAAAATTACACCTATACCCCTACGAAACTTCGAATGGTGATTTGAGACACCAAACGATGTCGGAATGCATTGGAACCAAAGCCATAAGCTTTGTGAGCATGTGATAGACAAGAATACCTCAAAATCCCATTGTACGATTTTCAGTGAAAATTACAACTATACCTCTACGAAACTTCGAATGGTGACTTGAGGCACCAAACGATGTTGGAATGCATTGGAACCAAATCCATAAGCTTTGATAGCATGTGATAGACAAGAATACCTCAAAATTCCAATGTACGATATTCTGTGAAAATTACAACTATACCCCTACGAAACTTCGAATGGTGACTTGAGGCACCAAATGATGTCGGAATGCATTGGAACCAAAGCGATAAGCTTTGTGAGCTTGTGATAGACAAGAATACCTCAAAATCTCAATGTACGATTTTCGGTGAAAATTACAACTATACCCCTACGAAACTTCGAATGGTGACTTGAGGCACCAAACGATGTCGGAATGCATTGGAACCAAAGCGGTAAGCTTTGTGAGCATGTGATAGACAAGAATACCTCAAAATCAAAATGTTCGATTTTCGGTGAAAATTACTACTATACCCCTACGAAACTTCGAATGGTGAGTTGAGGCACCAAACAATGTCGGAATGCATTGGAACCAAACGAAACTTCGAATGGTGATTTGAGGCACCAAACGACGTCGGAATGCATTGGAACCAAAGCCTTAAGCTTTGTGAGCATGTGATAGACAATAATACCTCAAAATCATAATGTACGATTTTCGGTGAAAATTACAACTATACCCCTACGAAACTTCGAATGGTGATTTGAGGCACCAAACGATGTCGGAATGCATTGGAAACAAAGCCATAAGCTTTGTGAGCATGTGATAGACAAGAATACCTCAAAATCCCAATATACGATTTTCGGTGAAAATTACAACTATACCCCTACGAAACTTCGAATGGTGACTTGAGGCACCAAACGATGTTGGAATGCATTGGAACCAAAGCCATAAGCTTTGATAGCATGTGATAGACAAGAATACCACAAAATCCCAATGTACGATTTTCTGTGAAAATTACAACTATACCCCTACGAAACTTCGAATGGTGATTTGAGGCACCAAACGATGTCGGAATGCATTGGAACCAAAGCCATAAGCTTTGTGAGCATGTGACAGACAAGAATACCTCAAAATCCCAATGTACGATTTCCGGTAAAAATTACAACTATACCCTTACGAAACTTCGAATGGTGATTTGAGACACCAAACGATGTCGGAATGCATTGGAACCAAAGCGATAAGCTTTGTGAGCATGTGATAGACAAGAATACCTCAAAATCTCAATGTACGATTTTCGGTGAAAATTACAACTATACCCCTACGAAACTTCGAATGGTGATTTGAGGCACCAAACGATGTCGGAATGCATTGGAACCAAAGCGATAAGCTTTGTGAGCATGTGATAGACAATAATACCTCAAAATCATAATGTACGATTTTCGGTGAAAATTACAACTATACCCCTACGAAACTTCGAATGGTGATTTGAGGCACCAAACGATGTCGGAATGCATTGGAAACAAAGCCATAAGCTTTGTGAGCATGTGATAGACAAGAATACCTCAAAATCCCAATATACGATTTTCGGTGAAAATTACAACTATACCCCTACGAAACTTCGAATGGTGACTTGAGGCACCAAACGATGTTGGAATGCATTGGAACCAAAGCCATAAGCTTTGATAGCATGTGATAGACAAGAATACCACAAAATCCCAATTTACGATTTTCTGTGAAAATTACAACTACACCCCTACGAAACTTCGAATGGTGATTTGAGGCACCAAACGATGTCGGAATGCATTGGAACCAAAGCCATAAGCTTTGTGAGCATGTGACAGACAAGAATACCTCAAAATCCCAATGTACGATTTCCGGTAAAAATTACAACTATACCCTTACGAAACTTCGAATGGTGATTTGAGACACCAAACGATGTCGGAATGCATTGGAACCAAAGCGATAAGCTTTGTGAGCATGTGATAGACAAGAATACCTCAAAATCCCAATGTACGATTTTCGGTGAAAATTACAACTATACCTCTATGAAACTTCGAATGGTGACTTGAGGCACCAAACGATGTTGGAATGCATTGGAACCAAAGCCATAAGCTTTGATAGCATGTGATAGACAAGAATACCTCAAAATCCCAATGTACGATTTTCGGTGAAAATTACAATTATACCTCTATGAAACTTCGAATGGTGACTTGAGGCACCAAACGATGTTGGAATGCATTGGAACCAAAGCCATAAGCTTTGATAGCATGTGATAGACAAGAATACCTCAAAATCCCAATGTACGATATTCTGTGAAAATTACAACTATACCCCTACGAAACTTCGAATGGTGACTTGAGGCACCAAATGATGTCGGAATGCATTGGAACCAAAGCGATAAGCTTTGTGAGCTTGTGATAGACAAGAATACCTCAAAATCTCAATGTACGATTTTCGGTGAAAATTACAACTATACCCCTACGAAACTTCGAATGGTGACTTGAGGCACCAAATGATGTCGGAATGCATTGGAACCAAAGCGGTAAGCTTTGTGAGCATGTGATAGACAAGAATACTTCAAAATCACAATGTTCGATTTTCGGTGAAAATTACTACTATACCCCTACGAAACTTCGAATGGTGAGTTGAGGCACCAAACAATGTCGGAATGCATTGGAACCAAACGAAACTTCGAATGGTGATTTGAGGCACCAAACGACGTCGGAATGCATTGGAACCAAAGTCTTAAGCTTTGTGAGCATGTGATAGACAAGAATACCTCAAAATCCCAATATACGATTTTCGGTGAAAATTACAACTATACCTCTACGAAACTTCGAATGGTGACTTGAGGCACCAAACGATGTCGGAATGCATTGGAACCAAAGCCATAAGCTTTGATAGCATGTGATAGACAATAATACCTCAAAATCTCAATGTACGATATTCTGTGAAAATTACAACTATACCCCTATGAAACTTCAAATGGTGACTTGAGGCACCAAACGATGTCGGAATGCATTGAAACCAAAGCGATAGGCTTTGTGAGCATGTGATAGACAAGAATACCTCAAAATCTCAATGTACGATTTTCGGTGAAAATTACAACTATACCTCTACGAAACTTCGATTGGTGACTTGAGGCACCAAACGATGTCGGAATGCATTGGAACCAAAACCATAAGCTTTGATAGCATGTGATAGACAAGAATACCACCAAATCCCAATGTACGATTTTCTGTGAAAATTACACTATACCCCTACGAAACTTCGAATGGTGATTTGAGGCACCTAACGATGTCGAAATGCATTGAAAACAAAGCCATAAGCTTTGTGAGTATGTGATAGACAAGAATACCTCAAAATCCCAATGTACGATTTTCGGTGAAAATTACAACTATACCCCTACGAAACTTCGAATGGTGACTTGAGGCACCAAACGATGTCGGAATGCATTGGAACCAAAGCCATAAGCTTTGTGAGCATGTGATAGAAAAGAATACCTCAAAACCCCAATGTACGATTTTCGATAAAAATTACAACTATACCCCTACGAAACTTCGAATGGTGATTTGAGGCACCAAACGATGTCGGAATGCATTGGAACCAAAGCCATAAGCTTTGTGAGCATGTGATAGACAAGAATACCTCAAAATCCCAATGTTCGATTTTCGGTAAAAATTACAACTATACCCCTACGAAACTTCGAATGGTGATTTGAGGCACCAAACAATGTCGGAATGCATTGGAACCAAAGCCATAAGATTTGTGAGCATGTGATAGACAAGAATACCTCAAAATCCCAATGTACGATTTTCGGTGAAAATTACAACTATACCTCTACGAAACTTCGAATGATGACTTGAGGCACCAAACGATGTCGGAATGCATTGGAACCAAAGCCATAAGCTTTGATAGCATGTGATAGAAAAGAATACCAAAAAATCATAATGTACGATTTTCTGTGAAAATTACAACTATACCCCTACGAAACTTCGAACGGTGATTTGAGGCACCAAACGATGTCGGAATGCATTGGAAACAAAGCCTTAAGCTTTGTGAGCATGTGATAGACAATAATACCTCAAAATCCCAATGTACGATTTTCTGTGAAAATTACAACTATACCCCTACAAAACTTCGAATGGTGATTTGAGGCACCAAACGATGTCGGAATGCATTGGAACCAAAGCGATAAGCTTTGTGAGCATGTGATAGACAAGAATACCTCAAAATCTCAATGTACGATTTTCGGTGAAAATTACAACTATACCCCTACGAAACTTCGAATGGTGATTTGAGGCACCAAACGATGTCGGAATGCATTGGAACCAAAGCGATAAGCTTTGTGAGCATGTGATTGACAAGAATACCTCAAAATCCCAATGTACGATTTTCGGTGAAAATTACACCTATACCCCTACGAAACTTCGAATGGTGATTTGAGACACCAAACGATGTCGGAATGCATTGGAACCAAAGCCATAAGCTTTGTGAGCATGTGATAGACAAGAATACCTCAAAATCCCATTGTACGATTTTCAGTGAAAATTACAACTATACCTCTACGAAACTTCGAATGGTGACTTGAGGCACCAAACGATGTTGGAATGCATTGGAACCAAATCCATAAGCTTTGATAGCATGTGATAGACAAGAATACCTCAAAATTCCAATGTACGATATTCTGTGAAAATTACAACTATACCCCTACGAAACTTCGAATGGTGACTTGAGGCACCAAATGATGTCGGAATGCATTGGAACCAAAGCGATAAGCTTTGTGAGCTTGTGATAGACAAGAATACCTCAAAATCTCAATGTACGATTTTCGGTGAAAATTACAACTATACCCCTACGAAACTTCGAATGGTGACTTGAGGCACCAAACGATGTCGGAATGCATTGGAACCAAAGCGGTAAGCTTTGTGAGCATGTGATAGACAAGAATACCTCAAAATCAAAATGTTCGATTTTCGGTAAAAATTACTACTATACCCCTACGAAACTTCGAATGGTGAGTTGAGGCACCAAACAATGTCGGAATGCATTGGAACCAAACGAAACTTCGAATGGTGATTTGAGGCACCAAACGACGTCGGAATGCATTGGAACCAAAGCCTTAAGCTTTGTGAGCATGTGATAGACAATAATACCTCAAAATCATAATGTACGATTTTCGGTGAAAATTACAACTATACCCCTACGAAACTTCGAATGGTGATTGGAGGCACCAAACGATGTCGGAATGCATTGGAAACAAAGCCATAAGCTTTGTGAGCATGTGATAGACAAGAATACCTCAAAATCCCAATATACGATTTTCGGTGAAAATTACAACTATACCCCTACGAAACTTCGAATGGTGACTTGAGGCACCAAACGATGTTGGAATGCATTGGAACCAAAGCCATAAGCTTTGATAGCATGTGATAGACAAGAATACCACAAAATCCCAATGTACGATTTTCTGTGAAAATTACAACTATACCCCTACGAAACTTCGAATGGTGATTTGAGGCACCAAACGATGTCGGAATGCATTGGAACCAAAGCCATAAGCTTTGTGAGCATGTGACAGACAAGAATACCTCAAAATCCCAATGTACGATTTCCGGTAAAAATTACAACTATACCCTTACGAAACTTCGAATGGTGATTTGAGACACCAAACGATGTCGGAATGCATTGGAACCAAAGCGATAAGCTTTGTGAGCATGTGATAGACAAGAATACCTCAAAATCTCAATGTACGATTTTCGGTGAAAATTACAACTATACCCCTACGAAACTTCGAATGGTGATTTGAGGCACCAAACGATGTCGGAATGCATTGGAACCAAAGCGATAAGCTTTGTGAGCATGTGATAGACAATAATACCTCAAAATCATAATGTACGATTTTCGGTGAAAATTACAACTATACCCCTACGAAACTTCGAATGGTGATTTGAGGCACCAAACGATGTCGGAATGCATTGGAAACAAAGCCATAAGCTTTGTGAGCATGTGATAGACAAGAATACCTCAAAATCCCAATATACGATTTTCGGTGAAATTTACAACTATACCCCTACGAAAGTTCGAATGGTGACTTGAGGCACCAAACGATGTTGGAATGCATTGGAACCAAAGCCATAAGCTTTGATAGCATGTGATAGACAAGAATACCACAAAATCCCAATGTACGATTTTCTGTGAAAATTACAACTATACCCCCACGAAACTTCGAATGGTGATTTGAGGCACCAAACGACGTCGGAATGCATTGGAACCAAAGTCTTAAGCTTTGTGAGCATGTGATAGACAAGAATACCTCAAAATCCCAATGTACGATTTTCGATGAAAATTACAACTATACCTCTACGAAACTTCGAATGGTGACTTGAGGCACCAAACGATGTCGGAATGCATTGGAACCAAAGCCATAAGCTTTGATAGCATGTGATAGACAATAATACCTCAAAATCCCAATGTACGATATTCTGTGAAAATTACAACTATACCCCTATGAAACTTCAAATGGTGACTTGAGGCACCAAACGATGTCGGAATGCATTGAAACCAAAGCGATAGGCTTTGTGAGCATGTGATAGACAAGAATACCTCAAAATCTCAATGTACGATTTTCGGTGAAAATTACAACTATACCTCTACGAAACTTCGATTGGTGACTTGAGGCACCAAACGATGTCGGAATGCATTGGAACCAAAACCATAAGCTTTGATAGCATGTGATAGACAAGAATACCACCAAATCCCAATGTACGATTTTCTGTGAAAATTACACTATACCCCTACGAAACTTCGAATGGTGATTTGAGGCACCTAACGATGTTGAAATGCATTGAAAACAAAGCCATAAGCTTTGTGAGTATGTGATAGACAAGAATACCTCAAAATCCCAATGTACGATTTTCGGTGAAAATTACAACTATACCCCTACGAAACTTCGAATGGTGACTTGAGGCACCAAACGATGTCGGAATGCATTGGAACCAAAGCCATAAGCTTTGTGAGCATGTGATAGACAAGAATACCACAAAATCCCAATGTACGATTTTTGGTGAAAATTACAACTATACCCCTACGAAACTTCGAATGGTGACTTGAGGCACCAAACGATGTCGGAATGCATTGGAACCAAAGCCATAAGCTTTGTGAGCATGTGATAGAAAAGAATACCTCAAAACCCCAATGTACGATTTTCGATAAAAATTACAACTATACCCCTACGAAACTTCGAATGGTGATTTGAGGCACCAAACGATGTCGGAATGCATTGGAACCAAAGCCATAAGCTTTGTGAGCATGTGATAGACAAGAATACCTCAAAATCCCAATGTTCGATTTTCGGTAAAAATTACAACTATACCCCTACGAAACTTCGAATGGTGATTTGAGGCACCAAACAATGTCGGAATGCATTGGAACCAAAGCCATAAGATTTGTGAGCATGTGATAGACAAGAATACCTCAAAATCCCAATGTACGATTTTCGGTGAAAATTACAACTATACCTCTACGAAACTTCGAATGATGACTTGAGGCACCAAACGATTTCGGAATGCATTGGAACCAAAGCGATAAGCTTTGATAGCATGTGATAGAAAAGAATACCACAAAATCCTAATGTACGATTTTCTGTGAAAATTACAACTATACCCCTACGAAACTTCGAACGGTGATTTGAGGCACCAAACGATGTCGGAATGCATTGGAAACAAAGCCTTAAGCTTTGTGAGCATGTGATAGACAATAATACCTCAAAATCCCAATGTACGATTTTCTGTGAAAATTACAACTATACCCCTACAAAACTTCGAATGGTGATTTGAGGCACCAAACGATGTCGGAATGCATTGGAACCAAAGTGATAAGCTTTGTGAGCATGTGATAGACAAGAATACCTCAAAATCTCAATGTACGATTTTCGGTGAAAATTACAACTATACCCCTACGAAACTTCGAATGGTGATTTGAGGCACCAAACGATGTCGGAATGCATTGGAACCAAAGCGATAAGCTTTGTGAGCATGTGATTGACAAGAATACCTCAAAATCCCAATGTACGATTTTCGGTGAAAATTACACCTATACCCCTACGAAACTTCGAATGGTGATTTGAGACACCAAACGATGTCGGAATGCATTGGAACCAAAGCCATAAGCTTTGTGAGCATGTGATAGACAAGAATACCTCAAAATCCCATTGTACGATTTTCAGTGAAAATTACAACTATACCTCTACGAAACTTCGAATGGTGACTTGAGGCACCAAACGATGTTGGAATGCATTGGAACCAAATCCATAAGCTTTGATAGCATGTGATAGACAAGAATACCTCAAAATTCCAATGTACGATATTCTGTGAAAATTACAACTATACCCCTACGAAACTTCGAATGGTGACTTGAGGCACCAAATGATGTCGGAATGCATTGGAACCAAAGCGATAAGCTTTGTGAGCTTGTGATAGACAAGAATACCTCAAAATCTCAATGTACGATTTTCGGTGAAAATTACAACTATACCCCTACGAAACTTCGAATGGTGACTTGAGGCACCAAACGATGTCGGAATGCATTGGAACCAAAGCGGTAAGCTTTGTGAGCATGTGATAGACAAGAATACCTCAAAATCAAAATGTTCGATTTTCGGTGAAAATTACTACTATACCCCTACGAAACTTCGAATGGTGAGTTGAGGCACCAAACAATGTCGGAAAGCATTGGAACCAAACGAAACTTCGAATGGTGATTTGAGGCACCAAACGACGTCGGAATGCATTGGAACCAAAGCCTTAAGCTTTGTGAGCATGTGATAGACAAGAATACCTCAAAATCTCAATGTACGATTTTCGGTGAAAATTACAACTATACCTCTACGAAACTTCGAATGGTGACTTGAGGCACTAAACGATGTCGGAATGCATTGGAACCAAAGCCATAAGCTTTGATAGCATGTGATAGACAATAATACCTCAAAATCCCAATGTACGATATTCTGTGAAAATTACAACTATACCCCTACGAAACTTCAAATGGTGAGTTGAGGCACCAAACGATGGAATGCATTGGAACAAAAGCGATAAGCTTTGTGAGCTTGTGATAGACAAGAATACCTCAAAATCTCAATGTACGATTTTCGGAGAAAATTACAACTATACCCCTACGAAACTTCGAATGGTGACTTGAGGCACCAAACGATGTCGGAATGCATTGGAACCAAAGCGATAAGCTTTGTGAGCATGTGATAGACAAGAATACCTCAAAATCTCAATGTACGATTTTCGGTGAAAATTACAACTATACCTCTACGAAACTTCGATTGGTGACTTGAGGCACCAAACGATGTCGGAATGCATTGGAACCAAAACCATAAGCTTTGATAGCATGTGATAGACAAGAATACCACCAAATCCCAATGTACGATTTTTTGTGAAAATTGCACTATACCCCTACGAAACTTCGAATGGTGATTTGAGGCACCTAACGATGTCGGAATGCATTGGAAACAAAGCCATAAGCTTTGTGAGCATGTGATAGACAAGAATACCTCAAAATCTCAATGTACGATTTTCGGTGAAAATTACAACTATACCCCTACGAAACTTCGAATGGTGATTTGAGGCACCAAACGATGTCGGAATGCATTGGAACCAAAGCGATAAGCTTTGTGAGCATGTGATTGACAAGAATACCTCAAAATCCCAATGTACGATTTTCGGTGAAAATTACACCTATACCCCTACGAAACTTCGAATGGTGATTTGAGACACCAAACGATGTCGGAATGCATTGGAACCAAAGCCATAAGCTTTGTGAGCATGTGATAGACAAGAATACCTCAAAATCCCATTGTACGATTTTCAGTGAAAATTACAACTATACCTCTACGAAACTTCGAATGGTGACTTGAGGCACCAAACGATGTTGGAATGCATTGGAACCAAATCCATAAGCTTTGATAGCATGTGATAGACAAGAATACCTCAAAATTCCAATGTACGATATTCTGTGAAAATTACAACTATACACCTACGAAACTTCGAATGGTGACTTGAGGCACCAAATGATGTCGGAATGCATTGGAACCAAAGCGATAAGCTTTGTGAGCTTGTGATAGACAAGAATACCTCAAAATCTCAATGTACGATTTTCGGTGAAAATTACAACTATACCCCTACGAAACTTCGAATGGTTACTTGAGGCACCAAACGATGTCGGAATGCATTGGAACCAAAGCGGTAAGCTTTGTGAGCATGTGATAGACAAGAATACCTCAAAATCAAAATGTTCGATTTTCGGTGAAAATTACTACTATACCCCTACGAAACTTCGAATGGTGAGTTGAGGCACCAAACAATGTCGGAATGCATTGGAACCAAACGAAACTTCGAATGGTGATTTGAGGCACCAAATGACGTCGGAATGCATTGGAACCAAAGCCTTAAGCTTTGTGAGCATGTGATAGACAATAATACCTCAAAATCATAATGTACGATTTTCGGTGAAAATTACAACTATACCCCTACGAAACTTCGAATGGTGATTGGAGGCACCAAACGATGTCGGAATGCATTGGAAACAAAGCCATAAGCTTTGTGAGCATGTGATAGACAAGAATACCTCAAAATCCCAATATACGATTTTCGGTGAAAATTACAACTATACCCCTACGAAACTTCGAATGGTGACTTGAGGCACCAAACGATGTTGGAATGCATTGGAACCAAAGCCATAAGCTTTGATAGCATGTGATAGACAAGAATACCACAAAATCCCAATGTACGATTTTCTGTGAAAATTACAACTATACCCCTACGAAACTTCGAATGGTGATTTGAGGCACCAAACGATGTCGGAATGCATTGGAACCAAAGCCATAAGCTTTGTGAGCATGTGACAGACAAGAATACCTCAAAATCCCAATGTACGATTTCCGGTAAAAATTACAACTATACCCTTACGAAACTTCGAATGGTGATTTGAGACACCAAACGATGTCGGAATGCATTGGAACCAAAGCGATAAGCTTTGTGAGCATGTGATAGACAAGAATACCTCAAAATCTCAATGTACGATTTTCGGTGAAAATTACAACTATACCCCTACGAAACTTCGAATGGTGATTTGAGGCACCAAACGATGTCGGAATGCATTGGAACCAAAGCGATAAGCTTTGTGAGCATGTGATAGACAATAATACCTCAAAATCATAATGTACGATTTTCGGTGAAAATTACAACTATACCCCTACGAAACTTCGAATGGTGATTTGAGGCACCAAACGATGTCGGAATGCATTGGAAACAAAGCCATAAGCTTTGTGAGCATGTGATAGACAAGAATACCTCAAAATCCCAATATACGATTTTCGGTGAAATTTACAACTATACCCCTACGAAACTTCGAATGGTGACTTGAGGCACCAAACGATGTTGGAATGCATTGGAACCAAAGCCATAAGCTTTGATAGCATGTGATAGACAAGAATACCACAAAATCCCAATGTACGATTTTCTGTGAAAATTACAACTATACCCCTACGAAACTTCGAATGGTGATTTGAGGCACCAAACGACGTCGGAATGCATTGGAACCAAAGTCTTAAGCTTTGTGAGCATGTGATAGACAAGAATACCTCAAAATCCCAATGTACGATTTTCGATGAAAATTACAACTATACCTCTACGAAACTTCGAATGGTGACTTGAGGCACCAAACGATGTCGGAATGCATTGGAACCAAAGCCATAAGCTTTGATAGCATGTGATAGACAATAATACCTCAAAATCCCAATGTACGATATTTTGTGAAAATTACAACTATACCCCTATGAAACTTCAAATGGTGACTTGAGGCACCAAACGATGTCGGAATGCATTGAAACCAAAGCGATAGGCTTTGTGAGCATGTGATAGACAAGAATACCTCAAAATTTCAATGTACGATTTTCGGTGAAAATTACAACTATACCTCTACGAAACTTCGATTGGTGACTTGAGGCACCAAACGATGTCGGAATGCATTGGAACCAAAACCATAAGCTTTGATAGCATGTGATAGACAAGAATACCACCAAATCCCAATGTACGATTTTCTGTGAAAATTACACTATACCCCTACGAAACTTCGAATGGTGATTTGAGGCACCTAACGATGTCGAAATGCATTGAAAACAAAGCCATAAGCTTTGTGAGTATGTGATAGACAAGAATACCTCAAAATCCCAATGTACGATTTTCGGTGAAAATTACAACTATACCCCTACGAAACTTCGAATGGTGACTTGAGGCACCAAACGATGTCGGAATGCATTGGAACCAAAGCCATAAGCTTTGTGAGCATGTGATAGACAAGAATACCACAAAATCCCAATGTACGATTTTTGGTGAAAATTACAACTATACCCCTACGAAACTTCGAATGGTGACTTGAGGCACCAAACGATGTCGGAATGCATTGGAACCAAAGCCATAAGCTTTGTGAGCATGTGATAGAAAAGAATACCTCAAAACCCCAATGTACGATTTTCGATAAAAATTACAACTATACCCCTACGAAACTTCGAATGGTGATTTGAGGCACCAAACGATGTCGGAATGCATTGGAACCAAAGCCATAAGCTTTGTGAGCATGTGATAGACAAGAATACCTCAAAATCCCAATGTTCGATTTTCGGTAAAAATTACAACTATACCCCTACGAAACTTCGAATGGTGATTTGAGGCACCAAACAATGTCGGAATGCATTGGAACCAAAGCCATAAGATTTGTGAGCATGTGATAGACAAGAATACCTCAAAATCCCAATGTACGATTTTCGGTGAAAATTACAACTATACCTCTACGAAACTTCGAATGATGACTTGAGGCACCAAACGATGTCGGAATGCATTGGAACCAAAGCCATAAGCTTTGATAGCATGTGATAGAAAAGAATACCACAAAATCCTAATGTACGATTTTCTGTGAAAATTACAACTATACCCCTACGAAACTTCGAACGGTGATTTGAGGCACCAAACGATGTCGGAATGCATTGGAAACAAAGCCTTAAGCTTTGTGAGCATGTGATAGACAATAATACCTCAAAATCCCAATGTACGATTTTCTGTGAAAATTACAACTATACCCCTACAAAACTTCGAATGGTGATTTGAGGCACCAAACGATGTCGGAATGCATTGGAACCAAAGCGATAAGCTTTGTGAGCATGTGATAGACAAGAATACCTCAAAATCTCAATGTACGATTTTCGGTGAAAATTACAACTATACCCCTACGAAACTTCGAATGGTGATTTGAGGCACCAAACGATGTCGGAATGCATTGGAACCAAAGCGATAAGCTTTGTGAGCATGTGATTGACAAGAATACCTCAAAATCCCAATGTACGATTTTCGGTGAAAATTACACCTATACCCCTACGAAACTTCGAATGGTGATTTGAGACACCAAACGATGTCGGAATGCATTGGAACCAAAGCCATAAGCTTTGTGAGCATGTGATAGACAAGAATACCTCAAAATCCCATTGTACGATTTTCAGTGAAAATTACAACTATACCTCTACGAAACTTCGAATGGTGACTTGAGGCACCAAACGATGTTGGAATGCATTGGAACCAAATCCATAAGCTTTGATAGTATGTGATAGACAAGAATACCTCAAAATTCCAATGTACGATATTCTGTGAAAATTACAACTATACCCCTACGAAACTTCGAATGGTGACTTGAGGCACCAAATGATGTCGGAATGCATTGGAACCAAAGCGATAAGCTTTGTGAGCTTGTGATAGACAAGAATACCTCAAAATCTCAATGTACGATTTTCGGTGAAAATTACAACTATACCCCTACGAAACTTCGAATGGTGACTTGAGGCACCAAACGATGTCGGAATGCATTGGAACCAAAGCGGTAAGCTTTGTGAGCATGTGATAGACAAGAATACCTCAAAATCAAAATGTTCGATTTTCGGTGAAAATTACTACTATACCCCTACGAAACTTCGAATGGTGAGTTGAGGCACCAAACAATGTCGGAAAGCATTGGAACCAAACGAAACTTCGAATGGTGATTTGAGGCACCAAACGACGTCGGAATGCATTGGAACCAAAGCCTTAAGCTTTGTGAGCATATGATAGACAAGAATACCTCAAAATCCCAATGTACGATTTTCGGTGAAAATTACAACTATACCTCTACGAAACTTCGAATGGTGACTTGAGGCACTAAACGATGTCGGAATGCATTGGAACCAAAGCCATAAGCTTTGATAGCATGTGATAGACAATAATACCTCAAAATCCCAATGTACGATATTCTGTGAAAATTACAACTATACCCCTACGAAACTTCAAATGGTGACTTGAGGCACCAAACGATGGAATGCATTGGAACAAAAGCGATAAGCTTTGTGAGCTTGTGATAGACAAGAATACCTCAAAATCTCAATGTACGATTTTCGGAGAAAATTACAACTATACCCTACGAAACTTCGAATGGTGACTTGAGGCACCAAACGATGTCGGAATGCATTGGAACCAAAGCGATAAGCTTTGTGAGCATGTGATAGACAAGAATACCTCAAAATCTCAATGTACGATTTTCGGTGAAAATTACAACTATACCTCTACGAAACTTCGATTGGTGACTTGAGGCACCAAACGATGTCGGAATGCATTGGAACCAAAACCATAAGCTTTGATAGCATGTGATAGACAAGAATACCACCAAATCCCAATGTACGATTTTTTGTGAAAATTACACTATACCCCTACGAAACTTCGAATGGTGATTTGAGGCACCTAACGATGTCGGAATGCATTGGAAACAAAGCCATAAGCTTTGTGAGCATGTGATAGACAAGAATACCTCAAAATCCCAATGTACGATTTTCGGTGAAAAATTACAACTATACCCCTACGAAACTTCGAATGGTGACTTGAGGCACCAAACGATGTCGGAATGCATTGGAACCAAAGCCATAAGCTTTGTGAGCATGTGATAGACAAGAATACCACAAAATCCCAATGTACGATTTTCGGTGAAAATTACAACTATACACCTACGAAACTTCGAATGGTGACTTGAGGCACCAAACGATGTCGGAATGCATTGGAACCAAAGCCATAAGCTTTGATAGCATGTGATAGACAAGAATACCTCAAATGCTCACAAAGCTTATGGCTTTGGTTCCAATGCATTCCGACATCGTTTGGTGCCTCAAATCACCATTCGAAGTTTCGTAGGGGTATTGTTGTAAGTTTCACCGAAAATCGTACATTGGGATTTTGAGGTATTCTTGTCTATCACATACTCACAAAGCTTATGGCTTGGTTCCAATGCATTCCGACCTCGGTTGGTGCCTCAAATCACCATTCGAAGTTTCGTAGGGGTATAGTTGTAATTTTTACCGAAAATCGTACTTTGGAATTTTGAGGTATTCTTGTCTATCACATGCTCTCAAAGCTTATGGCTTTGGTTCCAATGCATTCCGACATCGTTTGGTGCCTCAAATCACCATTCGAAGTTTCGTAGGGGTCTAGTTGTAATTTTCACCAAAAATCGTACATTGAGATTTTGAGGTATTCTTGTGTATCACATGCTCACAAAGCTTATGGCTTTGGTTCCAATGCATACCGACATCGTTTGGTGCCTCAAATCACCATTCGAAGTTTCGTAGGGGATAGTTGTAATTTTCACCGAAAATCGTACATTGGGATTTTGAGGTATTCTTGTCTATCACATGCTATCAAAGCTTATGGCTTTGGTTCCAATGCATTCCGACATCGTTTGGTGCCTCAAGTCATCATTCGATGTTTCGTAGAGGTATAGTTGTAATTTTCACCGAAAATCGTACATTGGGATTTTGAGGTATTCTTGTCTATCACATGCTCACAAATCTTATGGCTTTGGTTTCAATGCATTCCGACATTGTTTGGTGCCTCAAATCACCATTCGAAGTTTCGTAGGGGTATAGTTGTAATTTTCAACGAAAATCGTACATTGGAATTTTGAGGTATTCTTGTCTATCACATGCTCACAAAGCTTATGGCTTTAGTTCTAATGCATTCCGACATCGTTTGGTGCCTCAAATCACCATTCGAAGTTTCGTAGGGGTATAGTTGTAAGTTTCACCGAAAATCGTACATTGGGATTTTGAGGTATTCTTATCTATCACATGCTCACAAAGCTTATGGCTTTGGTCCTATGCATTCCGACATCGTTTGGTGCCTCAAATCATCATTCAAAGTTTCGTAGGGGATAGTTGTAATTTTTACCGAAAATCGTACATTGGGATTTTGAGGTATTATTGTCTATCACATTCTCACAAAGCTTATGGCTTTGGTTCCAATGCATTTCGACATCGTTTGGTGCCTCAAATCAACATTCGAGGTTTCGTAGGGGTATAGTTGTAATTTTCACCGAAAATCGTACATTGGGGTTTTGAGGTATTCTTGCTCACAAAGCGTATGGCTTTGGTTCCAATGCATTCCGACATCGTTTGGTGCCTCAAATCACCATTCGAAGTTTCGTAGGGGTATAGTTGTAATTTTCTCCGAAAATCGTACATTGGGATTTTGAGATATTCTTGTCTATCACATGCTCACAAAGCTTATGGCTTTGGTTCCAATGCATTCCGACATCGTTTGGTGCCTCAAATCACCATTCGAAGTTTCGTAGGGGTATTGTTGTAAGTTTCACCGAAAATCGTACATTGGGATTTTGAGGTATTCTTGTCCATCACATGCTCACAAAGCGTATGGCTTTGGTTCCAATGCATTCCGACATCGTTTGGTGCCTCAAATCACCATTCGAAGTTTCGTAGGGGTATTGTTGTAAGTTTCACCGAAAATCGTACATTGGGATTTTGAGGTATTCTTGTCCATCACATGCTCACAAAGCGTATGGCTTTGGTTCCAATGCATTCCGACATCGTTTGGTGCCTCAAATCACCATTCGAAGTTTCGTAGGGGTATAGTTGTAATTTTTAACGAAAATCGTACATTGGGATTTTGAGGTATTCTTGTCTATCACATGCTCACAAAACTTATGGCTTTTGTTCCAATGCATTCCGACATCGTTTGGTGCGTCAAATCACCATTCGAAGTTTCGTAGGGGTATAGTTGTAATTTTCACCAAAAATCGTACATTGAGATTTTTAGGTATTCTTGTCTATCACATGCTCACAAAGCTTATGGCTTCGGTTCCAATGCATTCCGACATCGTTTGGTGCCTCAAATCACCATTCGAAGTTTCGTAGGGGTATAGTTGTAATTTTCAACGAAAATCGTACATTGGAATTTTGAGGTATTCTTGTCTATCACATGCTCACAAAGCTTATGGCTTTGGTTCTAATGCATTCCGACATCGTTTGGTGCCTCAAATCACCATTCGAAGTTTCGTAGGGGTATAGTTGTAATTTTCACCGAAAATCGTACATTGGGATTTTGAGGTATTCTTATCTATCACATGCTCACAAAGCTTATGGCTTTGGTCCAATGCATTCCGACATCGTTTTGTGCCTCAAATCACCATTCGAAGTTTCGTAGGGGTATAGTTGTAATTTTCACCGAAAATCGTACATTGAGATTTTGAGGTATTCTTATCTATCACATGCTCACAAAGCTTATGGCTTTGGTCCTATGCATTCCGACATCGTTTGGTGCCTCAAATCATCATTCGAAGTTTCGTAGGGGATAGTTGTAATTTTCACCGAAAATCGTACATTGGGATTTTAAGGTATTATTGTCTATCACATTCTCACAAAGCTTATGGCTTTGGTTCCAATGCATTCTGACATCGTTTGGTGCCTCAAATCAACATTCGAGGTTTTGTAGGGGTATAGTTGTAATTTTCACCGAAAATCGTACATTGGGGTTTTGAGGTATTCTTGTCCATCACATGCTCATAAAGCGTATGGCTTTGGTTCCAATGCATTCCGACATCGTTTGGTGCCTCAAATCACCATTCGAAGTTTTGTAGGGGTATTGTTGTAAGTTTCACCGAAAATCGTACATTGGGATTTTGAGGTATTCTTGTCCATCACATGCTCACAAAGCGTATGGCTTTGGTTCCAATGCATTCCGACATCGTTTGGTGCCTCAAATCACCATTCGAAGTTTCGTAGGGGTATAGTTGTAATTTTCACCGAAAATCGTACACTGGGATTTTGAGATATTCTTGTCTATCACATGCTCACAAAGCTTATGGCTTTGGTTCCAATGCATTCCGACATCGTTTGGTGCCTCAAATCACCATTCGAAGTTTCGTAGGGGTATTGTTGTAAGTTTCACCGAAAATCGTACATTGGAATTTTGAGGTATTCTTGTCTATCACATACTCACAAAGCTTATGGCTTGGTTCCAATGCATTCCGACCTCGGTTGGTGCCTCAAATCACCATTCGAAGTTTCGTAGGGGTATAGTTGTAATTTTCAACGAAAATCGTACATTGGAATTTTGAGGTATTCTTGTCTATCACATGCTCTCAAAGCTTATGGCTTTGGTTCCAATGCATTCCGACATCGTTTGGTGCCTCAAATCACCATTCGAAGTTTCGTAGGGGTCTAGTTGTAATTTTCACCAAAAATCGTACATTGAGATTTTGAGGTATTCTTGTGTATCACATGCTCACAAAGCTTATGGCTTTGGTTCCAATGCATACCGACATCGTTTGGTGCCTCAAATCACCATTCGAAATTTCGTAGGGGATAGTTGTAATTTTCACCGAAAATCGTACATTGGGATTTTGAGGTATTCTTGTCAATCACATGCTATCAAAGCTTATGGCTTTGGTTCCAATGCATTCCGACATCGTTTGGTGCCTCAAGTCATCATTCGATGTTTCGTAGAGGTATAGTTGTAATTTTCACCGAAAATCGTACATTGGGATTTTGAGGTATTCTTGTCTATCACATGCTCACAAATCTTATGGCTTTGGTTCCAATGCATTCCGACATTGTTTGGTGCCTCAAATCACCATTCGAAGTTTCGTAGGGGTATAGTTGTAATTTTCAACGAAAATCGTACATTGGAATTTTGAGGTATTCTTGTCTATCACATGCTCACAAAGCTTATGGCTTTGGTTCTAATGCATTCCGACATCGTTTGGTGCCTCAAATCACCATTCGAAGTTTCGTAGGGGTATAGTTGTAAGTTTCACCGAAAATCGTACATTGGGATTTTGAGGTATTCTTATCTATCACATGCTCACAAAGCTTATGGCTTTGGTCCTATGCATTCCGACATCGTTTGGTGCCTCAAATCATCATTCGAAGTTTCGTAGGGGATAGTTGTAATTTTCACCGAAAATCGTACATTGAGATTTTGAGATATTCTTGTCTATCACATGCTCACAAAGCTTATGGCTTTGGTTCCAATGCATTCCGACATCGTTTGGTGCCTCAAATCACCATTCGAAGTTTCGTAGGGGTATTGTTGTAAGTTTCACCGAAAATCGTACATTGGGATTTTGAGGTATTCTTGTCCATCACATGCTCACAAAGCGTATGGCTTTGGTTCCAATGCATTCCGACATCGTTTGGTGCCTCAAATCACCATTCGAAGTTTCGTAGGGGTATTGTTGTAAGTTTCACCGAAAATCGTACATTGGGATTTTGAGGTATTCTTGTCCATCACATGCTCACAAAGCGTATGGCTTTGGTTCCAATGCATTCCGACATCGTTTGGTGCGTCAAATCACCATTCGAAGTTTCGTAGGGGTATAGTTGTAATTTTTAACGAAAATCGTACATTGGAATTTTGAGGTATTCTTGTCTATCACATGCTCACAAAGCTTATGGCTTTGGTTCTAATGCATTCCGACATCGTTTGGTGCCTCAAATCACAATTCGAAGTTTCGTAGGGGTATAGTTGTAATTTTCAACGAAAATCGTACATTGGAATTTTGAGGTATTCTTGTCTATCACATGCTCACAAAGCTTATGGCTTTGGTTCTAATGCATTCCGACATCGTTTGGTGCCTCAAATCACCATTCGAAGTTTCGTAGGGGTATAGTTGTAAGTTTCACCGAAAATCGTACATTGGGATTTTGAGGTATTCTTATCTATCACATGCTCACAAAGCTTATGGCTTTGGTCCTATGCATTCCGACATCGTTTGGTGCCTCAAATCATCATTCAAAGTTTCGTAGGGGATAGTTGTAATTTTTACCGAAAATCGTACATTGGGATTTTGAGGTATTATTGTCTATCACATTCTCACAAAGCTTATGGCTTTGGTTCCAATGCATTCCGACATCGTTTGGTGCCTCAAATCAACATTCGAGGTTTCGTAGGGGTATAGTTGTAATTTTCACCGAAAATCGTACATTGGGGTTTTGAGGTATTCTTGCTCACAAAGCGTATGGCTTTGGTTCCAATGCATTCCGACATCGTTTGGTGCCTCAAATCACCATTCGAAGTTTCGTAGGGGTATAGTTGTAATTTTCTCCGAAAATCGTACATTGGGATTTTGAGATATTCTTGTCTATCACATGCTCACAAAGCTTATGGCTTTGGTTCCAATGCATTCCGACATCGTTTGGTGCCTCAAATCACCATTCGAAGTTTCGTAGGGGTATTGTTGTAAGTTTCACCGAAAATCGTACATTGGGATTTTGAGGTATTCTTGTCCATCACATGCTCACAAAGCGTATGGCTTTGGTTCCAATGCATTCCGACATCGTTTGGTGCCTCAAATCACCATTCGAAGTTTCGTAGGGGTATTGTTGTAAGTTTCACCGAAAATCGTACATTGGGATTTTGAGGTATTCTTGTCCATCACATGCTCACAAAGCGTATGGCTTTGGTTCCAATGCATTCCGACATCGTTTGGTGCCTCAAATCACCATTCGAAGTTTCGTAGGGGTATAGTTGTAATTTTTAACGAAAATCGTACATTGGGATTTTGAGGTATTCTTGTCTATCACATGCTCACAAAACTTATGGCTTTTGTTCCAATGCATTCCGACCTCGGTTGGTGCCTCAAATCACCATTCGAAGTTTCGTAGGGGTATAGTTGTAATTTTCACCAAAAATCGTACATTGAGATTTTTAGGTATTCTTGTCTATCACATGCTCACAAAGCTTATGGCTTCGGTTCCAATGCATTCCGACATCGTTTGGTGCCTCAAATCACCATTCGAAGTTTCGTAGGGGTATAGTTGTAATTTTCAACGAAAATCGTACATTGGAATTTTGAGGTATTCTTGTCTATCACATGCTCACAAAGCTTATGGCTTTGGTCCAATGCATTCGGACATCGTTTGGTGCCTCAAATCATCATTCGAAGTTTCGTAGGGGATAGTTGTAATTTTCACCGAAAATCGTACATTGGGATTTTGAGGTATTATTGTCTATCACATGCTCACAAAGCTTATGGCTTTGGTCCAATGCATTCCGACATCGTTTGGTGCCTCAAATCAACATTCGAGGTTTCGTAGGGGTATAGTTGTAATTTTCACCGAAAATCGTACATTGGAGTTTTGAGGTATTCTTGTCCATCACATGCTCACAAAGCGTATGGCTTTGGTTCCAATGCATTCCGACATCGTTTGGTGCCTCAAATCATCATTCGAAGTTTCGTAGGGGATAGTTGTAATTTTCACCGAAAATCGTACATTGGGATTTTGAGGTATTATTGTCTATCACATTCTCACAAAGCTTATGGCTTTGGTTCCAAAGCATTCTGACATCGTTTGGTGCCTCAAATCAACATTCGAGATTTCGTAGGGGTATAGTTGTAATTTTCACCGAAAATCGTACATTGGGATTTTGAGATATTCTTGTCTATCACATGCTCACAAAGCTTATGACTTTGGTTCCAATGCATTCCGACATCGTTTGGTGCCTCAAATCACCATTCGAAGTTTCGTAGGGGTATTGTTGTAAGTTTCACCGAAAATCGTACATTGGGATTTTGAGGTATTCTTATCCATCACATGCTCACAAAGCGTATGGCTTTGGTTCCAATGCATTCCGACATCGTTTGGTGCCTCAAATCACCATTCGAAATTTCGTAGGGGTATAGTAGTAATTTTCACCGAAAATCGTACATTTGGGATTTTGAGATATTCTTGTCTATCACATGCTCACAAAGCTTATGGCTTTGGTTCCAATGCATTCCGACATCGTTTGGTGCCTCAAATCACCATTCGAAGTTTCGTAGGGGTATTGTTGTAAGTTTCACCGAAAATCGTACATTGGGATTTTGAGGTATTCTTGTCTATCACATACTCACAAAGCTTATGGCTTGGTTCCAATGCATTCCGACCTCGGTTGGTGCCTCAAATCACCATTCGAAGTTTCGTAGGGGTATAGTTGTAATTTTCACCGAAAATCGTACTTTGGGATTTTGAGGTATTCTTGTCTATCACATGCTCTCAAAGCTTATGGCTTTGGTTCCAATGCATTCCGACATCGTTTGGTGCCTCAAATCACCATTCGAAGTTTCGTAGGGGTCTAGTTGTAATTTTCACCAAAAATCGTACATTGAGATTTTGAGGTATTCTTGTGTATCACATGCTCACAAAGCTTATGGCTTTGGTTCCAATGCATACCGACATCGTTTGGTGCCTCAAATCACCATTCGAAATTTCGTAGGGGATAGTTGTAATTTTCACCGAAAATCGTACATTGGGATTTTGAGGTATTCTTGTCAATCACATGCTATCAAAGCTTATGGCTTTGGTTCCAATGCATTCCGACATCGTTTGGTGCCTCAAGTCATCATTCGATGTTTCGTAGAGGTATAGTTGTAATTTTCACCGAAAATCGTACATTGAGATTTTGAGGTATTCTTGTCTATCACATGCTCACAAATCTTATGGCTTTGGTTCCAATGCATTCCGACATTGTTTGGTGCCTCAAATCACCATTCGAAGTTTCGTAGGGGTATAGTTGTAATTTTCAACGAAAATCGTACATTGGAATTTTGAGGTATTCTTGTCTATCACATGCTCACAAAGCTTATGGCTTTGGTTCTAATGCATTCCGACATCGTTTGGTGCCTCAAATCACCATTCGAAGTTTCGTAGGGGTATAGTTGTAAGTTTCACCGAAAATCGTACATTGGGATTTTGAGGTATTCTTATCTATCACATGCTCACAAAGCTTATGGCTTTGGTCCTATGCATTCCGACATCGTTTGGTACCTCAAATCATCATTCGAAGTTTCGTAGGGGATAGTTGTAATTTTCACCGAAAATCGTACATTGAGATTTTGAGATATTCTTGTCTATCACATGCTCACAAAGCTTATGGCTTTGGTTCCAATGCATTCCGACATCGTTTGGTGCCTCAAATCACCATTCGAAGTTTCGTAGGGGTATTGTTGTAAGTTTCACCGAAAATCGTACATTGGGATTTTGAGGTATTCTTGTCCATCACATGCTCACAAAGCGTATGGCTTTGGTTCCAATGCATTCCGACATCGTTTGGTGCCTCAAATCACCATTCGAAGTTTCGTAGGGGTATTGTTGTAAGTTTCACCGAAAATCGTACATTGGGATTTTGAGGTATTCTTGTCCATCACATGCTCACAAAGCGTATGGCTTTGGTTCCAATGCATTCCGACATCGTTTGGTGCGTCAAATCACCATTCGAAGTTTCGTAGGGGTATAGTTGTAATTTTTAACGAAAATCGTACATTGGAATTTTGAGGTATTCTTGTCTATCACATGCTCACAAAGCTTATGGCTTTGGTTCTAATGCATTCCGACATCGTTTGGTGCCTCAAATCACAATTCGAAGTTTCGTAGGGGTATAGTTGTAATTTTCAACGAAAATCGTACATTGGAATTTTGAGGTATTCTTGTCTATCACATGCTCACAAAGCTTATGGCTTTGGTTCTAATGCATTCCGACATCGTTTGGTGCCTCAAATCACCATTCGAAGTTTCGTAGGGGTATAGTTGTAAGTTTCACCGAAAATCGTACATTGGGATTTTGAGGTATTCTTATCTATCACATGCTCACAAAGCTTATGGCTTTGGTCCTATGCATTCCGACATCGTTTTGTGCCTCAAATCACCATTCGAAGTTTCGTAGGGGTATAGTTGTAAGTTTCACCGAAAATCGTACATTGAGATTTTGAGGTATTCTTATCTATCACATGCTCACAAAGCTTATGGCTTTGGTCCTATGCATTCCGACATCGTTTGGTGCCTCAAATCATCATTCGAAGTTTCGTAGGGGATAGTTGTAATTTTCACCGAAAATCGTACATTGGGATTTTGAGGTATTATTGTCTATCACATTCTCACAAAGCTTATGGCTTTGGTTCCAATGCATTCTGACATCGTTTGGTGCCTCAAATCAACATTCGAGGTTTTGTAGGGGTATAGTTGTAATTTTCACCGAAAATCGTACATTGGGGTTTTGAGGTATTCTTGTCCATCACATGCTCATAAAGCGTATGGCTTTGGTTCCAATGCATTCCGACATCGTTTGGTGCCTCAAATCACCATTCGAAGTTTTGTAGGGGTATTGTTGTAAGTTTCACCGAAAATCGTACATTGGGATTTTGAGGTATTCTTGTCCATCACATGCTCACAAAGCGTATGGCTTTGGTTCCAATGCATTCCGACATCGTTTGGTGCCTCAAATCACCATTCGAAGTTTCGTAGGGGTATAGTTGTAATTTTCACCGAAAATCGTACACTGGGATTTTGAGATATTCTTGTCTATCACATGCTCACAAAGCTTATGGCTTTGGTTCCAATGCATTCCGACATCGTTTGGTGCCTCAAATCACCATTCGAAGTTTCGTAGGGGTATTGTTGTAAGTTTCACCGAAAATCGTACAATTGAATTTTGAGGTATTCTTGTCCATCACATGCTCACAAAGCGTATGGCTATGGTTCCAATGCATTCCGACATCGTTTGGTGCCTCAAATCACCATTCGAAGTTTCGTAGGAGTATAGTAGTAATTTTCACCGAAAATCGTACATTGGGATTTTGAGATATTCTTGTCTATCACATGCTCACAAAGCTTATGGCTTTGGTTCCAATGCATTCCGACATCGTTTGGTGCCTCAAATCACCATTCGAAGTTTCGTAAGGGTATTGTTGTAAGTTTCACCGAAAATCGTACATTGGGATTTTGAGGTATTCTTGTCTATCACATACTCACAAAGCTTATGGCTTGGTTCCAATGCATTCCGACCTCGGTTGGTGCCTCAAATCACCATTCGAAGTTTCGTAGGGGTATAGTTGTAATTTTCACCGAAAATCGTACATTGGGATTTTGAGGTATTCTTGTCTATCATATGCTCTCAAAGCTTATGGCTTTGTTTCCAATGCATTCCGACATCGTTTGGTGCCTCAAATCACCATTCGAAGTTTCGTAGGGGTCTAGTTGTAATTTTCACCAAAAATCGTACATTGAGATTTTGAGGTATTCTTGTCTATCACATGCTCACAAAGCTTATGGCTTTGGTCCAATGCATTTCGACATCGTTTGGTGCCTCAAATCATCATTCGAAGTTTCGTAGGGGACAGTTGTAATTTTCACCGAAAATCGTACGTTGGGATTTAGAGGTATTATTGTCTATCACATGCTCACAAAGCTTATGGCTTTGGTTCCAATGCATTCCGACATCGTTTGGTGCCTCAAATTACCATTCTAAGTTTCGTAAGGGTATAGTTGTAATTTTCACCGTAAATCGTACATTGGGATTTTGAGGTATTCTTGTCTATCACATGCTCACAAAGCTTATGGCTTTGGTTCCAATGCATTCCGACATCGTTTGGTGCCTCAAATCACCATTCGAAGTTTCGTAGGGCTATAGTTGTAATTTTCACCGAAAATCGTACATTGGGATTTTGAGGTATTCTTGTCTATCACATGCTCACAAAGCTTATGGCTTTGGTTCCAATGCATTCCGACATCGTTTGGTGCCTCAAATCATCATTCGAAGTTTCGTAGGGGATAGTTGTAATTTTCAATGAAAATCGTATATTGGGATTTTGAGGTATTCTTGTCTATCACATGCTCACAAAGCTTATGGCTTTGGTTCCAATGCATTCCGACATCGTTTGGTGCCTCAAATCACCATTCGAACTTTCGTAGGGGTATACTTGTATTTTTCACCGAAAATCATTGGGGTTTTGAGGTATCTTGTGTATCACATGCTCACAAAGCTTATGGCTTTGGTTCCAATGCATTCCGACATCGTTTGGTGCCTCAAATCACCATTCGAACTTTCTTAGGGGTATACTTGTATTTTTCACCGAAAATCATACATTGGGGTTTTGAGGTATCTTGTGTATCACATGCTCACAAAGCTTATGGCTTTAGTTCCAATGCATTCCGACATCGTTTGGTGCCTCAAATCACCATTCTAAGTTTCGTAGGGGTATAGTTGTAATTTTCACCGTAAATCGTATATTGGGATTTTGAGGTATTCTTGTCTATCACATGCTCACAAAGCTTATGGCTTTGGTTCCAATGCATTCCGACATCGTTTGGTGCCTCAAATCATCATTCGAAGTTTCGTAGGGGATAGTTGTAATTTTCAACGAAAATCGTATATTGGGATTTTGAGGTATTCTTATCTATCACATGCTCACAAAGCTTATGGCTTTGGTTCCAATGCATTCCGACATCGTTTGGTGCCTCAAATCCCAATTCGAACTTTCGTAGGGATAATACTTGTAATTTTCACCGAAAATTGTACATTGGGGTTTTGAGGTATTCTTGTCTATCACATGCTCACAAAGCTTACGGCTTTGGTTCCAACGCATTCCGACATCGTTTGGTGCCTCAAATCACCATTCGAAGTTTCGTAGGGGTATAGTTGTAATTTTTACCGTAAATCGTACATTGGGATTTTGAGGTATTCTTATCTATCACATGCTCACAAAGCTTACGGCTTTGGTTCCAATGCATTCCCACATCGTTTGGTGCCTCAAATCACCATTCGAAGTTTCGTAGGGGTATAGTTGTAATTTTCACCGAAAATCGTACATTGGGATTTTGAGGTTTTCTTGTCTATCACATGCTCACAAAGCTTATGGCTTTGGTTCCAATGCATTCCGACATCGTTTGGTGCCTCAAATCACCATTCGAAGTTTCATAGGGGTATAGTTGTAATTTTCATCGAAAATCATACATTGGGATTTTGAGGTATTCTTGTCTATCACATGCTCACAAAGCTTATGGCTTTGGTTCCAATGCATTCCCACATCGTTTGGTGCCTCAAATCACCATTCGAAGTTTCGTAGGGGTATAGTTGTAATTTTCACCGAAAATCGTACATTGGGGTTTCGAGATATTCTTGTCTATCACATGCTCACAAAGCTTATGGCTTTGGTTCCAATGCATTCCGACATCGTTTGGTGCCTCAAATTACCATTCTAAGTTTCGTAAGGGTATAGTTGTAATTTTCACCGTAAATCGTACATTGGGATTTTGAGGTATTCTTGTCTATCACATGCTCACAAAGCTTATGGCTTTGGTTCCAATGCATTCCGACATCGTTTGGTGCCTCAAATCACCATTCGAAGTTTCGTAGGGCTATAGTTGTAATTTTCACCGAAAATCGTACATTGGGATTTTGAGGTATTCTTGTCTATCACATGCTCACAAAGCTTATGGCTTTGGTTCCAATGCATTCCGACATCGTTTGGTGCCTCAAATCATCATTCGAAGTTTCGTAGGGGATAGTTGTAATTTTCAATGAAAATCGTATATTGGGATTTTGAGGTATTCTTGTCTATCACATGCTCACAAAGCTTATGGCTTTGGTTCCAATGCATTCCGACATCGTTTGGTGCCTCAAATCACCATTCGAACTTTCGTAGGGGTATACTTGTATTTTTCACCGAAAATCATTGGGGTTTTGAGGTATCTTGTGTATCACATGCTCACAAAGCTTATGGCTTTGGTTCCAATGCATTCCGACATCGTTTGGTGCCTCAAATCACCATTCGAACTTTCTTAGGGGTATACTTGTATTTTTCACCGAAAATCATACATTGGGGTTTTGAGGTATCTTGTGTATCACATGCTCACAAAGCTTATGGCTTTGGTTCCAATGCATTCCGACATCGTTTGGTGCCTCAAATCACCATTCTAAGTTTCGTAGGGGTATAGTTGTAATTTTCACCGTAAATCGTATATTGGAATTTTGAGGTATTCTTGTCTATCACATGCTCACAAAGCTTATGGCTTTGGTTCCAATGCATTCCGACATCGTTTGGTGCCTCAAATCATCATTCGAAGTTTCGTAGGGGATAGTTGTAATTTTCAACGAAAATCGTATATTGGGATTTTGAGGTATTCTTATCTATCACATGCTCACAAAGCTTATGGCTTTGGTTCCAATGCATTCCGACATCGTTTGGTGCCTCAAATCCCAATTCGAACTTTCGTAGGGATAATACTTGTAATTTTCACCGAAAATTGTACATTGGGGTTTTGAGGTATTCTTGTCTATCACATGCTCACAAAGCTTACGGCTTTGGTTCCAACGCATTCCGACATCGTTTGGTGCCTCAAATCACCATTCGAAGTTTCGTAGGGGTATAGTTGTAATTTTTACCGTAAATCGTACATTGGGATTTTGAGGTATTCTTATCTATCACATGCTCACAAAGCTTACGGCTTTGGTTCCAATGCATTCCCACATCGTTTGGTGCCTCAAATCACCATTCGAAGTTTCGTAGGGGTATAGTTGTAATTTTCACCGAAAATCGTACATTGGGATTTTGAGGTTTTCTTGTCTATCACATGCTCACAAAGCTTATGGCTTTGGTTCCAATGCATTCCGACATCGTTTGGTGCCTCAAATCACCATTCGAAGTTTCATAGGGGTATAGTTGTAATTTTCATCGAAAATCATACATTGGGATTTTGAGGTATTCTTGTCTATCACATGCTCACAAAGCTTATGGCTTTGGTTCCAATGCATTCCCACATCGTTTGGTGCCTCAAATCACCATTCGAAGTTTCGTAGGGGTATAGTTGTAATTTTCACCGAAAATCGTACATTGGGGTTTCGAGATATTCTTGTCTATCACATGCTCACAAAGCTTATGGCTTTGGTTCCAATGCATTCCGACATCGTTTGGTGCCTCAAATCACCATTCGAAGTTTCGTAGGGGTATAGTTGTAATTTTTACCGAAAATCGTACATTGGGATTTTGAGGTATTTTTGTCTATCACATGCTCACAAAACTAATGGCATTGGTTCCAATGCATTCCGACATCGTTTGGTGCCTCAAATCCCTATTCGAACTTTCGTAGGGATAATACTTGTAATTTTCACCGAAAATCGTACATTGAGGTTTTGAGGTATTCTTGTCTATCACATGCTCACAAAGCTTATGGCTTTGGTTCCAACGCATTCCGACATCGTTCGGTGCCTCAAATCCCCATTCGAAGTTTCGTAGGGGTATAGTTGTAATTTTCACCGAAAATCGTACATTGGGATTTTGAGGTATTCTTGTCTATCACATGCTCACAAAGCTTATGGCTTTGGTTCCAATGCATTCCGACATCGTTTGGTGCCTCAAGTCACCATTCGAAGTTTCGTAGGGGCATAGTTGTAATTTTCACCGAAAATCGTACATTGGGATTTTGAGGTATTCTTGTCTATCACATGCTCACAAAGCTTATGGCTTTGGTTCCAATGCATTCCGACATCGTTTGGTGCCTCAAATCACCATTCGAAGTTTCGTAGGGTTGTAATTTTTACCGAAAATCGTACATTGGGGTTTTGAGGTATTCTTGTCTATCACATGCTCACAAAGCTTATGGCTTTGGTTCCAAAGCATTCCGATATCGTTTGGTGCCTCAAATCACCATTCGAAGTTTCGTAGGGGTATAGTTGTAATTTTCATCGAAAATCATACATTGGGATTTTGAGGTATTCTTGTCTATCACATGCTCACAAAGCTTATGGCTTTGGTTCCAATGCATTCCCACATCGTTTGGTGCCTCAAATCACCATTCGAAGTTTCGTAGGGGTATAGTTGTAATTTTCACCGAAAATCGTACATTGGGGTTTCGAGATATTCTTGTCTATCACATGCTCACAAAGCTTATGGCTTTGGTTCCAATGCATTCCGACATCGTTTGGTGCCTCAAATCACCATTCGAAGTTTCGTAGGGGTATAGTTGTAATTTTTACCGAAAATCGTACATTGGGATTTTGAGGTATTTTTGTCTATCACATGCTCACAAAACTAATGGCATTGGTTCCAATGCATTCCGACATCGTTTGGTGCCTCAAATCCCTATTCGAACTTTCGTAGGGATAATACTTGTAATTTTCACCGAAAATCGTACATTGAGGTTTTGAGGTATTCTTGTCTATCACATGCTCACAAAGCTTATGGCTTTGGTTCCAACGCATTCCGACATCGTTCGGTGCCTCAAATCCCCATTCGAAGTTTCGTAGGGGTATAGTTGTAATTTTCACCGAAAATCGTACATTGAGATTTTGAGGTATTCTTGTCTATCACATGCTCACAAAGCTTATGGCTTTGGTTCCAATGCATTCCGACATCGTTTGGTGCCTCAAGTCACCATTCGAAGTTTCGTAGGGGCATAGTTGTAATTTTCACCGAAAATCGTACATTGGGATTTTGAGGTATTCTTGTCTATCACATGCTCACAAAGCTTATGGCTTTGGTTCCAATGCATTCCGACATCGTTTGGTGCCTCAAATCACCATTCGAAGTTTCGTAGGGTTGTAATTTTTACCGAAAATCGTACATTGGGGTTTTGAGGTATTCTTGTCTATCACATGCTCACAAAGCTTATGGCTTTGGTTCCAAAGCATTCCGATATCGTTTGGTGCCTCAAATCACCATTCGAAGTTTCGTAGGGGTATAGTTGTAATTTTCACCGAAAATCGTACACTGGGGTTTTGAGGTATTCTTGTCTATCACATGCTCACAAAGCTTATGGCTTTGGTTCCAATGCATTCCGACATCGTTTGGTGCCTCAAATAACCATTCGAAGTTTCGTAGGGATATAGTTGTAATTTTCACCGAAAATCGTACATTGGGATTTTGAGGTTTTTTTGTCTATCACATGCTCACAAAGCTAATGGCTTTGGTTCCAATGCATTCCGACATCGTTTGGTGCCTCAAATCCCTATTCGAACTTTCGTAGGGGTATCACTTGTAATTTTGACCGAAAATCGAACATTGGGATTTTGAGGTATTCTTGTCTATCACATGCTCACAAAGCTTATGGCTTTGGTTCCAACGCATTCCGACATCGTTTGGTGCCTCAAATCACCATTCGAAGTTTCATAGGGGTATGGTTGTAATTTTCACCGAAAATCGTACATTGGAATTTTGAGTTATTCTTGTCTATCACATGCTAACAAAGCTTATGGCTTTGGTTCCAATGCATTCCGACATCGTTTGGTGCCTCAAATCACCATTCGAAGTTTCGTAGGGTTGTAATTTTTACCGAAAATCGTACATTGGGTTTAGTGTTTAGGAAAGCTTATGGCTTTGGTTCCAATGCATTTCGACATCGTTTGGTGCCTCAAATCACCATTCGAAGTTTCACAGGGGTATAGTTGTAATTTTCACCGAAAATCATACATTGGGATTTTGAGGTATTCTTGTCTATCACATGCTCACAAAGCTTATGGCTTTGGTTCCAATGCATTCCGACATCGTTTGGTGCCTCAAATCACCATTCGAAGTTTCGTAGGGTTGTAATTTTTACCGAAAATCGTACATTGGGGTTTTGAGGTATTCTTGTCTATCACATGCTCACAAAGCTTATGGCTTTGGTTCCAATACATTTCGACATCGTTTGGTGCCTCAAATCACCATTCGAAGTTTCACAGGGGTATAGTTGTAATTTTCACCGAAAATCGTACATTGGGATTTTGAGGTATTCTTGTCTATCACATGCTCACAAAGCTTATGGCTTTGGTTCCAATGCATTCCGACATCGTTTGATGCCTCAAATCACCATTCGAAGTTTCGTAGGGGTATAGTTGTAATTTTCTCCGAAAATATTACATTGGGATTTTGAGGTATTCTTGTCTATCACATGCTCACAAAGCTTATAGCTTTGGTTCCTATGCATTCCCACATCGTTTGGTGCCTCGAATCACCATTCGAAGTTTCGTAGGGGTATAGTTGTAATTTTCACCGAAAATCATACACTGGGGTTTTGAGGTATTCTTGTCTATCACATGCTCACAAAGCTTATGGCTTTGGTTCTAATGCATTCCGAAATCGTTTGGTGCCTCAAATAACCATTCGAACTTTCGTAGGGGTATACTTGTATTTTTCACCGAAAATCATTGGGGTTTTGAGGTATCTTGTGTATCACATGCTCACAAAGCTTATGGCTTTGGTCCTATGCATTCCGACATCGTTTGGTGCCTCAAATCATCATTCGAAGTTTCGTAGGGGATAGTTGTAATTTTCACCGAAAATCGTACATTGGGATTTTGAGGTATTATTGTCTATCACATTCTCACAAAGCTTATGGCTTTGGTTCCAATGCATTCTGACATCGTTTGGTGCCTCAAATCAACATTCGAGGTTTCGTAGGGGTATAGTTGTAATTTTCACCGAAAATCGTACATTGGGGTTTTGAGGTATTCTTGTCCATCACATGCTCACAAAGCGTATGGCTTTGGTTCCAATGCATTCCGACATCGTTTGGTGCCTCAAATCACCATTCGAAATTTCGTAGGGGTATAGTTGTAATTTTCACCGAAAATCGTACATTGAGATTTTGAGATATTCTTGTCTATCACATGCTCACAAAGCTTATGGCTTTGGTTCCAATGCATTCCGACATCGTTTGGTGCCTCAAATCACCATTCGAAGTTTCGTAGGGGTATTGTTGTAAGTTTCACCGAAAATCGTACATTGGGATTTTGAGGTATTCTTGTCCATCACATGCTCACAAAGCGTATGGCTTTGGTTCCAATGCATTCCGACATCGTTTGGTGCCTCAAATCACCATTCGAAGTTTCGTAGGGGTATTGTTGTAAGTTTCACCGAAAATCGTACATTGGGATTTTGAGGTATTCTTGTCCATCACATGCTCACAAAGCGTATGGCTTTGGTTCCAATGCATTCCGACATCGTTTGGTGCGTCAAATCACCATTCGAAGTTTCGTAGGGGTATAGTTGTAATTTTTAACGAAAATCGTACATTGGAATTTTGAGGTATTCTTGTCTATCACATGCTCACAAAGCTTATGGCTTTGGTTCTAATGCATTCCGACATCGTTTGGTGCCTCAAATCACAATTCGAAGTTTCATAGGGGTATAGTTGTAATTTTCAACGAAAATCGTACATTGGAATTTTGAGGTATTCTTGTCTATCACATGCTCACAAAGCTTATGGCTTTGGTTCTAATGCATTCCGACATCGTTTGGTGCCTCAAATCACCATTCGAAGTTTCGTAGGGGTATAGTTGTAAGTTTCACCGAAAATCGTACATTGGGATTTTGAGGTATTCTTATCTATCACATGCTCACAAAGCTTATGGCTTTGGTCCTATGCATTCCGACATCGTTTTGTGCCTCAAATCACCATTCGAAGTTTCGTAGGGGTATAGTTGTAAGTTTCACCGAAAATCGTACATTGGGATTTTGAGGTATTCTTATCTATCACATGCTCACAAAGCTTATGGCTTTGGTCCTATGCATTCCGACATCGTTTGGTGCCTCAAATCATCATTCGAAGTTTCGTAGGGGATAGTTGTAATTTTCACCGAAAATCGTACATTGGGATTTTGAGGTATTATTGTCTATCACATTCTCACAAAGCTTATGGCTTTGGTTCCAATGCATTCTGACATCGTTTGGTGCCTCAAATCAACATTCGAGGTTTTGTAGGGGTATAGTTGTAATTTTCACCGAAAATCGTACATTGGGGTTTTGAGGTATTCTTGTCCATCACATGCTCATAAAGCGTATGGCTTTGGTTCCAATGCATTCCGACATCGTTTGGTGCCTCAAATCACCATTCGAAGTTTTGTAGGGGTATTGTTGTAAGTTTCACCGAAAATCGTACATTGGGATTTTGAGGTATTCTTGTCCATCACATGCTCACAAAGCGTATGGCTTTGGTTCCAATGCATTCCGACATCGTTTGGTGCCTCAAATCACCATTCGAAGTTTCGTAGGGGTATAGTTGTAATTTTCACCGAAAATCGTACACTGAGATTTTGAGATATTCTTGTCTATCACATGCTCACAAAGCTTATGGCTTTGGTTCCAATGCATTCCGACATCGTTTGGTGCCTCAAATCACCATTCGAAGTTTCGTAGGGGTATTGTTGTAAGTTTCACCGAAAATCGTACAATTGAATTTTGAGGTATTCTTGTCCATCACATGCTCACAAAGCGTATGGCTATGGTTCCAATGCATTCCGACATCGTTTGGTGCCTCAAATCACCATTCGAAGTTTCGTAGGAGTATAGTAGTAATTTTCACCGAAAATCGTACATTGGGATTTTGAGATATTCTTGTCTATCACATGCTCACAAAGCTTATGGCTTTGGTTCCAATGCATTCCGACATCGTTTGGTGCCTCAAATCACCATTCGAAGTTTCGTAAGGGTATTGTTGTAAGTTTCACCGAAAATCGTACATTGGGATTTTGAGGTATTCTTGTCTATCACATACTCACAAAGCTTATGGCTTGGTTCCAATGCATTCCGACCTCGGTTGGTGCCTCAAATCACCATTCGAAGTTTCGTAGGGGTATAGTTGTAATTTTCACCGAAAATCGTACATTGGGATTTTGAGGTATTCTTGTCTATCATATGCTCTCAAAGCTTATGGCTTTGGTTCCAATGCATTCCGACATCGTTTGGTGCCTCAAATCACCATTCGAAGTTTCGTAGGGGTCTAGTTGTAATTTTCACCAAAAATCGTACATTGAGATTTTGAGGTATTCTTGTGTATCACATGCTCACAAAGCTTATGGCTTTGGTTCCAATGCATACCGACATCGTTTGGTGCCTCAAATCACCGTTCGAAGTTTCGTAGGGGTATAGTTGTGATTTTCACCGTAAATCGTACATTGGGATTTTGAGGTATTCTTGCCTATCACATGCTCACAAAGCTTATGGCTTTGGTTCCAATTCATTCCGACATCGTTTGGTGCCTCAAATCACCATTCGAAGTTTCGTAGGGGTGTATAGTTGTAATTTTCACCGAAAATCGTACATTGGGATTTTGAGGTATTCTTGTCTATCACATGCTCACAAAGCTTATGGCTTTGGTTCCAATGCATTCCGACATCGTTTGGTGCCTCAAATCATCATTCGAAGTTTCGTAGGGGATAGTTGTAATTTTCAACGAAAATCGTATATTGGGATTTTGAGGTATTCTTGTCTATCACATGCTCACAAAGCTTATGGCTTTGGTTCCAATGCATTCCGACATCGTTTGGTGCCTCAAATCACCATTCGAACTTTCGTAGGGGTATACTTGTATTTTTCACCGAAAATCGTACATTGGGATTTTGAGGTATCTTGTGTATCACATGCTCACAAAGCTTATGGCTTTGGTCCAATGCATTTCGACATCGTTTGGTGCCTCAAATCATCATTCGAAGTTTCGTAGGGGATAGTTGTAATTTTCACCGAAAATCGTACGTTGGGATTTAGAGGTATTATTGTCTATCACATGCTCACAAAGCTTATGGCTTTGGTTCCAATGCATTCCGACATCGTTTGGTGCCTCAAATTACCATTCTAAGTTTCGTAGGGGTATAGTTGTAATTTTCACCGTAAATCGTACATTGGGATTTTGAGGTATTCTTGTCTATCACATGCTCACAAAGCTTATGGCTTTGGTTCCAATGCATTCCGACATCGTTTGGTGCCTCAAATCACCATTCGAAGTTTCGTAGGGCTATAGTTGTAATTTTCACCGAAAATCGTACATTGGGATTTTGAGGTATTCTTGTCTATCACATGCTCACAAAGCTTATGGCTTTGGTTCCAATGCATTCCGACATCGTTTGGTGCCTCAAATCATCATTCGAAGTTTCGTAGGGGATAGTTGTAATTTTCAACGAAAATCGTATATTGGGATTTTGAGGTATTCTTGTCTATCACATGCTCACAAAGCTTATGGCTTTGGTTCCAATGCATTCCGACATCGTTTGGTGCCTCAAATCACCATTCGAACTTTCGTAGGGGTATACTTGTATTTTTCACCGAAAATCATTGGGGTTTTGAGGTATCTTGTGTATCACATGCTCACAAAGCTTATGGCTTTGGTTCCAATGCATTCCGACATCGTTTGGTGCCTCAAATCACCATTCGAACTTTCGTAGGGGTATACTTGTATTTTTCACCGAAAATCATACATTGGGGTTTTGAGGTATCTTGTGTATCACATGCTCACAAAGCTTATGGCTTTGGTTCCAATGCATTCCGACATCGTTTGGTGCCTCAAATCACCATTCTAAGTTTCGTAGGGGTATAGTTGTAATTTTTACCGTAAATCGTATATTGGGATTTTGAGGTATTCTTGTCTATCACATGCTCACAAAGCTTATGGCTTTGGTTCCAATGCATTCCGACATCGTTTGGTGCCTCAAATCATCATTCGAAGTTTCGTAGGGGATAGTTGTAATTTTCAACGAAAATCGTATATTGGGATTTTGAGGTATTCTTATCTATCACATGCTCACAAAGCTTATGGCTTTGGTTCCAATGCATTCCGACATCGTTTGGTGCCTCAAATCCCAATTCGAACTTTCGTAGGGATAATACTTGTAATTTTCACCGAAAATTGTACATTGGGGTTTTGAGGTATTCTTGTCTATCACATGCTCACAAAGCTTACGGCTTTGGTTCCAACGCATTCCGACATCGTTTGGTGCCTCAAATCACCATTCGAAGTTTCGTAGGGGTATAGTTGTAATTTTTACCGTAAATCGTACATTGGGATTTTGAGGTATTCTTGTCTATCACATGCTCACAAAGCTTACGGCTTTGGTTCCAATGCATTCCCACATCGTTTGGTGCCTCAAATCACCATTCGAAGTTTCGTAGGGGTATAGTTGTAATTTTCACCGAAAATCGTACATTGGGATTTTGAGGTTTTCTTGTCTATCACATGCTCACAAAGCTTATGGCTTTGGTTCCAATGCATTCCGACATCGTTTGGTGCCTCAAATCACCATTCGAAGTTTCGTAGGGGTATAGTTGTAATTTTCATCGAAAATCATACATTGGGATTTTGAGGTATTCTTGTCTATCACATGCTCACAAAGCTTATGGCTTTGGTTCCAATGCATTCCCACATCGTTTGGTGCCTCAAATCACCATTCGAAGTTTCGTAGGGGTATAGTTGTAATTTTCACCGAAAATCGTACATTGGGGTTTCAAGGTATTCTTGTCTATCACATGCTCACAAAGCTTATGGCTTTGGTTCCAATGCATTCCGACATCGTTTGGTGCCTCAAATCACCATTCGAAGTTTCGTAGGGGTATAGTTGTAATTTTTACCGAAAATCGTACATTGGGATTTTGAGGTATTTTTGTCTATCACATGCTCACAAAACTAATGGCATTGGTTCCAATGCATTCCGACATCGTTTGGTGCCTCAAATCCCTATTCGAACTTTCGTAGGGATAATACTTGTAATTTTCACCGAAAATCGTACATTGAGGTTTTGAGGTATTCTTGTCTATCACATGCTCACAAAGCTTATGGCTTTGGTTCCAACGCATTCCGACATCGTTCGGTGCCTCAAATCTCCATTCGAAGTTTCGTAGGGGTATAGTTGTAATTTTCACCGAAAATCGTACATTGGAATTTTGAGGTATTCTTGTCTATCACATGCTCACAAAGCTTATGGCTTTGGTTCCAATGCATTCCGACATCGTTTGATGCCTCAAGTCACCATTCGAAGTTTCGTAGGGGCATAGTTGTAATTTTCACCGAAAATCGTACATTGGGATTTTGAGGTATTCTTGTCTATCACATGCTCACAAAGCTTATGGCTTTGGTTCCAATGCATTCTGACATCGTTTGGTGCCTCAAATCACCATTCGAAGTTTCGTAGGGTTGTAATTTTTACCGAAAATCGTACATTGGGGTTTTGAGGTATTCTTGTCTATCACATGCTCACAAAGCTTATGGCTTTGGTTCCAAAGCATTCCGATATCGTTTGGTGCCTCAAATCACCATTCGAAGTTTCGTAGGGGTATAGTTGTAATTTTCACCGAAAATCGTACACTGGGGTTTTGAGGTATTCTTGTCTATCACATGCTCACAAAGCTTATGGCTTTGGTTCCAATGCATTCCGACATCGTTTGGTGCCTCAAATAACCATTCGAAGTTTCGTAGGGATATAGTTGTAATTTTCACCGAAAATCGTACATTGGGATTTTGAGGTTTTTTGGTCTATCACATGCTCACAAAGCTAATGGCTTTGGTTCCAATGCATTCCGACATCGTTTGGTGCCTCAAATCCCTATTCGAACTTTCGTAGGGGTATCACTTGTAATTTTGACCGAAAATCGAACATTGGGGTTTTGAGGTATTCTTGTCTATCACATGCTCACAAAGCTTATGGCTTTGGTTCCAACGCATTCCGACATCGTTTGGTGCCTCAAATCACCATTCGAAGTTTCATAGGGGTATGGTTGTAATTTTCACCGAAAATCGTACATTGGGATTTTGAGGTATTCTTGTCTATCACATGCTAACAAAGCTTATGGCTTTGGTTCCAATGCATTCCGACATCGTTTGGTGCCTCAAATCACCATTCGAAGTTTCGTAGGGTTGTAATTTTTACCGAAAATCGTACATTGGGTTTAGTGTTTAGGAAAGCTTATGGCTTTGGTTCCAATGCATTTCGACATCGTTTGGTGCCTCAAATCACCATTCGAAGTTTCACAGGGGTATAGTTGTAATTTTCACCGAAAATCATACATTGGGATTTTGAGGTATTCTTGTCTATCACATGCTCACAAAGCTTATGGCTTTGGTTCCAATGCATTCCGACATCGTTTGGTGCCTCAAATCACCATTCGAAGTTTCGTAGGGTTGTAATTTTTACCGAAAATCGTACATTGGGGTTTTGAGGTATTCTTGTCTATCACATGCTCACAAAGCTTATGGCTTTGGTTCCAATACATTTCGACATCGTTTGGTGCCTCAAATCACCATTCGAAGTTTCACAGGGGTATAGTTGTAATTTTCACCGAAAATCGTACATTGGGATTTTGAGGTATTCTTGTCTATCACATGCTCACAAAGCTTATGGCTTTGGTTCCAATGCATTCCGACATCGTTTGATGCCTCAAATCACCATTCGAAGTTTCGTAGGGGTATAGTTGTAATTTTTTCCGAAAATATTACATTGGGATTTTGAGGTATTCTTGTCTATCACATGCTCACAAAGCTTATAGCTTTGGTTCCTATGCATTCCGACCTCGGTTGGTGCCTCAAATCACCATTCGAAGTTTCGTAGGGGTATAGTTGTAATTTTCACCGAAAATCGTACATTGGGATTTTGAGGTATTCTTGTCTATCATATGCTCTCAAAGCTTATGGCTTTGGTTCCAATGCATTCCGACATCGTTTGGTGCCTCAAATCACCATTCGAAGTTTCGTAGGGGTCTAGTTGTAATTTTCACCAAAAATCGTACATTGAGATTTTGAGGTATTCTTGTGTATCACATGCTCACAAAGCTTATGGCTTTGGTTCCAATGCATACCGACATCGTTTGGTGCCTCAAATCACCGTTCGAAGTTTCGTAGGGGTATAGTTGTGATTTTCACCGTAAATCGTACATTGGGATTTTGAGGTATTCTTGCCTATCACATGCTCACAAAGCTTATGGCTTTGGTTCCAATTCATTTCGACATCGTTTGGTGCCTCAAATCACCATTCGAAGTTTCGTAGGGGTGTATAGTTGTAATTTTCACCGAAAATCGTACATTGGGATTTTGAGGTATTCTTGTCTATCACATGCTCACAAAGCTTATGGCTTTGGTTCCAATGCATTCCGACATCGTTTGGTGCCTCAAATCATCATTCGAAGTTTCGTAGGGGATAGTTGTAATTTTCAACGAAAATCGTATATTGCGATTTTGAGGTATTCTTGTCTATCTCATGCTCACAAAGCTTATGGCTTTGGTTCCAATGCATTCCGACATCGTTTGGTGCCTCAAATCACCATTCGAACTTTCGTAGGGGTATACTTGTATTTTTCACCGAAAATCGTACATTGGGATTTTGAGGTATCTTGTGTATCACATGCTCACAAAGCTTATGGCTTTGGTCCAATGCATTTCGACATCGTTTGGTGCCTCAAATCATCATTCGAAGTTTCGTAGGGGATAGTTGTAATTTTCACCGAAAATCGTACGTTGGGATTTAGAGGTATTATTGTCTATCACATGCTCACAAAGCTTATGGCTTTGGTTCCAATGCATTCCGACATCGTTTGGTGCCTCAAATTACCATTCTAAGTTTCGTAGGGGTATAGTTGTAATTTTCACCGTAAATCGTACATTGGGATTTTGAGGTATTCTTGTCTATCACATGCTCACAAAGCTTATGGCTTTGGTTCCAATGCATTCCGACATCGTTTGGTGCCTCAAATCACCGTTCGAAGTTTCGTAGGGGTATAGTTGTAATTTTCACCAAAAATCGTACATTGAGATTTTGAGGTATTCTTGTGTATCACATGCTCACAAAGCTTATGGCTTTGGTTCCAATGCATACCGACATCGTTTGGTGCCTCAAATCACCGTTCGAAGTTTCGTAGGGGTATAGTTGTGATTTTCACCGTAAATCGTACATTGGGATTTTGAGGTATTCTTGCCTATCACATGCTCACAAAGCTTATGGCTTTGGTTCCAATTCATTCCGACATCGTTTGGTGCCTCAAATCACCATTCTAAGTTTCGTAGGGGTATAGTTGTAATTTTCACCGTAAATCGTATATTGGGATTTTGAGGTATTCTTGTCTATCACATGCTCACAAAGCTTATGGCTTTGGTTCCAATGCATTCCGACATCGTTTGGTGCCTCAAATCATCATTCGAAGTTTCGTAGGGGATAGTTGTAATTTTCAACGAAAATCGTATATTGGGATTTTGAGGTATTCTTATCTATCACATGCTCACAAAGCTTATGGCTTTGGTTCCAATGCATTCCGACATCGTTTGGTGCCTCAAATCTCAATTCGAACTTTCGTAGGGATAATACTTGTAATTTTCACCGAAAATTGTACATTGGGGTTTTGAGGTATTCTTGTCTATCACATGCTCACAAAGCTTACGGCTTTGGTTCCAACGCATTCCGACATCGTTTGGTGCCTCAAATCACCATTCGAAGTTTCGTAGGGGTATAGTTGTAATTTTTACCGTAAATCGTACATTGGGATTTTGAGGTATTCTTGTCTATCACATGCTCACAAAGCTTACGGCTTTGGTTCCAATGCATTCCCACATCGTTTGGTGCCTCAAATCACCATTCGAAGTTTCGTAGGGGTATAGTTGTAATTTTCACCGAAAATCGTACATTGGGATTTTGAGGTTTTCTTGTCTATCACATGCTCACAAAGCTTATGGCTTTGGTTCCAATGCATTCCGACATCGTTTGGTGCCTCAAATCACCATTCGAAGTTTCGTAGGGGTATAGTTGTAATTTTCATCGAAAATCATACATTGGGATTTTGAGGTATTCTTGTCTATCACATGCTCACAAAGCTTATGGCTTTGGTTCCAATGCATTCCCACATCGTTTGGTGCCTCAAATCACCATTCGAAGTTTCGTAGGGGTATAGTTGTAATTTTCACCGAAAATCGTACATTGGGGTTTCGAGGTATTCTTGTCTATCACATGCTCACAAAGCTTATGGCTTTGGTTCCAATGCATTCCGACATCGTTTGGTGCCTCAAATCACCATTCGAAGTTTCGTAGGGGTATAGTTGTAATTTTTACCGAAAATCGTACATTGGGATTTTGAGGTATTTTTGTCTATCACATGCTCACAAAACTAATGGCATTGGTTCCAATGCATTCCGACATCGTTTGGTGCCTCAAATCCCTATTCGAACTTTCGTAGGGATAATACTTGTAATTTTCACCGAAAATCGTACATTGAGGTTTTGAGGTATTCTTGTCTATCACATGCTCACAAAGCTTATGGCTTTGGTTCCAACGCATTCGACATCGTTCGGTGCCTCAAATCCCCATTCGAAGTTTCGTAGGGGTATAGTTGTAATTTTCACCGAAAATCGTACATTGGAATTTTGAGGTATTCTTGTCTATCACATGCTCACAAAGCTTATGGCTTTGGTTCCAATGCATTCCGACATCGTTTGGTGCCTCAAATCACCATTCGAAGTTTCGTAGGGTTGTAATTTTTACCGAAAATCGTACATTGGGGTTTTGAGGTATTCTTGTCTATCACATGCTCACAAAGCTTATGGCTTTGGTTCCAAAGCATTCCGATATCGTTTGGTGCCTCAAATCACCATTCGAAGTTTCGTAGGGGTATAGTTGTAATTTTCACCGAAAATCGTACACTGGGGTTTTGAGGTATTCTTGTCTATCACATGCTCACAAAGCTTATGGCTTTGGTTCCAATGCATTCCGACATCGTTTGGTGCCTCAAATAACCATTCGAAGTTTCGTAGGGATATAGTTGTAATTTTCACCGAAAATCGTACATTGGGATTTTGAGGTTTTTTGGTCTATCACATGCTCACAAAGCTAATGGCTTTGGTTCCAATGCATTCCGACATCGTTTGGTGCCTCAAATCCCTATTCGAACTTTCGTAGGGGTATCACTTGTAATTTTGACCGAAAATCGAACATTGGGGTTTTGAGGTATTCTTGTCTATCACATGCTCACAAAGCTTATGGCTTTGGTTCCAACGCATTCCGACATCGTTTGGTGCCTCAAATCACCATTCGAAGTTTCATAGGGGTATGGTTGTAATTTTCACCGAAAATCGTACATTGGGATTTTGAGGTATTCTTGTCTATCACATGCTAACAAAGCTTATGGCTTTGGTTCCAATGCATTCCGACATCGTTTGGTGCCTCAAATCACCATTCGAAGTTTCGTAGGGGTATAGTTGTAATTTTCTCCGAAAATTTTACATTGGGATTTTGAGGTATTCTTGTCTATCACATGCTCACAAAGCTTATAGCTTTGGTTCCTATGCATTCCCACATCGTTTGGTGTCTCAAATCACCATTCGAAGTTTCGTAGGGGTATAGTTGTAATTTTCACCGAAAATCATACACTGGGGTTTTGAGGTATTCTTGTCTATCACATGCTCACAAAGCTTATGGCTTTGGTTCCAATGCATTCCGACATCGTTTGGTGCCTCAAATCACCATTCGAAGTTTCGTAGGGGCATAGTTGTAATTTTCACCGAAAATCGTACATTGGGGTTTTGAGGTATTCTTGTCTATCACATGCTCACAAAACTAATGGCATTGGTTCCAATGCATTCCGACATCGTTTGGTGCCTCAAATCACCATTCGAAGTTTCGTAGGGGTATAGTTGTAATTTTCACCGAAAATCGTACATTGGGGTTTTGAGGTATTCTTGTCTATCACATGCTCACAAAACTAATGGCATTGGTTCCAATGCATTCCGACATCGTTTGGTGCCTCAAATCCCTATTCGAACTTTCGTAGGGATAATACTTGTAATTTTCACCGAAAATCGTACATTGGGGTTTTGAGGTATTCTTGTCTATCACATGCTCACAAAGCTTATGGCTTTGGTTCCAACGCATTCCGACATCGTTCGGTGCCTCAAATCCCCATTCGAAGTTTCGTAGGGGTATAGTTGTAATTTTCACCGAAAATCGTACATTGGGATTTTGAGGTATTCTTGTCTATCACATGCTCACAAAGCTTATGGCTTTGGTTCCAATGCATTCCGACATCGTTTGGTGCCTCAAGTCACCATTCGAAGTTTCGTAGGGGCATAGTTGTAATTTTCACCGAAAATCGTACATTGGGGTTTTGAGGTATTCTTGTCTATCACATGCTCACAAAGCTTATGGCTTTGGTTCCAATGCATTTCGACATCGTTTGGTGCCTCAAATCACCATTCGAAGTTTCATAGGGGTGTAGTTGTAATTTTCACCGAAAATCGTACATTGGGATTTTGAGGTATTCTTGTCTATCACATGCTCACAAAGCTTATGGCTTTGGTTCCAATGCATTCCGACATCGTTTGGTGCCTCAAATCACCATTCGAAGTTTCGTAGGGTTGTAATTTTTACCGAAAATCGTACATTGGGGTTTTGAGGTATTCTTGTCTATCACATGTTTACAAAGCTTATGGCTTTGGTTCCTATGCATTCCCACATCGTTTGGTGCCTCTAATCACCATTCGAAGTTTCGTAGGGGTATAGTTGTAATTTTCACCGAAAATCGTACATTGGGATTTTGAGGTATTCTTGTCTATCACATGCTCACAAAGCTTATGGCTTTGGTTCCAACGCATTCCGACATCGTTCGGTGCCTCAAATCCCCATTCGAAGTTTCGTAGGGGTATAGTTGTAATTTTCACCGAAAATCGTACACTGGGGTTTTGAGGTATTCTTGTCTATCACATGCTCACAAAGCTTATAGCTTTGGTTCCAATGCATTCCGACATCGTTTGGTGCCTCAAATAACCATTCGAAGTTTCGTAGGGGTATAGTTGTAATTTTCACCAAAAATCGTACATTGGGGTTTTGAGGTATTCTTGTCTATCACATGCTCACAAAGCTTATGGCTTTGGTTCCTATGCATTCCCACATCGTTTGGTGCCTCTAATCACCATTCGAAGTTTCGTAGGGGTATAGTTGTAATTTTCATCGAAAATCGTGCATTGGGATTTTGAGGTATTCTTGTCTATCACATGCTCACAAAGCTTATGGCTTTGGTTCTAATGCATTCCGACATCGTTTGGTGCCTCAAATAACCATTCGAAGTTTTGCAGGGGTATAGTTGTAATTTTCACCGAAAATCGTACATTGGGGTTTTGAGGTATTCTTGTCTGTCACATGCTCACAAAGCGATACGGCTTTGGTTCCAATGCATTCCGACATCGTTTGGTGCCTCAAATCACCATTCGAAGTTTCGTAGGGGGTATAGTTGTAATTTTCACCGAAAATCGTACATTGGGGTTTTGAGGTATTCTTGTTTATCACGTGCTCACAAAGCTTATGGCTTTGGTTCCAATGCATTCCGACATCGTTTGGTGCCTCAAATCACCATTCGAAGTTTCGTAGGGTTGTAATTTTTACCGAAAATCGTACATTGGGTTTAGTGTTTAGGAAAGCTTATGGCTTTGGTTCCAATGCATTTCGACATCGTTTGGTGCCTCAAATCACCATTCGAAGTTTCACAGGGGTATAGTTGTAATTTTCACCGAAAATCATACATTGGGATTTTGAGGTATTCTTGTCTATCACATGCTCACAAAGCTTATGGCTTTGGTTCCAATGCATTCCGACATCGTTTGGTGCCTCAAATCACCATTCGAAGTTTCGTAGGGTTGTAATTTTTACCGAAAATCGTACATTGGGGTTTTGAGGTATTCTTGTCTATCACATGCTCACAAAGCTTATGGCTTTGGTTCCAATACATTTCGACATCGTTTGGTGCCTCAAATCACCATTCGAAGTTTCACAGGGGTATAGTTGTAATTTTCACCGAAAATCGTACATTGGGATTTTGAGGTATTCTTGTCTATCACATGCTCACAAAGCTTATGGCTTTGGTTCCAATGCATTCCGACATCGTTTGATGCCTCAAATCACCATTCGAAGTTTCGTAGGGGTATAGTTGTAATTTTCTCCGAAAATTTTACATTGGGATTTTGAGGTATTCTTGTCTATCACATGCTCACAAAGCTTATAGCTTTGGTTCCTATGCATTCCCACATCGTTTGGTGTCTCAAATCACCATTCGAAGTTTCGTAGGGGTATAGTTGTAATTTTCACCGAAAATCATACACTGGGGTTTTGAGGTATTCTTGTCTATCACATGCTCACAAAGCTTATGGCTTTGGTTCTAATGCATTCCGACATCGTTTGGTGCCTCAAATAATCATTCGAAGTTTCGTAGGGGTATAGTTGTAATTTTCACCGAAAATCGTACATTGGGGTTTTGAGGTATTCTTGTCTATCACATGCTCACAAAGCTTATGGCTTTGGTTCAAATGCATTCCGACATCGTTTGGTGCCTCAAATCACCATTTGAAGTTTCGTAGGGGTATAGTTGTAATTTTCACCGAAAATCGTAATTTGGGATTTTGAGGTTTTCTTGTCTATCACATGCTCACAAAGCTTATGGCTTTGGTTCCAACGCATTCCGACATTGTTTAGTGCCTCAAATCACCATTCGAAGTTTCGTAGGGTTGTAATTTTTACCGAAAATCGTACATTGGGTTTAGTGTTTAGGAAAGCTTATGGCTTTGGTTCCAATGCATTCCGACATCGTTTGGTGCCTCAAATCACCATTCGAAGTTTCATAGGGGTGTAGTTGTAATTTTCACCGAAAATCGTACATTGGGATTTTGAGGTATTCTTGTCTATCACATGCTCACAAAGCTTATGGCTTTGGTTCCAATGCATTCCGACATCGTTTGGTGCCTCAAATCACCATTCGAAGTTTCGTAGGGTTGTAATTTTTACCGAAAATCGTACATTGGGGTTTTGAGGTATTCTTGTCTATCACATGCTCACAAAGCTTATGGCTTTGGTTCCAAAGCATTCCGATATCGTTTGGTTCCTCAAATCACCATTCGAAGTTTCGTAGGGGTATACTTGTAATTTTGACCGAAAATCGAACATTGGGGTTTTGAGGTATTCTTGTCTATCACATGCTCACAAAGCTTATGGCTTTGGTTCCAACGCATTCCGACATCGTTTGGTGCCTCAAATCACCATTCGAAGTTTCGTAGGGGTATAGTTGTAATTTTTACCGTAAATCGTACATTGGGATTTTGAGGTATTCTTGTCTATCACATGCTCACAAAGCTTACGGCTTTGGTTCCAATGCATTCCCACATCGTTTGGTGCCTCAAATCACCATTCGAAGTTTCGTAGGAGTATAGTTGTAATTTTCACCGAAAATCGTACATTGGGATTTTGAGGTTTTCTTGTCTATCACATGCTCACAAAGCTTATGGCTTTGGTTCCAATGCATTCCCACATCGTTTGGTGCCTCAAATCACCATTCGAAGTTTCGTAGGGGTATAGTTGTAATTTTCACCGAAAATCGTACATTGGGGTTTCGAGGTATTCTTGTCTATCACATGCTCACAAAGCTTATGGCTTTGGTTCCAATGCATTCCGACATCGTTTGGTGCCTCAAATCACCATTCAAAGTTTCGTAGGGGTATAGTTGTAATTTTCACCGAAAATCGTACATTGGGATTTTGAGGTATTTTTGTCTATCACATGCTCACAAAACTAATGGCATTGGTTCCAATGCATTCCGACATCGTTTGGTGCCTCAAATCCCTATTCGAACTTTCGTAGGGATAATACTTGTAATTTTCACCGAAAATCGTACATTGGGGTTTTGAGGTATTCTTGTCTATCACATGCTCACAAAGCTTATGGCTTTGGTTCCAACGCATTCCGACATCGTTCGGTGCCTCAAATCCCCATTCGAAGTTTCGTAGGGGTATAGTTGTAATTTTCACCGAAAATCGTACATTGGGATTTTGAGGTATTCTTGTCTATCACATGCTCACAAAGCTTATGGCTTTGGTTCCAATGCATTCCGACATCGTTTGGTGCCTCAAGTCACCATTCGAAGTTTCGTAGGGGCATAGTTGTAATTTTCACCGAAAATCGTACATTGGGGTTTTGAGGTATTCTTGTCTATCACATGCTCACAAAGCTTATGGCTTTGGTTCCAATGCATTTCGACATCGTTTGGTGCCTCAAATCACCATTCGAAGTTTCATAGGGGTGTAGTTGTAATTTTCACCGAAAATCGTACATTGGAATTTTGAGGTATTCTTGTCTATCACATGCTCACAAAGCTTATGGCTTTGGTTCCAATGCATTCCGACATCGTTTGGTGCCTCAAATCACCATTCGAAGTTTCGTAGGGTTGTAATTTTTACCGAAAATCGTACATTGGGGTTTTGAGGTATTCTTGTCTATCACATGCGCACAAAGCTTATGGCTTTGGTTCCAATGCATTCCGACATCGTTTGGTGCCTCAAATCACCATTCGAAGTTTCGTAGGGGTATAGTTGTAATTTTCACCAAAAATCGTACATTGGGATTTTGAGGTATTCTTGTCTATCACATGCTTACAAAGCTTATGGCTTTGGTTCCTATGCATTCCCACATCGTTTGGTGCCTCTAATCACCATTCGAAGTTTCGTAGGGGTATAGTTGTAATTTTCACCGAAAATCGTACATTGGGATTTTGAGGTATTCTTGTCTATCACATGCTCACAAAGCTTATGGCTTTGGTTCCAACGCATTCCGACATCGTTCGGTGCCTCAAATCCCCATTCGAAGTTTCGTAGGTGTATAGTTGTAATTTTCACCGAAAATCGTACACTGGGGTTTTGAGGTATTCTTGTCTATCACATGCTCACAAAGCTTATAGCTTTGGTTCCAATGCATTCCGACATCGTTTGGTGCCTCAAATAACCATTCGAAGTTTCGTAGGGGTATAGTTGTAATTTTCACCAAAAATCGTACATTGGGGTTTTGAGGTATTCTTGTCTATCACATGCTCACAAAGCTTATGGCTTTGGTTCCTATGCATTCCCACATCGTTTGGTGCCTCTAATCACCATTCGAAGTTTCGTAGGGGTATAGTTGTAATTTTCACCGAAAATCGTACATTGGGATTTTGAGGTATTCTTGTCTATCACATGCTCACAAAGCTTATGGCTTTGGTTCTAATGCATTCCGACATCGTTTGGTGCCTCAAATAACCATTCGAAGTTTTGCAGGGGTATAGTTGTAATTTTCACCGAAAATCGTACATTGGGGTTTTGAGGTATTCTTGTCTGTCACATGCTCACAAAGCGATACGGCTTTGGTTCCAATGCATTCCGACATCGTTTGGTGCCTCAAATCACCATTCGAAATTTCGTAGGGGTATAGTTGTAATTTTCACCGAAAATCGTACATTGAAATTTTGAGGTATTCTTGTCTATCACATGCTCACAAAGCTTATGGCTTTGGTTCCAATGCATTCTGACATCGTTTGGTGCCTCAAATCACCATTCGAAGTTTCATAGGGGTATAGTTGTAATTTTCACCGAAAATCGTACATTGGGATTTTGAGGTATTCTTGTCTATCACAAGCTCACAAAGTTTATGGCTTTGGTTCCAATGCATTCCGACATCGTTTGGTGCCTCAAGTCACCATTCGAAGTTTCGTAGGGGCATAGTTGTAATTTTCACCGAAAATCGTACATTGGGATTTTGAGGTATTCTTGTCTATCACATGCTCACAAAGCTTATGGCTTTGGTTCCAATGCATTCCGACATCGTTTGGTGCCTCAAATCACCATTCGAACTTTCGTAGGGGTATACTTGTAATTTTTACCGAAAATCGTACATTGGGATTTTGAGGTATTCTTGTCTATCACATGCTCACAAAGCTTATGGCTTTGGTTCCAATGCATTCCGACATCGTTTGGTGCCTCAAATCACCATTCGAACTTTCGTAGGGGTATACTTGTAATTTTTACCGAAAATCGTACATTGGGATTTTGAGGTATTCTTGTCTATCACATGCTCACAAATCTTATGGCTTTGGTTCAAATGCATTCCGACATCGTTTGGTGCCTCAGATAACCATTAGAAGTTTCGTAGGGGTATAGTTGTAATTTTCACCGAAAATCATACATTGGGGTTTTGAGATATTCTTGTCTATCACATGCTCACAAAGCTTATGGCTTTGGTTCCAATGCATTCCGACATCGTTTGGTGCCTCAAATCACCATTCGAAGTTTCGTAGGGTTGTAATTTTTACCGAAAATCGTACATTAGGGTTTTGAGGTATTCTTGTCTATATGCTCACAAAGCTTATGTCTTTGGTTCCAAAGCATTCCGATATCGTTTGGTGCCTCAAATCACCATTCGAAGTTTCGTAGGGGTATAGTTGTAATTTTCACCGAAAATCGTACACTGGGATTTTGAGGTATTCTTGTCTATCACATGCTCACAAAGCTTATAGCTTTGGTTCCAATGCATTCCGACATCGTTTGGTGCCTCAAATAACCATTCGAAGTTTCGTAGGGGTATAGTTGTAATTTTCACCAAAAATCGTACAATGGGGTTTTGAGGTATTCTTGTCAATCACATGCTCACAAAGCTTATGGCTTTGGTTCCTATGCATTCCCACATCGTTTGGTGCCTCTAATCACCATTCGAAGTTTCGTAGGGGTATAGTTGTAATTTTCACCGAAAATTGTACATTGGGATTTTGAGGTATTCTTGTCTATCACATGCTCACAAAGCTTATGGCTTTGGTTCCAATGCATTCCGACATCGTTTGGTGCCTCAAATCACCATTCGAAGTTTCGTAGGGTTGTAATTTTTACCGAAAATCGTACATTGGGGTTTTGAGGTATTCTTGTCTATCACATGGTCACAAAGCTTATGGCTTTGGTTCCAATGCATTCCGACATCGTTTGGTGCCTCAAGTCACCATTCGAAGTTTCGTAGGGGCATAGTTGTAATTTTCACCGAGAATCGTACATTGGGATTTTGAGGTATTCTTGTCTATCACATGCTCACAAAGCTTATGGCTTTGGTTCCAATGCATTCCGACATCGTTTGGTGCCTCAAATCACCATTCGAACTTTCGTAGGGGTATACTTGTAATTTTCACCGAAAATCGTACATTGGGATTTTGAGGTATTCTTGTCTATCACATGCTCACAAATCTTATGGCTTTGGTTCCAATGCATTCCGACATCGTTTGGTGCCTCAAATCACCATTCGAAGTTTCGTATGGGTATAGTCGTAATTTTCACCGAAAATCGTACATTGGAGTTTTGAGGTATTCATGTCTATCACATGGTCACAAAGCTTATGGCTTTGGTTCCAATGCATTCCGACATCGTTTGGTGCCTCAAATCACCATTCGAAGTTTCATAGGGGTATAGTTGTAATTTTCACCGAAAATCGTACATTGGGGTTTTGAGGTATTCTTGTCTATCACATGCTCACAAAGCGTATGGCTTTGGTTCCAATGCATTCCGACATCGTTTGGTGCCGCAAATCACCATTCGAAGTTTCGTAGGGGTTGTAATTTTTACCGTAAATCGTACATTGGGATTTTGAGGTATTCTTGTCTATCACATGCTCACAAAGCTTATGGCTTTGGTTCCAATACATTTCGACATCGTTTGGTGCCTCAAATAACCATTCGAAGTTTTGCAGGGGTATAGTTGTAATTTTCACCGAAAATCGTACATTGGGGTTTTGAGGTATTCTTGTCTGTCACATGCTCACAAAGCGATACGGCTTTGGTTCCAATGCATTCCGACATCGTTTGGTGCCTCAAATCACCATTCGAAGTTTCGTAGGGGGTATAGTTGTAATTTTCACCGAAAATCGTACATTGGGGTTTTGAGGTATTCTTGTTTATCACGTGCTCACAAAGCTTATGGCTTTGGTTCCAATGCATTCCGACATCGTTTGGTGCCTCAAATCACCATTCGAAGTTTCGTAGGGTTGTAATTTTTACCGAAAATCGTACATTGGGTTTAGTGTTTAGGAAAGCTTATGGCTTTGGTTCCAATGCATTTCGACATCGTTTGGTGCCTCAAATCACCATTCGAAGTTTCACAGGGGTATAGTTGTAATTTTCACCGAAAATCATACATTGGGATTTTGAGGTATTCTTGTCTATCACATGCTCACAAAGCTTATGGCTTTGGTTCCAATGCATTCCGACATCGTTTGGTGCCTCAAATCACCATTCGAAGTTTCGTAGGGTTGTAATTTTTACCGAAAATCGTACATTGGGGTTTTGAGGTATTCTTGTCTATCACATGCTCACAAAGCTTATGGCTTTGGTTCCAATACATTTCGACATCGTTTGGTGCCTCAAATCACCATTCGAAGTTTCACAGGGGTATAGTTGTAATTTTCACCGAAAATCGTACATTGGGATTTTGAGGTATTCTTGTCTATCACATGCTCACAAAGCTTATGGCTTTGGTTCCAATGCATTCCGACATCGTTTGATGCCACAAATCACCATTCGAAGTTTCGTAGGGGTATAGTTGTAATTTTCTCCGAAAATTTTACATTGGAATTTTGAGGTATTCTTGTCTATCACATGCTCACAAAGCTTATAGCTTTGGTTCCTATGCATTCCCACATCGTTTGGTGCCTCAAATCACCATTCGAAGTTTCGTAGGGGTATAGTTGTAATTTTCACCGAAAATCATACACTGGGGTTTTGAGGTATTCTTGTCTATCACATGCTCACAAAGCTTATGGCTTTGGTTCTAATGCATTCCGACATCGTTTGGTGCCTCAAATAACCATTCGAAGTTTCGTAGGGGTATAGTTGTAATTTTCACCGAAAATCGTACATTGGGGTTTTGAGGTATTCTTGTCTATCACATGCTCACAAAGCTTATGGCTTTGGTTCAAATGCATTCCGACATCGTTTGGTGCCTCAAATCACCATTTGAAGTTTCGTAGGGGTATAGTTGTAATTTTCACCGAAAATCGTAATTTGGGATTTTGAGGTATTCTTGTCTATCACATGCTCACAAAGCTTATGGCTTTGGTTCCAATGCATTCCGACATCGTTTGGTGCCTCAAATCACCATTCGAAGTTTCGTAGGGTTGTAATTTTTACCGAAAATCGTACATTGGGGTTTTGAGGTATTCTTGTCTATCACATGCTCACAAAGCTTATGGCTTTGGTTCCAAAGCATTCCGATATCGTTTGGTTCCTCAAATCACCATTCGAAGTTTCGTAGGGGTATACTTGTAATTTTGACCGAAAATCGAACATTGGGGTTTTGAGGTATTCTTGTCTATCACATGCTCACAAAGCTTATGGCTTTGGTTCCAACGCATTCCGACATCGTTTGGTGCCTCAAATCACCATTCGAAGTTTCGTAGGGGTATAGTTGTAATTTTTACCGTAAATCGTACATTGGGATTTTGAGGTATTCTTGTCTATCACATGCTCACAAAGCTTACGGCTTTGGTTCCAATGCATTCCCACATCGTTTGGTGCCTCAAATCACCATTCGAAGTTTCGTAGGGGTATAGTTGTAATTTTCACCGAAAATCGTACATTGGAATTTTGAGGTTTTCTTGTCTATCACATGCTCACAAAGCTTATGGCTTTGGTTCCAATACATTCCGACATCGTTTGGTGCCTCAAATCACCATTCGAAGTTTCGTAGGGGTATAGTTGTAATTTTCACCGAAAATCATACATTGGGATTTTGAGGTATTCTTGTCTATCACATGCTCACAAAGCTTATGGCTTTGGTTCCAATGCATTCCCACATCGTTTGGTGCCTCAAATCACCATTCGAAGTTTCACAGGGGTATAGTTGTAATTTTCACCGAAAATCATACATTGGGATTTTGAGGTATTCTTGTCTATCACATGCTCACAAAGCTTATGGCTTTGGTTCCAATGCATTCCGACATCGTTTGGTGCCTCAAATCACCATTCGAAGTTTCGTAGGGTTGTAATTTTTACCGAAAATCGTACATTGGGGTTTTGAGGTATTCTTGTCTATCACATGCTCACAAAGCTTATGGCTTTGGTTCCAATACATTTCGACATCGTTTGGTGCCTCAAATCACCATTCGAAGTTTCACAGGGGTATAGTTGTAATTTTCACCGAAAATCGTACATTGGGATTTTGAGGTATTCTTGTCTATCACATGCTCACAAAGCTTATGGCTTTGGTTCCAATGCATTCCGACATCGTTTGATGCCACAAATCACCATTCGAAGTTTCGTAGGGGTATAGTTGTAATTTTCTCCGAAAATTTTACATTGGAATTTTGAGGTATTCTTGTCTATCACATGCTCACAAAGCTTATAGCTTTGGTTCCTATGCATTCCCACATCGTTTGGTGCCTCAAATCACCATTCGAAGTTTCGTAGGGGTATAGTTGTAATTTTCACCGAAAATCATACACTGGGGTTTTGAGGTATTCTTGTCTATCACATGCTCACAAAGCTTATGGCTTTGGTTCTAATGCATTCCGACATCGTTTGGTGCCTCAAATAACCATTCGAAGTTTCGTAGGGGTATAGTTGTAATTTTCACCGAAAATCGTACATTGGGGTTTTGAGGTATTCTTGTCTATCACATGCTCACAAAGCTTATGGCTTTGGTTCAAATGCATTCCGACATCGTTTGGTGCCTCAAATCACCATTTGAAGTTTCGTAGGGGTATAGTTGTAATTTTCACCGAAAATCGTAATTTGGGATTTTGAGGTATTCTTGTCTATCACATGCTCACAAAGCTTATGGCTTTGGTTCCAATGCATTCCGACATCGTTTGGTGCCTCAAATCACCATTCGAAGTTTCGTAGGGTTGTAATTTTTACCGAAAATCGTACATTGGGGTTTTGAGGTATTCTTGTCTATCACATGCTCACAAAGCTTATGGCTTTGGTTCCAAAGCATTCCGATATCGTTTGGTTCCTCAAATCACCATTCGAAGTTTCGTAGGGGTATACTTGTAATTTTGACCGAAAATCGAACATTGGGGTTTTGAGGTATTCTTGTCTATCACATGCTCACAAAGCTTATGGCTTTGGTTCCAACGCATTCCGACATCGTTTGGTGCCTCAAATCACCATTCGAAGTTTCGTAGGGGTATAGTTGTAATTTTTACCGTAAATCGTACATTGGGATTTTGAGGTATTCTTGTCTATCACATGCTCACAAAGCTTACGGCTTTGGTTCCAATGCATTCCCACATCGTTTGGTGCCTCAAATCACCATTCGAAGTTTCGTAGGGGTATAGTTGTAATTTTCACCGAAAATCGTACATTGGAATTTTGAGGTTTTCTTGTCTATCACATGCTCACAAAGCTTATGGCTTTGGTTCCAATACATTCCGACATCGTTTGGTGCCTCAAATCACCATTCGAAGTTTCGTAGGGGTATAGTTGTAATTTTCACCGAAAATCATACATTGGGATTTTGAGGTATTCTTGTCTATCACATGCTCACAAAGCTTATGGCTTTGGTTCCAATGCATTCCCACATCGTTTGGTGCCTCAAATCACCATTCGAAGTTTCGTAGGGGTATAGTTGTAATTTTCACCGAAAATCGTACATTGGGGTTTCGAGGTATTCTTGTCTATCACATGCTCACAAAGCTTATGGCTTTGGTTCCAATGCATTCCGACATCGTTTGGTGCCTCAAATCACCATTCAAAGTTTCGTAGGGGTATAGTTGTAATTTTCACCGAAAATCGTACATTGAGATTTTGAGGTATTTTTGTCTATCACATGCTCACAAAACTAATGGCATTGGTTCCAATGCATTCCGACATCGTTTGGTGCCTCAAATCTCTATTCGAACTTTCGTAGGGATAATACTTGTAATTTTCACCGAAAATCGTACATTGGGGTTTTGAGGTATTCTTGTCTATCACATGCTCACAAAGCTTATGGCTTTGGTTCCAACGCATTCCGACATCGTTCGGTGCCTCAAATCCCCATTCGAAGTTTCGTAGGGGTATAGTTGTAATTTTCACCGAAAATCGTACATTGGGATTTTGAGGTATTCTTGTCTATCACATGCTCACAAAGCTTATGGCTTTGGTTCCAATGCATTCCGACATCGTTTGGTGCCTCAAGTCACCATTCGAAGTTTCGTAGGGGCATAGTTGTAATTTTCACCGAAAATCGTATATTGGGGTTTTGAGGTATTCTTGTCTATCACATGCTCACAAAGCTTATGGCTTTGGTTCCAATGCATTTCGACATCGTTTGGTGCCTCAAATCACCATTCGAAGTTTCATAGGGGTGTAGTTGTAATTTTCACCGAAAATCGTACATTGGAATTTTGAGGTATTCTTGTCTATCACATGCTCACAAAGCTTATGGCTTTGGTTCCAATGCATTCCGACATCGTTTGGTGCCTCAAATCACCATTCGAAGTTTCGTAGGGTTGTAATTTTTACCGAAAATCGTACATTGGGGTTTTGAGGTATTCTTGTCTATCACATGCTCACAAAGCTTATGGCTTTGGTTCCAATGCATTCCGACATCGTTTGGTGCCTCAAATCACCATTCGAAGTTTCGTAGGGGTATAGTTGTAATTTTCACCAAAAATCGTACATTGGGATTTTGAGGTATTCTTGTCTATCACATGCTTACAAAGCTTATGGCTTTGGTTCCTATGCATTCCCACATCGTTTGGTGCCTCTAATCACCATTCGAAGTTTCGTAGGGGTATAGTTGTAATTTTCACCGAAAATCGTACATTTGGATTTTGAGGTATTCTTGTCTATCACATGCTCACAAAGCTTATGGCTTTGGTTCCAACGCATTCCGACATCGTTCGGTGCCTCAAATCCCCATTCGAAGTTTCGTAGGGGTATAGTTGTAATTTTCACCGAAAATCGTACACTGGGGTTTTGAGGTATTCTTGTCTATCACATGCTCACAAAGCTTATAGCTTTGGTTCCAATGCATTCCGACATCGTTTGGTGCCTCAAATAACCATTCGAAGTTTCGTAGGGGTATAGTTGTAATTTTCACCAAAAATCGTACATTGGGGTTTTGAGGTATTCTTGTCTATCACATGCTCACAAAGCTTATGGCTTTGGTTCCTATGCATTCCCACATCGTTTGGTGCCTCTAATCACCATTCGAAGTTTCGTAGGGGTATAGTTGTAATTTTCACCGAAAATCGTACATTGGGATTTTGAGGTATTCTTGTCTATCACATGCTCACAAAGCTTATGGCTTTGGTTCTAAAGCATTCCGACATCGTTTGGTGCCTCAAATAACCATTCGAAGTTTTGCAGGGGTATAGTTGTAATTTTCACCGAAAATCGTACATTGGGGTTTTGAGGTATTCTTGTCTGTCACATGCTCACAAAGCGATACGGCTTTGGTTCCAATGCATTCCGACATCGTTTGGTGCCTCAAATCACCATTCGAAATTTCGTAGGGGTATAGTTGTAATTTTCACCGAAAATCGTACATTGAAATTTTGAGGTATTCTTGTCTATCACATGCTCACAAAGCTTATGGCTTTGGTTCCAATGCATTCTGACATCGTTTGGTGCCTCAAATCACCATTCGAAGTTTCATAGGGGTATAGTTGTAATTTTCACCGAAAATCGTACATTGGGATTTTGAGGTATTCTTGTCTATCACAAGCTCACAAAGCTTATGGCTTTGGTTCCAATGCATTCCGACATCGTTTGGTGCCTCAAGTCACCATTCGAAGTTTCGTAGGGGCATAGTTGTAATTTTCACCGAAAATCGTACATTGGGATTTTGAGGTATTCTTGTCTATCACATGCTCACAAAGCTTATGGCTTTGGTTCCAATGCATTCCGACATCGTTTGGTGCCTCAAATCACCATTCGAACTTTCGTAGGGGTATACTTGTAATTTTTACCGAAAATCGTACATTGGGATTTTGAGGTATTCTTGTCTATCACATGCTCACAAATCTTATGGCTTTGGTTCAAATGCATTCCGACATCGTTTGGTGCCTCAGATAACCATTAGAAGTTTCGTAGGGGTATAGTTGTAATTTTCACCGAAAATCATACATTGGGGTTTTGAGATATTCTTGTCTATCACATGCTCACAAAGCTTATGGCTTTGGTTCCAATGCATTCCGACATCGTTTGGTGCCTCAAATCACCATTCGAAGTTTCGTAGGGTTGTAATTTTTACCGAAAATCGTACATTGGGGTTTTGAGGTATTCTTGTCTATATGCTCACAAAGCTTATGTCTTTGGTTCCAAAGCATTCCGATATCGTTTGGTGCCTCAAATCACCATTCGAAGTTTCGTAGGGGTATAGTTGTAATTTTCACCGAAAATCGTACACTGGGGTTTTGAGGTATTCTTGTCTATCACATGCTCACAAAGCTTATAGCTTTGGTTCCAATGCATTCCGACATCGTTTGGTGCCTCAAATAACCATTCGAAGTTTCGTAGGGGTATAGTTGTAATTTTCACCAAAAATCGTACAATGGGGTTTTGAGGTATTCTTGTCAATCACATGCTCACAAAGCTTATGGCTTTGGTTCCTATGCATTCCCACATCGTTTGGTGCCTCTAATCACCATTCGAAGTTTCGTAGGGGTATAGTTGTAATTTTCACCGAAAATTGTACATTGGGATTTTGAGGTATTCTTGTCTATCACATGCTCACAAAGCTTATGGCTTTGGTTCCAATGCATTCCGACATCGTTTGGTGCCTCAAATCACCATTCGAAATTTCGTAGGGTTGTAATTTTTACCGAAAATCGTACATTGGGGTTTTCAGGTATTCTTGTCTATCACATGGTCACAAAGCTTATGGCTTTGGTTCCAATGCATTCCGACATCGTTTGGTGCCTCAAGTCACCATTCGAAGTTTCGTAGGGGCATAGTTGTAATTTTCACCGAGAATCGTACATTGGGATTTTGAGGTATTCTTGTCTATCACATGCTCACAAAGCTTATGGCTTTGGTTCCAATGCATTCCGACATCGTTTGGTGCCTCAAATCACCATTCGAACTTTCGTAGGGGTATACTTGTAATTTTCACCGAAAATCGTACATTGGGATTTTGAGGTATTCTTGTCTATCACATGCTCACAAATCTTATGGCTTTGGTTCCAATGCATTCCGACATCGTTTGGTGCCTCAAATCACCATTCGAAGTTTCGTATGGGTATAGTCGTAATTTTCACCGAAAATCGTACATTGGAGTTTTGAGGTATTCATGTCTATCACATGGTCACAAAGCTTATGGCTTTGGTTCCAATGCATTCCGACATCGTTTGGTGCCTCAAATCACCATTCGAAGTTTCATAGGGGTATAGTTGTAATTTTCACCGAAAATCGTACATTGGGGTTTTGAGGTATTCTTGTCTATCACATGCTCACAAAGCGTATGGCTTTGGTTCCAATGCATTCCGACATCGTTTGGTGCCGCAAATCACCATTCGAAGTTTCGTAGGGGTTGTAATTTTTACCGTAAATCGTACATTGGGATTTTGAGGTATTCTTGTCTATCACATGCTCACAAAGCTTACAGCTTTGGTTCCAATGCATTCCCACATCGTTTGGTGCCTCAAATCACCATTCAAAGTTTCATAGGGGTATAGTTGTAATTTTCACCGAAAATCATACATTGGGATTTTGAGGTATTCTTGTCTATCACATGCTCACAAAGCTTATGGCTTTGGTTCCAATGCATTCCGACATCGTTTGGTGCCTCAAGTCACCATTCGAAATTTCGTAGGGGCATAGTTGTAATTTTCACCGAAAATCGTACATTGGGATTTTGAGGTATTCCTGTCTATCACATGCTCACAAAGCTTATGGCTTTGGTTCCAATGCATTCCGACATCGTTTGGTGCCTCAAATCACCATTCGAACTTTCGTAGGGGTATACTTGTAATTTTCACCGAAAATCGTACATTGGGATTTTGAGGTATTCTTGTCTATCACATGCTCACAAATCTTATGGCTTTGGTTCCAATGCATTCCGACATCGTTTGGTGCCTCAAATCACCATTCGAAGTTTCGTATGGGTATAGTAGTAATTTTCACCGAAAATCGTACATTGGGGTTTTGAGGTATTCTTGTCTATCACATGGTCACAAAGCTTATGGCTTTGGTTCCAATGCATTCCGACATCGTTTGGTGCCTCAAGTCACCATTCGAAGTTTCGTAGGGGCATAGTTGTAATTTTCACCGAAAATCGTACATTGGGATTTTGAGGTATTCTTGTCTATCACATGCTCACAAAGCTTATGGCTTTGGTTCCAATGCATTCCGACATCGTTTGGTGCCTCAAATCACCATTCGAACTTTCGTAGGGGTATACTTGTAATTTTCACCAAAAATCGTACATTGGGATTTTGAAGTATTCTTGTCTATCACATGCTCACAAATCTTATGGCTTTGGTTCCAATGCATTCCGACATCGTTTGGTGCCTCAAATCACCATTCGAAGTTTCGTATGGGTATAGTCGTAATTTTCACCGAAAATCGTACATTGGGGTTTTGAGGTATTCATGTCTATCACATGGTCACAAAGCTTATGGCTTTGGTTCCAATGCATTCCGACATCGTTTGGTGCCTCAAATCACCATTCGAAGTTTCATAGGGGTATAGTTGTAATTTTCACCGAAAATCGTACATTGGGGTTTTGAGGTATTCTTGTCTATCACATGCTCACAAAGCGTATGGCTTTGGTTCCAATGCATTCCGACATCGTTTGGTGTCGCAAATCACCATTCGAAGTTTCGTAGGGGTTGTAATTTTTACCGTAAATCGTACATTGGGATTTTGAGGTATTCTTGTCTATCACATGCTCACAAAGCTTACAGCTTTGGTTCCAATGCATTCCCACATCGTTTGGTGCCTCAAATCACCATTCGAAGTTTCATAGGGGTATAGTTGTAATTTTCACCGAAAATCGTACATTGGGATTTTGAGGTATTCTTGTCTATCACATGCTCACAAAGCTTATGGCTTTGGTTCCAATGCATTCCGACATCGTTTGGTGCCTCAAGTCACCATTCGAAGTTTCGTAGGGGCATAGTTGTAATTTTCACCGAAAATCGTACATTGGGATTTTGAGGTATTCTTGTCTATCACATGCTCACAAAGCTTATGGCTTTGGTTCCAATGCATTCCGACATCGTTTGGTGCTTCAAATCACCATTCGAACTTTCGTAGGGGTATACTTGTAATTTTTACCGAAAATCGTACATTGGGATTTTGAGGTATTCTTGTCTATCACATGCTCACAAATCTTATGGCTTTGGTTCCAATGCATTCCGACATCGTTTGGTGCCTCAGATAACCATTAGAAGTTTCGTAGGGGTATAGTTGTAATTTTCACCGAAAATCATACATTGGGGTTTTGAGATATTCTTGTCTATCACATGCTCACAAAGCTTATGGCTTTGGTTCCAATGCATTCCGACATCGTTTGGTGCCTCAAATCACCATTCGAAGTTTCGTAGGGGATAGTTGTAATTTTTACCGAAAATCGTACATTGGGGTTTTGAGGTATTCTTGTTTATATGCTCACAAAGCTTATGTCTTTGGTTCCAAAGCATTCCGATATCGTTTGGTGCCTCAAATCACCATTCGAAGTTTCGTAGGGGTATAGTTGTAATTTTCACCGAAAATCGTACACTGGGGTTTTGAGGTATTCTTGTCTATCACATGCTCACAAAGCTTATAGCTTTGGTTCCAATGCATTCCGACATCGTTTGGTGCCTCAAATAACCATTCGAAGTTTCGTAGGGGTATAGTTGTAATTTTCACCAAAAATCGTACAATGGGGTTTTGAGGTATTCTTGTCTATCACATGCTCACAAAGCTTATGGCTTTGGTTCCTATGCATTCCCACATCGTTTGGTGCCTCTAATCACCATTCGAACTTTCGTAGGGTTGTAATTTTTACCGAAAATCGTACATTGGGGTTTTGAGGTATTCTTGTCTATCACATGCTCACAAAGCTTATGGCTTTGGTTCCAAAGCATTCCGATATCGTTTGGTGCCTCAGATAACCATTAGAAGTTTCGTAGGGGTATAGTTGTAATTTTTACCGAAAATCATACATTGGGGTTTTGAGATATTCTTGTCTATCACATGCTCACAAAGCTTATGGCTTTGGTTCCAATGCATTCCGACATCGTTTGGTGCCTCAAATCACCATTCGAAGTTTCGTAGGGTTGTAATTTTTACCGAAAATCGTACATTGGGGTTTTGAGGTATTCTTGTTTATATGCTCACAAAGCTTATGTCTTTGGTTCCAAAGCATTCCGATATCGTTTGGTGCCTCAAATCACCATTCGAAGTTTCGTAGGGGTATAGTTGTAATTTTCACCGAAAATCGTACACTGGGGTTTTGAGGTATTCTTGTCTATCACATGCTCACAAAGCTTATAGCTTTGGTTCCAATGCATTCCGACATCGTTTGGTGCCTCAAATAACCATTCGAAGTTTCGTAGGGGTATAGTTGTAATTTTCACCAAAAATCGTACAATGGGGTTTTGAGGTATTCTTGTCTATCACATGCTCACAAAGCTTATGGCTTTGGTTCCTATGCATTCCCACATCGTTTGGTGCCTCTAATCACCATTCGAACTTTCGTAGGGTTGTAATTTTTACCGAAAATCGTACATTGGGGTTTTGAGGTATTCTTGTCTATCACATGCTCACAAAGCTTATGGCTTTGGTTCCAAAGCATTCCGATATCGTTTGGTGCCTCAAATCACCATTCGAAGTTTCGTAGGGTTGTAATTTTTACCGAAAATCGTACATTGGGGTTTTGAGGTATTCTTGTTTATATGCTCACAAAGCTTATGTCTTTGGTTCCAAAGCATTCCGATATCGTTTGGTGCCTCAAATCACCATTCGAAGTTTCGTAGGGGTATAGTTGTAATTTTCACCGAAAATCGTACACTGGGGTTTTGAGGTATTCTTGTCTATCACATGCTCACAAAGCTTATAGCTTTGGTTCCAATGCATTCCGACATCGTTTGGTGCCTCAAATAACCATTCGAAGTTTCGTAGGGGTATAGTTGTAATTTTCACCGAAAATCGTACATTGGGATTTTGAGGTATTCTTGTCTATCACATGCTCACAAAGCTTATGGCTTTGGTTCCAATGCATTCCGACATCGTTTGGTGCCTCAAATCACCATTCGAAGTTTCGTAGGGTTGTAATTTTTACCGAAAATCGTACATTGGGGTTTTGAGGTATTCTTGTCTATCACATGCTCACAAAACTTATGGCTTTGGTTCCAAAGCATTCCGATATCGTTTGGTGCCTCAAATCACCATTCGAAGTTTCGTAGGAGTATAGTTGTAATTTTCACCAAAAATCGTACACTGGGGTTTTGAGGTATTCTTGTCTATCACATGCTCACAAAGCTTATGGCTTTGGTTCCAATGCATTCCGACATCGTTTGGTGCCTCAAATCACCATTCGAACTTTCGTAGGGGTATACTTGTAATTTTCACCGAAAATCGTACATTGGGATTTTGAGGTATTCTTGTCTATCACATGCTCACAAATCTTATGGCTTTGGTTCCAATGCATTCCGACATCGTTTGGTGCCTCAAATCACCATTCGAAGTTTCGTATGGGTATAGTCGTAATTTTCACCGAAAATCGTACATTGTGGTTTTGAGGTATTCATGTCTATCACATGGTCACAAAGCTTATGGCTTTGGTTCCAATGCATTCCGACATCGTTTGGTGCCTCAAATCACCATTCGAAGTTTCATAGGGGTATAGTTGTAATTTTCACCGAAAATCGTACATTGGGGTTTTGAGGTATTCTTGTCTATCACATGCTCACAAAGCGTATGGCTTTGGTTCCAATGCATTCCGACATCGTTTGGTGCCGCAAATCACCATTCGAAGTTTCGTAGGGGTTGTAATTTTTACCGTAAATCGTACATTGGGATTTTGAGGTATTCTTGTCTATCACATGCTCACAAAGCTTATAGCTTTGGTTCCAATGCATTCCCACATCGTTTGGTGCCTCAAATCACCATTCGAAGTTTCGTAGGGGTATAGTTGTAATTTTCACCGAAAATCGTACATTGGGATTTTGAGGTTTTCTTGTCTATCACATGCTCACAAAGCTTATGGCTTTGGTTCCAATGCATTCCGACATCGTTTGGTGCCTCAAGTCACCATTCGAAGTTTCGTAGGGGCATAGTTGTAATTTTCACCGAAAATCGTACTTTGGGATTTTGAGGTATTCTTGTCTATCACATGCTCACAAAGCTTATGGCTTTGGTTCCAATGTATTCCGACATCGTTTGGTGCCTCAAATCACCATTCGAACTTTCGTAGGGGTATACTTGTAATTTTCACCGAAAATCGTACATTGGGATTTTGAGGTATTCTTGTCTATCACATGCTCACAAATCTTATGGCTTTGGTTCCAATGCATTCCGACATCGTTTGGTGCCTCAAATCACCATTCGATGTTTCGTATGGGTATAGTAGTAATTTTCACCGAAAATCGTACATTGGGGTTTTGAGGTATTCTTGTCTATCACATGGTCACAAAGCTTATGGCTTTGGTTCCAATGCATTCCGACATCGTTTGGTGCCTCAAATCACCATTCGAACTTTCGTAGGGGTATACTTGTAATTTTCACCGAAAATCGTACATTGGGATTTTGAGGTATTCTTGTCTATCACATGCTCACAAATCTTATGGCTTTGGTTCCAATGCATTCCGACATCGTTTGGTGCCTCAAATCACCATTCGAAGTTTCGTAGGGTTGTAATTTTTACCGAAAATCGTACATTGGGGTTTTGAGGTATTCTTGTCTATCACATGCTCACAAAGCTTATGGCTTTGGTTCCAATGCATTCCGACATCGTTTGGTGCCTCAAGTCACCATTCGAAGTTTCGTAGGGGCATAGTTGTAATTTTCACCGAAAATCGTACATTGGGATTTTGAGGTATTCTTGTCTATCACATGCTCACAAATCTTATGGCTTTGGTTCCAATGCATTCCGACATCGTTTGGTGCCTCAAGTCACCATTCGAAGTTTCGTAGGGGCATAGTTGTAATTTTCACCGAAAATCGTACATTGGGATTTTGAGGTATTCTTGTCTATCACATGCTCACAAAGCTTATGGCTTTGGTTCCAATGCATTCCGACATCGTTTGGTGCCGCAAATCACCATTCGAACTTTCGTAGGGGTATACTTGTAATTTTCACCGAAAATCGTACATTGGGATTTTGAGGTATTCTTGTCTATCACATGCTCACAAATCTAATGGCTTTGGTTCCAATGCATTCCGACATCGTTTGGTGCCTCAAATCACCATTCGAAGTTTCGTATGGGTATAGTCGTAATTTTCACCGAAAATCGTACATTGGGGTTTTGAGGTATTCATGTCTATCACATGGTCACAAAGCTTATGGCTTTGGTTCCAATGCATTCCGACATCGTTTGGTGCCTCAAATCACCATTCGAAGTTTCATAGGGGTATAGTTGTAATTTTCACCGAAAATCGTACATTGGAGTTTTGAGGTATTCTTGTCTATCACATGCTCACAAAGCGTATGGCTTTGGTTCCAATGCATTCCGACATCGTTTGGTGCCGCAAATCACCATTCGAAGTTTCGTAGGGGTTGTAATTTTTACCGTAAATCGTACATTGGGATTTTGAGGTATTCTTGTCTATCACATGCTCACAAAGCTTACAGCTTTGGTTCCAATGCATTCCCACATCGTTTGGTGCCTCAAATCAGAATTCGAAGTTTCATAGGGGTATAGTTGTAATTTTCACCGAAAATCGTAAATTGTGATTTTGAGGTATTCTTGTCTATCACATGCTCACAAAGCTTATGGCTTTGGTTCCAATGCATTCCGACATCGTTTGGTGCCTCAAGTCACCATTCGAAGTTTCGTAGGGGCATAGTTGTAATTTTCACCGAAAATCGTACATTGGGATTTTGAGGTATTCTTGTCTATCACATGCTCACAAAGCTTATGGCTTTGGTTCCAATGCATTCCGACATCGTTTGGTGCCTCAAATCACCATTCGAACTTTCGTAGGGGTATACTTGTAATTTTTACCGAAAATCGTACATTGGAATTTTGAGGTATTCTTGTCTATCACATGCTCACAAATATTATGGCTTTGGTTCCAATGCATTCCGACATCGTTTGGTGCCTCAGATAACCATTTGAAGTTTCGTAGGGGTATAGTTGTAATTTTCACCGAAAATCATACATTGGGGTTTTGAGATATTCTTGTCTATCACATGCTCACAAAGCTTATGGCTTTGGTTCCAATGCATTCCGACATCGTTTGGTGCCTCAAATCACCATTCGAAGTTTCGTAGGGTTGTAATTTTTACCGAAAATCGTACATTGGGGTTTTGAGGTATTCTTGTCTATATGCTCACAAAGCTTATGTCTTTGGTTCCAAAGCATTCCGATATGGTTTGGTGCCTCAAATCACCATTCGAAGTTTCGTAGGGGTATAGTTGTAATTTTCACCGAAAATCGTACACTGGGGTTTTGAGGTATTCTTGTCTATCACATGCTCACAAAGCTTATAGCTTTGGTTCCAATGCATTCCGACATCGTTTGGTGCCTCAAATAACCATTCGAAGTTTCGTAGGGGTATAGTTGTAATTTTCACCAAAAATCGTACAATGGGGTTTTGAGGTATTCTTGTCTATCACATGCTCACAAAGCTTATGGCTTTGGTTCCTATGCATTCCCACATCGTTTGGTGCCTCTAATCACCATTCGAAGTTTCGTAGGGGTATAGTTGTAATTTTCACCGAAAATCGTACATTGGGATTTTGAGGTATTCTTGTCTATCACATGCTCACAAAGCTTATGGCTTTGGTTCCAATGCATTCCGACATCGTTTGGTGTCTCAAATCTCCATTCGAAGTTTCGTAGGGTTGTAATTTTTACCGAAAATCGTACATGGGGTTTTGAGGTATTCTTGTCTATCACATGCTCACAAACCTTATGGCTTTGGTTCCAAAGCATTCCGATATCGTTTGGTGCCTCAAATCACCATTCGAAGTTTCGTAGGGGTATAGTTGTAATTTTCACCGAAAATCGTACACTGGGGTTTTGAGGTATTCTTGTCTATCACATGCTCACAAAGCTTATGGCTTTGGTTCCAATGCATTCCGACATCGTTTGGTGCCTCAAATCACCATTCGAACTTTCGTAGGGGTATACTTGTAATTTTCACCGAAAATCGTACATTGGGATTTTGAGGTATTCTTGTCTATCACATGCTCACAAATCTTATGGCTTTGGTTCCAATGCATTCCGACATCGTTTGGTGCCTCAAATCACCATTCGAAGTTTCGTATGGGTATAGTAGTAATTTTCACCGAAAATCGTACATTGGGGTTTTGAGGTATTCTTGTCTATCACATGGTCACAAAGCTTATGGCTTTGGTTCCAATGCATTCCGACATCGTTTGGTGCCTCAAGTCACCATTCGAAGTTTCGTAGGGGCATAGTTGTAATTTTCACCGAAAATCGTACATTGGGATTTTGAGGTATTCTTGTCTATCACATGCTCACAAAGCTTATGGCTTTGGTTCCAATGCATTCCGACATCGTTCGGTGCCTCAAATCACCATTCGAACTTTCGTAGGGGTATACTTGTAATTTTCACCGAAAATCGTACATTGGGATTTTGAGGTATTCTTGTCTATCACATGCTCACAAATCTTATGGCTTTGGTTCCAATGCATTCCGACATCGTTTGGTGCCTCAAATCACCATTCCAAGTTTCGTATGGGTATAGTAGTAATTTTCACCGAAAATCGTACATTGGGGTTTTGAGGTATTCTTGTCTATCACATGGTCACAAAGCTTATGGCTTTGGTTCCAATGCATTCCGACATCGTTTGGTGCCTCAAGTCACCATTCGAAGTTTCGTAGGGGCATAGTTGTAATTTTCACCGAAAATCGTACATTGGGATTTTGAGGTATTCTTGTCTATCACATGCTCACAAAGCTTATGGCTTTGGTTCCAATGCATTCCGACATCGTTTGGTGCCTCAAATCACCATTCGAACTTTCGTAGGGGTATACTTGTAATTTTCACCGAAAATCGTACATTGGGATTTTGAGGTATTCTTGTCTATCACATGCTCACAAATCTTATGGCTTTGGTTCCAATGCATTCCGACATCGTTTGGTGCCTCAAATCACCATTCGAAGTTTAATAGGGGTATAGTTGTAATTTTCACTGAAAATCGTACATTGGGGTTTTGAGGTATTCTTGTCTATCACATGCTCACAAAGCGTATGGCTTTGGTTCCAATGCATTCCGACATCGTTTGGTGCCGCAAATCACCATTCGAAGTTTCGTAGGGGTATAGTTGTAATTTTCACCGAAAATCGTACATTGGGGTTTTGAGGTATTTTTGTCTATCACGTGCTCACAAAGCTTATGGCTTTGGTTCCAATGCATTCCGACATCGTTTGGTGCCTGAAATCACCATTCGAAATTTCGTAGGGGTATAGTTGTAATTTTCACCGAAAATCGTACATTGGGATTTTGAGGTATTCTTGTCTATCACATGCTCACAAAGCTTATGGTTTTGGTCCCAACGCATTTCGACATCGTTTGGTGCCTCAAATCACCATTCGAAGTTTCGTAGGGGTATAGTTGTAATTTTCACCGTAAATCGTACATTGGGATTTTGAGGTATTCTTGTCTATCACATGCTCACAAAGCTTATGGCTTTGGTTCCAACGCATTCCGACATCGTTTGGTGCCTCAAATCACCATTCGAAGTTTCGTAGGGGTATAGTTGTAATTTTCACCGAAAATCGTACATTGGGATTTTGATGTATTCTTGTCTATCACATGGTCACAAAGCTTATGGCTTTGGTTCCAATGCATTCTGACATCGTTTGGTGCTTCAAATCACCATTCGAAGTTTCGTAGGGGTATAGTTGTAATTTTCTCCGAAAATCGTACATTGGGATTTTGAGGTATTCTTGTCTATCACATGCTCACAAAGCTTATGGCTTTGGTTCCAATGCATTCCGACATCGTTTGGTGCCTCAAATCACCATTCGAAGTTTCGTAGGGTTGTAATTTTTACCGAAAATCGTACATTGGGGTTTTGAGGTATTCTTGTCTATCACATGCTCACAAAGCGTATGGCTTTGGTTCCAATGCATTCCGACATCGTTTGGTGCCGCAAATCACCATTCGAAGTTTCGTAGGGGTATAGTTGTAATTTTCACCGAAAATCGTACATTGGGGCTTTGAGGTATTTTTGTCTATCACGTGCTCACAAAGCTTATGGCTTTGGTTCCAATGCATTCCGACATCGTTTGGTGCCTGAAATCACCATTCGAAATTTCGTAGGGGTATAGTTGTAATTTTCACCGAAAATCGTACATTGGGATTTTGAGGTATTCTTGTCTATCACATGCTCACAAAGCTTATGGTTTTGGTCCCAACGCATTTCGACATCGTTTGGTGCCTCAAATCACCATTCGAAGTTTCGTAGGGGTATAGTTGTAATTTTCACCGTAAATCGTACATTGGGATTTTGAGGTATTCTTGTCTATCACATGCTCACAAAGCTTATGGCTTTGGTTCCAATGCATTCCGACATCGTTTGGTGCCTCAAATCACCATTCGAAGTTTCATAGGGGTATAGTTGTAATTTTTTCACCGAAAATCGTACATTGGGATTTTGAGGTATTCTTGTCTATCACATGCTCACAAAGAAAGCTTATGGGTTTGGTTCCAATGCATTCCGACATCGTTTGGTGCCTCAAATCACCATTCGAAGTTTCGTAGGGGTATAGTTGTAATTTTCACCGAAAATCGTACATTGGGATTTTGATGTATTCTTGTCTATCATATGGTCACAAAGCTTATGGCTTTGGTTCAAATGCATTCTGACATCGTTTGGTGCCTCAAATCACCATTCGAAGTTTCGTAGGGGTATAGTTGTAATTTTCTCCGAAAATCGTACATTGGGATTTTGAGGTATTCTTGTCTATCACATGCTCACAAAGCTTATGGCTTTGGTTCCAATGCATTCCGACATCGTTTGGTGCCTCAAATCACCATTCGAAGTTTCGTAGGGGTATAGTTGTAATTTTCACCGAAAATCGTACATTGGGATTTTGAGGTATTTGATGTGGATACGACGAAGGACCCATTAGATATAATGATCTAAGAACCCAACGTATTAGATAAGAATCTCCCCAAAATCGAAAATCTGGTTTGATCTTATATTAAGCTTAAAAACCTCGACCCGTTGGCTATAGAATGAGCCAAGAACCTCGGTATGTTGAACGCCACAAGATCTTGCTCAAGAATCTTGATAAGTTCTCAAAAGAAATTACTCTCACAAGAGATAATAAATTCAAGAGGAATTTTTGTACTAAAATTGTTGATGGTTTACAAATGTTTACATGGCCTATTTATAGGCTACAAAAGACTCCTAAGATGCTTGAAAACGTCTTGATTTCACTTTTGACCACTTTTATACAAAACATCTTGATGACATTTTTTAACCACACTTATTCACCCAAAGACTAGTCAAAAGATACCTTAAATGGTACACTGGGTTCTAGGATTCTTCTAAAGAATTAAAACAATACATTTGATTATTTTGAAGAGTCCCTTTTGTAGGCCTTGGAATATGGACGAAAATATACTTCAACTTGGGCCTTGATTTTGGATAAGAAATAAGCCCAACTCTTGTAGGGTTCTTGATTGTAAGAAATAAGCCCAACTCATTGATTGTATTAAATAAGCCCAACTCCTTCATTAAAATTCCAACCCACCAACTTGAATAATGTTTATAATATGGCCCATTGAAAAGGCCTCTTGGACTTGATCTTTTACTTCATTTACAAGAACCATCATGGATTCCTTGATCTTCTTAGAACGTGCTCTTGTAATTGGCCCATCATTCATGATCAAAGGATCCGCCTTGTTTGTAGGGTTTTGCATGGGCTGATTTCCATCATTCCCTTCCTCTTCAAAAGGATTCGTCCTCGAATCTGTATCACCAAAATAAGGGGAAAGATCAGTAACATTGAAAGTTGCACTTACGCTATACTCACCTGGAAGGTCTAGTTTATAGGCATTGTCATTGATTCGTGCAATCACTTAAAATGGTCCATCTCCTCGTGGTTGCAATTTTGATTTTCTCTTGCCTGAAAATCTCTCCTTTCTCAAGTGTAACCAAACCCAATCTCCGGGCTCTAATATGACTTGTTTACGACCTTTGTTAGCTTGATTGACGTACTGCTCTGTTCTCTTTTCAATGTTGAGTCTCACCTTTTCATGCAATTTCTTAATCATCTCAGCTTTTGCTTTTCCATAAAGGCTTGCACGTTCGTCGATAGGTATTGGAATAAGATCAAGTGGACTTAGTGGATTAAAACCATATACAACTTCAAATGGAGAGTGATTGGTAGCAGAGTGGACACTTCTATTATATGCAAATTCAGCAAAGGACAAACAATCTTCCCAATTTTTCAAGTTCTTTTGAATTAAAATTCTAAGCAATTGAGACAATGTTCTATTGACAATTTCAGTTTGTCCATCTGTTTGGGGGTGACATGTAGTAGAAAATAGAAGTTTAGTTCCTAATTTACCCCACAAAACACGCCAAAAGTGACTTCAAAATTTTGCATCTCTATCACTCACTATAGTCCTTGGTACTCCATGCAAACGAACAATTTCCTTGAAGAATAAATCAGCAATATGAGTTGCATCATTGGTCTTATTACATGGAATGAAGTGTGCCATTTTGGAAAATCTATCAACAACCACAAACACAGAGTCTTTACCTTTTTTTGTTCTTGGTAAACCCAAAACAAAGTCCATGGATATGTCTACCCAAGGTTCATTTGGTATAGGTAAAGGTTTGTACAATCCATGTGGTTGCGCTCTTGATTTAGCTTTCATGCAAGTTATGCATCTTTCACAAATTCTTTCAACATCAATACGCATTTTAGGCCAAAAGAAATGATCACTCAAAACACTCAAAGTTTTATGTATTCCAAAATGCCCCATTAGCCCTCCCCCATGGGCTTCTCTAACAAGCAATTCACGCATAGAACATTTAGGAATGCATAGTTTACGTTCACGAAATAAATATCCTTCATGCTTATAGAACTTTTCGAATGCAATTCACAAGCGAAATAAATTGAAGCAAAATCAGAATCGTTTGCATAAAGTTCTTTAATTGACTCAAAACCTAAAAGTTTAGAACTCAATGTAGTGATTAATGCATGCCTTCTTGATAATGCATCAGCAACAATATTTTTTTTCCCTTTTTTATACTTTCACATAAGGAAATGATTCAATGAATTCCACCCACCTAGCATGCCTCTTACTAAGCTTACCTTGCCCTTTGAGGTATTTGAGAGATTCATGATCGGTGTGGATAACAAACTCTCGAGACCACAAGTAATGCTGCCATGTCTCCAATGCTCTTACCAAAGCGTACAATTCCTTATCATAAGTTGGATAGTTCAATTGAGCTCCCTTCAACTTCTCACTAAAGTATGCAATCGGCTTTCCATCCTGCATTAAAACAACCCCTATACCTACTCCAGATGCATCACATTCAAGTTCAAAATTTTTGTTAAAGTTAGGCAATACAAGAATTGGAGCCGTAGTGAGTTTTTCTTTCAAAAGATTGAATGCATGCTCTTGCTTGTCTCCCCAATGAAATCCAACATTTTTTTTTCACAATTTCATTTAGTGGTGCAGTAATGGTACTAAAGTCTCTAACAAATCTTCGATAGAAACTAGCGAGACCATGAAAACTTCTTACTTCAGCAATGTTTTTAGGAGTTGGCCAATCTAAAATAGCATTGACCTTGTCTTTTTCCATTTCAATTCCATTAGCACTTACAACAAAACCAAGAAAAACAATTTTGTCCATGCAAAAAGAACACTTCTTAAGATTGGCATACAAAGATTCATTTCTTAAGGTGTTTAACACGATTCGCACATGATCAAGATGTTCTTCTATGCTTTTGCTATAGATAAGGATATCGTCAAAATACACAACAACAAACTTTCCAATGAAGTTACGCAAAACATGGTTTATTAATCTCATGAAAGTGCTCGGTGCATTAGTTAAGCCAAATGGCATTACCAACCACTCATATAAACCATATTTTGTTTTGAAAGTTGTTTTCCATTCATTACCTTCTTTGATTCGTATTTGATGATATCCACTTTTCAAATCAATTTTAAAGAACAATAAAGCACCACACAATTCATCAAGCATATCATCTAACCTAGGAATAGGGTAGCGATACTTTACCGTGATTTTATTGACGGCGCGACAATCTGTGCACATTCTCCATGTTCCATCTTTCTTTGGGACTACAATCACCGGTACAACGCATGGACTCATGCTTTCTCGAACTTTGCCTTTAGTCATTAACTCCTCCACTTGTCTTTGGATTTCTTTTGTTTCCTTGGGATTAGCTCTATAAGCTGGTCGGTTTGGAAGTGTTGCACCGGAAATGAAATCAATTTGATGCTCAATGCCTCTCAATGGTGGTAAACCATTCGGTTCTTCGTCCGGAAAAACATCTTCATATTCCTGTAAAAGAGATACAAAAGAACTAGGCAAAGAAGAAATTAGTTCGTTAGTGCTCAAATATGATTGTTTATGCACCAACACCAACACACTCTTTTTTTCAACAAATGCTCTTTTTAACTCACTTCCTCTAGCAAAAAAATTCACTCTTTTTGTGGGCTTACTTACTTCCAATTTCTTTTCTCCCTCGGGAACACTCAATTCAGCCCTCTTATTTTTTTCTCCACTTTTTTTTTTGGCTCACATTTTGTTGCTCATTTTCTATCTTTCTTCCCTCAACCTCTTTTTCTCTTTTTGTTTGAGACATTTGATTTGATCTTCATGAACCTGTTGTGGAGTTAAGGATATAAGCATGATGGTTTTATTTTTATGCTTCAATGTGAAACGATTAAGGTACCCATCATATACCACTCGCCGATCGAACTGCCATGGTCTTCCTAAAAGAATATGACTTGCATGCATTGGTACCACATCGCATAGAACCTCATCGTTGTATTTTCCAATAGAAAATGGCACCAAAACCTGCTTAGTAACTCGAATTTCTCCACATTCATTAAGCCATTGAAGCTTATATGGATTAGGATGTTTTGATGTACATACTAGCCACATTGGTACAGCTCCCACTATCAATAATTAACATGCATACCTTTTTTTGCACTAAACATCTTGTATGGAAGATGTTTTCTCTTTGTTGTTCCGCTTCTCCAAACTTTGCTTGCATATTTAGGGCTCTTCTTACCACCAAAAGTTCTCCCGATTCAGCATTAACTTTCTCCACTTCCTCGTCACTCTCTTCTTCACTTTCAACTTCAGATTCAGTCTCTCCATTGTCTCTAAGAATCATCACTCTTTTGTTTGGGCACTCAGATGCAATATGCCCATGTCCCTGACAACGAAAGCATTTAATATCACGACTTCGAGAAGATGAAGTAATATTACCTTTTCCTTTTTCAGCCTCGCTAGGCTTGACTCGTGATGTCTCATTTTGTGACCTTGATGTATTTCCAAAGGTAGCCTTGGGTACTCCTTCCTTCATTTTGCTTGAAGATTGAAAACGTTGCGGATAACTCCTTTGTAGAGAACCCCCCCTCTTCAGTTGTCTTTCCACTTTCATGGCTGTATGTACCATGTCTTCAAGCTCCACACTGTCACGCCCCCCCAGACCGGAGCCCGGTGACGATGATCCTTTTTCTTTCGTAAATGTTATGGTTTTCTAAAATAATAAAATACATCCTTTGGGAATAAAAACAAACCATTTTCTTTACAATATTAAAACCTTGTACATAAACAAACATTCGTTTACAAAACCATAATAGAGCGGCTATTTAAACATAAAATCAGAGTTTTTGAGCTACAAAACGCTCGAAACACGACATATGAACATAGCTCTGTCTGACCGCTCGGGATGCTTGGACAACCTTCACATATGCACACTAATCATCACCTGCATCATAAGAATCTAATGAGCTAATGGCTCAGTAAGAAGAAGCTAAATTATAACAATATATCACGTAGCACATAAGACAGTCAATAATGCATAGTTCATTTAAAACATTATCTTTTCCTCTTGGGTACCCCAAAGTATGGTATTCGACTGATGATGATAGGCGTCTGTTTTCGGAACATGTTCATAATTGGCCAATAAAAGAAGCATCGCGGGGGTTCTCATACCGACCTTTCGGCCGATGATATTAGCCGCTAGCTCCTTCATATATCGTGGCTTTATCTATTTTGGTTTTTACACCTCAAGGTATTCACCACCCTTTGTGGGTCCGCCGGTCCCTCCCGCGTCCCGTGCCTACCCGACCGCCAATCAAATACCAAACTTCCTTTTTGAAAACGTGTTCTTCACATGTATAGCATAATAATGCAACATAATCATATGTACCTCAACATTTCATATCATAAAACCTTCATTTTCAATATCACATATAATAAATCATAATTCGTCAACATTTAACATAATCGGCACATAATACATTCATTTTCAAACAATTAACATAAATAATCACAAAAATGCATAATATTGATTCTTATGATACGTCAAGAAAAACTTCTACTTACCTTATGTCCTTAGCACTGAAATTGATAACGTGACGCTACCGCAAACTATCTATAGTGCTTCGTCTAGTTCTAGGAGTTCGATAACTTGTAATGAATATGTCGATTGGCTTAGCTCGTTTTACGTTCTATTACGCGTTTCCTATTTTTCCAGAATTTTCTTTTATTTTTCTTCTTTTTCTTTCTCTTTATTCCTCTTCTCTATTTTGTTCGCTGCCCCTATCTTTTCTTTCTTTCTGCTGCTCTCTTTCTTTACTTCTAACTTAGCAATTAGGAATTAACTTTTATATATATATATATATATATATATATATATATATATATTAACTATAAAGGCAAAGGTAAGTCGGCAATAAAGCTTAGTGGAGAAGTTTGTTGGCAAAGTTTAAATATATATTATTATTTTATTCCTTTAATTATTTGCAGCTGCTAGCTTATTACGTGTTATACATTTATGCGTAATATTTTCTACGTGTCATGTATTTAAACTAATCGGGACATACCGGTAATACGTAAGTGACGCGTAGTGTGTAAAATATTTTTACCCAATATTTAATGGGAATGTTTAGTGTACCGTATTCGATCAAAACTCTAAAGTTAAGCGAGCTCGTACGAGAGCAATTGCATGATGGGTGACCGTCCTGGGAAGCACCTCAAATTTTCCGTTCATTAATTAACTCGTGATAATTCATATGCTACACAATTAATAATAAGTGCTAATAGGTGAGAGCTTATTCGGGTATTACACACACAGTGTTGTAGTTCCACAATATTAGCAATCTCTCTTTTCAATCCATTTAGGAAACGAGCCATTGTTGCCTCCCGATCTTCTTCAACATTTGCTCTAATCATGGCAATCTCCATTTTCTTATAATATTCGTCCACGCTTTTTGTACCCTGAGTCATAGATTGAAGTTTTTGATATAATTCTCGAAAGTAATGAGATGGCACAAACCTCTTACGCATGATTGACTTCATTTCAGCCCAAGTAGCAACCGACCTTTCTCCATATCGCCTTCGATTTGTAACAAGTTGATCCCACCATACTATTGCATAGTCGGTGAACTCGATAGCCGCAAGCCTTACTTTCTTTTCCTCGAAGTAATTATGACAGTCAAAAATCAAATCTACCTTCTTTTCCCACTCCAAGTAGGCTTTTGGATCACTTCTTCCATGGAAAGTAAGGATGTTTATTTTGATGTTTCCCAAGTCTCGATCCACTTCATCATTTCTCCTTCTTCTACCTCCTCGTCTTTGGTATTCATGAGCAGCCCCAATATCATCATCTACTTCCTCCTCTTCCCACTCCTCATATCTTCGTTGTTGAGGTGCATTAAGATTTGTACGTTCCCTTGGAGCACGTTGTTCTAATCGCTCAAACCGATCTGTTATGCTTTCAAGGACCATACTCAATCTTGCAAATTGTTGTTGCATAGCTTGAAGTGTGAAGGCTTCCTGTTGGTTATTTTGTGTTTCCTCCATGGTATATAATTTTCTCACAAAACACTCGTGTATCACTCAAAAGATACCTCACAATCCACTCGTGTATCACTCTTTGGCTTTTACCTCCCCTCTAATGAACTCACTACTCAAGCCTTTTACCACTCTAATTTTGAGAACAAAATTCAAGTTTAAACAATATCTTGAACTTTCAACAATCCCTTAGTCCTATAGATGTAGGGAACAAGGAATTCTTGAAACTGATTCTTTAGAGTACTAACTCCACAAATCGTATATTTTTTTTCAATTTTTTTTTCTAATTTTTTTTTCGATTTTTTTTTCTCTCTTTTTTTTTTACACTTGAACGAAATAACAAGAAAATAAAATTCAGATCACTACCAGATTGCTCTGATACCAAACTGATGTGGATACGACGAAGGACCCATTAGATATAATGATCTAAGAACCCAACGTATTAGATAAGAATCTCCCCAAAATCGAAAATCTGGTTTGATCTTATATTAAGCTTAAAAACCTCGACCCGTTGGCTATAGAATGAGCCAAGAACCTCGGTATGTTGAACGCCACAAGATCTTGCTCAAGAATCTTGATAAGTTCTCAAAAGAAATTACTCTCACAAGAGATAATAAATTCAAGAGGAATTTTTGTACTAAAATTGTTGATGGTTTACAAATGTTTACATGGCCTATTTATAGGCTACAAAAGACTCCTAAGATGCTTGAAAACGTCTTGATTTCACTTTTGACCACTTTTATACAAAACATCTTGATGACATTTTTTAACCACACTTATTCACCCAAAGACTAGTCAAAAGATACCTTAAATGGTACACTAGGTTCTAGAATTCTTCTAAAGACTTAAAACAATACACTTGATTATTTTGAAGAGTCCCTTTTGTAGGCCTTGGAATATGGACGAAAATATACTTCAACTTGGGCCTTGATTTTGGATAAGAAATAAGCCCAACTCTTGTAGGGTTCTTGACTGTAAGAAATAAGCCCAACTCATTGATTGTTAGCTACCTTGGTGCGGTAAGGGCCATCTCCCTTACGCGCTTTCTTTGTAATCTATTTCATTATATGCAATTGACCTTTAAACCAAAAAAAATAAAATTCCAACCCACCAACTTGAATAATGTTTATAATTTGGCCCATTGAAAAGGCCTCTTGACTTGATCTTTTACTTCATTTACAAGAACCATCATGGATTCCTTGATCTTCTTAGAACGTGCTCTTGTAATTGGCCCATCATTCATGATCAAAGGATCCGCCTTGTTTGTAGGGTTTTGCATGGGCTGATTTCCATCAGTATTCTTGTCTATTCGAAGTTTCGTAGGGGTATAGTTGTAATTTTCACCGAAAATCGTACATTGAGATTTTTAGGTATTCTTGTCTATCACATGCTCACAAAGCTTATGGCTTTAGTTCCAATGCATTCCGACATCATTTGATGCCTCAAATCACCATTCGAAGTTTCGTAGGGGTATAGTTGTAATTTTCAACGAAAATCGTACATTGGGATTTTGAGGTATTCTTGTCTATCACATGCTCACAAAGCTTATGGCTTTGGTTCCAATGCATTCCGACATCGTTTGGTACCTCAAATCACCATTCGAAGTTTCGTATGGGTATAGTTGTAATTTTCACCGAAAATCGTACATTGGGGTTTTGAGGTATTCTTGTCTATCACATGGTCACAAAGCTTATGGCTTTGGTTCCAATGCATTCCGACATCGTTTGGTGCCTCAAGTCACCATTCGAAGTTTCGTAGGGGCATAGTTGTAATTTTCACCGAAAATCGTACATTGGGATTTTGAGGTATTCTTGTCTATCACATGCTCACAAAGCTTATGGCTTTGGTTCCAATGCATTCCGACATCGTTTGGTGCCTCAAATCACCATTCGAAGTTTCGTAGGGGTATAGTTGTAATTTTCACCAAAAATCGTACATTGGGATTTTGAGGTATTCTTGTCTATCACATGCTCACAAAGCTTATGGCTTTGGTTCCAATGCATTCCGACATCGTTTGGTGCCTCAAATCACCATTCGAAGTTTCATAGGGGTATAGTTGTAATTTTCACCGAAAATCGTACATTGGTGTTTAGAGGTATTCTTGTCTATCACATGCTCACAAAGCTTATGGCTTCGGTTCCAATGCATTCCGACATCGTTTGGTGCCTCAAATCACCATTCGAAGTTTCGTAGGGGTATAGTTGTAATTTTCACCGAAAATCGTACATTGGGGTTTTGAGGTATTATTGTCTATCACAAGCTCACAAAGCTTATGGCTTTAGTTCCAATGCATTCCGACATCGTTTGGTGCCTCAAATCACCATTCGAAGTTTCGTAGGGATATAGTTGTAATTTTCACCGAAAATCGTACACTGAGATTTTGAGGTATTCTTGTCTATCACATGCTCACAAAGCTTATGGCTTTGGTTCCAATGCATTCCGACATCGTTTGGTGCCTCAAATCACTATTCGAACTTTCGTAGGGGTATACTTGTAATTTTCACCGAAAATCGTACATTGAGATTTTGAGGTATTCTTGTCTATCACATGCTCACAAAGCTTATGACTTTGGTTCCAATGCATTCCGACATCGTTTGGTACCTCAAATCACCATTCGAAGTTTCGTAGGGTTGTAATTTCCACCGAAAATCGTACATTGGGGTTTTGAGGTATTCTTGTCTATCACATGCTCACAAAGCTTACGGCTTTGGTTCCAAAGCATTCCGACATCGTTTGGTGCCTCAAATCACCATTCTATATTTCGTAGGGGTATAGTTGTAATTTTCATCGAAAATCGTACATTGGGGTTTTGAGGTATTCTTGTCTATCACATGCTCACAAAGCTTACGGCTTTGGTTCCAAAGCATTCCGACATCGTTTGGTGCCTCAAATCACCATTCTATGTTTCGTAGGGGTATAGTTGTAATTTTCATCGAAAATCGTACACTGGGGTTTTGAGGTATTCTTGTCTATTATATGCTCACAAAGCTTATGGCTTTGGTTCCAATGCATTCCGACATCATTTGGTGCCTCAAATCACCATTCGAAGTTTCGTAGGGTTGTAATTTTCACCGAATATCGTACATTGGGGTTTTGAGGTATTCTTGTCTATCACATGCTCACAAAGCTTACGGCTTTGACTCCAATGCATTCCGACATCGTTTGGTGCCTCAAATCACCATTCGAAGTTTCGTAGGGGTATACTTGTAATTTTCACCAAAAATCGTACATTGGGATTTTGAGGTATTCTTGTCTATCACATGCTCACAAAGCTTATGACTTTGGTTCCAATGCATTCCGACATCGTTTGGTGCCTCAAATCACCATTCGAAGTTTCGTAGGGGTATAGTTGTAGTTTTCACCGAAAATCGTACATTGGGGTTTTGAGGTATTCTTGTCTATCACATGCTCACAAAGCTTACGGCTTTGGTTCCAAAGCATTCCGACATCGTTTGGTGCCTCAAATCACCATTCGAAGTTTCGTAGGGGTATAGTTGTAATTTTCACCGAAAATCGTACACTGGGGTTTTGAGGTATTCTTGTCTATCATATGCTCACAAAGCTTATGGCTTTGGTTCCAATGCATTTCGACATCATTTGGTGCCTCAAATCACCATTCGAAGTTTCGTAGGGTTGTAATTTTCACCGAAAATCGTACATTGGGTTTTGAGGTATTCTTGTCTATCACATGCTCACAAAGCTTACGGCTTTGGTTCCAAAGCATTCCGACATCGTTTGGTGCCTCAAATCACCATTCAAAGTTTCGTAGGGGTATAGTTGTAATTTTCACCGAAAATTGTACACTGGGGTATTGAGGTATTCTTGTCTATCATATGCTCACAAAGCTCATGGCTTTGGTTCCAATGCATTCCGACATCGTTTGGTGCCTCAAATCACTTGCATAGGGGTATAGTTGTAATTTTCTCCGAAAATCGTACATTGGAATTTTGAGGTATTCTTGTCTATCACAAGCTCACAAAGCTTATGGCTTTGGTTCCAATGCATTCCGACATCGTTTGGTGCCTCAAATCACCATTCTATGTTTCGTAGGGGTATAGTTGTAATTTTCACCGAAAATCGTACACTGGGGTTTTGAGGTATTCTTGTCTATCATATGCTCACAAAGCTTATGGCTTTTGTTCCAATGCATTCCGACATCATTTGGTGCCTCAAATCACCATTCGAAGTTTTGTAGGGTTGTAATTTTCATCGAAAATCGTACATTGGGGTTTCGAGGTATTCTTGTCTATCACATGCTCACAAAGCTTACGGCTTTGGCTCCAATGCATTCCGACATCGTTTGGTGCCTCAAATCACCATTCGAAGTTTCGTAGGGGTATAGTTGTAATTTTCAACGAAAATCGTTCATTGGGATTTTGAGGTATTCTTGTCTATCACATGTTCACAAAGCTTATGGCTTTGGTTCCAATGCATTCCGACATCGTTTGGTGCCTCAAATCACCATTCGAAGTTTCATAGGGGTATAGTTGTAATTTTCACCGAAAATCGTACATTGGGATTTTGAGGTATTCTTGTCTATCACATGCTCACAAAGCTTATGACTTTGGTTCCAATGCATTCCGACATCGTTTGGTGCCTCAAATCACCATTCGAAGTTTCGTAGGGCTATAGTTGTAATTTTCAACGAAAATCGTACATTGGGGTTTTGAGGTATTCTTGTCTATCACATGCTCACAAAGCTTACGGCTTTGGTTCCAAAGCATTCCGACATCGTTTGGTGCCTCAAATCACCATTCTATGTTTCGTAGGGGTATAGTTGTAATTTTTACCGAAAATCGTACACTAGGGTTTTGAGGTATTCTTGTCTATCATATGCTCACAAAGCTTATGGCTTTGGTTCCAATGCATTCCGACATCATTTGGTGCCTCAAATCACCATTCGAAGTTGCATAGGGGTATAGTTATAATTTTCTCCGAAAATCGTACATTGGGGTTTTGAGGTATTCTTGTCTATCACATGCTCACAAAACTTATGGCTTTGGTTCCAATGCATTCCGACATCGTTTGGTGCCTCAAATCACCATTCGAAGTTTCGTAGGGTTGGTATTTTCACCGAAAATCGTACATTGGGGTTTTGAGGTATTCTTGTCTATCACATGGTCACAAAGCTTATGGCTTTGGTTCCAAAGCATTCCGACATCGTTTGGTGCCTCAAATCACCATTCGAAGTTTCGTAGGGGTATAGTTGTAATTTTCACCGAAAATCGTACATTGGGGTTTTGAGGTATTCTTGTCTATCACATGCTCACAAAGCTTACGGCTTTGGTTCCAATGCATTCCGACATCGTTTGGTGCCTCAAATCACCATTCGAAGTTGCATAGGGGTATAGTTATAATTTTCTCCGAAAATCGTACATTGGGGTTTTGAGGTATTCTTGTCTATCACATGCTCACAAAGCTTATGGCTTTGGTTCCAATGCATTCCGACATCGTTTGGTGCCTCAAATCACCATTCGAAGTTTTGTAGGGTTGTAATTTTCACCGAAAATCGTACATTGGGGTTTTGAGGTATTCTTGTCTATCACATGCTCACAAAGCTTACGGCTTTGGCTCCAATGCATTCTGACATCGTTTGGTGCCTCAAATCACCATTCGAAGTTTCGTAGGGGTATAGTTGTAATTTTCAACGAAAATCGTTCATTGGGATTTTGAGGTATTCTTGTCTATCACATGTTCACAAAGCTTATGGCTTTGGTTCCAATGCATTCCGACATCGTTTGGTGCCTCAAATCACCATTCGAAGTTTCGTAGGGGTATAGTTGTAATTTTCACCGAAAATCGTACATTAGGATGTTGAGGTATTCTTGTCTATCACATGTTCACAAAGCTTATGGCTTTGGTTCCAATGCATTCCGACATCGTTTGGTGCCTCAAATCACCATTCGAAGTTTCGTAGGGGTATAGTTGTAATTTTCACCGAAAATCGTACATTGGGATTTTGAGGTATTCTTTTCTATCACATGCTCACAAAGCTTATGACTTTGGTTTCAATGCATTCCGCCATCGTTTGGTGCCTCAAATCACCATTCGAACTTTCGTAGGGGTATACTTGTAATTTTCACCGAAAATCGTCCATTGGGATTTTGAGGTATTCTTGTCTATCACATGCTCACAAAGCTTATGGCTTTGGTTTCAATGCATTCCGACATCGTTTGGTGCCTCAAATCACCATTCGAAGTTTCGTAGGGGCATAGTTGTAAGTTTCACCGAAAATCGTACATTGGGATTTTCAGATATTCTTGTCTATCACATGCTCACAAATCTTACGGCTTTGGTTCCAAAGCATTCCGACATCGTTTGGTGCCTCAAATCACCATTCGAAGTTTCGTAGGGGTATAGTTGTAATTTTCACCGAAAATCGTACACTGGGGTTTTGAGGTATTCTTGTCTATCATATGCTCACAAAGCTTATGGCTTTGGTTCCAATGCATTCCGACATCATTTGGTGCCTCAAATCACCATTCGAAGTTTTGTAGGGTTGTAATTTTCACCGAAAATCGTACATTGGGGTTTTGAGGTATTCTTGTCTATCACATGCTCACATAGCTTACGGCTTTGGCTCCAATGCATTCCGACATCGTTTGGTGCCTCAAATCACCATTCGAAGTTTCGTAGGGGTATAGTTGTAATTTTCAACGAAAATCGTTCATTGGGATTTTGAGGTATTCTTGTCTATCACATGTTCACAAAGCTTATGGCTTTGGTTCCAATGCATTCCGACATCGTTTGGTGCCTCAAATCACCATTCTATGTTTCGTAGGGGTATAGTTGTAATTTTTACCGAAAATCGTACACTAGGGTTTTGAGGTATTCTTGTCTATCATATGCTCACAAAGCTTATGGCTTTGGTTCCAATGCATTCCGACATCATTTGGTGCCTCAAATCACCATTCGAAGTTGCATAGGGGTATAGTTATAATTTTCTCCGAAAATCGTACATTGGGGTTTTGAGGTATTCTTGTCTATCACATGCTCACAAAACTTATGGCTTTGGTTCCAATGCATTCCGACATCGTTTGGTGCCTCAAATCACCATTCGAAGTTTCGTAGGGTTGGTATTTTCACCGAAAATCGTACATTGGGGTTTTGAGGTATTCTTGTCTATCACATGGTCACAAAGCTTATGGCTTTGGTTCCAAAGCATTCCGACATCGTTTGGTGCCTCAAATCACCATTCGAAGTTTCGTAGGGGTATAGTTGTAATTTTTACCGAAAATCGTACATTGGGGTTTTGAGGTATTCTTGTCTATCACATGCTCACAAAGCTTACGGCTTTGGTTCCAATGCATTCCGACATCGTTTGGTGCCTCAAATCACCATTCGAAGTTGCATAGGGGTATAGTTATAATTTTCTACGAAAATCGTACATTATGGTTTTGAGGTATTCTTGTCTATCACATGCTCACAAAGCTTATGACTTTGGTTCCAATGCATTCCGACATCGTTTGGTGCCTCAAATCACCATTCGAAGTTTTGTAGGGTTGTAATTTTCACCGAAAATCGTACATTGGGGTTTTGAGGTATTCTTGTCTATCACATGCTCACAAAGCTTACGGCTTTGGCTCCAATGCATTCTGACATCGTTTGGTGCCTCAAATCACCATTCGAAGTTTCGTAGGGGTATAGTTGTAATTTTCAACGAAAATCGTTCATTGGGATTTTGAGGTATTCTTGTCTATCACATGTTCACAAAGCTTATGACTTTGGTTCCAATGCATTCCGACATCGTTTGGTGCCTCAAATCACCATTCGAAGTTTCGTAGGGGTTGTAATTTTCACCGAAAATCGTACATTGGGGTTTTGAGGTATTCTTGTCTATCACATGCTCACAAAGCTTACGGCTTTGGCTCCAATGCATTCCGACAGCGTTTGGTGCCTCAAATCACCATTCGAAGTTTTGTAGGGTTGTAATTTTCACCGAAAATCGTACATTGGGGTTTTGAGGTATTCTTGTCTATCACATGCTCACAAAGCTTACGGCTTTGGCTCCAATGCATTCTGACATCGTTTGGTGCCTCAAATCACCATTCGAAGTTTCGTAGGGGTATAGTTGTAATTTTCACCGAAAATCGTACATTTGGATTTTGAGGTATTCTTTTCTATCACATTTTCACAAAGCTTATGACTTTGGTTACAATGCATTCCGACATCGTTTGGTGCCTCAAATCACCATTCGAACTTTCGTAGGGGTATACTTGTAATTTTCAGCGAAAATCGTCCATTGGGATTTTGAGGTATTCTTGTCTATCACATGCTCACAAAGCTTATGGCTTTGGTTTTAATGCATTCCGACATCGTTTGGTGCCTCAAATCACCATTCGAAGTTTCGTAGGGGCATAGTTGTAAGTTTCACCGAAAATCGTACATTGGGATGTTGAGGTATTCTTGTCTATCACATGTTCACAAAGCTTATGGCTTTGGTTCCAATGCATTCCGACATCGTTTGGTGCCTCAAATCACCATTCGAAGTTTCGTAGGGGTATAGTTGTAATTTTCACCGAAAATCGTACATTGGGATTTTGAGGTATTCTTTTCTATCACATGCTCACAAAGCTTATGACTTTGGTTCCAATGCATTTCGACATCGTTTGGTGCCTCAAATCACCATTCGAACTTTCGTAGGGGTATACTTGTAATTTTCACCGAAAATCGTCCATTGGGATTTTGAGGTATTCTTGTCTATCACATGCTCACAAAGCTTATGGCTTTGGTTTCAATGCATTCCGACATCGTTTGGTGCCTCAAATCACCATTCGAAGTTTCGTAGGGGCATAGTTGTAAGTTTCACCGAAAATCGTACATTGGGATTTTCAGATATTCTTGTCTATCACATGCTCACAAATCTTACGGCTTTGGTTCCAAAGCATTCCGACATCGTTTGGTGCCTCAAATCACCATTCGAAGTTTCGTAGGGGTATAGTTGTAATTTTCACCGAAAATCGTACACTGGGGTTTTGAGGTATTCTTGTCTATCATATGCTCACAAAGCTTATGGCTTTGGTTCCAATGCATTCCGACATCATTTGGTGCCTCAAATCACCATTCGAAGTTTTGTAGGGTTGTAATTTTCACCGAAAATCGTACATTGGGGTTTTGAGGTATTCTTGTCTATCACATGCTCACATAGCTTACGGCTTTGGCTCCAATGCATTCCGACATCGTTTGGTGCCTCAAATCACCATTCGAAGTTTCGTAGGGGTATAGTTGTAATTTTCAACGAAAATCGTTCATTGGGATTTTGAGGTATTCTTGTCTATCACATGTTCACAAAGCTTATGGCTTTGGTTCCAATGCATTCCGACATCGTTTGGTGCCTCAAATCACCATTCTATGTTTCGTAGGGGTATAGTTGTAATTTTTACCGAAAATCGTACACTAGGGTTTTGAGGTATTCTTGTCTATCATATGCTCACAAAGCTTATGGCTTTGGTTCCAATGCATTCCGACATCATTTGGTGCCTCAAATCACCATTCGAAGTTGCATAGGGGTATAGTTATAATTTTCTCCGAAAATCGTACATTGGGGTTTTGAGGTATTCTTGTCTATCACATGCTCACAAAACTTATGGCTTTGGTTCCAATGCATTCCGACATCGTTTGGTGCCTCAAATCACCATTCGAAGTTTCGTAGGGTTGGTATTTTCACCGAAAATCGTACATTGGGGTTTTGAGGTATTCTTGTCTATCACATGGTCACAAAGCTTATGGCTTTGGTTCCAAAGCATTCCGACATCGTTTGGTGCCTCAAATCACCATTCGAAGTTTCGTAGGGGTATAGTTGTAATTTTCACCGAAAATCGTACATTGGGGTTTTGAGGTATTCTTGTCTATCACATGCTCACAAAGCTTACGGCTTTGGTTCCAATGCATTCCGACATCGTTTGGTGCCTCAAATCACCATTCGAAGTTGCATAGGGGTATAGTTATAATTTTCTACGAAAATCGTACATTATGGTTTTGAGGTATTCTTGTCTATCACATGCTCACAAAGCTTATGACTTTGGTTCCAATGCATTCCGACATCGTTTGGTGCCTCAAATCACCATTCGAAGTTTTGTAGGGTTGTAATTTTCACCGAAAATCGTACATTGGGGTTTTGAGGTATTCTTGTCTATCACATGCTCACATAGCTTACGGCTTTGGCTCCAATGCATTCCGACATCGTTTGGTGCCTCAAATCACCATTCGAAGTTTCGTAGGGGTATAGTTGTAATTTTCAACGAAAATCGTTCATTGGGATTTTCAGATATTCTTGTCTATCACATGCTCACAAATCTTACGGCTTTGGTTCCAAAGCATTCCGACATCGTTTGGTGCCTCAAATCACCATTCGAAGTTTCGTAGGGGTATAGTTGTAATTTTCACCGAAAATCGTACACTGGGGTTTTGAGGTATTCTTGTCTATCATATGCTCACAAAGCTTATGGCTTTGGTTCCAATGCATTCCGACATCATTTGGTGCCTCAAATCACCATTCGAAGTTTCGTAGGGGTATAGTTGTAATTTTCACCGAAAATCGTACACTGGGGTTTTGAGGTATTCTTGTCTATCATATGCTCACAAAGCTTATGGCTTTGGTTCCAATGCATTCCGACATCATTTGGTGCCTCAAATCACCATTCGAAGTTTCGTAGGGGTATAGTTGTAATTTTCACCGAAAATCGTACATTTGGATTTTGAGGTATTCTTGTCTATCACATGCTCACAAAGCTTATGGCTTTGGTTCCAACGCATTCAGACATCGTTTGGTGCCTCAAATCACCATTCGAAGTTTCGTAGGGGTATAGTTGTAATTTTCACCGAAAATCGTACATTTGGATTTTGAGGTATTCTTTTCTATCACATTCTCACAAAGCTTATGACTTTGGTTACAATGCATTCCGACATCGTTTGGTGCCTCAAATCACCATTCGAACTTTCGTAGGGGTATACTTGTAATTTTCAGCGAAAATCGTCCATTGGGATTTTGAGGTATTCTTGTCTATCACATGCTCACAAAGCTTATGGCTTTGGTTTTAATGCATTCCGACATCGTTTGGTGCCTCAAATCACCATTCGAAGTTTCGTAGGGGCATAGTTGTAAGTTTCACCGAAAATCGTACATTGGGATTTTCAGATATTCTTGTCTATCACATGCTCACAAAGCTTACGGCTTTGGTTCCAAAGCATTCCGACATCGTTTGGTGCCTCAAATCACCATTCGAAGTTTCGTAGGGGTATAGTTGTAATTTTCACCGAAAATCGTACACTGGGGTTTTGAGGTATTCTTATCTATCATATGCTCACAAAGCTTATGGCTTTGGTTCCAATGCATTCCGACATCATTTGGTGCCTCAAATCACCATTCGAAGTTTCGTAGGGGTATAGTTGTAATTTTCACCGAAAATCGTACATTTGGATTTTGAGGTATTCTTGTCTATCACATGCTCACAAAGCTTATGGCTTTGGTTCCAATGCATTCAGACATCGTTTGGTGCCTCAAATCACCATTCGAAGTTTCGTAGGGGTATAGTTGTAATTTTCACCGAAAATCGTACACTGGGGTTTTGAGGTATTCTTGTCTATCATATGCTCACAAAGCTTATGGCTTTGGTTCCAATGCATTCCGACATCATTTGGTGCCTCAAATCACCATTCGAAGTTTCGTAGGGGTATAGTTGTAATTTTCACCGAAAATCGTACACTGGGGTTTTGAGGTATTCTTGTCTATCATATGCTCACAAAGCTTATGGCTTTGGTTCCAATGCATTCCGACATCATTTGGTGCCTCAAATCACCATTCGAAGTTTCGTAGGGGTATAGTTGTAATTTTCACCGAAAATCGTACATTTGGATTTTGAGGTATTCTTGTCTATCACATGCTCACAAAGCTTATGGCTTTGGTTCCAACGCATTCAGACATCGTTTGGTGCCTCAAATCACCATTCGAAGTTTCGTAGGGGTATAGTTGTAATTTTCACCGAAAATCGTACATTTGGATTTTGAGGTATTCTTTTCTATCACATTCTCACAAAGCTTATGACTTTGGTTACAATGCATTCCGACATCGTTTGGTGCCTCAAATCACCATTCGAACTTTCGTAGGGGTATACTTGTAATTTTCAGCGAAAATCGTCCATTGGGATTTTGAGGTATTCTTGTCTATCACATGCTCACAAAGCTTATGGCTTTGGTTTTAATGCATTCCGACATCGTTTGGTGCCTCAAATCACCATTCGAAGTTTCGTAGGGGCATAGTTGTAAGTTTCACCGAAAATCGTACATTGGGATTTTCAGATATTCTTGTCTATCACATGCTCACAAAGCTTACGGCTTTGGTTCCAAAGCATTCCGACATCGTTTGGTGCCTCAAATCACCATTCGAAGTTTCGTAGGGGTATAGTTGTAATTTTCACCGAAAATCGTACACTGGGGTTTTGAGGTATTCTTATCTATCATATGCTCACAAAGCTTATGGCTTTGGTTCCAATGCATTCCGACATCATTTGGTGCCTCAAATCACCATTCGAAGTTTCGTAGGGGTATAGTTGTAATTTTCACCGAAAATCGTACATTTGGATTTTGAGGTATTCTTGTCTATCACATGCTCACAAAGCTTATGGCTTTGGTTCCAATGCATTCAGACATCGTTTGGTGCCTCAAATCACCATTCGAAGTTTCGTAGGGGTATAGTTGTAATTTTCACCGAAAATCGTACATTTGGATTTTGAGGTATTCTTGTCTATCACATGCTCACAAAGCTTATGGCTTTGGTTCCAATGCATTCCGACATCATTTGGTGCCTCAAATCACCATTCGAAGTTTTGTAGGGTTGTAATTTTCACCGAAAATCGTACATTGGGGTTTTGAGGTATTCTTGTCTATCACATGCTCACATAGCTTACGGCTTTGGCTCCAATGCATTCCGACATCGTTTGGTGCCTCAAATCACCATTCGAAGTTTCGTAGGGGTATAGTTGTAATTTTCAACGAAAATCGTTCATTGGGATTTTGAGGTATTCTTGTCTATCACATGTTCACAAAGCTTATGGCTTTGGTTCCAATGCATTCCGACATCGTTTGGTGCCTCAAATCACCATTCTATGTTTCGTAGGGGTATAGTTGTAATTTTTACCGAAAATCGTACACTAGGGTTTTGAGGTATTCTTGTCTATCATATGCTCACAAAGCTTATGGCTTTGGTTCCAATGCATTCCGACATCATTTGGTGCCTCAAATCACCATTCGAAGTTGCATAGGGGTATAGTTATAATTTTCTCCGAAAATCGTACATTGGGGTTTTGAGGTATTCTTGTCTATCACATGCTCACAAAACTTATGGCTTTGGTTCCAATGCATTCCGACATCGTTTGGTGCCTCAAATCACCATTCGAAGTTTCGTAGGGTTGGTATTTTCACCGAAAATCGTACATTGGGGTTTTGAGGTATTCTTGTCTATCACATGGTCACAAAGCTTATGGCTTTGGTTCCAAAGCATTCCGACATCGTTTGGTGCCTCAAATCACCATTCGAAGTTTCGTAGGGGTATAGTTGTAATTTTCACCGAAAATCGTACATTGGGGTTTTGAGGTATTCTTGTCTATCACATGCTCACAAAGCTTACGGCTTTGGTTCCAATGCATTCCGACATCGTTTGGTGCCTCAAATCACCTTTCGAAGTTGCATAGGGGTATAGTTATAATTTTCTACGAAAATCGTACATTATGGTTTTGAGGTATTCTTGTCTATCACATGCTCACAAAGCTTATGACTTTGGTTCCAATGCATTCCGACATCGTTTGGTGCCTCAAATCACCATTCGAAGTTTTGTAGGGTTGTAATTTTCACCGAAAATCGTACATTGGGGTTTTGAGGTATTCTTGTCTATCACATGCTCACAAAGCTTACGGCTTTGGCTCCAATGCATTCTGACATCGTTTGGTGCCTCAAATCACCATTCGAAGTTTCGTAGGGGTATAGTTGTAATTTTCAACGAAAATCGTTCATTGGGATTTTGAGGTATTCTTGTCTATCACATGTTCACAAAGCTTATGACTTTGGTTCCAATGCATTCCGACATCGTTTGGTGCCTCAAATCACCATTCGAAGTTTCGTAGGGGTTGTAATTTTCACCGAAAATCGTACATTGGGGTTTTGAGGTATTCTTGTCTATCACATGCTCACAAAGCTTACGGCTTTGGCTCCAATGCATTCCGACATCGTTTGGTGCCTCAAATCACCATTCGAAGTTTTGTAGGGTTGTAATTTTCACCGAAAATCGTACATTGGGGTTTTGAGGTATTCTTGTCTATCACATGCTCACAAAGCTTACGGCTTTGGCTCCAATGCATTCTGACATCGTTTGGTGCCTCAAATCACCATTCGAAGTTTCGTAGGGGTATAGTTGTAATTTTCACCGAAAATCGTACATTTGGATTTTGAGGTATTCTTTTCTATCACATTTTCACAAAGCTTATGACTTTGGTTACAATGCATTCCGACATCGTTTGGTGCCTCAAATCACCATTCGAACTTTCGTAGGGGTATACTTGTAATTTTCAGCGAAAATCGTCCATTGGGATTTTGAGGTATTCTTGTCTATCACATGCTCACAAAGCTTATGGCTTTGGTTTTAATGCATTCCGACATCGTTTGGTGCCTCAAATCACCATTCGAAGTTTCGTAGGGGCATAGTTGTAAGTTTCACCGAAAATCGTACATTGGGATGTTGAGGTATTCTTGTCTATCACATGTTCACAAAGCTTATGGCTTTGGTTCCAATGCATTCCGACATCGTTTGGTGCCTCAAATCACCATTCGAAGTTTCGTAGGGGTATAGTTGTAATTTTCACCGAAAATCGTACATTGGGATTTTGAGGTATTCTTTTCTATCACATGCTCACAAAGCTTATGACTTTGGTTCCAATGCATTTCGACATCGTTTGGTGCCTCAAATCACCATTCGAACTTTCGTAGGGGTATACTTGTAATTTTCACCGAAAATCGTCCATTGGGATTTTGAGGTATTCTTGTCTATCACATGCTCACAAAGCTTATGGCTTTGGTTTCAATGCATTCCGACATCGTTTGGTGCCTCAAATCACCATTCGAAGTTTCGTAGGGGCATAGTTGTAAGTTTCACCGAAAATCGTACATTGGGATTTTCAGATATTCTTGTCTATCACATGCTCACAAATCTTACGGCTTTGGTTCCAAAGCATTCCGACATCGTTTGGTGCCTCAAATCACCATTCGAAGTTTCGTAGGGGTATAGTTGTAATTTTCACCGAAAATCGTACACTGGGGTTTTGAGGTATTCTTGTCTATCATATGCTCACAAAGCTTATGGCTTTGGTTCCAATGCATTCCGACATCATTTGGTGCCTCAAATCACCATTCGAAGTTTCGTAGGGGTATAGTTGTAATTTTCACCGAAAATCGTACATTTGGATTTTGAGGTATTCTTGTCTATCACATGCTCACAAAGCTTATGGCTTTGGTTCCAACGCATTCAGACATCGTTTGGTGCCTCAAATCACCATTCGAAGTTTCGTAGGGGTATAGTTGTAATTTTCACCGAAAATCGTACATTTGGATTTTGAGGTATTCTTTTCTATCACATTCTCACAAAGCTTATGACTTTGGTTACAATGCATTCCGACATCGTTTGGTGCCTCAAATCACCATTCGAACTTTCGTAGGGGTATACTTGTAATTTTCAGCGAAAATCGTCCATTGGGATTTTGAGGTATTCTTGTCTATCACATGCTCACAAAGCTTATGGCTTTGGTTTTAATGCATTCCGACATCGTTTGGTGCCTCAAATCACCATTCGAAGTTTCGTAGGGGCATAGTTGTAAGTTTCACCGAAAATCGTACATTGGGATTTTCAGATATTCTTGTCTATCACATGCTCACAAAGCTTACGGCTTTGGTTCCAAAGCATTCCGACATCGTTTGGTGCCTCAAATCACCATTCGAAGTTTCGTAGGGGTATAGTTGTAATTTTCACCGAAAATCGTACACTGGGGTTTTGAGGTATTCTTGTCTATCATATGCTCACAAAGCTTATGGCTTTGGTTCCAATGCATTCCGACATCATTTGGTGCCTCAAATCACCATTCGAAGTTTCGTAGGGGTATAGTTGTAATTTTCACCGAAAATCGTACATTTGGATTTTGAGGTATTCTTGTCTATCACATGCTCACAAAGCTTATGGCTTTGGTTCCAATGCATTCAGACATCGTTTGGTGCCTCAAATCACCATTCGAAGTTTCGTAGGGGTATAGTTGTAATTTTCACCGAAAATCGTACATTTGGATTTTGAGGTATTCTTTTCTATCACATTCTCACAAAGCTTATGACTTTGGTTACAATGCATTCCGACATCGTTTGGTGCCTCAAATCACCATTCGAACTTTCGTAGGGGTATACTTGTAATTTTCAGCGAAAATCGTCCATTGGGATTTTGAGGTATTCTTGTCTATCACATGCTCACAAAGCTTATGGCTTTGGTTTTAATGCATTCCGACATCGTTTGGTGCCTCAAATCACCATTCGAAGTTTCGTAGGGGCATAGTTGTAAGTTTCACCGAAAATCGTACATTGGGATTTTCAGATATTCTTGTCTATCACATGCTCACAAAGCTTACGGCTTTGGTTCCAAAGCATTCCGACATCGTTTGGTGCCTCAAATCACCATTCGAAGTTTCGTAGGGGTATAGTTGTAATTTTCACCGAAAATCGTACAGTGGGGTTTTGAGGTATTCTTGTCTATCATATGCTCACAAAGCTTATGGCTTTGGTTCCAATGCATTCCGACATCATTTGGTGCCTCAAATCACCATTCGAAGTTTTTCGTAGGGTTGTAATTTTCACCGAAAATCGTACATTGGGGTTTTGAGGTATTCTTGCCTATCACATGCTCACAAAGCTTACTGCTTTGGTTCCAAAGCATTCCGACATCGTTTGGTGCGTCAAATCACCATTCGAAGTTTCGTAGGGGTATAGTTGTAATTTTCACCGAAAATTGTACACTGGGGTATTGAGGTATTCTTGTCTATCATATGCTCACAAAGCTTATGGCTTTGGTTCCAATGCATTCCGACATCGTTTGGTGCCTCAAATCACTTGCATAGGGGTATAGTTGTAATTTTCTCCGAAAATCGTACATTGGGATTTTGAGGTATTCTTGTCTATCACAAGCTCACAAAGCTTATGGCTTTGGTTCCAATGCATTCCGACATCGTTTGGTGCCTCAAATCACCATTCGAAGTTTCATAGGGGTATAGTTGTAATTTTCACCGAAAATCGTACATTGGGATTTTCAGGTATTCTTGTCTATCACATGCTCACAAAGCTTACGGCTTTGGTTCCAAAGCATTCCGACATCGTTTGGTGCCTCAAATCACCATTCGAAGTAGCATAGGGGTATAGTTATAATTTTCTCCGAAAATCGTACATTGGGGTTTTGAGGTATTCTTGTCTATCACATGCTCACAAAGCTTATGGCTTTGGTTCCAATGCATTCCGACATCATTTGGTGCCTCAAATCACCATTCGAAGTTGCATACGGGTATAGTTATAATTTTCTCCGAAAATCGTACATTGGGGTTTTGAGGTATTCTTGTCTATCACATGCTCACAAAGCTTATGGCTTTGGTTCCAATGCATTCCGACATCGTTTGGTGCCTCAAATCACCATTCGAAGTTTCGTAGGGTTGGTATTTTTACCGAAAATCGTACATTGGGGTTTTGAGGTATTCTTGTCTATCACATGCTCACAAAGCTTATGGCTTTGGTTCCAAAGCATTCCGACATCGTTTGGTGCCTCAAATCACCATTCGAAGTTTTGTAGGGGTATAGTTGTAATTTTCACCGAAAATCGTACATTGGGATTTTGAGGTATTCTTGTCTATCACATGCTCACAAAGCCTATGGCTTTGGTTCCAATGCATTCAGACATCGTTTGGTGCCTCAAATCACCATTCGAAGTTTCATAGGGGTATAGTTGTAATTTTCACCGAAAATCGTACATTGGTGTTTAGAGGTATTCTTGTCTATCACATGCTCACAAAGCTTATGGCTTCGGTTCCAATGCATTCCGACATCGTTTGGTGCCTCAAATCACCATTCGAAGTTTCGTAGGAGTATAGTTGTAATTTTCACCGAAAATCGTACATTGGGGTTTCGAGGTATTATTGTCTATCACATGCTCACAAAGCTTATGGCTTTAGTTCCAATGCATTCCGACATCGTTTGGTGCCTCAAATCACCATTCGAAGTTTCGTAGGGATATAGTTGTAATTTTCACCGAAAATCGTACATTGAGATTTTGAGGTATTCTTGTCTATCACATGCTCACAAAGCTTATGGCTTTGGTTCCAATGCATTCCGACATCGTTTGGTGCCTCAAATCACTATTCGAACTTTCGTAGGGGTATACTTGTAATTTTCACCGAAAATCGTACATTGGGATTTTGAGGTATTCTTGTCTATCACATGCTCACAAAGCTTATGACTTTGGTTCCAATGCATTCCGACATCGTTTGGTGCCTCAAATCACCATTCGAAGTTTCGTTGGGTTGTAATTTTCACCGAAAATCGTACATTGGGATTTTGAGGTATTCTTGTCTATCACATGCTCACAAAGCTTACGGCTTTGGTTCCAAAGCATTCCGACATCGTTTGGTGCCTCAAATCACCATTCTATGTTTCGTAGGGGTATAGTTGTAATTTTCATCGAAAATCGTACATTGGGGTTTTGAGGTATTCTTGTCTATCACATGCTCACAAAGCTTACGGCTTTGGTTCCAAAGCATTCCGACATCGTTTGGTGCTTCAAATCACCATTCTATGTTTCGTAGGGGTATAGTTGTAATTTTCACCGAAAATCGTACACTGGGGTTTCGAGGTATTCTTGTCTATCATATGCTCACAAAGCTTATGGCTTTGGTTCCAATGCATTCCGACATCATTTGGTGCCTCAAATCACCATTCGAAGTTTTGTAGGATTGTAATTTTCACCGAAAATCGTACATTGGGGTTTTGAGGTATTCTTGTCTATCACATGCTCACAAAGCTTACGGCTTTGGCTCCAATGCATTCCAATATCGTTTGGTGCCTCAAATCACCATTCGAAGTTTCGTAGGGGTATAGTTGTAATTTTCAACGAAAATCGTTCATTGGGATTTTGAGGTATTCTTGTCTATCACATGTTCACAAAGCTTATGGCTTTGGTTCCAATGCATTTCGACATCGTTTGGTGCCTCAAATCACCATTCGAAGTTTCGTAAGGGTATAGTTGTAATTTTCACCGAAAATCGTACATTGGGATGTTGAGGTATTCTTGTCTATCACATGTTCACAAAGCTTATGGCTTTGGTTCCAATGCATTTCGACATCGTTTGGTGCCTCAAATCACCATTCGAAGTTTCGTAGGGGTATAGTTGTAATTTTCACCGAAAATCGTAAATTGGGATTTTGAGGTATTCTTTTCTATCACATGCTCACAAAGCTTATGACTGTGGTTCCAATGCATTCCGACATCGTTTGGTGCCTCAAATCACCATTCGAACTTTCGTAGGGGTATACTTGTAATTTTCACCGAAAATCGTCCATTGGGATTTTGAGGTATTCTTGTCTATCACATGCTCACAAAGCTTATGGCTTTGGTTTTAATGCATTCCGACATCGTTTGGTGCCTCAAATCACCATTCGAAGTTTCGTAGGGTATAGTTGTAATTTTCACCGAAAATCGTACACTGGGGTTTTGATGTATTCTTGTCTATCATATGCTCACAAAGCTTATGGCTTTGGTTCCAATGCATTCCGACATCATTCGGTGCCTCAAATCACCATTCGAAGTTTCGTAGGGTTGTAATTTTCACCGAAAATCGTACATTGGGGTTTTGAGGTATTCTTGCCTATCACATGCTCACAAAGCTTACGGCTTTGGTTCCAAAGCATTCCGACATCGTTTGGTGCGTCAAATCACCATTCGAAGTTTCGTAGGGGTATAGTTGTAATTTTCACCGAAAATTGTACACTGGGGTATTGAGGTATTCTTGTCTATCACATGCTCACAAAGCTTATGGCTTTGGTTCAAAAGCATTCCGACATCGTTTGGTGCCTCAAATCACCATTCGAAGTTTTGTAGCGGTATAGTTGTAATTTTCACCGAAAATCGTACATTGGGATTTTGAGGTATTCTTGTCTATCACATGCTCACAAAGCTTATGGCTTTGGTTCCAATGCATTCAGACATCGTTTGGTGCCTCAAATCACCATTCGAAGTTTCATAGGAGTATAGTTGTAATTTTCACCGAAAATCGTACATTGGTGTTTAGAGGTATTCTTGTCTATCACATGCTCACAAAGCTTATGGCTTCGGTTCCAATGCATTTCGACATCGTTTGGTGCCTCAAATCACCATTCGAAGTTTCGTAGGGGTATAGTTGTAATTTTCACCGAAAATCGTACATTGGGGTTTCGAGGTATTATTGTTTATCACATGCTCACAAAGCTTATGGCTTTAGATCCAATGCATTCCGACATCGTTTGGTGCCTCAAATCACCATTCGAAGTTTCGTAGGGATATAGTTGTAATTTTCACCGAAAATCGTACATTGAGATTTTGAGGTATTCTTGTCTATCACATGCTCACAAAGCTTATGGCTTTGGTTCCAATGCATTCCGACATCGTTTGGTGCCTCAAATCACTATTCGAACTTTCGTAGGGGTATACTTGTAATTTTCACCGAAAATCGTACATTGGGATTTTGAGGTATTCTTGTCTATCACATGCTCACAAAGCTTATGACTTTGGTTCCAATGCATTCCGACATCGTTTGGTGCCTCAAATCACCATTCGAAGTTTCGTAGGGTTGTAATTTTCACCGAAAATCGTACATTGGGGTTTTGAGGTATTCTTGTCTATCACATGCTCACAAAGCTTACGGCTTTGGTTCCAAAGCATTCCGACATCGTTTGGTGCCTCAAATCACCATTCTATGTTTCGTAGGGGTATAGTTGTAATTTTCATCGAAAATCGTACATTGGGGTTTTGAGGTATTCTTGTCTATCACATGCTCACAAAGCTTACGGCTTTGGTTCCAAAGCATTCCGACATCGTTTGGTGCCTCAAATCACCATTCTATGTTTCGTAGGGGTATAGTTGTAATTTTCACCGAAAATCGTACACTGGGGTTTTGAGGTATTCTTGTCTATCATATGCTCACAAAGCTTATGGCTTTGGTTCCAATGCATTCCGACATCATTTGGTGCCTCAAATCACCATTCGAAGTTTTGTAGGGTTGTAATTTTCACCGAAAATCGTACATTGGGGTTTTGAGGTATTCTTGTCTATCACATGCTCACAAAGCTTACGGCTTTGGCTCCAATGCATTCCGACATCGTTTGGTGCCTCAAATCACCATTCGAAGTTTCGTAGGGGTATAGTTGTAATTTTCAACGAAAATCGTTCATTGGGATTTTGAGGTATTCTTGTCTATCACATGTTCACAAAGCTTATGGCTTTGGTTCCAATGCATTCCGACATCGTTTGGTGCCTCAAATCACCATTCGAAGTTTCGTAGGGGTATAGTTGTAATTTTCACCGAAAATCGTACATTGGGATGTTGAGGTATTCTTGTCTATCACATGTTCACAAAGCTTATGGCTTTGGTTCCAATGCATTTCGACATCGTTTGGTGCCTCAAATCACCATTCGAAGTTTCGTAGGGGTATATTTGTAATTTTCACCGAAAATCGTACATTGGGATTTTGAGGTATTCTTTTCTATCACATGCTCACAAAGCTTATGACTTTGGTTCCAATGCATTCCGACATCGTTTGGTGCCTCAAATCACCATTCGAACTTTCGTAGGGGTATACTTGTAATTTTCACCGAAAATCGTCCATTGGGATTTTGAGGTATTCTTGTCTATCACATGCTCACAAAGCTTATGGCTTTGGTTTTAATGCATTCCGACATCATTTGGTGCGTCAAATCACCATTCGAAGTTTCGTAGGGGTATAGTTGTAATTTTCACCGAAAATCGTACACTGGGGTTTTGAGGTATTCTTGTCTATCATATGCTCACAAAGCTTATGGCTTTGGTTCCAATGCATTCCGACATCATTTGGTGCCTCAAATCACCATTCGAAGTTTTGTAGGGTTGTAATTTTCACCGAAAATCGTACATTGGGGTTTTGAGGTATTCTTGTCTATCACATGCTCACAAAGCTTACGGCTTTGGCTCCAATGCATTCCGACATCGTTTGGTGCCTCAAATCACCATTCGAAGTTTCGTAGGGGTATAGTTGTAATTTTCAACGAAAATCGTTCATTGGGATTTTGAGGTATTCTTGTCTATCACATGTTCACAAAGCTTATGGCTTTGGTTTCAATGCATTCCGACATCGTTTGGTGCCTCAAATCACCATTCGAAGTTTCGTAGGGGTATAGTTGTAATTTTCACCGAAAATCGTACATTGGGATGTTGAGGTATTCTTGTCTATCACATGTTCACAAAGCTTATGGCTTTGGTTCCAATGCATTTCGACATCGTTTGGTGCCTCAAATCACCATTCGAAGTTTCGTAGGGGTATAGTTGTAATTTTCACCGAAAATCGTACATTGGGATTTTGAGGTATTCTTTTCTATCACATGCTCACAAAGCTTATGACTTTGGTTCCAATGCATTCCGACATCGTTTGGTGCCTCAAATCACCATTCGAACTTTCGTAGGGGTATACTTGTAATTTTCACCGAAAATCGTCCATTGGGATTTTGAGGTATTCTTGTCTATCACATGCTCACAAAGCTTATGGCTTTGGTTTTAATGCATTCCGACATCGTTTGGTGCCTCAAATCACCATTCGAAGTTTCGTAGGGTATAGTTGTAATTTTCACCGAAAATCGTACACTGGGGTTTTGATGTATTCTTGTCTATCATATGCTCACAAAGCTTATGGCTTTGGTTCCAATTCATTCCGACATCATTCGGTGCCTCAAATCACCATTCAAAGTTTCGTAGGGTTGTAATTTTCACCGAAAATCGTACATTGGTGTTTTGAGGTATTCTTGCCTATCACATGCTCACAAAGCTTACGGCTTTGGTTCCAAAGCATTCCGACATCGTTTGGTGCGTCAAATCACCATTCGAAGTTTCGTAGGGGTATAGTTGTAATTTTCACCGAAAATCGTACATTGGGGTTTCGAGGTATTATTGTTTATCACATGCTCACAAAGCTTATGGCTTTAGATCCAATGCATTCCGACATCGTTTGGTGCCTCAAATCACCATTCGAAGTTTCGTAGGGATATAGTTGTAATTTTCACCGAAAATCGTACATTGAGATTTTGAGGTATTCTTGTCTATCACATGCTCACAAAGCTTATGGCTTTGGTTCCAATGCATTCCGACATCGTTTGGTGCCTCAAATCACTATTCGAACTTTCGTAGGGGTATACTTGTAATTTTCACCGAAAATCGTACATTGGGATTTTGAGGTATTCTTGTCTATCACATGCTCACAAAGCTTATGACTTTGGTTCCAATGCATTCCGACATCGTTTGGTGCCTCAAATCACCATTCGAAGTTTCGTAGGGTTGTAATTTTCACCGAAAATCGTACATTGGGGTTTTGAGGTATTCTTGTCTATCACATGCTCACAAAGCTTACGGCTTTGGTTCCAAAGCATTCCGACATCGTTTGGTGCCTCAAATCACCATTCGAAGTTTCGTAGGGGTATAGTTGTAATTTTCACCGAAAATCGTACATTGGGATGTTGAGGTATTCTTGTCTATCACATGTTCACAAAGCTTATGGCTTTGGTTCCAATGCATTTCGACATCGTTTGGTGCCTCAAATCACCATTCGAAGTTTCGTAGGGGTATAGTTGTAATTTTCACCGAAAATCGTACATTGGGATTTTGAGGTATTCTTTTCTATCACATGCTCACAAAGCTTATGACTTTGGTTCCAATGCATTCCGACATCGTTTGGTGCCTCAAATCACCATTCGAACTTTCGTAGGGGTATACTTGTAATTTTCACCGAAAATCGTCCATTGGGATTTTGAGGTATTCTTGTCTATCACATGCTCACAAAGCTTATGGCTTTGGTTTTAATGCATTCCGACATCATTTGGTGCGTCAAATCACCATTCGAAGTTTCGTAGGGGTATAGTTGTAATTTTCACCGAAAATCGTACACTGGGGTTTTGAGGTATTCTTGTCTATCATATGCTCACAAAGCTTATGGCTTTGGTTCCAATGCATTCCGACATCATTTGGTGCCTCAAATCACCATTCGAAGTTTTGTAGGGTTGTAATTTTCACCGAAAATCGTACATTGGGGTTTTGAGGTATTCTTGTCTATCACATGCTCACAAAGCTTACGGCTTTGGCTCCAATGCATTCCGACATCGTTTGGTGCCTCAAATCACCATTCGAAGTTTCGTAGGGGTATAGTTGTAATTTTCAACGAAAATCGTTCATTGGGATTTTGAGGTATTCTTGTCTATCACATGTTCACAAAGCTTATGGCTTTGGTTTCAATGCATTCCGACATCGTTTGGTGCCTCAAATCACCATTCGAAGTTTCGTAGGGGTATAGTTGTAATTTTCACCGAAAATCGTACATTGGGATGTTGAGGTATTCTTGTCTATCACATGTTCACAAAGCTTATGGCTTTGGTTCCAATGCATTTCGACATCGTTTGGTGCCTCAAATCACCATTCGAAGTTTCGTAGGGGTATAGTTGTAATTTTCACCGAAAATCGTACATTGGGATTTTGAGGTATTCTTTTCTATCACATGCTCACAAAGCTTATGACTTTGGTTCCAATGCATTCCGACATCGTTTGGTGCCTCAAATCACCATTCGAACTTTCGTAGGGGTATACTTGTAATTTTCACCGAAAATCGTCCATTGGGATTTTGAGGTATTCTTGTCTATCACATGCTCACAAAGCTTATGGCTTTGGTTTTAATGCATTCCGACATCGTTTGGTGCCTCAAATCACCATTCGAAGTTTCGTAGGGTATAGTTGTAATTTTCACCGAAAATCGTACACTGGGGTTTTGATGTATTCTTGTCTATCATATGCTCACAAAGCTTATGGCTTTGGTTCCAATGCATTCCGACATCATTCGGTGCCTCAAATCACCATTCAAAGTTTCGTAGGGTTGTAATTTTCACCGAAAATCGTACATTGGTGTTTTGAGGTATTCTTGCCTATCACATGCTCACAAAGCTTACGGCTTTGGTTCCAAAGCATTCCGACATCGTTTGGTGCGTCAAATCACCATTCGAAGTTTCGTAGGGGTATAGTTGTAATTTTCACCGAAAATTGTACACTGGGGTATTGAGGTATTATTATCTATCACATGCTCACAAAGCTTATGGCTTTGGTTCCAAAGCATTCCGACATCGTTTGGTTCCTCAAATCACCATTCGAAGTTTTGTAGGGGTATAGTTGTAATTTTCACTGAAAATCGTACATTAGGATTTTGAGGTATTCTTGTCTATCACATGCTCACAAAGCTTATGGCTTTGGTTCCAATGCATTCAGACATCGTTTGGTGCCTCAAATCACCATTCGAAGTTTCATAGGGGTATAGTTGTAATTTTCACCGAAAATCGTACATTGGTGTTTAGAGGTATTCTTGTCTATCACATGCTCACAAAGCTTATGGCTTCGGTTCCAATGCATTCCGACATCGTTTGGTGCCTCAAATCACCATTCGAAGTTTCGTAGGGGTATAGTTGTAATTTTCACCGAAAATCGTACATTGGGGTTTCGAGGTATTATTGTTTATCACATGCTCACAAAGCTTATGGCTTTAGTTCCAATGCATTCCGACATCGTTTGGTGCCTCAAATCACCATTCGAAGTTTCGTAGGGATATAGTTGTAATTTTCACCGAAAATAGTACATTGAGATTTTGAGGTATTCTTATCTATCACATGCTCACAAAGCTTATGGCTTTGGTTCCAATGCATTCCGACATCGTTTGGTGCCTCAAATCACTATTCGAACTTTCGTAGGGGTATACTTGTAATTTTCACCGAAAATCGTACATTGGGATTTTGAGGTATTCTTGTCTATCACATGCTCACAAAGCTTATGACTTTGGTTCCAATGCATTCTGACATCGTTTGGTGCCTCAAATCACCATTCGAAGTTTCGTGGGGTTGTAATTTTCACCGATAATCGTACATTGGAGTTTTGAGGTATTCTTGTCTATCACATGCTCACAAAGCTTACGGCTTTGGTTCCAAAGCATTCCGACATCGTTTGGTGCCTCAAATCACCATTCTATGTTTCGTAGGGGTATAGTTGTAATTTTCATCGAAAATCGTACATTGGGGTTTTGAGGTATTCTTGTCTATCACATGCTCTCAAAGCTTACGGCTTTGGTTCCAAAGCATTCCGACATCGTTTGGTGCCTCAAATCACCATTCTATGTTTCGTAGGGGTATAGTTGTAATTTTCACCGAAAATCGTACACTGGGGTTTTGAGGTATTCTTGTCTATCATATGCTCACAAAGCTTATGGCTTTGGTTCCAATGCATTCCGACATCATTTGGTGCCTCAAATCACCATTCGAAGTTTTGTAGGGTTGTAATTTTCACCGAAAATCGTACATTGGGGTTTTGAGGTATTCTTGTCTATCACATGCTCACAAAGCTTACGGCTTTGGCTCCAATGCATTCCGACATCGTTTGGTGCCTCAAATCACCATTCGAAGTTTCGTAGGGGTATAGTTGTAATTTTCAACAAAAATCGTTCATTGGGATTTTGAGGTATTCTTGTCTATCACATGTTCACAAAGCTTATGGCTTTGGTTCCAATGCAATCCGACATCGTTTGGTGCCTCAAATCACCATTCGAAGTTTCGTAGGGGTATAGTTGTAATTTTCACCGAAAATCGTACATTGGGATGTTGAGGTATTCTTGTCTATCACATGTTCACAAAGCTTATGGCTTTGGTTCCAATGCATTTCGACATCGTTTGGTGCCTCAAATCACCATTCGAAGTTTCGTAGGGGTATAGTTGTAATTTTCACCGAAAATCGTACATTGGGATTTTGAGGTATTCTTTTCTATCACATGCTCACAAAGCTTATGACTTTGGTTCCAATGCATTCCGACATCGTTTGGTGCCTCAAATCACCATTCGAACTTTCGTAGGGGTATACTTGTAATTTTCACCGAAAATCGTCCATTGGGATTTTGAGGTATTCTTGTCTATCACATGCTCACAAAGCTTATGGCTTTGGTTTTAATGCATTCCGACATCGTTTGGTGCCTCAAATCACCATTCGAAGTTTCGTAGGGTATAGTTGTAATTTTCACCGAAAATCGTACACTGGGGTTTTGATGTATTCTTGTCTATCATATGCTCACAAAGCTTATGGCTTTGGTTCCAATGCATTCTGACATCATTCGGTGCCTCAAATCACCATTCGAAGTTTCGTAGGGTTGTAATTTTCACCGAAAATCGTACATTGGGGTTTTGAGGTATTCTTGCCTATCACATGCTCACAAAGCTTACGGCTTTGGTTCCAAAGCATTCCGACATCGTTTGGTGCGTCAAATCACCATTCGAAGTTTCGTAGGGGTATAGTTGTAATTTTCACCGAAAATTGTACACTGGGGTATTGAGGTATTCTTGTCTATCATATGCTCACAAAGCTTATGACTTTGGTTCCAATGCATTCCGACATCGTTTGGTGCCTCAAATCACCATTCGAACTTTCGTAGGGGTATACTTGTAATTTTCACCGAAAATCGTCCATTGAGATTTTGAGATATTCTTGTCTATCACATGCTCACAAAGCTTATGACTTTGGTTCCAATGCATTCCGACATCGTTTGGTGCCTCAAATCACCATTCGAAGTTTCGTCGGGGTATAGTTGTAATTTTCACCGAAAATCGTACATTGGAGTTTTGAGGTATTCTTGTCTATCACATGCTCACAAAGCTTACGGCTTTGGTTCCAAAGCATTCCGACATCGTTTGGTGCCTCAAATCACCATTCTATGTTTCGTAGGGGTATAGTTGTAATTTTCACCGAAAATCGTACACAGGGGTTTTGAGGTATTCTTGTCTATCATATGCTCACAAAGCTTATGGCTTTGGATCCAATGCATTCCGACATCATTTGGTGCCTCAAATCACCATTCGAAGTTGCATAGGGGTATAGTTATAATTTTCTCCGAAAATCGTACATTGGGGTTTTGAGGTATTCTTGTCTATCACATGCTCACAAAGCTTATGGCTTTGGTTCCAATGCATTCCGACATCGTTTGGTGCCTCAAATCACCATTCGAAGTTTCGTAGGGTTGGTATTTTCACCGAAAATCGTACATTGGGGTTTTGAGGTATTCTTGTCTATCACATGCTCACAAAGCTTATGGCTTTGGTTCCAAAGCATTCCGACATCGTTTGGTGCCTCAAATCACCATTCGAAGTTTTGTAGGGGTATAGTTGTAATTTTCACCGAAAATCGTACATTGGGATTTTGAGGTATTCTTGTCTATCACATGCTCACAAAGCTTACGGCTTTGGCTCCAATGCATTCCGACATCGTTTGGTGCCTCAAATCACCATTCGAAGTTTCGTAGGGGTATAGTTGTAATTTTCAACGAAAATCGTTCATTGGAATTTTAAGGTATTCTTGTCTATCACATGTTCACAAAGCTTATGGCTTTGGTTCCAATGCATTCCGACATCGTTTGGTGCCTCAAATCACCATTCGAAGTTTCGTAGGGGTATAGTTGTAATTTTCGCCGAAAATCGTACATTGGGATGTTGAGGTATTCTTGTCTATCACATGTTCACAAAGCTTATGGCTTTGGTTCCAATGCATTTCGACATCGTTTGGTGCCTCAAATCACCATTCGAAGTTTCGTAGGGGTATAGTTGTAATTTTCACCGAAAATCGTACATTGGGATTTTGAGGTATTCTTTTCTATCACATGCTCACAAAGCTTATGACTTTGGTTCCAATGCATTCCGACATCGTTTGGTGCCTCAAATCACCATTCGAACTTTCGTAGGGGTATACTTGTAATTTTCACCGAAAATCGTCCATTGGGATTTTGAGGTATTCTTGTCTATCACATGCTCACAAAGCTTATGGCTTTGGTTTTAATGCATTCCGACATCGTTTGGTGCCTCAAATCACCATTCGAAGTTTCGTAGGGGCATAGTTGTAAGTTTCACCGAAAATCGTACATTGGGATTTTCAGATATTCTTGTCTATCACATGCTCACAAAGCTTACGGCTTTGGTTCTAAAGCATTCCGACATCGTTTGGTGCCTCAAATCACCATTCGAAGTTTCGTAGGGTATAGTTGTAATTTTCACCGAAAATCGTACACTGGGGTTTTGATGTATTCTTGTCTATCATATGCTCACAAAGCTTATGGCTTTGGTTCCAATGCATTCCGACATCATTCGGTGTCTCAAATCACCATTCGAAGTTTCGTAGGGTTGTAATTTTCACCGAAAATCGTACATTGGGGTTTTGAGGTATTCTTGCCTATCACATGCTCACAAAGCTTACGGCTTTGGTTCCAAAGCATTCCGACATCGTTTGGTGCGTCAAATCACCATTCGAAGTTTCGTAGGGGTATAGTTGTAATTTTCACCGAAAATTGTACACTGGGGTATTGAGGTATTCTTGTCTATCATATGCTCACAAAGCTTATGGCTTTGGTTCCAATGCATTCCGACTTCGTTTGGTGCCTCAAATCACTTGCATAGGGGTATAGTTGTAATTTTTTCCGAAAATCGTACATTGGGATTTTGAGGTATTCTTGTCTATCACAAGCTCACAAAACTTATGGCTTTGGTTCCAATGCATTCCGACATCGTTTGGTGCCTCAAATCACCATTCGAAGTTTCATAGGGGTATAGTTGTAATTTTCACCGAAAATCGTACATTGGGATTTTGAGGTATTCTTGTCTATCACATGCTCACAAAGCTTATGACTTTGGTTCCAATGCATTCCGACATCGTTTGGTGCCTCAAATCACCATTCGAAGTTTCGTAGGGGTATAGTTGTAATTTTCACCGAAAATCGTACATTGGGGTTTTGAGGTATTCTTGTCTATCACATGCTCACAAAGCTTACGGCTTTGGTTTCAAAGCATTCCGACATCGTTTGGTGCCTCAAATCACCATTCTATGTTTCGTAGGGGTATAGTTGTAATTTTCACCGAAAATCGTACACAGGGGTTTTGAGGTATTCTTGTCTATCATATGCTCACAAAGCTTATGGCTTTGGATCCAATGCATTCCGACATCATTTGGTGCCTCAAATCACCATTCGAAGTTGCATAGGGGTATAGTTATAATTTTCTCCGAAAATCGTACATTGGGGTTTTGAGGTATTCTTGTCTATCATATGCTCACAAAGCTTATGGCTTTGGTTCCAATGCATTCCGACATCGTTTGGTGCCTCAAATCACCATTCGAAGTTTCGTAGGGTTGGTATTTTCACCGAAAATCGTACATTGGGGTTTTGAGGTATTCTTGTCTATCACATGCTCACAAAGCTTATGGCTTTGGTTCCAAAGCATTCCGACATCGTTTGGTGCCTCAAATCACCATTCGAAGTTTTGTAGGGGTATAGTTGTAATTTTCACCGAAAATCGTACATTGGGATTTTGAGGTATTCTTGTCTATCACAAGCTCACAAAGCTTATGGCTTTGGTTCCAATGCATTCCGACATCGTTTGGTGCCTCAAATCACCATTCGAAGTTTCGTAGGGGTATAGTTGTAATTTTCACCGAAAATCGTACATTGGGATTTTGAGGTATTCTTCTCTATCACATGCTCACAAAGCTTATGGCTTTGGTTCCAATGCATTCCGACATCGTTTGGTGCCTCAAATCACCATTTCGAAGTTTCGTAGGGGTATAGTTGTAATTTTCACCGAAAATCGTACATTGGAATTTTGAGGTATACTTGTCTATCACATGCTCAGAAAGCTTATGGCTTTGGTTCCAATGCATTTCGACATCGTTTGGTGCCTCAAATCACCATTCGAAGTTTCGTAGGGGTATAGTTGTAATTTTCACCGAAAATCGATGCACACCAACAATTCGGGATGGGATCTCCTATTGCAAAATGGTGTTTCAATCTGCTATTGCGAGCGACGGATGGAAGCCACGTGTAAAATCAACATATTCCTGTAATAGAGAATAAGACCCCCTATTAGACTATGTATGGAAAGAGTTCAATATTTATTGAAATTGATATTGGGTTAAGAAAAGTCAAACCTCTCTAAATATATTTAATTTCTGTAAATATATTATTAAAAGTTTGTAGAATTGATGTTTAAATATATTATCGATATGTTGACTCTGCTAATAAATCATTATCGTATACGCATAATTATACTTTAGGTTACTATACTTTAAATTAAAGTCATCAATTTTCACTAACATGGCTCATCGGTTGTGTATTATAAAATTCACTAACATAATTATCAAGGATTATTGCATCAATATCTGCTGAATGATTTTGAGTATTTAACATCGCTCAAATACAAATACATGCGCCTTAATATACATTTAATCGGGTGATATTGAAAGAAAATTTTAATATACATTTAATCGGGTGATATTGAAAGAAAATTTGAAAAATGAACTTTAATACATAATTTGGTGAAATATTTTTTATTTTTATTTTTGCGTTCCTTATTAATTTTATTTTTCATTTTTACTGTCCAAATAATTCTTTTGAAATTATGTCACATCACATTGCTCTCACTTCCTTTTCTTTATTCAATTTTCTTTCTCCTATTTTTTATTTCTCTTTACAACATTATAAATTTAATTACTTTTTTAATCATTTTACATATCGTTAATTCTAACGAATTAAAAAATACAAAAAATTGCATTCCCTATATATTTTAAAAAGAAAAAAAAGGGTAGAAAATTAATTAAAAATACATTTAAAAGGATGCATAAAATTTCCTTTGCCCAAGAGAAAAGCCATGACATGCCCTACCCATTCGTATTTATTAATGTTTTCTTTGGGTTTTGAATAAACTTATTTTTTCTTTTTTGAGCAAAATGAACTATATGTATAAATATTGGTCAATTTCATTTATTTTTCTGGTCCTATTTAGTAATGAAACCAAAATCTTGCTCTTTCCATATAGAATATTTTCTTCTTTTTATTTGACTTTCCTTAATTCAATACCACTTTCCCCAAATCTTGCTCTTTCCGTATAAAATTTAATAGGAATTTTATTCTCTATTGTAAGAGTATGCTAGAAATATGTTAATTTTACACGTGGCTTCCATCCGTGACTTGCAATAGGAGATGAAACACAATTTTGCAATAGGAGATCCCATCCCCAACAATTCACACGATTCCCACAATCATTGTAAATAGAAACACACAATTTATGGCAATGCCAACCTTATATTTTATTGCACAATTAATCAAAATACAAGGACCCTTAAATTGTATCCGAAGTGCTCCTCAACACTATCTCAACTCTTACTCTCGTAAGTTTGCTAGACTACTCATTCTTCGTCTCTACTCAAACAATGCTCGACTGAGCTATTTAAATACAACTCAAGTGTGGTGAACATCCCTCACCACGTAGGATAGTGGGCCAAGTCCAAAGGCCCATGATTTGCACGTCTTTGACTGCTTCCACCCATGATCATTCAACTGTATTCCCATAATCCGCACACGTGCGCCCCGCACTATGCACGACTCGGTCGTGGCCGACATCTCCGCAACTGCCCGCCAACCTTGCGTCTGACTCGGCCATGTCCCGAGATTTCCGCACCGTCCTTGACTTAGTCTTCAACCAAGACTTAGCTAAGCCGCTCAGTCCAACCGTGCCCTTGCTAGCTCCGAGATTTCTACGGCCGCCTTGACCCAATCTCCAACCTAGACTTGGTCAATCGGATTGCCTCGCTGCCCACTTGACTTGGTCAAGCTCCGAGATTCTCGTACCCGCCTTGACTTGATCTCCTAGCCGAGACTTAGTCAATCGGATTGCACGGCTGCCCACTTGACTCGGCCCAGCTCCGAGTATTCCGCAATTTAGCTGACCATGCCCAGCCGTATGACTCTCGTCCAGTCTACCCACTGCCGAGAGACCTGGTCATCTTTGACCCCGCCTAATTCGGAACCAACTGAAATTGCCGGGTGTTGCTCGCACGTGGCCGAGCACCACCTATTCGTACTGAAGACTTCGCACATCTGACATCCCGTCCGAGAAATCCGTGCTTTTGACCAGCCTCTGAAATTTCCGCTCATCGGGCCGTGCCCCGAGAACTCCGCACGCAATCGACCACATTGTCAGCCCTACCGAAGAACTCGTGCACTATCGCACCCTGCTGAGAATTCTGCGCACCTTGTTGGACCAGCCGAATACCGTCGGGCAGTGCTGACACACAGCCGAGCACTGCCAAGACCAGTCGAGGCCTGCCGCCCAAGTCTCGACCAATCTGCCGAGGACTCCGGCACATAGTCGGGTGTTCTCGGCAGGCTGCCGAGCACTTTTCGGCCAGCTCGCCCTTGATCTGTATCTTGCTCATCTGGCTCGCACGCCCGATGACCCATCCACATTTTTTGGCCCTGCATTGCTACTACCTTCGGACTTTCTCGGCCAGCCCGCATGGCTTCCGAGCCTTTTTTGCATTGCCCGCAATCTTGTCCGAAACATGCCCATTTTGTGCCGATTACCATCAATGTGGTCCGTGTCCGACACTCACACGTGGCCTACCCCTTTTAGGACCCACTTGGCACGTAGGCCATCCGTGCCAAGCTTCTCCGACTTCTAAGGTTGTAACAGACCTCCCACACCACCGGAGCTCGATGCCCTCATCGAGTGTGGTCTGCCTTACCTTCCTTTGAACCATTTGCCTCATCTCCCTCTAGAATCTGCAGTCCGTTCAACGTTTGCATCGCACCCGCATATACGATGTCTTTCTTGCCGCCCTCATTCACCTTCGCATCCGCAACCAATGCGCTCAACTTTGCCCGAGCTAGGCACTCAAGCATCCGATGATCCAGGGATCCGCAAATAAAACAACACCGACGAGGCTTCTCATTACTCGCCGATGCGGTCACCACCTGCTTATCCTTTCGGACCACCAATTGACCACCCTTGGCCTCAATTTCAGAACCTTTGCCCACCCCCCGCTTTGAACCTTTTGAGCCCTGGACTTCGATGTGCCCAAAATCAACCAAGCTGTTCGCAACCGCATAAACCGATGGTAAGTCCTTGACACTCTGCCACCTAAGTTCGGCATGTGCCCATCCTTGCAAACCCGCCATGAAGTTGAACAACTTATCTTCTTCGAACATATCACGTATGTCAAGCATTAGCAAACTGAATGCATTGACGTAAATTCGCATCGTCCCTGTATGCCTCAACTTTCACAGGGACTCCCTTTCAATCCAAGACGAATTGCACGAGAGGAATTGAGCCTTCAATTCCTTTTTCAGCAGCTCCCACGTATCGATCTGCCCCTAATTGGCAGCCACATCATCCGACACCCGAGACCGCCATCACAACTTTGCATCATCGCTCAAAAACATGCTTGCCATGGAGACCTTTTCACCGTCCGACACCTTCGCAACCTGACAATACATCTCCATGTCTCACAAGAAGTTTTCGAGCTCTTTGGTGTTCCTCACACCACCAAAGCATTTTGGTTCGGAGACCTTCATCTTGGAGGAAGGGGCAGAATCACCCGGAGCACTCATACTTCCGGTTGTCCTCTTCAAGACAATGATTTTAACATTAATCTTGTCGAGTTTTAGGTCCATAGCATCCGTAAGGATATTGAGGTCCTCGTCCAACCTTCCGTCGACCAACGACGGAATCACGGCCACCATCTTCGTCAGCTTCTCCGCCCTTTTCTCTAGTTCCAATAGCTTCTGAAGAATGGACCCAGCATGACCATCGCCTCCAACCAACCCTTCGAACCTTCAGATTCTTGCCTCTAAGGCAATCAACCGATCATGATCAGAATTCGGATCTGCCATGAGATTTCCAGCAAATCCTCACAATTCGCAATGGATAACCGAGTGAATCACGTCCACCAACGCCAATTCACCACCAATCGAGCAAGTACCGATGGTCAGAACCCTTTTGACGGGGCTCTAATACCACTTGTCACAGGGTTAATTTTGAGCCTAAATTTTCAGCTTAATTTCGACCCCGTGCGGCCTGGTTTGCCTTCAAAACCAGTCAGCCCTCCTCGAAACCTTACAATTTAGAACCTGTTTGAGAGAATGCAATGCACACCAACAATTCAAACGATTCCCACAAAATACAAGGACCCTTAAATTGTATCCGAAGTGCTCCCCAACACTATCTCAACTCTTACTCTCGCAAGTTTGCTAGACTACTCACTCTTCGTCTCAACTCAAACAATGCTCGACTGAGTTATTTAAATACAACTCAAGTGTGGTGGACAGCCCCCACCACGTAGGATAGTGGGCCAAGTCTGAAGGCCCATGATTTGCACGTCTTTGACTGCCTCCGCCCATGATCCTTCAACTGTCTGCCCATAATCCACACACGTGCGCTTGCACTGCGCGCGACTCAGTCATGGCCGAGCTCTCCGCAATTGCCCGCCAGCCTTGCGTCTGACTCGACCATGTCCCGAGATTTCCGCACCGTCCTTGACTTAGTCTTCAACCAAGACTTAGCCAAGCCGCTAAGTCCAACTGTTCCCTTGCTAGCTCCGAGATTCCCGCGCCCGCCTTGACACAATCTCCAACCTAGACTTGGTCAATCGGATTGCCTCACTGCCCACTTGACTTGGTCAAGCTCTGAGATTCTCATGCCCGCCTTGACTTGATCTCCTAGCCGAGACTTAGTCAATCGGATTACACAGCTGCCCCCTTGACTCGGCCCAGCTCCGAGTATTCAGCAACTTAGTTGATCATACCCACGACCGCCGTATGACTCTCGTCCAGTCCACCCACTGCCGAGAGACCTAATCGTCTTTGACCCCGCCTAATTTGAAACCAACTAAAACTGCCGGGTGGTGCTCACACATGACTGAGAACCACCTATTCGTACCGAGGACTTCGCACATCCGACAGCCCATCAAAGAAATCCATACTTTCGACCAGGCTCCAAAATTTCCGCTCATTGGGCCGTGCCTCGAGAACTCCACGTGTGCCTGATCACAATGTCGGCCCTGCCGAAGAACTCGCGCACTATTGCACCCTGCCAAGAATTCCACGCACCTTGTCGGACCAGCCGAATACCGTCGGGCAGTACTGGCACACAGTCGAGCACTGCCGAGACCAGTCGAGGCCTACTGCCCAAGTCTCGACCAGTCTGCTGAGGACTCCCGCACACAGTCGGGCGTTCTCGGCAGGCTGCCGAGCACTTCTCGGCCAGCTTGCCCCTGATCTGTATCTTGCTCATCCGGCTCGTACGCCCGATGACCCAGTCCGCATTTTTCGGCCCCACATTGCTACAACCTTCGGACTTTCTCGGCCAACCCACATGGCTTCTGAGCTTTATTCGCATTGCGCGCAATATTGTCCGAACCATGCCCATTTTGTGTCGATTACCATCATTATGGTCCATGTCCGACACTCATACGCAACCTGCCCCTTATAGGACCCGCTTGGCATGTAGGCCGTCCGTGCCAAGCTGCCTCGACTTCTAAAACTGTAACACTCGGCCACAATCGGCCACGCTCGGCCATGCCTGCACGTTGCTCGGCCACACTCGGCCCTGCTCGGCCATGCTCAACCATGCTTGGCCATGCTCGACCATGCTCGGCCATGCTCGGCAATGCTCAGCTATGCTCGGCTACGCTCGGCCATGCTCGGCCACCTCGGCCACGCTCGGCCACACTCCGCAATGCTCGGCCATGCTCGGCCACGCTCGACCATTCTCAGCCATCCTCGACCACGCTCGGCCACGCTCGACCACACTCGGCCACGCTTGACTAAGCTCGGCCATGCTTGCTCATGACCGGCCATGCTCGGCCACGCTCAGCAATGCTCGATCATGCTCGAAAATGTTTGGCCACGCTCGGCCACGCTCGACCATGCTCGGCCATGCTCGACCACGCTCGGCCACACTCGGCAATGCTCAGCCATGCTCGGCCACGTTTGGCCATGCTCGGTCACGCTCGGCCACGCTCGACCATGCTCTGCCACACTCGGCCACGTTTGGCCATGCCCGGTCATGTTCGCCACGTTCGGCCATGCTCGAAAATGTTTGGCCACACTCGGCCACGCTCGGCCATGCTCGACCACGCTCGGCCACGTTTGGCCATGCTCAGCTATGCTCGGCCACGTTTGGCCATGCTCGGTCACGCTCGGCCACGCTCGACCATGCTTTGCCACGCTCGGCCACGCTCGCTAATGCTCGGCCATGCCTGCATGCTTCTCGGCCACACTCGACCCTTCTCAGTCATGCTCGACCACGCTCAGCAATGCTCGGCCACACTCTGCCACGCTCGACCACACTCGGCAATGCTCTCTCATGCTCGTCCACGCTCGGCCATGCTCGGTCATACTCAACCATGCTTCGCCACGCTCGACCACGCTCGTCCACGCTCGACCACACTCGGCCACGCTCGGCTATGATCGGCCATGATCGGCCATACTCGGCCATGCTCAACTATGCTCGAAAACGCTCGGCCACGCTCGACCATGCTCGATCACGCTCAGCCACACTCCGCAATGCTCAGCCATGCTCGGCTACACTCGGCCACACTCGGCAATGCTCGACCATGCCTGCGCACTGCTCGGCCATGCCTGCGTACTGCTCGGCCATGCCTGCGTACTGCTCGGCCACACACGGCCCTGCTCAGCCATGCTTGGCCATGCTCGGGCATGCCTGCGCGCTGCTCAGCCACACTCGTCCCAGCTCGGCCATGCTTGGCCATGCTCGGTCATGCTCGGCCATGCTTGGCCATGCTCGGTCATGCTCGGCCACGCTCGATCACGCTTGGCCATGCTCGGCCACACTCGACCACACTCAGCAATGCTCGGTCATGCTCGGCCATGGGTGTCTGCCTGCGCGTACACTCGGCCACGCTCGGCCATGCCCAAATCTCGACCAGTCTGTCTAGGACTTCCCGCACACAGCCGGTCGTTCTCGATAGGCTACAGAGTACTTCTCGGCCAGCTCTCCCCTGATTTGTATCTTGCTCATCCGGCTCGCACACCCGATGACCCAGTCCGCATTTTCTAGCCCCGCATTGCTACAACCTTCGAACTTTCTCGGCCAGCCCGCATGGCTTCCGAGCCTTTTCCGCATTGCCCGCAATCTTGTTTGAACCATGCCCATTTTGTGCCGATTACCATCAATATGGTCCATGTCTGACACTCACACGCGGCATGTCCCTTATAGGACCCGCTTGGCACATAGGTCGTCCGTGCCAAGCTGCCCCGACTTCTAAAGTTGTAACACTCGGCCACGCTCGTTCATGCTTGCGCGCTGCTCGGCCACACTCGGCCCTACTCGGCCATGCTCGGCCATGTTCGACCAGCTCGGCAATGCTCGGCCACACTCGGCCACGCTTGTTCATGCTTGGCCATGCTCGACCACACTCGGCAATGCTCGGAAATGCTCGGCCATGCTCGGCCATGCTCGGCCACACTCGGCCATGCTCGGCCACGCTCGACCACGCTCGGTCATGCTCAGCCACGCTCGACCACACTCGGCAATGCTCGACAATGCTCGGCCATGCTCGGCCACGCTCGGCCATGCTCGACCACTCTCGGCCATGCTCAGACACACTCGGCCATGCTCGGCCAAGCTCGACCACGCTCGGTCACACTCGGCAATGCTCGGCCATGCTCGACCATACACGGCCATGCTCGACCACACTCGGCAATGCTCGGCCACGCTCGGCAATGCTCAGTAATTCTCGGTCACGCTCGGCCATGCTCGACCACGCTCGACCACACTCGGTCATGATCGGCCATGCTCGCCCACGCTCGACCATGCTCGCCCACGCTCGACCATGCTCGCTCATGCTCGGCCATTCTTGGCCATGCTCGGCCACGCTCGGACACTTTCTACCACGGTGCCACGCTCGGCCATGCTCGGCCATGCTTGGCCACGCTCGGCCACGCTCGGCCATGCTCGGCCACGTTCGGCCATGCTCGACCACGGTCGGCCATGGTCGGCCATGCTCGGCCACGCTCGGCCATGGGCGCCTGCCTCCGCGCGCACTCGGTCATGGCCGAGCCTGCGCACGCGCTCGGCCGCTGGTGCTCGAGCATGCACTGGGCCGCGCGCGCGCTATCTCTGGGCCGCGCGCATGCAATGGCCATGGCAGGCACCTTGCGCCTGCCCCCATGCAGCGCACTATCCGACACCACCGAGACTTTTCCGCACAATTCAACTTTTGACTCGGTCATTTTTAAATATTCTCCGAGCATACATCTCAAAATCATGCCAATATACTTTGTAACCATCAATTGCACAAATGGCACGGGCCAAACCTAAAATAATTAAGATTAATAAACACAAAAAAGATTAAAATTAAAATTAACTATTATAAATAAAATTGTATGTATATATAAGACCTAACTCGATAATAATAAATGTGATGCATGATAAAAATTATTAGTTACTATAATAGCAAATTTAATGTAGGACTTTTCAAATAATCCATAATCTTATAATATATATGTAATGTAAGTTGACTAAAAAATAATAAATATTAACTTTGAAATTCAGATTTTCGAGTAATTTGGAACACAACAATATAGTAAATATTATAACATATTATATATTTGTACCAAAAATTATGAAGTAGCTAATGGATATTTAATTAGTGTAATATGGATATTACGTTATAAAATGTTAGTATATTAAAATAAATTATATATAATTTTAAAAATAAATATTTTGTACTTCCAAAATATATTATTATGTATGAGTACTTGAACTATATTATATATTGTAATTGATGCATTATCCATATGAGTGAATAGAGCGGATAAAATTAGATCAACCATTCGACAAAAAATGTTAACCAAACTTTTTTGAATAAAAAAAATAAAGAAATGGTCACAGTTTTAGGAAAGTAAAATAGACAAACATTTAACTGCAATGGTAAGTGTTTATATATCTCCCAAAACAACAAGAGAGTAATAATAACTATTATTATTATCGTTAAAATAAAATGACAAAAATGACACTTGATTTGCAAAGTTTTCCCAGATCTATTGGCAACCGTTTTTTTTTATATGTTTTCTCTAAAGTTGTTCAATTTTTCTATCAACCTAATATTTATGTAACTAATTAAGCATTAAAATATCAATGACATAAGTGTACAAAAAACTGTATAAACATGTCAAAAGTCCAATTCTATTAAGGAATTTTTCACAAGTATAAAATAAAATAGATAATTTGTAATATGAATTCCTTTTGAAAATAACTAATAAGTATCAAAGTCAATCATAGTCAATTAAAGTCATTTAAAGAAATTAATTTTAACAAACATGAGTTTGAAGTATAGCTAGTGTTATGTTTTTAAATCGGCGCAAAATTTATAATATAATACACTTTAGCATTTGAGAATTTGTTTCCAAAATATTTACATGTGAGAAGAATTAAAAGATAATATAATTTTACAAAAACGAATATGTAGTAGTAGGAGATCTTTTCCAAGTAGTAGATATGCGATTTCACTACAGACTTCTAGAATACTATATACATTTCATTGACAAAAATTCCAAATTTATTATTGTTATTTATTATACACTCTTTGCCGCTAAAATAAAGAGGTAGATAGGTATTCTAAGAATATCAAATATTTGATTTCACAAGTATATAATAAAATAGATAATTTGTAATATGAATTCCTTTTGAAAATAACTAATAAGTATCAAAGTCAATTAAAGTCATTTAAAGAATTAAATTTTAACAAGCATGAGTTTGAAGTATAGCTAGTGTTATGTTTTTAAATCGGCGCAAAATTTATAATATAAAACACTTTAGCATTTGAGATTTGTTTCCTAAATATTTACATGTGAGAAGAATTAAAAGATATTATAATTTTACAAAAACGAATATGTAGTAGTAGGAGATCATTTCCAAGTAGTAAATATGTGATTTCATTACAGACTTCTAGAATACTATACATTTTATTGACAAATATTCAAAATTTATTATTGTTATTTATTATACACTCTTTGCCGCCAAAATAAAGAAGTAGATAGGTATTCTAAGAATATCAAATATTTGAAAAACTATATATTTTTCCAACTCGTACTTTAGTAATAAATATTAAGCCCTTTTTATTTTTTTTCTTTTAATGAATATCACTACAAAAAATATGATCTTTTGTCATGAAAATATTCGCTACTAAATGCAGTAAAATTATCACTAAAATTAGTTAGTGACGATATTATGTATCGTGACATCGTCGTCACAATAAGTGCCGACACTAAAAGTTTTAGTCACGACTACCATAAGTCATCACTAAAACTCAATTTTTTAGCCGCATATTAATGTCGTCACTGTTGTTCTGCTTTATAGTTGCATGTTTATATTGTCACTATAACTCAGTGTTTTAGTTGCACAAGCATATCGTCACTATAAATCAATTTGTAGTTGCACATTTATATCGTCACAGAACCTATGTGCTCCAGTGATGAAAATAATTGTTGTCACTAAAACTTATTAGTAATTGTCACAATTTTAACTATCACTACTTAATCAAAAGTTTGTCACTAAATTTTAAATCATAACTCTAAACATTGAACTAATTGAATTTTTATAACAAAATAAAAGTTAGATCAAATTACATGTAATTATATGGCTATAGCTATTTTGTAGTTGTTAGAATATGAATAATATATTTAGGCAGATATTTAGACATATGATTTATTCAGTTACCTAATATAGACGATAGCGTTTGTGTATATATATGTAGTTATGATTGAATGAATAATATAAGAAAATTACTTTATCTCTTTCTACATGGTATCGAGCTAGGTCTGAAAAAAAAAAAAAAAAAAAACCTAATTTTTTTCGAAATAGTACTGTTTTTTCCGATCTGCCGTGTTCCCGTGTTGCTTTCATCTCACCGCCACCAGAAGTAGCACCACCATCCTATTTCCGGCCGATCCCCACCGGTCCGGTCGCCGTCCGATCAGCGCGTGAGCCGCACGCGCCGGCTATATGATTCGGCTGTTTTGACACGCGCCGGCGCGTGAGGGCGCGTGCGAGCTCGTCTCCTTTTCCGGTTGTCACCCGCGACCTCAGACTGGTCTGTTTTGGGTTCCTTCGATGTTTATTTTGCAAAATCGGTACTTTTTCTGATCTGGGTATCGTATTTTTTTCGATTTGTGTGACTATTGTTGCGTTTGTTTATTGGGCTGCTGCGTTGTAAACCAAATTCTAGCCTTAATTTGTGGTTTTGCCGATTGGTGGAATATGGGTGACCAACCGATGTTTAATGTCTCTGCATCTGAATATGCTCGGTTCCTTCGGTATAATGACACATCTAGCACTCCATCTCATTCTATCACTACCATTGCTGAGTCAGGTACTCCACATACGACTCTCCTTTGCTCTTCCTCACGATGGTTAATTGATTCTGGTGCGTCAGATCATATGACGAGTAATTCCGATTTATTTACCCAATTTACCCCACACGTCTCTTTGCCTAAAGTTACGTTAGCGGACGGTTCTACGTCCAATGTTCTTGGCTCTGGCACTGCTCATCCTACCCCTTCTATTTCACTCTCACATGTTTTACATATACCAAATTTCTCTTTCAATTTAATGTCCGTCAGTCAAATTACTCGTACTCTAAATTGTTGTGTCACTTTCTTTCCAGATTATTGTTTGTTTCAGGATCTTGTGACGAAGCAAATTATTGGTAAAGGACATGTATCAGGAGGTCTCTACATTCTGGATATTCCGGAGCAAGTGTCCAGGTCTGTTTCTTGCTCGGCTGTCGTAATTCCATCATATCTCATCTTTAGATTGTGAGTCCTGCCAATTTGCCAAACATCATCGTCTACCTTCTGTCCCTCGGGTCCATAATAGAGTACAGTCTCATTTTGAGTTGGTTCATTCCAATGTTTGGGGTCCTTGCCCTATTGTGTCTAAAACTGGTTTTCGATACTTTGTTACCTTTGTTGATGATTTTTCTCGCATGACTTGGGTTTACTTTATGAAGAATCGTTCAGAACTATTTAGCCATTTTACTGCTTTTTGTGCCGAAATTCACACACAATTCCACACATCTGTGCGTATTTTGCGAAGTGATAATGCCAAAGAATATTTTTCCGAATCTTTCCAGTCTTATATGCTTAAACATGGCATCCTCCATCAGTCATCATGTGTTGATACACCATCTCAGAATGGTGTGGCTGAACGTAAAAATAGACATCTGCTTGAGACAGCTAGGGCACTCTTATTTCAGACACATGTCCCTAAAACTTTTTGGGTTGATGCGGTCTCCACTGCCTGTTTTCTCATTAATCGCATGCCCTCTTCAGTTCTTCGTGGTGATATTCCTTACAAAGTCCTACAACCTACAAAACCTTTGTTCCCTATTGAACCTCACTTGTTTGGTAGTACTTGTTTTGTCCGGGATGTTCGTCCACATGTTACTAAATTAGATCCAAAGTCTCTCAAATGCGTCTTTTTGGGTTACTCTCGGTTACAAAAAGGGTATCGGAGTTACTGTCCTACACTTAATAAATTTGTTGTCTCTATTGACGTCACCTTTATGGACCATTGTCCTTTCTTTCCTACTTCCACCCGTACCGACAGTCATGAGGAGAATGATAATTTGTTAGCTTATGAAGTCATCTATCCATCTCGCACTACCGCTACTCCACATTTAACACCTCCAGCACCACCACCATCTCGCCCACCTATTCATCAGGTTTACTCCAGACGACAGACCTCCCCTATTACATGTCCTGCACCAGTTTTGCCTTCGCCATCAGATCCAGTGGACAATGATCTTCCTATTGCTCTTCGTAAAGGTAAACGACAATGTACTTATCCCATTTCCTCATTTGTTTCATACGATCATTTGTCATCTTCGTCATGCTCTTTTGTTGCCTCACTTGACTCCTTATCTATTCCTAAAACTGTTAATGAAGCCTTGTCTCATCCTGGCTGGCGATCGGCAATGATAGAGGAGATGAATGCTTTAGATGTTAATTCTACTTGGAATCTAGTGAATTTACCTGCAGGTAAGAAGGCTATTGGATGTAAGTGGGTTTTTGCTATTAAAGTTAATCCTGATGGATCAGTTGCTCGGCTTAAAGCTCGCCTTGTCGCCAAAGGTTATGCCCAAACTTATGGCGTGGATTACTCAGACACTTTCTCTCCTGTGGCTAAGCTTACATCCGTTCGTTTATTTTTGTCCCTTGCTGCCACTAATGATTGGCCCTTGCATCAGTTAGACATTAAAAATGCCTTTTTACATAGCGACTTATTGGAAGAGGTTTATATGGAGCAACCACCAGGGTTTGTTGCTCAGGGGGAGTATGGAAAAGTTTGTCATCTTCGAAAGTCTCTTTATGGTTTGAAACAAAGCCCTCGTGCTTGGTTTGGAAAATTTAGTCAGGTAATTACACAATTTGGGATGAACAAGTGTAAGTCTGACCATTCGGTGTTCTATAAGCAGTCTTCATCTGGTGTCATTCTTCTCGTTGTATATGTGGATGACATTATTATCACTGGAAGTGATGTTATGGGAATATCATCTTTGAAGTCATTTCTTCACAGTCAATTTCACACTAAGGATTTAGGGTCATTGAAATACTTCTTGGGAGTTGAGGTGACAAGAAGTAAAAGAGGCATCTTTTTATCTCAGAGAAAATATGTCCTTGATTTACTAACCGAGACAAGAAAGTTAGGGGCTAAACCGTGCAGTAGTCCGTTACAGCCGAACTTGCAACTCACAAAGGACGAAAACTTATTCGAAGATCCAGAGAAGTATAGACGATTGGTTGGCAAACTTAACTATCTCACAGTAACTCGTCCAGATATTGCATATGCTGTTAGTACTGTGAGTCAATTTATGTCTTCACCAACTGTTGATCATTGGGCAGCTTTAGAATATATTTTATGTTACTTGAAGGGGGCTCCTGGCTGAGGCATATTATATAAAAATCATGGTCACACTCATATAGAGTGTTTTTCTGACGCCGATTGGGCAGGATCCAAACTTGACCGCAAATCCATTACAGGCTACTGCGTGTTCTTTGGAGGAAATTTGGTTTCATGGAAGAGCAAGAAGCAAAATGTTGTATCTCGCTCAAGTGCAGAATCGGAGTATAGAGCTATGGCTCAGTCTACATGTGAAGTAATGTGGATATATCAGTTGTTAACAGAACTTGGTGTTCAAGTTTCAAAGCCGGCAAAACTTTGGTGTGATAACCAAGCAGCTCTCCACATTTCCTCTAATCCCGTGTTTCATGAACGAACAAAACACATTGAGATTGATTGTCATTTTGTTCGAGAAAAGGTGCAAGAAAACTTAATCTCTACGGGATACGTGAAGACAGAAGACCAACTAGGAGATTTGTTTACTAAAGCTCTAAATGGAGTTCGGGTTAATTATCTTTGTAACAAGTTGGGCATGATTAACATTTATGCTCCAACTTGAGGGGGAGTGTTAGAATAGGAATAATATATTTAGGCAGATATTTAGACATATGATTTATTCAGTTACCTAATATAGACGATAGTGTTTGTGTATATATATGTAGTTATGATTGAATGAATAATATAAGAAAATTACTTTATCTCTTTCTACAGTAGTTACAACACCATCTTGTCGAATCATTACATATAAATAAATATATAATCAATTCATTATCATATTACTCACAAAACATAAGAAAGTAAAACAAAAAGACTTCTTGTAACGATTGATTCAGATGCTTGCTCTTGAAAATCCATTTCCCCTTGAGTTTGCTCCCGTTTTCCTTGACCTCGAGGAGCTATGTCCAATCTTAAATTACAAAATTTAAATATATACTTAATATACAATATTATTTTAAACATATTATTAAATCTAAATAGAGCATATAAACATGTGATTAGTATGATGGTCCAAACCAGATTTCCTGCATGTCATCTAAGAATAACAAAGCTTCCTTAAGTTACAACAATAAGCAGGCATGAAGGCACAATTTTTTTTATAATCTTTGTGGACTTGCAATGACAAAACAACATAAAACAATTGTCAAATGTATTTCTTGGAAAGTTGAAAATTTACAGAACATATTGATGATTACTACATATTCGTTTCCTTTTGTTGAATTTCTAGCTATTCCATTTCATTATACAGGGTCCTCGATTAGAATAAATAGGAGAGTTTTAGAATGTAAAAATCCATTTGAATAACAATAAATCTCGAATAACTAATGCCATCTTCTTTCATTTAAATGCCTGTTATTTTTAAATTAGACGAGTCCCTGATTAGCAAAAGAAGTTTAAAATCTAAGGACTCAATTTAAGGACTAACCTTATACCAATTAAAGAGTCACCTTCAGGTAAATATTCAATTTCCATTGGACACTTGAGAATTTACCATTTCAATGTTCTTCAATTTCATCATACATCTACTTCAAATTCCAGAATTTTTCTTTAGGAGCTCAGATGAGCATTCTAGCACCGAAATCAGAGGTCTTTGGGCGAGGGTCTCCCTACCAGCTCTGATTCTCCTCGGGGGGGTTTGGGAATGGATCCGCGCGAGATGATAGGGATTCCGGCCTGAGGTTCAGTTCCTTATCTAAAAGCGATCCGCTAGTCTAATCTATTCTCTGCTTTCGAGCAGTGAATTCCGACCGGTCAACTTAGATGTCACGGGACTGGGCGACTTCTCCTTATCCATAGACAAATACTGGGACTGGTATAAAGTCTTACCTGGCTATCGAACTCCAGAAGATGAAAAGATAGCAGCTTTGAAAAAAGCAGGAGATTATCTTAGCACTGCAACTCGATCCAAGGCTGCAACACCATCTGGTAAAGGGACTGCTGCAACGAGAACTGAAACTCAAAATGATTTTCTTATTATCTGCTGGCAGAAATACAAGCTCAGTAAAATCTCCATGGACAAGCAAATAGTGGGAGCAACAAAGCTGCTGTTAGGCGGTACACGCTGCGGAAGCGTTGAAATATGAAATTATTTGAGTTGAGACAACAACAAAATATAGAAAATAAGGGACACGAAATTTAACGTGGTTCACCCAATTTAGGCTACGTCCACGGGACAAGGCTATGATAATATCAATCTGAAAGGAATTACAAACGTCTTCACTAATCAAAAGAACGGAATAATTTTATCCGTCTCGAACTAGGAAGAACACTCTCACACTCTCTTTTGTAACAAATAAAAGGAGAAGAAAGTTTATAGAGAGAAATATAAATGTTTTTGGGATGATTCTAACACTGGGCGAAGCTCAATTTATAGGAGAGCTTCGCCTACCATTTTTTACTAAAAATGTCATACATGACATTTTGTCAAAAAAATTCATGCATCAAAAATGTCATGCTGATCAGAATGTCAAGCATGACATTTGACATTAGATCAAAAAATGTCATGCTGATCAGCATGACACATTTGACATTCTCCCACTTGAAGACTAATGACAAATTAGTTCTTCACACATCCTTTCGCCTTGTCCGTCCGTGTTGCCTATGTTTCTGTAAGGCCAATCGAGGATCTACTCCAAACAAACTTGTCGGTACTGATTGGCTTTGTCAATACATCTGCTAGGTCTTCCCGAGTGTGAATCTTTTGCATTTCAACACTCTCATTCTCCACCGCTTCACGAACAAAGTGGTAGTGAACACCAATGTGCTTCGTCCTGGAATGAAAGACCGGATTCCTTGCAATGTGCAAGGCGCTCTGACTGTCACAAAACAAAGTAACGCTTTCTTGTTTGTGCCCGAGCTCCTCAACCAACCTTTGTATCCAAACTGCTTCTTTACAAGCAAGTGTAGCTGCCATGTATTCTGCTTCTGTAGTCGACAGAGCTACAACACTCTGTAACTTTGAAGCTCAGCTTATAGCTCCACCTGCAAGAGTAAACACATATCCTGTGGTGGATCTCCTTTTATCAAGGTCACCTGCATAATCCGAATTCACATAGCCTTTAACAGTAAAATCTAATCCTCTGAAACATAATGCAACATCTGAGGAACCTCTGATGTACCTCAGAATCCTCTTTATTGGTCCCCAATGTTCTTTTCTAGGATTCGCCATGAACCGACTAACCGCTCCCACTGCTTGTGCAATGTCTGGTCTAGTACATATCATAGCGAACATCAAACTTCCCACTGCTGATGCATACGGTACTCGAGACATCTCCATCCTCTCTGCTTCACTGCTAGGACACATACTAGAGGATAACTTGAAGTTAACAGGGAGAGGGGTTGAGATTGGCTTACTATCTTGCATGTTGAAGCGGCGCAAGATCTTTCTCAGATAATTCTTCTGTGACAGCCAAATCGCCCTGCTACTTCTGTCTCTGTGAATTTGCATCCCTAGAATCTTGTTTGCTGGTCCCAAGTCCTTCATTTCAAACTCCCTAGCCAACTGTGCCTTTAACTCTTGGATCCGACCAATGTTGGCCCTACGACCAACATGTCGTCCACATAAATAACAAAATAACGAACGAGTTATCCGTACCAAACCTTTTGCAATACGTGCAATAGTCTGCGTTAAGTCTATTGTATCCAAGGCTTATAATGAAGGAATCAAATCTCTTATACCAACACCTCGGCGCCTGTTTGAGACCGTATAGAGATTTGTTTAACCTGCAAACCAAGTTCTCTTTGCCTACATCGACAAAACCTTCTGGTTGGAGCATATAGATTTCTTCTTCAAGATTTCCATGAAGAAATGCAGTTTTCACATTCAACTGCTCCAGGTGTAAGTCGAATGCAGCACACATTGCCAGGACCACCCTGACTGTTGTAAGTCAAACCACCGGAGAAAATATTTCGTTGAAGTCAATACCCTCTTTCTGAGCATATCCTTTTACCACCAGTCTAGCATGATACTGTTCCACTTGGTCATTGCCATCACGCTTGATCTTATAGACCCATTTATTTCCAATGGCTTTCCTTCCTCGTGGTAACTGAACAAGCTCCCATGTTCGATTTTTATGTAAGGCTTCAATCTCTTCTTGCATTGCTGTCCTCCATAGAGTCGCGTCTTGGCTTCTAGAAGCCTCCTGGAAAGTTGTTGGCTCTCCATCCTCCGTTAAAAGACAGTATGCTACATTGCTCTCAGTAAGGTATTTTGAGAGCCAGCCCGGTGCTCGTCTTTCTCGAGTTGAGCGACGGACTTTCGTAACCTCACCTCCGACTAGATCTTATTCGTGCTCTGATTCTGCTTCTGAGGAATCTGTATCATGATCTTCTGGACTATTTTCCACTATTACCGTTGTAGTCTCTGAACTTTCTTTCCCAGTGCTATCATTCCTTACCAATTGCAGCTTATCTTATGCAAATATTACATCTCTGCTGATGACAACCTTGTGGTTTATGGGATCCCACAAGCGATACCCCTTTACACCATCAGCATAACCCAAGAATACACACTCTCTGGATTTTTGATCCAATTTCGTGATTTCTTGTGAATTGTACATCACGTACACAGGACTTCCAAATGTATGTAACCGAGAATATTCAGCTGGCTTCCCCGTCCACATCTCCATCGGCGTCTTCAGATCAATCGACGTTGACGGGGATCGATTGATCACATAACAGGCAGTTCTGACCGCTTCCACCCAAAATGGTTTATCTAGGCCCGCAGTCCTTAGCATCGCTCTTGTTCTTTCCAACAGCGTCCTATTCATCCGCTCTGCCACTCCATTCTGTTGTGGAGTGTATGCCGTGGTTAACTGTCGTTTGATACCTTCTTGTTGACAGAACTTTTCAAACTCGTGACTGGTATATTCTCCTCCATTATCTGTCCTTAGGCACTTGATCCTTTTCCCAGATTCAAGTTTCACCCGCGCTTTGAAAACTTTGAAGAACTCAAACACTTCTGTTTTCTTCTTGATTGGATACACCCAACATCTCCTCGAGAAATCGTCAATGAAAGAGACAAAATACTTTGCTCCTCCAACAGACAAAACTGGTGATTGCCAAACATCTGAATGAATCAGATCCAAGATGCAACTGCTCCTATTGATATATCGTCCAAACGAAACCCTATGCTGCTTACTTGTAACACAATGCTCACAAAGTGGTAAAATTACCTTTGTAAGCCCTGGGAGTAACTTTTGATCAGAGAGAACCTTGAGACCTTTCTCCGACATATGGCCTAGTTTCTTATGCCACAACATCGTCATCTCTTCTGCCGAACTGGCCGATGCAATCGACGCATTAGCTCCCTGCTCCGTGTCACCTTTAAGCATGTATAAATTCGATGCGATCTTTTCTGCCTTCAAAATAACAAGCGCTCCTTTGATAATCTTCATGACTCCCTTTTCAATGTGAGTCACACACCCAAGATCATCAAGTTGTCCAACAGACAACAAGTTCTTTTTTAAACCCTCTACATGCCGAACTCCTTGAATAGTGCGAATTGTACCATCGAACATCTTTATTTTGATAGTACCAATGCCAGCGATCTCCAAGGCATGATTGTTTCCCATGTACACCTGTCCCCCTCGAACCGGTTCATAATTTTGAAACCATTCTCTACGGGACGTCATGTGCCATGTTGCACCGGAATCGAACAGCCACACATCATCAAACTTTGCTCTGCCATCTGCAGATATTGATGCCTCGCTACATAGAATATCGCCATCACTCAAATTTTCTGCTACATTAGCCTGAGCATTAGATGACTCAGGGCTCTTTCCTTTGAAAATTTTCTTCTTCTTGGGATTCGGACACTCACTTTTGTAGTGTCTCTTTACACCACAATTGTAACATTTAATATGCTTCTTACTCCGTGTCTGGGACTTGCCACGACTATGGCTCCCACTCGACCCACGCTCCATAGATCTTCCTCTTGCCATCGACAAAGCTTCTGCCTGCTGAGAATTCGCCAATCTGTCTTCCTTGTTCTTGCGCCTATTTTCCTCTTCCAGAATCGCGGCTGCAAGATCATCGAAGACTGGACAATCTGTGGTAGAATTTCCTGCCAGGTTGATGATAAGTTGATCATATGAATCAGGTAAGCTTTGAAGTAAAAGCTCCCCACGTTCACTTGCATCTTTTTATGACCCATTGAAGTGAGTTGTGAAAATAGTGTATTTAGAACGTTGATGTGTTCGGTCACTGACGTGGTTTCCGCCATCCGTAAAGTGTAAAGTCTCCGCTTCAGGAATATTTTTGTGTGTAACGATATGGCTTCGTAGAGTTTCGTCAGCGTATCCCAAATTTCTTTAGCTGAATTCTTTTCCTCAATGCTGGACAGAACTCCATCTGCCAATGCCAAATGTAAATTGGCCACAGCATTACCATCAATCTCTTCCCACTTCTTATTATCAGTGATATCCGCCGGCCTACCCTCAATTACCACAAGACAATTGTCCTTTCGTAATACTACCTTTATTTTCATCTTCCACAATGAAAAATTATTTCCATTGAATTTCTCAATATCAAATGTTGCCGTCATTTTAAAACAACCGTTTTACCTCGAACCGTAGTATACAAAATATAGTACCGTATAAATAATACTTTTCGTGAGTAAGCTCACTGGACAGAACTTCCCGATAGTATTTAATTTATACTACTAAAATTATGTATACACCAACAAAAACTTTCTTGTGAACGGTACTCCAACCTAGTGGCTCTGATACCACTGTTAGGTGGTACGCGCTGCGAAAGCTTTGGAATATGACATTATTTGAGTTGAGACAATAACAAAATATAGAAAATAAGGGACACGAAATTTAACGTGGTTCACCCAATTTAGGCTACGTCCACGGGACAAGGCTATGATAATATCAATCTGAGAGGAATTACAAACGTCTTCACTAATCAAAAGAACGGAATAATTTTATCCGTCTCGAACTAGGAAGAACACTCTCACACTCTCTTTTGTAACAAACAAAAGGAGAAGAAAGTTTATAGAGAGAAATATAAATGTTTTTGGGATGATTCTAACACTGGGCGAAGCTCAATTTATAGGAGAGCTTCGCCTACATTTTTGACTAAAAATGTCATACATGACATTTTGTCAAAAAATTCATGCATCAAAAATGTCATGCTGATCAGAATGTCAAGCATGACATTTGACATTGGATCAAAAAATGTCATGCTGATCATCATGACACATTTGACAGCTGCTAGGTATTATAGGATAAGACCAGGAACTTTTTCATTTCCAACAAACTTTTGACTCTTACATAATGATAACATGTTTCTATAGCATGTTAATAAATTTTGAAAAGACGTTTAGAGTGAGAGATTGGTAGCCACAACATACCACTATAATTCCCTATTTCGAGCATATTATATGCATGTGCAAGTATGGGGATCAAGTATTTTAAGAACAACTATAATAGCTAAATTAGTTCTAGTGAAAAGCATGGTTATTCTATCAATTCACTAAGATGACTTAGATATTCATGGATCAACGCACCGTGGATTTGTTAATTATCAATTCACTAAGATGACTAAGATTTCATATTTAGATTATTAATTAGTAAATATGTATCAATTCAACTGTAGGAATAATTATGGTGTGCTTATTTAATGTTGCACTAATAAATTGATTGATTGTTTTATGTGGAGATACTAATCTGTGAATTTTTTTAATGAATAAACATAAAAATAATATATATATATATAAATAGACTTGTAATATAATTTGACTTCTTATTTTTTACTCTCTTGCCATTAAAAAATAAATTTTATAAAAAGATTCTAGGTATAAGTTTATAGCTCTAGAAAGATAAAGTAAGCGTGAAGATTGAAGACCATATAATTTATAGGTCAAAGTAAAAATTTGTAATCGCATCATACATCTTAAATATTGACGGTTTTTTAGATGATATGAAGTATATGACACTAAAAGTTTCAAAAGATTATTTTTTGTTAAACCTTATTATTTGTAAAGGTTTGCTTGGGGAGGGAGACTGTTCGCATGAACTGAGATGTATTAAGAAAAATTTAGGTGCTAATTTGGAGTTGAATTAAGAACAAATTGAGCTAATTCATGATATGCATTCCATTTGGTATGATACTATTTTGCATACTAATACGTATTGCTAGATCAGACCAATAATATCCTTCTTTCACGTAGTTATAGCTGTACTTTGGTGCTAATCTGTTACTGCTACCAACACTTGTGCTCGCAAGCCTTCTACTTCTAGAGTTTTACTACAATTAAACTTCTTATGTTTGACTATTTTGCCATTAAAATTTTATTATTATAAGGATATTTTAGGTATATCAAAAATATAAAAAAAAAAAAAAACTCGTCATTTTATAAAAGTATATATATATATATAGATATAGATATAATTCTTTTATGAAGACCAGTCCTCAAACCAGAGATAGGTCCTTCAGACTTTGTATTTCCATAGTTATGACGCACAATCACTTGTGAAAGAGGGGCTTTTGCCCAATGTTAACTAATATCTCCCCTACTTTGTTTTACTCTTTGTATGGGCATAAATAGAATTGTCTTCTATTTTGTCAAAAATGAATTTTAAATTAGTTTGAGGTGGAGCAAAATAGTAATAATAAATTGTTTTTAAATGCGTACAATTTTGTATCGGATAAAACAACTACGTTTGAGTTATGGAACCTGAAGAACTGTAAACCGGGAAACAGTTCTCTCCGATCCTACTAGGTTATGTATATTTTGGAGGGTATTTTAGTCTTTACGTAATCCTTTTCTTATTAGGTTACGTATATTGTATAAATATCCCTAATCTCTCATTGTAACATTATTTACGAAAAATATAGTGACAATCCAGGCTTGGCAGCGCCCCCCAAACGTAGTCAAAATTCTTTTGACGAACTGGGTAAACAATTCGTGTGTTCTCTATTGCGTTTTCTTTCGTGCGTTTATTCATAATTAGCATCATATTCCTGACAATTCGGATTAAGAGCTCCATGTTGAGTGGGAGAGGATATGATGGTAAAGGAAAAATGACGATTGAAAAGTTTGACGGGACGGACTTTGGGTTCTAGAAGATGCAAATCAAAGATTACCTGTATGGTAAAGATTTGTATCAGCCCCTTGGTGATAAGCCGTCGGATATGAAAGACGAAGAGTCGATGGTGCTTGACAGGAAGGCAATGAGTGTGATTCTTCTATCTCTATCACGGAACGTTGCGTTCCATACGACGAAGGAGACAACCACTAAAGATATTCTAAAGGTTTTAGTAGACATGTACGAGAAACCATCAGCGGCAAACAAAGTGCATCTGATGTGGCGTCTCTTTAACCTAAAGATGTCAGAGAGTGTTGTGGTGGCTGAGCATCTTAATGAGTTCAATTTGATAACAACCCAATTGAGCTCAGTTAAGATTGATTTTGATGACGAGGTTAGACCCCTAATTCTGTTGTCTTCTCTACCTGAAAGTTGGGGTGGAACGGTTATTACTGTTAGTGGTTCAACAGGGAAAGAGAAGTTGAAATTTGACGAAGTAAGAGATCTGATTATCAGTGAAGAAATTTGCATGAGAGAATCGGGTATAACTTCGGGTTTAGTTCTGAATACAGAAAATAGAGGCAGATCGGAATCAAGGAATTCGAAAGGGGGTAGGTCAAAATCGAGAGGTAAAAGTAAGACGAGGAGGGACCTGAGTTCGATAAAGTGTTGGAATTGTTAGCAACTTGGTCATTACAAGAACAAGTCCACAACACCCAAGAAGAATGGGAAATTAGCTAATGCAGCAACTGAAGACATTAGTGACGCTTTGATATTGAGCATGAGTAGTCCATTGGAGTCGTGGATCTTGGATTCTGGAGCATCGTTCAATTCTTGTAGTGATGCTTATATAATAGAACATTATACTTCTGGGATTTTGGGAAGGTTTATCTTGCTGATGATGAGCCATTGAAAATCGTGGGGAAGGGAGATGTTCGATCAAAACTTCAAATGGTAGCGTATTACAGTTGCGTAATATGAGACATATTCCTAGTTTCAAGAGGAATTTGTTCTCCGTAGAACAACTAGACGATGCTGGATACATTGTGATTTTCGTTTGCAGTACCTGGAAGATAACCAAAGGGTCCATGATACTGGATCGAGGTAAGAAGGAAAGAACATTGTATATGAAAACTAATATCAAAGACTATGTTTCTCTTGTAGGAGAAAATAGTGATACAGATTTGTGTCATTGCCGTCTTGGCCACATGAGTGAGAAGGGGATGAAGGAGCTCAGTTCGAAAGGTAAATTGTCAGGCCTCAACACAGTTGATGTTGGATTATGTGAGGATTGTGTATTCGAAAAATAGAAAATGGTGAGTTTTTCAAAGGTAAGCAGAACCTTGAAGAAGAAGTTGGAGTTGGTGCATAGTGACTTATGGGGACCTGCACCAATTACATTTCTTGGTGGGACGTCATATTATGTGACTTTTATTGTTGACTCCATGGGAAAGGTATGTGTTTATTTCCTAAAACATAAATCTGACGCTTTTGATGCTTTTAGAAAATAGAAAGCCCTTGTAGAAAATGAAATAGGTCTGAAAGTGAAGTGCTTAAGATCTGACAATGGTGGAGAGTATTAACTCGCTGAGTTTAAGGAATACTGTGATCTGAACGGTATTCGCATGGAAAAGACTGTGAGAGGAACCCCTCAACAGAATGGGGTTGCAAAACATATGAACAGAACATTGAATGAACATGCTAGATGTATGCGACTGAAATGCGGGTTGCCGAAGATGTTTTGGGCTGATGTAGTTAACACTGCCGCTTTCTTAATTAATAGAGGACCATCAACTCCGTTGGGTAATGGCATACCGGAGGAGGCTTGTAGTGGTAAGAAGGTAAACCTGTCGTTTCTTCGTGTATTTGAGTACGTTTCATATGTTCATATTTATGCTACTGCTAGAAGTAAGTTAGATGCTAAATCTATCAAGTGTACGTTCATAGAATATGGTGTTGATGAATTCGGTTATAGATTTTGGGATGAACAGAATCAGAAGATAATTCGTAGTCGAGATGTTATATTCAATGGACATGTTTTGTACAAGGATAGATTGGGAGCACCACAAATTGATAACGCGGGTACTCAGGCTAACTATTGAGTTAGATATCTCTAACTCGGGTGGGAGCAAAGGTACGCATAATGATGAGGTAGCTATTGAGGCAGACCGAGGACTCCGACACTTTGCTGTGGAGATTTAACAGACAGCATCATGCACCAAATATGTATTCGCCCTCTTTACATTACGTATTATTGACTGATAGTGGTGAACCTGAATGTTATGTAGAGGCTAGTCAATATGAGCATGGGGGCAAGTGGAAACTTGCGATGGATGACGAGATGAACTCTATAAAGTCCAATGATACTTGAGAACTTGTTGAGCTTCCAAAGGAAAAGAAATATTTGAATAACAAGTGGGTTTACAGAATTAAACAAGAGGCGGATGGAAGTAAACGTTACAAGGCGATACTGGTTTGGAAGGGATTTCAGCAGAAATATGGTATTTATTATACTGATGTTTTTACTCCTGTTGTGAAACTAACCACTATTAGATTAGTGTTGAGTATGGTTGCTGCAGAAAACTTGTTGTTAGAGCAGATGGATGTAAAAATGGCATTCCTTTATGGTGATCTTGAAGAACATATTTATATGATACAACCAGAAGGGTACTCGTCTGAAAGTAACGTTGAGCTAGTGTGTAATCTCAAGAACAGCTTATTTGGTTTGAAACAAGCTCTAAGACAGTGGTACAAGGAGTTTGATGGATTCATGCATGAGATTGATTTTGTGCGTTGCAATGCTGACCATTGTTGCTACTTCAAGAGGTTTCACAATAGTTATATTATTTTGCTATTGTATGTTAATGACATGTTAATAGCAGGATCGTGTGCTCGAGAATTGAGCACGTTGAAGAAGCAACTGTCTAAACGATTTGCTATGAAGGATCTTGGAGAAGCAAATCAAATTTTGGGTATGCGGATTAATCGAGATAAGATGGCAGGGAAGTTGTATCTTTCGCAGGCTGAGTATATCGAAAAGGTTTTGAAAAGGTTTAGTATGCATGATACAAAGCCAGTAAGTACACGTTGGGTAGCCAATTTAAGCTATCTAACAAGGAGTTTGCCTAGTAGTGATGAGGAGCGTGCCTACATGAAGAAGACTCCTTATGCTTCAACAATTGGCAGCATAATGTATGCGATGGTATGCACTAGACCAGATATTGCACAAGCAGTGGGAGTAGTTAGTAGATTTATAGGAAATCCGGGCAAGCAACATTGGGAAGTAGTGAAGTGGATCCTAAGATACTTGCGAGGTACTACAGAGAAAGCCTTATGTTTTGAAGGCAAAAGTGTCGAATTTGAAGGATTTGTCGACGCTGATTTAGTGGGAAGTGATCTTGATAAAAGAAGTACAACGGAGTATGTGTTTACTTTGGGTGGTACAATAATTTCTTGGGCTTCTAAGTTGTATAAAGTCGTGGCTTTGTCTACTGCAAAAGCTGAGTATGTAGCAGTCTGAGGCTAGTAAAGTAATGGTATGGTTGCAAAAAAAAAAATTGGGTGAATTGGGGAAGGAGCAAATGAATAGTGTTCTATACAGTGCTATTCACTTAGCAAAGAATCCAGCGTTTCATTCGCGAACTAAGCATATTGAATTGAAGTATCATTACATAAGATATCTCTTGAAAAAGAAGATCTTGCAACTGATGAAGATTCGAGGAACTGAGAATCCTGCTGATATGTTAACTAAAAGTGTCACCTTTGAGAAATTAAAGCTATGCATGACTTCAATTGGCCTCAGAAACTGAGTAGAGAGGCATGACGCTGCTGAGACCATTATAGGCTATTGGATGTGAAGATCGAGAGATGGTTACTTTTGAGTTCAGTCTCCAAGTGGGAGATTGTTGAGTTATAGAGCCTGAAGAACTGTAAACCGGGCAACAGCTCTCGCCGAACTGTATAAATAGCCCTATTCTTATTAGGTTATATATATTGTATAAAATACTCTATTCTCTCATTGTATTTATGAAAAATATAGTGAAAATCCAGGCTTGGCAGCGCCTCCAGACGTAGTCAAAATTCTTTTGACGAATTGGGTAAACAATTCGTGTATTCTTTATTGCATTTTCTTTTGTGCATTTATTCATAATTGGCATCATATTCCTAACACTACGTACTGATCTTACAGTTTACATATTTGATTACATGTATTTCATTATGGATTAGGTACGTTTCTCAGCATGAGAAAGAAAGAGACGACTTCGCATAACTATCATCTCAACTTCATTACATATCTTACAACTTCATTAATCTGTGTTTGTGATTGCATTGGAAAATTCTGAGGGATCATGTTGACGAGATTGACCAGGAGGTTGCTTAGAATACGTACAATCTGAAATGACCTATCTTGTATCTTTTTCTGTATACAACAATCTTCAGCAAACTGTTATTACTTATTAGACTTTGCTTCACTTTTTTTCTGGTCATTCCGTATTGGTCTTGACTCTCAAGTGAGGTGTTTTTGGTTTGTAATTTTAGTCATGGGGTACTTTTTCTTCCTGGTATTCTTAATGGGTATTGATGATGCTTAATTGTCCCACAGGACATGTTTACAGAGTAATTTTGAGACAGAAATAGGAATTGTTTGGCTCGATCTCTTTGAAGATGTGACCGAATTTTCTTCGTAACATTGTAATTTCGAAACTATTTTATAATTTTCTTCGCTAAAATTGAAAAACGGAAAATTTTCCAACTTCCTGATGGAAAATAAAGAAAAATAGAATATGGTTGTAATGCCTTCAAATCCCTTTGAGGTACATTCCAGATTGCTACTATAGATCCATGGGGAATCAATGAAAAAGTAAGAGGCTAAAGGCTAAAGTCGTATTGAAAACATGTAAACAAAATGTTGGAATCCGACCTTAGAGCATTTCTCAAATTACAGTTATTTAATTTAGAAGGATTACTGTTAATTAATTAGCATTTACGGCTATGGGTTAGAGGCTTTTTTAGCCAACCCATTTGACAAATATTTATAATGGTCCAAAATTGATTCCTAAAGGCTAAAATTTAAAACACCATTCAACTAATAAAGTTTCTCAAATAATTTTTTATCTAAAAAATTTGATTTTTTTTTTCATTTTCACAAATCAATTCTACAAACTTTGTATTTGTAAAAAAAATCCAAAAAATTAAGATTAATAATTTTTTAAACGAATTAAACTACTTTTTTAATCTAAGAATTGATCATTTTCAGCAAAATCTTTTTACATAATTTATATTGATATTAACATGGTAATTATTTTTGATATTATTGTTAGATTTTTTAGAAGATTAAAAATGTAAAGAAGAAAATTTTTAAATAACAATTAGTATCAATTATCAATATAAAATTTCTAAATAAATAAGTTTATATAACATAATGCAATTAACTATTTCTTAATTTAGTAGGTTTAAAAAAGTTACGTAAATTAAATATATTGACCTTAAATATTGAGTACATGAGCAAAAAAAATTGGTTGAATGCATTTTTTAGATAGGAACATATTAACTTAGGTTGTAGTAGATATAAATTTGTTTTAACAGATTTAAAAAAAAAATCCGTTTATTATGTAACATGACTCAGCCAAATCCGTTGCCCTTAATTATTATTTAATAATTTTATATCAGAATTCAGAGCAAGATGGAGCTATAATTTGATCTCCAACATGTAATTTCTCCTTTTAGGTTTCTGAGAAAAATGTGTCTAAGAAATTTCCTTTCTTGAATTACTTACTATACAAGTATTAAGCACATATACCATTTCAATGGATTTAAATCATCTAAAACCAATCATATTCATACATTGATGTTATGGGGGCAAGGCAAGGAATCCGAAAATTACAGGTCACAATTATCCCTTTAGATGACAAACAAGAAAAGGCAAGAATTAAAACCACTGTTGGGAAAATTACACATAAATTCCCTCACTTATTGAAAATTAACAACACAACCCTCAATGAATCTATTTATAAGTCTTATAGGGGTTAAACTATAAGAATGTTAAAATAAACAAGGGTGTGATTGTAAAAAATGTCTGAACATAAGTGGGGATTTTATATAATTTTTAAAGAGTGAGGGGAGATTCGGTAATTATACAAATAAGTGAGGGGTGAATGTGTAATTTTTGGTTATTTTTTCTGTAGCAAACCTTAATTCAAAGTAAAAGACCCATAAAAAAGAATCTGCAGACTTTTTAGACAAGAATGCCAGAAGGCATAAGTCTACGTCCCATATAACACACAAGTTCAACGTGTGATTTTATTGCCAAAAAGTTTGAAATTATAGAGATTTGGATAAACAGAAAACAATACATAAAATGGAAAAAGGAAAGATTATTACTATTATGTTTGTGACAGTTTTTATGGTATTGGTTGTATTCGGTGCAGGTTGCAGTAGTGATCATCATTATCAGCAGCAAAAATGGAGAAAATGGGGGCCTTCTGGATCAGCAGCAATCAATAATAGAATTGGTTCATCATCAGTCATATTTCCATTATATGGCAATGTTTATCCTAATGGGTATGCAATAACAATTTCATCTCTTTTATCCTTCAAATCCCATTTATTTTCTTCACAAAAGTACAGATTAAGTCAAAAAAAAATGAATATAAAAATGTACTTGTCAAGTGCTAGAGATAAAGGGTATTTGTTAGTTAGAGTTATTTGGAAATATAAGTTATTTAATTTGTTGCAGGTTTTATTTTGTTCAAGTTTACTTAGGATACCCTCCAAGGCCGTATTTTCTTGATCCTGATACAGGCAGTGATCTCACCTGGCTTCAATGTGATGCCCCGTGTGTTCGTTGCACCACGGTAAAACTTTATGATCAGCAACAGCTTAATTAAGATTATTATAATAAAATTGATAAGTAATTAAGTGGGAATTTTGGGAATGTGATTGTAGGGGTTTCACCCACTATATAGACCAAGCAACGACCTTGTTATATGTAAAGATCCCCTTTGTGCGTCTCTGCACTCGAGCGATTATAGATGCGACAATCCAGAACAGTGTGATTATGAGGTTGAGTATGCAGATGGAGGGTCATCACTTGGTGTTCTAGTTAATGATTTCTTTACTTTGAATATGACGAGTGGAGTTCGTATGAATCCACGTTTGAGTATCGGGTGTGGATATGATCAATTACCTGGATCATCTGATCATCCTTTAGATGGTGTTCTTGGCCTTGGAAAAGGGAAATCCAGTATTGTCTCACAACTTGTTGAACAGGGTATCGTGAAGAATGTTATTGGGCATTGTTTAAGTGGCCAAGGAGAAAGAGGAGGGTATCTCTTCTTTGGTGACGATGTTTATGATTCTTCCACCATAACATGGACTCCAATGTCACGTCATTACACGTAAGCTATTACTTGAAGAATTCATTACCCAGAAAGCACTATCACAATTGATTATCTGCATTTATACAGAAAGCACTATTCACCTGGATTGGCGGAACTTCGTTTTGGTGGGAAAAGTACAGGCTTCAAGAATCTTAATCTCATTTTTGACAGTGGGAGCTCTTACACCTATTTTACTTCTCACATTTACCATGCTCTTCTTTCCTTGGTAAGTACTAAGTAGTCTTAATTGTCTTGTGGGTGTCATAATGTGTCTCATTAACTGAAAAATACATTTCTGATTGTTGACAGATAACGAAAGAATTAAAAGGAAAGCCCCTGAAACAAGCAACAGATGACCACACACTTCCATTTTGCTGGAAAGGCAAGAACCCTTTTGAAACCACACGAGATGTGAGGAAATATTTCAAGCCATTGGCATTGAGTTTCGCCAATGGTTGGAGAAGTAAAGCTCAATTTGAAATTCCTCCTGAAGGATATCTTATCATCTCAGTAAGAAGCTCGCTCTTAAACATATTTTTCATTCCATTTATGACTTGTACACAAAATGCAAAAACACTTTTGATTTACTTGCAGTCCAAGGGCAGCGCTTGTTTGGGGATTCTAAATGGGACTGATGTGGGATTGAACAATTTCAACATGATTGGAGGTATAAGATACAATGCATTCATTATACATTATACAGTATTGAGGGATAGGATAACATACTAATCCTCCTCGTTGCCAATGCCAATGCAGATATATCAATGCAGGATAAATTGGTTGTCTATGACAACGAGAAGCAAGCAATAGGCTGGGCCCCCGCCAATTGTGAACAGCCCCCAAAATCCAATCTCAGAATACAGTAATCAGCAATTGGATACATAAATGGAACAAGAGATGTGTTACATGCATCTAGTCCCAAATTACATGTATATAGTATATTACTATGAAGCATTTATGTTAATCTAGTGTGTCTCTCCAGTGTAATTGTAATTCAACAGACATTATTAAAATATATTTACAAAAACACATCTTATTCTCTTGTCCCATGCATGAATGCTACATTCTGACCATATGTTTTCTACCAGTACAAGAATGCTATTGCTGCTAGTTGCAGTATGAATATAGGCTATATCTGTCTTAGTCCGGATTCTTGATTATCATGTTTAACTCTGGCCATTCAGATATCATCAATAATTGTTGATTTTCTAATTCATACTATTAACTAACTACTATATGCACATGGACACTTACAAAGCTACAAATAATACTGTAGTATTGAGGACTAAACCGATAATTACAAGGGCTTCTGCAAGTAAGGAAACATATCTTGAAACAACTCAAACTGCTCCGTATACGTATACTGCATTTGTGAGCTGAAAGGGTCATCTTGGAAGCCATCCATTTGAAAATCAGTCCACTTGGGTTCACTTTGTACCTCCTTATCACACATAAACTCGGATGATAATACATGCTCAGAGCTACTTGAATCAGTATGCAATTTAGGCATCGAATCGGATGTGTCGAAATGAACGTAGTCATTTGTCCTTTGTTGTGGGAGCGAATCCACAGTCGGCTTTTGGTCTTCGATATCCGAGAATTGGATTTCCTTCTGATCCACATCGTAATGCTTTTCAACAGTTCCTTTCTTGTTGTATAGTCGACATAATACCCAATCATCAAGCTGCAATATCAAATTATTAGTCACACAGAAATGTTGTTGAATATATTATAAGAGTATGTATAAAGTCAATTAATTACCCTCAAATTAGTTCTCTTGCCAGCAGATCTATCCACATTCGCGAGGCGATACTCGTGCATAATCCAATTAGTTTTGACTCCTCGTGGAGCTTTTCCAGCATAAAAAACAAGAGCTTTTTTTATTCCCAAAGTCTTAGGCTTTCCGACTGGCTTATCAGCTCCGGTGGCCTTCCAGTATCCACTTCCGGCAGCCCGGTTTGGTCGTGAACCGTTTGGATATTTGCGGTCTCTTGGAGAAAAGAAATACCACTCCTTTTCACCATACACTGCCATACCTATCATGTCATCAACCACACTACTTTTAAACTTAAAGATCCACAAATGGAAAAAGAAAAAAAAGATTCTCCAGAACAGGTTCCAATTGGCTCAATTAATAAATACTGATTCACTTCAAAAATTAAAAATTTCTTTGAAAAAATTCCTATCAGAGAAAAATGATTACCAGGAAGTTCCCATGGATTAAATTTGTAGAGATCAAGGTCAGCTATAATGGGTACAGAAATCTGGTGGCCTGCACACTTACGGCAGAGGTAATGCACCACGAGCTCCTCGTCCGTCGGATGGAACCTGAAACCCGCCGGCAAATTCAACTGTTGATCACCACCCTTCATTCACGTTTTACAATCCCTTCTTATTCTTCTTCTCTACCAATACTTTTCTTCTGAGTTGAATTGAATTCTCTGTTGCTCTGAGGCTGCTTTGAAATGAAGAAAATGGAAGACTAGGCTGCTCCTTATATAAACACTCTTTTCTGTACTATGTTTTTATTACACGTGGCCCATTGCATCTGTTCTAAATTTCTATTCTTTTCGTTATTTTTTTTGTGTGGAAATGTATTTTTATTTTAGAAAACGTGCTTCTAGTATGCATATATTGGGTAATTTTATTGTGCACTGTTGCTATCGATTTAAATTTTTAAGGAATGATATAAATTATATGGGTGATGAAAATCATTCTCCTAAATTCATTATGTATTTATGATATAATATAACTAAAAATATTATTTCCAATCTAATAAAAATATATTAGTATAGATATATATTTCTTTTATGTATTTGTGGGGGAGGGCGTGAATGTACATGTGTAGTGGTCGTGGGTGGGTCTAGTAAAACCAAACCTAAATTTAGGTCCAATATTACTATAGTACTAAATTAAAGTAGAGGTATATTTATGAATTATATATCTAGAGATTTCTTCTTGAGCAAGAATTATAAATTTGGAGTTTGGAAACTAAAAAGATAAGATAATGTAAAATTAAATAAATAAATGCATAAAACTAAACACAAATGTAAAGGCAAAATAGTAAATTTTATATTGAGTGTACATTGACAACTCGAGCTAGAGGAAATGGAATAAACAATTTTTGGAAAAAAAGAAGAGTACCAATTGAAATTATATATTTGACTTGCATTAAAAATACAGGATCTTAATAGCATCTAATTGGACTTATAATTTCTGGATAATTCAAAGAAAATAAAATTAATATAGAGTTATATAAAACGTATACCTTACAATTTTGTTCCCGGTAAGTATTTACCTTCTCTTAAATGAATTTATATAATATGTTTAATTTAGTGTAAGACAAATAAGGAAAAAAATTAAATATTTTCTCACCAATATTTTGTGTGTAGGCGCTTGCTTGAGATGAAAGGTTGACGCAGCCAATCTACGGTCTAAACATAAGATGCCACGTGGAATCATAGTGTCGCACGTGTGGATGATACGTCACTGCTTTCGTCAGCAGGTCAATTCTTTTCGTGAGAAGTCGGCTGTGACTTAAAATGGGGCCCACCCACCCCCCGATAAATCAACTGAGGAATTGTCCTTGTTCGCCAGTCAAACGTGGTGGCACTTACTTGCTCATGTTCGGGATACGGATTTCGAGAGATCTATATTTTTAATATATATAAACACACATATAAACTTAATATGTATATTTTCATGGAAATAGTTGAAAAAATTATTTCTTGATGTTAAAATTTATTAATAAAAAGAAAATCATATTAGTAAAAACGTTGATTATATGTGGAAAATACTATGAATCTGTTGGACCAAATTTGTCTTAGAATTTCCCAATTATCGACAAAGTTAGAGACAAATTGTGTATAAACAAACCATGAAAAGAGTGCGGAATTAGAGACGAAAATTTTATTCATCTATAATTTATATCGAGCCATCTAGTGATGAATTAGAGTGACGGATCCGTCTCTATACCTTATTTCATGTAGTCTAAATTTTGAATTACAAAACAGAGCTTAGCATAGACAACAAAATACTAGTTTCATTTTACAATTATATAATACATCATATTAATTCACTAATTAGGGAATTAAAAAACTAGATTTTTCTCCATCTCAGATTCATCAATGTATAACTTTTATTATAAATTGAATTGCATAATATTAAAGTATTACACAATTAACAAAAACAATTTGCTCAATGGAAATACACATATAAAACTTCCTCAGATAGATATTCTTAATGAAAGTTCAACCTATTATAAACTTGAAATACATCCAAATTGATGGTCAAATCAGTCCATTATTCTAACATAATCCTAAACTCTCATTACTACCCCTCACCAGTCACCCCCACCCACCCAACACCCTGTATATAAAACTGAAATTTAAATTAAGTTATTCGATTTTCAGATATTAAAATATCAATTAAACTTATTTAGATCATTTTTTTTTAGCTTGCTAAGTTTAGAAATTTAACTCCGACTAGACCTGATTATTAAAGAATAATAAAAATATATATATATAATAATTAAATTATTCAAATTCGATTCATCTTATTTAAATTCTAAATACAACCAAAAAGAAAAAGGAAAGTGTAAAGAAAGGATCCCTATAGTCTAGAATGAAGGGGAGATTTGCATGAACTAAAATTAAAAATGAATCACAAACAAAAAAGAAAAGGCATGTTGTGACGTGGTCCATGACATTAAGGTCCATTATGTTCTTCAAAACCTCGAAGCTGCTAGGTAATTACTGTCTAGACGATGCACCTTTTATTTATTTATTTATTTTTGTGTCTAGATTGAAGTAATTAACACTTTTGTGTGGATCCCATTAACATCTGATTCTTTTAATTTTCTATATTTAATTGCCTTTCTTGATTAATGTCAAATGGGATCACATTCATTTGTCCATAGCATATTTATTGATATTAAATAATGATAATAATAATTATGGTTTCTAAAAGGGTCTGGATGAAATGAATAAATATACTTTTAAGGTTTAAACATTTCTTTAGTTTTGTTCATGTCGTGAGTTGCGTGATCAGCAAGAGTGCTGTTCAATAAGGGTTTTGAAAGGCTATGTACCTAAATGTTGTATCACTTTTAAATAGTTATTTAAATCATCTCCAATGTACACATCTAATATAGTGTAATTTTTTTTACTATCTTAATGTAGTTTTAGTAAATAACGCTTCAATGTGCTGAATAAAATCTTATATTAAGACGTCCCATTTATACTATATCCCACATTTCATAAATAATTTAAGTTTTAATTATGTATTCATCAAGTAAAATGTTGTGTTAGTATATTAAATTACACTATAATATATAGTACTATCTAATATAAATTTAGTTTAAATTTGTTTTTATAAAAAAATCAGGTTTAAATTATATAATGATTATTCATAATTATATATAAATCATATAAAAAACATTAGAAGCAAAAGCAAATATATGACCTAATTGTAATATTTTTAAAGTTTGATAGCCTAATTGTAGTGGACCTTATTAAAGGTTTTTGTAAAATAGTAGAATAAAAATTAAAGAGAAAATAAAATATATTATATATATAAAAATGGGCTCCACGTACAGTATATTTGTGGTGAAATTGCCTTCCATTGGAGCAGTGATTATTTAAGAACAAGTGAAAGGAGAAAAATGTGCCTTAGGGCAATAGTTTTCTGCATCTTTTTAGTAATAGAAAATTTTAAATATAAAAAGCCATAAACATCTAATATTGTAGATATTTTACAATTCGTTTAATTAATTTCTTATTAAATTCAGCGAAACAACCGGCTGTTTAACTGTAATTTAAAACTTTTTAATAGGAAATTTTTGACTAGATAATTAGAAAAAGTTGAATATATGGAATTGGAACAAAGTATTGAAAGTGAACCTAGATGAATAATGTCGTTTTCGCTGTAGAATTTAAAGTGGTCCAATGTGTGAAGACGATTTCTGTATCTTTCTAGCAACAATTCCTCGAAACTTCTTCTAATGCATGTCTTCAAGTAATTTATGTTTATTACTAATAATTACTCAATTATAGAGAAAATTCAAATCACTTTTGTAATAAAATATTTTACTATGATAAAATATCTATAATTGTTGTTTTGATTGAGTCCATATGCCACTTTAATGGTCCATTCATATACTTACATATAGAGATAATAAAATTTGTTCTTATTGAAATTTAACAAATAATGTTAGTCTAGTATCATTTGTTGATAATATAAAACTCCATTGATAATATAATTAATGATGAGAATATAGAGGGAGTTAGAAAAATATAAATATAAGAAAACATAATACAGATGGAACTTTGTGAATCACGGCTCCATTTGCCCATATGTCTTCGAGAAGAAACAGATAGGCCTGTTATTGGTCGGATCAAACTCCAATCCAAAATCAAGAACAAGTTTTGGGTCGGAGCTCAGACCTCGAATCAATAAGTTTTTAAATTGGGTATGGATTTGGGTTTGGGCTTGGGTCTGAATCCGTTCAGACACATAGACCTAATATCTTTTTGTCTAATTTGGCCTTTTTCTTCTTTTGTTTTTCAATCATTATAAACAGCTATACGTTTTGATCGTATTGGACTATTCATGCATAATTATAAATAATGAGTTAGATTAGGATGACTTATGAAAATAAACACAAATTTTGTCTTTGATTAACTGACTGCATAAAGCGTGCCAAAATTATTACAAATTTTACATTTGCAAAAAACAAAATGCAAATCCAGCTCTGCCTATTGTTAAATTTATTATCGTGCAGTATCAATTTAATAATTAATACGATAATCACGTGGTGCTTTATTTTTTTTTCGAATAATTTGTTAGTGAACGGAATACACGTTGAATTTAATATGTAAAATGACAGACAAATCTGAGTTGGAATGGTCTTAAAGGATGATTATCTTGATTTGATTATATTTTATATTAATTATCATCAACACATATCAGTCACACCGGCATTTTTTAAAAGCTTGCGTCAAGAAACATGTGAATAAATGTTTCATTGGATTTTGTTAATATATATGTATATATTTAAACTATTTAGTAATTTTTCTGATTTTATACATGCAAGACACAATATACTAAAAAAAAAAAAGTAGATTGACGTTGAGGTCTCGAACTAAACTATTGGATCTGAGATAAACCCAATCATCATAGTCATTGAATTGGGTTTGGGTTTGGATCTAGCCTTCATATTAGGCACATGCCTTGGGATACAAATGTTTATACGAGCAGTGTTTCACAGTAGATCACCAAACAATTTATGTATATGTTTTACTAAGTGGGTAGATCGAGAAGAAGCTATAGGAACTTATAATACCTCTCGAACTGAAATGAATTTTTCAATCAGAGACATCTTAGCGCTAATTTAGAGGTGTAAATGAGTCGAGTCGAGACGAAGGCATAGATCTTCAAACTTGAATTACGATCGAATTTCAAAAATTATGTTTGATTGTTAATCGAACGGAGCTCAAACGAGCTTTAATCGAGCCGATACCGAATCGAGCCACGTAGTTTGATTATTTTGTATCTTCTTTGTCAATCTTCAAAATTTATTGCACACGAAAAGTTGTTCAAGGTTGGTTTGGATTGTTATCGAGCTCGAGTCGAACCTCGAGTAACTTAGTTCAATTTTCAACCCTAAGCGCTATACGTGTCCTACTTTTTAGCGACGAGATTCTTCAATCGGTTAAGAACGAATTGTTTTTTTTTCCTTGTGTTTCTCTGTTTGGAGGTTGAGGGATAGTAAGGGTGACAAATGTGTGGATTGGGTTGGTTACAATGTGTTAGTTTTTAAATGAGTTGGATTTTTCATTGTTTCAAGGTGGAACCATGCTCGACCCAAAAGGGACTCAAGCCCAACCCTACTCAATACCTTGCATTTTGTTATTTATAATTTAGATTATTGGCCTTTATGGATTTTCATTCTGGAGGCTTTTTCAGTAACCTTTTCAACCGATCGCTCAGCTGGTGGGTGTTGAATCCAACAAAAATAAACCTACTCAGAATAATTTATAATCAGTGATAAGTAGGGTCGATCCTCAGGAAATGATGTAGATTCAGTTCTTAGATTACCAATAATAATTAAAAAGGGGGGGTTTGGATTTAACTAAAATAAAATTCAAAAGATGTAAACTAAAAATGCAAACAAATTAGATTCGAATTCAATAAAGTGAGAGATTATAGTCTTTGGATTATCTCGGTGCTGATTTTATAACTCGATCATCGATGCAATGATAGTTCAATGTTATTAAATAAACTGGCTATAGTTATTAATAAGCTCTAATAACCTAGTCCTTCCTTAAGTCGTCGATAATCAAAACAAGCACTTTGATTACTCCTCTTACCAATTAGACAACCCTAAATAAGCTCTTAGGATTTTTAGCCTATCGATAGCATTCATGTATTAGAAAAACACCAATTCTAGTTAACAAACTCGTAAGCTCGGTTCATTTAAACTAGATTACTAATTCTCATAGCAACTAATCGAAAACTTGTCCATAATCAACGTCACTAACTGCTACAAATATTAGGGTTAACCAAACAATTACGAATTTTGGTCCTAAATAGCTTAATATGATTTTAACGACTATCTATTTAGCCAGATTAATCAATCGATCAAAATATATTGTCAATAAAGCACAGAGAAAAAGTAAATATTTAAGAGAACAAAGAAATTAAAGCATAAATTAAATCTCACAAATTAAAAGAATCAAATCTCAATAAATTCTTGACTAGAATTATGTGTTTAGCAACACATAATCTAAAACGTCTACAATGTATTAAATTCGAAAGCTTGGAAGAAAATTGAAATGTACGTGCCAAAACAGAAAATAAAATCGAAGATGAAACTTGTGGAATAAAATTTCACTTATTTAAACCTAAAAGAGTTCTAGTCAGAAGGAAACTAATTAAAATAGGATTCTAAGAATCCTAACATAACTAAAAATTTTCAAAAGGGAAATAAAATCCCTAAATGAAAGGAAACACATTCCAACAGATTGGGAAATAAAATTCCAGCAAAAATAATGTAGAGAACATATTTCAGCAGAAGAAAATGTATTCCAATAGTTTTTATATTCCAAACCAAACTTTATCATTTTCCCATCTTTTTGCCATATTTTCCCTCTATCTTCTTGTAATCTCCTAACAATCCAAATCATAGCATAAATCCATGAGATATGAGGAACAAATATGACAAACAATGCAATTATAAACATGTAAAACGTGTATAAAATACACGTTAATAAATACCCCCACACTTATGCTATTGCACGTCTTCGGGCAATGTTTAAGTTTATGGATCACGAAATAATCAAGATTTCAACACTCGATCAAATAGGCATAGAAACTCATGAATCGAAGAATAAAAGTGAAGGATGACAAGATGACACATGCAAATAATCGAAGATCTCTATACCACATTAGATCAAAATTAACACAACGATTTCATTTGAAAAATAAGAATGCGAGATATTAGTCGACTTTTCTCACAATCCTCCCAAATCACTCGTGTATAAAGTTTAACGTGTTTCACTCAAGTCTTAACATGTTAATGTAATCACATAGGCTTTCTTATACACCAAAATCGCCACTACTTTTGAAAATGTGCACACAAAAATCAGAAGGTCTTTTATTCAATGTTGTAATGGGGCTTAGGGCTCGGGGTAGGAATAAAAGGATAACGAAAGCTAAGTTTGATTATTTCAAAGAGAATCAAGACACTATTGGGTAGATACGACAATAAGGACTCAAGGACCTCCTTTCATCCTTTTTCGAACTAGACTCATCATTCTTCATTCTTTTGGCAATTTCTTTCTCGGTCTATGCCCTTTTGTCTTTTTTTTTCTCTCTTTTTTGTGTTGTCTTTTTTCTTTTTTTCTTTTTGGTAAGCACTCTTTACATTTTCCAAGGGCTCTACACCACTTAATCAATATACTCTTCTTTTCGAATTCCCAAAAAATTATAACCTCGATGGTCGACTCATTCTTTTCGGACGGGTAAAACAAAGAGATATATAAAAAAATGGTAGAGGCTCAAAGTTCGTGTTTTAAACAAGAAATAGGCTAATAAGGCTCAAGTAGGCTAACTAAAGGAAAAATGAAAAGGGTAGGCTTATTTGGCTAAGTAGTTAAGTCTTAATGCCTTTATCACGTTCGAAAGCGCACAAATTCATGTAATCTTGACATGGTTCAAGGCAAGTTTTAGTATTTCAAAAACACGTAAGATACACACAAGAAAGAAAGAGAATTGTCATGTATAATAAATCAAGACAAAAGGCTCAAAAAGCTCTCATGATAGGGATAAGTCATACTAAAACATGCAATCCTATCATTCGCGTTTGATCGTTATGCTAACAAAAAATTTCTTATGGCAAGAGAAATCAGTCAACGCATGTCAAATTATTCAAACTTAACTAGTTCAACAGAGATCACAACATCTATGCTCTAAATTCGCAAAGAAACCGAAAAATTGAAAAAATTACGAGCTAAATTTAAACGAAAGCAAGAGAAGTGCAAATGCAATAGGAAGATGGCTTATTCAATAATTCGTGCATAGGGGTAAGGAACTTTGGATGAACTAATGCGAATGGGTGTCAGCTTCGCTGCTCGAAAACACCCAGAGAATGCAATAGAGAATTATCCCCCTCCCACTTAAATCGTACATTGTCCTCAATGTATGAATATGCAACAATCAAATAAAAGACCATGCATAAAAGTAAAAGAACAGTGAAGGGTGACTCCCCTATGGCATCACTCGGTCGTGATGCCGAAGTGTAGTAGTAGTCGATCTATTTTGGCTTCAATTGCATCTAAACAGGCTTTGACAATGTTGGCCAGAGGTTGAGGAGCATAAGGCTCGGAGAAGGTGGAGCAGTTGATGATGGTGTGCGACAGCGAGAGCGGTTACGGTTTTGTCGCGGTGGAGGTTGAGGCGGATTGCTCGGAGTGATAGGAGGTGGCCAGAGAAGATATACCACGCATTGTGGTCGGAATCGAAGATGGCGATGGAGAAAGTGGTGATATGGTGGCGGCGTGCGGCGGGCAAAGACGAGTGAAGTGGATTAGAGGCGACGAGGGAGAGGTTAGGGTTTGAAAATTTTTTAATTTTGTTTTCGTCTTTTTTTTATTTTTATTTTCTTTTCTTTTTTTTGGGTTTTTTGTGGATTTTTTTTATAAATAAACAAAAAAATAAAAAAGGGGGAAATAAACGGGTTTTGGTGGAATCGTTTTGGGTTTTAAGTGTGGACACACTTAAATCCTCAAACTGTTGGTAAAAGAAAGGGGTTTGGGTCGAATGATTTTGGGTTTTAAACGCGAGCACGCTTAAATCCTCAAACTGTTCGGTCCCTGCAGCAGAACACTTTGGTGAATTAGGCGTGGGCACACTTAATTCTCGAAAGTATCCGAACTTAAATAAAATTGAGAAAAAAGGAAAATAAAAACGAGCATTGGTTGCCTCCCAAGAAGCGCTATTCCTTAACGTCGTCGGCTAGACGATGCTACAAAGTTATGTAGCATGGTTTGATGGTTCCAACTTCATGTTTTTGACATCGTGAGATTGAAAGCCTTCGTGAAAAGGTTTCAAACGATGTCTATTTACCTTGAGAATCTTTCGTGTAGGTGGACTTTGAATGCGAAAATTCAAATTTTAGTCCACAGAATATGGCAGTTTTCATTGTAGTCCCAAGCTTTACGGGATTTTAAGTTTAGTCCCAATATTCAGTCATTGTACTACAAATCATCCTTCTGTTATCCAACGTTAGGCCCGTAGGATATTTTTCTATTAAAATTAACAAAATTTGCCAGTTATCCATTAAATTGGGCGTTAGGCCCTAACTGGCTTAACTTTGGGCCACGTGAGAGGTACACTTTTGGGGTAAACAAACACGCATCCTCTTCACCTCTTTCACCCAAATCCCAAATCCAAAATCCCTAAATCCCTAAACACAAAATCCTCAATGAATTCTTCTCCAAAAATCACTGAAAGAAGAGTCTTCCACAATATTCTTTGTCGATTATTTGAAAAAATTCAGCAATGTACATTCGTCCGGAGTTCTTGAATGATGAACCAAACCCAAATTATGGTATGTGTGTTAAACATGTGATTTTGAAGCTGAATCGTGTTTAATGTGTTTAGATTTAGGGTTTATTTGTTGCATTGGTTGAATTATTGGTTGATTTTGGGTTGATTATTCGAAAAAAATCATTAATGTACCATACTGACCATATGCTTTCTTTTGTGCCCTATTTTAGATTCATCTCACCCAGTTGTCACTCTAAAGATCCAACATGGAGGTACTTGTATCTTTGTCCCAGAAGCTATGTATATTGGGGTAGGATCACTGTTTGTGATTATGTCAATATTAAAGATATGCGCTTTGACTACCTTAATGAATTGGTTGAGAAGTTGGGTTATAGAGTGTCAAAGAGTTTCTATAAAATAGATAGAAATAAATTCTATAAGCTTGTGTACCAAACTGATTTGGTCCAGTTATGTGATAGATTTGTATCTAAAAAATCAGGAACTTCATATATACTTAGAAGCCGAACTAGATATACCAAAAATCCAAATTCAAATTAGCTCTTCGAATCCAGTGGCTAATGAAATCCATATTGAGCCTGGCAATGATGAGGTGGAGATACTGATGGTAGTACTTCTGCTTGGGACCTATCAGATAGTGGAAATGAGGGAGTTGCTGATATTGATAGTGATAGTGAGGGAGAAACTGAAAATGATGATAGTGAGGGGGAAACTAGAAATGATGATAGTGAGGGGGAAACTGGAAATGATGATAGTGGGGGAGAATCTGGAAAGGATGATAGTGAGGGGGAAACTGCAAAGGATGTTGACAAAAGTAACTCTGATGAGAGGGGAGACAGTGAAATTAGAGGATATGATGGCTAGTGATGATGACTTTGATAGTGATTTGGGGTCTGATGAAGAAGGAGCTAAAAAATTTCCTAGTTTTAATCCTGCTGCTATTTTGAGTCCTGAATTTACCATTGAGATGTTGTTTGGTCCCAAAGATGAATTTAGGCAATCTATCCAATCACATGCAATTTTGACAATAAGAAACTTAAAGATCACAAAGAATGACAAAAGAAGAATTTATGCTAGGTGTTTGGGTGAAAGATGTGATTGGAAGATAAATGCCTTAAGGGTAGGTGGTGAGAAAGATGAGAATACATTCCAGATAAAAGAATATAACCTTAAAAATGGTTGTACAAGATCATATGAGGTTAAAAACTGCACATCTAGCTGACTGACAAAAAAATATTCTAATAAATTTATTGCAGAACCTAAAAAAATATTGGTGGATTTAGAAAGGAAGTAAGGAAGGAGCTTGGTTTTGATATCACTAAGAGTGTAGTTTATAGGGCAAAGTCATTGGCTTTAGAGAAGATTGAAGAGGCTGCTGAAGAGTAGTATAAGAAACTATGTGATTGTGCTGAAGAGTTGAGGAGGTCAAATCCTGGCTCAACTATAATTATGCAAATCGCTGAGGGAGCTGATCAGGAGAGTTGGAAATTTGATAAGTTTTATGTTGGATTAGCTGGTCTTAAGATGGGGTTTATGTCAGGTTGCAGGCCTATTATTGGATTTGATGGCACTCATCTCAAGGGGCCATATGGGGGTGAATTGTTGACTGTTGTATCAGTTGAACCTAATAATAACTTATACTCATATCATATGATGTGGTTAATGGGGAGACCAAACAAGCATGGGAGTGGTTCTTAAAGTTGTTAAAAGAAGACCTAAATATTTTCAGAAATGATGTCATTGCTTTCATAAGTGATAAGCAGAAAGGTCTGATACCAGCTTTTGAACTTGTCTTCCCTGGTGTAGACAATAGGTTTTGTGTAAGGCATCTTCATGAGAACATGAAAAGGGCAGGTTTTAGGGGGTAGCAAATTTTTGACTTGAGAATACAAGAATTAGGTGAGCTAGATGAAAAGGCCTTAGAGTGATTGCTTGATAAGCCTCCTACATAGTGGAGCAGATCACACTTCAACACATTTACTAAGTGTGATTTTCTTTTGAACAACGTGTGTGAATGTTTTAATATCAGTATTCTAAAGGTTAGAGAAAAACCAATCTTGACCATGCTTGAGTGGATCAGACAATTTTTTATGACTAGGCTACAAGAAAATAGGGACAATGCAAGAAAAAGATGACAGGGTAAGATGAGGTTGTGTCCTAGAATTAGAAAAATTTTAGATAAGAATATGGACAAGACAAATGATTGCATTCCAATAAAATCTGATGATTTGCAGTATGAAATAGAATGTTATACTCTAGAGAAGTTTGTTGTGGATCTTGAAAAGCACACTTGCTCATGTAGAAGATGAGATTTAATTGGAATCCTATGCCACCATGCTATGAGTGCAATTTGTAGGCAACAACTAGATCTTGAAGACATTGTGCATGTGGCTTATACTGTTGATACCTACTTGAAAGTGTATGAGCATTCAATCCTCCCTGTCAATGGACCTAGACTATTGGCAAAAACTGACTTTATTCCTCCCATTCCTCCAAATTTTGGGAGGTCTGTAAGCAAGCCATCTAGAGCTAGAAGAGTGGAACCAGATGAAGTGGAAAGAAGACTAAGAAGGGTGTTAGGAAATAATTACAACCAATCAAACTAAAGAAGCAGCCTTACAGTGTGAAGTGTAAGTATTGTGGAGAAAAAGGCCACAACATCAAGGGATGTGGTGTAAGGAAAAGAGATGAAGCAGCCTCAAATGAAGCAATGCCATTGGTATGTCTTATTTTTATGTATATGCTTATTTTTTAATTTAACTTGTGTCAGTTAAGTTCATTTAAGTTTTATGTTTGCTTATACTTGAAGGCAAATCAATGGACAAGTGGAGAAGATTCAAGAATTGCTTCATCTTCAAAATCTCACAAGATGACAGTAAGTGCATTACCTTTTTTACATGAGCTATCTATACAAGGCAAGCCATTAACTATTTTATTTTATATTTCAGGCAAGAAAAAGGACAGCCTCAGCCATTGCCACTGCCACAACTAAAGATGTAAGTTTGAGAATTTTCATTGGTTATTTAGAAAATTGAATTCAATAAGTAAGATCAAATATTTCATTGCAGAAAAAGAAGAGAGCAATCTCACCATCTCCAACTACAGTCACAGAACCTATAGTCCCTGTTCCAGCTTCATTTGTAATGATGCCAGCACCAAGAGTCAACATAAGGGCACCTCCCCCATTCATTTACATGAATCCAGTGTCATCTCAAGCATCTCAAAGTTGTCTCTCTGTACAAGGAGGAACTCCAGTGCCAATCTTAACAAAAGGAGGAAAAAAATATGTAACCATGTCTAATATAGCAGCAGTTGTTACTAGTACAAACCAGAGAACAAAGTCAAGTCTAAGAAAGATGGGAAGAAGAAAATACTTTGGAAGATTTAGGTGGTTTCGAAAGACAACTGTAATTTGTGTTTTGAAGATTTATGTGTTTTTATTGTATTGGTTTTGAATTGCTTTATTGGAAGAAGTAATGCTTCCTTGGTACTGCTTTATTGAATTTTATAGCATTAGTTTTTAACTGCTTTATTGGAAGAAGATAATGTTTCATTGGTACTGTGTTTTGGAATTTTATATTATTGGTTTTGAATTTTAGCATTGGTAATGCTTAATTGAGTATTGGTATTCTTTAGTTTTTTATTCTTTGAGCACTATTTTTTAGCATTGATAATGCTTAATTGAGTATTGGTATACTTTAGTTTTTTGTTCTTTGAGCATTGTTTTTTAGCATTGTTTGTACAATGTATAATGAGCGTTGACAGAATGTTATCACTTCTTTGAGCATTGTTTTTTTAGCATTGTTTAATGTTGCCTACAAAATAACAACAATGAAACAACAATCAATGTTCAAACAATGTTGCCTTCAAACAGCACATTCAAATAGCACAACAATCATTCAAACAAACAACACATTGAAACAACAATCTTTCAAACAACAATAATCTAGAATGTTCAAACAATCATTAACACAAACTGAATAAATTAAACCAGAAAATAACAACAATAACCTAGACATAGCTATCACCATTCCTTCAAACATTAATCCAACCACATTGTATAATGACCACAGACCAAGATATAGCTAATGTTACCCATAATATTATGTTTCTTCTTTGCAGCTCTTCTACCTGATTCTCCATCCGATTAATTCGATGGAGTAAACCAGGTATGATAGCTCTAGCTCTTGCACATATTGGGTTGTCTACACATTCAAAGAAACAGAACACACCAACTGAACAAGTATGAAACCGTCTCCCCTGATTCTCATTTGTCCATGATGTGCGAATCACTGCAGGCAAACCACAGTTGCAGGTTGAACGAGAGCTTGTTTCTGACATGACAATCCTATGTGAATCCTTGCTTCTAATGAGACAAACCACACCAACAAAAGTTGTAAGAATATTTCGATGTGATTCCTACCTACCAACGCTGCTGAATTGATGGTTGAAAATATGGATTTTGTATCATTCAATCTAGGGAAATAGATAATTTAGGGTTTATGATTTGGGCGCCAATTTTCCCTCCAATTCATGCCCTTTCAAACAGTTATGGCCCGAAGTCAAGCTAGTTAGGGCCTAACGCCCAATTTAACGGACAACTAGCAAATTTTATTAATTTTAAGGAAAAAATATCCTACGGAACTAACGTTGGGTAACAAAAGGACAATTTGTAGTACACTGATTGAATATTGGGACTAAACTTAAAATCCCGTAAATCTTGGGACTACAATGAAAACCGCCCTATCCTACTAAAATCCGAATTTTCTCGACTTTGAATATAAACTTCACTATAGGAAAAATTGTTAATGACAATAAACGGTCAAATCCAACGAGAACGTGGCTTACCCAAAAATAACTTGAGGCGAGAATGGAAAAAAAAAACTTTTTGTCATACGACGAAGTTTTTTCTTGAGATCGTCTTGTCATGAAAAGGCTCCTTTTTATCCTTGTAGATCTTCGAATTCTCGTATGCTCAATTCCGAATTTCTTCTAACTCTTGGAGTTTCAACTTCGGTGCCTACACAATAGAGGGAAGTAGTTTAGAAGTTGATGAAGGTAAAGAAATAGGAGAAACGTTAAGAGGAAGTGATTGGATGGAATCAAGGTCCGATTTTGTCTCTTCAAGATCTCGGTTGAGTTCGAACTTCTTATCCTTTGTCTCCAAATCGGCGGTGGTCAAACTACATGATATGAATCTTCATTCTCAAGCTCGAACATAATCTATGTCAAATAATCAGTAACATCTATACCAAAAACAGAATGATAATCTGGAGGGCACTTCATGGAATCGTATATGTTGAATTCTATGATTTCTCCATCAAATTCCATAGTGAGAGTCCCATCGTCTACATTAATTTTGGTCCTAAACATTTTCATGAATGGTCTACCAAGCAAGATAGGAGTAGAGTTACTAGACTCATTATGACCAATGTCAACAACATAAAAATCAGCGGGGAAGACTAGATCATTAACTTGAACTAAGATGTCCTCAAGAACACCATCAGGATAAGCATTAAATCTATCAGCTAATTGTATGACAACACCGGTTTCTTTTAGCTTCCCTACATTTAGTGATTCATAAATAGAACGTGGCATGAAATTAATGGATGTTCCTAAGTCTAGCATAACTTTTTCAATTCATATATTTCCTATCCTACAAGGAATCGCGAGCATACCCGGATCCTTACATTTTGGAGGTAGTTTCTTTTGAATCACGGCAGACACATTTTATCCTACATGTACTTTCTTGTTGCCTATAAGCTTTCTCTTAGTCATGCACAATTCTTTAAGGAATTTAGCATAACGAGGTACTTGCTTAATAGCATCAAGAAGTGGGATATTTACCTCAACCTTTTGGAATGTCTCAAGTATCTCCTTCTCTTGTTCTTCTTTCTTTGACTTGGCGAATCGGCCCGGAAAAGGAGATGGTATCATGAACGTCATTGGTTTCTTCGTGGTAGGTTCGTCTTCTTTCTTTTCCAGCTCCTTCTCATCTTCGTACCTTGAAGTTCTTTCGGTTTCTTTCAATTTCTTTCCGCTCCTTAAGGTAGTGGCACTTACATTTTACCTTGGATTCACGGTGACTTGAGACGGAACCTTGCTCAATTTTTGTGCCACCAATTCGTTCATGGTAGTAGCCATTTGGCTCATTTGATTCTCCAAATTCTGGATGGCATTTCGGTTCTCTTGTTGAAGTTGTTGCATGCCTTGTTGGAATTATTCAGTTCACTATTAAAACCATTGTGTACTCTGCTGCAATTGTAGAGTATTAGTCACTAAAATCTTAACCATATATTCCAGAGATGTACCCGATGATTGAGTCATTTGAGGAACCGAAGGTCCTTGCTGGTTTTGATAGGGAGGTCGCGGAGCGTAGCTCAAGTTAGGATGATCCCTCCATCCAGGATTGTATGTGATAGAAAATGGGTCATATTTCTTTTATGATGGTCTAGGAAAACTGACTGCATTGGCTTGCTCGAGGGTCTGGTTTTGGGTTGTAGGACATACCTCGTCCATATGTCCGATTCCGGAGGGTCTGGTTTTGGGCTGTAGGACATACCTCGTCCATATGTCCGATTCCGGAGCAAATTCCGCATGTGTTAACCTGTTGAGAGTTTCTTAGAGCCATTTTCTGCATAAGAGCCATCAGATCATTCATACGTTGATTAAGTAATGAAATGTTTACCTCGTTTGCCTCCTTAGGTGAGTGATCTTGTCGTTTACGAATGTTTGGAGTTAGTAGCCATATTCAAAATTAAATTCCTTGCTTCAGTCGGAGTTTTGTAGATCAGTGCACCACAACTCGCAGCGTCAATCAGGTTCCTATGCATCATTGTAAGTCCTTCGTAGAAGTATTGGCTGAGGAGTTGTTCAGAGATTTGGTGCTGTGGGCAGCTTGCAACCAACTATTTGAAGCGCTCCCAATATTCATAAAGAGTTTCACCTGTGATTTGTCGAACTCCACAAATTTCCTTCCTAATGTTCGCTGCTCGAGATGCTGGAAAGAATCTTTCTAGGAACTGTTTTTCCATCTCGTTCCATGAGTTGATTGAGCCAGAAGGAAGGAAGTAGAGCCAATCTCTAGCCTTGTCGGGTAAAGAAAAAGGGAAGGCTCTCAACTTTATTTGGTCCTCAGAAACGTCCTTCGGTCTCATCGTTGAGCAAATCATGTGGAATCCTTTTAGATGCTTATGCGGGTCATCTCCTGCAAAACCACGAAAAATAGGTAGTAAGTGAATGAGTCCAGATTTTAATTCAAAATCACCTCAAGCTCAGGATAGGGTATGCAGAGAGGTTGTTGATTCAGATTTGGCATGGCCGTATCCTTCAAAGTTTTTTTTGTTGACGTTAGCGTTAGCCATTGGTTCGTGTTCTTTCTGTGAATCACTAGAAGAATCGGTCCACTTTAGTATCAAGTTCGATTTGGATGAATCGGGGTGGTCCGATTCCGTTGTCTCATTTTCTTGCACAAGCGACGAGCTCTCTTTTCGATCTCGAAATCGTATTCGAGTTCACCTGCACGAAGATTTCTAGGCATACAAAAACTCAAACAAAAATATTAGAAACAAGAAATAAATCTATTAGCACAAGTTCCCCGACAACGGCGCCAAAATTTGGTGGGGGTGTCGAATCTGGCAAAAATAAACCTACTCAAAATAATTTGTAATCAGTGTAAGTAGGATCAATTCTCAGGGAATGATGTAGGTTCAGTTCTTAGATTATCAATATTAATTAAAAAGGGGGGGTTTGGATTTAACTAAAATAAAAATCAAAAGACGTAAACTAAAAATGCAAACAAATTAGACTCGAATTCAATAAAGTGAGAGATTTTAGTCTTCGGATTATCTCGGTATTGATTTTATAACTCGATCATCGATGCAATGATAGTTCAATGTTATTAAATAAAATGGTTATAGTTATTAACAAGCTCTAATAACCTAGTCTTTCCTTAAGTCGTCGATAATCAAAACAAGCACTTTGATTACTCCTCTTACCAATTAGACATCTCTAAAATAACTCTTAGGATTTAGCCTATCGATAGAATTCATGTATTAGAAAAACACCAATTCTAGTTAACAAACTCATAAACTCGGTTCATTTAAACTAGATTACTAATTTTCATAGCAACTAATCGAAAACTTGTCCATAATCAATGTCACTAACTGCTACAAATATTAGGGTTAAGGTTAACCAAATAATTACGAATTTGGGTCCTAAACAGCTTAATATGATTTTAACGACTAACTAGTTGGCCAGATTAATCGATCGATCAAAATATAATGTCAACAAAGCACAGAGAAAAAGTAAATATTTAAGAGAACAAAGAAATTAAAGCACAAATTAAATCTCACAAATTAAAAGAATCAAACCTCAATAAATCCTTGAATAGAATTATGTGTTTAGCAACACATAATCAAAAACGTCAACAATGTATTAAATTAGAAAGCTTGGAAGAAAATTAAACGTACGTGCCAAAATAGAAATAAAATCGAAGATGAAACTTGTGGAATAAAATTCCACTTATTTAAACCTAAAAGAGTCCTAGTCAAAGAAGGAAACTAATTAAAATAGGATTCTAAAAATCCTAACATAACTAAAATTCTTCAAAAGGGAAATAAAATCCCTAAATAAAAGGAAACACATCCCAAAAGATTGGGAAACAAAATTCCAGCAAAAATAATGTAGAGAACGTATTCCAGTTAATGTTCCTCGGCAGATTTGTCCCTGGAATTAAGCGTGAGCACGCTTAATTCTGCAAACCATTCTGTTGCATTTTCTTTGCACCAAACCAAACCTCATCATTTTCTCACCTTTTTGCCACATTTTTCCTCTATCTTCTTGTAATCATCTAACAATCCAAATCATAGCATAAATCCATGAGATAGGAGGTACAAATATGACAAACAACACAATTATAAACATGTAAAACGTGTATAAAATACACGTTAACATCAGCTGAAGGTGACGCTGCATCAGTAACATCCTGATGTATTTGAGCAATGTTAGAAATATAATCCACGAATAAATTCGTCCTCCAAGTCGCATAAAATTTTACGTTCTTCTCAAGATAAAATTCGCCCTCTACCGAGTGCAAACGAGTTTATAGCGAGTTTGTCCCAGGATACAATGGAGCCTAATTTAAGAAAACTATTATTTATCTACGGTTTGCACTATCGAAGATAAATCCGAATACTTTACGTCGTTGCGGTTCTTTTAATAAATAAGTTGGAAATATTAATTGATCAATGGTAATTGGTAAGTGTGTAAAAATAATTATAAATATAGCCTCCGTTTCTACCCTTATTCTCGGATGAAGATTAGAAAAGAAAATGCAAAATTGATTTTTTTAGATAAACAAAATGAGTGCTTTGTTTATCTTGCAAAAAAGCTTCTAACATATTTGTATATTTATAGCAACAAATTGCATCATTTCGAACAATTTCAAAGTGACGTGTGGTTTCGTGACCATTCATAATAATCAAATTCAAATTTAAAATTGTTTGTGAACCATCACAACTGTTGATGGAGTTATTTAATTTATAAAATAAATAATTTTGAAAATTATCTAACAATCCTCCACCATTTTCAAAATCAAATAAAAATAATATATATCATACATATGTAAATATAGACTTGGGAATATGTGCATCGATAATGGTGTATCACGACTTGAACCATTACTTAGTGAAAGCATTTCAAAGTTAATCAGAAAAAATGGTAGACTTGTCTTTGAACCATCTTTCAATGATGAAAAATCAAAAATTCTAACACACATATATCCATTCACTTCGAGTATTCAAAGAAGCCGACACGTGGATTGACCTTGTGTCTATATCATGTTTCATGAGTGCTCTAGTGTTAAGCCCTTAACACATAGAAGGCGGCACCACCTTCGACACTCATATAGGTAGATTTATCGAGAGTGCCCCCTGCAATAAAAGCACTTTATCACACAAGTGTTATAAATCTACTGAGAGTATAAAACTCAACCTTCCTTTAACATTACAGGTGCAAACACTATTTTCTTTGGGATGAATAGTAGTATTAATGCTTCAATCACATCTTATGATGTACTTTGCTCAATTAACTTCAATTTTCAAAATATTGAGATGAAATTGAGTTTCCATCATTGGTGATCCAAAATTATGGGCTTAAGTACCATCCCTTTAGTAGTCTTTTGTACTAAGTCTCTTGTTAATCCATTCGTCAAAGGATCCGCTAAATTTTCACAAGACCGTACAAAATCAATTGTAATCACTCCATCGGTGAGTAATTATCGAACATAGCTATGTCATAATCCAAAATGTCTGGACTTTCCATTGTACACCTTACTATAGGCCCTTGACAGTGTGGCCTCACTGTCACAATGAACTGATATTAGTGGCATCGGCTTTGGCCAAACCGGAATTTCAATTAATAAATTTCTTAGCCATTCCGCCTCTTTACTACTTGAAGCAAGTGCAACAAACTCAGATATCATGGTTGAATCGGTTATGAACGGTTGCTTATTGGAGCTACTTGAAGCAAGTGCAACCCTACTTGAGCTCCATCCACTTGTGGATGTATGATCTTCTCGATTAGTTATCCGACTGGCATCAGTAAATCCTTCCAAAAAAAAAGGATATCCTTTGTAACAAATTCCAAAATTTATGGTTTTCTTTATGTATTTCAAAATTCTATTAATAGCCGCCCATTGTTCAAAACTCGGATTACTCGTGTATCTACTCAGCTTACCAACAGCAAAGGCAATATCCGGTTTAGTGCTAGTCGCATACATGAGACAACCAATAACTCTAGCATATTCAAGTTTATTTATAGCTCTACCCATATTTTTTACCAACTTAATACTAGATCAAAAGGAGTAGTAACATGATTACAATGATATTGATTAATTTTCTTTAGCACCTTTTCAACATAATGAGATTGAGAAAGAGTTAAACCATTATTATCTCTAATAATTTTTATACTAAGAATCACATCAGCATCACCCATATCTTTCATATCAAAGTTAGAAGATAAAAATTGTTTAACATGCTGAACAAATTCTAAATCAGTGTCAAATATCAATATATCTTCAACATATAAACATATAATAACACCTCTACTGCCATGAAATTTACTATAAACACATTTATCTGATTCATGTATCATAATTTCATTAGAAACAATCACTTTATCGAATTTTTCATGCCATTGCTTAGGAGTTTGTTTTAATCCATATAAAGATTTAGTTAATTTACATACTTTTTGTTCATGTCCAGGTATAACCAATCCTTTAGGTTGCTCCATATAAATTTCTTCTTCTAAATCGCTATTCAAAAAACTGTTTTAACATCCATTTGATGTATCACAAAACTATGAATAGAAGCTAAAGCAATTAATACTCTAATAGTAGAAATTCTTGCAACGGGAGTATATTAGTCAAAGTAGTCAATACCTTCTTTTTGTGTAAAACCTTTTGCTACTAATCTAGCTTTAAAAAATTTCATCGTTTCATCTACTTTTATATTCTTTTTGAAAATCCATTTACAACCTATAGGTTTTGAACCGGTTGGTAAATCATCTAGAACCCAAGTATTATTTCCCAATTTAGATTCCATTTCATCATTTATACCTTCTTTTCAAAAACTAGCATCACGAGATTTAATTGCCTCTTCATAAGTTTGATGATCCAGTTCAATACTAGACGAAATTACAATTTGTGTACAATGAGAGTCTCTAGTACCTTCAACTAGATATATTATAAAATCAGTACCAAAAGATTTTTCAATTCTTTTTCTTTTACTTCTTCTAAGTTCAATTTTTTCTTGTATATTTTTAATGGGAGAATTACAGATTTTGTCCCCAAATTTATTTCCAATCGCAAAATCGGTCCCTAGTATTACAGTGCGGCGCATTAAGTCCCATCAACTTATGAACTCCGGATAAATATAGTCCCTACCATTAAACTTTTGTTAAATCACTAACGGAATGCGCTTTTTAAGGAAAAATTACACTTTTAGCCTTGAAAATTATAACTTAAGGACATCTTTGGTATATTTTCGCAAAATGGTATCAAAGACTTAGGTTTTATTGATGAAATAATTATTTATTATTGCATTTTATTGCTTTAGTCTCTAACAGAGGAGATTTAAACAAGAATGGAACATTTCAAAAAATGTTCAACGAGTTACGAAAAGAGAGAATTTTGTCCGAAATTGACAGAAATCGAAACTAAAACTGATACCTCAAAGCTTACCCAAAATCTTAGAGAAATTCAAAAAATGGTTCAAGATTATGGTCATAGGTTGATCTATATATCTATGAAAATAGAATAATTGAACCAAAAGATAGACGAGATATTACAGATCCTCCCGGATCTAACGAACTCAATAGTAGATCTGAGAAAAGAAGTTTCGGATCTAGGCAAAAAATGGAAGGGTCATATTAGGAATCCAATAGGGACCGTATCTGTGACGCATTTGGGCCCGTACCCTTTTTGCACCAGAAAGGCAAAGCAACGGAAATTCCGCGGCCCAAAACACAAGAACATAAAATTAATGAAATCCTCAAAAGTATTAATTATTGGAAGTATCACGAGTGGATCTATTTGATCTACAAGAATTAGCTAAATCTTTTTCCCAACTAAGGATGGTAGATTTAGTTAATGTTAAACCTAAGGAGGTAAGCACAATTATGCCACCAGCACTACCACCTCCGGAAGGAAGTATTGCATTAAATGATCCTCCAGAGGATAGTTCGATGAGTGAAGGTGTGGATTTCCATACCAATGCAACCCTAACTTTTGTGGGAACGAGATTCAAGGAAAATCCAAGGAGAAATCCAAAGAGGGTACTAGAAAATACACCATGGGCCAGGACAATGACTCAGCCCTTGCACCTTTATGGGACTATTCTCAATCTGGATGTCATCGTTTTTGAAATATTGAAAAGATAATCGATGAATGGGTAGCTGTCATGAAAATAGTAGCTACCACTCTAGAACTCAATAAAAAAACTTCGTTAGATTGATGGAGTTGAGTTTAGAATGATCAGTCAAGGTAGGATGGGATCAAACACCTGACTCGACCAAATAAGGAGAGTAACACCGACAACAGGGTTACAGAAATAAATCTTCATTTAGACGAAGATCATGGTGGTCTAAAACCAAGGGTCGATCTTATAAATCAAACAACGATAAGGACCTATGACGGCATCCTCACATGGATCTAGACAAACTGGTAGAAGATCCAGTTACCGGACCCCAACTTGACGAACTTTCAAAAGAGCTCACACCCGAGCTAATGAGAGTTTCAAAGACTGTAATTGTTGGACTTGCGGGGCAAAACATATCTCCCCGGATCATCCACAGAAGCGAGAAATACGATAATTTAAAGCTACGGCTGATATAATGGATGCAGCCTTTTACGGCGATTTGGTACCTATCTACCAATTCGAAAATTTCCCCTTATACGAAAGTGTGTATGAGGAATAAATTGAAGGAGATTCGGATGGATCTTCAACCGAATCATAATGAGTACAGTGAAGGAGATAGGCTTCAAACCTCTAAAAGTCTTTCTGGATTCTTTTCAAGAATGACTGTTTCAAACAAAACATAGGAAACAATCAAGAGGCAAAATTCCAATATTGGAGCTTATGATGGTTTCAGAATTGGAGGTTTTAGTCGAGTCCTAAATCAAATAGGACTAAACCAAAGGAAGCATCTCATCATATACAAGGTAAATTCGGGAGAATTTGCAATTCCTATGGAAATTACAGGGAATGTAATGGATATGCAATTAATTCCGAAAGAAGAAACTCTTGAAGAAAGTAAGCTACGAGAAGAAGTAGCAATGACTATGAAATTGATCCATATAGGAACCATTGAAGTAGTTATAAAAGCCACTTTCAAGGAAGGAATTGATTCGAAAATCCATTTATCAATAATGGATAGGAGAATCAATAACTTAAGAGATGTCTGCCTTGGTACAATGGTAGGAAATTTATATGGAGGAAAACTTATGTTTGATATTCACCCGAGAATTGCATATAACCTAGCAGGCCAAGATTTCAGTCGTGTCTTAACACTTCATCAGGACTTCAAAAGAAAGGATATTATGAAGGAGGGGAATAGATCGCATTCTATAACATATAGAATAGCATATGCACTTTCCAGCACACATCATTCGGATCTTTTGATACGGAAAGAGTATATTGAAATTTCTCAGATTTTCAAGGAATTTGCTAAGTTAATGACGCCAGATCCAATTCAAATACCTAGAATTGGAGGAGTTGACATTATCATTAAAGATCAACCTGTCTTAAACAGAACACTTAGTACAATGATAGAATTTAATAGTCGGATGTCCTTCTCGGACGAAAGGATACAAGTCTTAAAAGGAAAAGAGTTGATCCAAGACTCAACCCCACAAGCCATTAGGGTGGATAATGTAAAAATTAGATACCCCAAAGGATGGAAAGAAGTGCAGGTTTTATTTGACATCACAGAAATAGAAAATTACTTTCCTTGTGATAAATATGAAGGTATGCTAGAAATGGCGGGCCAAGAAGTATTTGTATCAGGTTTTGCAGGACGAAAGCAAGGGATCTTCACCTTGGGTTTAAGCTTTCTTGAGGAACATAAACCTTGAGGAAGAAAAGGGAAAGGTATGGAACTCAGTTTGGATGGTCATCTCATCAGAGTTGAATGACTACCCCATTCTCTATATACATTTCCATTGGTGTTATATATGATTAATATAAGACAGAATATTTCTCTGCGTATATTGATTCTGGTTCAGGTATTTGCACAGCAAAACCTGGAGTCTTTCCTAGGAATGCTATGAAAACCTTACCTATTATTGTAGGTAGAGATTTTTCGAGAAAAATCCTTATACCCAATAAAGGTAAACGAGAAACAAAAATCATGACGGGAGGAGCATTTGGAACACCTTGGTTTAAGGTAAAAGTGCCATCTTTACTTTCATGATATTGGAGTAGATATCTTATTGGGTAATAACTTTATCCAAATTTTTGCAAGATATGTGCAAGATAATAAGAGAAATTTATTAATCTTCACCACTAACTGTGAAAGTGAGATACAGGTTCTGTGGTGAAAAAAGGTATTTAATCGCATTATGCCAATAATTTTCCGCAACAAACGTGGTGATGATGAGGCCAAATTAACTAATCTAAAATGCAGGATAAAAAAAAATTTGGTGAGGCTCTGTTGTCTTTTAGACAACAAGGTTTGTGTAGTGAAGGGTACAGTGAGGCCTTTGAAGAAGAAATATATTTCTTCAAAAATGCCCTACAAGACAAGAAACTTGATTGGTGTATGGACGAAGAGAGTAAGCTCTCTCTCGAACATGTTAAAAGGCTAATAAAAAGAAATTACAGTGAGGATCCTTTGGCTTGGTGGAACAAAAACAAGATCGAAGTTACTCTAAAGGTTAAGGACCAATGTAAGTATGCGTACGTTCGATACAAGCCTATCCAGATGAATATAATGGATAAGAAAGATATGCAAATGATCATCAAAGAGCATATCGATCTTAAACTCATTGAACCTGGAGTCTCGGCTTATAGTAGCCCTGGTTTCCTTGTAAGAAATAATGGAAAAATAAAAAGGGGAAAAACTAGATTGGTAATCAACTATCAAGGTTTCAACAAAATATTAGAGTTCGATGGTTACTATATCCCAAGTAGAGAATACTTAATTGATTGCATCAAAGGGACCAAAGTGTTTTCAAAATTCGATTGTAAATCTGGTTTATATCAGATCAAGTTAAAAAATGAATCTAGAAAATATACAATATTTTCTACACTATAAGGTCAGTATATATGGAATGTGCTACCTATGGGTCTTGCCAATACACCTCAGATATACCAAAGAAAAATGGACAATCTGTTTAAAGGATTATTTTGAATTTATGTTTGTTTATATTGATGATATATTGATTTCATCAAAAAACATGAACGAACATATTAAACATTTAGAGATTTTTTCTAGTGCATGTCATAAGGAAGAATTAGTGCTCTCTGAAAAAAAAGCAATTATTGGGGTCAATAAGGTTGAATTTCTTGGTATTCTTATTGACGAAGCATATATTGAACTTCAAGAACACATCGTGGAGAAAATCCGTAATTTTCCTGATATTCTTAAAGATAAAAAAATAGCTTCAAAGTTTTCTAGGAGTTGTTAATTTCACAGGAATCTTTATCAAAAACCTTGCGAAATACAAAAAGTATTTTCGACCTCTTTTGAAAGAAACAGAAAGTTCAAAGTGAAAGTGGGGAGAAATTCACACTCAATGAATTCGCGAGCTAAAACAAGTTAGTAGTAACTTGCCAAAACTCGTAACTCCTCAAGATAATGATAATTTAGTGGTTTATATAGACGCTAATGATTTTCATTGGGCAGCAGTACTAATGAAAAAGACTACTACAGGGGAAGAACCTTGTAGATATGCAGGAGGGTTGTTCACATAACAACAAGCCGCACTTTGGCATATTCATGAAAATGAATTATTTGCTATTTGGAATGCTTTTAAAAAATTACCATTATTTCTCTTAGCAAAGAAGTTTATTTTAAAAGTGAATATTATGAATGTTAAAGCCTTTCTAAAAATTAAATTGGAATCAAAAATAGAAAAGGCTCGTATTATGAGGTGGCAAGCAGAATGTCAATATTATGATATTATCATTATAAAATATCATGAAAATATACTTGCAAATTTCCTAACAAGAGATGGAAACAGCTGAAGCGAATTCCATCATTACAAGGTATAGGCATCTCAGGGAAAACCTTGAGAAGCTAGACAAGCATTTTAGCCAGCTATCGGTGAATAAATCAGAAGTCTATTGTATGCTGCAGGATCCCTGTGGGATGTATTACAAGAACCAATTCGAAAGTCATCTACTTCGGTGATGACCTGAGAATTAAGAGAGCGGGCCTCTAACCCTGTGTTTATAGTATAGAACTATATAACTGGAGCAGCAGATTCAAAATACTGCTTGCATAAGAGAAATCTCTAGTTGATTCAAGTCAACCCAGCACCTCGGGGTTAAAGAGGGAGAAATTAACCTTAGGCCACAGACAGTTAGATCTAAGGTTAATACTAATGAAATTAATTTACATTGGCAGGTTTACCAAAGATCATGGGAAAAAAGTGTCTCGAAAAAGGGAATAAATTTTGGAAAAACTCTAATTGATACATCAGGAAAATATCCTAGGTTTGGATGCTCGAAGGATCAAAACACGACGAGGTCCGCGAATGGTATGATTTTGGGGCACTTGCCTCAATACATACTATGGCGCCAGGATTTCCGAAAATTTATAAATTACCTAAATGGATAAGTGGAGCTGTGTAAGACTCATGGCAGAATAATCTACATCTAAAACGAGGAGATGTTGTGGAGATAAAAAATTATCAATAGTTCCAGAAATCGCAGCAAAAGGGTCTCATCTGGCATTTTATTTCATGAAGCTACAAAGACCCGATATGGCGGCCTTTCAAAGAGTTAAGGTCGAAATAAGAGAGGCACCTCTGGTGGTTCAATGGGTGAAGACAATATTTCTACTCGAAGAGCCTCCTGGGGATTCTGGACAAAGTAAAGTATCCATTTAAGATCTTTTCTAATAAAATAAATTGATCATTCCTCTTAAATTCCATGACAGGAAAAAGTACCGAGTTCGTGGAAAACCTTTTTGAACAAAAGAGGACGCTAATTTTGAAGAACAAGTTGCCCGCAACGGAGAACACAAGGAAGAAGGCATGCAACATGATGCATGTTGAGCAATGGCATAATCGTATATTCCCAAGTTGTGAGTTCCAAGACAAACCCTTATTCGGAACACGGATTAAGGTTACAAAGGAAAAGCAGGACAAGGGAAAAAAGACAAGCTATCCAAGGAGTTTTCACACCTCTCGGTAAAAACTCTTAAATGTAATAAGAGGCAGATGAGAGTCTAATTAAATTAGGCTCAATAAAAAAATTACAATTGTAAAAATGTAATTTTAAGAAAAGTGCAACAGCTAAAAAAAGTTAAAAAAAACAGCTGTAAAAAACAAGAAAGATGACTAATGCATCAAGACAAGGATAGGTCACGAGCAATAAAACCAATAAGAGGTCATGACCTTTCAAGCTTGGATCAGCCACAACCTTTCAGAGTAAGTGGGAGACAAAGACAAGAACGAATACATAAGCAATGACGTATTCAAAAATAAATCAAGTTTGGAATCCACCTTTGGAATTCGGAGCTAGCTCACGGCTATAAAAGGGAAGGAAGGAAGCAGATGGAGCTCATCGAAAAAAAATTCCAACTCTTCTCAACATATTCCAAGTCTATAGTCTTTAAGAATAAAATCATTTTCTTTTCTTTTCTTGTAATCTTTCTTTTGAGTGTATGGGGATTTCCCCAAAAATATTCCTCATATGAGAGGCTAAAGGATTATCTCCTCTAATAGCGGAGTAGAGTATGTTTATGTAATTTTAATTTTATGTCATCAATAAAAATTTGAGGCTTTTGTTCAACTTGCTTTCTAAAGTTTAACTAGACATTCATCATGTAATACCTCCTACGCCCTAAGGTAGGAAACGAAATATGGATGTGCTTTGTATTGCTGAAGGAGTTAAGACTTACGAACCATCGTCTGTGGTCGAGTGGTTGGAACGAGTCCGTAAAATCGGAGGCTTAGAATAACCGGCAGTAAGGAGGTCAAACAGAGGTATGAATTTATGAATGTTTAATTATATTTCGAAAGCATGTTGGGCCTGATTCATGGTAATTGGACAAAAATGTATTAAGCAGCAATTTAAAGGATGAAAAGATATAATCTTTCCCATAATTCGACCTGTTTTGGAGTTTTCCGTTAATTTGGATGGAAAAGATAACGGCAGGGACTAAAAGCGTTCAGATATGACAGGTTGGACTCAATGTGCGGAGGCAGAACATGGAGGACCAATTTTGCGATTAGACTTTTGTTGAGGGATGAAATTTGTAATTCCCCCATTTTTAATAGGTTTATTTTCAACACACTCACTCATCTTCTTTTTTACTTTCTTGTATTCTAGAAAGTTCTTCGATTCGAAAGAATTTCCTAAGTCTTTAACACTAGTATCTTTTTTTTTATGTTTAAGACTTTTTTTATAATCTTTCCATGATGGAGGGAGTTTATCTATAATGCAAGATAAAATTATGTCATAAGATGAATTGCAATTCATTAAATTGCTCACTCACAGATTTTCCATCAACTATGCAATAGTTCATAGATTGGGAAGATAAAAATTTCTTACTTGTTGCATCTTCGGTTAAGTACCGTGCATTGAGAGTATCCCAAAGTCCCATTGCTATTTCCATATTTTGATAAATATCGAACAAATTATTGGCAAGAGTGTTGAGGATGTGGCCTCGCCATATTTGATAATCTTTTCCCCATTTTGTTCGAGCCTTAGATTCTGATAACGTCTCATTTTCACGTTCAACTGGCTTTGGTGTAGTCAAAATATATTCCACCACAAGCGTCACAATAGAAAACGAACTTTCTTTTGCCATCTTCTAAAATTTCCATCATCGAACCGCTCCAATTTCATGAAATCAGTTGTGAGTTGTAGCAAATTTTGAGAAGCAATGATCTTGTCTTGAGATTGTCAGAAATATACCCCACGAATAAATTCGTCCTACAAGTCGCATAAAATTTTACACTCTCCTCAAGACAATATTCGCCGTCTACCGAATGCAAACGAGTTTATAGCGAATTTGTCTCAGGATATAATGGAGCTAATTTAAGAAAACTATTATTTATCTATGGCTTTCACTACCTAAGATAAATCCGAATACTCTACGTCGTTGCAAGTCTTTTAATAAAGAAGTTGAAAATATTAATTGATCAATGGTAATTGGTAAGTGTGTAAAAAATAATTATAAATAAAGCCTCTGTTTCCACCCTTAGTCTCGGATGAAGATTAGAAAAGAAAATGCAAAATTGACTTTTTGAGATAAACAAAATGAGTGCTCTATTTTTCTTGCAAAAAAATCTGACATATTTCTATATTTATAGGAACAAATTGCATCATTTCAAACAATTTCCAAGTGACATGTGGTTTTGTGACCATTTATACTAATCAAATTTAAATTTAAAATTGTTTGTGAACCATCACAACTGTTGATAGAGTTATTTTAATTTATAAATAAATAATTTTAAAAATTATCTAACAAGCAATATCTTTACCCGTAACATGTTCTTTGATAGGTACCACTGCTCCATTTTTCTTTTTGTGGTCTTTTAATCATTTGACCGCTCGGTGCTAAAGAATATTTCTTTAAGCACTATCTTCCTCCTGAGAGAGACCTTACCTAAATATGACATAGTTTAATAGTCTTTCACACAAAACATGTATGTTGGACAATAGATTTTTATTAAATTGTATAAACACCACCATTTGGGATTGCAAATGAGATAAGGCACTAGATTTGCAACATTCAAGAGTATTCATGCAAATGTCTACCAATATCTTTGGAGAAAATATGTAAATACAGTAGGTCAGTCCAGCCATGAGTTTTGATTATTCGTTCTCTTTAACAAAATATTGACCCGTTCTTGGTGGTGACATGATATGTTAATTTGTATCCCAAGATACAACGATTTTGAGACAAAAATAAAGCTACTTCAAATTTTTGAATCTATCAGACAAAACACGTGTTTGAACTCTCGTTGTCAAACACTGACTTTATATGGGAAAAAACTTTCAAATTCACAAACTTAGAACTTGAAAGTAGAATGGAGAAGAGAATGTATTTTGGGATGTGGAAAATGAATTATGATGGAGGCTATTTATAGAAAATGAAAAGTTATGGGCTAGAAACACAACTTTTTTATTTTATCCCCTAAAATGTCTTTTCGACCAAAATAGTACCTTTTTGGCTGAAAAGGTGTACACGGACCGGTGCACCATTTTGCGTACGATTGTGGCCATTGATCATCAATCACACGGTCAATGGTCAAAGGTCGCATTTTTTCGCCAATCAACATCATCCAACAGTAAGAAAGAAAATTTTTGGAGAGAAAATATAACAAAACAAATTAATCTTAATTTATTTTGTCTACAAAGTTAAGCCCAATTGGGCCCAAAGGCCCAAGTCCAAGCCATACCCATACTCGCGTTATTGGGTATATGCCCTCGATGCAAAATGATGATAAGAAATATGGTATAAACTATAAATCTTGTGATGGAAAAACTTTAGCTTTATGGCCCGGATCTTCGAACTCTATGATAATCACGATGAAAACTATAAACCAAAAACATACTTGAATCCATATCACTGGAATTGACCTTGGTTATGTCTTCCAGTTGATTGTACCCTTAGCCCTTTCTTCAGATGATGGGATTCCGGAAAGAAAGGAGAGAAACTTCTTTTTTGTGTCGTACGTCAACTAGGGACCATAACCTCTATTTATAGCCAAATTAGGACTTATTTGTAAATTAGCCCATCATTAATTGCAATTCAGTCCTCAAGGTCTCTACACATATAAAATATAACCCCATACCAAAATAGATGACCATGGCCTATAAAACTTAATTTTGATCACTTAATTAAGGCCATACCTTATTGAATATATGATATACAATCTAAACCGCAATGCACACACGTCTGCGTGCCCGAATGCTTATAGTTATGATACGCACATATGCCATAAGATTTATATAAAGGCAATAAGTTATTATATATAAATCTTACGGCATGTATAGTATCAAAATCGAGTTCGCAAGTCTATGAAATCTTAATCCGGGTCATTAAGAATTATATACAAGAATTAAACCTAAATTTAAAATAGAAAATTTAATTTTCAAAAATGAATCCTTGGCATTTACATATATATATATATCCTCCGGCGTTGGCGGCGTTGGCGGTGGCGCTGCCTAGTCTTGAGGCACTGAGTAATCGTCTATGAACGTTATAAAATATTGTTGACCATTCCACGATGGTGTAGAAAATGGCCCACAAATGTCCGTATGTATAAGTTCTAAGACATCCTTAGCTCTCTCGGCTCCAAATTTTTTCTTGTCTGTTTGTTTGCCTTTAATGCACTCAACACATATATATGTATCCGTATCGTCAAGTGCGTCAAGAATTCCATCTGACACAAGCCTTTGAATTCTTTGTTTAGAAATATGACCCAAGCGCTTGTGCCATAACGAATAGGAATTCTCATTACTTAATTTGCGTTTAGTGCCACGTGAATCCACATGCAGAGCTTCATTAAATGAAGCAACAGTATCCAACAAATATAGGTTATGTGAGTAGTAGCACCAAAATCTAACCACCAAGTGTGTCTAGGCACTGAAACCACATTAAGCTCAGAACAGACAAGACTAAGACATGTACCTTTCTTAATACGCCAAGCGTGATATTTGGCATAGTCTTTCTTGACATGAGAAGGGTCCTTACAGAAGAAGCATAAATCAACCTTATCGGATCCAGTGAACCCCCTTAGCTGCTTCTTCTTTGGGTCTGCCACCGCAGTTTTTTTACCCTTTCTATTCTTATTAATGCATGAGGAGGAAACTAAATGAGCACTTTCTACCCTGTCATGTCTCAGCCTCTCTTCCTCTTGCACACAATGCGAAATGAGCTCATTAAGAGTCCACTTCTCCTTTTGGCAGTTATAACTGACCACAAATTGACTGAATTCTGCAGGAAGAGAGATCAAAACCAAATGCACGAGCAAGTCATCAGACAGCTCTACCTTAAGTGCCTTCAGTTTCGATGCCAAATGAGACATCTCCAGGATGTACTCCCTTATGTTACTTTTATTTCTGTACTTCTTGGAAACAAGTCTGCGCAGAATAGAGCTTATCTCTGATTTTTCGTTCTTGACAAAGCATTTTTCAAGCTCCTCCAAGAACGCTTTAGCATTTGTCTCCTCAGACATTGTAATGTTTCTGGAACTGCACGCTTCATGATCATAAGACTCATGCGATTTGAGCGGTCCCACTTCTCGATTTCTCTCTTATGATCAGATGTACTTTCATCCGAATGATCAGCGGGACGTGGCTCCCTTAGTGCAAGGTCTAGATCCATGCAACCGAGAACTATCATGATGTTCTCTTTCCAGTCTTTAAAGTTTGTGCCGTTAAGCACAGGGATTGAGTTGATGTTAGCAGTAACAGATGTAACGGAATAATTAACTGAATAGAGAACAAAAGAAAACCGAAAGCTCACATATATCAACCTTAAGCAGACCGAATAGATTCATAATGAAATTCCCATCACAAGAAAATCGGCGCAACATTAATCCTGGTCTTTGGATCGAGAATTAACTTGCAAGTGACTCTCTTGGTGCAGCGATCAAACATTGACAATAAAATCATGTCAAGTATTAATCCTTTCTTTAGACCGACTCAATACCCACATGGACACCTTATAGTCGTCACATGTATACCACCACAGGTGTACCTAATCTTCTGCCAAATAATGAACCTTCCTTTGGGCCGGTCATTTATCCGCATGAAAATCATACACACAAACATCATCGTAACAAATGTTCGAAAAATCTAGACAGGAGAGGTTACTTTGGTAACATGCTGCTTCAATTAATCGACATAAATTACTTGACATGCTTAGTATAAGCAACCTTAAATCATTATGAATCAAAACATAATTTTCCCAAAAAAAAAATTTGGTCAATGGTCAAAGTCAACAGTCAATGCGGTCAATGGTCAATAGTCAATGCGGTCAACGGTCAACGGTCATGGGTAGGACGGGCTTGACCATCATACCCGGATCCTAAATCCAAACCCACCCTGAATTGGGCTAAAACTTTAATATAAGTGAGCTCACAAAAAATAATTTCTTATAGCCCAATTACTCTTTGTACTTGATTGGGCTTTAACATCTTTTAACATAAATGGGCTCAAGAATAAATAATAAATGAAGCCCAAGTTTTCTTTAATCCATAGTTGGGCTTGGTTCCTTAAAAAAAATTGAGCCCAATCAACTTTGTCTTAATAGTGGTCTTTGTCTTTAAAAAAAAATATAGCCCACCAAAACCCACTAACTATTTGCATTGAGGTGTCATGCATAGAAGCTAACTAAAAGACACATGTCAACATACACAATGAGTAAGCATGAAAGTAACACAACCTTCATTTCATGCATCACACGTGTCTCACAAAAAAATGGAAGCACCCACCTTCAATGCAAATTGAACCATTTCATGCAAAACATTCTTCAAAAAATTTGAAAAAACAAGCTCCTTAAAATATTGAATATGCATATCTTCATATTTGACCTCATAAATATGCATAAGCTTAATCCATATTTAATCCAAAAACTTGAGCAAGAAATATTTCTCATATACCTAATGCATATCACCAAAAATCGATGTATGCCGAGAAATGAAATGAATCGGAGAATCACGAGTTCTTTAATCCGAGGCTCTGATACCACTTGATGGAAAAACTTTAGCTTTATGGCCCGAATCTTCGAACTATATGATAATCACGATAAAAACTATAAACCGAAAACATACTTGAATCCATATCAATGGAATTGACCTTGGTTATGTCTTCCAGTTGATCGTACCCTTAGTCCTTTCTTCAGATGATGGGATTCTGGAGAGAAATGAGAGAAACTTCTTTTTTGTGTCGTACGTCAACTGGGGACCATAACCTCTATTTATAGCCAAATTAGGACTTATTTGCAAATTAGTCCATCATTAATTGCAATTCAGTCCTCAAGGTCTCTACACATATAAAATATAACCCCATACCAAAATAGATGACCATGACCTATAAAACTTAATTTTGATCACTTAATTAAGGCCATATCTTATTTAATATATGATATACAATCTAAACCGCAATGCACACACGTCTGCGTGCCCGAATGCTTATAGTTATGATACGCACATATGCCATAAGATTTATATAAAGGCAATAAGTTATTATATATAAATCTTACAGCATGTATAGTATCAAAATCGAGTTCGCAAGTCTATGAAATCTTAATCCGGGTCATTAAGAATTATATACAAGAATTAAACTTAAATTTAAAATAGAAAATTTAATTTTCAAAAATGAATCCTTGGCGTTTACATATATATATATATATATATATACATATATATATATATATCCTCCGGCGTTGGCGGCGTTGGCGGTGGCGCTGCCTAGTCTTGAGGCACTGACTGATCAATTATCCTCGCACGTCTTTCGTTTCTTCTTCTCTTTATCAGATAAATACACTGGCACTGGCACTGGCACTGGCACTGGCACTGGCACTGGCTTGCTCTTCACATTCTACATCTCTCTAACCATCCCAACCATTACCATTTCCTTATTGTCCGAAATCTAACTACCACCAGAATTCATTCTTTATCTCCAATACCTACAAAACCAAAACCACTTATTTTTTCTAAATCGTATACTAGTACTATTAAATGGAATCAAATATTGTAGGTAGCTCTGGGAAGAAGAAAAATGCTTAATAATATCTCAATTGTTGGATTTCTATTATGAGTTCATGCCAACCCTTTTCAGTTTTCTCCAATGCCGCCCTGGCCGCCCAAGTCTTGTTGGAGCTTGGCAGATATGATGATTCTAAATAAGGGTTCACTCTCCTCATTCCCACTTCCTGGATTAAGGTTCCATTTTTCTCTTTTATATGCATTGGCCCATGTTCACATTTTCATGAAAGCATTGTCTTTTAATCGTCATACCTGAACTGGATGTTGTTACTAATTTGGATGGGTGTTGATTTAATCAGGTAGATAAGGCAGGGGCAAACCTTTTTTTTTTTTTCTTGAGGACCCAGAGCTGAAAGCTAACAGTCTACTCGGATTTCAAGTCTTGCTGAATTTGGGACACCTCAATTTGTCGCTGATAAGCTCATGCAGGCCAAAAGGCGCAAGGTCTGTCAATTTGTTGTTTTGCTAATTGTGGTAGCAGCATTTTCATGATAGTTTTCCGGGTGTGGATATATATGTTTAACTTAAGCTTTTATTTTCTTGTACTCATGAAGTCGTAGTTTGAATGTACTTGTATCCAGTTGTTCAATTAAATTCTAAACAAGAAGGAAGCACTATGATAGTATTACTTAGCAGACTCTTGAATGTTTTGTGCAAATATATTATTTACTACGTACTTCAATCAGAAGTTAAACTCTGATTGGATGACATATATGGCTGTGATAATAGACCACTGCTAGACCACGATAAATTCCATACCGATGCCAGTGATTTGTTTCTGTCAGTTGTATGAATACTACTTCATTTTTCCATGAACTTTTTGGTATCTAACAGAGCAAAAAAGCAATTGAATTTTAGAATATGGTTCTTGATGTTTACCTTTTCCTAACCTTTTTATATGTTCAAGCTTCAGAATACTGTTACTCCTCAAGGCATGCTTGTGTTGATTATTTCTCTAACGTAAAGAGAATATTTTCCAGAGTACTGATTTATATGTAACCTCTTTTTAAGTAAAACTAGAGGGAAAGTTATTAATTCCATCCTTTGCTCATGATTTTCTGATTATAAGTGAAGTTGTTCTACATGCGCAATTGAGAGTATTAAACTCCTTCCTTTTCCCATAAATATTAGACCGCGCAATTTATATTTGTTCAAGGAAGTACAAAGGAAGCTGAGATAATTTCTGTGTCAGAGAGATCAGGGCGTTCATGGCTAAGTTTCTGAATTTCTATCCCCTTATAATGTTGTTTTTTGGTGGAGATGTGAAGAATGGAGAATATATGGTGGGAATTTTACCGTCCGGAACATAAAAGAAAGGTTCAAACTATTAAACTTCTTGTAAGGAATTATTGTTGTTACAAAATAAATTTATTGTAACAATTCAAACATTGTTACGAAAAGATACACAAAGTTGTCACAAAAACATTTAATTGGAATGGGTTTTTTACTTTGGTAATGAAGAGTCATTTAAAGTAACGACATATTTACTTTGTTACTAAATATATGTATCTTTTGTAACAAAATATTAGTGTTTGTAACGAAAGACCATATTCGTTACGAAAAAATACCTTTTTTTGTACGGATTGACATTCTTTGTTACAAGAAAGCAGTTCTTGCAACAAAATATTGCTTTGTTACAATTATTTTTGTCATGAGAAGTGCATTTTCTTGTAGTGAGGGCTGAAGAGGGTGTTTTCTGCTGCATTTGTGATGTCTAAGAAGCTCTACCTTTTGAATATCACTCACTCTAACCCTCTAAACATGGAGAGGAGAATGATATTGTAACAAGTTCTACATTCATTTGATTCCGTTTCTTCTACCAAAATGACGATCCTCTCCGTCTACTTGTGCTGAAAAGAATCTAAGGTAATTGTGCTCCAGTTTTAGGGTTTTTCGTACTCTTTTTGTTCTATGTTCTTTGGCATTTAAGTAAACCATTTATCCATCTGATATCCCACACCACATGTTGAATATGATACTGAATAGGGTATAAGATGATCGAACTCCAGTATTAGTCTCTTTGTATCTCATTATTGGCAGAATGAAATCAGAAACAAGCAGAACATATATGACACAAAATGGATTCTAGAAAGGAGCATTGGCTGGGAATTAAGTTATGTTCCATTTTAAAAAGGATAGGCCAGTTGTTTTTGTTGATCCAACAATCTCTTTCATCTAGAACAAAATGCCTATTGATATTCTTGCATCTACTGATGAAATGGATATAGATCGGCACATAAGTAAGTGTTGTCAAGAGCTAATTTCATGGCAAAGTTAGATCAGATTACTGCTATTACTGATATTCTTGAGTTTCCAATATGAAAATACCATCTTTTCTCATGTTCGATCTCGTCGCAAGTCAACGGAGATATTGTTGCTGCACTAGCTTCCTGTAAATACTCTCTGAGGCTAAAGTAAACTTTTAATCTTTTTGAGTTAATAATATCATTCTTTGTTTGAGTTATAGGTAGGGGTGTTCATCAGTCCGGTTCGGCCCGAAACCGAATCGAAATTTTGGTTAACTGAAATTTCGGTTCGGCTATTTTTAGAACCGAAAACCAAACCGAACCAATTTGGTTCGGTCAAAAACCAAACTGGTTCGGTTTGGTTCGGTCACAAACCGAAAAAACCGAAATTTATTTATTATTATTATTTATTTTTTTTTACATTTTTTCTTATTATTCTTTCATATTTTTCTCATTCTAAATTTAGTTTATTTAGGGAAAGACACATACAAAAACATATATACAAAACTAACAAATTTCAACATCTAATTACAAATTAATAAACTAGGGTTTAGGGGAGATAGAAATCAAGAAAAAAAAAGAGGAGAAACGAAAGGAAAAATAGCTGTGGAACAATGCCTGGGTCGTGGTGGTCTGAGACGGCGAGATGCGGTCGTCGAAGGTGGAGGCGTATTGGAATAGAGATGTGTTGGATTTGGGGTTTTTGTTTTCTGCCTCAAATCGTAAGGTAAGGGTTTTGTTTTGAAATCTTTTTTTATTTCTTATTATTAGTTATTACTTATTACTAAACTAAATAATATAATATATTTAAATTTAATAATAATAATAAAAATCGGTTTTCGGTTCGGTTCGGGTAACCGATCCCGAACCGAAAACCGAATTTTTCAAAAAAACAAAACCGAAAACCGAACCGAATTGTTCGGTTCGGTTTTTAACCGAACCGAATTTTCGGTTTTCGATTCGGTTCGGTTGATTTTGAACACCCCTAGTTATAGGTATCAGAATTGCACATCCAGATTGTATGGTTTAATATTCTATTCAAATTAATGTTCATTCGGCCAAATATTTCACTATTTATCAATGCAATTTTGGACAGAGTATACAATTTCAAAAAAGTATTCTATAAATAGTTTGCAGAATAAATTATTTGAATAAAATATATTAGTTTAGATTGTCATATATTTTCGTATCTCTCAGTTATTTAAATTTGTTTTGTTTCCTTGATTCTAAGTAGGTTATGATTTCATTTGATTTACTTGTAGTCTTTATACATAGTTCATTATCAATAATATAATATTCATGGGTTTATACTTTATATTATTCAACATGGTATCAGAGTCATGGCTTCAAGCCTTGGTCTCTTGATCTTTTGCTTCTGTTGTCTTCAAGTTACCGAACCCGTCCGGCGCACCTATCTTTTTCAACTGTATATTCTTTTGGCCACTCCTCTCTTGGCCTTCACTATTGCAATCGGTCACCCTCCGCCACTGCCTACTATTTCTGGCATTATCACTGCCGTTGAAATTTCTCTTTTTACTATTTTCAGCATTATCACTGCCGTTGAAATTCATCTTCTTCTCCTCTATGCCGATGCCGCCCCCCTCTATCTTGGCCGCCATGGGCAACATCTTCTCTTAAATCTCTCTCATTCAAAAAAAAAAGGTTATATGTCGCCGCGCCGTCGCACTGCATTGGTGCCGCCTCTCACGACATCTCTCTCCGACGGCATTATCGTTGCAGCCACCACAGTGCCGACCATCTGAGCCGCCGATTGCACCACCTCCGCACGGCGCCCCCTCTCTCTTTTCCTTCTTCTTTCTCATTTTTTAAAAAGAATTTGTCATCTACACCAAGGAAATCTGTTCCGGCTCTTCCTGATGTTTCAATCAAGTCTCAACGTTCGAAAATCTCCTGTTTCGACTGCGGAGGAGTATTAGAATAAAATGTATTAGTTTAGATTGTCATATATATTCGTATCTCTCAGTTATTTAAATTTGTTTTGTTTCCTTGACTCTAGGTAGGTTATGATTTCATTTGATTTACTTGTAATCTCTATAAATAGTTCATTATCAATAATATAATATTTACGGGTTTAAATTATTCAACATAAATTACTAAAACTCCCTTAATTAATTTTCTATCAAAAGATTCCAGGATAAATTTGGGTTAATAAATTTTTAAAACTCTATGATTATAATCTTAATTTTTGAATATTTGTATCCTCTAAAAGTAGTGAAAGTAATTCGATATGTTAAATTTAAAAAAAAATCAACGGGGAATACTAATGCAATGTTTCCTTTATATATTCAAGGAACTTCGGAAAGCGTTCGTTCCAGCTCAAATACTCTCTATCTTAGCTATTTGCAGTTCTACGTGGGCTCGTCATTCACAGATGGTTGTGATTCAACAGTTCTGACTATGGATAATCTCAAATATATTTAAATTCAAATATCCTCTTTTCGAAATCTGTAGACTCGCAAAGACACGTTTACATAGTTTGCCCAAATGTACCTCATAGTAGATAGAACCTTTTATTTTGTAAATTGTGCATCCTCTCTTCAGATAATAATAAAACCTTATACCCTTAATTAATCTGCATTAATAGTTTCACAAGGTGAGTTCACATAGAAGGACTGGAAGGATATAAATTTTATACATGATATATAATTAAAATCCGATACGAAAGTATCCTCAATTTCTAGACAATCTTTTCACCTGTTCCGTCTGGAAAACGAGGTGGCAATACCTGCAGCTGAGTCTTAACCTCTTTCCATTCCTCTCTAAACAAATTGTAGCTTGAATACTTTGCTAATACATCTATAGACACCTCTTTCCTCTCAATCATTCCATTTGCATATTGTTCAAACTTTTCAATCTTGTCAAGCAGAACTAAACGTCTCCCTAAATCCAATTCACTCATGATATGGTAAACGCTATCCCTAGCTTCTTCTACTCGAGCCCAAAAACATGAATCTTGTGTCGAACTTGCAAACTTGCTTCTCCCCCTACTACTTTCTTTATCTCCAATTCTACTATCTCTCCACCAATTATCAAATATCTTGAACCTTTTACCACGACCGTGCTCCATGTAGTGCCCAATCGTCTTATGCATGCCTGTCCTATAATATTCAGCAATCTCAAGAGGCTCAACAAGAAGTTTGTAAAATTGAGACGCATTAACATACTTTGGGAGCTTGTGGAAATCGTGAGTGAGTTGATTTTTTTCTAGCATATTGATTACTTCATCCCAAAACTGTCCAAGTTTAATACGATTCATATTAACTTTGTTTCCCCTCTTTGAAGCACTTCTTCGTTTGAACGAGTCATAGTATCCCATCTGATCATCAGAACTGTCACAAAATGCTTTGTACCACTCTATCTGAGCCCTGAGAGGGGTGATTTTAGCCAAGGAGAGAGCCATCTTAGCATTGTTAAGGTTGCGTCTGCATCCTAATTGTCTCGCCATTGCCAAACAGTTTCTTGCAGTTGGTTCCTGTTAGAAAGAAGCAACATAACTAGTGAGCAAACACTATGATGAAATACGTAGTAGTAGTAGTTGTAAAAGTAGTTACCTGAGAAGGTATTCCTGAAGATTGCAAAGCCAAGGCAATCCCAGCTTCATTGCTCGACTCAGAAACAGACGCATCGTTGAAGCTTTTCTTCTGCAAGTATTGCCAACAAATTTTCCCCACATAATATTCGTATTTGAGATGATCCTCTACAGAGGAGGTAGGCGAACCCGTTGCAAGCATCAAGTAAAGAAACTTAATAATAGCCAATCCATTATCCAAACAAATAGCTCCATTTTCGGTGCAGAACAAATAGCTCCCAAAGGGCCAAAATGGGCTGCTTCTTTCTTCATCTTCACCCCCTCTTGAACTCAGTTCAACACAGGCCAAAACTTTGACAAATAGTGCATCATTGGTCTCATTGCAGCATAGTTGTGTAAAATGAGGAGAAGTCATTGATAGATGCCAAAAGTCGAAGAGGGCTCGAAGATGTGTGAAAAACGGAGATGATGGAGCGAATAAAAGTCTTGGCACTATATCATGGTGTGCTACAATGTGGCAAAAATTGCCACCCCATCTTTCTTGAAGGATTGCTTGTGAAAATGATTCATTTCCAAGCATAACTGAGCCATAGGTGATGCATACAACCGAAGTCGTCCGTATACTCGAAAGAAGCCAAAGGGCTGAGAGAGAAGCTAATGCCCCTCCTACTGAATGACCCGTAAATACAACTGATTTGCTTTCGTTCACTATTTCAAGCATCTGCATGCGTTTTAGTTAGAAAATGTTTAATCAAACAAATGTAGTAAGAATATTTGTGTTCATGTTGAGGGGGGCATGGAAGATCAAAGCTACATAACTTGTACAATTCAAATACAAATGAGGAAAAGGGGAAAAAATGATTTTCAAACATGATGATTTGTACAGAACCATGTTTTCCTTATAATTTTACGTCCATTAATTTCTATTATTATGTCTTACATAAATTTTATTTTGAGAGCCTATATGAATTTTCTATTAGAATTAATCAACTAGCACGAATCAAAGTGAAAACCTTATCTAAAATTGTGAACATTTTTTTTTTATTATTATTATGGAGTAAAACATTCATTACAACGTGAATTCCAACTATTGTCCCAATTATTGTTCTATTGTTCCACACGTGTTAAAGAGAATGGAAATTTCCTTTTTGTTGTTATAAACTGAATTAAGATCTATTTAATAAAAAACAATATATCACATTGTAAAAGAAATCAAGTTTTTTAATAATGTATTCAAATTCGATTTTGGTGAGGATGTAGATGTATGAGAAGAATTCCACATATTTGGTCCACAATCGAACAATTGTGAAGACTGAAGACTTTGACAATTTGACATATATCTAACACGTCAATTTGGACCACCCAAACCATAAATTACCCATAATTCATACTTGTACGGATTTTACTTCAGAATTCTTTCTAAGCCGTGTTCTAGTGTTTATTATAATAAAATACACATATTTATATGTCCAAATTTTTTTTAAGTTTCCTCTATCAAAAATAGGCAAAATAAACTTTATATTTGATTAAAAACTCAAAACTAATTTATTTGAAAAACTAATAAAAATGTACAAAAGTAAATGGTTAGTCTTAAACCACTCTCTTTTCGCCTCTCTCTTACAAATTTCACAAACGGCTATATAGAGAGTTGGATCATTGATATCAAATGTTCCCTAATTAATACTCTCAAAACCAAATTTATAAATACTAAATTCAGAATCAAACTGAAGGCAATACATGTGTAAAATAATCATCATAATAATAGAGTTACAAGAAATAGAAAATTCAAAATCACAGAAATAATAATATTCATTATATTGAATAAATTTTAGTACACCTTTATAATAAGATTAATTTCCCTCAATTTCCATAATTATCCTTTTATTATGAAAGTAGAACTGTAGAAGTGTGAAAAGATGAACACCTAATTATTTTATTTGTGTAGACGCCAGGCCAGACCTACCAAGTGGACCCACAGATGGAACAAATTCATTGAATATATGCCCGCCCTTAATAAGTGTGAAAAGTGAAAGGACAAAAGTGTCACTCTTCGTGAAAGCATTTATTTAAAGGACAAAAGTTGAGATCAAATTATCTTCATAATTATAATTTATAACCGACTAAATAATTACGCCTCGATAATGATCGCATAGGCGGCGACATTTTTTCAGTTTTTTGTCATGATTTTACTTAATTCTTTTGCACTATTGCAAAACATAAAGTTAGATTATAATGCAAATTTGAAGTTTACGCAGTCAAAATCATCATTAAATATACATTACTTGTATATTATCACAATAATAATTTAAATAACAAAAAGAGTCTTTTAAATGGTCATTATTCAAAATTGATACATAATTATAATTTTAAGACTATCTCCAATCTAAATAGTGATTTTGCATCAAATTGGTGCAACAACTAACCAAATAACTATTTGATGCACCCAAATAAAAAATGTTCTAGAATATTCCTTTTTTTCTCATCTTTTTCATAATCTTCCAATCTTTCATAAGTAAAACACAAAACGTTTACATATTATGCATTTTCACCCAAGAAAATATACTTTGTTAATAAAATTTTTAAAATAAAAATGTTATTATTAGACAAGTTTTCGTATATTTATTTATATAAAATCAAATTTTAAAATATGTATTTTATACAAGGTGAATAAAATATAATTCACAGGATTTATTTATAAGTAATTAAAATTTTTATAAACTAAATTGAAAGCAATTTAAACAAATTAATAAAATATATATTTTACATAAGTTATAATAAAGTCTTTTATTTGTAATTTAATTATAATTTGAAATTAATGCATAACTAATAAATAAGCTATAATTATAATTAATTAGTTTTTTTTAAGGGCTATAAATGGAAAATAATTCAAACTTAATAAAACCTACAAGTGATTACATTGAATACATTTAAAATAAGGACTAAATTGAAAAACATACCAAAAAAATAATAAAAGAAAATAGGGTTTTATTGTTGCTCCCGAAATGGAGCAACAATGTTTGCTGCGCTATTATGATGCAGCAAATGGTACTAGGGTAGAAACAACTCAACGCCAAACCATCTTTCCCAACACTATAATGGCGTTGGTTGGAAATGGCCTAATAACACAAATAAAAAATGACAATTATCTCTATTTTCATCAAAGATGTATCATGTGTCACTAATTAACAAATGTGATAATAACTTATGTGTTATTAATTACTAAAAATGGTAAATGATATTATAATTGATGCCACAATTAAGCTTATACGAAACAAACAAAAAGATCAATATTTATAATGGAGTCGAACTGTGATTGTGTTATAGTAATTGTCCTATTTTGTCAAGTCTTCGTATTATGATATAATCTGAAAATGGTTTTTTCCAATTTCAAGATTAACGTTCTTGTGGGTGTGGTGCTATTGTCGCTATTGTAAAAGTAAAACACGAGAGAAATATCGGGCCTTTTTTGTCTCTAGAATCGATTAATTAGATCATTGGTGACGTCAGATTATAAAAGATAATTAAGTGTAATTAGCAAAGTCTCTAAGTATAATTAGGAGTTGAACCCTTAATCTCCCATTAATTTAAAAGTTTTGTCAATTTTGGTAAAATCTCACTGGCCAAACCAGGCCGTTTTATATTCACTAATCATAAAAGATTAACAGGTTAAAAAGTTGAAATGAATAAATAAAATAGATGTTTCTGATGACTTTAGTAAACCAAATAATTGAAAGTTACTGATTCAAAACTCACTAAAAATGTATTCAAAAGTTTTTAAAAAAAGTATAGTACACTAATAGAGTTCAATATAAAATACTAAATCATCTATCAAATCAATAAGGTTTCTAACTCGATCGGTTTCGTAAGTATATTTTGCTTGTTTGTTGTGGTAAAACTAATCCTGTAATCAATCAGCCATAACTAATCTCTATATAGACATCTAATACATGCTGTCCTAAACGATAAATCTTAATATATATAATAATTGATTCACTATGTGGGGTTTTCTCCTTTTTATTAATATAAAATTAGTTGATAGTAATAATTATTAGTTGATTATTTAATATCCATAATTATTAACTAAGTTATGAAAAGGGAACAAAAAATTACTAACCTTGTGTTGGAAATTGTGGGTGTAATAGAAGGATAGAAAGAGGTGCAACAAGCCACCGTGAACCATAATCGGCTGTTTTTGTTGATCTTGTAATTGGGCAGAAAATGCACCAAATATCCCCTTTTCAATCTCCACCATACTTCTGCAGCAGCTTTCCTCCGAACAATCAACCACTTGGACGCCGGAAAAGGCAACGTACGCCACCGTCCCCACCCGATTCACGACGAAGCTCCGTTGCGCCGCCGTGTTGGCGTGGCTGCACAGACGCCATGAGTCTTCCAGCAGTGGAGTTGAGGCCAGAAATGTCGCCAACATTTCACTTGACTCAAACCTATACATACATATATTATGATCATCAGAAATATAATTAATTAATTATTCCAAGTCAAAATTAAATCACTTACTGTGAAGTTTCGGGTTCCATTGAAGCTTCGTCTTCGCCCCCTTGAAGGTGGTAGTGTGTATGGAAGACTAATTTGTCTTTTGATATTTATATTTGTAGCTTAGCTTAAGTGCTTTTTTTACCCACTTCTTAAGTGGGCTGCTTTCTAATTATAGTTTCCACTTTTTTTTATTTTCCTTTTGTTTTTGGGGTGCTATGTAAATCAATTACCAATTTAATGCTCCACTTATTTTTATTTAAGTCCAAACACAAATAATTTTATATAGGATTCAGAGTAATGTTTTTAATCCTTTTATTTATTTTATATTCATATTAAACACTATAGGTTATTTTCATATTGGTAGGTGAATGATAAAAACCATTACACTTCATATAAATATATTATGTCAATTTGGTGTTGGACCCATTAATACTTAATTATTACTGAAATTCCAAGATTGTGATCAGTGAGTCAAGTACGATCTATATATGGTATCTAGTCTATTTTAATGATAATTAATTAATTAATTAATTAATTAATTATTACCACTTTACCATAAAAAAAAAAATTAATTATTGACGATGGACACACCTAAACGCTTAATGTATATAATCGTAATCGACCCTGTAAATTAAAATTAGATACGTAACTGTTATTTTAAAAAGAAAGAAATATATAGGCAGTCCCATCATATGCACTATGAGCTATAGCAGGAATTGCAGAATAGACTAATGGGATAAAGTTGCATCATCAATTATTGTCATTTCATATCTATATTCTTTACTTTTAGCAAATTTATCTTTCTTCAGTTTTTTAGCACATTTACTAATTTATAACTGAAACATCTCCCACTTTTCAATTTTAAAAAATAACTTTAGCTAGATAATGTTAAAAATCTTGATATAATTCAAAAATGCTATAGTATTCGGAATGAGAATGTTTTTATATATTATACGTTCCGAGTAGATGTCGTTAGTCTTTCGAATTTCTCAATTCCAATTTCGCATGAATTAGAAATTTGATGTTAAAATTTAGTATTTAAATTGGAAAAAGGAAACATCCACGATCAAGAAAATTTTAAGATTATAATTTAATTAGAACTTGTCACAAACGTAAGAGTGTTTTAGTTTTTAATTAGCAAATGATTCCTTTTATAAATAAAAAAGTAGTATATTGTAGATGAAATGAATGAAGAAGGTTCCACTCCCAATCAATAAGTAGTGATTGAATAACTCTACTTGGCCCGCCTCGTCTTGCATGGTGTGTGGGAGGGAAATTTTATCCCGGACTCATACCAATGGAGCCAGTCCTTCTCCACCACAAAATTGTGGTGGGGTGGGTGATATTTTACCTCCACCACCCATACAAAAATCACCCACCCCACCACAATTGTGTATGGGTCCGGGATAAAATTTTCCGTGTGTGGGATGGGTTCTTTAAATACAACCGTAGCTAATAGATATTTCATTTGCTTCTTCCATGCATGTCTCTTCAAAAAAGTATGATGTGGACGATTATATCTCTTTTTTAGTACAAATTAATGAATTAGACAATGGTTAACATTGATATCATGGGTGGATATGATAGAAATTAGGATGACAAGAGATGGGTAATCACTAATCCAATATTCGAAATTTGTTATGATCATAATTTTTAACATCCACCTCTTTCCTGACTTAGTCATTGGTCTTGGTATGTACTCAGTGAGTTCGAATCCTTCCTAATGGATCCGATGAAATAATAATATTTAGTTTTATTTGTCAATTTTTATTCTCACAAATGCATTCAAAACAAATTAAACATCATCAAATAATCAAAGAAGAGTTCCACATTTTTGGTCCACAAAAGAACAATTGTGAAGACCGAAGACGTTGACAATTTGACGTCAACACGTCAATTTGGACCACCCAAAACTATTAGAATCAACAGCTAGTAAATGACCCATAATTCTTGCTTGTACAGATTTTACTTCACAATTCCTTCTTAGCCGTGTTCCAGGGTTTATTATAAAATATACATATTTTAGTTCGAAATTGCTAATGTAAAAAAATTGGCAAAATAAATTTTATATTTTATTAAATGAACTTAGTTAATTATTAACAAAGTGAGTTCTGTAGAAATATGTGATTAAGGGTTAAGTTACTATTTTACCCTTAGTGAGGAAAGGCTTAGTCCTTTAGATATAAAGTGGTCTGTTAGTTGTATTTGGGTTTTTTATCCTGATTACTTTTCATTAATCAATCTATCAGAAGAGAAGTTTCTTTCGTTTTTCCTCGATTCCTCTGTTATCATCTTCTAAATTCAACATGGTATCATAGCCATTTTGATTCGATAAACCTTCCGTTGTTGCGCGTTTGTTCTTGTTCTGGGAAATCAATTGAAATTGATTTTGCCCTAATTTCCGAGATTCGTTGATTATGGCGGAAACAACAGAATCAACCATTACGGTGGCTTCAAAGATAGATTTTCATGATCCACTATACCTATCTCCGTCTGATTCGCCCAATCTTGATTTGGTTACAGAAAACCTAAAAGGAAGCGACAATTACAAAATTTGGAGCAGAGAAATGAGAGTGGCTCTTGAGGCGAAAAACAAGATTGGATTCATTACGGGAGAGTGTAAAAATCCGGGTGAAGAAGCTCCAACTTATTGTCTATGGAAGCGGTGCAATGCTCTTGTAAAATCTTGGATTACAAGATCTCTCTCGCGCGAGTTGGTGCATGGGGTAGTGTATTGCGAAACTGCTTCAGCCATCTGGAAAGACTTACAAGAGCGATTTGACAAAGTAAATGGGGCTAGAATGTACTCTTTGTATTGCCAGATTAATACGATCAATCAAGGCTCAAGTTTAGTCACAAAATACAATTCAAAACTCAAGCAATATTGGGATGAATATGAGTCTCTCATTCCAAGTCCGGCAAGTATAGTCACCAAAGAGTATTCAGACTTCACTGCACAAATCAAGATGATGACATTTCTGATGGGGTTAAATGAGTGCTACAGTCAGACTAGATCACAAGTGCTAATGATGTCTCCACTACCAACTCATACCCAAGTTTTTGCCATTATATGCAATGAAGAAGGCCAAAGGAACATTGGCATTAACTCTATGCAGGATTCCTCTGCTGTTACTCTTAATACTACTATAAAGAATTCAAATTCCTCTGATAAACCTTTGGTGAAATGTGAGGTGTGCAACTATACAGGGCACACTAAAGAAACCTGTTACAAGGTGATAGGATATCCACCAGGAAGAGGAAGAGGAAAAAAGGGCGGCAGAAGAGGCTCATGGGGCAGGAACAATGGTGGAAGAGGTGATATTAATGCATATCAAGTGACTACAGAATCTGAATATGATGGACAAAACAATGAGAACAAGGAAGCAAATGTACCTGTGTTCACTAAACAACAATATCAGCAGATCATCAAGATGATAGGCAAGGCTCCTGCTGAAGGACAATCATCCAAAACAACAGCACCTTCCTCAAGTAACATGGCAGATATATGTGTTAACTTGTCCTTTGATAGATCATGTTCTAAACATACTTGGATTATTGATACTGGGGCAAATCAACATATAACCTACAACTTAAATTTGTTTGGGAAGAATGTGTGTCTTACTGATAAAAAAACTTATGTGAAATTACCTAATGGTAACTTAAGTGAAGTGACACACATAGGCAGTATAAGACTCAATAAAGACTTAGAGATTTATAATGTGCTGTGTGTGCCTGAGTTTAAGTACAATTTGCTCTCTGTATCTCAATTATTGATTGATTGTAAATGTGTCATTAGCTTCTACCCTACCTTGTGTTTGATACAGGAAACCAGGACTGGGTTGATCAAAACTCTTGGTAAACAATGCAATGGACTGTACTATTTTGAGGGTTACCCTACAGATTGTATTCAGAATAATAATCTCAAGGAAAGTTTGTGTAATTCTAGTATTGATTTTAGTAGTATAGAATTTGAATCTTAATAAAACTGCCATGTGGCATTATAGATTAGGGCATATGGCCTTTAAAAGATTCAGTATGCTTCCTCAAATAGACATTGGGAAAAATAAATCTGAGCACAATATGTTTTGTCCTGTGTGTCCTTTGGCTAAACATGCTAGAAGTAAATTTCCTACAAGACAGTCTCAAAGCTCTATTTTATTTGAACTTGTGCACCTTGATATTTGAGGTCCTTACAAAGAACCTACATATAACCAAGAGAGATATTTTCTTACCATTGTGGATGATCGCTCTAGATATTGCTGGACTTTCTTAATGAAGTATAAATCTGATGTTGTGCAAATTCTTAGCAGATTTTTTAATCTTGTTCATAATCAATATAATGTCAGAACTAAAGTGGTTAGGACTGATAATGCTAAGGATTTCTTTAATACAGAATGTTACAACTTATTTAACACTTTAGGGATTGTTCATCAAAACTCTTGTGTGTATACACCACAACAAAATGGGATTGTAGAAAGGAAACACAGGCATATTCTTGATGTAGCTAGGGCTCTTAAGTTTCATTCCCAAATTCCTATTAAATATTGGGGTGAGTGTGTGCAAACTGCAGTTTATTTGATTAACAGAACACCCACCTTGATCCTTAAAGGGAAGACTCCTTATGCTGTTTTACATGGTAAATCACCTACATATGAACACCTTAGGGTGTTTGGTTGCTTATATTATGCAAAAAACTTACCTCCACAAGACAAATTTTCTGAAAAAAGTCATTCCTGTGTTTTACTTGGGTACTCTAGTCATCAGAAGGGGTACAAATTGCTAAGTCTCAATACTAATATGTTTATTGTCTCCAGAGATGTTTTATTCTATGAAAATATTATGCCTTTTGCCTCCTTGAGTACTGATGATACTAGAAGGAATTTTGTTGATTTTGATTATACTTTATATCAAGAGGAGTTGATTGATCCATATATTCAGCCTTCAGTTCCTATTTTTCCTGAAAATGTCATGGAACAAAGCACTCCTGGTGAGGATCAAACTGATACTTATGATCCTCCTGCTAGTCAGACTACTAATCCTGATGCAGGTTTAAGAAGGTCCACCAGACACTGTAAACCACCATATTGGTCTAATGATTATGTTTCCCCTATGAGTAACAGTGTCACTTCTGCTGGTACCAAATATCCTATAGCAAATTTCTTGAGTTATGATACTATTGCTCAAGTTTTTCTGTCTTCTATAGCTACAGATTCTATTCCTAATAATTTTGAGCAGGCTAGCAAATAGCCCCAGTGGGTGGAGGCTATGAAACAAGAAATTGCAGCATTAGAACTCAACCAAACATGGACTGTGGTTGATCTACCTGCAGGGAAGGTTCCCATTGGTTGCAGATGGATCTATACAGTTAAGCATAAGAGTGATGGCTCTATGGAAAGGTACAAAGCCAGATTGGTGGCTAAAGGTTTCACCCAACAAGAGGGTATAGATTATTCAGAAACCTTTGCCCCAGTTGCCAAACATGTTACTATTAGAATTGTGTTATCTATTGTTGCTGTGTATAAGTGGCCTATTTTTCAAATGGATGTTACTAATGTATTCTTGCAGGGTGATTTAACAGAGAAGATATACATGAATATTCCCCCTGGTTTTAAACAGTTGGGTAAATCCCAAGTTTGCAGACTTCATAAGTCTTTGTATGGCCTTAAGCAGGCTCCTAGGTAGTGGAATAAAAAGTTTTGTGATGCTTTACACTTGTATGGTTTTCATCAATCTAAGCATGATTATTCCCTCTTTGTTAAATAAAGGGGGAGTGATGTGGTTATTTTGCTTGTATATGTAGATGATATATTGATAACAGGGAGTAATACTGATTTGATTCATTCTTGCAAAGAATATCTTAACTCTCAGTTTCTTATGAAGGATTTAAGTGAGCTCAAGTACTTCCTTGGGATTGAAGTGGCAAGATCTGACTCTGGGATATGTTTGTCTCAAAGGAAATATGCTTTGGATTTAGTGGCAGAGGCAGGTATGCTAGGGGCTAAGCCAGTGAGTACTCCTATGGAGAGTAATCTAAGGCTAACCTCTCATGAATATGATATGCATAATAAAGTTAATTCTGATGATGAACTTCTGAAAGATGTTAGTGTATATCAAAGACTCATTGGTAAGTTGTTGTATTTGTGCCTTACAAGGCCTGATATTAGCTTTGTTGTACATGTGCTTACTCAATTTATGCATTGTCCTAAAAAGTCTCATTTAGAAGCTGCATATAGGGTTGTAAGGTACTTAAAAGGGAATTCTGGTTCTGGTTTATTGTTGTCCTCTGACAGTGAGTTGCAGGTTAAGGTTTTTTTGTGATTCAGATTGGGCAAACTTACCCTATGACAAGGAAGTTTGTAACTGGATATGTTGTTCTTGTGGGGAAGTCTTTAATTGCATGGAAAACCAAGAAGCAAGGAGTAGTTTCCAGATCTTCTGCAGAAGCAGAATACAGGGCAATGGCAACAGCTATATGTGAAGTAATCTGGATTCAAGGTGTTCTGAAAGATTTGGGAATACAAGTGCTGGAACCTGCTATGCTTTATTCAGACAGTAAATCAGCCTTACAGATTGCTTCAAATCCTGTCTTCCATGAGAGAACTAAGCACATAGAAGTGGATTGTCACTTCATCAGGGAGAAAATTCAGAATGGTGTGATAAGTACTCAATATGTTCATACAAGCATGCAACCTGCTGATATTTTTACCAAGGCATTGGGGAAGGCACAGTCTGATAGTCTTCTAAATAGTCTGGGAATGTACAATTTGTTTAAACCCTCTTCTTCAGATTGAGGGGGAGTGTAGAAATATGTGATTAAGGGTTAAGTTACTATTTTACCCTTAGTGAGGAAAGGCTTAGTCCTTTAGATATAAAGTGGTCTGTTAGTTGTATTTGGGTTTTTTATCCTGATTACTTTTCATTAATCAATCTATCAGAAGAGAAGTTTCTTTCGTTTTTCCTCGATTCCTCTGTTATCATCTTCTAAATTCAACATTTTGATGAGTTTTATGAAATACATGATTTGATTTACTTATGATTTTATATAACAATTTTGAACTAACACAAATAGTATTTTATAAGAAAATCTTGTTTCCAAGCACTGTGCTTAAAGGCCAAGGAAGATGCCAATGAACCGGAGCTCTATTAGTGAAACCGATATCTTAAACTATTAGAAGTTTTGGATTTTACTCACATCTACAGGGTGTAGAGTTTATTACTTTCTTAGAAATAACTAAGATGATTTTACTAATTGTTAATTGATTGTAATTTATTCCAATTTAATATTCATGGCATTGTATCTTAAAACCAACTTATCTAGAAAACTAACAAAAAGAATGAGCAAAATTGGTAAGTCTTAAACTACTCCATTTTCGTTCTATCTCTTACAAATTACACCCAAGAATCAAGATCATATGAAATTTGGATCTTTAAAGTAACATATGTTCCATCGATTTGAAAACCTTTAACTGACCCCATTGTGCACTAATTATATTTATTTCTTTTACAATTTTGCTCTTAACTTATTGTATAACATAAAAACCAAAACAAAATCTAATACTAAATTAAAATTAAACATTAAGGCATACATGCATAAAAAAGAAAAAAATGATAATAGTAGAGTTACAAGATATAGGAAATTTAAAATAAAATGAATAATAAGTTTCGTTATATTGAACAAATTTTAGTACACCTGAATAATAAGATTAATTTCCCTTAATTTACATAATTATTCTTTTATTATGAAGGCATTAGTAAAAAGATGAACAAATAATTATTCTTTTATTTGATGAAGGGAAATTGTGTAGACGCAAGGCTAGACATACCACCTGGACCCACAGATGGAACAAATTCATTGAATATAAGTAGGGGTGTAAACGAGCCGAGCTTGGGAATTTTGCCAAGCTCGAGCTCGAGCAAGAGCCCATTTAGGCGAGCTCGGGCTCGAGCTCGTCGAGCTCATAATTTTCGAGCTCGGGCTCGAGCTCGCGAGCTTAAGTTCGAGCTCGAGCCGAACTCAAGCTCGCGAGCTCGAGCTCGAACTCGAGCCAAGCCCGCTTAAAATTTCAAATTTTCGGCGGGAAATTTAAATTTTGAATTTTTATTTATTTTTTTATTAATTATTTAATATATATTTATTAATAAAATTAAAAAAAATAATAATATATTAAATAATAAAAAGGCGGGAAATTTAAATTTTGAATATTTATTTATTTTTTATTAATTATTTAATATATATTTATTAATATAATTAAAAAAATAATAATATATTAAATAATAAAAAGCTCGCGAGCCGGGCTCGCGAGCTTTTTTTAGAAATGATTGGGCTCGAGCTCGAGCTCGAGCTCGGTTAAAAGTTCGAGCTCGTGAAGCTCGGCTCGAACTCGAAAAACTCGAGCCGAGCTCGTTTGTTCGAGCTCGAGCCGGCTCGCGAGCCGCTCGGCTCGACTTACACCCCTAATATAAGTGTGAAAAGTGAAAGCACAAAAGCATTTAGTTATAGGACAAAAATTGAGATCAAATTATCTTTTATAATTTATAACCGACTAAATAATTAGGCCTCGATAATTATGGCATAGGCGGTGACATTTTTCAGTTTTTTGTCATGATTTTATTTTAATCTTTTGCAGTTTGCTCTTATAACGAAACAAAAAGTTATATTAATGCAAATTTGAAGTTACACAACCAAAATCATCACTACATATATTATTTGTGTATTATCACAATAACAATTCAATTAACAATAAAACTCTATTATATGGTCATTATTGAAAATTGATGCATAACTTTATAATAACACAAATAAAATGACAATTATATTTATTTTCATCAAAAATATATCTTGTGTTACTAATTAATTACTAAAAATGGCATTTGAAATTTATAATTTATGTCAGAATTAAACTTGTAAAATATATTTTTCTCAACAAAACAAAAAAAAAATTGATCAATATTTATAATGGAGTCGAACTGTGATTTAGTGTTATAGTAATTGTTCATATTTTGTCAAGTCTTCATATTATGATATAATCTATAAATGGTCATTTCTAATTTCAAGATTCGAATGTTTTTGTGGGTGTGCTGCAATTGTCGCTATTGTAAAAGTAAAACACGAAAGAAATATCAGGCCTTTTTTGTCTCTAGAATCGATTAATCAGATCATTGGTGACGTCAAGATTTGAAAAGATAATTAAGTGTAATTAGCAAAGTCTCAAAGTATAATTGGGATTTGAACCCATAATCTCCCATTAATTTTAAAATACTAATAAACAATATGTGCATTGCACGTGAGTCATATAATCTCGTTAATGTTATTTATCTATACATATATTTTAAAATTATACTTTTATTATTTATGATTTAAAGTATAACTTATTATGTGAAGTTTTATTACATGTTTGAATAATTGAATATGTTCATATATAGTCTACCTTTTTTTTGCAAATGATAAGTAATATCACCTTGTGATATTTAGTAGTATTATGAATTTATAATTAATGCAACAATGATTATATAAAAAGTAAATATGTTAATAATAAAGATAAGTAAAAATGAATGGCTATTGCTATTAAAAACATAAAACTATTTAAAGAAAATTAAAATCACGGTAAAAATCAATGGCAAATAAAAAATTAAAAAAATTCTAATGTGAACTGATAAGTAATCTATTTTTTCTCTACTTTGATTCTAACTGCACTCATGTTCACTTTTTTTTTTCCTTTCCTTCGAGCTCTTTGTGCAACTTTTTTTTAGTGTTGCTATTATTGCATCATCATCACTCAAAGTGTCAACATATATGACATCGTTTTGTTTCTTCTTTATTGCCGCGGTTTTTAACTTTCTTCATTTCTCACTGCACATGTATCAGTAATGTAGCATCCTTGTTTCTTCTTTATGATTCGTCTTTTGTTTTTGTTTCTCCATTCGCTAAAGCATCTTCTACATGTATCTCTTCCTTGTCAACTTTTCTTTTAGAACTTTAGTCTTTTTCTATCATTTTCTTCCTTGTCCCTTTGTTCTTTGTTTTTTATTTTCTAGATCAGATCCATTATGTTCGATGTTTAGATATTTTGAATTGTCTTCATTTTGAGGTGATGTTCTGGAGATATTGATGTCTTTTTTTTATTTTTGTGGATGCGCACTACAAGAAAACAGGGTATCAGATACGGAATTTTAGAGACGGACGTAAATCCGTCTCTAATAATAGGGTATCTGAGACGGAATTTGTGACGGATATTCACTCCATCTTTCTTTTGCGACGGATTAGCGACGGCTATAATATCCCGTCGCATTTTTAAAAACAAATATGACATTAGAGACGGACATAAATTCGGTCTCTAAATCCGTCACTAAACGGTAATTTCAGAGACAAAAATTAGAGACGGAAAAAATCGGTCACTAAAGTTTAAATTTGTGACGGATTTAGAGACGGAAGTAAATTCGGTCTCTAAATCCGTCACTAAACATTAATTTAAGATACAAAATTAGAGACGGAAACAATCGGTCACTAAATTTTACATTTGTGATGGAATTAGAGACGGATATAGAGACGGAAGTAAATTCGGCCTCTAAATCCGTCACTAAACATTAATTTAAGATACAAAATTAGATACGGAAAAAATCGGTCACTAAATTTTAAATTTGTGATGGATTTAGAGACGGATATAGAGACGGAAGTAAATTCGGTCCGTCACTAAACATTAATTTAAGATACAAAATTAGAGACGGAAAAAATCGGTCACTATATTTTAAATTTGTGACGGATATAGAGACGGAAGTAAATTCGGTCTCTAAATCCGTCACTAACCATTAATTTAAGATACAAAATTAGAGACGGAAAAAACCGGTCACTAAATTTTACATTTGTGACGGAATTAGAGACGGATGTAGAGACGGAAGTAAAATCGGTCTCTAAATCCGTCACTAAACATTAATTTAAGATACAAAATTAGAGACGGAAAAAATCGGTCACTAAATTTTAAATTTGTGACGGAATTAGAGACGGAAGTAAATTCGGTCTTTAAATCCGTCACGAAACATTAATTTAAAATACAAAATTAGAAACGGAAAAAATCGATCACTAAAATTTAAATTTTCATTGAAATTTTCATAAAGGATGAACATATTATATATATATATATATATATATATATATCAGATGTTTTATAATTTAAAGTCACGTTAATACAAATCCATACATAGTCTCAGAAAGAAATGAAGAAACAAAATATAAGAAGGAACATTGGTAGTAAGAGTCAAAAGCAAAAGTATCACATATCCTTCATCAAAAATCAACACAAGCATTATATTAGTAAATCAATAAATAACAACAAAATTTATTTAACAAAATTGTGATTGCTAGACATTGGGTAAAAGTATATTGGTAAATTTACACTTTTTTAGTAATTTAACTCTACTTTAATTTCGATTCAATTTATTAGGTGTTCCTCACACTTAACCACGTAATTCTTTAAAATATTTTATATTTAATCTTAATTCCATCAACATTAATCTAATTAATTTGTAAAAATATAATTAAATAAAATAATAATTAATTTATAAATGTAAAATATATAAAAATAAAATTTGTGAAGTTCATGGTTTGAACCCAAAACCCAAACTTTATATTTATAGTCTTACCACTACACCAAAGACACTTTTTGATAGGAATTGGCACATGTAATAATTATAAACTAAATCAGTTTCTTTATTTTTTATACAAGATCAAAACAAGAAGAGGACTTCTTTCCCAAAAAAAGCCCTAACTTCGAAGCAGCGATCCTTCTTCAATTCGATTTGAAGTTAAAATTGCATGAATTAGAGTGAGAAATGTGTTTATGATGTAGGATTATGAAAGAAGAAAACAAGACATGCCCTATATGCCGGAGACATATTGACAAAGTAAGGAAGTTGCATATTGTGTGAAATAATATGGACAATACGGATTTAGTCTAATTGTATTGTAGTATACTCTTTTTACATGCTGAAATGGAATAGAACTAGTGGATTCAATCAAGTCATCATGTGTGTGAGCAGACTGTATATGAATGGGATGTCATTGAGATTTAGAATGAGATTTTATGCTCTTTGTTTAGTCATTGGATCTGTGATATGAATATGAATCTCAGCTAGAAAGATCATTTTGCATTCATGTATAATAATTTATGTTGAGGGTTGTACAATTTGATAAACATGAAATTTGTGCTGATTTGTGTACTTTGCCTATCTCAATTATTTTAATTAAATTCAAACAATTTGGTTATCTTTTATATGACTTATTAGACTATAAATTCAACATTGCAATTATATTTGTCTAACTGTTGAAATATTTTAGTTGAGGTATAGGTGGGACAACTTAACAGATACTGGGATGCGGAAGGTGTGGAATGAAACTGTAGGTAATCGATTCAAGGATTTGCTTTACAAAGCTAGGACGAAAGCGAAGGCTGATGCGAAGAAGCAATTAGATAGAGAACCGAGTATATTGGAGTTGATTGGTCGAGCTCCAAAATGGATGAACAATGATGTATGGGATGGATTGGTTCAGAATTATTGGGCTAAAGAGGGTTATAGAGAAAAGTGTCAAAAGGCTAGGCAAAATCGCATGACTGAGAAGGAAGGCTCCATCACAAAGCATACTTGTGGTTCTATCACTCGGGAGGCAAATCGACAAAAATTGGTATATGTTTTAATTAGAAAATTTTCGTCTTTTTAGTGCAATCTATTGAATATTGATTTATATTTTTGTGATAATTGTAGGAAAGCGAATTGAAGCGCCCTGTTGATGATTTTGAGCTATTTGAGCACACCCACAAAAGTAAAAGCACGGGAAATTTTATTGACAGTAAATCAAAGAAAATAGTGTAAGTAACTTAGTAAATTCAATTAGAATTCTTATTTACATATTGTTTGAGTAATATTGTTTATGAAGAGTAATTGTAATTTTATCATTATTACGATATATTTTGTAGGAACAATACAGGGAGAAACAAGATTGCATTGACTCCTCTACATCGGGGTTCGATTTACATTTATGGACTCAATTGACTGGAGGTGCTTCCAAGGGACGTATGTATGGAGTTGGACGTAGTTACATTTCTGGGGATCACAGTGCAACCTCCGTAGGCACACCATGGGAGCATGCTCAAGCAGATCAGGCAAACATGGAAGAATATTGCATGCATCTGGAAGAATATCGTAGGAAGGACGAAGAGAGAGAGAGAAGGAGTTGGAAACATATCGGAAGAAAGACGAAGAGAGAGACAAACAGATGGAGGAAATGAAGGAGGAATCTCGACAGATAAAAGAACTTCTTCAGAAAATGCTTCAAGAAGTGGGACTTCCAAACCACAAGTATCCTAGTGGATCTGGGCATGGGAAGTAAATTTGTTATCTCTTACTTTTTGTTGAATGTTGGATTTGGATTGAGATATTATTAATTATATTGTGTTAATTGTTTTATTAGTGATGTGAATGACTTATTTTGTTATGTAGAAGTGATTATGATGTTGTGTTGAATATTTTTGGTTGATTTTATTAGATTAATTGTGATTTTGGATTTTATTAGATTAATTGTGACGAATTTAGAGACGGGATTATATATAAATTAGAGACGGGATTATATATAAATTAGAGACGGATTTAGAGACTGAATTATAGAAAAAATTAGAGACGGATTTAGAGACGGGATAGAGACCAAACTTAGACACCGAATTTGAGACGAATATTGAGTCGGAATGGCCACAAAATATTTGTGACGGAATCAGAGACGGAAATAGCTTGATATCTAGTGACGAAATTGGTGTCGGATTAGAGACGGAAATAGGTTGATATTTAGTGACGGAATTGATGTCGGATTAGAGACGGAAATAAGTTGATATTTAGTGACGGAATTGGTGTCGGATTAGAGACGGATTTAGAGACGGAATATGTGTAAAAAATAGAGACACAGGCGATCGAAATAGCGACGGATAATGTCCATCACTAAATTAGCGACCGATTTTCGTCCGTCTCTAATCAGCGTCCAAATGTTTAGCGACCGATCTTAGCGACGGACGTTTCCGTCGCTAAAGCCATTTAGAGACGAAAAAATAGGGTATCAGAGACGGATTTGTCCATCTCTGATACCCTGTTTTCTTGTAGTGTGCTATTGGAGTTATCATATCGATTGCATCTGCTACGACATTCAATTTTGCATTTATCACTTCTGCCCTTTTATTTAGGGCAAATAGAAAATAGAATTTCGTTGAATATTGGAGGCTCAATTTCTTGTAATATTCTGACTGATTCTCACCCTGAAATAAATGAAACATGTTTATAAGATAATTTTAAAAAATTATTCAAATAAAAAAGATTAGTTATTAGAAAGAAATATAAGTAGTTATCAAGTAACTTGAATCAATTAGGTTTACAACAATTAGTTATAAGTTGTTTGAAACAATGCACCCATACAAACATTATATATTTTTAAAGCAGATTAATAATTCTTTAAAATAAATTGAAAATAAATGACTATCCTACTTTTTCAATTGAAGTGAGGTATTCGTTCACAGGGCAACCAACATACATTGTTGCTACATCTTCAAATAGTGTGATGTAAACATTGTCACCTCTTTGTTTAACATTTAAAACCAACCTACATCTGCATTTAATTCAACAAAAGTTAATATACATACGTACAAATAAAATAAGTTAAATTTGCAATACATAAAGTTTGGAACTTCTGCAATTTTACCTTGGTGTTGTTTCTATCTCTTCATCAATACACTTCTTGCGTGTTACATCATCATTAACCTTGAAAACCGATGCTTTGCATTTTTTACACAAATTATACCATAAGGATGATTTATTTTCAACTTTTTCAACAATACCTTTGAAACAGTAGTATGTATTCTACAAAATAAAATGTGATTAGGTTTAAATTTTTATGTAAGGCTTATCTAATTATAAGATTTTAATTGTTTGAATTACCTCGAGTAATGACGCTCTATTATTTTTATTTCTTGAAATTTCACTTCTTTTGCATCTTTCATTCTCTTCTTCATTGATAATTCATTGTTAACGCGTATTTTATACATGTTATTCTTGGTTAATATTGCGTTATTTGTCATGCTTTCACTCTATATCTCATGGATTTATGTTTTATATTGATACGATTAGGTATTGGTATGGAAAAGAGATGAAAAGATGCTAAAAGGGGCTAGAAAAGACTTGAAGTTGGTTTGGAACAAAACATGGCAGCAGAATGTTCTTTAGAGTTAAGCGTGATCACGCCTAATATTCACAAACTTTCTGCTGAGAAGACAGAATTCGCTGGAATTTGACTTGGACGGCTGAAATCAAGATTTTGCTTATCGGAATGACTGAAATCTGCTGGAAATATAATTCCTAATCTTTAGGAATTATTTCGCATTTATTTTGTTTCCTTTTTGAAGAGTTTTAGTTTAGGTAGGATTCTTATAATCCTATTCTAATTAGTTTACTTATTGAGTTAGGACTCTTTTAGGTTTAAATAAGTGGAATTTTATTCCACAAGACATCTTTGTTTTTACTTTTGTTCGTACGTACGTTTTGCTTCTTCTTCCAAGCTTTCGAATTTGAAACATTGTAGACGTTTTTGATTATGTGTTGCTAAACACATAATTCTAGTCGAAGATTCATCGAGGTTTGATTCTTCTAATTTGTGAGATCGAATTGAGCTATTATTTCTTTGTTCATTAGGTATTTACTCTTTTTCTGAGCTCTGTTGATAATATATTTCAATTGATTATTTAGTATGGCCAATTAATTAATCGTTTGAATCATATTAAGCTAGTTAGGACCCAAATTCGTAATTATTTGGTAAACCCTAATATTTGTAGCAGTTAGCGACGTTGATTATGGACAAGTTTTTGATTAGTCGTTATGGGAATTAGTAATCTAGTCTAAATGAACCGAGCTTATGCGTTTGTTGGATAGAATTGGTGTTTTTCTTATACATGAATGCTATCGATAGGCTAAATCCTAAGAGCTTGTTTAGGGTTGTCTACTTGGTAAGAGAAGTAATCAAAGAGCTTGTTTTGGTTATCGACGACTTAAGGAAAAACTAGGTTATTAGAGCTTGTTAATAACTATAGCCAATTTATCTATTAATATTGAATTATCATTGCATCAGTGATCAAATTGTTGAATCAACACCGAGATAATCCGAAGACTAGAACTTCTCATCTTATTGAATTCGAATTCTACTTTACTTGTGCTTTTGATTTTTTCGTCTTTTGAATTTTATTTTAGTTAATCAAATCCAAAATCCCATTTAATCGATATTAGTAAATTAGGAATTAATTCTACACCATTCTCTATGGATCGACCCTACTTGTCACTATTTATAAATCTTTTCGAGTAGGTTATTTATTTTTGTTGAATTCGACACCACCAAATTTTGGCGCCGTTGCCGGGGAACGGTGTTATAGATTTATTTCTTTTGCTACTAATTTTTTTTGTTTTAGTTTTTGTATGCCTAGAAATCTTCGTGCAGGTGAACTCGAATATGATCCCGAGATCGAAAAGAGAGCTCGTTGCTTGCGCAAGGAAACGAGGCAACGCAATCGGACCACCCCAAAGATTTCATCATCCGAACCGAACTTGGTACTGGAGTGGACCGATTCTTCTAGTGATTCAGAGGAAGAATACGAACCCATGGCTAACGCTAACGTCAACGAAAGGACCTTGAAAGAGATGGTCATGCCAAATCTGAATCAACAACCTCTCTGCATACCATATCCTGATCCTGAGGTAGAGTTTGAGTTAAAATCTGGACTTATTCACTTACTACCTATCTTTCATGATTTTGCAGGAGATGACCCACACAAGCATTTGAAAGGATTCCACATGGTTTGCTCGACAATGAGACCGAAGGATGTGACTGAGGACCAAATAAAGTTGAGAGCCTTCCTTTTCTCTTTAGCCGACAAGGCTAGGGATTGGCTCTATTTCCTTCCTTCCGGCTCGGTCAACACATGGAGCGAGATGGAAAAATAGTTCTTGGAAAGATTCTTTCCAGCATCTCGAGTGGCAAATATTAGGAAGGAGATTTGTGGAGTTAGACAGTTTACGGGTGAAACTCTTTATGAGTACTGAGAACGTTTCAAACAACTAGTTGAAAGCTGCCCACAACATCAGATTCCCGAACAGCTTCTTATCCAGTACTTTTATGAGGGACTCACTGTTATGGATAGAAATTTGATTGATGCTGCAAGTGGTGGTGCACTGATTTACAAGACTCTGACTGAAGCAAGAAATCTGATTTCCAATATGGCCACTAACTCCCAACAATTCAATATCAGACAAGATCATGCACCTAAGGAAGCGAATGAGGTAAACGTGTCATTACTTAATCAACGTGTAAATGATCTGACATCTATGATGCAAAAGATGGCTCTAGGGAACACTCAACAGGTTAATACATGCGGAAATTGCTTCGGAATCGGACACATAGCCGAAGTGTGCCCTACACTCCCAAACGAGATGTTCGAACAAGCAAATGCAGCTGGATTTCCTGGACCGTCACAAAGAAAATATGATCCTTTTTCTAACACATACAATCCTGGATGGAAGGATCACCCTAACTTAAGTTACGCTCCGCGACCTTCCTATCAAAACCAGCAAGGACCTCCGGTTCCTCAAATGACTCAATCATCAGGTATGTCGTTAGAAGAAATGTTTAAAACTATGATGGCTAACACTCTACAATTTCAACAGAGTACTCAACAATTCCAACAAGGCATGGAAAAGTTTCGACATGAGAGCCAAAGTGCCATTAAAAACTTGGAGAATCAAATGAGCCAAATAGCTACTACTATGAACGAGTTGGTGACACAAATCTCGAGCAAACTTCCATCTCAAGCCATCGTGAATCCAAAGCAAAATGCAAGTGCCGTTAGTTTGAGGAGTGGAAAAGAATTGAAAGAACCTGAACGAGCCTCAAAGCACGAAAATGAGAAGGAGTTGGAAGGGAAAGATAAAGAACATACCACGAAGAAACCAACATTCGTGATACCACCTCCTTTCCCGGGCCGATTTGCCAAGTCGAAGAAAGAAGAGCAAGAGAATGAAATACTCGAGACATTTCGAAAAGTTGCGGTAAATATCCCACTTCTCGATGCCATTAAGAAAGTACCTCGTTATGCTAAATTTCTCAAGGAATTATGCACGACCAAGAAAAAGCTTATAGGCAACGAGAAAATACTTGTAGGAGAAAATGTATCTGTCGTGCTTCAAAAGAAATTACTTCCAAAATGCAAGGATCCAGGTATGTTCACGATTCCTTGTAAGATAGGAAATATGTAAATTAAGAGAGCTAGGAAATATGTAAATTAAGAGAGCCATGCTAGATTTAGGAGCATCCATAAATGTCATGCCACGGTCTATTTACGAATCACTGAATGTAGGGAAGCTAAAAGAAACTGGTGTTATCATACAATTAGCTGATAGATCTAATGCGGGAAAATTGCAATTTTGGTACCTTATTGTGGCCTGCACGTTTGTTTGATACAGTAATATGGGGGGGTAGCAATTACGGTACATTATTGTGGGGTATACGTGGCAATTTGAGTACAATTTTCACCTGAATATTCGATTTTTGCCGGAATATTCGATTTTCACCGGAAAATTAATTAATTTTGACCAAATTTGGGGATTTTTGACTTAGAATAACATGTATAAAAGAGAATTGACCTATTTTGACCAAAATTAATTTTGACTTTTTACTCTCTTTTTTTTCAATTTAACTATTTATTAAAAAATTATATTTTATTTAATATTTCCACTACCACATGTCAAACGGCCCGGCCCGGCCCAAGATCATGATGGCCGGCCCGTCAAATTTCTTCTTATGGCCCGGCCCGTGGGGGCCCGGCCCGGCCCAGGCCCACTTAAATTTTTTATTAATTAAAATAGGGTTGGGGTCAATTTGGTAAAATCAAATTTTATTATATTTTTAGTAGTCAAAATTGGTCAATCCCTCCAAAAATTTCAATTAATTTGCTTAATTTTGGTCAAAATTGTAAAGAATCCCCAATCTAGTCAAAATCCCCAATTTTACAAGTCATGTGCAATGCACATGACATTTTCCGGCGAATACCGTATATTCCGACGAAATTTGTACCCAAATTGCTAGACCTACCCCACAATAATGTACCGCAATTGCCACCCCCCATATTACTGTATCAAACATACGTGCAGGCCACAATAAGGTACCAAAAATGCAATTTTCCCGATCTAATGCTTATCCTAATGGTATTCTTGAGGACATCTTAGTTCAAGTTAATGATCAAGCCTTCCCCACTGATTTTTATGTGGTCGACATGGGTCATGACGAGTCTAGTAACTTAGCTCCTATTTTGCTCGGTAGACCATTCATGAAACGTCTAGAACCAAAATTAATGTACATGATGGAACTATCACTATGGAATTTGATGGAGAAATCATAAAATTTAACATATAAGATTCCATGAAGTACCCTCCTGATGATTATTCTGTTTTTGGTATAGATATTATTGACTCTTTGACGCAGAATATGTTCGAACTTGAGTATGGCGATCCGTTGCAAGTAGCTTTGACCACTAACGATTTGGATGGGAAGGAAAAGCAATTTAAGCTAAACCGAGAACTTGAAGAGATGAAATCGGACCTTGATTCCCTTCAACCACTTCTCCTTAACGTTTCTTGTATTTCTCTACATTCATCAACTTCTAAACTACTTTCTTCCATTGTGCATGCACCGAAGATGAAACTCCAAGCGTTAGAGAAAATTCAGCATAGAGCATACAAGATTTCGAAGACCTACAAGGATAAAATGGAGCATTTTCGTGATAAGACGATCTCAAGAAAGAACTTAATCATAGGACAAAAAAGTTATTCTTTTCCATTCTCGCCTCAATTTATTTCCGGGTAAGCCACGTTCCCGTTGGATTGGACCATTTATTGTCATTGATATTCTTTCCTATGGTGCAGTTTATATTCAAAACCCAACCACACGAAAGATTGTCAAGGTGAACAAACATCGTTTGAAACTTTTTTACGAAGGATCTCAAAAATATTATGTCGAAACAACGAAATTGGAACCACCAAACAATGCTACATAACTTTGTAGCATCATCTAGCCGACGACGTTAAAGAATTGCGCTTCTTGGGAAGCAACACATGCTTGTTCTTATTTTTCAGTTTCTTTATTTTTTGCTTTAGCTTTTATTTTCGAGCAGAATGTTTATAAAAATTAAGCGTGATCACGCTTAAAATTTAAAAACATTCTGTTTTGGTAGAGCAGAAAGTTTATGAAAATTAAGCGTGATCACGCTTAAACTTTACAAACTTTCTGCCCCTATCATCCTTTTTCTCTTATTTTTCTATTTTCATTTTTTTATTTATATTTTCATATTTATTTCCAAAAATTACAAAAAAATCAGAAAATCAAAAAAAAAAAAAAAAAACAAAACAAAATAATTTTTTTCCCCAAATCACTTCTTCTCCTAAACCCTAACACCCATCCTCACCTTGCTATGTTTCTTGTTACAGCTTCAATCGCCGGTCACCACCATCTTCAACATCATCTCCGAAATCATGGGAAGAGTTACAACGTCTCGAGCCTCAACACCCGCTGCAACCGAAACTACCACTAACTCTCGTCGTCGCCCTCATCCAGCGACTACTCCGCCATCAACTACTGCTCCGGTTACTATTATAACCTCATCAGAGTCCTCTGCTTCCAGCCTGTCGCTCCTTCACCTCCGACCACCACTGTTGCAGCCCATCTCGACGCAATTGAAGCCACAATCGATTGACTACTATTACACTTCGGCATCACGACCGTGTGATGCACTAGGGGAGTCACCCTACATTATTCCTTTACTTTATGCATTGTCTTTTGCTATTCTGTTGCATATTCTTACATTGAGGACAATGTGCAATTTAAGTGTGGGGGTGATTCTCTATTGCATTTGTACTTCTTTAGCTTTGTTTACTTTTAGCACGTGATTTTGTTTTTCAAACTTCCTTTCGCTTTGTGATTGAACAGTATAGTTTCTATGGATTCTGTTGAACTAGTTAGATTTGAACATTTTGGCCATGCTTTGATTGAATTCTCTTGCCATGTGAAAATTTTTGCTAGCATAACGATCGAATGAGAACGATAGGATTGCATGTATTAGTACGACTAATCCCTACCATGTGAGCTTTTGAGCCTTTTCATTTGATCGATCATACATGATAATTTCCTTTCTTTCTTGTGTGCGTCTTACGTGTTTTTGTAAATGCTAAAACTTGCTTTGAACTGTGTCAAGACTACACGAGTTTGTGTGCATTTAAATGATAAAGGCACTTAGAATTTACCCACTTAGCCAAATAAGCCTACCCTTTAATTTTTCCCTAGTTAACCCACTTTGAGCTTTAGCCTATTTCTTGTTCATTAAACCCGAACTTTGAGCTTTTACCGTCTTTTCATATCTCTTTATTTTTACCCGTCTGAAAAATGAGTTGAGCATCGAGATTGTAGTTGTTTGGAAATTTAAAAGAATGATGTGTATCGAATAAGTATGGAGGAATTTTTGGAAAATATAAAGGGTACCTACCGAAAAAAAAATATGTGAAAAAAAAGAAAAAGAAAAGAAAAGGGAAAAACAAGAGTAAAAGAGGGTTAGATCGAGAAAGAAATTGCAAAAAGAATGAATGATGATGAATAGAGTACGAGAAAGAATGAAAAGATGTACTTGGGTCCTTATTGTCGTATTTACCCAATGTTGACTTGATGCTCTACGAATTAATCGGAGTTAGCCTTCATTATCTTTTTATTCCTACCCCGAGCCCTAGCCCTAGCCCCATTACAACCTTGAATAAAAGACCTTTTGATTCTTTTGTGCACATTTTCGAAAGTAGTGGCGATTTTGGTGTATAAGCAAGCCTATGAGATTACATTAACATGTTAAGACTTGAGCGAAATACGTTGAACCTTATACACGAGCGATTAGGGAGGATTGTGAGAATAGTCGTCTAATTTCGTGCTTTCTTATTTTTCGAATAAAATCGTTGTGTTGGGTTTGATTTAAAGTGGTTTTGAGATCCTAGATTATTTGCATACATCATCTTGTCATTCTTGATTTTTGTTCTTCGTTTCATAATTCTCTATGTCTTTTTGATCGGGTGTTAGAATTTTGTTGATTTCGCGTTGCCTAAATGTTAAATATTTCCCGAGACATGCAATAGCTTAAGTGTGGGGGTATTTGTTAATGCGTATTTTATACATGTTATTCTTGGTTAATATTGCGTTATTTGTCATGCTTTCACTCTATATCTCATGGATTTATGTTTTTATTGATACGATTAGGTATTGGTATGGAAAAGAAATGAAAAGATGCTAAAAAGGGCTAGAAAAGACTTGAAGTTGGTTTGGAACAAAACATGGCAGCAAAATGTTCTTTAGATTTATGCGTGATCACGCCTAATATTCACAAACTTTCTGCTGAGAAGACAGAATTCGCTGAAATTTGACTTGGACGGCTGAAATCGAGATTTTGCTTATCGGAATGACTGAAATTGCTGGAAATATAGTTCCTAATCTTTGGGAATTATTTCATTTTTATTTTTGTTTCCTTTTTGAAGAGTTTTAGTTTAGGAAGTATTCTTAGAATTCTATTCTAATTAGTTTCCTTATTGAGGTAGGACTCTTTTAGGTTTAAATAAGTGGAATTTTATTCCACAAAACATCTTTGTTTTTACTTCTGTTCGTATTTGCTTCTTCTTCCAAGCTTTCGAATTTGAAACATTGCAGACGTTTTTGATTATGTGTTGCTAAACACATAATTCTAGTCGAGGATTCATCGAGGTTTGATTCTTCTAATTTGTGAGATCGAATTGTGCTATTATTTCTTTGTTCATTAGGTATTTACTCTTTCTCTGAGCTCTGTTGACAATATATTTCAATTGATTATTTAGTCTGGCCAATTAATTAATCGTTGGAATCATATTAAGCTATTTAGGACCCAAACCCGTAATTATTTGGTAAATCCTAATGTTTGTAGCAGTTAGCGACGTTGATTATGGACAAGTTTTGGATTAGTCATTATGGGAATTAGTAATCTAGTCTAAATGAACCGAGCTTATGCGTTTGTTGGCTAGAATTGGTGTTTTTCTTATACATGAATGCTATCGATAAGCTAAATCCTAAGAGCTTGTTTAAGGTTATCTACTTGGTAAGAGAAGTAATCAAAGAGCTTGTTTTGGTTATCGACGACTTAAGGAAAAACTAGGTTATTAGAGATTGTTAATAACTATAGCCAATTCATCTAATGATATTGAATTATCATTGCATCAGTGATCAAATTGTTGAATCAACAACGAGATAATCCGAAGACTAGAACTTCTCATCTTATTGAATTCGAATTCTACTTTACTTGTGCTTTTGATTTTTTCGTCTTTTGAATTTTATTTTAGTTAATCAAATTCAAAATCCCCCTTTAATCGATATTAGTAAATTAGGAATTAATTTTACACCATTCCCTGTGGATCGACCCTACTTGTCACTATTTACAAATCTTTTCGAGTAGGTTATTTATTTTTGTTTGATTCGACAACCACCATTCACACGTCTTGAGTATTAGTTATACTTATCTTGCATAGGGGTGAAAATGAGTCGAGTCAAGCCGAACGTACAAGTGTTCAAGTTTGTTTGAATCACAACGAACTTTACAAATTGTGTTTGAGTTTGGTTTGATTGTTCATCGAGCCAAGTGAGCCAATCATCGAACACAAATTGTACAAGTCTTCAAATGAGCTTTAATCGAGCCGATCAGGAGTCGAGCTCGAGTAGTTTGAATAATTTGTGCATGTTTTTGTTATTTTTTGCTAGTCGAGCAGAGCTTGAATTGAGCTTTAAAATTTATCGAACAGAAAAAATTGTTCAAGCTTGGTTTAGTAAAATGTCGAACCGAGCTTTTAGCGATCGAGCTCGAGTCGAGTATCGAGTAGCTTGGTTCAATTTTCACCCCTATTCCTGCATAAGATTTAAATAAATAAATCGATACCATAATTGCTTAACAAAATTAGTAATAGTTTCATTTTCTTGTATACCGTTGTTGCATATAATTTGCTTCCTTAGAAGTCGAATTTATTTTTAGAACCGACGCTGATGTAGTTAGTAACTGCAGTTCACCTGAAAAATAAAAATATCTAATTTTAAATTTAAATATTTTATGATAAACAATTTTAGTTATACAATATGGTGATATATATGAATCTTACCCATATAACGTTTTGTCAAAACTTTTGAAATAACTACTATTAGATTTTGATTCACAATTTCTTGCAATATATTCCCTTCATTTTTTGCCATGTCTTCCCATAAACACACTACTAATGGTTGATATCTGCTCAAATAAAATTCAATTAAATTACTACATTTTTAATAAGTAATAAATCGAAGTATCTATAATGAATATTAACTATGCAATAGTACTTCTACATAATATATAACTTTATTTAGTCTTAATGTGATTATACACCTCATATATCAAAGAAATATTTAACATGAAGAAAACTTACTCTTTATTCATGATTGTTATTTCTCTCACTGATTTGAAACCTCCTTTTGGAACAACTGTTGTTCGATAGTCGTTTCCTTTTATTAAAACTCCGCAAATATCTACATCGTTGTAATTTTAGAATAAGAAATCTATATAAAACTAATATATCATAAAATAAATAAGGCAAAGAAAAAGAAATTTACCAATTGGTCCATTATTATGAAGTTCAAGATCTTTAAACTCAAGAAATTTATAATTTATTTTATCCTCAATTGGTTCAAAAGCATTCTTCACTGTGCTAAATTTATGAAACGCGGACTCCTTTTTAGATGTGCACTGGGGAACAATGGATGAGTTTTCACAATTTCACCACTAGAGATGGCATAAGTTTTATGCAATTCAAATACCCCGTTGAATTGTTGGATGTTATTATTGAATATTGTGACTCTAATTTGTATATCCTGCAAGTAATGATATTTATTTACAGTTAGAATTTCTTAATAGTATCAAGGAAAAAAAAAATTTAAGCATTATTTTTTATTTTTTATTTTTTTGATAAAATAACTTTATTGCAAGAAATCCAAATAATGTGCAAAACAACCACGCCCCAAAAGTAGGAGGACTAGTGGAACAAAGCAAAACAGTGGAAAAGTTTTTAGGAAGAATTACATCATCCCAATTCATTTTGAGAGCCCATTTGTCTAGGTCATTTGCAACCACATTAGCATCTCTATGAATTTTTGAGAGTTTCCATCTTGACCATTTTTTCCAAAAGCGACGGGCTTCTTCCACAACTATTTTTGATTGCCTTTCGATTTTATTTTGGCATCCTGAGATCTAGCTCACCGCAAGGAACGAGTCACTCTCGAAAGTGAATATTCTCAAATGTCTTGGAATCCATGAATTCCATAGCTTGTCGAATAGCAAAAGTTTTTGCCGAATTTGAATTGTGGTCCCATGATATCCAACATTTTGCAAACACAATTTTAGCTTGATAGTTTCGCACCACTAAAGCCCCATCTGATTTTCCATTAACAAATGCAATATCAATATTAGCCTTGAGAATTCCGCTATGAGGTTTTTTCCAAGTTGCATCTTGGTTAGAACGTTGATTGCAACATCTTTTGATGGCTTGAGCTTCTTTATGTTCATACCAACTCCTTGATGCTTCTCGTAGGAGCTTTTCATCATTTACACCACTTTCACCATGAACAAGAGCATTCATACTTCTCCAAATCAATGTATTTAAAATGATCCAGTACAACAACAACTCTTCTTTCAATTCCTCGTCGGGAAATAAATTATTTTTTTGGTTGTGGATCAACCATAGCCATTGAGGGAGGAAAGGTGATGGAATATCTCCAGTTTTAAGTTCCATCGGGACATGAACCAGAGGCGGGTTGAATAAACAAGTGGACCTGCTTGGATGCACGAAAGAGACATTGAGTATCATGGATGTAGAATCGTTGAGCTAGTTTACCTCTTGTTGGTAGTATGTCGCGGACTTCTTTCCAAATAAAAATTTGGTGTCGTTCATGTACTTTCAATTTTTAGATCACTTTATCCATTAAGGACTGAGATGCTGGTAATCAAGATTGGATAATAAACTTGTATGCCGATTTCGAAGTGAGGATTCCTGACTTAGATGGAATTCAAAGAGGGGGTTGTTGTTCCACCGGATGTGGAATACAAATTTTAAGAATTTTAAGAGTTGCCAAATTTTAATATTTGGCAACATCCCAATTTTGGCGAGATGGATCCATAAGGTCGCGAACGTAGATGATTTCAGCGCTCGACGGATCTGGTAGGGGAGGTTTGAAATCTTCAATTGTTGGATCCACGGATCATGCCAGATTTTGATTGATGAATTCGCTGACACTTGAAAACAAATACCTTTGCGAATAATGTCTTTGCAACGTAGAAGATCCCGCCAAATCCATGAAACCCCCGCGTGGCAGTTATGCGTCTCAAGAAATGTCGAGTTGCGAAGGTACCGAGAGTGAAACATATGAACCCAAATTTTGTCAGATGAACTCATTAGTTTCCAAGCAATTTTTGAGATCATGGCAATGTTTGTGTCGTGCATTCTCGTGATTCCAAGACCACCAAAGTTTTTGAGAATGCACAGGCGTCCCAATTTTCAAGAGCTAAGGTTTTTTTTTGTAATATCCACCCCCACCAAAACCTCATCACGAGAGAGTCTAGTTCGGAAGTCAATGATTTAGGCAAGATGAATGTAGCCATGTGATAGAGCGGAGTAGCTTGAGCCGCAGATTTTATGAGTACTAATCGAGCAGCCTATGAGAGATTTTTAGCCTTCCAGGATGCTAATTCGCGTATCAACTTATCGGATATATCACAAAAGGCAACCTGTTGAAACCGAGGTTTGCAAAATGGAAGGCCCAAGTGCTTAGCGCCGTGAGAGCATTCTTTCATGTTAAGCACATTTAAAAACTCATGTTTCAAATTTTTCGAGGTGTTACTACTGAAATGGACGAAAAATTTGGTTGCATTAGCTCTCTGAGATGACCATGACTCAAACGTCTCAAGAATAACTTTAATTTTCAGAGCTTCCTCTTTGGTGTCTCGACAGAAAATGGTGAGGTCATCTGCATAAAGAAGGTGAGAGACAACAGGAGCAGTACGAGAAACTTTAATACCGTGAATCTTACCTTCGCAAACAGCTCGATTAATCATTCTAGAGAGAATTTCAACGTATAGGATATAAAGATAAGGAGACAGTGGATCACCTATTCTAATACCTTTAGTTGACTTGAAAAATCCACAAGGCGAACCATTCACAAGAATTGAAAACATAGGAGTTGATATGCATTGAGACACAAGATGCACAAAATTATTATGAAAACCAAGAGACGAGAGGATTTTAAATACAAGAGGCCATTCGACACGATCATATGCCTTAAATAAATCAAATTTAATTACCATAAAAGCCTTATACCCTTTTTTATGTTTGAGGTAATTTTTTTTATGATTAGCAATGGAGTTGTCATTAATTGATCTCACAGGTACAAAAGCTGATTGGAATGGGGATATAATATCATAGAAAAGGGGTTTTATCCTATTAGCAAGAATTTTAGAAATAACTTTGTATGATACCTTACACAAGTTAATTGGACAGAACTGATCAACTTTGCATGCTTTCTCATTTTTCAGGATGAGGATAATAAAAGTGTGATTGAAAGATTTTAGAATAAAACCCTCTCGGAAGAAATGTTGAATAGCATCCATCATATATTCCCACAGTGTCCCAGAATTTTTTATAGAACACAGGGGAAAACCATCAAGACTAGATTTGAATATGGACCCATCGCAAAAATAACACTTTTAATTTCTCCCGAAAAGGGGACTGAACACAGGTTTAAATTTTACTCTAAAGAAGGTGAAAAAAGGGATTGAAGGTTGTTAGGGAAATGTGAAATGTCATGCATAGTATCAGAAGACAATAAGTTCATATAATACTTGCAAAACTCATTTCCAATATCCAACCAATTTGATATATGTACAATATATTTTTATTATTTATTATTTTACTATTTTGTCATTAAATTGTGATTTATATCAAAATTTCAACGAAACACCCATACTTTTATAATAATAATAAATAATAATAATAATAATAATAATAATAATAATAGAATAGATATATAAATTTTATTGTGAAGAAAGAAATAAAATCTAAAAATCATCGATAAGAATATCCACGAGAGTAACAGCCCTCACAGACACAAACCATAGGTTTCTACCACTCAGCGTAATGGCATTTTCTATGCCTAAATTTTCAGCTCACGCTGTTATATCCCCAAATACTTCAAATAATTCATCCAATATTGTGCCGCCGTTTCTTCATTTCTCCCGAACCCAGTTCGGTAAAAGCTTCGGATGCAGAAACGGATTATTATGTTGCTATGCAGCTCCGAAGCAGCAGAAAAGCGGTGCGCCGCCGGCGACGAATAGCAAGAATAATCGGAAGAATTTGATTGAAGACGATTTTGAGATTGAAAAGAGTGGTGGTGTTGTGGAGTCGCCGGAGTCACTGTACGCGGCGCTGCCTCTTCCGATGCCACCGGCTGGGTTTGTTTTGGATGAACAAGGCAAAGTTCTTATGGCTTCTAACAAACACATTGCTATAAAACCAAAACCTCTTCTTTCTTCTAAATCGTCTACTAGTACTATTAAACGGAATGAAATATCGCGGGTACGTCTGGGAAGAAGAAGAATGCTTAATAGTATCTCAATTCTTGGATTTCTATTATCACTTCATGACCAATCCTTTTCAGTTTTTTCCAATGCCGCCCTGGCCTCACAAGTCTTGTTGGAGCTTGGCAGATACGATGATTCCAAAGAAGGATTCACTCTCCTCATTCCCACTTCCTGGATTAAGGTTCCTTTTTCTCTTTTATATTTATTGGCCCATGTTCACATTCTCATGAAAGCATTGTCTTTTAATCGTCATACCTGAACTGGATGTTGTTACTAATTTAATTCAGGTAGATAAGGCGGGGGCAACCGTTTTGTTTGAGGACCCAGACATGAAAGCTAACAATGTAGGTGTTGTGGTGAGTCCTACTCGGATTTCAAGTCTGGCTGAATTTGGGACTCCTCAATTTGTCGCTGATAAGCTCATCCAGGCCGAAAGGCGTAAGGTCGGTCAATTCTGTTGTTTCGCTAATTGTGGTAGCAATATTTTTCATGTTAGTTTTCGGTGTGTGGATATATATGTTTAACTTAAGCTTGTTCTAATTCTGTTGTGCTTCATGGAGTGATGAAATAAAAGTAAAACACACAAAAACCAAGTTACATGTTGCAATACATTTAGGAATGGTGGGGCTACATCAGTTTGTAAAGCTAGATAATATTGATGAAGAGTAGTGTGGAAGGCATTAAAACTAGATACATGTATCGGATATAGTTAAGATTTGCTTCAGTCGCGCTGATTTGCAAGAGTGAGACACGAATCGGTATAAATTGAATGACTCTAGTTGAGTATGGAATTTTCAAATTTTAAAATCTCACTAAAATTGAATCAGAACATGGAACTTTTATTTTCTTCTACTCATGAAGTAATAGTTCGAATGTACTTGTACTCCAGTTTTTCAATTAAATTCTAAACATAGTAACAAGAGGGAAGCACCATGATAGTATTACTTAGCAGATTCTGAGTGTTTTATGCAAAGATATAATTCACTAAGTACTTCAATCAGAAGTTAAACTCTGATCGGATGACATATATGGCTGTGATAATAAACCAGTACTAGAACATGATAAAATGCAACACTGATGTCAGTGATTTGTTTTTGTCAGTTGTGTGAATACTACTTCCTTTTTCCATGAACTTTTTGGTATCTAATAGAGGGAAAAAGCAATTGAATTTTAGATTATAGTTCTTGATGTTTACCTTTTTTTAACCTTGTTATATGTTCAAGTTTCAGAATACTGTTACTCCTCAAGGCATGTTTGTGTTGATTATTTCTCGTATGTAAAGAGAATGTTTTCCAAGGTTCTGATATATGTAACCTCTTTCTAAGTAAAACTAGAGGGTAGGTTATTAATACCATCCTTTGCTCATGATTTGCTGATTATAAGTGAAGTTGTTTTACATGCACAATTGAAAGAATTAAGCTTCTTCCTTTTCCTCATATATATATATATATATATATATATATATATATATTATTTGTATTGTATTGTTAGACTGCGCAATTTATATTTGTTCAGGAAAGTACAAAGGAAGCTGAGGTAATTTCTGTGTCAGAGAGATCAGGGCATGCAGGGCTTACAGTTTATGAGGTTGAATACAAGGTTGATAGCACACGAGGAGGGCTGAAGAGGGTGTTTTCTGCTGCATTTGTGACGTCTAAGAAGCTCTACCTTTTGAATATCACTCACTCTGATGCTTCACTAAACATGGAGAGGAGAATGATATTGGAACAAGTTTTGCATTCATTTGATTCCGTTCCTTCTACCTAAATGACGATCCTATCCTATGTTCTTTCTTGATATCTTCCGTCTGCTTGTGCTGAAAAGAATCTGAGGTAATTCTGCTCCAGTTTTAGGGTTTTTCGTACTCCTTTTGCCGTTAGCGATTCTTTTTTGCTCTATGTTCGTTGGTATTTAACTTAAGTAAACCATTTATCCATGTGATATCCCACACCACATGTTGAATATGAGGGTATAAAATGATCGAACTCCAGTATTAGTCTCTTCGTATCTCATTATTGCCAGATTGAAATCAGAAACATGCAGAACATATATGACACAGCATGGATTCTAGAAAGGAGCATTGGCTGGGAATCAAACTTGATAAAATGTTGGAAAATAAGTTATGTTGCATTTTAAAAAGGATTGGCCTTATTAAAAATTCTTCATGATACCAGTTCTTTGTGTTGAACCCACAATCTCTTTCCTCTAGAATGATATTGGAAATGGATATTGATCGGCACATAAGTGTTGTCGAGAACTGATTTCATGGTAAAGTTAGAGCAGCTTACTGCTATTGTTTGATATTTTTAGTTTCCAATCTGAAAAAAACCCATCTTTTCTCAGGTGGCCATGGTTCGATCTCGTTGCAAGTCAATGGTGATATTGTTGCTAGTGCATTGTTGCTGCACTAGCAATACTCTCTGAGGCTAAAGTAAACTTTCAATGTTTTTGAGTTAATAATATCATTCTTTGATTGGGTAATGTATAGTAATTGTTGTTTGGATAATTTCTTTTAAAAAGAGCTTATAAGACAAAAAATAAGATGTTTGGGTCTTATAAGCTAATAAAAAATAAGTATGCCCAACCCATCTTATTTCAAAATCTCTAATTTGGAAAGTTGTTTATATTCTTAAAAAACGTAACCCTAGTTAATTTTCTCCTTTCCAACAATATCCTTTCCCGAAAAATGTTTATTTTTATTATTGCACAAATTCACTCTTATAACATTTGAAAACATCCTGTAAGTTCAATAGGCTTATTTTATCCAAACACTTGAGAGCTTACTTTTTAAATAAGACAAAACATCTTATAAGTTCTTAAAACATCTTATAAGTTGTAAGAACTTATAAGACGTTTTAAATAAGCTTAGCCAAACACCCTCTAAAACTATAGTTTAACCATTGTTTGCAAATAAGTTGTTTCTATATGTGAAATTTACAAACATATATTGATAAGTAATCATTAACATGGTAATTAGTTCTCCGATTAAATTAAGTACTAGTATGTGATCATGCTAACAATTTCTATTCGTTTTTTTTTTAACGTTGGGACTAAAAATGCAATGGGGAATAATAATGTAATTTTCCTTCATATATTCAAGGAACGTGTTCATTCCAGCTCAAATACTCTCTATCTGAGCTATATGCACTTGGGATAATTTCAATGTCACAGATGGTTGTGATTCAAAGGTTCCGACTATGGATAATCTCAAAATACAAACATATTGAATTTCAAATATCCTCATTTCGATATCTGTGTTTGTAGATAGAGGTGTCTAATCGATTCCGGTTCTCGGTTTGGAACCACCCATTTCGGTTCCGGTTGGGCCCAGAACCTTATTCGAACCGTGTGATTCTGGTTTCCTGGTTCCACGATTTTAATTCCGGTTCCGCGTAGGGATAGCAATGGGACTGAGAAATATTGAAACTCGTCCCGAACCCGTCCCGATGAGTCTGGGTCCAAAAAAATGGGACCGGGTCCGAGAATGGGTATTAATATCAAGACCCGGTTGGGTTCAGGACGGGTCATGAGTCTAGCAGTATACCCGTCCCATTCCCGACCCGAACTCGTCCCATAATTATTATTATGATTATTTTTATTAATATATATATATATATATATATATATTTATTAATATATATTACTAATACTAGCTTTTTTTTTTTTTTTTTTGATGACAAGGGAACCCGTAGAGAAGGCAAATAGACATTCCCTCATCAGGATTCGAACCCGTGACCAAGGCCACAACATTCAATGCCCTTACCAACTCTACCGGGGGTTGCCCCCACTAATACTAGCTATTTATTTCTATTTTAAGTACTTGTTCAATATTTAGAGGTTTGGATGCATGTCCCACAATACTAGATGAGGAGGAAGATGAAGAAATTATTATGAAAACCTCCTAGTTTTTCTATTTTCTTTATGTTTATTTGATATTTCTTTTTGTTTTTGAATTTGGAGATAATTAAATGAGTTTACATATGTTCGTATGAATGATTTGAGTCTTTTATGATTGTATTTTGATGTGTGTTTAGAGTTTAAATTCATTTGGTGGTACTTGTATTATTTTGAATGTTTTTGTTAGATAAAAAAAAGAAAAAATTGAATTTGTACTGGGTCCGGGACGGGTAGGACCCGAACTCGCGGGAAATGGCTGGGTCCGGGACGGGTCCGGGTCTTAAAATTTTTGAACGGGACGGGTCTCGAGTCTTGCATTACCCGTCCCATTGCCATCCCTAGTTCCACGCTGTTCCCAGTTCTAACTGTTTTTTTTTTAATTTTTTTAATTTTTTTAAATATATTATGTATAAATTTATTTCGGTAATGTCTAAAAAATAAACAGGATAAAGTAAAGACAAACATTAAAAATATTGAACAATAGACAAACACTTTTTATTATTAATAAATTTAAACAATACAAATTCGGATTCAGAATACAATCACATTCCAATTTCCATGATCCTGAATTCCTAATTTCAATTTTTGTATTACAAGTACAAGCTAAAATCTTATATGATACAAACTTACAATGAATATTGGAAAAAGGAAAAGAAAAAAAAATGGGCTTGAGTTTTATTTTAAGTCAAAAATTAGTGATTAATTTTAAACTTGAAATAAAATTGCCTATTTATCATTCACCGTTTAGCGAATGAATGAATCAAAGCCCATGTAGTTCTTCTTACCTTGCTTACCTTTCGAATATGATCTTGTTGTGGTCGGTTGAAGGTCAAGCATTGCCACCTTCCTCGGATGAACCGGTTGAAGTTTCCAACGGGACGTAATCTCCCTCTTTGTCAAAGTCGAAGTTCTCCGTTTGCTGTCTTTTTTCGACATTTGTCCAATTTTCAAGCAAACATTGATTTTCAACATTTTCAACCTTCAATCTTGATCTTGGATCGTCCAAGATGTTGCCTCCGGTACTAAAAACAGACTCAACAGAGACGGTTGATGCCGGTGTGGCAAGAATCTCTTTTGCAATGAGGGAAAGGATCGGAAACGCCTTGGATTTCTTATGCCACCACTTCAAAAGACAGTTGGTGTTATTGAAATCCATTTATTCGAAGGTGGTGTAGAAATATCGGTCAATCTCGCCATATGAGTTGCTTGACGAAGACCCACATGCCTTTTTTAAGGATCGCTCCTCGTACAAACATCGTAACCTTCCTAGTTAGGGTTAGCATAAATACTTTGGGAAGAAGCAGTTGGGTTAGAGGGAACAAAATCACTAGACTCACTAGAGTCATCGCCACCAAATTGAATTTTATAGTCTCGAAATGTAGAATTAAAAACCCCTTTCACATTAGCAACAACATGTGTGACACTTGGAGGATCGTCGTCATGATCCGAGAACAATGCTTCATAATACATTTTTAAAAGTTCAATTAAACCATCCTCTTTAATTCTAGGATCTAACATTTTAGCAATTAAAAATACGTTCGAGATTTCATAAAAATATTTGACCCATTTTGTTTTCATTTTTGGAAATAGGTTCACTTAAAATTTGGTCATTTTTGTAATAAAAAATGATAGAGGAACTGCGACACAATGATCAATTACAAGGGGTGAAGTGGGTAATAGCAACCGGAAAGTTCTTTTGTTGCATTTTCGAAAATTTTTAAAAGTGTAATCAAGTTTGAACAACTATCCCAAGAGTGTGGAAACAATTGAATATTGTTCATTGAGTTTTGCATAAAAAAATCACACAAAGCCTCTTTGTATTCATAAAAATCACTTAACACTTTATAAGTAGAGTTCCAACGGTGGGGGACATTCCAAATAAATTTTTTCGGATGCATTACTTTATTTTTGCAAACTTTTGACCATATTTTTTCACAAAGCCTGGTGCTTCATAATCATTCTTATTCTCATCCGAATAGATTGATGTGATCACTAAAATATTCTAACCATCTTGAACGCAAAGATTTAGACAATGACATAGACACCGAACATGAAAAAATCTTCCTCCACAAGTTGGTTTACAATAGTTGATCAAAGTGGGCAAGGATGCCGTATTGGCACTAGCATTATCAAACGAAATTGAGAAAAGTTTTTGTTGTAAATTATAATCTTGAGGAATTGTCATAATTTTAAGTGTAATTCCTTGTGCGGAATGTGGTGGTGGGAAATCACTATATGCAATCAAACGTTTTTGCATTGTCAACGTATCATCGATCCCACGTGAAGTAACACCCATATAAGAATTGGTTTGGTAGTTATCGGTCCAAATGTCCGCACATATTGAAATATTTTGTTGTAGTGAAGCAAACGTTTTTATTAAAATATATTTATACTTACCAACTTTTGCAATATCACGTGTAAATGTGCTTCGTGGAACTCTTCTAGTCGCCGGGTTAAAAGCTAATTTTTGAAAATTTTCATAAAATTCATTATCGGCAAAGTTGAAGGGTTGGTGTGTTGCACAAATATATTTTGCCAATTGGTGACGGACGTTTGCCTCACTATAACGGGGGGGGAGGGGTAGAATCTGTACCTTGCGAGCTACCAGTTGTAGCTCGAATTTGAGTTTGTGTAGGATCAATGCCGAATTTGTCGTGGTGGTGACTTTCGAGATGCTTCTTGTATGAACAATATCCTCCACCAGACTTCATGATGTACTCTTTTGTGCAATAGTTGCATCGAACCGAGTACATCTTCTTGGGGAAGTTCGGTCCTAGTTATGTGATAGACGAAAATTGAACTCTTTGATTCCTTTGGTGGTCTTGGAGCTCTACCTCCACTACCACGCCTTTCAGTAGAGGAAGTCGGGGCTCTACTTGGATTTTGCTGGACCTCCACTTTCTTGAGAAGGAATGTCGGTGTCCGAAAATATATCTTCAAAAGCGGCATAGGGGGCGGCGGTGTTATCTCCTTCGAGATCAATTTGGATATCGTTCAAATCGTCTAAACCGATAGGATTAGAATGAAATGGAGGTGGTGGGAGTGGGTATAAAGAAGATGATGACCCTCGTTTGTTGAAGAATCGGGCCAATCGGCCGGATGATGATCATCGACCACTAGAATATTGATTTAGTTGAAGTAAATGGAAATTATTGAAATACAAATATAATTGAATTGAATTATTGAACAAACAAACTAAAAATTGCAAATTTGCAAGAGCAAAAGAATAATAGAGTACATATTATAGAGAGATGGATGAGAAGATTGAGATTGGAGAGGTCTAGGAATAATGTGGATGAAGAAGGGGTATATTTATAGGTGATTTTGGGGGTAAAATCGTAAAAAAACAAAAAAAATTAAAAATATAGCCGTTTTTTTAAATCTAACGGTCTGGAGATCGTTGGAGATCTTGGCGATGATTTCAAACGGACACTTGATCTCGACCGTCGAATTTGAAAAAAAAGGTGAAAAAAGAACCAAAAAAAAGCGTTGGAACCAACGGTTCCAAACCGCCGTTTTCCGGTTCCTCATATTGAGGAATTGGAACCGAATCGGGGAGCCCTGTTCCGATTCCTAGTTCCAAACCCGGAACCGTGGCCAATGATTCTTGAATTGTTGATCACGGTTTGAATCGGTTTGGTTCCCCTATTCTTGGAATCGGATGGGCATGTCTAATAGAACACTTGTCTTTTGAAATTTATATTTGTAGCTTAAGTGTTTTTTCACCCACTTCTGAAGTGGGCTGCTTTCTAATTATAGCTTCCACTTTTTTTTGTTTTTTTGTTTTGTTTTTGGGGGTGCTATATAAATCAATTACCAATTTAATGCTCCACTTAGTTCCCAATATGCACTTTGAGCCATAGCAAGAATTGCATAATAAACTAATGGGATAAAATTGCATTATCAATTATGGTAAATTCATATCTATACTCTTTACTTTTAGTAAATTTATCTTTCTTCAGTTTTTTAGCACATTTACTAATTTATGACTGAAACATCTCCCACTTTTGAATTTAAAAAAAATAACTTTTCCTAGATAATACGTTTGGAGAATGAAAAAAGAAACTAAAATGACATCATAATTAAAAAATTTAAGAATATAATTTAATTTGAACTTCCACGGAAAATTCATTTAGGTCAACCGTGCCTTGTAGTAAAAAATTTAATCGATTAAGACAATTCAAATATTTTCTACAACATGAATAACTAGAATTTCTTGTTAATGTGCAAGTAAAAGTGTATCAAGTTTATATTAGTCCATGTTTATAGAAAATGTTTTAATCATATTAATATACTCGAGCAATAAATTTTATAGATTACCAAATGAAGTTCAGGATCAACATAAATGAAATTTTCTTCTAGAGTTATATTTCTAGAAATTGGTTCTTGATTTTTTTATATTTTGTCATTTAATGATATTTTGATTTATCTTTTCATTCTATAACATACTTTTAGTTTTTTAATTAGCACTGATTCCTTTTATTAATAAAAAAGTTGTAATATTTGTTGATGAAATGAATGAATAAGGGTCCAAAAAAAGTTGCAATATTTGTAGATGAAATGAATGATGAAGGGTCCAATCCCAATCAATAAATCGTGATTGAATTACTCTACTTGGCTCGCCTTATCTTGTGGGATGGGTTCTGTAAATACCACCATAGCTTATACATATTTCATTTGCTTCTTCCATCACTCTCCAATAAAGTATCATGTGGACGATCATATCTCCTTTTTTTTTATTACAAGTAAATAAATGATTAACATTGATATGATGGGTGGATATGATTGAAATTAAGATGACAAGGGATGGGTCGTCCATAACTCAAAATCCGTTCTGTTCATAATTTTTAATATCCACTTATTTCTTGATTTGGTCATCACACCAAGTTTTTAATATATATTCCATGAGTTCGAGTCCTACCTAAAAGATTCGTTAGAATTATAATTTTTAATTTTATTTAGGGTAAAGTGCACTTCACTCCCTTAAAAAAATTCATATTTTACACTTTCCCCCCTAAAAACACAAAAATGAGACATCACCCCTAAAAATTTGATATATGTATCACTTTGCCCCCAAATACTATTTTTCGGCTAAATCTTGATCGAAAATCATTTAAATGATTTTTCCGTCAAGAACATTATCGTCTTTACCACTTTTCCGTAATTCTCTCACATGTCCGGATTTGTGCCTAAAACCGTTGTGCTTCTCTAATATATCATATTAGAGTTGCAAAATTCTCACCACGATCTCATCCTGCATTTGTTGTGAGTTCCTATTCTGATAAGCTTTTTCATGCCATTCTTTATATGTAGTATGATACCATGGTGAAAATTTTACAACCCTAAGATGATATGTTAGAGAAGTACAACAGTTTTGCCTCAAATCCATGCATGTGAGAGAATCACAGAGAAATAGTAAAGATGATAATGCCTTTGACGAAAAAATTATTTAAATGATTTTCGATCAAAATTTGGCCAGAAAATAGTAATTGGGGCAACGTGATGCATATATAAAATTTTTAAGGGGTGATGTCTCTTTTTTGTGTTTTTAGGGAGGAAAGTGCAAAATACAAATTTTTTAAGGGGGTGAAGTGCACTTTACCCTTTTATTTATCTATTTTGTTCTCACAAACACATTCAAAATAAATTAAACAACATCAAATCAATATAATCACCAAAAATACAATTATCCAATATTTCAATGTAAATTCATTGACAAAAAGAAATAAAATTATCTCCAACTTTTAGAAATAAATATAAATATTAAATAAACAGCAAACGTAAGTTGATACTTATTAATATATTTAAAAATGTTAATCAATAATTACTTGAAAATATATTTAAAAATACCATAAATACCCTCAGATCTTTTTTTTTCTATAATTGAATACCATACTCTAGATCTTCAAACTACTTTTATACAATTAAAAAATTCATTATCATAATATAAATATTTTGTTCGTTGATTTAAATTAAATTTAACAAATTTAAATTTATATAAGTTAAAAATAAACGGTTATTCAACATGTAGAACATCATCAAAAGATAAGAAAAATTCCAAATTTCCCCTCAAATAAATATTTGTAGCAAAAAATCCAACAAAATATTTTTCAAGCTCAAAAATAATTTTACGAACTTCTTATTCACAAATAATTGAAGTAAAATTTTGGAATAAATTGCCATCCATTTCTTGAGTTGAAAGTTGATCAATTTATTTTTTGCCATTCTTTTTTGTTTTAAATAATGTCAAATTTGTAAACAAAAGAGTATATTTATTTTCACCAGTTAACAAATAGTTGAGAATAGAAGTGTAAAAGCACATGGAAAAAAACACTAAAATTATTCATACGCTTAAGATAGTATATAAATAGAAATAATATATATTTATGTGTAACGCGCGTAAATTTTTCCAGTATAGAATGACGATATAGTATAAACCTCAATAGCATCTCATGTTGATTAGAACTTTGAGACAAAATGATAATGCTAGAAGGCATTTCTGTAGAGTTTTTGAAATAATTACCCAGATATAAGATTAGAGATTAAATAAACAGAATCAGTACATAAAGCTGCTCAAAACTAAAGTTTCTTCACTGTTCAATGCCCAGAAGAATTAAGTCTACCATCAAAAGTCGGTTTGGGGATAGCACCAAAATAGTTTAATATACTAGTCTCTACTGATTCACAAACATGTTGCACCTGAATTAACAAAACCAGTTGAGTATAATAATAACACACTGATATCTCTAAATCCTTATTCTTTTAACATCGCCTTCAGGGACATTAACGTCATTTCCATTCCCGCCAAGCAATGTCTCCGGCTGCCCATGGACCTGCATGAATGCACAATTTACACTTTGAAAAATTGTGAAACTTTTGATACACTAACACAACACTATGTAAGGAACTTACATTCTCATTAGGAACAACGGCATATCTCTCAGTTGGGGACACCCAAGTTTTTTCTGTCGACAAAATCTATCTTAGTTACCACAAGAAAGAACGTACTACAACTCAAATACTGTATTCAATACAAAGTACAAAACCAAACCTGAAGATACGTCGGCTTTCGAGGCCTCTATGTGCTTTCCACTTGATCCATCCATACTTAATGCCTCTACAATCTTTGGAACATTTCTACAACAGGACAAAAAAAAAAAAAAAAAGTTATTAATCTTATAAGTAAGTTTTGAATTTGTACATGTCAATGCATGTAGATAGATAATGGGATTGGACTTTTACGGACCGGTCAACAGAGTCACCATGGCCGAGCTGACCATTTGTACCCCGTCCCCATGAGAAGACGTTTTGCCTTTCGGTTACGGCAACTGTATGCCTCCAACCACATGAGATATTCACTACTTTCTGCCAAAGCCCACACAGTTTTAATCAGATCTGGGCTAATAGTAATATGAAAAGGAGTTGAGAACAAGAGTGTACGTACCTCATCAAGCGGAAATTTCACTTGTACAGGTGAGCAATGATCTTTATTGTCACCCACACCAACTTGTCCAAACTGATAAACACAACACAGATATTCACATTAAAAAAAAATCAGTTCTAAGGACAACGAGAGGCTCTATAAAAACAAAATGTCTTTTCGTCTTCTATCCCATGAATGAATTTTTAGATAGATGAGTACTGAAGTTATGTGGTAGTAATTGAGACTAAAATCCATAATATTATGATACAGATCACTTTACACTTTGCCTTTAGAAGCAGCAATATTCAGTTAGCATGGATGTATAATATATATTTCTAAATGAATCTTATCCAACTATGTATGACATTGTGTATTCAAATACATATTAAACCAACCCTCCGAAAATCATGTTTTTGGCCTACTTAAAAGAAGAAACTATTTGAACCTTATTCCAGCCCCATCCATAAAGTTGTCCATCAGCTGTAAGTGCCATTGTATGCCTCCAACCACCTGAAATCTGGAGAAAGAACGAACAAAAATTATGTATATCCAACTTCCTGTCACACGAAAGAAATCAAAGATTTGAGATTGAAAAGACTTATAAAAGGTTTTTATTTAGCATTAAGTGAGAAATGTATCTAGGTGAATCCAAGCTTTTCCCTTTTTCTCATTCTATTTCTTTCAACAAACTGATGGAAAGTCGTTGTGCTAGTTAATTGTGACACAAATAGCAATTACTTGTGCAATATGATTGTCACGCAATGCTTCCAGCTTATGAGGGATTAGGTGGTCTTCAAAATCTCCATGTCCTAGTTGCCCATATTTGCTCCATCCGTAAGTATACAAGCTACCCGAAGATGAAACAGATATTGTGTGGCGCCATCCACATGCTACAAGCCTCATCTTTTCTCCCTGTAACAAAGATTGCCGTGAAATTATGAGCTAAAGGGAATATATTTAGTGGAAACATAGCCTGCCCGAAGATCAGACTTTCTCCGTTTCAAAGTTGTAAAGTCCAACACAAATAAGAGTGATAAATATACCTCGACAGTTGAAACTTTTTCGGGGACTAAACGGTCATCTCTGTCACCTAAACCCAGATTACCATATCGACCCCAGCCCCAACCATAAAGGTCACCGTCTTCTGTTACAGCAGCTGTATGTTCAGCACCAGCAGCAACCATTATGACAGAGATTCCCTAAAAGAGGTTAAACATATGCATCTATAATTAATATAACCAAAATGATTGTTTACAAATTGAATCATTTTTATAGGTATAAAACAGGAAAACTAATGTGGAGCGCGAAATAATTCTATTTCATCAATTTTTTACAACATGAATAGTACAAAAATCATCAATAAGAACACAAAGTTAGTTTTATAGATCATCAACGAAATTATAATATGGATGAGTTCATAATTACAAAGTTAAGTGAGGTCAGATGGACAGGTCAATAATAAAATACTGCGACATAAACTTTTTCTGCCAGCAGGAAACTGAAATGAAATGATTCTTTTAGAAGTGATGAGAAAAAGAAGCAAAGAGCAATTTTCAAAACAAGTTATGCATATATAACATGAAGTACTTATGCTTCTTTTCATCATAAGTTTGTTTTGAGTTGATGCATACTGTAATACCCGGTAAATTAATTTAAATTACAATACTAAAATGTAATAATAAGTTTAGTAAAATGAATATATATATATATATATAAATGTCATATAAGCAAAGGTGTAAGATGCATTAACTTATTATATTATGTATAATGATGAGTTATCATGATCTAGCAAATGTATATACATACATATTAGACATGATCATGTGAAAACTAAGGTATTAAAATACAAATTTTTGTTTATGCTTGGGAAAGTGGTAGTGGCCTTACTTTGCTTTGAACTTATTAATTGATTGAGATATATAATAAGCTATAAAACCAAGTGGAAGGATTAGGTGCATTACATTATGGTTATTTATATTAGATTATAAATAGCTTAAAGAATAACAATCATGATTTCAACAAATAACTTAAGGAATAACAATCATGATTCCAACAAATAGCTTAAAGAAGAGCAATGGTTGGCAATGAATTATTTTATACCAATAGGATTAGGATTAGTGTATGATATTTCAATATAAAAAGGAGACTACCTTATTGATAAATAAAGAGAAAATTTAATAACTCTAATTATATAAGTGACTTTGTTGGATTAAAATTATTTCATAACAATAAGCAAGAACATACAAAGAAGACGAGAGAAAGGAATTGAGGCGACGGACCAAAATAAGAGCGGATCACAATTGCCGTAAGTCATCCATCATATAATTTATATAATTCTCTTGTTAATTACTCAAAGACATGAGTTATTAAGATAATAATTAATGAAGGATTAAGTGAGATTAACAATTACTTATAAACTATGTTAATGAAATAGTGGAAGATTAGTGCAATGATTAGTTGCATGGTGGTAATTCAAATTAATTAGAATCTCCTCATTAGCATTAATTCATAGGTAAATTAAAGAAATTGATGATTAGGGGTGATTACTGTGGGTGGATCTGACATAATCATGTTTAAGTTCATATAACTAGACATATACATATATATATATATATTCAATGGACATAATCATGTTTAAGTTCATATAATTAGATATATACATATATATATTGATATAATTATAATAAGATAATGAAAGATGTTTGGATTAAGAATTCTGGAGAAACAAATTGTTTACTAGATTTATAACTTAAGTATCATGACAAAATTGTTTAATTGATTCTTGAGAATGTACGATGATGACATTAATTCGTGATAATTATTGCTAAGTATAATAATATTGAACTAGGTTTTAGAAGATTAGTCTCACGTGATACAGATTAATACATACATGTTTTATATTTAGTTATTCTCAACCAATTGGAGAGAAATAATAGTTAAACATTAGCATATTATGGGAATAATTATAGAAGTTATATTCAATAAATTGTTAAAGTTGAGGGGGACAAATTTAATTGTCGGGAAGGAACTGAAGTTAGGAGATAATTGAGATTTCATAGAAGTGGGAACTTGAATGCATTTCGGTAAAAGTTGATAAGAAGATCTAAGTTCTCTTGTTCATATTCGAGTATTATTAATTAATATCGGTATTATTTAGATTTAGTCGGAGAAGGATCAAGGAGTTCATAGCAAGGGCATAAGTTTGCTTAGGGTCGAATTAATCGAGGTAAGTGATTCTTCACTCTTCTAGTTTCATTAAAATTATATATATATGTAATCATTTTGGTGTGTGTGTGATTTTGAACTTGGATCGTGCAAGTGTATATATATATATGGTTTTTGATAAACGTTTCAATATTTTCTGGAAAAATATGTTTTTGAAAAGCGAATTATGATGTTTAATGGTGATACGAACGTGGTTTTGAAAACGTGATTGTTTTGGTGAAAGTGTTTGAAAGTGAGATATGGTTTGTGGTTATGAACGTGATTTTGGAAAACGTGATTTCTTGGCAACGTGATTGCTTTGGTGAAAGTGTTTGCAAAGTGAGATACGATTTTTAGTATATGTATACGAACGTGGTTTTGGAATACGTGGTTTTGGAAAACGTGATTGATGTGGTGGTGGTTTATAAAACCCATTGTTGAGACCATTACATCGTTTACTATTCCGGAATAAGAAATGTAGAGCCGAGATCGTGTGAGGTTGGTTAGTGACCCAGTACAGGGGGTTGTGCCTGTACCAGGACCCAGTGTAGGGGGGTTATGCCTACACCAGGACCCAGTGCAGGGGGGTTATGCCTGCACCAGTGACCTAAGACAGGGGGGTTAAGCCTGTCCCTAACCATGTTTGGCTTATGTGTTGGTTTTACGTGGTGATTTTTGTATGTGGAGATTTGGTGGTATTTTAGACGTGCTTTTGTGAACTTCTTTTAAATGGTTTGTTTTCGCAGACTCATGTGCTATTTTTATTATATATGCTTTCGAAAGGTAAAACTATAATTTTTCCTATCTTGCTTGATCCGACTGGTTGAGTGATGGAGTTACTTACGGGGCCGTCGAGCTCATTCCATTTTATTAAATTTTTCAGATATCGAACCTTAGTAGGAGAAAGGTCGGTGTCTCGGATGGGCATATCTTTATGAACTTTATTTCATATCTTAACTAGACTCTATTATCACTTTTATCTTAATTTGAATTTCGTTGGAGGACATTAATTGTTTCGTTTTGGACATTGGATTAGTATTTGTTTATTTGGGTTTGTACGAGGGATATGACTCGAGTTTCTTTAATGGAAGTATTTCTTTTTATGGTTGGGATTATTCGTGTCGTTTAGGTATAGATGCTCTATACCAATGTTATCAATAGGTGAGCCTTGCAGGTTATTGAGATGTTCTCATAACTTGCGGCGATTGTCATGGTCCCGGGGCTCGGGGCGTGACACATACAATATTGACCAACATACACAAGGAAAAAGATAGAAAGGAATTACATGAATTTGCTCAACACTTAATGTACCAAGTAAGAAATAGAGAAACGAGTAATGCGAAATTCTGACTGCAATACCTTGAAAGCCTCAATCTTCTGGGGTACAAGTGAATCCTCTGTGGTCCCGAGCCCTAGTTGACCATTTTGATTTCGTCCCCAACTTCAGTTGCGTAGAAGTAAGATCAATCAGAGTTCAAAAATGTCAAATGAAGTCTTTCAGCAATAAAACATGTCAATAGTATGAAAATAAAATAGTAATTACATCATAATCCCTAATTAAACCCAAGTTCAGATGGATATCATGTATGTAAACAAGTTTTGATTGGACTAGTTTCACCCAGGAAAAAGCATAAATATGGTGCATTGTGTTTTTGGGAACCTCAAAAATTTCCGTACCTCCCTTATCAGCCAGGCAGTTAATGGTAGTTATGTGCAAAGGTTGGTGCATGCATGCATGGTGATCAAACGAGGTAAAGATAATTTTTTTCATTATAAGTTTTAGCAGACAAAACTAAGAGAAGAACTTCTTATTCAACATTGGAACATTACAACTCAGAAAAATCTCTCAACAATTTGTTCTATTCAGGAGAAGATCTCAAGCTTTCGTACAGGGAAGTTTAGGAAAAAGCCAACCTATGTCGAATTATTGGACAGTAAGAATTTTAATTTGTTGTGATATTCCTTAGATGAGAACTGAGTATTTCTTTGTTGTAATTACTAATTAGTGATTACAAGTGTTCACATGAAAATGAAAAAGACTTTAACATTGTTATTTTATTCAGTACTTTTGTATTGCAAAAGCTCCTTGATGCTCCACAGATTTTAAGCGTGTCTCTAGTCGAAACTGATAAAATAAGAGCTGATATCTAACTTATCGATATATCTTGATCGTCCAATTTATGCAGTTTCTCAAGTCTTAAACCAGGTTGTTACACTATTATTCTCAGTGTCTAAGTTCTTCCAAGCAAGCAAAAGTAATTATTGTTGATCTAAGGCTGCATCATAGAGTCACTAAAGTTAATATTTTCTTGAAGTTCAATATTTCAAAAATTTGGCCAACAACATTCTAAGAGTTGACTACTGCCTATCTTGCACAAATATCTTGATTTAGTTGCATCTTAAGAAGACTAAAGAACACAAAAGACTTCAAAAAAAATCTAGCTAATAAAGCTATAAGAATTTGAACCCAAAAAAGAAAAACAGTCATGGCAAGTAACTAACCTTTGAACCTCGCCCTCCATAGTCACTGCTAAACAATGGCTGTCCCCACAAGCAATTTGCTGTATCCGTAGGCCTTGCAAAGCTTTGATTGGTTGAGGAGAAAACAAGTCACTAGAGTTTCCATGGCCTAATCTCCCAAAATCACCCCTACAAAAAAACATTTGTGTAATGACAAAATGATAATAATACAGTAATTATACACATGGAATATCTCAAGAATACATATTACCATCCCCAGCTGTATACTTGCATTTGTGATTGAGAGTATGCAGTTGTATGGTCAGCTCCAGAAGTAACACACACTATCTCTTTATCATCCAATGCACTCAATTGAGTAGGACTAAATCGATCTTCTGCGTCTCCATGCCCTAACTGTCCATCTTCTCCCCTTCCCCACGAACAAACAACATTGCCAGCTATGCATGCAACATATCAACAACACCATCATTCTCATCTTGTCTTATAAATTTCCATTTCTAACAAATACATATTGATGGGTCCCTAATTATGAACAAGGGTATATACGTAATTTAATAAAATAATTGATACAAGAGAAACATTAATGCGTTGATATAATGGGCCTGACTAGTGAACCCGAGTCCACGGCCCAATAAGACGAGCCCGTGGCCCAACAACAAAGATCGCTATATATACCATCTTAATCAGTTAGATTGGTCATTATCTGGTTTTGACTCTAAAAACTAGAACTTCTGAATACTCTCTGAGTCTATAAGATCGAGGATTATAAATAATACCTAAGGCAGCTCGAAGTCATCGAGCGCAGCCCCTAATCCCTCAAAACACTATCTGGTCTGTCGTGAGTTGGGTCGGATCCTATCCCCACGTGACATTAATATTTGATCCCGCATCATTTAAGCGCCGTCTGTGGGAAATCGATTCACTCACTGAGAATGCAGACTAAGATCCCAGGCACATACCAAGGAAGAAAGGATGGGCAGTATCCCCTTCGCAGGAGGCGTCAGGAGAAGAGCTCCCATTCCAATGTCTCAACCAAACCCTACCAGCAGTGGTCCTCCATCAGCCGCTCCAGCAGTGACCCCACCCTCTGAGAGGGCAATCGAGATCAACCAAGAGGTGGTCCTCCATCAGCCGCTGCTCCAGCAGTGACCCCACCCTCTGAGAGGGCAATCGAGATCAACCAAGAGGTGGTCCTCCATCAGCCGCTCCAGCAGTGACCCCCCAGAGGGCGATCGAGATCACTCAAGAGGCACTCTTGGCCTTGGTGGAGTACGCTTTTGTCAGACCTACAGGCAGTCCAGTAGTATGATGTCCATCACCACCCTCCAACGGCTTCTCAGCCCTATGGCAGAGCACTAGATTCCCCTCAAAGGGGAGAACCTCGTGTGTCACGCCAGGTACCTACCCCAGGGGAGCAAGGACCCCAAAGGAGTAAAGATCCACGGTCACGCACAATATCCGGACGCGGAGAATGCGAGCAAACCTCGCGACACCAAGCTCCACCATACCCCCGTAGAGGTAAGAGCTCTCTTACCCCCATGGGGGAGGGATTGAAGCATCCGCATGTCAGCGATACGGAGAAGGCTCATGGACCTCCCAAGTGTAGACGCCACCCTCTGATGGTCGAGGCTACCAAGTGTGAATGGGCAGGGTCGGGGCTCATAAGGGTGGACGCCCCCCTCAGAGGTTCGAGGCTCCCAAGGGTGAGGCCCCCTCTGAGGGTTAAGGCTCCCAAGTCTAAAAGCCCCTCTCTGAGGTCCGTGCCTCCCAAGGGTGGATGCCCCCCTCTAAGGGTCAAAGCTCCCAAGTGTGGACGTCTCCCTCTGAGGGTCGAGACTCCCAAGTGTGGATGCCCCCCCTGAAGGTCGGGACTCCCAAGGGTGGACGCCCCCCCTCTAAAGGTCGAGGCGTCCAAGAGTGGACGTCCCCTTCTAAGGGTCGAGGCCCCAAAGTGTGGAACGCCCCCCATCTGAGGGTCGGAGCTCCCAAGAGTGGACGCCCCCCTCTGAAGGTCGGATCTCCAAAAGGTTGACGCCCCCTCTGAGGGTCGGGTCTCCCAAAGGTTGACGCCTCCCTTTGTGGGTTAAGGCTACCAAGTGTGGATGCCCCCAAGGGTCGGGGCTCACAAGGGTGGACTCCCCCCTCCGAAGTCCGAGGCTCTCAAGGGTGGACGCCCCCCCTCTGAGGGTTGAGGCTCCCAAGTCTGAGAGCCCCTCTCTGAGATCCGTGGCTCCCAAGTGTGGACGGTCCCCCTCTAAGGGTCCGGGCTCCCAAAGGTGGACGCCCCCCTCTAAGGGTCGGGTCTCCCAAAGGATGACGCCCCCCTCTAAGGTTCGAGGCTACCAAGTGTGGATGCACCCTAAAGGTCGGGGCTCCCAAGGGTGGGCGCCCCCTTTGAGGATTGAGGCTCCCAAGTCTAAGAGCCCCTCTCCGAGGTCCGTGGCTTCCAAGGGTGGACACCCCTCCTCTAAGGGTCAGGGCTCCGCTCCCAAGGGTGGACGTCCCCCCCTCTGAGGGTTGATGATGCGTCCCACATCGAAGGTAGATGAGAGACCTGGGCTGAATATAAGGTTGGGTCCAAACCCACACTCTTGAGCTAGCTTTTGAGAGTAGTTAGGGGTTCGATCCTTATCATTTGGTATCAGAGCCTATCACACTACCCTCTCGGTGTCTCTTGGGGTTCGGCCGATCGCCGACTGAGGCAGTCGGGTCTGAAGAGGGTGGGAATGATGCGTCCCACATCGAAGGTAGATGAGAGACCTGGGCTGGATATAAGGTTGGGTCCAAACCTACACTCTTGAGCTAGCTTTTGAGAGTAATTAGTGGTTCGATCCTTATCAGTTGAGGCGCCCAAGAGTGGACGTTCCCCTTGAGGGTCGAGTCCCCCAAGTGTGGACGCCTCCCTGAGGGTCGTGGCTCCCAAGAGTGGACGCCCCATCTGAGGGTCGAGTCTCCCAAAGGTTGACGCCCCCCCTCTGAGGGTCAAGGCTACCAAGTGTGGATGCCCCCCAGGGTCGGGTCTCCTAATGGTGGATGCCCCCCCTCTGAAATTCGAGGCTCCCAAGTCTGAGAAACCCTCTTTGAGGTCCGTGGCACCCAAGGGTGGACACCCTCTCTAAGGGTCTGCTCCCAAGTTTGGACGCTCCCCGTCTGAGGGTCGGGGCTTTAAAGGGTAGACGCCCCCCCTCTGAGGGTCGGGTCTCCCAAAGGTTGATGCCCCCCTTTTGAGGGTCGAGGCTACCAAGTGTGGAGGCCCCCAAGGTCGGGGCTCCCAAGGGTGGATGCTCCCCCTCTGAGGTTCGAGGCTCCCAAGTTTGAGAGCCCCTCTCTGAGGTCCGTGGCACCCAAGGGTGGACGGCCCCTCTAAGGGTCGGCTCCCAAGTGTGGACGCTCCCCTTCTGGAGGGTCGGGTTCCCAAGGGTGTACGCCCCCTCTGAGGGTCGAGGCTATCAAGTGTGGATGCCCCCTAGGATCGAGGCTCCCAAAGGTGGACGCCCTCTCTGAGGTTTGAGGCTCCCAAGTCTAAAAGCCCCTTTCTGAGGTTCGTGGCTGCCAAGGGTGGACGCCCCCCTCTAATAGACGGCTCCCAAATGTGGACGCCCCCCTCTTAAGATCTCCTAAAGATTGACGCCTCCCTCTGAAGGGTCGAGGCTACCAAGTGTGGATGCCCTCTAGGGTCGGGGCTCCCAAGGGTGGACGCCCCCTTTGAGGGTTGAGGCTCCCAAGTCTGAGAACCCCTATATGAGGTCCGTGGCCCCTAAGTGTGGACGCCCCCCCTCTGAAGGTCAGGGCTTCCAAGGGTGGGCGCCGCCCTCTGAGGGTCAGAGCTCCCAAGGGTAGACGGGGCCCTTTTGAGGGTCGAGGCGCCTAAGAGTTGACATCCCCTCTGAGGGTTGGGGCCCCAAGTGTGGACGTCTCTCTCTATGAGTCGGGGCTGCCAATGGTGGATGCCCCCTCTAAGGTTTGACCCTTTGAGGGTCTGTGCTCCCAAGGGTGGATGCCCCCCTCTGAGGTTCGAGGCTCCCAAGGGTTGACGGCCCCTCTGAGGCTCGAGGCTCCCAAGTATAGAAGCTCCCTACTATTTAAGGTTCGAGGCGCCCCAGCACTTGGAGCCCATTTCCAACTTAAGGTTCGAGGCGCCCAACATTTGGAGCCCCCTACCACTTAAGGTTCAAGGCGCCCCAACATTGGGAGCCCTCCTCCAACTTTAGGTTTGAGGAGGCGCCCCGACATCGGGAGCCCCCTACCACTTAAGGTTCGAGGTTCCCCATCATTGGAAGCCCCTCTACCTCTTGAGGTTCGAGGCTTCCCAGCATTGGAAGCCCCACCTATTACTTAAGGTCTGAGGCCTACCAACGTGGTAAGCCCCCTTACAATACTAAGGTTTGAGGCTGCCCAACATTAATAGCCCCACATACGACCTCAGGTTCGAGGCTCAAGAACATGGGAAGCCCAACCAAACATAGACCTTAAAATTGTTCTAAGTGTCGCTCATCGTGCCTCAACAACAATGTAAGCCCAATGTCTTCGACATGGGGGGCATGCATATATATGAGAGTACCTCGTGTAACCTCCCTACGAGCACGTAAGAGGCATGAGACTCCTAAGTGTGAGAGCTCCCCTCAGCAAAACTAAGACTCTAGGTTGAGGTTATCTCATGTAACTCCCCAACGAGCACGCATAGTTGGAGGCTCCCAAGTGTGAGAGCCCTCGTAACTCAAGTTCAAGGCTCCCAAGTGTGAGAGTCCCAAGTACTCATAAGCATCTCCACGCACTGTTGAAAAAGTGCACGTCTATCATAAGAGTGGGGGGCATAGCCACTAAGTACATGACAGGTACCTATGCCGTTAAATATACGCACCCCTCTACCGACGCAAATGTATGAGCTCTCATCACTCACAAACATGTGAGCCTCCAACGAAAATGAAGCACGAGGATGTTATCACTCTATGCCTTTTGGCGCTTGTTCACTTGCCGTTATAGACCCCATAAGGTACTAATTAAAGGCCCTCAATATAACGAAGTTGTAGAACTGCATCTCAACGTCTCAACGCTTTTAGATACATCGCGTCCCGACGCTCATAGCCTAATTGACGGGCGAGATATCAACATTCGTTCGCTTGTCACGGCCACCCCGAGGCACGGCCTTGACCGAGGGCTTCGACCCCGGGACCGCTTGGCCAAGCTGCCTCGACCACTCGGCCGAGCACCACGCCCCGGCTGAGTGGCTGAGGCAACATGCCTCGGCTGCTCGGTCAAGGCGAGGCCGAGACGCCTCGACCAAGCTTGGTCGAGGCCTTGGCCTCAAAGCATCGCCGCCTCAGATGCGCTGTTATCCTAACCGTTGCGGAGAATAGGTTTACCTCGTGAGTCTTGGTAGCCTGGTTGGGTCCCGCCAAAAAAAAAATTTCGTATGTAATTTAATAAAATAATTGATACAAGAGAAACATTAATACGTTGATATCGTGGGCTTGACTAGTGAACCCGAGTCCACGACCCAATAAGACAAGCCCATGGCCAACAACAAAGATCTCTATATATACCATCTTAATCAGCTAGATTGGTCATTATCTGATTTTGACTCTAAAAACTAGAACTATTGAATACTCTCTGAGTTATAAGATCGAGGAGTATAAAAGGCTTGATCCTACCAAAGTAGGTACGTAGGCAGCTCGAAGTCACCGAGCGCAGCCCCTAATTCCTCAAAACACTATCTGGTGTGTCGTGAGCCAGGTCGAATCTCATCCCTACGTATTTTTCACGTGACATTAATATTTGATCCCGCATCACATATATTTTTGTTGAGATTATATGTAAGCCAATTTCTCATCATCATTGACTTGGGTTGTACAAGAACCTAGAATTTACTCATCATTCTACGGAAAGCAAAAACTCACAACGTTTGGCTTCATTCACTATCTTAGTTTATCATATTCATTAATTAAATAATCTTCACACTTATTTTAAATTGTATAAATAATTATAATAACAAAGGAAGTCGCTAATTAATTTAATTGTTAAATAACGATAATTAACTACGTACTTCATCAGTTAGTCTAATTAATTTCTATATTTTTTAAGATTTATATTTTACGTATGCATATATTTTATGTTACTTAAAGTATATCATATTCTTGTTGCGTATTATAATATTTTAATAACATTTTGAGGTTATTGAAGTATCTTTAGTTGCAAATTTCTTAAATACGTTTTTAAGTTTATGCCTTTTCAATTACATATATTTGCATAGGTTAATTAAGTATTTTAGAGGTTAAGTAATGTATTTAAGTTTACGTATTCTTATATAATTATAATATCAATATTTTTAATTTGCAGTTTTTGTTAAATCATACACCAATAAGTTATTATTGGTTTGACACATTCTACAAATTAAAACAATGTTTCACAAAACCTGAACAAACACTACATACATAACATCATTTCACACGAATTCGTATGGCATTCATTTTTTCATTTTTTCAAAATTGTGACTCAAATACATAAAGGTAAATGGCATTTTTAGAGTTTATATGCCCGTCTTCTAAACTAATTACTAGAGATCAAGATGATTTATTCAACCAGACACACACTAACAAAAGATCTTAACAAATAAAGTGCTTGGCTAAATAAGGTATTATACGATATTCTAATAAACTTACTAAAATGTAAAAGTAACCTTTTTTTTCGTTATCAATAAAAATAAAAGAAGTTGTGCATTTTTTCAAGCTATACCCTGTTTATAATTTTTTTAAATAAATTTAAACAAAACATTGTCAATGGACTAGATATATTTAATTAAAAAGTAACAAAACCGTAATTTGCTCCCCCTATTAAATTCAGGAGGCTTAAAACGAGTACGTGGAGCGTTCTAGTCCATGGAAAAAGTCGACTTCCAACCATTTTTTACAAAGTAAAATTAATTTCAACACTTTTTTCTTATCATCGAAATGAAATCACAAGAACACAAACAAACCCAGATGAAAATTAAGTAAATAAATTCAATTCAAAATGCATTGTACATACAAAAAATAGGTCTACAAAGAAGATTAATAAAATGAAACTTACAGAGGAGAGCAACAGTGTGACTAGCACCCGCAGAAATGAGAAGCACTCTACGAATTGGCCCAGAAACCACTTCACTCCCGCTACTACTGTTGCTATCCATTTGCCCTTCCTTTGCCATCTTCTGTTCTGTTCTGCTTCCTTTTTTTTTTTTTTTTTCTCTTTATTAGATATATAGAGATATATATATATATATATATATATAAGATGAGTATATATGATGATGATGAGTAAGAGTTGAATATTGTGATGGAAGATTTTCTTGAAAAGTCAGAGAAGGGAGAGAGAAAATAGAAAGATATTTGGAGGTATGTAGTTATGATGCTGATGATACCATTACCATTGGCATTGAATGAGATAACAAAAGAGTGGTACGTACACACACTGCTATATTTATAGTGATATGGATGGGTAGCAGTGGCATGCCATGTGCCTCTCTGGTGCCTACTCAGATCTCGCATGTGCCAAATTTCACCACTAAGTACTATAGTTTTTATTCCGGTCCCACTTTCTTAAAATCTTATTTTTAATCTCATAATTTGGTTCCAATACGATTTTAACCTCATTATAACTATGAAAATATTTAGCATCTAGTCCTAATTGAATTTTTTTTTCTTGCAAACTTTAGCTGTTGTTTCATCTTTTTTTTTAAAGAATTCATATATCAATACACTCAAATACAATGTTATTCAATATCATGATTTTTTTCTGTTTAATTTTACATCACATGTTCTTTATGCACAAAATATTTTTAAAAGTCAGTCCAACAAAATGTTGATTAACGGAGTTGACCATTAAATTTTGAATGAAAAATTCGATTGGGACTCAATGTGAGACATTTTTAAAGTTACGAAACTAAATGTGATAAACAAGTATAATAAATATAAACAAAATTACACTAAATAATTTATTAGATGAAAAAATATACTTTTTTCCCAGTTTTTTAATTTAATTTCATAAAGTATGACATAAGCATCTTGCTTTGAGTTAAGAGTAGCAAAAAAGAATGCCATGAAAGAAATTGGAAAGAGGGTTGGGACATAAAAGGCTAAACATTGAAGAGGTGAACAAAGTGATGAGGTTATGTCATATCTCAGCTCAAAAAGCTCCATTTTTGCTTGCATCCACCCATCGGTCCATCTTTTTCTCCATCGATTTCCCCACCTCCAACTTAAATAAGATGATTCATCATTTATGCCGTCAAGCAATGTAGAGGTGTCGATTGCTTGAATTTTGCGAATATGTTGGTTTTTGAATAGTTAGGCTTTATTTGTTTATGTTTTTTTAGTTAAAATTTTAAAAATCGAAATTTGTGTGAGAATGATAAGTGTTTGTTTATCTATATCTATTATAAAAAACGAGTTATTTTTTTACATTTTTTATATACCTAAAATATCCTTATAAGATTGAACTTTTAAGGGCAAAAAAGTTAAAAATAAGAAATCTAATATAGTTAGTACTCTACTTACTATTAAATAATAAGTCTAACTATAAGATTTACTAATAAAATTCAAATCTCGAGTTGCTTTAATTTTAATAGAACCCTCTGCTTCAGCAATAGTATAGCGGCACGTTGAATAGCTTCTACAAAATATATAGACAGAAAAATATGAACTTAATGCCTTTTTAACATCAGGCGAAATAAAATTAGAAGCGCAGTAACTTGATCTATATCAAAAGTAGATTTTTCTTAGAAAATTAAAAAAAGTATAAGCATGAAACTTTTTCTTAAGCTGTCAAATCTATCACAAATACTTGGCGGAGATCACAGCTCAGCTTCAATGCATTTGAATTCGCCGCAATTCAGTATTAAGGCCCCAAGTAAATTAGAACAGTAAGTAATGACATATAATCAAAGCTAAAGTCAAAGCAAGGTTCAATATGGTTTCTCGGCATAATTGTATCGACTTCCCCTAAACTTTAGTCATTTGGCATTCGTTTGAAAAGATTATTCAATAAATTTATAAAGTATCAAACTCAATTACTTTGTTATTCATTTGCTAGATCTAGGAATCCCACTATAATTATTTATAAAAAAATTAACTTTTTGACATACCAAAAACGTTCATGTGTAATTTAATCTTGTGATAGTTAAAAAATTCAAAAAAAAAAAAAAATAGATATCAATTTTAAGTATTTATAATTGACTACAAGTCTACAACAATAAAGTTTGTAATAATATTAGGACTTTTCTACGAATTATTTTTGAATTATTATTGAATAAAAGAAGAAGATAAAAACAAAACTTAATATTTATTATAAATGTACGGGTGGGAAAAATATATTTCTTAAAATATTCCTTGAAATACCTATCTATTTCAATATTTTAATGGCAAAGAGTAATAAATAAATAATAATAATGAATTTTGAATATTTACCAATAAAATGTTTAGTGACTATAAAATTCCATAATGGAATCACATATATACTATTTGGACGACATCTCTTACTACAACGTATTTTTATTTAATGTTTTAGAAAATGTATCCTCAAATGATAATATATTATATTATAAATTTTTGCACTAAGTTGAGAACATAACACTAGCTATTGTAGTTATACTCATTTTTGTTACAGTAATTTTTTTAAATGACTCTAATTACTATAAATATTATAAATTATCTATTTTATGTTATATCTGAGCTGAGCTATTATGATCTCCTTATTTGTTATTGTATGATTTTGTTGTAAAAATTAACTTTTTATAGCTCATTATTTGAAGACTTATATCTTACTGAATTATTAATTCTTATTTGTTATTTTTAAAATAAATTAATATTATAAATTATCTTTTTTATATTATATTTGAGTTTGAGCTATAATGATCTCCTTATTTGTTGTTGTATGATTTTGTTGTAAAAAATTAGTTTTTAATAACTACTATTTGAAGAGTTATATATTACGTACTGATGTATTAATAAGAATTTGAATTTGTCTTTACCTCTAATTGCTTAAGTCAAATGATATATAGCGTACTTTTAAACTTTTTGTATTATTTTTAAGTAATCAATTTGATCCACATGAAAAATAAAGTTATGTTTATTTTTTTTTAGTAGAAAATTTGGATTTTCTTGAGAACTACCAACTAAAGGGATCCATTCATGTGATTTCAAAGTAATATGTGGTGTAACTTTTTTATATTTTTAAAATTTAATTGAAAGTTGTAAATGTGCCAAATGAGTAATGAAGAGTTGATGTGTCATGATTTAAATAATTGTGAGGTATGAAATAAAAATATTAGTGGAGTAAATAATTATTAATTGATGATTTTTGAAATGATAAATGTTGTGATAAAAAAGTAGAGTTAAAAAATGTGAATTTGATTGAGAAAGTTTGATTGAAATTTGATACGAGGTATTTACGTGCTCTCTGTATACGAGGAGAAATGTAACTACACGGTCTCCCCAGGTAGCAATACGAGTTTAAGTGATATACGATATAATATATACGATACGATATTATACAATATTACAGGATTGTGTAATTGGACCCATGAATAGTAAAGATGTCATCTAAAGAGGCCCAGCCCATGATATTATATGATATCATGGCTATTTAGCCACCAGTTGGATGACAAGTGGCAATCAATATAAAGGTTACAACTCAAATCATGAACAGGAGGTTTGAGGTCTATAAATATGACAAAGAATGATCCTTGTGGGGACGGATGATTCCAAACCTACGAGCTACTAATACAATTTATACACATTATCTTAGAACTACGTCAGACTTGATCCCCGTTGCATGGTACGTAGGCAGCTGTTATACGAGCTCAGTCTTTGGAAGCATCTGGACGAATATTTGACTTGATCAAAATTGAATTTAAGATTTTCGATCGATAATCTTAAATATTAAAGTAAAAAATGTAGCCTAACTTCAACTTATAATCACATATTATCATAGATATATATTAATTTACACTAAATAGATATTCATTAAGTGGATTATGAATAGTTAATAAATATAAATAAAAGTAAAATAAGTGTGTATTAAGTTATGAAATAAGTTTTTAATAATATCTTTTTAAAATTAAAATCTTTAAATTTATGTATTTGAAATTTAAAATTGAAGTGAATATTTTACGAATATTTTTTAAAATTTCAACCATATATTGATTTCGTCCTTCAAGTACCAAATGCGAAATTATCATTCCTACAGTTCAATTTAGTTTAGTTTCGTCGTTTTGATCTGTTGGTGTTGAACGGATTAAAAAGCATTTGCATATAAAATATAATCGTTTAGAGGTAAATCTGAGATGTATATGTTGTTGTTGCGCATGTGAGGTTCACATGTTGCTTGAGGGAATATTGCATTTTTGGTACACTAATGTGGCCTGCATGTTTGTTTGGTATACTAATATGGGGCGACAATTTGAGTTGGGGTATGTGAGGTAATTTAATTTGAGTACAAAAGTTGCCGAAAAATTCAATTTTCGCCGAAACATTCGATTTTGACCTTCAATTTGGGTATTTTAACTTTAATTTGGTGATTTTGACCTTCAATTTGGGTATTGAAGTAGAATTTTTGGAGAAATTTATTGTGTTAATGAGGAATACTTGGGGACTAAGGTGAGGCTTTTTGTTGTGGTGGTGGCCGGGGGTGGTCGACGATAGCGGGACGGTGTCGAGGATGGTTGTTGGTGTTGCGGTGGTCCGGTGGTGGTTGTCGGATAGTTTGCGGTTGTTCCGGTGGTGGTCATTGGGTGGTGGTTCCCAAATTATAGTCAAGTCCCCAAATTGAAGTCAAAATACCCAAATTCAAGTCAAAATATCCAAATTAAACTCAAAATACCTTCTAAATATTAAAAATTATAATGTTTTGGTTTATATATATATATATATATTAGGAATCATTGGTGAGAGGAAGGTGAGGGTGGGGTGGCAGGTTAACGAAGATTAATGGTGGGGTGGGAGTTATATATATGTATGTATATATATTTAAGTATACATATATGTAAAAAGAGGGATAAATGCAAAAAAAAACCCTGTGAAATAATTTATTGGCTGAAAACCCCCTGTGAAAAAAAAATAGGCTAAAAACCCCCTGTGAAATTTTTTCATTGCAAAAAACCCCCTCGGTTAGTTAGGTCAGCTACCCCTGTGAAATAAATGCAAAAAACCCCCCTGTGAAATAATTTATTGGCTGAAAACCCCCTGTGAAATAAATATAAGCTAAAAACCCCCTGTGAAATTTTTTCGTTGCAAAAAACCCCCAAAAACAATATTAAAGATAGTTTTTCATAAAATGTTTCTTTTATTTTTAGTAAATATGCCTCATAATATTTAAATTTTAGATCATTAACATATAAGTACTTATATATTCATTTGGGATACACTTTTACTCATATTTACACAAAAAAACGATATTAAAAATAGTTTTTCATAAAATGTTTCTTTTATTTTTAGTAAATATGCCTCATAATATTTAAATTTTAGATCATTAACATTATTGTTTTTACTATTATGAGGCATATTTACTAAAAATAAAATAAACTCATATTTACACAAAAAAACGATATTAAAAATAGTTTTTCATAAAATATTTCTTTTATTTTTAGTAAATATGCCTCATAATATTTAAATTTAAATATTATAGATCATTAACATTATTGTTTTTACTATTATGAGGCATATTTACTAAAAATAAAATAAATATTTTGCAACGACCGAGGGGGTTTTTTGCAACGAAAAAATTTCACAGGGGGTTTTTAGCTTATATTTATTTCACAGGGGGTTTTCAGCCAATAAATTATTTCACAGGGGGGTTTTTTGCATTTATTTCACAGGGGGTAGCTGACCTAACTAACCGAGGGGGTTTTTTGCAATGAAAAAATTTCACAGGGGGTTTTTAGCCTATTTTTTTTTCACAGGGGGTTTTCAGCCAATAAATTATTTCACAGGGGGGTTTTTTGCATTTATCCCGTAAAAAGAAAATAATTTTAGAGGTGAAATGAGGTGAGGTTGGTAGTGATGGTTTTAGTAAGGTAAGGCCACAAAGAAGTGGGAATCAATGGATTTGAAGATGGTTGTTGGTGGAAAATGGTGATTTGTGGTGGTGGTTCTATGGTTGTGTGAGGAAGAAGAAGACAATGGTGGGTTGGGGAAGAAGACAAAAATGAGAGGAAAAAAATAAAGAAAAAAAAAAAATTAAAATTAGAAAAAAAATTATGAAATGGAAAATGGAAATGGAAATGGAACCCTCCAAAATAGTAGTCTACGTCAGCATTTGGGGTCAAAATTGGTTAAAATCCCCAAATTTAATGCACGTGCCTGGCACATGACATTTTCCGGCGTAATTTGTACCCAAATTGCCAGACATACCCCACAATAATGTACCCAAATTCCCACCCACCCCCATATTAGTGTACCAAATAAACGTGCAGACCACATTAGTGTACCAAAAATGCAGTATTTCTTGTTGCTCGACAAATCCAAGATACACCAAAAAATAGTCAAAAGGGTGAAAATAAAATAAAACCTAAACTTAAGGAAAGATATTGTAATATTTGGTAATTTAAGGACCAACGTGATACAAATATAAAATTTTAAGGAGACATTAGCTCAAATGTTTATTTAATATTACATGTAAGAATATACACATTGAGATCAGCATTACCATCTCATATTCAACCGTGCACATGAATTTTTTAAACTCAAATGGTTCATAACATACAAAGATATTATAATTGTTCAAAATATTAATATAAGTATAGAAAAAGTTCTTAAAAATACATTAAATCATAATGATAAGTAAAGTAATTCCACCAAATGCTGATTGAGCACCTTAAAACATCGGTGAAACCGTGAATAAATAATTTCACAAAATGATTTTATAATTTTTTAATGAGAATCATTTTAGCTCCTCAACTTTCAATCGTATCCCCTCAACTTAAATATTATTTATAGTTTAGTCCATCCGTCAAATTGCTATTAATTTTGACTGAAAAGTGGCCACATGTCATGCACATGATGGGTAAAATTGTCAACTCACATTTTGGAATAATTACCCATCAGATAATATGAAGTGGTGTGAATGTAATGATTAGTATGTAGTTATATAAGTAGAATAAAAATTGAATCTAACGAAACTGTATTTTCAATTGAAAATGCCTTGCATATAAAATTTTCAGAATAATATGATTCAGAAATTAAACTTTTATATCTGAAAAATATAAACCAATATGGCTAATATTTTACCAAATATATTTAAAATTAAGTATCAATATTAGTAGAAAAATAGTTGTTTAACTCAAGGCCGACGATTTATTTTAATTTGAGAAATAGAACTAGCAATTGCAAACTAAAAAACAACTATAACAATGATCAATATTATTTTGCTACTTTTTATGCATTAGCTTTTACATTACATATGTACAATATATGACTTTACTGATTTATTATTTTTATCAATAAAACTTTAATATTAAAAAAAAGGAAAAAGACATATTCAATCTTAACAAATAAACTAATAAAGGAAACATAATTTATGTTAACCATGTGATATTATGATGAAAATGGACTTCTATCAAATGTTTTTGAGAAAACTAATATATATGTTATGGTAACTTTAGAAAATGAAGAAATAAAAAATGAATAAAGAATAAGAAATAAAAAAAAATACACATAAAGATATTATTATAAGCACACAAAACCTAACAGAAAAAAGAAGAAATAAAGCTCCAAATTCATTAAAAATAAATAAATGAATTATAAATAGATCATGGATTTATTTAAAAGTTTATTAATTTCATAATTATTTAAGTTTAATTTTTTAATTTACTTATTCTCCAAATATTTGTGAAATTCATGTCAAACCATAACTATAATTTATTCATAAATAATTTTTTTATTAAGTTATTGTTTAAGATTACGATGAATCAAAGTAAATAACAATGATATATATAAATTATTTAATGTAATCATATGACTCACGTGCGAATGCACATACATTAGTATTTTTAAAAATATGTTGAAAGTTGTAAAATGTGTCAAATTAATAGTGATAGGTTGATGGATGATGTGTAAATGATTATGTTAGTTGTTTATATAATAATTATGTGAATTAAAATGATAAAATATAAATAAAATATATTTTTATTGGTTAAACCTTAATTTATGTAATCAATACAATAACTCCTTATTAGTTTTCATGATAATTCACGAATATGCTAATTAAAGACAATTCAAGGTTGTTAAATGATTTTGACTACTTCAAAGTCCATATGATGATTCTAAATTATGCATTTGTATTCATGCACCAAAACTATTTTCCATTGAGTGATTACATATAATATATATTATTAAATATGAAATTATGGGTACATATATTATGATTATTCACATTAAACATAAATAATAAAAATCTTAACTATGAAAATAATATCTGTACATATTCTTATGTGAGTGTATATATATACATCTAAAGACCGATATATATAATAAAATTACTAAAATTCCTTAATATTATCTCTAATATTCAGAAACCAATGATGATATTTTTAAATCTAAAAATCACATTACACTAACTTTCATTCCACAAAAATCTAATATTTATGGATAATAACTTAATGAACGTAATCGTCCCACGTCTCTAAATTAAAAATTAAGCAATTGTAGTTTTAAATAAAAAATTATTAAATTAATTTTTTTTATCTATATAGTTGATATTAATTGTGCCTTCAATTTTATATTTTAAAATTTTTAATCTTCTTAAAAATTCTAAAAAATTAAGTCATGTTCTTCAAATGTTGCCATAGAAAAATTCTAAAAAATTATTATTTAAAAAAGTATCTAAAATATTTAATATTAAAACATAAATACTGATTACATGATTTATCTATTTGAAAATTTTAAAATTGAAATTTTGATATGAAAATTATTTTTCTTGGATTTATACATGTAAAGTTATTTATAGAAAGTTTTCAGTATTTTGCAAGTAATGTAATTAGCATATACATGTAAAGTATTCACTTATTAACGAAATTATGTGTATGTTTAATATACATTATCGACGTTTAATAATATACAACATCTTTTAATTTACTTTGTTAAGAAAAGTTCACAAAAAAAGTTAATTATAAACTATTTTTCCCTACTTTTGAAATGAACCATGAGTAGATAGCTACAAGTATGAGCACTTGGATCTTTGGAACTTACACATTACAAGATGTATGTTATATGCGTATTTCAAATGAATATGAAAACTTATTATCTGATATCAATTATATTTTTTTATCTATCAATTACATTTTACAAAACTAGATGAGTTAATTAGATTATTATACGTCATAGAAATTATAATAGAATCTATAAAAGAAATTCTCTAACTTTTTTGAAATATGAAACAACATAACTTGATCTTGTTTATAAAAAAAAACGTCAAATTGTTGAAAAATCTAAAAAGAATGATAGTGTTAAACTCATTGATGCATATGTATTACATGATGAATGAGAGAGCAAATGAAAATTGGATAAAAACTTGTAGCTAATCATCAAACATAGAAAATAATAGGCTAAATAAAATTATTGGATATTTAACAGTATTTATTAATAGAGATGTCGAAAATTATAAAAGGACAAGTAATTGACTACCAAGATTAGTTAGTATCAACAAATTTTTTTAAACATGGCACAACTTTGTGTCTCCTTTACTTCAAAGATCATAATAGAAAATCATAATAATGAGAAATTTTGTATTTTCATTAGGTTTCATTATGTTATAAATCATTAAGTATTGTAACCTCTTATAATATCTAAATGTATTCTCCAATCAATTATAAGGTCACTAATATTTTTTATACTAATTAAAATATAATTTTTTAATTATACTTGAATGTTACTTTTCATTAATAATTTTTTTTTTATAATTGATTATTGCACGTACTTTATGCTAGTTCTTAAAAATATCCGGCAAAACTTTCAATACTCCATTGAGGTCCAGTTCTTTGAAAAACTGAAATAGCCTCCTCTTTAGTTAAAAATCATCGAGGAAAAACGAAAAAAGGACATCCGTTTGATATCCTACTTACATCTTTTCAGAAGAATCAGATATCTAACAACTTTGGTTGAACTTTTTTACATGATCACTGTGTTGTGCCGTTGAAGACGTTCTGGTGCTACATATAAAGTCCATACAAGTATGACAAGCTCCCAATTTCCACTTCAGTTCGTCATTGCACGTAGTTTTAAAGGGCTTCATTTCATTGGGATAAAGAATTGTTAGACATATTATTCTAGCAGTTCCGATATTGGTTGTTATGACCAAATGATTGTCATATACATCCGATTTTTCACATTTCTCTACTGAATAAGTAGATTTTTAAATATGTCCTATTGTGTTAAACAAAAGAATTGTACACCAAAACGAGTTGGTTGTGTTGTATTATGTGGGTAGAAATCGATTCTTTTTATGATAGGCTAGGCACACCTTAAAGATGCTATTTTTAAAGGTATATATTTCTCCCACATGGATGTAGATGGTTTCGAGAAATACACCTTTTAGGATACAAAGCCTACAACTTCGTTTCAAAAGGCTACACTCCTTTGAAACCTCTTTAGAACAAGAACTCGACTAAGAGAGACTCGAAAATATAGAGAGAAAGAAGAAAAAAATATTTTGAATGATTTCTCGGTCAAACTATGGAAGTATTTATAGACTTCCAATAGATGCCACGAAAAGGCACCTTTTCCACCCGAAATGGTATCTCCAACCAAGAGGCACCTATTCGGCCAAACCATATGATCATTGGACCGAAACAATGTGAAACACACCATTTAACAGTTCGGAACCTTTCACTAAAAGAAGCAACCGTTCGAAACTGGCCCGCCATATATTAAATATTTATTGCTTTCTTTCTTATGTATATATTATTATGTAAATATACAACAATCCCCCACTAATTTACATATAATAGAAAATACAAAAATATACAAAAAACTTGGTCTTTATACAACGAATAGCCATGAAGTGGACGAACCTTTAACTTATGGTTTGAATATGAATCACTAAGAAGACATATTCTCGTCATATATGAGTTCTTGCTCTTTTATACTTGGCAGCACATTTAAAATGGGCCTTGTGCTAGATCCTAGTTTTCACAAGTACTCTAGGATTCTACCGATGTTAATCCATAAGTAGCCGCCTCTCACTTCTCTACTTGTATATGTAGACTCATCAAGAATGTCCACACGCATTCCACTTAGCTATAAGTCTATTAAGAGTTTATTAATGACTCAACCTACTCTTTGTGTGGTATAATAGTGCATAGACCAGATATGGAACTTTGAAAATAATGGCACCCCCACTATTTTTAAGTTATGCACTTAAAATGTATCCATGTTTTCATTTCACTAATATTTTGATTGATTGTCTTTTTAACTCTCATACGTAGGGTAACAAGTGCGTAACTTGTACCATAAGATAGAGTTGGTTTCAATCAAGATATTGTTTTATCGGTAGTAGTCTTATATCTGCCATGGTCTTAGTTATCTTTTCTCCAGATAATGATTTTGTTAGTGTATCGGCTAACATTTGTTTAGTTGGAAGGTATTCAAGCTTACCTTTAATTTCTTAACCATACTTCTTATATGATTATACCTCATAGCAATGTATTTGCTATGACTCGACATTTTTTTCATTTATAGTTCGGGTTATACTAGATAAACACCCACCATCAATATGGTTCGGGTTGTCAATCAATGGGGAAAATTGCAACTTTGGTACCTCAAGTTGGCCTGTACACGAATCTCATACTTTAAATTGGACCACTTGCAATTTGGGTACCTTATGTTCAAAAAATTGGCAATTTCAATACAAATTTCGCCGGAAAATCATAAAATCACCGGAAAAAGTCACGTGCGTGTCACATGACTCTCAATTTGGGGATTTTTCTCCTAATTTTGGGATTTTTTGATTTTCCCTCCAAAAATCACCAAATTAGCCAATCAATTGATGACGTGTCACCCACTCAAATTAGAAACTATAATTAATTCTCTAATCCCAAACCCGTTAACCCCCACCACCTCCATGAACTCCGGCCAACTGCGTAACCCATCATATTTATTTCACCAAAATTAACCCAAAAATTATGTAAAACTTACTGTTACGCCGAGCTGCAGAAGGAGTAGCAGCCAACAACACAGCTCTAGAAATCGCAACATCCAAAGCAAGCATTCTCGTCTCCTCCAAGCTATTAACCCACTCCCCATTAGGATGTTCAACTTTAACCGTAAAGGCAATCAAAGTTTCCATTTGCTTATTCAAAAACCCCAGCCTCCTTCATTACCTCATCAACTTTCGACTTGTAAAACTTCAAAACCTCCTTATTAAATTCATTGTCTAATCGCCTGAAATAGACCATCTCGTACTCTCCACCTTCATCAGCCGCCATCAGGAAATTGGTCTCACAGCCTTCGAATCCATCTCGATTTATGTTACAAGGATGACTTGATTTTCGATATCCGAATTTGTTGAACATTTTGCCAGAATTTTTCGATTTGAAATTTGGGTTAATTGGTTTTCTCCTCAGTGACATGTCATTGGGTAATTGGTCAATTTGGTGATTTTTGGAGGGAAAATCAGAAAATGCCCAAATTGAGAGAAAAATCCCCAAATTAGGAGAAAAATCCCCAAATTGAGATTCATGTGACACGCACGTGACTTTTTCCGGCGATTTTATGATTTTCCGGCGAAATTTGTATTGAAATTGCCAATTTTTTGAACATAGGGTACCCAAATTGCAAGTGGTCCAATTTAAAGTATGAGATTCGTGTACAGGCCAACTTGAGGTACCAAAGTTGCAATTTTCCCTCAATCAATGACTGACTTTGATCATCACTAGCATGATTCGATTTAGCACGTTAGTGGTTGTCCCCTCCAAATGGAATTGATTTATCTTCATTTCGGCTATTGTTAGTACACCAACACTAGATTTGGTTTGACCAAATTCTTCACAGTTTAAAGTCATTTTCTTGAATTTAATTTCGAACGTTTGATCGATTTTCTCGATTTTACTCCGATAATTAATATCCTTTATTCTTGACCAAGTTGTGTACTATGCACAATAAGTCATTTCGTTTCCTCTCTTGGGAAAGTTTGTTTTCATAATATGAAACATTCAGAATCATTCTTACTTCACAACCTTATAGATTTATAGTGATAATATTCCATAATGTTTGTTTTAAATTACTTAATATCAGACTCAATATTCCTTCGCTAAATGAAACTATGCATCGTTTTTCCTCACAAAAATATCACTTTTATAGTGAAATTGTAGGCAAAAACTCTAAATAATGCAATAATTATTCTTTAGATAAAATTGATTTCTTTGAATAAACGTCACTATCGCACGAAAAGAACATGCCTCTAATTTAAATCATCTATTTAAATAATGCATTTCTTCATTCATTGTGATCAGACTTTATTCTAAAGAATGTCAAACATAGTAAAGAATCACACTTATTACATTTATTCATAAGCCGAAAGAAATGTGCTAACTCATTACTTTATATATATGCGTCGCAAAATAAAGTCATATTAAGCATGTACAAATATTTATTCATTATCGAGAATAAATCACAAGTATATATAATATAATTAAATATTACATATATAACATGCTCATATTAAACGCATAATCATATTCCAAATATCCATAGGAATATAAAGTAATCTTTAAACATGCATAAATAATTTAGTCTTCATTAAGAATAATCCACCATGATTAAATATTATAAATATAAATCATATATATCGCATGTTTTCTCAACGGATCACATCATTGTTAAATCACATTTAATATTATTTAACATAATATGTAATCAAATGGAACAAACGGATATTGGTAATTCACATAATGAACTAATCTCATTAACTGGTTTCGTATCCAAAATTTTTGCCTTTAAAGCTTCCATATATTTGATAATATCTTTGACACCATGGAAGTTTGAAATTCCTTCGATTGGTTTGAATTTTACTACAACAAAATATTCAAACTCGAATTAGTCATAACATAAATAAAATCGTATATTATGACATAAAACAAAATTAAATGAAATTTCTTCTCTTGATTTCATCATCTTTCCATCTCTTCACCCTTGCATCAACCTCCGCATTTTGTGTACTATGGACACTGGGAGTAGTAGGATTCGAACTTTGACTCAAACTTGCAACTTCGGTTGGACATGGTTCAGTCAAGACATAAAATACCTTTGCAGTAGTAAGAAGGTATTCAAGCTTGAGACTACAACGCTTGTAGTTTAGACCATTGAGACGTTCCAACTTGTCTCCTTCATTCAGTTGTGCTTTGACAAGAATCGACTCAATTTCAAAATATATACCTTTAGAATTGTTGTATTATGTGGGTAGAAATCGATTCTTTTTATGATAGGCTAGGCACACCTTAAAGATGCTATCTTTAAAGATATTTATTTCTCTCACACGAATGTAGATGGTTTCAAGAAATACACCTTCTAGGATACAAAGCCTACAACTTCGTTTCAAAAGGCTACACTCCTTTGAAACCTCTTTAGAACAAGAACTCGACCAAGAGAGACTCGAAAATATAGAAAGAAAGAAGAAAGAAATATTTTGAATGATTTTCTAGGTCAAACTATGGAAGTATTTATAGACTTCCAATAGATGCCACGAAAAGGCACCTTTTCCACCGAAATGGTATCTCCAACCAAGAGGCACCTATTCGGCCAAACCACATGATCGTTGGACCGAAACAATGTGAAACACACCATTTCACGGTTCGGAACCTTTCACTAAAGGAAGCAACCGTTCGAAACTGGCTCGCCATATATTAAATATTTATTTCTTTCTTTCTTATATATATATATATTATTATGTAAATATACAACAGCTTGTTCATCAGATATTTGTACAATGGCTGATCAAGCGACATAGGAAAATTATGCGTATATCAACAGAAGATTTTTCGGGTTTTGGTTTAATGTTGGCCATGGCATTTAAAACATAAAGAAAATATAAGCTTAATCATCAGAGACTTAAATGGAACGTATAATACTCGACCCAAGTAGACCAACAAGTTCTAAGGACTCTATTCAATACAAAACTAGTTAGATTGGTATAGTACGACATTATGCATCATTTTTATAATAGTATAGATAAAGAAAATATAAGCTTAATTATCAGAGACTTAAATGGAACATATAATTCTCAACCCAAGTAGACCAACATTATGCATCACTTTTATATTATTTATTTTGGCAAAAAGACCAACAAGAAAAAAGCATGCCTTCTTTACATTGACAAGGCTTCTAATTGTTACATAGAAATAAAACAAAGCAAACACAACCACCAAACAGCTAGATGTACAATTGAGTACATTATTACATAGAAAAACATGAACCCATAGCTAGGCAAAATCTACTTAATAACTAGTCTTGAATGGTCTATAAACCTTGAGGTCAAGCACCACACCTGCAATCGAACCAGCAGCAGCAGCAATAGAGATAACGAGACAAGCAAAACTCAGCATTTGTAGACAAATCCATCTACTACTCCACCTCGGTATCTTCTTCTGTGCAATATACATCTCAACTGGGAAATAAACGGTCAAAGGCCAAAACCCGAAAGCTCCAAGAATACCCACAACATCATTAAAGAAAGGCAACAACATTGATATCACTGTGGTTAATACCACAAATGCACTCCTCCAGGTTAACTTGAACATGTTCAAATTATACCTTTTCTCCGAAAATGGAAGTGGGATTTTGATCTCTTTGGTTATAAATTCACTGTCTGGCCATTTTTGAGCTGCTTTTTTCTCAAGGAATGCAAATAGAGGCTGGCAGTAAACTTGGTAAGCCCCTACTAAATGGATGACAATGGCTGCATTTGCAATGTCAAGAAGCCAATATGGGTTGTAAAATCCGAAGCCAGTTAGGAGGTTTCCTGGTGCAAGGTCCCCAAATGCTGCATACCCCATACATCCACATAGCATGTAGAATACAGTTGTGACTATGGTGCTTATTAGAGTGGCTTTCTTCATTGTTTTTGCCTCTGATGGTGGGGATTTCACTGTGTCCTATTTATTATCAAATCAATAATTAACCGAGAGTTGTTTGGTAGGACTAAATCCCATATATATTTGTATTTATATACCTGAATCTCGATAAGGATGATTGAAAATGAGTATGCAAAAGCAATATCTCCAAGAGCTTGGAAACTCCTCCATATTTTTTGTGTTTCAGTCACAGTTCCAATGCTTATTCCGGTCATACTTCCCTTGATGATTCCAGTAGCTAGTAATCACAACATAATACGTACAACCATCTTTAGTAATTAATTTCCAAATTATGGAACTTTATGAAAGAACGAAAGAAAGATGTAGCAATATATATGGACCTGCTACTTTAGCAATGCCAAGGCCTAAGCCGATAGACGAATAAGTGAAGGACATAATAGCAGCAACAATTGAGAGCCACCATATCTGATCAAAGTCTGGAATCTGAGAGAACAATATTTGTGTAACACCAAAAGCAATCATGTATGGGTTACTTGACATGTGACATGGATCTTTCCCATCAGTCTTGTGGAAACAATTCGATCTTTTGATAGCCCTGTTGGAAATTCATTCATTTGAGTCAAAAACAACGACGACTACAAGTATAGTTAGTTGCATATATATATAAATATGTACACTCACATCATGCTTATGGATGCTGCAATAGTGTACCCAATGGCCACTCCAAAGATGTTCACATACTGAATTAGCCCACATAATTTCATTTTAGATCCACCTGTTTGTAAACCGAAAAACGTTTCAATATTCACATTTGATCAAAATGAATTATGTATTGGTATAAGAATATTAATGGTACGTACCAAGATTTGATCGAACGGCATCCATGTAAGTATAGTTTCTCTTCCCGAATAAAGGATCACCGGTTCGGTAGCAATCAGCAAGGAGGGTGGATGTGTAGTAAATAACAAAAGAGAACATGAACATGACAGTTGGACCAGCAATCCATCCAAGCTGACCTATAGCCCATGCTAAGGAAAGAACTCCTGATCCTATAACTGCAGTTATTATATGTGCACTTGCAGTCCAAACATTCCCTATACGTACCAACAATTACATAATATTATTGAATAGCAATAGTTATATTTCATATATATATATATATATTAATTAATTATGTTGTTAAACAAACATTTATACCAGTTCTTTGGGGGCGGCCATCATCATCGACATCTTTAGAGCAAAAATGGTGAGGCATATTTACAGACAGATCGTACACTTGAGCGCCATGGTGGTGGTGGTTGTTGGTGGCAGCGCCTTCACCCATCCTGAAAATTTAGCAAAACCTCAATGTGTACTATGTATAAATTTGCTGTTGGGAAATACTAGAGAATAAAGAAGAGAGAAAACTACAAGTATGTAATGACAAGGAGGACTGGAATTGAAGGAAATTTATAAGGAATTTTGAATAGCTATAATTGGAAAGAAATACTATATAAGTGTACTTTCAACAATTCAATCAACACATTATTTGAACGTTCCCATGTCAACGCAATACTAACATGCATAAACAAATAGCATTATTACTTTATTATGTTTGAAATTATGAAATGTCAGAAAATTAAATTAACGTGTGACAAATATATTTCGAGATGGGAAATCAAATACCTGAATTATTATTGAACAGGCCTTTAGCACCCTCGAATGGAGGAACGACAAATATATACAAAGAGGCTATTATTGATACAAGATGAGAAAGCAACTGCTGCACACTCTTTCAGCTGTGTTTCTGGAGTTTATATAGACAGAAGAACTAAGTATATAAATTTTTTATATATTTATTATCATTTTAAATCTTATCATATTTAACTTGAAATATTACTTTAGTCCACAACTTTAACGTGTAAAGCTCCTCTTCCATTCATGTAGAAATAGCATAGATGCTTACTCTTTAATTAATTAATTAAATATTTTTAATCTTCAATAAGAAAGTTTCAGTCCATTGAAAAAATAATAAATTCTCAAGAATATAGCTAATAGTATATATGTAGAGCACTCTTGATGTTTCCTATTAAATTGCAGTATATATATGTTGTTCATTCTCTTAGATATTGCTATCAATATCAAGACAATTGATTAATAACTTTTTGTAATTACTGGTTACGATTTTGGATTTTTTTGTGACAGAGATTATATTTAAGTCCTATACATGGTAGAGAAAACCCACAAAATGATGTACGGCACAAATAATAATGTCCATGAAATAAGTTGAAAAAATAAATTATGCTTATTGCATATATATATATATATATATATGAGTACTTAATAAGTACTGCATGTAGTGAGTGGTCAATTGGACTATTTTTCAAAATTTTAGATCATCAGATTTATTCAAATTAATGTGCGCATGTGAATATTAATCGAACAACATAACAAAATTTGATACTATTATGATACGGAAATTCTTAAAAAAATTTCACTGTAATAGTTAAGTTGGTTAAAACATGATAATGCCATTTTATATTTAGCAGAACGAGAATTCACTTTGGACATAGCTTTTTATTTTATTTTATTTGATTTTACTTCGCTTTATTTTTATTAGACTAGTAAATAATATGTTCGTTGAACGTGAATCATATTATCTTATTTAAATAATTTATATACGTAGCTAAATTTCAACTTGTAAATGTTATAATTTCAAAAGTTATATAATAATTTAACTAAGTGAACTATTTCGTTAATAAATTAATTATCTAAAAACTAAATATTGCTTGACATGAAAAAAATAATCAATTCTTGAAGAAACTAAATTAATTGAAAAACTAAAATATAAATAATAATTTAGCTATATAAACTTTTATATAAATTTATGTTTCCTTTATACCTACATTTTGTTTAAATTAAAAGTAATTAGATGCTTCACTTTTTTTGTTCTTCTCATTTTTTTAATACTCTAAATAGTCTTCACAGTAGCTTAAAAATTGGATATTTATTTAGTGTCTTTGGTTATTGTTTAACAATTATTATTTTGTATGTTTCTATTTTCAAAAATTGATATGGCATGTTTTTTCTCACGATCTTTAAGCGTGTCTCGCTTTAAAACCAAAATCTCATCATCCACAAATTACAGCGGACATTGACATAAGTAATACATCGATTTTTGCTTGGTTTTTATTATTGCTGATTGTGCCTTTTTTGCTCATTAGATTGAGTTTTACTTGAGAAATATGAAGAAACGAATCGCATGTTGCATGCAAAATTTAATGCACAATATTGAAAATAATTAAATCATAATGTTGAACTATTTTTCCTTACTTTTGCTTTAGTTAAATAGTTGTATCATCATAATCTGGTTTTCAATTGATAGGAGATTCTTTTAAAAATAAAACGTCGACCATATTATTTCAAATTAATATTCTTCTACTAACTCTAATGATTTAGTTTCATAAATATATATTTGGTAAATTATACAAAATTTTGAATTCGTAGTGAAATTATAATTGGTTGAATGGCAATATAAAATCTTTAGAGGTAATAAAAGATAAAATATTAAGATACTCAAATTTTGAATAAAATACTAACTTATTAAATATTAAAACCCTAAATAATAATTAAATAAGCTAATATTTACTAAATAATATTTTAGATATATAGCTAAGTTGTAGTTATATACTATTATATATTCAAAACTTAAATAATAACTTACTTAAGGAGTTCCTATTTAATAAATTATAACTATTTTAAAAAGTAAATATTATTTGATACGAAAAATTGAATTAATACATAAAAGATCTAATATTATTGAAAATTAAAAGCTCAAATTATGTGATGTAAATAATATTTATAAGACATCGAATGTGTTTGGCTACAACGATTGACAATTTTTAGAAGATGCTTTTGAAACTCAAGAATGACATAACAAAGAAATAAATTTTTAACGTCTTTTTATTCGTTAATCTTTAGAATTAAAATTGTAACTTAATCTTGTAATGAAAATTGTGCAATTTTCATGTCTACGCTAATTATTTTAAATAATGATTTTGTATTTAAATATAATTTTAGCGTAGAGTTCCAACGTAATTATAAATCTTACTTTATAAATATGCAAGTTATCTTTTATTATTTATATAATTTCTTTTTAAGAAAAGGTGAATTACACGTTATAAAGTTGTAATGTAATTATACATCTTATTATTATAGATATATACAACTTATTTTTGTTATTTGACTCTTTTACGATTAAAAATAAAATATATATAGGAATATTTTAGATATATCAGAAATTCAAAAAAACACCCATACTTTTATAATAAAATAGATAAAATTTGTTATATTACTTTTTACTTTTTGTTTAGTTGTGAAATGTCAAGTTCTATATTTGTAACAACACACAAGTCTAACATTGAACACAAAATTGAATGAATCACGGGGCAATAGTTCAATCACTGAGTCACATGCAGTCGATCCATTGATGTCATAATAATGTAATTAATAATAATTATACAAAAATAAATATTACAAAATATGAATATAAAAAATTAATTTTATTTCATATATTTCAAAAATAATTTTATTGTGTTCACTATATATATAATATATATATATTTATACCAATAATATAAATATTCTTATACATACGTCAATACTAGAGTAATATTAGAGTTGAGAGTAAGTGAAAAAAAATATAATTTAACCTCAATTTACATGTAAGCATTGGGGGAGACAAGGTGGGGACGCAGGTGATTCTTTTAAGGTCCGGGACTGTTGGTCCCGGGCCTTTATAACCACACATTTGTGGGGTGGAGGGTGGTTTTTCCCACCCCACCAAAAATGGAAAATTTGTGGTTCTAAGGGGTCCGGATTTTCCGTGGGGGCGCGGGTCAACGCTCCACCCAAAAAAATTATATATGTCTTATTAAATTTTTATTTAATCATTATATAATTTATAACTGTCACCCCACCCATGTTTGATTTTTTTGGGTTTTTAGTTCCGCCACTGAATTGCAAGACCTATCTGATTTTCTCGATCCAATACTGAATCGTCACAGTCACACGAGTTGCCGAGGCAAGCCAGGTTGGATTTCGAAGGACTATTGGTGATGGGAGCGAGGATTGCATGTTGTATGATTTGACCAAACAAATGTAGAAATGATAGATTGATGCATTTCCTTATGTGTGGTGGCCAAAGGAATTAAAATTAGGTCTCTCTCCACCATTGAATTAAGCATATTGTCAAACATGCCCACTTTCAGTGGTGCATCTTTCACTCACTGCTGCACTCAACTACTCTATTTGTAGCTCACACTTATTATCTTTCTTATTCAATATAAAATCATCTTCATAATTTTACTTTATTGATTGCAACTAGGGGTGGCAAATGGGTGGATCGGATCGGATTTGGGTTGGATCCAATTGGGTTTGTAAAAAAGATAAGTTGGAACCAACAAGAAACCAAAATGTCTTTTCAATATGAATTGGGTCCTTATTGGTTTTGATTGGTTCCAAATGGTTCTTGTACAAAGATCCATTTAGGAACCATAAAGGATCCAAAATAGGAGGTTGGTGACTTATGGATCCAACACAATGCAAACATTTGTATACTAATCACTAATCTTTTTTTCTTGTTCACCAACTAATCCAATATAATGCAAACAATTTTTTTTTCTTGTTCACTAACTAACTTATTACATTATATTTTTATAATTTTCTTATAAATATTCCAACCATATTATACTAATATAATAATTTATATGTAAAATATATTATTAACTAATGTATTTTAATTTATAACGAAAAAATTAATGTAGAGAAATTAAAGATATAATATTTTTTTTCGGTTTCAAAAATTAAAAATAAAATATTTTTTTTCGGTTTCAAAAATTAAAAATAAAATATTTTTTTTCGGTTACAAAAATTAAAGATATATTAATTGATACTAAGTTATAATTTATGTTACTATTTGAAAGTTAGTCGGTTCAGAATAGAGGTGTAAACGAGCCGAACTTGACATTTTTTTCGAACTCGTCGAGCCCAAAATTTTCGAGCTCGGGCTCGAGCTCGAACCGAGCCCAAAATTTTCGAGCTCGGACTCGAGCTCGTGAGCATGGATGCAAGCCGAGCTCAAGCTCGCGAGCTCGAGCCCGAACTCGAGCCGAGCCCAAAATTTTCGAGCTCGGACTCGAGCTCGTGAGCATGGGTTCGAGCTCGAACCGAGCCCAAAATTTTCGAGCTCGGACTCGAGCTCGTGAGCATGGGTTCGAGCTCGAGCCAAGCCCAAGCTCGCGAGCTCGAGCTCGAACTCGAGCCGAGCCCAAAATTTTCTAGCTCGGACTCGAGCTCGCGAGCATGGGTTCGAGCTCGAGCTCGAGCCGAGCCCAAGCTCGCGAGCTCGAGTCCGTACTCAAGCCGAGCCAAATATTTTTATTTATTTTTAATTATTTAATATATATTTATTAATTATTTAATATATGTTTATTAATATAATAATAAAAATATAATATATATTAAAAAAAAAAAACTCAAATGACTAAAAATAATATAAAATAATTTTTTGATCTTATTATAAAAATTTATTTAAAGTATAAGTTCAAATGACTAAAAATAATATAAAATACTTTTTTGATCTTATTATAAAAATTTATTTAAAGTATAAGTTCAAATGACTAAATCAAGTATGAGTTTAGTTCTTAAGCAATTACATATTCTCTACAAGTGAAATTTTAAATAAAGAAAACCAATTGGGTCTAAGAAAGAAAAAGAGAGAATTATTTCTCTCTTTTTTAATTGGATCCATTTAGGAACCAAAATAGGCCCATTATTGGAACCAATTTGGACCCAATCAAAAACCATAAGAAACCAAGGTCTTGAAAATCTAATAAATACAAAACCAATTGGAACCATAATTCTTTTTTTTAAGATCCATCCAAACCCAAAACTAATTGGCCAACCCACGGTTCCGGAACCAATTTGCCACCCCTAATTGCAACCAGAGCTTAATCATTATTGATGTTCTTTTTATTTTAGAAAAAAGAATGGGAATATTATTTGTGCATCCACACCATTGAATATGGAATTGGGAATAGAGTCAAACATATAATTAAAATGATATGATAAGAGCCATTAATAGTGGCTCATAAGCTATCATTCTTCAGAACCAGATACCCCCCCCCATCATAAAGATACTCCTTCAATATCAACCACCCTTTTTTTTTTTTAAAGTACTCTTGAACCCCACAAACCACACACTCAGCTTGTATAATTACTATTTTTTTGGTCCTTTAATTAGATGCCGATGGTTATATGATTGAGACCAGTTTGGGATCTCATAAAATAACCTTTGCCCCGTAAAACTGGAAACTCTATGCTACATCAAGTCCAACAGCACCAGTTTAACTTAGTTGCCTGAATGGGAAACCAAAAACAAAAAGTCAGACATTGTAAAACAAATTATAAATATCACCATATTGTCCAATCATCTGCAATTTGAACGTTAGGCTTGCGGATTCAACACACCTAATAATATTATTCTCTCAATACTGCACTCTGCCATCAGACCCAATATTCGAAGAGGTTAGCTTCCCGCTGGAATTCAAAGCTCTTCCCATCGTCAATGTAACCTGCAAACCACATTAAACTGGAATAACTAACATTCATGGAAATACAATCCGATTTTACAACGAAAGGAAGCAAATATCACTATCATAAGAATTATACAAAAAAATATTTGATAGTTTACTATATCATAAGAATTGTTTCGCGATACTTTTGACAATCTAATTTAATCTTTTAACGTTAAAAGAGCAAGTAAACAACAATAATAAAATAGTTGAATATATCAACAATCATAAGATGTGTAATTTTATCACGACTCTACAAACAAATCACCTAAAATAACTTGATCTAATATTAAATAAAATCAAGACTTTTTACGTGCACATATGCTTGACATATTTATGCTTGATTTAACCATAGAAAATGCATTCAAATCCAATTCATCATCTATATAAGTCGAATAATAATTTAACCAAATTCTTAAAGTGTGAATGATATGGGATGAGTTACATAATTACATTTCTTAACTTTTATGTGAAGATCAAAATAAGCCTATATGCATATTATCCTAGAACAAAGGTAAGGTAAATTAAATAAAAAATTAGTAATGAGTCTCACATTATAAATATAATAGTTGTTTATTGTATACACCACTATAGTAAATGAATTATTATGCTCATTGTTTATACTTACAAGTTATTAGTTCAAAGAATATTTATGATCAAGAATTAAATAGATGAATTTAGTATAATGTAAGTTAAAACTTAGTAGTATGAATAGATGGTAAATGAAGACTGCGAAAAACATTAGGAGAAGAAAACCTGAAAACGCTAGAAACCAATGAATGTAAACGAAATTTTCAAGTGGAACTAGCAGTGGCAAATTCAGTCGGGAAACTTTTTCTATTTTTATTGTTGATATCGGCAAGGGAAATATTGTATCTGAAACTAAGTGTTACATACAAAATTCTATTAAACGTCAAGCTTAAGTAATTTTCATAAGCTTATTTTAATTTGTTTGAACATTGTTGCTTAGGTTAGTTTAAAATATTTAGAAAATTTTAATAGAAAACTTTTTTATTTACATTATTTAAATATAAAATCAATATTGTTTTTAAAAAATAATTTAAGACATTCATACCAAATAACATACTAACTAACTTTTTCCTTTAAAATTTATTTCACTAACAAAACTTATTTAAGACTAATAATCCTTCTAACACTAATTGTCTATGTATTAATTTAACAAAAAAGAGATTCATATATAATATAATTTCATATTCATTTACTTGATTATGATACTACTAATATATTACTTTCCTCCTTTGAGTTGATCAAAACAAAAAGATGTGATTTTTTTCCAACTCAAATTCTACATATTGTCTTTTTATCAATATAAATGTAAATACAATCAACTTTTTGAATTCAAAATCCAACGTATTCAAAATTTACGATGAACAATTAAATTTAAACAAATTATACCATGCCTGTCACTATTATTGAGTCCCATGATGAACGTTACAATAAGTATCGGAACCTCATAGAGCAAAGTCAAATATTATAAACTTTTGACTATCATTATTTCTAAAATTGTATAAATTACACAAAAAAATAATTGATAATATACTATATTATAAGAATTGTTTCTTAGAACTTTCGACATATCTTATTCATATCTAATTCAATTTATTAAGGTCAAAAGAGTAAACAACAATAATAAAATGAATTGGAGATATCTACAATTATAAAATATTAACTCTATAGTTGAATTACCTAAAATAATATAACCTACAATGAAATAAAATAAGACTTCTTACGTGCACATGTGTTCGATATATTTATAGAGAATGGATTATGCTCTAACTTCATCAAACTCAATTCCTCAACTATATAAGCCAAATAATAATCTAGCTAAAAAGAGGCCAACGAATAATCTACGAAGGTAATTGTGGATTCGTCTCATATCCAATACTCATCCACCATTTATGTCAAATAACCTACTAAAGGAACGACATATCATAATTGATTTTTTCTAATGGATTAGATTATATTTACTTATTAATTATCATAATTTACTTATTAATTATCATAATTTGAATACAGAAAACTAACAATCAAATTTACTAAATTCTCTCATCTCATTCTCTCTCCCTCTCAATCACCTTAAATAAGAGGAATTACAATCATTTTCCATCTCTCCCAAAACACAAAGAATATAATTAATTTTTATTTCTAATTCTCAATCATGTGAAAAAAATTACATTTTCTCTATTTGTCATTCCCATTTAAAAGTTTCCCTTCAACTATATTACAATTTGCAAGTCCTTCCATAACATTTTAAATATAAATTATTAGATTTGCTTTAGTGTTATTTATTTTACAACTTTGTTTTCTTTTCCAAAATGTAATAAATCGATTATGTTTTCTCAAGGAAAAAGTATAATAGCTCATTGTAATATTCTAATTATTCTCAGACATGATACAAATGCATAATTCACGATTAAGATAATATATCGTATGATGTTGGTTTTCCGAAGCAAAATGTGAATTGGAATAGATTTTTTTGTTTTTTTCAAATAAAAATGTGGGGATTCATAGAAGAATTTTTGCTTAGTTTCTTTCCCATTTTTGCACAAAATATGATTGAGAGGGGAGAGAATGGGAGGAGAGATTTTATGAGATTTGACTAATAGTTTTTTATTTAAATTATATAAAATATCTAACTTGAGTTAAGTATTTAGTTAAGTAAATATAATTTTATCTATTGGATTAAATTATTTATGATGTGTCATTTACTATGAGGGTATTGGACACAATTGGTGGGAGGGGTATTGAAGAGGAGCCGAACCCGGTTCTTATAATAAAATGTATGCAATTTTCAACTAAATCCTCACAATATATATTTGATTTGATGTAACCAATCAAACATTCTATTCTTAAACATCTTTCTCAAACACAAAAATAGGGCAATTTGTACATATAGATTCTGTAATGTTGGAAGATATTTTATGTTGAGGAAGAGATGTTCGATGTATGAAACTTGAACTACACAAGATTTATGTTTTTCTGAATGTGCAATAAATCAATATTTTACTCAAAAAATTTCATATTTTTTTCATTTTATTGCCTAGCTTCCCAAACAGAAAACGATGAGTTTGGACCTGCCAACTAAGTTTCATATTTTAAATATTTAATGAATCAACTACACATTTGCAATATTATATGATCTTTTCATGTTATGTTCCAAAAATCTTGAAAAACTATGCGTTCCAACTCAGAGACAAACCATGACATGGACGTAAGAAATTTTTTATCTGGGTGTTTTAAAATGCCATAACCATAGTAGAAGATTATTTTTTCGAATACGGTTAGCCCTTTGGTCATGAAAAAAAGCCAAGAATTCAAAATAGAATGACATATTAAGAGAAGCAAAAAAAAAAAAAATTATGTTATTATTGTTTTCCTTTTTTGTTTTTTTACTTCTCCTCCTTATCAATAAATGTAAAAGTTCAACCGATACATAGAAATTAGAATGATGTGAATATACACTTGGATATTCGAGAAGGGGAAAAATTCTTCTGCTACATAGTTAGAAAACATCACTAGTATTCAAGTTCATACATGCTTTTAATATTATAGTTTATTTTCACAAGAATTTATCTTGTTAAACAATGATATTTTCTCATATGCAATATTTTTATTTATTTAAATATTTAATAAAAAAAAAAACAATCGTTTGACATTAGTGTCAATTAGTAATTAGTATTTCAAACAATGTTAAGTTATCGAATAATAAAGTATTTAGTTAATTAAAATTAAATTTTTTAATATATAATATTTTCAATTTGAGTAATATTTACTAAACATTATTTTGACGAGATCGTAAGTATCAACAGCTTTTACTAGTATATATAAAGGAATCTATGGAAAGAAAATTGAAATACAAAAAACTATAATTAACCACACCTCAACAAGAGGGCCTCAGCTAGGAAATACAACTGTTTGAACTTCAAAATCGATTATCTCAGTTTAAAAATATGGATGTTCTAAAAGTTTAACCTAATTCCCATCAGGAGGGATAGTATTAACTAAAAACAAATACTTAATATGAATACAACCTAGTTGGAACTTTCTAAAACCTAATTAACGATAAATTACATCACCCCTGAGATTAGGTATAATAACAAGAAAACCCCTATGATTCCCATCATTTTTAACCTAAGAGTGACCCCAAATCTAATAAGAACATTTTTTCATGAAATAAGTAGTTATTCTTCCGTCTTTAACCCAAACTGGAGCACATGTAATTTCTAAAACAGTAGGGACATGATTGGTATACTGGAATGAGGTGGGAATGGAATCAACATTACTGAGTTCATTCCCATTACTATGATTGGTATGTTTTTATGTCGGGAATGGTCATTCCCATTGGAATCCATATTCCCATAAGTATGGGAATAGTGATACCTTCCATCCCCCTTGGTATTAGCTATTCCTTATCTATTGTGACTTAACTTTTTTTATTTCTTGTGATAAAATTATTTTTTTTCACACTAATAAAAAGGTTTTGAAAGATTAATGAATGTAAGATATATATATTTTCTACTTATGATTAATTATCTTAAATTATTTTAAAAATAATATAAATGATTAATAAATTAAAAAAATATTTAAATGCATTAAAAGAACAAAAAAAGATGCATATTATTTTTCCTACGTAGTCGAAAATATTTTTATCAATAAGAATTACTTTAATTATAATAAATATAATTTCAAATGTAACAAGATAGAGAAAACATACAAAATTGCATTGACAAAATTTAAAATAAGTGCGTTTAATAAATAATACTTCATCCTTAAACTAGTTTATCGATAAAAAAGTAATAGAAAACGTGAATTATTGTATAGACAATAATACATATATAACTTTTTCAATTATCATATACGGACTATATTTTTCCGTCTTTCATTGCTTTCTCCACTTTTTTCGTCGTGTCTCTTGTTATTTTTCTTTAAATGAAAGTTTTAAAATCTCACATCATTTAAATTTAAAAGAACTAGATTGGATACAAATTTGTATTCAAGTTTAATAAATAACACAAATATACGAATATACAAAACATATAAAATATATTAAAAAAAGATCACATTTCTCAAATTCATTTTTTATCACTAATTGCTTGATTGGAACAAATAAATGAATAATAATTCAATTCCTTTCTCATTCCTTGAGTATACCAATCATAGTATTTATGAAATTAAGATCATTCCATTCCCATCTTAATTCCATTCCTTATATCATTCCATTCCCACTCAATTCCATTCATTCATACCAATCACGTCTTAGTAGTGTAAGTAGACATAACCACAGTGGATATTAATGTATTTTCCGCATTAATAATAGCGAAGCTCATGGAATAAATTTTCAGTTTATATGTGAACGCATATTCATACTATTTGACCTACAAGATATTGCAAACTAGGGCTTCTTAGTTTGATACATAATTCACCTAAATGAGACATAAAAAATAAAAATTATAAACCGATCGATTCATCCCCAGGAAGATACACTGACACATGTTTAGCTCCCTCCCTGTTAAAGAATTTCACACATTCAGTTTGAGATACCAATAAAAAAGACTGTTCCCGACCATAAATTGCCAAAAGCAGCTTTCTCATCAGTAGGAAATTCCATCCAAAGTGGACGTGCCACAGGAATACCGCTGGAGTTTGCCATGTGTAAAAATAAGGGAGTAACATATGTATAGCTTCACTATTTTCCTTCCCCGTAAGCATTTAGAAATATTCTCATTTAATTGTAATTGGATAGTTGGAGTATGTAATTATGCATAGAGATAATCATAAGCGTTTGAAAATGTGAAATAACTTATAGAATTTGCTTAGATGGCTAAAGGAGAGAGCTTTATTGTGAGAGGGGACAAATGATGTCCACAGATTAGACAAGATGAAAGAATAAAATAATCCTATTTTGGAGCAAAAATCAAATTTCGAGTAAAGTTCTTCTCTTCGTCTCTTGAGAATGGAAAGACACACAACTCAAAACACATTCTTCTCTTCATCTATTGAGAGCTTAAGGCAGTGAGTAAAGTTCGAGGTGCTCTTTGGTTTGGAGTGGTCCTACGAAAGAGCTGTATTCGTTGTATCTTGGGACACGTTTGCACCACCCGTACCACCAGAAGTGGGGCAATTTCGTGTTAAGGACAGAGTTCTACTCGCCTCGGATTTCTGTTCTTCATTTTGTTTAGCCGTGGTAATTCACTGTCTGGTCAACAAACTTAACACGAAAACTCTTTGTTTTCCAACCTTCGATTCAGAATTATGGCGAACTCAGGTGATGATGCTGCTCACAATGCTGCTACCACTCTTGACTTCGGTCTTGGTCCCGATGGTAGCTTTGGTTTTAATTTTGGCTCTGGATCTTGTCCAGGACTCGGTTCCGGCTCTGGTGGAAATACTGGTTAAGGTTTGGGACTCGGTACTAGTGGTTTTGCTGGAGCTTCAGGTTCTAGTTTTGGAGGAACATCCGGGCCAAGTCTAGGACTTGGTGCCGAGGTTGGTTCCGATTTTGGTTTCGGGTTTGGAGGATACGGTGGGGGTTTCGTTACTGGGTCAGGGTCTGGACTAGTTTCGGGTCCTGTCGCCGGTACGAATACATCGTATGCTCCAGTGGTGCCCATTCCAGCTCCGACAGACAAGCCACCTAAATTCAGCGGGGCTGATTATAAGAGGTGGAGTCAGAAAATGTTATTTTATCTCACCACACTAAATCTGGCGAGATTCTTACGTGAGGATCCTCCATCCACCCCGAAAGAAGATGTGATGGATAACAACATGAGGAGGGAATATGATGTTTGGCATCATTGTGATTTTCTGTGCCGAAACTACTTGCTCAGTGGGTTAAACGACTCATTATATAGTGTGTATTCGAAACTGAATATGGCTAAAAGTCTGTGGGAGGCTTTAGAAAGAAAATATAGAACTGAGGACGCTGGACTGAAAAAGTTCATCGTCGCAAAGTTCTTGGAGTACAAAATGGTGGACTCCAAATCTATGATGAGCCAGGCTCAAGAGTTTCAAATCATCATTCACGAGGTTCATGCCGAGGGCATGATCTTGAATGACCAGTTCCAAACGGCGGCTATGATTGAGAAGTTGCCTCCGTCATGGTCCGACTTCAAGAACTATCTGAGACACAAATGAAAGGAGGTGAGTCTCGAAAACTTGATTGTCCGACTCATGACAATAGAGCTACAGACAAGAAAGCTCCTATGAAAGCCATGGCACATCTGCAGAGGTTCCGGAAGGCCGGAAAAGAAAATTTAAGGCCAAACGGAATACTTCCCAGAAAAAGCAAGCTGGGAGTGGGCTGGTAAAGCTCGATAACAAATGCCATAACTATGGGCGTACAGGGAATTGGGCTAGGGAGTGTAGAGAGCCCAAGAAAAATAACTCTCAACAGCAAGGTTCTAGCCAAAAACGAGGGAAACAGGCGCAAAATCAAGCCCACTTGGCGGTTGATGACATGCAGGGCATCAACCAAATGATGGATGACCTGTCTGACAAGAGGGTTCAATTTGACTTGTCTGAGCTTGACCTAACAGCGGTTGTGTTCGAGGCAAATCTGGTGGATAACCCAAGGGAATGGTTTGTCGATATTGGGGCTACTCATCACATCTGTTCTGATAGGGAAGCGTTCTCATCTTACACTCCGGTTGAAGGACGAAAGCTCTTTCTGGCAACTCTGCGACTTCTCCTGTTTAGGGAATAGGAAAAGTGGTTCTGAAGATGACATCTGGAAAAGAGCTCACTCTGATAGAAGTTTTGCATGTTCCAGACATACGCAAGAACTTGGTCTAGGGATCGACCCTAGTGAAGCATGGGTTTAAGATAGTCTTTGAGGCTAATAGATTTTCTCTTACTAAGCGTGTATTCTATGTTGTAAAAGGTTACATAGAGAATGCCTTTTTAAGATGAACTAGTAAGAGACACATGCTTTGCACGTGATCCTTATGATATATTTAAAAAATAGCATAATTTTAAATAAAAATAGAAGTTTGAATAGCATTGAACATACAAACACTCTCGAATTGTTTTGAATTCTTGATATCTATCATTTTTCTGTAGTCTAATTATTTGTTCAAATGATTTAAATTTCATTTCTAGAACCACAAAACATTATTAAGTAAGTTGACATTTACTTTCATATAAAGTATTTCTCAGTAAATTTTGGTTATAGGAAATGCTTCAGTTAGTAATTAAGCTTTATTTTATCATTGTTTGAACAACTTTTCTCGACATATAGAGATTATATATTTTTTGATATTGATTGTTGTCGCATAAAAATCAACAATCAATATGATTTTTCAACATGGACGCATTTGTTTATGCTTGATGCAGTCAAGAATTTTTATGATCTTAATATTGGGGTTTAAATAAATTCAACAATGAAACAAAATTTAAACTCTCAATGATAGTTCATTAAAAGTCTAAAACATTCCACATTAGAAAAGGTTTGAAATGTAAATAACATGAAATAAATTAATAACTTATAATACTATTTGAAGGAGTAATTAGTCATTTCTTCTTTGATTTTGATCGACGTTGTAACCTTCTTTACGTTTTTATTTTTATATTTGTTTATGCAATTGTTTAGTATTTTTTCATCACTTGATAGTTGTTGATGTCTCCTTCAATATAATTGTTCTGAGACAACTTCTTTATCTACAATGCATCATTGTTTTTCCAGAATATGCGTTGAGTTCATTTTGAACTTGATCGAGTTAATATATTTTTCTCCTTATTATTCTTAGTTTTCTTTCTTTGTTTCTCCTTTTAATTTGTGGTTATAGCATCCACAATGACCAAAAAACGGGAATATTGCATTTTTGGTACATCAATGTGGCCTGCACGTTTATTTAATACACTAATATGGGAGGGTGGCAATTTGAGTACATTATTGTGGGGTAGGTCTGGCAATTTGAGTACAAATTTCACCGGAAAATTAAAAAGTCGCCGGAAAATGTCATGTGCCGCGCATGTGACATTCAATTTGGGGATTTTGACTAGAATTTGGGGATTTTTAACAATTTTGACCAAAATTAATTGATATTTACTGTTTTTAGAAAAGTTGACCAATTTTGACTACCAAATAATTTTAAACAATTTAACTAATTTATAATTTCTTTTAATCATTATTATTTTTCTTTTCTTCAATTTTTTCCATCTTCTTCGTCATCTAAACATTCTGGGCAAAGAAAACCATTCTTCATCATCTAAACATTCTGGGCAAAGAACACCATGCCACTACTTCCCCACCCCTCTCAATATAATATTTAAAATTTTAAATCATAAACATCTAAATTAATTTAGTAAAAACGATAAGGTGGAGTCTGGAAGCTTGTCGCCGACAGAGATGATAGCGGAGATTTTGGGACGGTGGTGGAGGATTTTAGGGATTGGGGGCGTCGGAGTGGGGAGGAGAAGAGAGAGGTGGGTTTTTTGTGGGGGGAGATGAAAGTTTGAGCTTGGGGGAGGGGGAGGGGGTGGGGGTGAGGAGATTTGCGACGGTGAATGTGGTGGAGGTTGCGGTGGCTGCCGCCATTCCTGTGTGTGTGAGTGTGTGTAGTGTGTGAAGATATGTGTGAGTGGGTAGCTTGGGTTAAGGGTGGGGAAGGTTCATTCTTGCCAAAAATTAGATCTTTCTATTGTTTTATTTGGGATCAAGAATATTTTCATACTTTTAAGAATGTATATACGATTTATGTATTTATATAAATATATATATATATATATATATACGTGTATATATATATATGTATATATACATTTATGTATATATATATATGTATATATATGCGTATACTTATATATATATATGTATATCTATATATGTATTTGTAGTGGTGAATAATGGTGGGTTGGGGAAGAAGAAGAGAAAGGAGGGTTGGGGAAGAAGACATAAATGGGAGGGAAAAAAAGGAAAAAAGAAAATTAAAATTAAAAAAATAATTATGAAAATGAAAATTGAAAGTTCCCTCCAAAATAGTAGTCCATGTCAGCATTTGGGGTCAAAATTAGTCAAAATCCCCAAATTTGAACGCATGTGACCGGCACATGTCATTTTCCGGCGAAAATCGAATTTTCCGGCGAAATTTGTACTCAAATTGCCAGACCTACCCCACAATAATGTACTCAAATTGCCACCCCCCCATATTAGTGTATTAAATAAACGTGCAGGTCACATTGATGTACCAAAAATGCAATATTCCCACCAAAAAACTATCTCATTCATCTATATATTTCTATTAAATGTGATAATAAAGCAATATTCATTAGAGTTATGTCTCTAAAAAACGGAAAAATTAAAAAGTTAAAGATAGAATATATAATACTTTGAAGTTACAACTTGGACTAATGATATGCTTTAATTTATGGAGCATATAACATATAAATTTGCCGCATTTTCGAAAGTTTTAATACATGTAATTTCATCATGTACGACATTTAGAAACAATTGGTACCTTGAAACATTAATGAAAATTTTAATAATTATATCGCTAATTAATCATATATTATTTGAATATAATAATAATAGTATGATTATCTTGTTTGATTTATATGCCTTCCTTCTTATTACATTGTATAATTTGCACATTCCGTAAATTTTGAAATTGAAGACTGCTGTTAACTATTCTCTTGAAATAATAATAAGTACCATATAAAAAATATACTTCAATGAGCGTAATCTGTTAGTAAATAAAGGAGGATTAATATTAACATTTCTTTTTTAATACTTACACTCCATCTTTCTTTTAGTAATAAGTGGTTGACCAAAATGTCATTTGACTTTATCACAAGTTTCATGCTTTCTTTAGGGATATATGTATATATAATTTACAACATAGTAACTTTATTTTTTCATTATCACATATTTTCTAAAATAAATATTTTATTTTGTTTAGTAAGCTACATAATTAAAATTTTTATGAACTCTAAATAAATCACATCATGTGAGATGTGACAAATTTCAGCTCATATTCATGGTAAAATTTACATAAGCATATTCTTTTAAATGAAATTTGAAGAAAACATAACTATGATCTTGATGGTATTTTGTATTATGCGTACTTTACTTTTTTAAAAGAATTGTATCATAACTTCATGAATATTAAAATCTGAATTTAAAAAATTTGTTAGACACATAAGAACTGAAACTACAAATTTAAAAATGAATATTCCTAATTTCATGAAAGTTCATAAACGTAAAAAGAGATGAAAATATATGAGTAGAAAGAAATTTTTAATACAACAAATATTGTTTTTCATAAATATAATATAATATAATGTAATATAACATATGTATAATTATTTAAAAGCATGGATGATAAGAAATAATTTACATTTATTTACTCTATTTGAAGATTAAAACCTTCTACAAAAATTTAGGGTTTAGGGTGTGACAATCAAAAAAGAGGGTGCAAATAATTAAGTGATTAATTAATAATTTAATTAATTTATAGAACCAGTTTTTACGTGTTACAAATAACTAAAATGACTTGTTTTAATTTAAAATAATAAAATAAGTATTTTGACAAATAAGTAAATAATTTATTAACTAATAATAAATAGATATATTTTACCCTAAGAGATTAATTATCTATTGCATAATAATAACACTTAAATGATACTTTTATTGAAATATCAACTTATGATATTCGATGAAAAAGAAGACAATTCCTTAATTGTGTCTAAACGAACTCATATTTGTGTTTTGCATGACAAAAACTAATCAACTTATTGACACATTATCTTTTCACAATGAATGCTAGAGAAATCAATTTAATAATTTATTCATACCACGCAGAAAAGAACCTTGTATGTATGATTTTGTACCAATGGAGAGTCTTGTACTTCCTCATGAGAACCTGTATTTTTCGCTTGGTTGCAAGTCATACAGACATTAATTAGATAATACTTAATATCATCTAAATATACTTATTTATAATAATAATAATAATTAATCTCTTAGTTGAATAAATATCTAATTAATTGTTAGTTGATACAGTTTCACTTATCTTGTTAAACTTTTTACCTTGGTGGGATACTTGAATCTAATTAATTTTAGAATTTACAGAAACAGTTATTTATTTTAGTAAAAGGCTTAAGTGATCGTTTAATTATCTAATGAGTAAAATATTTTTCTTTTTATTTAAATGTAGACACCTAGGCTGGTTTACCTCTCTTGTGTGGTTTGCAGGCTATTACACAAGAGCGGGGTTTACCCAATGCGCACCTCACAGTACCGGCTGCGGGTTTCCCTCGTCATCCAAAAAAAAAAAATAATAATAATAATAATATTCAAATATATGCTAATTGTTTATTCTTTAATTTAGTAACTAATTAATAACACATTTATATTTCTATTATAAATTATATAAGTATATTGAAATTATATAAGTTAAAAGAATTGCAAGGGACATAAGGTAGATTGTATCTAAATTTTTATTTAAAAAAATTGTCAAAATCAGAATCTTCTTATATTTTTTTATTTTTATGACAAAATTAATACAAACTTGATACATTTGAATCACAGTGCAATCGAGAGCGATAAATCCTATAAAAAATCACCGAGAATGACTAAAATAAGACAAAAATATCAGGTATTCATATTTTCTCATGAATAACAAGTCCATTGCCAGCCTTATGTTTCCATGTACATGACATAACAACTTGTTTCATAAAATGTCAAAATTTTTATTATGACCACATACATTCATCTTGCAAGTAACCATACTTGTGCACTACAAATATCAATTGACATGCTAATCAACATTGAAGTTTCAAAATTCATGAAGAGTACCAAGTGTGAATATGTAAACTATGGAATTTGAGTTCAAGCCTTTCAACGGAATTCCTTCAACCTAATGGCTAATTGTCCATGTGTCTGATAGCTACGATGGTGGATATTCGGTTATCAATATCCTTGAAATGAGTTCTTCAAGACTCAAGCAAATTTGCAATTGTTAATGGCTAATTTATTTTTCAATTCTACTTCCACAAGCAAGACCAATAACTTTACATGCTAGACATAAAAAGGAACAATAAAACATTTCAACTAAATCTGCATGATGATTATTATAATATAATTCAATGGACATAATAGAGTGAGAGACATTTTTGAAGATAAGACATTCTTGAAGATAGACTGAGGAACCTTAATATATAACTCACAATATTTTTCTACCATGGCATTTACAAAATTTTAGAATGTTAATGTAGACGAAGTTAAATAATAATATAATAATAATACGGTTAGATTTATATTGAATCACTATTATAAAAATGTGATCTTCATCATCCAATAGCTCCAACCTCTCATTGATCATAGTTGTTTGAAGCCCTGACTTCAGTTAACTTCTCTACGGTCCCAATTTGCAAAATCACCTCGCACGGTATACCTACTGACAAATTACTTGTACCTCTGTACGCCTGCAAAACCCTCTTCATCATCGATCATAATTAAATAAGAAAGTCAAATTTATGAATAATGCATGAAATGACCAAAGTATTTTAATACCGGCTCAAGAGCTCCCATTTCATGCAATTAATCACAATTTGCACATCACAAACAAATTCAAAGCCAACCACCGCGTCATAAAATCTGAAAAAATTATTTATTTAATTAATTATTTTAATGGGCTTCAGCATGTTCTAACAAGCCTTATCATTACTTTCTTTTTTTTTCGAAATGAGCAAGTTAGACTCAATCTGGCGTAATTACCATTCTAATTCTAGTAGTTTTTATTAAAAAAATATTTTGGAATGTCAAAAAGAAAAAAACAAATCATAAAAATGTAGTAATAGTAATTAGCAAAAAGCAATGATGGCAATTTTAGACTCAGGCATGACTTCACAATTTTTAGGCCTCTTAAATTTCATAAAGACCATGACTTGCGGGTGGAAGTCTTGGGGTTTAAAGACTTAAAAGCAAATAAATAGTTAAAAATGAAACACGCTCTTCATTGCTACTGATTAGGAGACAATAGCATGAATTGAGTTATGTTCAGGAGATAATACGAATGAAATATAGTTTTTAATACACTTCCAAACAAAAATTTCAACAAAATATATCAAAAGGGCTTGTGAAAATTTAGAATCACCCAACTACTTTTTTTCAAGACCCAATTTGCATTTTACTAAAAATTGCAAGAGAGCGATATGATATTAGTGTGAAAATGAGTGCACAACATGACGGATTCGAACATTAAACCGAGTACAAGCTCAAGAAATTCTTCAGAAATTTTTATTATCTTGTTGACAATGTTTGCGGCACTTAGCTCCGCAACCTCGTTTATCTTGAAGATGAGTATAATGAAATGGAATTTCCAGCTAGGGCAAAAGATATATGTGACCACTGACCAACCAAATTCTTGTCAACTAATAAAATTAATAAGATGCATTGAACAACCTCCTCTATTATTAATTAGAAATTCATGTCCACATTCATTTAATAATAATAATATATATTTTTAATTTAGAAAAATATTAGATTATTCATAGGGCTATTTTGGTCTTAATAAAATAATTAAGAAATATAAATCATCTACAAATATTCGTACTTTTAGAATAAATTATAGATTATAGACAGATATAGATATGGAGTATAGATACATAGATATAGATATAGATTATAGATTGATAATATTGATAAATATTTATGGATAATATTACTTTATTACTAAAAAGTTATTTTATTGTTAACAAAAAAATGTAAAGCATGCACATTAGAATAGAATAATAATATATATAGTTAGATATAAGTATTGATTTCAAGTTCATGCACATTCCATTATTATCTATTGATTTCAAGTTCATCCATACACAATTATTTGACAACAATAATAAAAATATACAATTACTTTATTAAGTGTTATTTTAATCTTTTTATGTTGAAAAGTGTAAATCATTGGCATTTTTAGAATAGAATATAGATGCAATGAATGTAATACGCTCTGTAACTGAAAATGCTATGAATAAAACTAAGTCTTATGCTTACTTGATTGAGTATTCTAATTTATGGCATGTTAGACTAGGACATGTAAATTATGATACCATTAGAAGATTAGTTCATTTAAATCTATTGCCAACTTTTAAAGTAAAAAATAAACACAAATGTGAGATTTGTGTAGAAGCAAAGCTAGTTAAACAACTGTTTCCTTCAGTAGAAAGGTGTACCGCACCTCTAGAACTTATTCACACTGACATATGTGATCTGAAGTTTGTGCAAACTAGAAGTGGGAAAAAGTATTTTATTACTTTCATTGATGATTGCACAAGATATTGTTATGTGTATTTACTAAGAAGTAAAGACGAAGCGGTTGAGGCTTTTACACATTACAAAATCGAAGTTGAAAATCAACATGGTAAGCGGGTAAAGGTTATCCGAAGTGATAGAGGTGGAGAATATGGCACACCTTTTGATGAATTTTGTTCCAACTCTGGAATTATTCATCAAACTATGGCACCATATTCACTGCAGTCTAATGGCATTGCCGAACGCAAGAATCGCACTCTAAAAGAAATGATGAATGCGATGTTGCTAAATTTCGGTTTACCTCAAAACTTGTGGGGGAGGCTATACTCACAGCTTGTTATATTCTTAACAAGATTCCGAAAAAACGTAGGAGTGAGACTCTGTAAGAATTATGGAAAGGGCATGCGCCTTCCTACAAACACTTGAAAGTGTGGGGGTGTTTGGCTAAGGTAGAAGTACCAAAACCCAAACAAATAAAGATAGGTCCTAAAACTGTTGATTGCATTTTTATCGGATATGCACTTAACAGTAGCGCCTATCGATTTCTGGTACATAAGTCAGGAATCTCTGATGTCCATGAGGGTACGATCATGGAATCTAGGAGTTCTTCGTTTTTCGAGGACATATTTCCCAAGAAGGGGGAAATGTTAAGTCGTATTTTGTGCATATTTTACATGTCTATATTCGGGTTGATTGTTACGTTTACTCCTCTTATTTTGTGATTTTAGGTTGACAATTGGATTTTAGGAGATTAAAAGGAAAAGAACTAAAAGAGTCACAAAAGAGTAAAAATGAAGAAGAAAAGAGTTAGTGCCAAAAATTCCAGCAGAAGACTTTGAAGCGTGCCCACGCTTAAGTTGCCAAACGCTTCTGCCCAGAAATAGAGTTGCTGGAAAATTCAGGAAACTTTTGGTTCAAGATTCGGTTATGATGTCCAGCTGTCAAATCCGGATTCTATATCCGTCTTATTTTTGTTAAAATACTTTGTTGGGATTTATTCCCTTTTATTTGTTAGGATTTTATTTCCTTATTTCTAGATTTTGCAAGATTTGATTTTGTTAAGTTTGTTAGGATCCTAATCTTGGTTAGTTACCTTTTAGATTAGGATTCTACTATTATAAGTATGTGGAATTTTATTCCACAAGACACCTTTAATTCTGTTTTAATAAAAGCATCGTTTTTCCCTTAATTTCTGGAGCTCTCGATTTTATTATTTTTTTGCATACGTTCGATTATGAGTTGCTAAACTCATACTTCTAGTCGATGATTCATCAAGGTTTGATTCTAAATATTTGTGAGATCGAATTGTACTTAATTTCTTCGTTCATCAGGTATTTACTTTTTCTCTGATCTTTGTTGATAATATATTTCAATTGGTTAGATAACTTGATCAATTATTTAATCGTTGGAATCATATTTAGCTATTTAGGGCTAACTCGGTGACTGGCTAACCCTAATTTCGTAGCAGTTAGCGACGTCGATTATGGAAACATTTTTGATTAGTCGCTATGAGAATTAGTAACCTAGTCTAAATAAACCGAGCTTGTGTGTTTGTTGGCAAGAATTGGTGTTTTCTAATACGTGAATGCTATCGATAGGCTAAATCCTAAGAGCTTATTTAGGGTTGTCTATTTGGTAAGAGGAGTAATCAAAGAGCTTGTTTTGGTTATCGACAACTTAAGGAAAAACTAGGTTACTAGAGCTTGTTAGTAACTATAACCAATTTATCTGATAACGTTGAACTATTATTGCATCAGTGATCAAATTGAAGAATCAATACCGAGATAGTCCGAAGACTAGAATTTTCCATCATATTGAGAATCCGAATTCTGTTTTATTTGCGTCTTTTGAATCTGCGTTTTTGAATCTTGTGCTTTTTAATTTATGTCTTTTTGTTTTAATTAGTTAAAAATCTCAAAACCCCCCTTTTATCGATATTAGTAATATAGGAATTGAATTTTACACCATTCCTTGTGGATCGATCCTACTTATCGCTGATTACAAATCTTTTTAAAGTAGGTTTTTATTTTTGTTGGATTCGACACCCACCAAATTTTGGCGCCGTTGCCGGGGAATCGGTGTTATATATTTATTTCCGTTGTTGCTAATATTTTCGTTTTAGTTTTGTTTTTAGTTTTTGTATGCCTAGGACCTTTCGTGGAAGTGAATTCGAATACGATCTCGAGATCGAAAAACGAGCCCGCCGACTACGAAAAGAGACAAGGCAACGTCACTTCTCTACTCCGCACGTTTCATCGTCCAGGACCGAATCTACGTTTTCTTCTAGCGATTCAGAGGAGGAAAACGAATCAATGGACAACGCTGCTAATGATGCACCTGCTAATGGTGCCAATGCGTTGCGCTAATGGCAATGCCAATCCCGACGTCGTCGAAAGAACGCTGAAAGACATGGCCATGCCAAATCCAAATCAACAACCTCTCTGCATTCCTTACCATAATCTTGAGGTAGATTTTGAATTAAAATCTGGAACTATTCGCTTACTACCTATTTTTCGTGGTTTTGCAGGAGATGACCCACATAAGCATCTGAAGGAATTCCATTTGGTTTGCTCGACTATGAGGCCAAAAGATGTGACAGAGGATCAAATTAAGTTGAGGGCCTTTCCATTTTCCTTGGGCGATAAAGCTAGGGATTGGCTATACTTCCTCCCTTCGGGCTCAATTGAAACATGGAATGAGCTGAAAAAGCAGTTCTTAGAAAGGTTTTTCCCAGCATCCCGAGTCGCGAACCTAAGGAAAGAAATTTGTGGAATTCGCCAATTTACGGGTGAGACATTATATGAGTATTGAGAGCGTTTTAAACAGTTGGTTGCTAGTTGCCCACAACATTAAATTCCAGACCAACTCCTCATACAGTACTTCTACGAGGGATTAATGGTCATGGATAGGAATCTGATAGACGCTGCGAGTGGGGGAGCATTAATTTACAAAACTTATACCGAAGCGAGGAATTTAATTTCAAATATGGCATCTAACTCCCAACAGTTTAGTACCCGATAAGAACACCCAACGAAAGAAGCAAATGAGGTAAACGTATCATTGTTTAATCAACGTCTAAATGATCTGACATCTATGGTGCAAAAATTGGTTATGCTCCAAAACCACCTTTTTCGAATACATACAACCCTGGATGGAGGGATCATCCTAACCTAAGTTATGCTCCAAAACCACCATACCAAATTCCTCAAGGACCTCCGCCCCCTCAACAGACCCAATCATCAGGTACATCTATGGAAGATATGTTAAAAACTTTGATGTCTAACGCCCAACAATTTCAGCAAAATACAATCCAATTTCAACAAGGCGTGCAGCAAATTCAACAAGAAAACCAAAACGCCATCAAGAATTTGGAAAAGCAGATGGGTCAAATGGCTACCTCCATGAACGAATTAATATCACAAAATTCGAGTAAACTACCGTCCCAGGTCATTATAAATCCGAGGGAAAACGCCAATACAGTTACATTACGAAGTGGCAAAGAATTGAAAGAAGCAGAACCGTTTCAAGAGTTAAGCGTGCCCACGCCTAAATCGCAGAACGCTTCTGTCGAGAACACTCCAAAACGCGAACTTGAAAAAGAATTGGAAAAAGAAGATGAGCCTGTTGTCGAGCAGAAACCTATGAAATTTGTGATTCAACCACCTTTCCCAGGTCGATTTGCCAAGTCAAAGAAAGAGGAGCAAGAAAAAGAGATACTCGAAACATTCCGAAAGGTTGAGGTAAACATTCCGCTTCTTGATGCCATTAAGCAAGTACCTCGTTATGCTGAGTTCCTTAAGGAACTGTGCACGACAAAGAGAAAGCTTATAGGCAACGAGAAGATACACGTAGGTGAAAACGTATCCGCAGTGCTTCAAAAGAAATTACCACCTAAATGTAAGGATCCTGGTATGTTTACAATTCCTTGTAAAATAGGTAATGTTCGAATTGAAAAAGCTATGTTAGACTTAGGAGCATCAATCAATGTTATGCCACGATCGATATATGAGTCACTCAATATAGGAAAATTGAAAGAAATCGGTGTGGTTATTCAACTAGCCGATAGGTCTAATGCTTACCCTGATGATGTCTTAGAAGATATTTTGGTACAAGTTGACAACTTAATATTTCCTGCTGATTTTTATGTGGTTGATATGGGTCATAATGATTTTGGAAATTCCGCACCTATTTTACTAGGAAGACCTTTTTTGAAAACGTCTAGAACAAAAATCAACGTAGATGATGGTACACTTACTATGGAATTCGATGGTGATGTTATACAATTTAATATATATGATTCCATGAAATACCCTCCGGATGTTCATTCTGTTTTTGGTATAGACGTTGATGATTGTCTAGCGCAGGTTATGTTCGAGTTAGAAAACGAAGAACCCATGCATGTTGTGTTAACGACGGCTGATTTCGAGGAGAAGGAGCTAAAATTCGAGCTAAACCATGAATTAAAAGATGCTAAATCAGCCCTCGATTCCCTTCCTTCTTTACCTTTAAACGTTTCTCGTATTTCATTACCGATTCTTACTTCTAAACTTCTTCCTTCTATTGTGCAGGCACCTAAATTGGAACTTAAGAAACTTCTCGAGCATCTTAAGTATTTATATCTAGGGGAAGGAGAAACTTTGCCGATGATTGTGTCGAATAAATTAACTCCTTTACAAGAAGAGCAACTGCTACGATCATTGAGGGATTACAAGGAGGCAATCGGTTGGACTATAGCCGACATTAAAGGGATTAGCCCTTCCATATGCATGCATCGAATACTAATGGAAGAAGGATCTAAACCAAAGATTCAAGCCCAAAGACGACTAAATCCACCGATGATGGAAGTAGTGAAGAACGAGGTACAAAAGCTTCTCGATGCAGGTATTATCTATCCAATTTCCGATAGTGCTTGGGTAAGTCCGGTTCAAGTCGTTCCTAAGAAAACAGGTATTACCGTGGTCGAAAATACAGAGGGTGAGTTAGTTCCAACCCGTGTTCAAAACGGTTGGAGAGTTTGTATTGATTATCGAGGTTTAAATACTTCGACTCGTAAGGATCACTTCCCTCTTCCTTTTATTGATCAAATGTTAGAACGTTTAGCCGGTCGATCTTACTTTTGTTGTTTAGATGGCTATTCAGGTTTTCATCAAATCCCAGTCGCACCGGAAGATCAAGAGAAAATGACGTTCACTTGTCCTTTTGGCACATTCGCATATCGAAGAATGTCGTTTGGTTTATGCAATGCTCCGGCGACTTTTCAAAGATGCATGGTTAGTATATTTTTCGACTACGTCGAAGACATCATTGAGGTATTTATGGATGATTTTACAGTACATGGTGATTCTTTCGATTCATGTCTAGCTAACCTAAGGAAAATTTTGGACCAATGTATTAAATCGAACCTTGTACTTAACTAAGAAAAATGTCACTTTATGGTAGAACAAGGTAATATTTTAGGTCATATTGTTTCGTCTAGAGGATTAGAAGTTGATAAAGCAAAAATTGACGTTATTAAAACCTTGCCTTACCCCACATGCGTGCGGGAGATTCGCTCTTTTCTTGGACATGCAGGTTTTTATCGATGCTTCATCAAAGACTTCGCAAAAATTAGCAGACCCTTGTGCAACCTATTGCATAAGGACGCCACCTTCGAGTTCGATGAAGAATGTCGAAACGCTTTCAATACACTCAAACACCTTCTAACCACCGCGCCGATAGTGAAACCACCCAATTGGAGTCTACCATTCAAGATAAAATGCGACGCAAGAAATTACGCTGTCGGAGCCGTCCTTGGTCAACGAGTTGATAAAACGCCACACGTTATATATTATGCCTCGAGAACTTTGGATAGTGCTCAATGCAATTATTCAACGACGGAAAAAGAACTTTTTGCCATTATTTATGCTTTAGAAAAATTCCGATCCTATTTACTCGGTACTAAAGTTATTGTTTATTTCGATCATGCAGCTTTACGTTATTTGCTAAGCAAGAAGGAGGCGAAACCGCGACTTATACGATGGATCCTTCTACTCCAAGAATTCGACTTAGAAATTAAAGATAAAAAAGGAGCTGAAAATCTAGTGGCGGATCACTTAAGTCGACTAATTAATTGCGAAGAATCCATGCCACTTAGGGACGAGTTTCCCGATGAGCACCTCTTCGCAATAAACTCCGAATTTCCATGGCACGTAGATATTGTGAATTACTTAGGTTCAGATTTTCGATCAGAATATGGCACCGAAATTCTTCTTTTGTTTATGTTGACAATTGTGCTTCATTGGTCAGGAGCTTCGATTTGATTGAAGGATTGCAATCCGTAGGAGCACTGCATTGAAGTTTGCGAATTCTAGTGGTAATTGGTGGTAACCAACACCAATTTATTGTGAATCATTCTATTTCTCTTTTTTTTTATTCAAAAAAAATTGAATATATTTTTTTTTGTTTGCTGAGAAATTCTAACAATCTGACTTTCTTTTGTTTTGTGTGTGTAGATATATCATGGTGGTTTTTAAGGATATTTCGTTTTCATCCGGCATAGATAACTTGGTGATGCTTGATGATGCCGATCAATCCGTAGAGGAAGGCGTGATTTTACAAGTTCACACTCCAATTGTAGGTCGAAAGGCGAAATCGTGGCCGCCATTGGTGGACATACCATCCATGAAAAATTGGTGACAAAAAATTTCTTTTACAAAGACGATCAAGGCGTGGAGTTTGTTGTCAACTCACCATCAACCATCAAAGGAGCGAATTCTCTTGCCAACACTGGGGCGCAATATCATTGACGGCAAGGCGAAGTGGACTGGCGATGATCTCAAGTTTCCCGGCGAATTTCATTACAACTAAGACCCTACCGGACGACTTAACTCGAAATCAAAAGAATAAAATTAAAAGTGAGTCTAAGTACTATGTATGGGATGAACCGTACCTTTGGAAACATTGTTCGGACCAAGTCATGCGAAGATGCGTCCCGGAAAGTGAGGTACCCTCTATTCTTCGTTTTTGTCATACCTTTGCATGTGGAGGGCATTTTGGCTCAAAACGTACCGCTCACAAAGTTCTCGAGAGTGGTTTGTTTTGGCCAAGCATTTTTCATGATTCGCACGTATTCTGCAAAACATGTGAAAATTGTCAAAAAATGGGTAACCTAGGACATAGAGATCAAATGCCATTAAATCCAATACATGTTTGCGAAATATTCGATATATGGGGTATTGATTTCATGGGCCCTTTTCCACCTTCTTTCGGTTTCAATTACATATTACTAGCGGTGGATTATGTTTCTAAATGGGTCGAGGCTAAAGCCACAAAAACTGATAATGCTAAGGACGTCGTGAATTTCGTCAAGTCTAACATTTTTAATAGGTTCGGGACGCCAAGAGCTATAATCAGTGATCGAGGAACACACTTTTGCAACAAGGTATTCGAGTCGATCTTGAAAAAGTACAATGTAACTCATCGAATTTCCACTGCCTACCATCCTCAAACAAATGGACAAGCCGAAGTGTCAAACCGAAAAATCAAGTCTATACTTGAGAAAACGGTCAACCCAAGTAGGAAGGATTGGAGTACAAGGCTAGATGACGCTCTGTGGGCGTATAGAACGGCGTATAAAACACCAATCGGAATGTCCCCGTTCCATATAGTTTTCGGAAAACCATGCCATCTTCCCGTTGAGTTAGAGCATAAAGCGTTTTGGGCAATCAAACAACTCAACATGAATTTGGACGAATCGGGAATTCAAAGGAAGTTGCAACTACAAGAGCTCGAAGAAATCCGGAATGAGGCGTATGAGAACGCAAAACTATACAAAGAAAAAACGAAAGCTTTCCGAGATAAAACAATCATGAGAAAAGATTTTGTCATAGGGCAAAAAGTCCTTCTTTTTCATTCTCGTTTAAAATTATTTCCTGGTAAACTTCGTTCTCGTTGGGTTGGGCCATTTATTGTTACTGATAAATTTTCTCATGGTGCAGTTAATGTTCAAAGTCCAACAACGGGAAAAACTTTCAAGGTAAACGGACATCGTTTGAAACCTTTCTACGAAGGATTTCAAAAATACGATGTCGAAACAACGGACTTAGAACCAATGAAGAAGGCTACATAACCTTGTAGCAACGTCTAGCCGACGACGTTAAAGAACGGCGCTGCATGGGAGGCAACCCATTAGTTTTTCTTTCCCTTATTTTCATGACTTTTATTTTTCAGCTTTTATTTTTTTAACAGAAGCGTTTCAAAAGTTAAGCGTGCCTACGCTTAACTTATGAATTCCTTCTGTTTTGCACTTTCAATTTTAACAGAAGACTTTGAAGAATTAAGCGTGCCCACGCCTAAAACTTCAAAACCTTCTGTTTCGCACTTTTTAGTTTTTCATACATATATATATTTATATATATTAAAAAAAAAATGAAAAATATAATACCGCAAAAAGACAAACCCTAATCCTCATCCCCCCCAATTTTTGAAAACACAAAAATCGCGCCGTCGCTGACCTTATTCTCCGGCTGAAATTGCAGGTCCTCCGATCATCTTCTTCAGTCCTTTTCAACGCAGCACCATGGGCGACACATTCTCCACTCTGGCAAACCATGGCGAAACTCCGTCGCCACCCTCGGCTCAAACCTCTCGAAACCCTAACCCTACCAAATATCGCCCACAATCGGAGCCCACTAAAAACCCTACCGGAAACCCATCACCTGTCCAAACACAACCACCGCCGGTCGTCGCTTCGACCTCCAACACTCAAACTACGGATACCACCACTGCTCCGCCACACACCGCCCGTCCAACTCCACTGGACTCTACCCGCCGCCCATTCAAACACAACTCGACAACCTCGCGGCACAAATCGCATCAATCACCGCCACCTTGAAACTAATCACCGATCGCTTGGACATCACGACCGAGTGATGTCGTAGGGAAGTTCACCTCCTTGATCCTTTATTTTTTTCAATGCATTGCATGTTTATTTATAGCTTATCCATTGAGGGCAATGCATGATTAAAGTGTGGGGGGGGAGTTTTCCTATGCGATTGTGTGCCTTGGTGTTTTTGCTTAATTATGACTATGTAAAACAAATTTTTTTACGTTTTTGGCATTCTTAGACTACTTTAATTTGTGTTTCTTTTGAACGGTTAGACTTGGATAAATGAGCATGCTTTGATTGAGTTTTTGTGCCATATGAAGTTTATGTTATGTTCAATAATTAAAAGAGAACACAGGAACGCATGTTTTAGTCGACTACCATACCTTGTGATAACTTGTGCCATTTGATCGATAATTCACGATATGATCTCTTTCTTCTTGTGTGACTCGCGTGTTTTTGAAATTCTAGAACTTGTTTTGAACCTTGTCAAAATTACATGAGTATGTGCATGATTGAATATGATAAAGGCATTTAGGATTTAGCCACTTTGCCAAATAAACCGTACCTTTGCATTATCCCATAGTTAGCCCACTTTGAGCTTTTTTATCCTATTTTCTTGGTTTACCCCGAATTCGAGCCCTTACCGTTTTTTTTATGCCTCTTCGTTTTACCCGTCTAGAAAATAAGTTGAGCATAGAGGTTGTGTATTATTTGGGGACGAAAAGTCTAAGAGATGATGTTGTTGAATAAGTGTGGGGGAAACCCGTGAAAAATACAAAGAGTACCAAAAAAAATTTTCAAAAAAAAAAAAAATCAGAAAAAAAAATTTCGAAAAGAAAAAAAAGAAAAGGGAAAACAAAAAGAAAAAAATAAAAGAGAAGTTCGAAAAATTGATGATGTACCGAACCCCAAAGAAAGATAGAAAATGTGTGGTATTTGGGTCCTTAACATCAAATATACCCAACAAAATCTCGATGCTCGATAAAACTTTCAGACTTAGCCATTTTTTCGACCTCTCTTTTCATTCCTACCCCGAACCTTAGCCCCGTTACAACCCTTAATAAAGACCTTTTGATTCGATTGTGCACACTCTCAACCGTAGTGGCGACATTGGTGTATAACCAAGCCTATGGAATAACACTAACACGTTGAGATTCGAGCGATACACTTATAACCATACACGAGAGTTGGAGAGTATTTGAGTGAAAATCGACTGAAATTTTTATTTTCCTTGTTCAATTGAGGTCTTTGTTCTAGCATGAGATTATTATGGTCTCGAGAATTTCGATTGATTACGTGTTTCGTGCTTTCGAGTTTGATTTTGTTCTTTTGATCACACTGCTGAATGGTTTAATTTGCCGCATGGTACTGTTTTGAGTAGTTTTTACATAGTCAACTTTTGAGCATTGCCCGAGGACGTACAATGGCATAAGTGTGGGGGTATTTGTTAAGTCGTATTTTGTGCATATTTTACATGTCTATATTCGGGTTGATTGTTACGTTTACTCCTCTTATTTTGTGATTTTAGGTTGACAATTGGATTTTAGGAGATTAAAAGGAAAAGAACTAAACGAGTCACAAAAGAGTAAAAATGAAGAAGAAAAGAGTTAGTGCCAAAAATTCCAGCAGAAGACTTTGAAGCGTGCCCACGCTTAAGTTGCCAAACGCTTCTGCCCAGAAATAGAGTTGCTGGAAAATTCGGGAAACTTTTGGTTCAAGATTCGGTTATGATGTCCAGCTGTCAAATTCGGATTCTATATCCGTCTTATTTTTGTTAAAATACTTTGTTGGGATTTATTCCCTTTTATTTGTTAGGATTTTATTTCCTTATTTCTAGATTTTGCAAGATTTGATTTTGTTAAGTTTGTTAGGATCCTAATCTTGGTTAGTTACCTTTTAGATTAGGATTCTACTATTATAAGTATGTGGAATTTTATTCCACAAGACACCTTTAATTCTATTTTAATAAAAGCATCGTTTTTCCCTTAATTTCTGGAGCTCTCGATTTTATTATTTTTTTGCATACGTTCGATTATGAGTTGCTAAACTCATACTTCTAGTCGAGGATTCATCAAGGTTTGATTCTAAATATTTATGAGATTGAATTGTACTTAATTTCTTCATTCATCAGGTATTTACTTTTTTTCTGATCTTTGTTGATAATATATTTCAATTGGTTAGATAACTTGATCAATTATTTAATCGTTGGAATCATATTTAGCTATTTAGGGCTAACTCCGTGACTGGCTAACCCTAATTTCGTAGCATTTAGCGACGTCGATTATGGAAACGTTTTTGATTAGTCGCTATGAGAATTAGTAACCTAGTCTAAATAAACCGAGCTTGTGTGTTTGTTGGCTAGAATTGGTGTTTTTCTAATACGTGAATGCTATCGATAGGCTAAATCCTAAGAGCTTATTTAGGGTTGTCTATTTGGTAAGAGGAGTAATCAAAGAGCTTGTTTTGGTTATCGACAACTTAAGGAAAAACTAGGTTACTAGAGCTTGTTAGTAACTATAGCCAATTTATCTGATAACGTTGAACTATTATTGCATCAGTGATCAAATTGAAGAATCAATACCGAGATAATCCGAAGACTAGAATTTTTCATCATATTGAGAATCCGAATTCTGTTTTATTTGCGTCTTTTGAATCTGCGTTTTTGAATCTTGTGCTTTTTAATTTATGTCTTTTTGTTTTAATTAGTTAAAAATCTCAAAACCCCCCTTTTATCGATATTAGTAATATAGGAATTGAATTTTACACCATTCCCTGTGGATCGATCCTACTTATCGCTGATTACAAATCTTTTTAAAGTAAATTTTTATTTTTGTTGGATTCGACACCCACCAGGAAAGTTATGGAAATCCTCTTAAAAGAATGCATGAAGCGTCTACAAGTGGTTCCAGTCCCGGGGACGAAACACTAAGACGTAGCAAAAGAATAAAAGTTCCTAAAATGTTCGGTCATGATTTTGTATCTTATACATTAGAAGGGGAATGGAGAACAATTAAGGAAGCTTTAGCGAGTCCAGACGCTCAATACTGGAAAGAGGCTATCAATAGTGAAATTCAGTCTATAATGCACAACCATACCTAGGAGTTGGTTGATCTTCCTGTTGGAAGTAAGCTTTTGGGCTGCAAATTAATACTAAAGAAAAAGTATAAGACTGATGGATCTATTGATAAATATAAGGCCCGTCTGGTAGTCAAAGGATACCGACAGACAAAGGGTCTTGATTTCTTTGATACTTATTCTCCGGTAACGAGAATAACATCCATAAGAGTATTCATCGCTATTGCAGCTCAGCATAACTTTGAGATACATCAAATGGATGTTAAGACTGCGTTCTTGAACGGAGAATTAGATGAAGAAATTTATATGGAACAACCCGAAGGGTATGTTGCTCCTGGACAAGAGAACAAAGTGTGTAAACTGGTGAAGTCACTGTACGGGTTTAAACAAGCGCCGAAACAGTGGCATGAAAAATTTGATGCACGATGTTGTCAAATGGTTTCAAAATTAACGAGTGTGACAAGTGTGTTACGCACACAAAGCTCATACGTCGTAGTATGTCTATAGTCGATGACTTGCTCATCACAGGTAGTAATCATGAGTACTAAAAGAATGTTGAAAAGAAATTTCGACATAAAGGATATGGGTTTAGCTGATGTGATATTAGGGATTAAAATCTCTAGGAAGTCTGATGGACTTGTATTATCACAATCACATTACGTGGAGGCTGTCCTAGAAAAATTTCTTCCTAATGACAGTGCACCGGTAAAAACACCAGTAGATTTTTCAGTTCATTTGCGCAAACACAGTGGTGTACCCGTATTACAAATAGAATATGCGAGGGTCATTGGGAATTTGATGTATATAACAAATTGTACCCATCCGGACATCGAAGGATACATCGATGCTAACTAGATCTCAGATACTAATGACTCCAAGTCCACAAGCGGGTATATATTTACCATTGGTGAAGGAGCAATGTCTTAGAAATCCTCTAAGCAAACATGTATAGCCAGATCAACTATGAAGTCTGAATTCATAGCTTTAGATAAAGCTGGTGAAGAGGATGAATGGCTAAGACATTTCTTAGAAGATGTTCTATGCTGGGAAAAGCCAGTAGGTCCTATCTTAATTCATTGCGACTGTCAGTCGGCAATTGGTAGGGCTCAAAATAGCATGTATAATGATAAGTCTAGACATATTCGTCATAAACATAATACCATTAAGCAGTTGATCTCTAACGGGATTTTTTCCATTGATTATATAAAATCAAAGGAGAATATAACGGATCCTTTGACGAAAGGATTAACTAGAGATCAAATAGACTGCCTATCTAGAGAAATGGGGTTAAAAGTCTACAAGTAAAGAACGAACACAGCGAGAACTCTACCATGTTGACTGGAGATCCCAAGATCATGGTTTAAAGGGAAAACTTAGTTGTGCAAGTTCTGGGGAGCACTTAAGAGTTTTAAACTCTAACCCATTGCCTAGGATAAAGAAGTGCGTTCTATAAAGTTGTAGCAAAGGTTAAGCTAAGCTTTTAATGTTTCCTATACTGTCTATATGAAGTGGGGTAGAGCAGACTACTCTTAATAGGAAGTCACCTATGTAAGTGTGAGGTGGACGCCGCCTCAACTATGGTAAGAATAAACACTTATGAATCCAAGAAGGGATGCCAGGGCCAAAATGGATCCAACAGTGACAACTGAAAACTGTCGAGAATTTATTATGTGTGTGTCATTGTCTGGGCTTGCATGAACGGCTGACTAATATAAGACAACATGTTCACTGGAGAGCCTAGTGAGTCCGATGACATTCCACTAAGAAAGGTTTGATAAACCTCAATTATACGTGTTTTCTAGCCTAAGATTAGTCATTTTATATCATTTTATATCATGATTTATACCCCATATACGTTTATAGGTTTGTTACATAATTGTAGGGTAAAATCATTAACTTCGAGAAAATGACGAAAAAAGTATGAAATGAGATACATGGGCGCTGTTTGGAAATACGATCATATCTTGAGCTACAAACCTCCAATGTTAATGAGCCTTATATTTTTGGAAAGCTAAGACAATTACCTAAAAGTTTTGTGAAGATGACAAGATCCGGTTCAAACGTTTAAAGGCCCGAAAGTTACAAATACGCTCTGTTTCGAACTAAATGGCGCAGTCCTGGTAAAACGATCATAACTCGAGTTTTAGAACTTGGATTGGATCCAAATTAGTGGGGTTTTGAAGCTAAGACATAGATCTACAACTTTGTAGAAGACCCCAAAGCCAAATTCGGACTGGACCAACGGCGTACGTACGCCGTGTTAATTGGCGTTCAGACAACGAAGGCAGAAAGTTTGGGGCTTCATTGCGTACGTACGCCAATTTGTACGGCGTACGTACGCCGATTTGCACTGCGTACGTACGCCGCTTTGCGTACGGACGCGCGTTAGGTTGATTCTAAACGCTGAAAAAGCCCATATTCGGCCCAACTTCGGGTTTATGTTCTAGATTAGGTATAAATACCCCCTCCAAACATAGTTTTAGGGTTCGAACTTTATTTTCTTGAGTTGAGTTGTAAAGATCGGAGATCGAGAGACGAAATTCAAGATTATTGTAAACGGATTATTCGACAACGGGTTTAATCGAAATTATTTTCTTTAATCTCTTTTAATTCTTGTCGTTTTATCATGTTTACTTTATTGATTGTTGATTGTTTCTTCGCATCTATGGAGTAATTCATATTATTCTGGAACCGGGAATAGCCCGATAATATGTTATCGATATAGATTATAGAATCGTTGATTTTACATCGCGTATGCTTATGATTTGCATTCTTGATTATTAATGCTTGTGAATTTGCTGGCCACATATTTGCATGATCATAGATATTAGGTGAAAATTCTGAAAGGTGACGTCTATATCAGAACCCTAGAATTCAAACCTAGGATCCTAAATCACGAAAGTAGTTTTAGGTCTTTTGAGGAATCGATACACTATCATAGAGATTAATAAATCTGAGTTTAGTCTAATCATCACGAAAGTAGTTGATTAATTAGCTTGGGTATATTGTTATGCTTCGACAGAAGGTAGCGAGTACAATAGGATAGTGTCCTTCATAAGTAGCGGTCGTAACTTCATCGGTAATATAATTGAGTCGATAATATTTATCGTGGTGAACCCTAATTCCGGAATTTCCAATCATATATAACTCGAATCAATTTACTTGCTTTTGGTTTAATTTTCTTTACAACTATCTCGTACCTGATCCAGAAATCGAGAAAACTTTTCGTGCCAGGAGAAAGCTACAAAAACTGAAACAAGCTCAACTCGAACAAGTTACAATGGCTGAAGAGAATGTCAATGCGAATGTTAATGCAAACGCTAACGCGAATGCAAACCCAGCTGCAAATGTGAATCCGAATGCAAATGCGAGATGTCTTAAGGACTTTGCAGCGCCTAATGCTCAGACACTTCACTCCAGCATTGCCAGGCCTACTGTAGAGGCAAACAATTTCGAGCTCAAGCCATCCCTTCTGCAAATGGTTCAGCAGAATCAGTTTGGGGGTGCACCTACTGAAGAGCCAAACCTCCACTTGTCCATGTTTTTAGAGTACTGCGACACTCTAAAAATGAACGGGGTTTCCCAGGATGCCATCAGGCTGAGGTTATTTCCGTTCTCACTGAGAGACAAAGCTAGAGCTTGGCTACACTCGCTACCATCGGGTTCCATCAGAACATGGGATCAGCTCATGCAATGTTTCCTAGCGAGGTACTTTCCCCCGAGCAAAACTGCACATCTGAGAAATCAAATCACGACTTATGCTCAGCGAGAGGGTGAATCATTATATGAGGCTTGGGAACGATTCAAGGATCTTCTCCGACTATGCCCACATCATGGGCTGGAGAAGTGGCTTATAGTCCATACATTCTACAATGGGCTGGTTTACAACACAAGGATGTCAGTCGATGCCGCAGCTGGAGGGGCTCTAATGAATAAGAGCGTTGACGAAGCTTACGATTTGATCGAAGACATGGCACTGAACCACTACCAGTGGTCAAGCGAAAGATCGATTCCACAGAAGATACCAGGTAAGTACGATCTTGATGCTATTACTCTACTTTCTGCACAAGTAGAAGTCATGTCTAAGAAATTGGATTCAATGAACGTGCATGTTAATTCTGTCAATACTACATCTCCTATGTGAGAAATATGTGGTATGGTTGGTCATGTTGCATTAGAGTGTCAACTAGCTAGTGTACCTAACAATCCCTCTATTGAACAAGCCAACTTTGTGAATAACTTCAACCAAAAGAACGACCCGTTTTCAAATACTTTTAATCCTGGTTGGGGGAATCACCCTAATTTTTCGTATAACCCAAGCCAAAACGCAGCTCCACATCCTAACTTTAGGCAGCCACCTGGATTCCAACAGAAGCCTTACAATCCTGTTCCACAACAGAAATCGAACCTAGAGTCCCTCCTAGAGAGTTTCGTAGTAGCCCAGACTAAGCAAAATGAGATAGTAAATGATGCAATTAAACAACTGGCAACTAAGGTCGATTCTTTAGCAACTCATAATAAAATGCTAGAAACTCAAATTGCACAACAGGCTAGTAACTCGAATAGAAATTCCGGTTCTTTTCCTGGACAACCTGAGATAAATCCGAAGGAACATTGTAATGCTATTACTTTAAGGAGTGGAACCGATTATGAAGGTCCAAAGATGCCTACTAGGGTGAGTGAAACTGAGTTAACTGATAAGGTTGAAAAAACGTCTAATCCCGACAACTCAAAAGACAAAACGAATGACGAAACTGAACCAGTCTATGTACCTCCACCACCATATGAACCACCCGTACCTTTTCCCCAAAGATTAGCTAAGGCAAAACTCGATAAACAGTTTGGAAAATTTTTAGAAGTTTTGAAAAAGCTCTACATTAATATTCCATTCACCGATGCACTTGCACAAATGCCTACATATGCTAAATTTTTGAAGGAAGTTCTTTCTAACAAACGACAGCTAGAGGAATATGAAACTATCGCTTTAACTGAGGAGTGTAGCGCTGTAATTCAAAATAAATTACCTTCAAAACTTAAAGATCCCGGTAGTTTCTCAATTCCTTGTGTAATTGGTAATATGAGTTTTAACAATGTTTTATGTGATCTTGGAGCTAGTGTTAGTCTCATGCCATTGTCTATGGCGAAGAAATTAGAGATGAATGATTTAAAGCCTACGACCATAATTTTGCAATTAGCTGATCGTTCTGTTAAGTATCCGATAGGTGTGTTAGAGGATGTACCTATAAAGGTTGGTAAGTTTTTTATTCCTACTGACTTCGTTGTTCTCGATATGGATGAGGATTCTCAAATCCCCATTATTCTTGGTAGGCCATTCTTAGCTACAGCAGGAGCTATTATTGATGTTAAAAATGGAAAGCTTTCCTTGAATATTGGGGATGAGAGAGTTGACTTTAGTCTATATAAATCTGTTGCTAACTGCTCTATCGAGAACTCTTGTTACAGGATTGACGAAGCTATAATCAAAGACAAGCTTGCTAGGAAGCACTATAAGAATCCATTCGAGGCACGACTGGTGAGTGATGGCTCGATCGAGGAGGAAGACACCATTAACGCTGATATTGCTCGAATGTTCAAGGAAGATATGTCGTTGACACCAAACATAGCTAAAGAGGAAAGAAAGTTTCGACGTCGTGAACCAGATAAGTTAAAGTTTGATGCGCATGAGAGTGCAAGGATCAACAAGGAAGGTATTAAAGTTTCGCACGATAAAAAGATTCCTCGACGAAAACTCAAAAAAGGGATATTTAAGTTTTCTATTCGACAAGCACATGAGGTTTCTTTAATTAGAAATCAAGATTCTAAAGTCGATTGGAGAGTTGCTAAGTCGTCGGGTCCAATTTGGGATCTACAAAGCTGAGTTAACATGGTAAAGTCAAGCTAATGACTATAAACAAGCGCTTCTTGGGAGGCAACCCAAGTGTTTTCTTTTTTCTGTTTTTGTTTTTGTTCTTTTTCTTTATGTTTTTTTTTCTTTAACAAAAAAAAAAAAAAAAAAAAAAAAAAAATCTTTGCATGCTTTGTTTTTGTTTTGTCATACAAGGTACATGAGTAGCTTACATTGGATGATAAAGACGATGCAACACCTTTACTTGGAACGCAAATTCTCTTTTGGTATTCGGGCATGTTTTTCAACATCCCGTTAGGTTAAGTTTTCCTTTCCCACTACTTATGTGTGATAACATTGAGGACAATGTATAGTTTAAATTTGGGGGTGGAATTCGACTTAGCATATTTATATATCATATGAGTTTGTTTCGCTTAAGTTTGGGGGAGTTTGAGCTATTCATAGGGCATGCTTTATTTTTTTTTTTCTGTTATGAGTTTTAGCTTGTCAAATTGTTACAATTTGCTAGAATTAACTTAAGATAGATGGCATGATTTCAATATATAATCTGGACTAATGGAACAAGCATATCTCGATTTTTGCTTATGTCGACCTAAGATTAGGATTTGCTTCTTTAGATATTTACACACAATCTGTGGGAGAGGAGTTGAGTGGATGTTGCATCTTGAGACACGTAAGGAGTAATTCCCAAAGATATTAACTAAAATTTTTACAAGGTATAGAGTAACATAGTCACACTTCATAATGAATGCTTAAAATTTGAAAATATTGATGTGTTGGATTATTATGACAATGTGAAGCTAACTCAAATAAAGACCTAGCTTGTTTCGTGGCCTTTGACACTCGAGTGATTAAGTCCAAAAGGAGTGTCTCAACACTCAACGCCCTAAAGCTATCTAGATTCGGAGTCGTTGACCCAAAACTCGTTACATGGGTGTCATAGAAAGCCTAAGGGAACAAGCATTGCACATGGTCTAATGAGCTAAACAGAAATCCACACAAAAATGTGTAGAAAGTCAAAAAAAATTCTTAAAAGCTTTGATTTTGAAGTGTGTACTTCTGCCTATAAAACTTAGTGCCTTTTGAAAAATTGAAAGTTGATAAAAATGGGGATTATATCCAAAATTTGGTAAGGATGCCACTCGACTATAATGCCTATGATTGCATGCACCACTTTGAAAGTTAATTCGACTCTTAGTGTTAATATGTGGCAAAATTGAGAGATATGTACATACTTGTGAGCTTAATTGTTAATGATGTTATGTCATTAGTCTTTTGTTAATTTTTATAAGTTGTATTATCTCGACATAGCTCAAATTTCATAGATTTTGTGGGTACATCTTCTGCAAACCCTCACGAGACTATAACTCGTCCTTTTTGGGGAACAAAAAGGTTTAAAGGCTTGTTGCACATGCTAAGTGCAATCGTGTACTCTACGAAAATGAGTTTATCTTTAGTTTATGTTTTTGATTTTGTTTTCTTTGTTTTACCGTTTGTTCGAGGACGAACAAAAGCAAGTTTGGGGGGGTTGATAAACCTCAATTATACGTGTTTTCTAGCCTAAGATTAGTCGTTTTATATCATTTTATATCATGATTTATACCCCATATACGTTTATAGGTTTGTTACATGATTGTAGGGTAAAATCATTAACTTCGAGAAAATGACGAAAAAACGTATGAAATGAGATATATGGGCGCTGTTTGGAAATACGATCATATCTTGAGCTACAAACCTCCAATGTTAATGAGCCTTATATGTTTGGAAAGCTAAGACAATTACCTAAAAGTTTTGTGAAGATGACAAGATCCGGTTCAAACGTTTAAAGGCCCGAAAGTTACAAATACGCTCTGTTTCGAACCAAATGGCGCAGTCCTGGTAAAACGATCATAACTCGAGTTTTAGAACTTGGATTGGATCCGAATCAGTGGGGTTTTGAAGCTAAGACATAGAGCTACAACTTTGTAGAAGACCCCAAAGCCAAATTCGGACTGGAACAACGGCGTACGTACGCCGTGTTAATTGGCGTTCAGACAACGAAGGCAGAAAGTTTGGGGCTTCATTGCGTACGTACGCCAATTTGTACGGCGTACGTACGCCGATTTGCACTGCGTACGTACGCCGCTTTGCGTACAGACGCGCGTTAGGTTGATTCTAAACGCTGAAAAAGCCCATATTCGGCCCAACTTCGGGTTTATGTTCTAGATTAGGTATAAATACCCCCTCCAAACATAGTTTTAGGGTTCGAACTTTATTTTCTTGAGTTGAGTTGTAAAGATCGGAGATCGAGAGACGAAATTCAAGATTATTGTAAACGGATTATTCGACAACGGGTTTAATCGAAATTATTTTCTTTAATCTCTTTTAATTCTTGTCGTTTTATCATGTTTACTTTATTGATTGTTGATTGTTTCTTCGCATCTATGGAGTAATTCATATTATTCTGGAACCGGGAATAGCCCGATAATATGTTATCGATATAGATTATAGAATCGTTGATTTTACATCGCGTATGCTTATGATTTGCATTCTTGATTATTAATGCTTGTGAATTTGCTGGCCACATATTTGCATGATCATAGATATTAGGTGAAAATTCTGAAAGGTGACGTCTATATCAGAACCCTAGAATTCAAACCTAGGATCCTAAATCACGAAAGTAGTTTTAGGTCTTTTGAGGAATCGATACACTATCATAGAGATTAATGAATCTGAGTTTAGTCTAATCATCACGAAAGTAGTTGATTAATTAGCTTGGGTATATTGTTATGCTTCGACAGAAGGTAGCGAGTACAATAGGATAGTGTCCTTCATAAGTAGCGGTCGTAACTTCATCGGTAATATAATTGAGTCGATAATATTTATCGTGGTGAACCCTAATTCCGAAATTTCCAATCATATATAACTCGAATCAATTTACTTGCTTTTGGTTTAATTTTCTTTACAACTATCTCGTATTTTTATTAGGCTTAGATTACTGATAATTGATAGGCTAGTGCTTGATTGTTCGGTCCTCGTGGGAACGATATCTTTTGTACTGCACCGAAGCCGTGCGCTTGCGGTTTAGGCACATCAAAGTTCAAGGCCAAAAGCCACCTTATCTAATTTAATAAATTTTCTATTGAGATCTCAAGGTTCATACGTTGCATAATTTCCATTCGTGTAAGGGTTTGTTGGAAATGTGGGGGTAAAATGTGGTGGTTAATCATTTTGCTAAATAAATTCGAACCATATACGTATCCGAGATACTGAATGTTTTGGTATATTCTTATTCTACTCCGAGAGTAGATGAATTTAGCCTTTCGAATTTCTCGATCCGGGGTTATAACGAATGAGAAATTAATGGTTAAAGTGAGGGGTTTGAATTTGCCTTATCCCACATAGGAAAAATAAAACAAACTAAAAGAGTTTATATTGCTTAGGATTGGCATATGGATTTGGGCCCTTGGGTCTAGAATAATTTTGACCGAGGGAAGTCGTAGCTATGGTTCGTTTGGCTCGTCTTGCGCGCGTGCACAAACACACACACACGAGCACCGCCGCCCGCCCGCCCAGACCGAACCGGGCCAGGTCTGGGTCCATAGTCCATGGGTCGTGGGCGTGGGCTTGAGCTTGGACTTGGGCTTGGGGTTGTGGCTTGTGGCTTGAGGCTTTGTGGTCAAAATATTATCTTTTTGGGCCAAATTTATTTAATTAAATTTTGGGCCTAAAAAGTGATAACTCATTTGATTTGTTTATTTTCTTTGTTGGGTCAATTTTTTTTGAGCCCATAATAGTTTCCATCAAAATGGAAAAATGTCTTAGGATAAAATACATAGCAAAGAAAAAAGACAAAGGTCACGTTTTTTTTCTTTGAAAACTGATCCTTGAATTTTATTTTGTAAGAGTCTATAACTCCCATAACCCCCTTGCTGTTACAATAAAAATTCAAAGCTATGTTTATATGTATTTAATCATTTGTCTGGATTTTTCACCTATATAAAGGGTCCCTGGCAGAATGGAAAGACACACAACTCAAAACACATTCTTCTTTTCATCTCTTGAGAGCTTAAGGTAGTGAGTAAAGTTCGAGGTGCTCTTTGGTTTGGAGTGGTCCTACGAAAGAGCTGTATCCATTGTATCATATGACACATTTGCACCACCCGTACCACCAGAAGCGGAGCAATTTCGTATTAAGGACAGAGTTCTACTTGCCTCGAATTGATGTTCTTCATTCTGTTTAGCTGTGGTAATTTCGAAGTTTGGTCAACAAATTGCATAAAAGTTAACAAGAGAAAAGAAAAAAAGAGCTTACAAATTATTAAAAATAAATAAAAGAAAGAATGATTGGAACATTAATATACAGATAAGTTGATTTGTTTGTATTATTATGTTGGTTTAAATTTTCAATAATCTTAATTCCTTTATGTATTTATTCATTGTTTCATGTCATGATATATTTATTTATTCAATGGTTATAGTTTATTAGATAATAATTTACTTAGTTAAATTATAAATGGAAAATATATATTATTTTAAATTGATAGCTATGCATACAAATTGACAGAGGACCGCCGCCCCACCCAAAAAAAATTTTTTAAAAAAATTTATATATATTTTATTAAATTTTTATTTAAATATTATATAATTTTTAACTTTGCCCCACCCAAATTTGATTTTTTTGCTTTTCTGGCTCCGCCACTGCAAATTGATTAACGAAATTAAATGATTTGCTTGCAATGTCACGTGTTATTTACTAGTATTACAGAATAGTGAAGATGGCTAAAACAACCTAGAATTGTTGCGTTGAACTGAGATCGTAAAATTCGTCCAATCCATATTCAGAAGAAAATGATAGAATGATTTTGTTTTACCTCAAACAGCATCCATCTGCTGTAGCCAATCCCTTTTGGCTTTTTTCATTAATTTTTCCTTTTGTTTGGAAGGCAGCTGCTATCTTAAATGTGTAAGACCAGTCTCGTACTGGAACAACCCCTCACAACTCGTCCAGTTGCTAATTAATAGATACCAATACCATCAGCACTTGAATGGAGAAGATTCTGTAATCATCTAATCCTAAACTACGTACCTACACATTTTTCTTTGCCCACTTCAAGGGTGGTGTAGTGCTCAACAATTAAGCCATATATGAACTTGTAATATGAAAATTATCATATAACTCAATCTAGCAAGACATGATCAGTGCATAAGCTATCAAGAATCTTCACAAATTAGATAACTACACAGAATTATTTGAGTATATTGATATTCTCTCTTTTATTAGCTTAACTTAAGATATTTTAAATGATCCTTCAACTAATTTTGATTTGCAACGAAGTAAAGGACTTTGTATAATTTATCAAGTATATTTATAAACTAAATCACCCCAAAATAATGGTCAACACACACTTTATTTCTAAAAATTACTATCAATGGAAAATTATAATACAATGATGTTATCAAATTAAATGAAATAATTATTTCTTATTATATTCTAGTTATTTTTCATATAGTACGTTAACCTTTACGTACAACATGATTTTTTTATCAAATAAAATTAATTTATTAAATAAAAAATATACAATTGATAATAGTGAAAATCGAACAAAAAAAGATGTCATTTATTACAACCTAGTATGACTTTGCAGAAACTGAGATTAGAGTTTAAAGCCAGACATATTTATGGAATTTCAGTTTTAGAGGTAAAGGCCAGAGGAGTAGATGTGAAAGAAGTCTGAACTCAGATACGAAATTCCAATTTTACCCCATATATTTTTCATGTTTGTTTGATTATTGGAAAGGCAAATCTTCGTATGCCAAAATTTAGTCTGATAATTGATTTTGAACATTGTTATTTTTCCATTTTACCCTTATAACTATCAAATATTACATTCACTTCATTTTATTATTAGATATATGTGAAGGTCAAATATGTAAATAGATGATAAAACTTCCGTAAAAATTACCATTTTAGACAAAAAAAAAAAATAAAGACTTTTTTTTAGAATAGTATAAGATAGATAAGATGTCAGTTGCAAGTACTGAATTGAGATTTAAAACAAAATTGGTGCACTAAAGTGAAAGTGATGAAAAAACAATTCATTGGTTCAAGTTCCATCATGCCCAAAACCAAAAATACAAAATACAAGTTGAATTTTTATATTTTATTTTATTGTCAAGAAAGAAATAAAATCTAAAAATCATCGATAAGAATATCTGACTACCAGAGTAACAGCCCTCACACACACAAACCATAGGTTACTACTTCTCAGAGTAATGGCGTTTTCTATACCTAAATTTTCAGCTCTCGCTGTTATATCCCCAAATACTTCAAATAATTCATCCAATATTGTGCCGCCGTTTCTTCATTTCTCCCGAACCCAGTTCGGTAAAAGCTTCGGATGCAGAAACGGATTATTATGTTGCTATGCAGCTCCGAAACAGCAGAAAAGCGGTGCGCCGCCGGCGACGAAGAAGAAAAAGAAACCCAATAGTAAGAATAATCGGAAGAATTTGATTGAAGACGATTTTGAGATTGAAAAGAGTGATGGTAGTGGTGGTGGTATGGAGTCGCCGGAGTCACCGTACGCGGCGCTGCCTCTTCCGAAGCCACCGGCTGGGTTTGTTTTGGATGAACAAGGCAAAGTTCTTATGGCTTCTAACAAACGCATTGCTACTATTGTGAGTTTTATATTGCTCTTTTCCTTATTGTTGTTATTCTGTTTTGAGTTTAAATTGTGTAGAATGCTGTTTATTTGCTTACGTGCGTGTATGAAGTCCTGTGTTTGCGTGATTGTGGTTAGAATTTGTAAGTGTTTGTCGAGAGAAACGAGTGCATATGTATTTTAACCATCAGTTTGGTCCTTGGAGTTTGCTTGCTAGTATAGTTTGAAGTGAAATTCTTGAATCCAAATGGTAGTCACTAACTGCAGCCTGTATGGTAGCCAGAAAATTATGCAGTTAGGTCAATTTATAAGCTATTATGTTTCATAGACAATGAAGCAACCTTTGATCGCCAAAGTTCTCCTAACATGTTTATGATTGTGACTCATGATAAAAACTTGCCAATCCTTATTTTTCCTGAAAGATTTTGATCCCCTTCCACTGAACCTGTCATGTTTTCACATTGGTGTAAAAATAAATTGATTTTTGTAATAAAGTGCTATTTGTTCAAACTCAATCCATTATGCTTGTGAATTAGAATATTAGTGCAAATCTCTAGTCACACTAGAACATATTTTGTTTCAGTGCATTCCTAATTTTTCGGAACATAAAGGACATTGAAACCAGTTGAATCGCTTGCATGACTTATGGTATGATACACTTGTAATGTTTCTGTTTTCCCTAAGTTGTGATATACCATGTTGGTTTTCTTGTGGAGGTTTTAGAGGTGTAAATTTGACCAAATTTGGATGGAAAACAGAATTCTTTTCCTGTAAAATGAGTACTTCAGTTCATTTTGATTATTTAATGTTGTTAGTTATACACCTTCTCTGTTTTGGCTGAGGATTTCTTGGATAATGTTATGGCCATCTTAAATTCCATATGATATAATGCGACTAGTCATTTTTCATAACTGACCAAACAGCATGAACAGTTTAAAATCTCGTTATAGCTCCCTTTGAGCTTGAAGAAGTGGTCCGGTATCCCTTGTGACTTGATCTAAATTTTGCAAGTAGGGGTCTCAACATAACTATCTCCTCCATTTTATTGAGATTACAGAATCTAGGGTTCTATCAAAAGAACCCAAGAGTTCTATCAAAAGAACCCAAGATGATGCTTACTATTATCGCAACAAGTACTCCATTTTTTAATTAGTAAATCTCTGTGAGGGCAAATGAATTAACTGTCCAAATTTCATTCTCAAAATGTGAACACTACCATTGCCTTTATTTTCTGTTTTATGTATCCTGAACATGGATTTTTTTATTTGTATCCACACTTTTTATGGTGCTAATATTTAGTCTTTATAGCATAACAGGATGTTCAAAAGTAGGTTCAGAATAAGTAGTTGTTTCCTTTGTATCCTGTGCCCTTTTCGAGTTTATGGCATACAATTTGGTTAGTGACTGGTAATGTTTTGGATTTTTGCCGTTTTCTTAGCGGATTAACAAGAAACTCTTGACTTAAACAAGATGTTGTAAACAACAAATTTTTAAATGTCTGGAATATAATCAAACACAGAAAAAAAATTGTACAAATAAATATTTTATTGCCTTTAGGAAAAATAGTGAATACAAATCTCTAATTTCTTCCTCGGATTCTTCAATTCACCAATTTGGTCTTTGATGCTGAATTCTTGAACAAACTTCTTAGAATTGACCTTCCTCCAATTTTAATTTAATCTTGAATAATGTTAATTTCCTAGATTTGCACCTTAATCTTGAATTAAAGGTTATTATTTGGATATTTTGTTGGTGGATCTGATGCTTCAATCTCTTCCGAATTTGATTTGAATTTTAATAACATTAGTTCATGGGCTTGACACCTTAATTAAACGTTACTTTTGTAAGAATTTCTCCGGGCACGACTTTGAATATTGCCTTGAACTTTGAAGGTCACCAAGAATGCCTTTAATGACACTTAATCGCCTTGATTGTCGCCTAGAATGACACCACACTGCCTTGATTGATACCTAGAACGCCTTGGACCACCTTAAATGTTTTGAGTGCCGCCTTGACAAACGCCTTGATCGCCGCCTTGATGGGACCTTGATTGACACCAAAAACATCATGATCGGCCTTGATTGATTGACACAAAACCGCTTTGATTGCCGCCTAGAACACCTTGCACCACCTTATTACTTTGAACGCTGCCTAGGACACCTCGAATGCAACCAAGACCGCCTTGGATCTTCTTAAATTTGAGTATTTGGGTTTTCAATACATTTCTTGAATGTTTTTCTAGATCAAATATTTGGTGTCTTGAATCCTTGAATTTGCACCCCTATTGGTAAAGATGAGAACTATGCCATAATTATTTGGTTAGGTGGCTTTATTTAACTGGTTCTCAATAACTTGGTTGGCGTTTTATTTCTTTATCTTGGAAATATGATTTGAATTGCTATGATATGATTTGATTTGCAATTATTCAAAATAGAAATTATTTATATAATATAAACATATATAAGATAGGTAATGTGTAGGATGTATCCTATGTGATTCCTTTACGTTTTATATACATATAATAATACTATATAGGTTATATATAATATAGTATTAACATATATATAAGAATTGTGATTAAGTGGCTTGTAGTATATGTCATGCGTACTACACATTTTTTAATGCCATATACATGTAATATTATATATTTCATAGGAATTTTCTCTTGCATGGAAATTAGTTGGCATAAAATATTTTTCAAGTTGCAATGACCTTAGATTTGTTTTACCATAATATTAGTTGAATTTCCATAATATATTATTTAAGCACATGGCTTTTGTGATTGGCTAGAATTAGAAATAAATATTTTGAGTATCAATTATTGTACTATTTAGTTTAGGAACTGAAATTTGATAATTCCTAAAATATAGATAGAAGATTTATAAATTGACATCTAATATATTATTTGTCACGTGTCGCCATTTCATTGGCCAAATTTTTTTAATTGTCTACAGATGTATATTCTTTGATCAAGTAGTTTGGGCTTTCTACAAGTCTTCAGGCCTCTTTTGATGTATCAGACCTTTAAGGATAGCCATAATAATAGTGACGACTGAGGTTAAGTCTACTCCTCAAGGCATCCCTATAATAATGACTATGTTGGCGCAAACTTTTGTATACAATCAATGTAGTGTCATCCAGTCTTCTTTACCATTAGATCACAGTATTCAATGAGATTAAATAACAAACTTGATAGATATCAAACCTGATTATTCTAAAATCCTACATTAGAGATGAGACTTTTCCCTGTAATGAGCCAAAAGTGAAGGAATACTACCTCCGTCTATAATTCGTGTAGTTGACCAATCAATTTTACTCTTTTTGTAATGCAATTGTAAATAATCTAGTTAGCTTATTAAAATGTATTTAAATAGAAGAATATTACTGACTACTATTACTATTAGTATATTGTTCAAGATTATTTGAAAATCAGTAGAGTTGGTTAGTCTAAGACTAGAAATTTACTGTTTACATTTAACAGAATGTTTGGTCGGAGAGAATGAGGTTTCTAGGAAAGGCTTTTCACTTTTTCAATACAATTTATTTCGTACAATTGAGGCATGTGGGGTTAAAGTCATAGATAGCTTATTCCCATTAACAGTGAGAAAACTTACCCATCACTAAACCACGAGGATTAGTTATTTCCACTGGGGTTAATTGTCAATGACGAAAAGGAAAGTTTCCTCCTTACCCAGAAAACTGTATACATTACATATGGCTGACATATACATGTATATATATGTGTGTGTATTATACATGTATGTATTTATTGTATATATGACATGTTTGTTATATATGTATATTGTATTACAATTGTGTCGAAATAGAATGACAGGATTGCCCTAATTAAATATGCTCATAAATAAAAGAAGTACATAAATTAATTTCTATATATATTTCACATGTATATTTTTCTAGTGTATATGTAAGTTTATGATATGTATTATATGTGTTATTTCAAAATATGCTTAAGTTTATGAAAATATGCTTGTATGGTATAAAATGTGTGCACATATGTAATTGCTTACATTTATATCATATATTTATTTGTATAATATAACCTGTATATTGTTTAAACAATTATTTTTGTATTTGTAAATATTGTACACATGTACATTTATATAATGTATATATAATAGAAATACAAACTATATGTATTCTGTTATATTTCAGTATAATAATCTTTTATTAGAAATAAATATGGTTGTATATTAATAAATTCTAATATTTTGTTATATATAACTATATGTAAACAAGAATTTATATTATTTTTCAAACAATGCTTTTGTTATTACCTATTATGCAATTTTAGATTTAAAATGCGTTTCTGTATATTATAGTAGTAAAAATAAATAAGGATATAACTATCAGAACAAAAGAAATGTATTCAAGTTCAATTATGCCAAATAAATGAATGGAAAAACTATTCCAATTTGGTTCCCTTCCATGCTTGTAGCTAAATAATGAAAAAGGAAAAACCGGGATATTATGTTTGGCCATTGAGGTCAGTGTATCTTAGCCAATGGTCTTTTTCTGGTGCATAATATTTAACAAGTTACTGGCAGGTTGATTCAACCAATAACTTCCCTCTGGAGTGCGTTATAAGGAGAGTGTTTAGGAATTCACAGGGAGATGAATGCATGCTCCTCTGCCCAGTTGACACGTAAGTTGCGTTGCAGGGTTGTGGTCAAGTTAGATATGCTATTCCATCTTAGCAGTGAAGTTAACTAATACTGTTGTTTGCAGGCCTGTTCAAATTTTGAAGAGTGTCAATGTTGAAGGATGGGCTGCTGTAAGTCTCCCTCTTTTAGTCCACCGATTATCGTGTCTTATCTAATAATTTGGGAGCATTCTATTTTTTCTACTTTATTTGGAAGTGAAGCGTTTTCTTAAGTTACTTCATTTGGAACTAATTTTAATCTGCATTCATGTCCAATCTGTTATTGTACATGTGCGAGAAGCAATCACGTCTATTGGTCATAGTATATTTTAGAACTTACCTATGAGTCGATCGTGTATGCTTGAGTTGCAAAGCATTCAACAGCATTGCTGCTTTTTACAAGTGGATCCAAAATTCTCATCCCCGATGGTGAACTTAGAGACTGATAATTCTATGTCAATAACGACGGATGATGGACCATTTGTTGATCAGTTACGGACATTGACAAAAATTACTTTTGTAAAATGACCATTTTAAAGATTGATTTCTGCTGATTACTGAATAAATATCTCCTTTGCCTCTTCCTTGTTACCTACTTCTTATTTTGGTGCATCATGAATTAAATCTTGCATGCTTATCTGCTTTATAGGTTAGTGACGAAGAAGTTGAGGCCATCCTCCCCACAGCTGCTTATGCTCTTGCCAAAATCCATATGCATCTTGTATACAGTGGGTATGACAGATCATGAAGTCAATTTTCAATCTTAGTTACTTATGACATTTCCTTTTCTACGTATCACTGACTCATGATACTTTTTCTGTTGAATTTCTCTGCTACCATCAGGTTTTGTTATACAGCACGGGGTGGATTTTGCTATACAGAGGAAGACATATTTGAATTTCACATAGGTAAAACTTTGTCTTGACTCCTTTATTGATTTTTGCAAGCAGTGTTCTCACTCTCATTACAGTTATTGTCATGTGCCAAAAACTCAACAACCCTCCGTTTCTATGATGTGAACTCAGTTTGAAATTTTGAATAGTTATTTGATTATGAGTTGGCTTACTTTTGATAGTTTGCTTTTTGAAATTTGATTATTGGTCTACCGTTTGCCACCATTGAATGATATATGGATTGAGATTCTCTTTAGTTTGTATAACTTGTCAGTTACTCTTAATTTTGATGCCATGTTGGCTCCAGAGACGCCATTTACTGATGTGGTAGGATTATACAAGGTAACACAATTTGGTATTGGCCTATATGCAATCTCTCAAATGATAAGATATTATTACGTATTGGCTTCTACCAGCCTATGTCTTTACTCATTGATGCATCTTGGGAAGCCACTTTTGCCTAAAATGGCTTCTATTTTCAGGAACCAATAATCATGTTTCGTGGCTGCCTTGTCTCCACATTAGATTCCATAAAATATTAGCCCTTCCATGACTATGATAACTAGGCTAGACCAAGGACCTAGGTTGCAGTATCCTACATGTCTTGGTAAATGAGTAGCTCATTATCAGAGAGATTTTAACTTAACAATGAGAAAATTTCATTTTTATGCAGATAATGGCGAAGATGTAGATGGTTTGCCGACTGAAGGCATTGAAATTGCATGCTTCCATCTGGTATAATACTAATATCTGTTATGTTGAGTACATTTAATACAATCATAGACCTTTATTATTTAAGCAATATGTTTTTTTCGAGAAGCTGGAGCTTAGGACATACCTGCATATGTCCATCTTTCTAGAGTATAAGTAGTTCAGTGTTATGTAATAAAAAGAACATGGAAATTAGTCAAATGGTAATAATAGTTAAGCAAAGAGACTCTACTAGGATATCAATTGCAAAGCAGTCTAAGGTTCTTTTACTTTCTTGCAAAGGTTTCTTTTAGTCTCATGTATTTTCTCCTTGCAGGATGGTTCCCACTATATGATTTATACGCCTTCTGACCCGCTTCTGTTTGTTGCTGTGAAGGTAAAGAATTATTTACCGTTTGTATCGAGGCATTTTTTGTTTTTGAAACGAGACGACCTTTCTTCCATGAGTTTCATCAAGAGTATGAGACCTTCTATGTATAAATAATTTAATCCTCTCTTTCTTAATGCAGGATAAAAATGGTGCATTACAAATAGCTGATGATGTAAGCAGAGTTTAAAGTCTATATTTGCGCATCTTTAATCTCTTCATTATTTGTTTTGCCCTTGTTTTGATGGATTTAAATCATGCCAGAAGTTTGTAACATAGTTCAAACACTATTTGCACCTCATCTCTATCAAAAGCAAAGAATTATAAATGCTACTGTATAAGCTGTAACTAAATCACATATGGTTTTCTTGCATCTTTGACCACTATACTTTGCAATTTTGAAGTTTAAAATGTCCAAAAACTTTGTACATCTACCCTTTGCTGCTCACACATCTCTCTTTTCCAAAAAATTTCGTTATGGACTTGTTTTGAGTTCATATGACTTGGCTGGCTTAAACAGGAACTGTTGGAGGATCCTACCATAATTAGCGCCATCGATGAGGAGACTGAATTTAATGCCTTAGTGGTACGTATCGACATTTTTACCAACTAAGTGAAACTTTGTAGTTTATTGAATTCTCCTCTATGTTTATTGGTCGCATTTGCAGGAAGAAGAGGCTGCTCTTCTCGAATCATTACTTGGAAAAAGGTGATCTATCGACTTTAGGAAGCAGGTTACAAATGTTTGTCCATTCTTGTAGCTAGCTGATAAAACTAAACATTGTATATAGTGTATGCTTTAATTGCTATTTATATTTTCTGAAACAAAAGTGCGACTTTAGTTTGTCCCTATTTACCGCCCCGCTCTTGGAAAATGAAAATACTTGCATGAGAATGGCTACTTATGCTATGCAAACATGGATTTATTGCTGCAGGTGAAATTATATGGAGTTTCACGCAATATGTTATGTTGTAGTGCGATTAGAATTTGGATGTTAAATCTCGGAATCTTGTTAACTTTGTGACAAAGACTTCTCTCAGCTAAAATCTTCTGTCAGTTCGATAATCTGTCAAATTGAAGGCATGTGTGTTTTACCCAATATTGGAGGAATGGGGGGTTAGCACAAAGATATCTTGGTGACAATTTCTTGTTTATAATAAATCCCAACCATATTATTGAAGGCCTTAAATTTGCTTCCAGAATTTTCTTGTGGCCCATTATGATTATGATTTATACTTTATAGTTTATAGTAATACCATCCCATACCTGTCTTAGTCCGAGCTAGACAGGGTTTTTCATTCATTGCCACTCAATATGCAAAATGGTTTCAACCTGTTATATGATGTTAATTATTTCACATTATAACATCATCAGGAATCAGGGGTTATAATATCACAAAACCACCTTTTTCCAAGTGGTGGTTAAAGATTAACACTTGGGATCTTTTTATTTTATACTTTTTTTGTTATAACTCATCTACAAGTTAGATGTATATAATATTATGTCATATTATAGGGAATATCTATTTAATCACATGACACGAATAAGAGATGAATTTATTTTGGATCACTGTGCCACTATTGGTCCATCTATAAGTTGACAAATGACACCTAACCAATAAGACATTGAATTCATAGTATAAAGTCCATCTACACGGAAGACGAAAAAAGTCTCCGAGATTATAATTAATATAATACAAGTAAGTGTATTCATCAAGTTAAAAGAAATGGTCAATTCCAGATTTAAGACTTTTTCTAGTCCAACATTACGGAATTTCACCAACAGTGTTTTGCTGTTGACAATTCCAAGCATATATTTACAAGTTTGCATACATATTCATTTATCTAATATTTTTTTTTTTGTGGGGGACACTTATTAGGATTACAAGGTTTTGCATGAGAAAGTTGGAGGAATTGTGGCTTATAAGTGATTAAATCATGTAAGGAATCACTATATATATGATAAACGAATTGCATTTGTCATATGAACAGTATCAATTGAGTGATCACAATGTAAACAAATGCTACAAAAGTTTTCTTAGAATTGATAATATGAACAAAAGAATTACAAAGAAGAGATCTTTTCCAGTAAAACTGATTTTTCATTTCTATTACATTACATATAGACAAGCTAGGTATACCTCTACCAAGTACCAACAGGAAGAAATATATCTCTCTATCTAGGACCTGAGACTTGCTGTGAAGACATGTACGAGAAAGGATTATACGAGCTCGTATTATTACTCGGTGGTTGCCTATATAACACAAACTCATTATTAGGCTCTTCCATCATTGATGATTCAGTAAATCTTCGTCCATAAAACCTCAAAAAATTCAACGATTCCATCCTCGGCTCACCTAATGGAACATCACCTTCCAACATGCCTACTACATTAGACATTGAAGGCCTTAAGTTTGGCTCTTCTTGCACACAACAAAGGGCCACTCGAACCAGTTTCTCAACATCTTCACTCCTGACCCTACCCATCAATCTCGGGTCGACCAGCTCCACATACCTTTTCTCCTCGTGCATTTCCAATGCAAATAACGGGAAGTAAATTAGCCCGCTTGCTGATGATGATGTCGGAGAATTGTTTGTGCTACTATTATTATTATTATTATTGCTTTGAGGGGAAGAATTCTTCTTACCCCTTATGATCTCTAGCAGTACCATTCCATAACTATATACATCTGTCTTGTCTGAAATAGCAGAGCTAGTTAACCACTCAGGCGCTAGGTACCCGCGGGTCCCTCTCATAGTCGTAAACAAACCAGATTCCTCGGGACTTAGAAGTTTCGAAAGCCCAAAATCTGAAATCTTCACTTGTGATTTGTCGTGTAGGAGAATATTCTCCGGTTTGACATCACAATGAATGATCTTGTGCTCACATCCTGAATGTAAATATGCTAGCCCTTTTGCTGTCCCAACTGCAATCTCATACCTTTCCTTCCATCCCAAAACATCATCACCATTAAAAAGTGTACGATCCAACGACCCTCGATTCATGTACTCGTACACTAAATACCATTGTCCTTTGTAGGCACAAAAGCCTTTAAGCCTAACCAAATTGATGTGATGAATTTTGCCGATAACTGCAATTTCAGTTAGAAATTCTCTTTTGCCCTGTGCTCCTAGGCATGTGATTTTCTTCACTGCAACTTCAGTTTTGTCTTTAAGAGTCCCTTTAAATACCGTTCCGAATCCACCCGACCCGATTTGAGTCCTGAAATTTTCAGTTGCCAAAGCCAATTCTTGATAATCAATTCTTACAGGCAAACCTGGAATTGAAACAAATTCTATATCACTATCTCCAGATGACAAAGAATTACCGCGGCCTAATTTATGATTAGCACATTTTTCCCACATTCTTCTTCTTCTTCTCCTTCTCCTCAAACAAATTAGAGTTGCTACAATGGCAATTACTATAACCCCTGATGCTGGCAACAGAACAACTGCAAATACAGGGAAATCCGACTTCTTGTTGTATGAATCATGAATTCCCCCAACCAATATTGTTTTAACATAACCCAAACGATTTGTCGAACTCGATTTGATGTGAAGGGAACCTAAATAATTTCTGATCATATAACAAGATCCAGAATTCTGAGTGTAGAAAACACCAAGACAAGAACAATTTCTTGAACAAAGGTTCTGACAGGCTGATAGATCCTTAACCGTTACAGGTTCCATAAAATCATTGGAGAAATAATCCAAGTCATTTCTCAAACTCAAGTACTTTATCGAACTAGCATCTGATGAGCCATTACAAGAACCTGGCAAAGCCAAAGAAGTATCAGTCGGCGAACAATCTTCACTATTGATCTTAGAATCAATGTGAAAAGCGGAAGCACACTGACAAGAACCTCCATTAGTACAAACACCAAGCTTTCGACATATAAATGGGATTTGGCAGCTGTCAGCCGGGCCCTTGAACTCTTGCACGCTTGATTGATCCATCAAACTGATCTTAATAACACTAAACAACCCATTTTGATCTAGTTTCAGAATTCTAAAAAAATTCGAAGAATTGGCATTGGAGACATCATCAGAATCATGCCAGATAAGTTGGATCACAATCTCTTCTCCATTCTGTCCCATAAGATACACCCCACTGGAGTTCATCACCAAGTACTCAACTCCAAAATTCGTGTCTCTGGTGGCCTTCCGATCCATTGACAGCTTCCAATAATTCATTCCATTCCACTGCAACATGGCGTCATTATTGAGCACCATCAGTCTATATCGGCCTTCTAATAGATCATCGTCGCTTAAAGAAGACACCAACGATTTACCTACTGGCAGTTTCTGTCCCACAACGAGGACGTCACACGGGAAGTCAAAGCTCTCCCAGACGGGGTCGTTTTGGTAGTCTAGCAAGACCAAATTTCCATTCTCCAGGAGGTGCATAGAAGATACAGAAGAAGAGATGTTACGAGGCGTTGACCAAATGGGATAGCCTGAATCATTGTAAAGCGTGAGTCCTTCGTTTGTGAAACGGAGCTGAGAAGATTTTGAGATGGTACCATTGCGATTGGCAGACCAGATGATAGTGTTGGAAGAGACGTGGACGATGACGAAGTATAAAGATGTTGATTCGGGCTGTGAGTTGGTAATTCGGGCCTGGAAAGTGTTGTTTTGTGAAGCCAAGAAGGCGCCTGAATTGTCAATGAATTGGAGGTATGAAGCTGTGAAGTTTGGTGTGATAGAAGGGACGGAAATAGGGCCTGAAAGCGCAGGGAGTGCGCAGGATAAGAATAGGGCGGCGGCGATGAGTAGTGGAGGGCCCATGCAGGCACGGCGGAGGAGTGGGGAATTTGAGTAGAGTTGAATTTGATGTAATAAGATTGATGAGATGTTGAATTGATGTTTAATAGCGTCATAATTGTCTGTTTGATTGGGATTGGGATTGGGATTGGGCAAGGGTGGTTGTGTATTTCAGTTTCTTTGTTTTCCGCAAGGGGTGATGGGGACGGATGTTTTTTGTTATTTGCGTTGACCCACTTATCTTTGATAATCACAATTTATTATGCATTTAAACTTTTTTTGGAATCAATAGGTTACTTTTTTTAGTGTGATTATGAATATTACATTGTAACAATTTATGATCAATTAATAACATTGTAACAATTTGCCATCGAATAATTATATTTAATAAGTAGAAAAAGTGAGAATAGAATCCAAATATTTAATAACATCGATTTGAATAGGATCGTGGACTCTCTAATAACATCAGGACCGCGGACTCTCTAATAACATCGTTGCGAGTATAAAACAAAACTTCTAATGTTTTGGGGTTTAAAACTTAGGGTTTCATTGGCATTTAAATTTCAACTCTAAAAAAATTCTGTTGGATGAAATTTGGTGGAAAAGATTTACAATGAGTGATTTGTAATTGGTTTAAGTTGATTCTAAATTAATTGATTTTGTAATGGTTATAATTTACTTTGGTTCCAAGATGAAATCGAATTCAACTAAAAAGAAAATTAGACTCAACATAAATCAATCCCTAACATGTATTCAACCAAATTTAATTACAAAATTGTACCTAACTTGAATATTATTTAGGTCCACTTTGGAAACAACTTAGAATTAAAAATAAATTTTTTGAATGCAATCTAATCCAAAGCTAGTTGAATTCAATTGAAACCATTAACTTGGAACCATTTTACATGTATTGGTGAAAAAAAATCTTTCTAACCAACTATGTTGGTGCTATGGCCCAGCCGTCATTATAGACAAATTAAGATAATACATTTTTCCAATGCTTTACTAAATATAGATGCTTTTCTGTTTGTTGGGGTTGTCATTTTACACATGTTATCCTATGACTTCAATTTCATGTACTTGAAATTTAGCAAGTGAAATAGATTTGTTTGTACTTAGACTTCTATTTGTCATGTTATGAATTACGAATTATTTTTTAATTAACCAGGTTGACATTCTATTTCGATTTAAAAAATTCTGGAAAAACGAGTATAAAAGGAGATGAAAAGAAAATTAAATGAATGGTCAATTTAATCTACGCTAATGCACGCCTACCAACTTAATAAACTTCTCACAGATGCACTTCGGTTTATTCGTAGTGTAACATTTGTTGTATCTCTCAACTCTGTGTCTAAGTTAAATTTTATTCAATAAGTCTTTAAACGAAAACCAATCATAATGTAAGCGTTGAAATATTTCAGAGACCAAAGCGCTTGAACACGGAAAGCTTTTGAAGTTAAAAATAACTTCAGGTCTATTCAACTGAATAACCCATTGAGACACCTTTGTGTATCACTTGGGATCAACAAAATATATACATCTACTTTTCATATAAAATACAAATTACATATAAATGAATAAATATAAAAAAGTTACCTAATGTAACCTTTATAGCAAAATGAACTTTCATTGTAGAGTTTTAATTTAACAGTCGTCTTATTCTTGTTGATATATTAAATAGGAACTTCCTAACGTATTTCTAATTCTATGTAATATTTTTATAGTAGAATTTTAATAAAATAATGTATCTTATTATTTGATTCTTTTATCATTATAAAATAGATTTTATAGGGATATTTTAGGAGTAGTTAAAAAATATAAAAAAAGAACTTGTACTTTTATAATATTAGTATAGATTAGTATAATATTAGTATTAGCATTAGTATTAATATTAATATAAATAAAATAAATAAATATCAGTATTAATATTAGTACTAGTATTAATATTAATAAATAAATAATATATAGATATAGATATATGGATATTGGATGTAGGGTAGGGGTAATAATCAAATAGTCAACGATCTAGCAATGAACGTTGTCAATTACCTACCATTAGCATATGAATGTGTATCACAAGATTGACCTTCTTTTATTGGGGAATTAAGATGATAATTTTATCATTACTTTTTTTTTTTGTTTGCTTTTGATAATTAGAAGATTACTTTTCTTATTACTTTTTTTTTGTTTGCTTTTGATAATTAGAAGATTACTTTTCTTACTTAGAGTGTTAATTCCACTAAATACGTGTAGCGTTGGGAATTTCTATAAGGGTGCGTTTGGATCGATGGATTTGAAATCCATGGATTTCAAATCCATCGACAAATCCATTTAAATTCGTTTGGATGATGATGTATTTCAAATCCCTCGCCATTCATTTTGAGCTCTTTTCTCCACAACTACGGTGGATTCATCCAAATCCACTCCTCAAATCCAAGTCCATCGATCCAAACGCACCGTAAGATTTTTCTATTCAATATTTCACACGATACACTTATTTGGAACTAACAAGGTTTTGAGAAGGATTGCACAAGGACCATTATAAATGATTGTCAGAAATTATGAACAAAGGATGTTTCACAATAAACCTAAAACATGAACATCAAAACTATTCAAGCAATATTAGATTTGGAAGACCTAATTAACCATAGTTGGGTCACATAAATAATTATCTATATCCGTATCTATTTATCTGTCTATCTATCTACATCTATTTCTATATCTATAATCTATCTATAATCTATGTCTATATCTATATCTATAATGATAATCTATTATAAAAGTATAAATGTTAAAGAGAGTGACTTACATTTCTTAACTTTTTTGAAAAGTTTAAAATAACCCCAATAAGTTAATTTTATTCTTTTAAAAATTGGTGATTTCATTGAATGCATTATTGTAACAATTAATTTAATTGATTCATTGTGTATATCCAAAAGTGATTTTTATTTATTTTTTGTTATTTTGTTCCTTGTAGATACTTTATAATAAATGTGTTAATTTATTCATTATATCTATTATATATTATTATTATAATATAAATATATATTTTTATTTACATTTATATTTTGTTCATTATTTTATTTATATCTATTCTAAAAGAATAAATGAATTACATAGGTAATGATATACATATTTCAACCTTGAATGTTAAAGAGAGTGACTGACATTTCTTGACTTTTTTGAAGAGTCTAAAATACCCCAAATAAGTTAATTTAATTCTTTAAAAATTGGTGATTTCATTGAATGCATTATTGTAACAATTAATTTAACTGATTCATTATGTACATCCAAAAGTGATTTTTTTGTTATTTTGTTCCTTATAGATACTTTAATAATAAATGTGATAATTTATTGATTATATCTATTATATATTATTAATATTATATATATATTATTTACATTTATATTTTGTTCATTATTTTATCTATATCTATTCTAAAAGAATAAATGAATTACATAGGTAATGATATATATATTTCAACCTTTTCATCTTGACTAAAATAACCTTATAATAAATTAGTTAATATTACCCTTAAACTAAATGAAAGCATGAGCTTAAAATTTATAGTGAACAATATTTTTCAATGCATTTATACGTAGGGAACTTGAAATTAATAGTTAGTGTTATTCAACGTATATATTAGAATTTATAGTTATTGTTATTCAATGTATATAATAGTATTTGGTTGTATATTGACAAAGCTATTTAACTTATTGTGTATTTCAACTAATATTATAATAATATAAATAAAAGGCTATAATATAAATTGCTTTTATGTTGTACACACACGAGAAATAAAGTTGGCATAGCCTTTTAATTTAGTTTTTGGTAATTTCCTGATCATGCAAGTCCCTTTAGTTGCCATGAATGATGCATAAATTATAATTACTGCTATTAATATTAATTGATTAAAGACATGACAAGCCTAATCCAGCCACTATAAATATTTTCATCCTCATAATTTCTAATGCACATCAAAATACAGCTTGAACACAACAAAAGAAATTTTATCGATTGTTGTAGTGGTTGTGCTGGGGATCATGTAACTCTTGTTTGAGAAGGATCTCTATGGTTCCAGTAAAAAGAAATGTCGTTAATTTAAATTGAGGCTATGAGATGAAAATGTAGGCGTTGCTAAGACTACTACTATTAAAGCAACTATTACAGTAAAGTGAAGAATGATGAGTCAGTTAAGGTCAACATCCATGTTTGGGCATTGAAACACTGTCAAATTGTTAATGTCCTAAGTAATTATACAGAAGTATGTCTTATTTTACGAACTGTTAGTCCAATTAGCTATGTAATCATGAGATAACTTAGTTGTTTTAAGGATAATGTTTTAATTAATTATGCCTTCATTGTATAGTTTTTATCCATCTTATATGTCTGCAATTACTATTTTGCGAATAATATTTAAGACCGATACAAAAAATTACGTAATAAATTTTATACTTAATTAGATAATCTAGCTACTAAGGGTTTAACATGAGTTATATTAATATTGATCTAGTCAAATATTCGTGTAGATGTTTCTTAAGACTGTACACGTACTACAAGCTGTCTACGTACCACTAAAAGGGATCAAGTCTGACGTAGTTCTAAAGATGGGTTAAATCGTATTTTAGAATAGCTCGTAGGTAGTCAAAACATCCCCCTTACAATGAGCCATCTTTGTTATATATATAGGTTCCTAACCACTATTCATGAACTGACATATGGACCACCAATGGGCTGCTGCCACTTGTCATAAAGTCCATGGTTCTATGAATACTTCTACTAGTGTATAATAGAAGTTGGGCCCTCATAATGGGCCCTTATGAACAGGCTTGGGCTCGTATTTTATTAACATAACCACCTCGTATACACCAACTCGTATAGTTCATCTTGATATCACTCATAACTTAAATATTGCTACATTCACTTCGTATACGAGTATAATCCCTATCAAATATATACTCATTATTCTATTTAGTGAATTAAGGATCTAGATTCTGTAACGATTCTAACGCTTCCATCAACGGATCAAAAAAGCAAAACATGGTATAGACATTTTATATAAAGTAACATGATAGAGGACTAGATTTTTTTTTGTTAATATCCATTTCGCCTCTCATTATTAAATATTCAAAAAAACTCTTTTCAAATATACACTTGCTGCGTGGGTCATTCACGGTACTTGACAACTTAAAATGAATGCCCTTGGAGAAGACTATTAACCCTATTAAATCTTTTTCTAATTCAAATGTTATTTAATACAGGTTCTCCTTTTTGCATAAAATAATTTTTTGGATTTTATAAGAATAATTTGGCTGATTACTAAAAAAAATTACATTGTCTATTAATACATATAGTAACCTCCTAAAATTTTCTTAATCAAATCATATTGATTAGGTTGATCATGTCATGATGAGCTAAGTAACAACGTGGCATAAAAAGCCAGGCACAACTTGAGTTGATTTTAAAAATTGAAAATTATTAATAATTGAACTCTAATATTTCTTTTCACTTATAAGCTCAAGTCTAAATAAAACACTAATTTTGAGAAATGAATAAAGTTATCATTAATGAATAAGGGCGAGAGACTCATTTAGTACCACAAATTTTGAATAAGATATATAAATTAAATTAATAAATATTATCTTTATGAGGTATCTTCAAGTTCATGGATATAACTATACTTATGTCGAATGAAAAACTATTTGTGGTCGGAAATGATGAATAGCTCATTATTATGTTGGTTGTACTCGTGTTATGAGAAAAATATGATTTTTGAAATAAATTGTGATATAAATGCATGCAAAATCAAAAAATATTGAAATCTATGTAGTTGGCATCAAAGTTGTGCCAAAAATGAGTCTTTATTAAATGTTGGACGAAAGAGTTGACGAAGAACCAAAATCAATGAAAATAGATAAGTCAATTGTCCAAAATATATTTGGGACCAAATCAAATTTTGGTGTATAAGTCGGGGACAAAAATGATATTTTCCCCATTAATTAAAATGTTCATTCAATCAATGGCCATTTTTAAATACTTTAGGAAAGTTTTTCTATTTATATATGAAACAAAATTATCAGTATATAGTATACCGAGAATATGCCTATCGCTTTGCATAGAAAAGTTTGTTCGAAATGAGACTACAAGATCATCTTGGGATTAGGTTTACAAATAACAAGCATCAAGGTTCAAAGTATCGATTCATACCTAAGTTTCGGGTTGTTAAATATTAGAAACGTTTCGGAAAAGTAAGAAAAAAACTTGCAAAAACGAGAAAAAAGACGGAAACAATGTGAAAGAAAGTAAACAACAAATTCTATCTTTATTCAACTTTAAAAATCAATATTTTGTTTCAAAATTTATACATGTACACCAATAGTTGATAAAAAATTCAATAACGAACTAAGTGAGATTATTTAATACAAACTTAGCGATCTTATAACATATAATCGACAAAATTCAAGCAACTTAACTTGTAAAATACAAAATTGTAAAAAGTGTTACGGTATATATTTTTTTTAAATTATTAAAAGAAAAATTGCTCATGTAATATTATAATCGGTAGTACGTATTATGTTGTTTGTTATCATTTAATAACCAATATATCGTTATAAGAAAATTTATAATATTTTAGTTTTTTGTGTTTTCCTACGTACGTATTTGAATATAAACAAAAAAAATTATCTATGATTTCGTTGATTAATTATTTAGAACTTATTTGATTATATTTTGGACTTAATTTAATTAATTGTTAGATTTATAATTCTTTTCTATTCTTTTTTTGTTTTGTTTTTTTAATGTTATTCACTATTATACTCTATTTGGAAAAGAATTAAGAAACTTTCACTGTTTCGTGGAAACTATGGAAACACTGAAAGTTTCGTTGGAACAATGGAAACATTAATAGTTTCTTTGGAAACATTGTAATTTTGAAACTACTTCATAATTTCTTTTCGCTTAGTTGAAAAACGGAAACTTTTCGAACTTTTCGATGGAAAAGAAAGAAAATTAGAACCATGACAAGCATTATCAATTATATTATTATCTTTTCAATTGTGCATTAATTTTTATGTACATCAACATATATATGTAATTTACCTTTTACTTCTATGACATTCTTAACAATAAAATTTGATTTTATAAATGTAAATGATATATTCATTTACAAATCAAACATAATGCAAATCATTATTTATGCCAAAACATTGTTGTTTTATGAAAATTATAATTATAGAAACACCTAAAATGAAATTGACAAGAAACATGTAATGATTGTTTTGAAAAATAAGATGAATAGAGATTATAAAAAATTTATACAGACTTCTTTTTTTTAGCAATAGTGAAGAGACAAGTACAATTATAGAAAAACTCAAAGAGAAGAAAGAAGAATAGATTTTTTCATTTGTAAATAACAAACATTAGGATAAACAAATAAAGCACGAATTTACATATAAATTTATTTACAAATATTACTATCTAGGTTTTATTTTTTTAATATATTTAGTTCTTAAATGTATTATAATACAGTTTTTCATACATATTTCAATATTTAACTTTTTAAATAATTATACTTAACAATATTTTAGTAAGATCAACGTTTTTGAAATATTGAACATATTAATTATCTAATGTTTCCAAACTGACTATAAACATAAATTATTTTAAAAAAGTCAAATAATTTACGTGTAATACACTTTTGTTTTTACTTACTTAAAGAAAATAGATAAATTACAACATAAAAAACTAAATGTTAGTTATAATGCTTATGTACGTACTGATTAAAGATAAATGCATTTCTTATATCATATAGTTATAATTTACTTTTACCATATATATGTTACAAGTATACAAAATTTACTATAAAAATTTCATATCATAAAAAACTCACATTTATAGACAACTATAATTTCTTAAAATTCGCCTTTTTTTGGCAAAATTTTCCAACTCATAAGCTTTTCAAGTAATTATAGTTAATTAAAAAATAATTTACTAAGATAAATTATTATTGAACTATTGAATGAAACATATTTCCAAAATAGAGTATATAATGTTTGCAAGTTGACTACATATATGAATTGTTTTAAAAGAGGCTAAATGATTCATGTGAAATGCATGTTTTATTACTTCCCTAGAAAAAATAGATAATTTAAAATAAACGAAAATAAATATCAGTTATAGGTGCAGTACCGAATAAAAATTAATTGATTAGGTATACAAAATAATTATAATTTACTCCAATCACATATTCCGATTACATAATAAATATCGTAAAATAAATTGAAATTCATATAAAACTCTCATTTGTAGACAATGATATGTTTCTCAGATTTTGATAAAGAATGAGTCAATACTAGAAAATAAAAAGACTACATAAATATTTAGATATTTGACCTATGGTAGATACCAAATAGACTAATGTTAGTACTTATAGTACGAGATGATGAAGAAATAAATTGCTCAACCTATCAAAAGTAACAAAAGAAAGTATTGAATAAAGCATGAATTGATATAAAAGTGTATTAGTTACACTATTATCTAAGTTTCATTTTTCATTAACTACGTTTTTTCAATACTCGGTCTTTTTTTGTCATAAATTAAATAGTTAGATTATTATTTAAGCTTAAACTATCATGTTAATTATAAAAAAATTATCAAATTGAACAATATTTTTGTATATATATTATTTTAATAAGCTCATATGATTTTACGTGTAACGCACGTCTTATTTACTAGTCTATTCTAAAAGTATGAATGATTATCATGTAAATCTTTAGATGAGACTCTTACTCAGGTAATGGTTCTCCCATCAATCTTGCATGTAAATTTGAGTCGAAAAGCATGCATTTCATGCTTGGATAGTACTTTTCACACTTTGGTTGCTCCTGCAATTGCAATAATGATAATAATTGTGGATATTAAATTTTTTTAGTTAATTAGTACATTTTTTTTTACTGACATTACATCAGTTTTGTAATTTGAAAGCATGTGACTAGCTCCTTGGCGCAAACCATCAAATTATATATATATATATTATTTATTTATTTATTAATAATTGATCCCATCTTACACTTAACTCTAAAAAATACATCTTAAAATTTAAATATAACATATTATTGTATTGTTGTATTATATTATATTATTGAAATAAAAGTGCATCTGCATACTTTCTATACAAATGAAGGGGATAAATATAATGATTATCTTCTACAAGATATATAATAAAGATTTACCAGAAAAATATCATTTATGCAATTTCTAACAATGTATCATATTGTATAATATTTCATCCTTACTTTCTTAATTGATGGTGAAATTAAGTGGTTATTAAAATATTTTGAAATAGCTAACTTATTGAAGTAAGTGGTTACTCAAAATATTAGGGAATGAGTCTTCTTTTCAAGAATTCAAACATTGGTGAACTTCTTGCCAAATAACAAATTTTCAAAGGAGGTTATTGTAATATAACCTAGTGATAGTGGACATACTTTTCCTTAGTCTTGTACTCTTTTTCAGTTCATCGAAATATAAAAGAAACTTTTTAGGGTGATTACTTCGTTAAGTGTAAGGTAAGAGTGGTGATAGCAACAAGAATAAGATGATGCACGATCATATATAGTTTACCCAATACGAATGAGAGTAGTTAGGCTTGAAAAATGAGCATATTGATTGATAAAATCATGCACTAGGTCTTGCTACTTTATTAACATGTAAAAAGGCGTAAAAGCAAAAATAATAAGATTGGAATTTAATAAATTACCTAAATTATTTATCTCATGCCATACACATTGAAAAACTTTAATTTCATAGTTAAATTAGTTTTAACATGTGTCAAAAATTGAGAAAAATAATAAACATTTAAGATTTAGCCTAAATTAGAACTCACCAAAAAAGTAAGAACTCATATAATAAAAGAACATAGTCATGAAAGACATTAAAACTAATCTAAGGAAAAGTCACGAATTAGTACTAATGAGTTCAAAATTACAAAAAGTTATAGTAACATGCTTAAAAGTTAGATGATGGTGCTTACTTAGCTACCACGAAGGACACAATGATAAATCTCCATAACTTTAAAAATTCTAAATGCAAAAAACTTGAATACTAAGCTCAATCAGGAGGATTGGATTTCTTGGAAACTCACACATTCAGGAAAATTCACAACGGCATCGGCATTAAAAATCTTTCAGGAAGAATCATCCAAAGTCGCATGGGCTGCACTCCTACAAGGTTCGGGTAAAATTCCACGCTATTCATTCATACTTTGGCTAGCCATACGAGAGAGACTTCCAATGAGGGAAAACCCATGGATTGGAAAAGCGGAAAACAAATGTGTATTATGCAGCGATAACCTACCTAAAGACCACAACCACATGTTCTTTCTTTGCACGTTCTCACGAAAATGTCTTGATATCATCCATCACAACGGCAAATTCCAGTGGCCAAATGCCAACTGGGGAAGAGCAGTTTCACGAGCATCTATACGATGGAAAGGGAAACACTTGGTTAATGTGTCTTACCAGATCCTCCTATCAACCTTGGTATACATGAATTGGAAAGAATGGAACTCCCGTATATTTGAAGAAAGAGAAAACACCCCAGAAATGGTGACAGCTTGTATATTTAACACAGTTAAAGATCGACTACTCACGCTTAAGCTAGACGACTCGATCCAAAGTCGGGCTATTAAACGCCTATGACGCATTGCTTGGTAGATTGCATTAGAGTTTTTCACTGCTTTATTATTGAACCATGGTTGTACGGAATAGTCTGCTAGCTATTTAGTGCGGTACGGGCCATGCGCTTATTTGTCAAACATTTTATTATATGCAATTGAACCTTTAACCAAAAAAAAAACTTGAATACGAATTTTTCAAGGTGATCAAGCCAATAATTTCAAATATGGAAGTTGGCCTCATGAAGATGATAGATTAACAACAAATGGAATAAATATATTCATTACTCTTATTGTATAACAAAGTTGGGGGGCTAAGTTTAAGTAATATTCACATAAAACGAAACAAGTAAATTTTAAAGCGAAACAAGTAATTTGAACAGAGCATTGATTGTAGTGAGTAAATTGGTGGATAAAACTAAAAATTTTGACAATATGAGGAGACACTAAATAAATATCCATTTGAGATAATTTTTCAAATGACAGAAATGCAGAAAAAATGTTTGTAAGAATAAGAAATATGTTGTGAGATATGTGTTTGGTTGAGTTCTTTTAGAGAATATATATATATATATATATATAATGATTATGGTTGATGTGATATGTTTTTTATTGTGAGAAATTAGTTTGTGTTTATAGTTATATATAATTTTTATTAAATATTTTTAAAAACTCATTAATTTGTACGTCAAAAAATAATCATAATGAATCTTATTTTAAACATTATGTTATTTTGTGTTAAAATATGCGATTGATTTGATTTTGGTGTTGAAAAATAGCCAAATCTTTTTATTAATTAATGGTGTGAACTGTCAAATCATGAATAATAAAAATTATTTTCTCTTTTTTTGCAAAAAATTCTTCAAAATTATTTAGAATTTGAAAGATTCTTTTGAATTTTTTTTTATAAAATACCAAACAATTGACATTTTCTGAATTTTTTTGTGGGATGAACTTTCCAACCAATTGAGCCTAAAATGTTATAAAAATAAAGAGGAATAAAAGAGATTAAAAAATATTGGCTAACTCGAGTGACAGAGAGCACATAAGAAATTATGAAAAGACAACACTTAAGAAACAATGCAAAGAAGAATAAGTAGTTGACAATGAATAATAAGCATGTAAAATATAATCTCAAGTGACAATTGAGAGAAATTAAGTAATTGAGAAATAAATGTAAAAGTTAATTCATGAAATAAAGTAAAAATAAGCTTACAACATACATCCAAAATCAAACAAGAAAAATACTAATCAAACATCGTTATAGTTAAATCTTCTTATTTGTTTTTTGTCAGTTATATATCATTTTAGTTATTTTATTGCATGTAATACTTTATTTATGATCTACTACCAAGATTTTGAATTTTCATGGTTACAATATTGTCATGTGAGTATATATTCTTCCAATACAAGCTTGAACAATGGAATTGTCTTTGAGATATTTAAATTTTATTTATACAAAATATTTTAATTTGTACTTCGTAAGATGTTACGTCTTTTATTCATATTCACTGTACATTTTATTACTCAAATTTAATTATTTTTTACGCCTATTATAATACATTCATACAATCACGTGCATGACACGTGCTTTTTACTAGTATTAGTAAAAGTTATGAAAATGACCCTAAAATATTATTGCCATCCATATTTCAATGTCAAAAATCATTTCTACAAACTTTTCATTTGAAAGACTCTGAAAATTAGAATTAACTACTTTTTGGACTAAAATACTCGTCATTTGTTATTTTCAAAATAAATTAATTGAGTTTTTTATCGGGATTTTTTTAATCTAAAAATTTCAAACTGATTGTATAATATAAATTTTATCTTTTAAAATTAGATATTGAACTATTTTTTATAATTCATTTTTTATTTTCAAATGGTAATTATCTGTTTTTTTTTAATATTGGAAAAATGAAGATTAAAATCCTCTTCCTTATCGATTATCAATATAAATTTTTGAACTAATAAAATTAAGTAAATATTACGAAAAGAAACAGAAACAGAGAGGCAGATGAGTGGAATATTGGAATCTGAAAAGTAAAGGAGATGATGAAGAAACATTTTAGGATTGCTTTTCTTCGCCCGAAAGTTTGCGTGTACTTTATACATACATACATACAAATAAATAGAATGCATCCTTTTCTTTTCCTCTACACATTGTTACAATTTAGGCAATTATGGATGATCAGGAACGACGGAAAAGGGCAAGAAGAACAACCTTGGACCAACTTGAAGAGGTTTCTATTTTTCTTTTTTTTTTTTTTTTAATATTTACTTAGTTTTCTTATAAACAAGTTATGGATTTCAAATAAATTTATTGATTATTATTACCATCCAATTTATGGTCGAATGTAGGCTAGAATTTTTCCTCTGCCTGAAACAACCGAAAATGAGAATGATACAAGTGCTTCCGAGTCTGATGAAGATCTTGCGTACAGTACTGATCCTGAGGATTTTTGCTTTAGTGGAATTGAATGTATGTAAATATTTTTATATATGTTTTCGTTTATCTTTTATATATAATGGAAATATCAGATTCGAACAATATGACAGGTTGTGTTTGTTTCTGAGCTGATTTTTCTATATAATTTTGGCATTAATGCAGATGAACTAGAGTTTTGGGAGGATGATTATGAATATGATTATGAACAGGTATCTTTCTTCGTTTCTAATTTGTATATACTAATTAACGATTAGGGTTCTCTTCTCATATAATGGAAAATACTCTATTATAATGAACTAAATTAAAGTAATTTATATATACTATTTGATGTCTTAGGAAATGGAAGAAGATGATGTTGATCCAGACCAATTATCATACGAGGTATATAAGAAAGCTTACTCTTTAATCAAGACTTAGTTCCCAATATTTATTGTATGAACAAGAAATATCATTATCGAATTAAAAGTGCTTAATATATATTATGGTAACAGGAGTTGATTGCTCTCGGGGAAATGGTGGGGGTGGAGAGCAGAGGATTATCAGAAGCTGAAATCAATAAATATTTACATCCACTTACATTTCAATCTACCTCCAATTTTCTTATTGATAGGTAGGGTTACTAATCTTTTCATAATTACCATATATATATTATGATTTTGCCAAACTATTTTAATTTAAAATATTAATGTTTTTTATGCATATTTAATAATCAAAATCTCAAATTTTTATAACTCCAAAGGGAGCATTACTCATTATTTTGTTTTGAATATTTTTACACATTTGCAACAATTAGGTGTGTGATATGTCAAATTGAGTACGAAGAAGGGGAAAAACTAGTTGGATTGCATTGTGATCATGGATACCACAGGGATTGTATAGCCCAATGGTTACAGATTAAGAAGGTAAAATTTGTGATATTAACTTCTTATTATATTTTCTATTTTGCCTAATTCTATAGTCAAAATTTTGATTGGTCTAATGTTGCCTTTGCAGATTTGCCCGATATGTAATAATGAGGTGTCATGTAAAGAAGTTTCATCTTCAAATATTTCCAATATTGAAAAACACAATTTATAAGAGATTGATGTATATATTTTGTACATTGTATAATAAAAACTTATATCCATATAAAAGGATAAATTTCATTGCAGATCTTGCCTCGTTTCTTTTACAAACTACGATCTCTTAATCACAATTGTTTTGTTTTTTCGATGTTGCCCTAGGCAATGTAGGTCGGGTCGGAGCGGATCTTCTATCCCACAATGGTATACCAAAATGGTATCACATCATAGTGGAATTGACAAGTGTCCATCTAAAAATAAAATATAAATAATAATTCAAATAAAAAGACACTTTTCAATCACACAATGATGTGACACCACTTTGGTAAACCATTGTGGGATAGAAGATCCAATCCGAGGTCGGGTTGCATATACTGAAAGTTGGGTTGATTGAATAAATTTATATTAGCGTATAATTCGTGCTATATATGCACGCAGATAGTCTACGAAAAGGGTACTTAATTATATTTCCATTCCGGAATTTGATAATGACAATTCATTCTTTTTGTATTGAACATTAACTAGAATTTTTTATAGAACATAATTTTGGGACGATAATAGTGACCTACATGCTAATTAATTTTCTAATCAACTTCTAACTATAGAAAAAGAGAGAATGTAAATTTTTATTTGAAAATTCAATATTTGACAAGTATTTATCTCCGTTAAGATAATTTTTATTTATTTCTTTGAATTTAAATATTTTATTTGTCAAGTGTATGCATAGTCTTTTATTTTTAGTAATTTATTGAGTAAGAAATATGTATTATGCAATCATGACATTGCTAAATACTCTCCTTCACTATAATAAATTCATAAACGCGAATTATAAGAATTTTAGGATCATGTTCTTAATATTATCTCAAATTAAGTGGTATATATAGAACTTTTTGCTATGAAATTATATTAGCTAAAGTTCAAAGAATGTTTTTTTGGTGAGGCTTGCATTTATTATTTGTGTATTGAATTCGATAAGCATGTGAATTCCTTATTTTTATTTTTATTTTTAGGCTCGTGAATTTTACATTTAATTTTTAATTAATGAATATTTAATAGCCAAATTTTTAAAAATAACTTATAAGTCAATTTAAAAAGAACAAAACATTTAAGAAAATATGTATAGTATTTTTCATTTAATTCGATTATGAGTAGTTTATCATTGAATGAACGAAAACAATACCAACAATAAACTATTATGTAAGACAGAAGAGATATATGAAAATTAGAGAAGAATAATGTAAGATATTAATTCAATGACTAAATAAAAATATAACACGTAAATCATCAAAATCAAAGAAAAATTCAAACTTGTTCATGCCATTAAATATATGAAATCAAGTAGTTGCCTTGTATTAATGAAAATAGAGGACATTGTCATGACAATTTATTATTCTATTTAAGCTATTTGTTCAGGAACATAATAATGAAGATTAAAGAATATATCAACTTACAAATAAAATTGCTCGATTATAATTTATCCTAATTCCAATTTGAAAACACTATATTTGATGATGGAAAAAAAATATGAACAAACATTTATTAAGAAAATAAGTCTTCGCATCAACCACCCCTTTAAAAAAGAGAAAATTGACACCTTGATATGGTATATAAGCAAGGAAAAGAGCACTCAAAGGTTTTAGTTTATTTAATATCTTGAGGAAAATTTATTTCTTCCATAAAATTTACTTTTGAAGATTGACAAATTTAGATTTGAATATTAGATTTGAAAAATAGTTAACTGCTTTTTAAAATGTCATTAACTTGTTTGTGAAGGCAATTAATTTATAATTCTCAATATACAAGTTAAACAATATAAAAATATATTTTATTTGGACCCCTTTAGTCAAACAAACTAACAATGTATTGTCTCATTTATATCTCTAACATTATGATCTGATCAACAGTTTATTGTGTCAAAAAAAGAAAATAATATATATAAATTAAAAACCAAAACTCCATTGCTTTAAATACGAAATATATATAATTTGTACTTTCTCCATATAACTATCATCAATACATAGCATAAAGAATCAGATGTTCACGTGCAATTCACTTACATCTTACTAGTAATTTTAAATATATTCATGTATAATTGTTACCTAATTTGTTAAAACGATAGTACCTAATTTGTTGTCTGAGCAAATTGAACATTATTAATTAGTTGAGGTGTCCTACCCAATCAAATCATATCTCGTAAATGAAAACAAATATCAAACTGTGACACGTCTATATCTACCTTGACCAAATCAAATCAAGATAGTGACTTTATATTATATCCTTAAGGTTGTGAATTTTATGAAGAGATAATACTAAATCTATGAGAGTGAGTTATTTAATTGGAAAAACCTTCATGTGATTAAATTAATTTATTTTTTCCCTATTTAGTAAGAACAAAGAAAGGAAGGAAATGGAAATACAAAATAGAGAAAAAGACAATACAATTGTATAAAGGTAGTGTGTATATATATATATATTTTTTTCTTTATCTATGGTGACTTTATATTTTATCTTTAAAATTGTGAATTTTATGAAGAGATAATACTAAATTTATGAGAGTGAGTTATTGTAATGAAAAACCTTCATGAGATTAATTTTTTTTCTATTTAGTAAGAATAAAGAAAGGAAGGAAATGGAAATACAAAATAGAGAAAAAATAATATAATTGTAAAAATGGTAGTATATTATTTTTTTTTTATCCATGGATATGGTGCATTGCAAATTCTAATACGTGTGGGGAGGTTCTTGACAAATTACAATATCTAACGGAAAATGAATGCAAATAACCAAAACTAATATCTTATTAGTTAAAATTTAAAAGTAGAGTAAAGCACTTTGCACCCCAAGACAAATTCATACTTTTGACACTCAAAACTATTTGTGGAGTTGTAGTTACATTATGCTCTCTCTTACCGACACACATATTTTAAAAATATAAATGTTATAACATATGGTTATAATTATATATATACATTTATAATTAGAAATACCATGGTAATTATAAACCACATTGTTAATGCATGTATTATTTTTATTTATATGTAAATATTTTACAATCAAATATAAAAGTCACCCAAGCTTCTTTCTAGTAAAGAAAAAAAAAATGACAATTAATCTTACTATGTGATGCTCCAATGAAAAAAAAGTTACTTTTGATCTTCTGAATTTTTTTGCTCAGTGAGAAGTAATAAAGAAAACAAAATTAATTAAATTAAAATATTTTCTCCACCAAATACAATTTATTAAATAAATCACAACGACAGAAATCACAAGCTCAACATTGAGTGAAAGTCGCAATTAACTTGATCAAAAGTCTAAGAACCTGATTGGTATGTTTGAATGAAATTTGGTGGTAATGGAATGAAATAAGGAATGGAATATAAGTTGGAATGGAATGCCATTGATATGACATATCTTATGATTGGTATATTCAAGAATAGGAAAGGAATGACACCATAATTCATTATTTCATTACAATGTAATAATTGATAGCTAAAACGAACATTGTGAATATAAATGAAATTATTTTTAAAGTCAAACTATCTTTTTCAAGTATAATTATTTTTTAAAATGTATAATTATTTCGCAATGGATAAAGAAAAATATCATTAAAAAATATATTATGTACTAGTTCTAAATTGTATATAATGCTTTGTAACTAATAATATATCCATTGAAAAATGATGTGTACCACAAGTATTTTTTCTTAAGCATTAAGCATGCGCTTTTACTACTGTATCAATTCTCAATAGATGTTATATTTATGACTTACGACTTATTATTGTATTAAAAGTAAAAGTATAAATCTCATAATATTATTATATATTTTTCAAAGCAATTTTATATTTTTTCTATATTTTTCGTATTTACGTTATATTTTAATTAAATTTATTGTAATTAAAGTAATTTTTATTGATTAAAATGTTATTAATTGAGTAAGTAAATAATATTTGTCTGTTTTTATTTTTTCAATGCATTTCAATATTTTTTTTTCGTTTTTATTTTTATTTTTTTAATATTTTTAATAATTATAGATTATTAATAATATGCCGAAAATAGAAAAGACAATTTATTCGTCGATTTTCAAGACTTTTTACTAGGTTGGAGTAGATAATTTTATTTCAAGAAAATTGAAGTTGATTCATGATGGACATGGAATAGCTAAACCCAAGGGATAAGCAATGAATCACTATTCCACACTTTTGGGAATATGGATTCCAATGGGAATTGGCATTCCCAACATAAAATTATACCAAGCATAGGTATAGGAATGGAATCGGGAATGCCCATTCCATTCCCACCTCATTCCAGTATACCAATCTAGTCCTAAGCGTTTCCAAGCTGAATCGAAAGCTTGATTTTGATTGTACCTATTTTGCAGTAGCAAAGCTAAAATAGACAAACTGTTAAGTAAAACTTTAATGTACCCAAAACAAATTTTTTATATATGTACTAATATATACATGTTATACTTTTTAAACGTATTTATGTAAAGATGTACTCTGATATTATCACGATATTTTTAATATTGTATATATATCAATTTGAGAACATATATCTTTCTCTATATCTATATCTATACTCCTATAAAAGTATGAATTTTTGAAATGTTTCTTCCCATTGTAAATTTACAATTTTACCCCTACTAATTATAATTAATTGAGAATAAGTAATAATATTTATTATTGTCACATTATGAAAACTAAGGCAAAATTGCAACTTTGGTAACTCAAGTTGGCGTGTACACGAATTTGATACCTTAAATAGGACCACTGGCAATTTGGGTACCCTATGTTCAAAAAAACCGCAATTTCAATACAAATTTGGCCGAAAAATCATAAAATCGCCGGAAAAAGTCACGTGACACGCACATGACTCTCAATTTGGGGATTTTTCTGATTTTCCCTCCAAAATCACCAAATTTATGTATTTACTGTTCAATGTTTATACTCACCATAACAATAAATTTCTAAATTAAAAAATTATAAAAATATCACTAAATATTAAAAAACTTATTTAAGGAGCTTAAGGGTGGATGGAGATGATTCCATCATATTTGCAGCAAAAACAAATGGATTTTGATAATAGTTGCAATGAAAGATATTACAACATATAAATACCAAAAGGTGGAATTAGGGTTACTTGTTTCCATATTCGGAAAGTATCAGATACTCCTACCGTTCGTATTGGATGCCGTATTCTTTTTTTTGGATACTTCAAAATCGTATTCAATACGTATACACCTCGATTCATAGCATATCCGTATCCAATACGTATCTGATACTGAACGGGGTCATTTTTCGGAGTATCCGTGCATCATAGTTATAGCTAAAAAAGTCATTATCCAATAAAGACTTATGTCGTAATATAAGATTTTAAAATTCCTAACTAAAATAAAAGTCCTTTATAGGGGAATAAAAATCCCTCACCGACTAAAAATAGTTAAAACAAAAATGGTAACACAAAAATTTTCGAATCCAGCTCCAACATCACGATTTTCCGCTTGTCAACCCATAGTCAACAAAATTTCTGTCAAAATTAAGCGTGCCCGTGCCTAACTTCGGGTTGTAATCTCTTAGGAATTTTCAACTACGCGTCTTTGACTCATTTTGAATCTTCGTCTCCTTGTCACCTATCAATTTTGTTGGAAAATATATTTCATATTTTAGATTAATATATTTCAATATTTTGTTGTTTATTTAGATATATAGTTATATATTATTTATAGGTTAATAATATTTTATTTACTTGTTCTTATGGTAGGTTAAGGTAAGTTACGATATTGATAGATTCTCTCGTAATCCTATATATACATTCCATCATCAATAATATTATTTACGGGGTTTTATGTTTTTCGACATGGTATCAGAGCCATGGTTTCGAGCCATGGTATCTTGATCTCGTCATGTTTAAGTCGCCGACCTCGTCCGCCGCAACTTCTAGGGTTTCATGATTTTTTACTTCGGGTCACCTTTGTAACGCGATCGTTCACCTCCACCCTAGGGAGGCTCGATACAATTTTCGTCTTAGGCGTCGCCCTACTCCGATCTACATCTCTACCAAGTCAATTTTGTGAAGTTGTAAGGTGTATGGATTTGGGTTCGTTTTGTTCGGGCTTTGCTTTCGTCTCTACATTTTGTCAGCGTGATGCTGATTTGGCTGATTTTCATAATTTGTATGTCTTCCATTTGAGTTTGGCATATGGTATCATTTGGGTGTTCAACGTTTTCTGTTCCAGTCTCATCGTTCAAGAATTTCACGCTTTGACTGCGGGGGAGTGTTGGAAATATATTTCATATTTTAGATTAATATATTTCCATATTTTGTTGCTTATTTAGATATATAGTAATATATTATTTATAGATTAATAATATTTTATTTCCTTGTTCGTAGGGTAGTTTAAGGTAAATTATGATATCGGTAGATTCTCTTGTAATCCTATATATACATTCCATCATCAATAATATATTTTACGGGGTGTTATATTTTTCGACAAATTCAAGAATAGAACTAAATACATATTGAATAAACTTAAAATGCGACAAAGAACGTAAAACAACACATAAAAAGTATGCATAAAATGCACACTAACACAAGGTGCTTTGAGTTTTGAAACTATATTTTTTATTCATTAGGAGGCTTTAACACCAAGGTAGAGAAGTTTGTGAAATAAATGAATGAATGGAAAAAAAAGAATGGAGCAAACATGATCAGCAGCGCGAAGAAGGCAAAGGCCGGAGAAGTGAAAAGGATGGAACGAAGAAATAAGTTTCTTAGGTAACAAACAAATGTGACTATTAAATATATATAAATATTTCAATATTTTCAATTGATTTTAGAAGTTTCACACAACTCCGTGACTTCATTTTGTGAATGTTAAATCTTAATATATTATTTTTCAAACATGACGAAATTAAAGAAGAAATGTCAAACGCAAGATAGAAGGTAATGCACAAGTTGATCAAATGAGAGGTTGAGGAGCGGCCAAAGAAGCATTATGTAATAACATATAAGCAAATAAAAATCTATGTCGTTTTTATGCTTGATTATAAATATATATCGAATGGTACATTTCCAAGAATTCTTGATTATTATTCGAAAATTTGTGTCAATATCATCGTATTCATGCAAATCATCTGAAAATTTATTTTAATATGTTCGAAATAGAATATACACTACAAAAATTTTCTCAATCAAGAAAGACTAAATATTGTGACACTATTTTATTAGTGAAAAATAAAACTCTAAACGATAATATTTTGGTACGTAACTAAGTGTTGAGTTTACACAATTTTGGTTTTCAATCAATTTTAGACAAATTATACATTGCATCTTTATCATTTTGGTAATAAAATGCAGAGATATTTACATAAAGATAATTTGCATAAGTGTCCTAATAGATATTGAGTTTATTCTACAAATTGGCATTGATAGTCCAATATTTGGTTGAACAAAATCAAAGACTTGGTCATATTAATATAGTAATATAGATAAAATACATGTATTCTGTAGACTTCTTTTTCTATAATGTATAAAAAGAAGTTGCATAACAATTGTTCGTAATCATTTTGTCGAGACACATAAAACATATTAATGTTTTATGTTGTCTTTTTGTACAAACTAGTATTTATCAATGCCATACTTTTTGCAATTGTTTATCGGCATTGTCTTAAGCACAAGATTAGATAGTTTGTCTCAAATATTGAATACATGTCTAGTAAAAATATGTGAAAACTTGAGATTATCCGAGAAATAAAGAAAGGTAAAATTAACTAGGAAATGTGTGCAAATAGAAATGATTCAAATTGAAAAAACGAAAATAACTATTGATGGGATTGAGGAGAAAGTTTAACAAAGAGTTGGCCTTATTAGATGAGATTCTATTTTGTAGGGGAAATTGCAAATTTAGTCCATCATGATTCTAGTTATAATGCCACGATTTATTAAATTTTAAAAATATTTTCAAATAAAGTTGCAACGTTAGTCCTTTTTTCAGTCAATGTTAATCCCATATTTTGTTTTTGTTATTTAAAATTATATTTTAACCCTTAAACTATACAAAATATATCAACCATCTTCTTTAAAAAATATTATTGTCACCTATGCCACAAAAAAAAATTAAAAGAAAATAAAAATTATTGAAGAAGATGATACGTGGGTCATGTTAGTACGTCCAGGCTAAACCTATATATTTTCTTTTTTAATCTTTAAATTATGTTTCTAGGGTGTAAGAGACAAATAATATTTGTTTAAGGTTTTATTTAATACATTTTGTTTAGTTGGGTAGTCTGTTTAGTTGGGTAGAGATATTCCGGTGTTTAGATGACTTTTAGTATTTCTTAAAAATTGTAATAATTAAGGGTACTCATATGATGTAATTTATTTTTCCATGAAAGTTGTTTTCTTGTAAGAAATTATATTTATTAATATTTTCTTTGTAAAGCACTTTAACTATTTCGCATCGAGATATGTTAAATCAAATACTAAATTGAGTTTAATATTAAATTAAATTATCCCTACGAACATGAATGGTTATAGACATAACTATGACTCAAATGCTTTACACATTATTTCGAATCATTAATTTGGCTTTAGAGTCTCTTTAGTTCGTGATCACTAAACACTAGTACAAAATTTTCACCTAGCAGCCCAACATGTTAGGTGTTCTCTTTTGTTTTTGGTTTTAAAGCTATATAGGTGTTCTTGAATTAACAACATATAAGCTTTTTAGTTCTATGATGAAGTTTCATTTGAAAATAAAGGCAAAAAAGGAAATAAGAAAAAAATTATTTTGCAATATTATTAATTGAGTTTAATTTATTGTAAATTTTACGTGGTTTGCTTGCAATGCACATATATTGCTAGTAATTTTTAAACATATTCATGTAAAATTGTGACCTATTTGTCAAAATGATAATACCTAATTTGTTGTGTCAACCAATTGAATATTATTAATTGTCAATTGAGGTGTCCTACCCTCAAATCATATCTTGTGATAAAAGTAAATATCAAATTGTGACGCGTCTACATCTACCTTGACCAAATCAAATCAAGATAGTGATTTTTTATTATATCTTTAAATTGATAATTAAGTAAATACTAAATTTATGAGAGTGGGTTATTTTAATGAAAAACCTTAATGAGATTAATTTAATTTATTTTTTCAATTTAGTGAGCATAAAGAAAAGAAGGAAATGGAAATACAAAATAGAGAAAAAGATAGTACCAATGTACCATATTGAAAAGGGTAGTCGATATAATTTTTTTACCTATATATAGAAATGTTGGATGGCATGTTCTAATATGTGTGGAGAGGTTCTTGCCAAATCACAATATCTAACGGGAAATTAATGCAAGTAACCAAAAATGATATCCTATCAATTAAAATTGAAAAGTAGAATAAAGCACTTTTGCACCCAAAGAAAGAAAAATCCAAACTTTTTACCCTCAAAACCAATATGTAATTATATCATGCTCTCTATTAAGACACATATTTTAATAATATAAATATTATAACATATGGTTATAATTATATATACACATTTATAATTAGAAATATCATGATAACTATTAAAGACATGTTTATATGCATGCATGTATTATTTTTATTCTATGTAATATTAATGAATAAACAAAAATAATTTTTACCTATATCAATCAAATATAAAAGTCACCCAAACTTCTTTCTAGTGAAGCAAAAATGAGAATACATCTTTCTAAATGAAGCTCCAATAAAAAAAATATTACTTTTGATCTTCTATAGTTTTTTATTCTATATGAAGCTCCAATAAAAAAAATATTATTTTGATCTTCTATAGTTTTTTACTCAATGAGAAATAATAAATAAAACAATATTAATTAAATTAAAATATTTTCTCCACCAAATACAATTTATTAATAAATTAGAAATCACAGCAATAGAAATCACAAGCTCAGACTCACGAGTTGACTTGATCAGAAGTCTATTTTTTCAAGTTGGATACAAGCTTGAATTGTACCTTTTGCGCTAGGAAAGCACAAATAGACAAACTGTTAAAAAAAAGACTTTAATGTACCCAAAAAAAGTTTCTTATTTATGTATTCATCTATACATGTTATAATTTTTTTAACGTATTTATGTAAAGATGTATTCAGTATTTATTTTTAATATCGCATATATCCATTTGATAACATATATAGTGATAATATATATATCAAAAAAGTGTAGAGAGATATATAGAGAGGGCAAAAAAGAAAGTTGGGCCACCAGTTCAACTATAGATAGGTTCTGAATGTAAAATGAGCTAGTGATCGTTTTTTTTTAGCGTAAAGTCCCTAATTAGGGCTTTTCATGTATGTGAATTGCTTTTTCCCCGCTGAAAGTAACATTTTTCTTTAGGAAATCTTATATTCTAATAACTTTTTAACTCTGTAAATATTATATTATTAAAATTGTGATTTGATATCTAAGACTCAGTCTTAACTATATCGAACCATGCAGATGAAGCAAAACACGCAATGACAATGGTGGCAAAGAATCCAAATGCCATCTCTATTTTCAGCTGATAGTGAATAATTTCTGGTGTTTATTAAGGAAGCTTATAATTGCTATGGATCTGATGTCATGGAAAGTATTGCTATTCATAGAGAATATATTGTGAAATAGTAATTTCCATTTTGTTTTCAAATTTATGGTTATTTAACGATGATTTTGGAAAGTCTACAACACTTATCTTAATACTTTATGGACAAAGTATATGTGTATATATATATGATCTAGTCAATTTATGGTATGTGATGTTTTAAAGCTTATACTCTAATATAAGCTGCTTACGTACCTCAAACGGGATCAAGTCTAACGTACTTATAATTTAAGAATTGATAACAATGCAGCTCGTACAGGTAGGTCTAACATCCGTCCCTGAATTATGCATTGAATGAGGTATTTATATGCGCCATAATCGACTATTCACGATTTGACACCTCAACCGCCACCTCGACCTACCACCGGCTGCCAAGTGTCAAGATATTAGTAACTTATACATACCCGCTTCCATTGGGTAAGGTTAGTAGGGTACCCGTATCCGGATCCACACTATCCGACCGAATAATTGGTCACCTCGTATAGCCTAGTTCGTACTGTATTATCTTGTAATTATAATCTATTCATAAGTGACATCGTAAAATCATACACCTCGTATACAATGTTTGACCTAAGTGGTTTGTGTTTGACTTACTCCGTATCAATATATATGATAGATGAAGATTTCTTCACCAACTAACACGACATCATGCTTGATTAAGTTTATTTTCTCTTAAGATGTACTTCATTTTTTTGAGTGCCGCAGTGAAACACGGTTTCGCTGCGTATAATTAATTTTAAACATATTCATGATTTTGAACTGCTTAATTTGATCATGCAAAAATTAGTTGTGACCTAGCTAATTTGTTAAAGTGATAGTACATAATTATCTGTAGAGGGCTATACTCAAAGTAAAAGCGTCATTTGATTTCGAAAAAATGGGAAAGTTGCTAACCTTTCGCTCTCATTTTAGTGCACATAACAATTATTATTTTTGGAAACTTGTACCGAAAAGCTACAAATGTTTTATTTTTCATTACACATAATTGAAAAGGATTTATGTATATGCATGGAAGAGTACATGTTTTTGATATTCTATATAGGAAAACTACTTACTACAACAACTTATCTATATGTTGAAAAGTTCAGAGACTTTATTATTAATTAATCCAATCGACATAGCAGTTGAAGAAATCTTAGCTTCATGTAAAATAATCTAGATGACTAATTCAGAATTCTTTTGTTAATTAAGAGAAACACTGGACAGATTCAAACATGATTAAGTATAAATAGGCATGCTTTTCATGCTAATTGGTATCTCCATCTCTAAGCATCTTATATTTCTAACTTGAGAAAAAAAATGGCTTTTCGCTTTGTGTTAAGTATTGCTGTTGTGGCTTTGGCTTCTTCACTATTAACTTATGCATCTGATCCGAGCCCTCTTCAGGATTTCTGTGTTGCAGTTAACGATGCCAAGGCTTCTGGTAAGTGATGATATGCTGATATGCCTTTATTATGTTTTTTATTTATGAATATATAATAATTTTCATTTTGATCGTATGAATTATTTTCTTGCAGTATTTGTGAATGGAAAGATTTGCAAAGACCCAAATATGGTCACAGCCGATGATTTCTTCTTTTCTGGTCTTAATAAGGCTGGAAATACGTCAAATCCACTCGGATCAAGAGTTACCCCTGTAAATGTCAATCAGTTACCTGGGCTCAACACTCTTGGAATTTCTTTAGTTCGTATTGACTATGCACCATACGGGCTCAACCCACCACACACCCACCCACGTGCTACTGAGATTCTTGTTGTTGTTGAAGGCACTCTATATGTCGGATTCGTGACATCCAATCCTGCAAATCCAAACATTAAAAATAAGCTCTTCACAAAAATATTATATCCCGGAGATGTTTTCGTGTTTCCTGAAGGTCTCATTCATTTTCAGTTTAATACTGGAAATACAAAAACTGTGGCATTTGCTGGATTGAGTAGCCAAAACCCGGGAGTTATTACAATTGCAAATGCTGTTTTTGGTTCAGATCCTCCCATCTCTTCTGATGTCCTCACCAGAGCTTTCCAGGTCGACAAGAATATAGTTAAGTATCTCCAAGGACAGTTTTGGTAAGATAATAACTAGAAAAACAAAATTTTCTTTGAAGATTGTGTGTTTTCATTTGTATTCATGGTTGTTTGTTGACGAGAAATTAAAAATAAATGAATTATCATCATGTAAGTTGTGTATCGGGCATATAAGCTTGTACTGAGTGTTCATTTTGCCTAGATAAATAATGTTGTTTGCCTATCTTAATAAAGTTCTTATTTTTAAACGTTTTATTGTCTTTTTTTGAAAAAAATAATTGGATTAAAAGATAAAAAGTTTCTACAGTGAAGTACACAAGGAAAGTACCCTTGCCATAAGTTAGGGCACTAATTCTAATTTACAAACCCGTAAGCTCGGTTCATTTAGATTATATCATATATTCTCATGACAATAAATCAAAAACTTGTTCGAAATCAAGGTCATTAATTGCTACGAATATTAGAATTTACCAAACAATTACAGATTTAGGATTCTAAATAGCTTTATATTATTCCAACAACTAAATAATGGGCCTTATTACTTAATTAATTGAAATAATAATAACAATAAACACAAGGAATAAATGATTAGTCAAAAACAAATAAATATAAAGAGTAAATTAGATCTCACCAAATTGTAGAATTAAACTTCGATTAATTCTTGTCTAGAATGAATGTATTTCGCAATACATATTCGAGAAATCTCCTTCTTTTGGTGGTGAAAAACGTGTACAATCAAAGGTACCCTAGGAGACGAACTTTTTTCTTTTTTATAGCCTATGATGCATGGACAAGGATACGGGGATATACGACACGGATACAAAATACGGAAATTTCTAAAATTATAAAATACAATTATGATGAGGATACGATGGTGTATATTATAAACATTTGAAATATATTACAGTCCTCATTAATGAGCTTCATAATTAATTGATTATAATAATTACTAAATATATAAAACTTTTACAAATAATAATCATAAATATATACAAAAAAGTGATCAAGTAGTTCGATCAATTACTCAAATTAAAGGTACTAAGTTTTTAATTCTATTTTACACACTAATTAAAGTTGAGACCTTTCTTGAGAATATATTACAAACATATCAAAAATCAAAATACAAGAACCACATAATTGCATATTACTAAAAGTAAAATAATTTTATCAATTTATGTATTTACTGTTCAAAGTTTATACTCATCATAACAACAAACATCTAAATTAAAAAATATAAAAATATCACTAAATGTTAAATAACTTATTTGAAGAGCTTAAGAGTGGAGGGAGATGATTCGATCATATTTGCAGCAAAAATGGATTTTGATAATAGTTGCAATAAAAAAAATTACAAAATATAAATACCAAAAGGTGGAATGAGGGTTTCATGTTTCTAATTTTAATATCTTTTCAATTAATCATGATTTTTTACTTGTTAAACTATGTTTTTAATTTATAGTTTTTAAGGAAGACCACTACAAAATAAAAGAAAAATTACGTTTTGACCAAAATGTATTAAATAATTAAAAAAACGCACATGCATATCCAAAAAGTATCAGATACTCTTTTGTTCGTATTGGATGCCGTATCCTTTTTTTTATACCTCAAAATCGTATTTAATACGTATCCACCTCATATCCATAGCGTATTCGTATCCGATACATATTTGATACTATACAGGGTCATTTTTCGGAGTATCCATGCATCATAGTTATAGTTAAAAGAGTCCTTATCCAATAAAGACTTATGTCGTAATATAGGATTTTAAGATTCCTAACTAAAATAATAGTAAGGGAATAAAAATCCTTCAGTGACTAAAGATAAAACAAAGATGGTAACACAATAATTTCCGAATTCAGCTCCAACACCACGATTTTCCGCTGGTCAACCTGCAGTCAACAAAATCTATGTCGAAATTAAGCGTACCCATGTCTAACTTCGTGTTGTGATCTCTGAGGAATTTTCAACTACGTGCCTTTGACTCATTTTGAATCTTAGTCTGCTTTTCACCTATCAATTCAAGAATAGGACTAAATACATATTGAATAAACTTAAAATGCGACAAAGACCGTAAAACAACACACAAAAAATATGCATAAAATGCACACTAACACAAGGGTTTTTGAGTTTTGAAACTATATTATTTATTGATTAGGAGGCTTTAACACCAAGGTAGAGAAGTTTGTGAAATAAATGAATGAACGGAAAAAGAACAGAGCAAACATGATCAATGGCGCGCGAAGAAGGTAAAGCCCGGAGAAGTGAAAAGGATGGAACCAAGAAATAAGTTTCTTAGGTAACAAAAAAAAAAGTGACTTTATTAAATATATATGCATATTTCAATATTTTCAATTGATTTTAGAAGTTTCACACAAATACGTGACTTTATTTTGTGAATGTTAAATCGTAATCTGTTATTTTTCAAACATGATGAAATTAAATAAGAAATGTCAAACGCAAGGTAGAAGGTAATGCACAAGTTGATCAAATGAGAGGTTGAGAAGCGACCAAAGGAGCATTGTGTAATTAACATATAAGCAAATAAAATCAATGTTGTTTTTATGCTAGATTATGAATATATATCGAATGGTATATTTTCCAGAATTTTTTATTATTATTCGAAAATTTGTGTCAATATCATCGTATTCATGCAAATTATCTAAAATTTTATTTTAGTATGTTCGAAATTGAATATACAGTACAAAAAAATTCTCAGTCAAGAAAGACTAAATATTGTGACACTATTTTATTAATGAAAAATAAAACTCTAAACGATAATATTTTGGTACGCAAATAAGTGTTGAAATAATAGAATTTTAGTTTACACAATTTTGGTTTTCAATCAATTTTAGACAAATTATACATTGCATCTCTTGTCATTTTTGTAATAAAATGTCAGAGATACTTAAATAAAGATAATTTGCACAAGTGTCCTAATAGATATTGAATTTATTCTACAAATTGGCATTGATAATCCAATATTTGGTTGAACAAAATCAAAAGACTTATTTAGAGGGTGTTTGGCTAAGCTTATAAGCTCTTTTAAACATCTTATAAGATGTTTGAGAGCTTATAAGCTCTATAAAAGTGTTTGGATAATTTTTTTTAATAAGAACTTATAAGATTAAAAATAAGATGTTTGGATCTTATAAGCAAATAAGAAATAAGTTAGCCAAACCCAACTTATTTCAAAATCTTAGATTTGGGATGTTGTTTATATTTTTAAAAGACATAACAACCTTAGTTAATTTTCTCCTTTCTAACAATATCCTTCTCCAAATTTTTTTTATTTTTATAATTGCAAAAATTCTCTTATTAAATAAGACCAAACATCTTATTAAATAAGATTAGCCAAACACTCTCTTAGTCATATATATAATATTCTAGATAAAAGACATGTACGTAGACTTCTTTTATAAATGTATAAAAGAAGTTGGGTAACAATTGTTCATAATCATTTTGTCGAGCCACATAATTAAAACATAATGTATTATGTTGTGTTTTTGTACAAATTAGTTATCAATGACATACTTTTTGCAATTGTTTATAATCATTGTCTTGAGCATAATATTAGGTAGTTTGTCTCAAATATTGAGTACATGTGTAGAAAAAATATGTAAAAAACTTGAGATTATCTGAGAAATAAAAAAAAGGTCCGGTAAAATTAACTAGGAAAAGTGTGCAAATAGAAAGAATTCAAATTGGAAAAACAAAAATAACTATTAATGGGATTGAGGAGAAAGTTTAAGAAAGAGTTGGCCCTATCACATGAAATGCGGGAAATTTAGTCCCACAATATATCATGATTCTAGTTTTAGTGCCACGCTTTATTAAATATTAAAAATATTTTCAAATAAAGTTGCAACATTAGTCATTTTCTCAATCAATGTTAGTCCCATATTTTATTTTTGTTGTTTAAAATTGTATTTTAACCCTTAAACTATACAAAATATTTCAACCACCCCTGTAAACAAATATTATATCATTTACTCCCCAAAAAAATTAAAAGGAAATAAAAAATGATTGAAGAAGATGATCATTGGGCCATGTTATGAACGTCCCGGCTAAACTTATATATTTTCTTTTTTAAGTTTTAAAATATTTTTTTGGGGTGTAAAAGACAAATAATATTTGTTTAAGGTTTTTGTTTAATTTGGGTAGAGATATTGTGGTGGAATTGTGTTTAGATGACTTTTTCTTTTTTTCAAATATTATAATAATTAAGTGTACTCATTTGATATAATTTATTTTTCCACGAAAATTGTTTTCTTGCAAGAAATGATATTTATTAATATATTTTTTTGTAAAGCACCTTTGACTATTTCGCATCGAGATATGTTAAATCAAATACTAGATTGAGTTTAATATTAAATTAAATTATTCGTACGAGCATGAATGGTTATAGGCATAACTATGACTCAAATGCTTTACAAATATTATTTCGAATCATTAATTTGGCTTTAGAATCTCTTTAAGTTCGTGATCACTAAACACTAGTTCAAAATTTTCACCTCGCAGCCCAACATGTTAGGTGTTCTCTTTTGTTTTTGGTTTTAAAGCTTTATAGGTGTTCTTGCATTAACAACAACATATAAGCTTTTTAGTTCTAAGTTGAAGTTTCATTTGAAAATAAAGCCAAAAAAAGAAATTTGAAAAAAAAATACTTTTGCAAATATTAGTAATTGAGTTTAATTTATTGTAAATTTATTTGTTTGCAATGTACATATATTTTGCTAGTAATTTTTAAACATATTTATGTAAAACTGTTACCTAATTTGTCAAAAGGATAATACCTAATTTGTTGTCTCAACAAATTGAATATTATAAATTGTCAGTTGAGGTGTCCTACCCAATTAAGTCATATCCGGTAATAAAAGCAAATATCTGACACATCTACATCTATCTTGACCAATCAAATCAAGATAGTGATTTTATATTATATCTTTAAATTGATAATTTTAAGAAGTAAATACTAAATTTATGAGAGTGGTTTATTTTAATGAAAAACCTTCATGAGATTAATTTAATTTATTTTTTCAATTTAGTAAGAATAAAGAAAGGAAGGAAATGGAAATACAAAATAGAGAAAAAGATACTAACCATCGTAAAAAAGGGTAGTATATATAATTTTTTTATCTATAGAAATAGTGAATGGCAAATTCTAATATGTGTGGAGGGGTTCTTACCAAATCACAATATCTTACGGGAAATGAATGCAAATAACCAAAAATAATATCCTATCAGCCAAAATTTAAAAGTAGAATAAAACACTTTGTGCCCAAAGAAAGAAAAATCCGAAGTTTTTACCCTCAAAACCTACTTGTAATTACATTATGCTCTCTCTCTTAAGACATACATATTTTAATAATATAAATGTTATAACATATGGTTATAGTTATATATACTCATTTATAATTAGAAATATCATGATAATTATTAAACACATGTTTATATGCATGCATTATTTTAATTGTATGTAAATACAAAAATAATTTTTACCTATATTTAACAATCAAATATAAAAGTCACCCAAGCTTCAATAAATCTTTCTACATGAGGCTAGCTCCAATAAAAAATATATTACTTCTGAACTTCTGTACTTTTTTGCTCAAGAAATAATAAAGTACACAATATCAATTAAATAAAAATACTTTTTCCACCAAATATAATTTATTAATAATAAATAAATCACAGCAATAAAAATCACAAGCTCAACATTGAGTCAAACTCACGAGTTGATTGGGGGGCAACCCCTGGTAGAGTTGGTAAGGGCATTTGAACTTGTGGCTTAGGTCACGAGTTCGAATCCCACTGTGGGAATGTCTATTTGCCTTCTCTACTGTGAGCCTGTCAGCTATGGGCAACCTAGGCTGGTTTACCTCTCTTGTGCAGTTTGCAGGCTATTGCACAAGAGCGGAGTTTACCCAGTGCGCACCTAACGGTAGCGGCTGCGGGTTCCCTTGTCATCAAAAAAAAAAAAAAACTCACGAGTTGATTTGATTAGAAGTCTTGTTTGTTTATGTTTTCAAAATTCATTTTCATGATTTTAAATCACAAAATTCAAAATAAACTTAACCCACCAAATTTTCATCTCAATTCCCCCTTTTTCAAACTCTACTTTTTCAATCTCCTATATAACTAACTATCACTCATATACACATCACTTCACACATTTACCAATCAAATCATTTATTATAAATCATTTTTTTCACTTTTTCTTTCATACTTTACAATTTTTATCCATATTTTTTTATTTTTAATTTACATAATCATTATATACACCACTATCATAATTATTCTACACATCATCCATCAACTTATCACTATTGATTTAATATTTCTTACAACTTTCAACCTAATTTTAAAAACATAAACAAACACCTAACATTTTCACACGAATTTCTATAGTACGCCATTCTCAAGAAAAATTTAAAATTTCATCCCCAAAACATAAACAAACATAGCCAAGTTTTTTCGAGTTGAACCCAAGCTTGAGTCCAATTGTACCTATTTTGCGCTAGCAAAGCTCAAATAGACAAACTGTTAGAAAAAGACTTTAATGTACCTAAAAAAAAATTATTTATGTATTCATCTATACATGTTATAATTTTTTAGCGTATTATGTAAAGATGTATTCAATATTTATCACGATTTTTTTAATATTATATAAATCCGTTTGATAACATACAGTAGAAACTCAAATTAATACTCATGGGACTACCAAAATTTATTAATTAAAAGAGTTATTAATTAATCGATAAATTAATATTTATTAATTTATATATTAATTAATATTTTATTAATTTATAATGAAATACTCAATTTACAAATACCTTTGAAACTTCCACTTAATTATTGTACAATGCATGTGCGTTTATTAGATGAAGGGCTTTGAAACCCTTCAATCTCCCACCTTATTATGCTTCTGTTCAACGTATCACTTTATGAATATTAAAAAATATTTTCTAAATAAATACAAGATTAAAATATGCTAACACAAACAAATCATACACACAACATGACTTCTCATCTTAAAGGTGTGAAAACAACAATAATGACCGACGAGATTCGAAGAGCATTATGCAAGCACAAGAATTTCTGACAATGAGTGAAATTGATTTCAACAAAAAACAAAAGACAATTGAGTCATTTTTTAAGAAATCTTCATATATCATTCATGTAATATGTAGTATATAAGAAATTATTAATTTATATTTTATATGGGGTCTATAGAAATTATCAAAATTATCTTATAATTTTAATGAATTATTAATTTAGGGCCCTATCCCCGAGTCGGGACCGGTCAAAAATATTATCTTAGAGAGTTTATTAAATAATCGAATATTAATTTATCGAGTTTATACTGTATATAGTTATAAATATATATATATATATATATTAAAAAAATGTAAAGAGATATATATAGAGAGGGGAAGAAAGAAAGTTGGGCAACTAGTGCAACTATAAATATGTTTTGAATGTAAAATGAGTGAATTTGTTTTTAGCGAAAAGTGCCTAATTAGGGCATTTCACGTATGTGAAGTGCTTTTTACCCGATGAAAGTAATATTTTTCTTTAGGAAATATTATATTATAATAACTTTTAATCTTGTAAATATCGTTTTGCTAGTCTTTATATGGCAATTGTCACAGTTTATGGACCCGAACTTGGGTGATCTATCCAAGACCAGGATGAAGCTTGGGTGAAACTAAGTGGAGGTCCGAACTGTAAATTATCGGTATTGTCTATCGATCTAAAAAAACAATCTCAAACAATAATAGAATAACGAAATTAAAGAAAACAATAAAGAGACACAAAGGAATTTAAACGTGAAAACCCGAGAACCGAGAGAAAAATCACGAACTATGCACTAGAAATCCAGATAATATTTTCAATGGTAATTACAAGCTCTCTCTCTTCTCTCTAATTTTCAAAAGAAAGAATAATAATAAATAAACTCTAAAAGTGTTATTATATGATAGGGATCTTAATTAGAATTCTAATAGACCAAGAAAACCATTTTAATGGATCTTAATTAGGAATCTTAATCGACTACCATCTCCACACCATACCTACCAATCTCCCACTTGGAGATCGGTAAAAGAAAACACCCTCAATGAATATAAACAACATCAACATCACATCATCTTTTCAAAATCTAATGCACCACCTCCTTCGACGATCACCGGAGGCCAACCTCAAAACCTTAGTTTGTTAGTACTCACAATCTTGGTTAGTATATCCGTCGGATTCTTAGAACCCAACACCTTCTCCAAACACAACACATTCTCTTCCACCAAACTACGAATGTAGTGAAAGCGACGCCAAATGTGTTTGGTCCTACAATGATACATAGGATTCTTAGCCAAATGCACAACACTTTGACTATCACTGTAAAGCACAACTCATTCTTGATGTATCCCATCTCATCAAAGAAACCTATAAGCCACTCCATCTCTTTTCCTGCCTTAGACATAGCCACGTACCCAGACTCTATAGTAGACAATGAGATACACTTCTATAACTTGGACATCCAACTAATTGCAGTACCACCAACAATAGAGATGTATCCCGAAGTGCTTTTTATTACATCGATATCTCCACTAATATCAACATCAACAAACCCTTCAAGCTTCACTCCTTTCTTCCAAAAGCAAAGCCCCATACTAGAAGTACCCAACAAGTATCTAAGTAACCACTTCACAATTTCCCAATGTTTAAATCCAGGATTAGAAACAAACCTACTCACAACTCCCACTGCAAAAGCAATGTCGGGACTAGTACAAACCATTGCATTCATCAAACTATCAACTGCAGAAGCAAAAGGAAAAGTGGGCATCTACTCCTTTTCTTCATCTATTATAGGTAAAGCATCCCTTATTAATTTGAGATTGCTTGGAAGCAGAGAATTTCTAGGCTTAGCATCTTGCACATAAAACCTATTAAGCACCTTGAGAAGCTACGCTTCCTGAGATACTTTCAACATGCCCGTGGAACTATCTATGAAAATCCTCATGCCCAATATTTGTGTAGCTGCACCCAAATCCTTCATCTCAAATATTTTTGACAGTTTCTCCTTTACACCATTAACAATCTTCATACATGTACCAGCAATCAGCATATCCTCAACATAAAGACGTGAGTAAACATGATCATTTCCATACCTCTGAAAATAGCAACAATGATCACTATCAGCTCTTAAGAACCCGCTGCTACTCATGAAATTGTCAAACTTTATGTGCCACTGTCTTGGAGCTTGCTTCAAAATATAGAGACTTCTTTTCAGTTTGCACATCAAGTTCTCTTTCCTGAGAACTTTAAACCCATCCGATTGTTTCATGTATAGCTCCTCCACCAAATCACTATGTAGGAACACGGTCTCTACATCAATTTGTTCCACGAACAAATTCTAGAAGCAATAATAGCCAACAAAATGCGAAAAGTAGTAAGTTTTACAACTGGAGCAAAGATCTCATTGTAGTCAATACACTCCTTTTGTAGAAACCCCTTTACCACCAATCTTGTCTTGTACCTAATACTCCCATCAGGCACCTTCTTCAATTCGAAGACCAATTTGTTGGTAAGTGCTCTTTTTCCTGTAGGTAACTCAAACAACACCCATGTCCGATTCTTTTCCAGGGATGCATCTCATCTTTCATGGATAACTCCCACTTAGATGAATCTGTCGAATTCACAACTTCTCTATAGGATTCCGGTTCACTTGCATTAGTTAGTAATAAGTAATACATGGGAGGTGAATATCGAATAGGTGCTTTGATCACCCGTGCAGACTTCTTCAGGTCAACCTGTGAGACTATTCTCCTTGCATTAGAACTGGAGCTTGTAACTGGTGTGCCCTGGAACAATAGCACCATCTGAATCACCAATCTGTGGGACATCCGACTCTCCTGAATCTGATCCTCTAGAAGTGTGAACCTCATTATCATGTTGTTCAACTTGTTCTGGAATATGAACTTCTTCATCAGAAATACCCTCCAACTCCACAACATCCTTCTTCTCAACTCTCACTAGTTTAGTAACATCAGACTTAGCACCATATACATCCTTGTACAACTTAGTCTCATCAAAATTCACATCACAATATCTCAAAATCTTTCTACCATGGGGTTCGCAAAACCGATACCAATACTTTTCAGAACCATACCCAATAAATAAACATTTGACAACTTTTGGGTCTAACTTGTCACGATTTTCAGTTTGAACATAAGCAACACAACCAAAAAGTTCCAAAAAAGAAAGATTTACCTTCTTCCCGCTCCATACTTCTTCAGGTATCTTGAATTCCAAAGGAACTAGGCCCTCTGTTGATCAAGAAAGCTGTTGTACTGACTGAATCTGCCAAGAATGTCTTAGGTAACCCTGCATGTAACCTCATACTTCTAGCTCTCTCCAGTAGTGTCCTGTTCATCCTCTCCGCAACCCTATTTTGTCGAGGTTTCCATGGAATAGTCATCTTTAAAATAATGTCGTTTTCCTCACAGAGTTTCTTGTACCCTGCCAACTCATACTCATCTCCATTATCAAACTAAATGCACTTTATCTTCTTATCAGTCTGATTCTCGACTTCAGTTTTCCACTTCTTGAAAGTTTCATGAAGCTCAGATTTTCTCTTCCTGAAGTAGACCCACACTTTCCTACTGTAGTCATCAATGAAAGTAACAAAATACCGCGAGCCTCCAAGGATTCACATATATCAGTGTGCACCAACTCTAGCTTCTCAATTCTCAATTGTTTCTTGGATTTTGAGAAAGTAACCTTTTTCTGCTTTCCATAGACACAACTCTCACAAAATTCCATGTCAACTGATTTCAACCCTGACAACTTTGCACTCGAAGCTAAAATCTTATTCCCTTTCTCACTCATGTGTCTAAGTCTAGTATGCCATAACCTGGTCTCATCCGTTGTGGTCGCAGACAATATGTACATCCTGTACTAGTGTATAATATGACAACCTTGTTTCCTCTAGCCAAGGTCATGGAACCCCCCTTAGATATTTTCCATCTTCCCTCGCCGAACATAGTTTTGTAACCACTTGAGTCCAGCTGACTCATAGAAATTAAATTCTTTGCTACGCTTAAAATGTACCTAACATCATATAGTTTCCAAGGGCCCCGATAGTTGTCTTAATCATCACATCTCCCTTCCCCTCAACATCCAAGGTTTTATCATTAGCTAGATAAACTTTACCCAACTTCCTTGACTTGAAGTTATAGAACAGATCCTTACAAGGTGAAAAATGAAAAGATACACCCGAATCAAGTATCCACGACTCTATGGGACTATCGATGCTGAGCACCAAAACATCCTCAATCTCATCAGTTGCAGAAAAAATTGATGAGTCAGAATAACTATCTTAAAAAGGATCAGGGTCTATTCAACCTCCCTTCTAAAACTTTGTCCAAACCACTTGGGACCAACATCATGCTTCTCACCCTTCTTCTTGGGTTGTGGACACTCCCTCTTTGGATGACCCTTCTCTCCACAATTCCAGCAAACAATACCAGCTCTACCTTTAGACTTACTCCGCCCCCTTGACTTCAATCTATTTTGAGATGAACCCCCCTTTTGCTTTTGTTTTTCTTCTTCCTCTACTACTTTCATCACTGTAAGCCTCAGATGATTCTCCACTCCCCTTTCGATGGATACTCTCCCCCAAAATTAAATCACGGACATCATCAAGTGTTAGGTATTCTTTACCAGAAGAATTACTAATAGGAGTTACAGCAGTTTCCCAAGCAATAGGCAAAGATGATAACAAAATTAAGGCCATAACTTCATCATCAAAAGAGATTCCCACAGATGTAAATTGACTAATTATTGAATTAAATTCATTAATATGTTCAGCAACATAACTACTATTATTTAACTTTCTCTTTTATACTTTAAAATTTTTAATTTATATATTTTTTTAAAAGTCACATAATCATTATATAAACAATTAATACAATCATTCTACACATCATTTATCAACCTATCACTATTGACTTGACACATTTTACAACAATTATAACATACTTTTAGAAATTTAAACAACCACCTACCATTCTCACACGATTTTTGGTGGTACGCAATTCCCGAAAATTTTCAACTAAAAACATAAAAAAGCCTAAATTCATGAACAATTATAGGATTGCGACATAATCTAATTCATATATAACAAATTCAATTTAATATGTTTTGTGAGATAAAAAAATAATAGGATATAAGCAAATTTTATTAGTTAAATTGCAAAATTAACAACAATAGATAATTAGTAAAATAATTCATTAAAATATGAAAAAAAAAAGTAGAATTCAATTAGTTGAACAAGGGCCAATAAAAAGAAGCAAAACAACTTGTAAGCTAGTAATTCCTTTTTTCCTATTTATTTATGTTTTTGAGTTTAAAATTTAAAGATATTTGAAAAATGCGTACTTTGAAAATAGTGGAGAATGCTGTGAGTTTGTTTATATTTTAAAAATTGATTGAAAGTTCTAAAGTATGTCAAAATTGTAGTGATAGATTGATGGATGCTGTGTTGAATAATTATATTAGTTATGTAAATAAAGGGTATTATGTGAATAAATTAATAATGAAATATATATTAAAAATTGTAATGTATGAAACAAGAAAAATAACGATTATATAAATGATTCTGATTGATGAATGTGTGAAATAATTTATATGGTGATTCATTAGTAGTTATATAGGAGATTGAAAAAGTAGCGGTGTAAAAAAGTGAATTAAGATGAGAATAGTTTGTGTTAAGTTTATAATATAACTTTTTTATCCAAAATTTTGAAAATTGAATTAAAAAACATAATCAAATAAGGCCAAAAGGCTTCGATGTTATTATTTAAAATAACGTTAGGTATAATGAGTTTGAGTGAATTAAGTAATTTTTGTTCCAATTTAATACTTATATATACATTATTTTTTGACCAATTTATATTTTATATATTTAATTTGAAAAAGCGGCTACCAAGTTAATGTTATTTATTTTTTAAATAATGAATTATAAAACAAAAGTTAATTATTTTTGTTATTGTTATTGAATAATAAAAAAGGTTAATTGATAAGATCAAATTATGAATATAGATTACACATTTTTCCACATTTCGGTATTATATTTAGTTCTAGATTGCAATCAACTTAGATATTCCATCAAAATATTAAATTTAAAACTTATCTTACTACTAGCATGTTTGTTAATTTATATATGTTTATATTATATTATTATGTTATAAAATAATTTAATTTAAAAATCAAAATAAATACAATAACCTATTCGCGTTGCGCGTGCTGTTTATTAGTAGTAATAAATATGGATATATATATATATATATATGTAAATGTAAAGAGATTTATATAGACAGTGACTTTTTTTAGCGCCAAAGTGCCTAATTAGGGCATTTCACATTTGTGAACTGCTTTTTACCAGCTGAAGTAACATTTTTCTTTAGGAAATCTTATATTCTAATAACTTTTAATTTGTAAATATCGTATTGTTAAAATAGTGATTTGATGTCAAAGACTCAGTATTAACGATATCGAACCATGCATGCAGATGAAGGAAAGCACCCAATGACAATGGTTGCAAAGCATCCAAATGCCATCTCTATTTTCAGCTGATAGTGAATAATTTCTGAAGTTTATTAAGGATGCTTATAATTACTAAGGATCTGATGTCATGGAAAGTATTGCTATTCATAGAGAAGATATTGTGAAATAGTAATTCTCATTAATTGTTTTCAAGTTTATGGTTATTTAACGAAGACTTTGGAAAGTCTACAACACTTATCTTAATATTTTAAGGAGCGAGTATATATATATACATGATAGATGAAGATTTCTTCATCAACTAACACAACAACATGCTTGATTAAGTTTATTTTCTCCTAAGATGAACTTCATTTTTCTGAGTGATATAACATAACCTCGTATAGCTTTTATACGACCCTAGATCCATTAGCCCTAAACCTCTAAGCCTCGTATACAAGTACGACTCTAAGCATGGATATTATAGCTTATTTGCTTAATGGTCCCTAATCTAATTATACTTATTTGCAATACACTACCCAACCCGCGTGTTTATATTGGAGCCAACCCGGTGTCGCCCTAACCCGGATAATCTGATACGTTCATCCCTGGACACGTGTTGGACATTCTGTATGTCCCGCAATTGTCTATACAGCATCTACAGTATCTATAAATAGTCCCATTTAATAATATAAAAGGGGACCTCGGACCAATTGAATAGTACCTCGAGAGTACCAAGTACGATCTGATAGTACGCTCCCATATCTCTATAAACCGAGTTAAGAACCTCGTATATGATATTAACCACCATATTGAACTAAGTTTAGACTTGATCCTATATAAAGGTACGTAGGTAGCTCAGTCCGTTTGAGTGCAGTCCATATCCATTATACGACCCTTTCCGGTCATATACGAACCTCGGCTTGATTTGACTCTAAGGAATTTTACGAGTTATATTTGGTGGCGTCGTCTGTGAAAACTACTTGAAGATCGTTGAAATCATGAACTCAACCAATGCAATGGACAATCAAGACACCAACACTAATGAGGAAACTCCTGTAGCTAGAACTGCTGGGATGGGGTCGAGCAATCTGATTACCCTAACTCAAGAAGAGCTGGATCGTTGGGTGCAGCTGCAAGTGGAAAAAATGCTGAGGATCCGAGCTGAGAAAGCACCAATCATACCTCGTAGACTCTTCAACGAGGAGCCAAATCACGAAAAAGAAACTAGAAGTGGAAGTGGGGCAAAGGTGCTCGAAGAGATCATTGACGATACTCCTAGACGAGTCAGAAATGTTTCGGCGCTCATGGCTCGTAATGCGCCTTTCTCCGAAGAAATAATGATGGAATTGCTAGATAAGAATTTTTCGATGCCCAATCTGACCAAGTACGATGGTACTGGGGACCCCATACCCCATGTAACTTCTTTTGAACTGTAGATGTCTTTTTAGGATCAATCTGATGTTGTTAATGCAAGAATCTTCGTTTCGACCCTCATTTGGCGAGCCCAAGATTGGTTTACGAGCCAGTACAGAGGATCCATTGTCTCATATCCTCAACTGATTCAAAAATTCGAAAATCACTTCGCCAGTAACAAGAGAGCAAAGAAATCTATATCGATGATAATGGGTCTAAAGCAAAGCTCGACAGAAACTTTGCGATCATTTATGCACCGCTTCAATAAAGAAATTCTCGATTTCCCAGACTTTAACCATGACTTAATGATCACTATCCTACTGCGAGGTCTACAATTAGGATCTTTCGCCGACGCTATTGCTCGAAAGGCTCCAAAATCCCATGAGAAAATGATGGAATTGGCGACATAATACATAAATTAAGAAGAGATGAACAAACTAAAAAGCACCGAGAGTAATCTCTCTCCGAACTATCCGAGCAGGAATAGAAGGGAGGAAAACTCCGAGGAAGCTAGAAAGTTTGATTCAAAATACGATCCTCATAAGGGCAGACAAGAGGTTAGAAATGATTGACAGGATCATAAATCCCATAAGAAACGCGAACGAATATCGAAATACGAGCACTACACCCCCTGAACGCTACGAGGTGACAGGCTCTATTTGCGATACAGCAATCGCGAGACTCTGGGAAAATTGTGCGACCCAAACCGCTACGACATGTGTCCAGGAAAGGTATGGAACAATACTGCGAGTTCCATAAAGAACGAGGCCACGATACGGAGGAATGTTATCAGCTGAAAGATGAGATCGAAGGGTTAATTCGGGAGGGATTTCTACGAGAATTTGTGGAATAAAGAATCATTGAGATGAGACGAGATGAGCATCAGCTAGAGCGCCATGACCGTGAACGACCCAGTAGTCGTTCCAGAGAAAGAAGAGACTACAGGGGTAGAGAGAGAAATCTGAATGACGAAAGAAATGACAGGCACGATCGAAATGATCGACGTCAGGACGTGGGAGAACGCCGACCTGAAATAGGTACCAACCATTCCGAGGAAACATCTTCGTAATATCCGGAGGAATTGATGGGGGAGACTCTTCAAGTGCGAGAAAGAAGAGGTTGAGAGAAATTCGAACTGAAACTCGAAGGTAAGGGGCCCATGAAATACTTACACTGACACGACATGACGACCCCATAACCTTCACTGATAAGGATTTTGAAGGGATGATGATGCCTCATAATGACCCTATGGTCATTACGATGGATGTGGCGAACTATGCAGTCCACAAGGTATTGGTGGACACTAGAAGTTCGGCTGACATTATCTTTTGGACTGTACTAGAAAAGATGGGGTTGCATTTGGTCGACCTACGACCTGTGAACACTCCATTGACAGGCTTTGGAGGATCACAAATCACACCGAAGAGGTCAATTGAATTGGATGCCTCTCTGGGAACCGCTCCAAAAAGAAAAACGATGAGAGTAATTTTCTTGGTCGTCGACGCTCCTTTTGCATACAATATGATCGTTGGACGACCGATGTTGAACAAATTCGAAGCTTTTGTATCAACCCTGCATTTGAAGATGAAGTTTAGAACAAGAGATGGGATTGGGGAAGTGAAGGGAAATCAGCTGGAGGCTCGTCAGTGCTATACGACCTCCCTGGAACCGAGGGTCATGAAGAAACAAAGAGAGATACCTGATATCAATGTTATAGAGATTGCTGCATCTGAGTTAATTTAAAAAATCGACATTGAGAAAAAAGAATGGCGCGAGGCTAAAAAGAGAAAGAAAGATAGAGGAAAATACAAACCTGATGCCCCAGACACGTCAATCAAACCATCTGAACACAAAGTCATTCAACTCTTCCCCAATGACCCTGATAAAACTACGAAGATTGGTGGCGAGCTGAGTCCAGAAGCTGAGAAAGCACTCACAGATTTTCTACGAGCTAATGCTGATATTTTTGCATGGACCGCTGCAGACTTCAAGGGCATTGACCCTGATATTATCGAGCATCGACTGAACATCGATCCAGCTGCGAAGCCTGTGAGGCAGAAAAGAAGAAACTTCGGCCTAGAAAGAAATGCCATCATCGAGGCTGAAGTTAAAAAGCTGCTAGATGTACTAATGAGATACAATTTACTGAATGGCTAGCAAATGTCGTAGTTGTTCCAAAAAAGGATGGTAAATGGCGTATGTGTACTGATTTCACCGATTTAAACAAAGTTTGTCCTCGTGACCCTTATCCCTTGCCTCGAATTGATTTACTCGTAGATTCCACTGCTGAATGCGTATTGCTCAGTATGATGGATGCCTTTCAAGGCTTTAACCAAATAATGATGGCCAAAGAAGATCCTGAAAAAACATCATTCACAACCGCAAAGGGCGTGTATTGCTACAACGTAATGCCCTTTGGTTTAAGAAATTCTGGTGCAACCTATCAAAGACTCGTAAATACAATGTTCGAAAAAGATATCAGTCATACCATGGAGGTGTATATTGACGACATGCTCATAAAAAGTATAAAAGAACAAGACCACTTAAAACATTTAACACGAGCATTTCAAATAATGAACAACTACGGTATGAAGCTTAACCCAACAAAATGTACCGTTGGAGTGCGGGGGGAAAAATTCCTAGGCTACCTCATAACTGAACGAGGCATCGAAGCCAATCCCGAGAAAATTAAAGCAATCCTGAAAATGCCAACACCAAAAACAGTAAAAGAAGTTCAGAGATTAACAGGCCGTATGGCCAGCCTCAACTGATTTATCTCAAAATCGGCCGACAAGGGTCTTCATTTCTTTAAAATTTTACGGAATATGAAAAATTTTCAATGGACAGACGAGTGTGACACGGCTTTTGCTAATTTGAAGTAATATCTGATGTCGCCACCACTATTGACCAAGCCAATTCCCAACGAACCTCTTTTCTTATATTTGGGTATGTCAGAAATGGCCATCAGCACAGTCCTTGTGCGAGATCAGGCTGGCGATCATCGTCCGATCTATTACATTAGCAAATTGATGCAAGGTGCCGAATTAAATTATACGACCATAGAAAAATGGGGTTTGGCATTAACTACCACAGCTAAAAAACTTCGGCCATACTTTCATGCTCACCGCATCATGGTATTGACAAACCAACCGCTAAACCAAGTATTATCCAAACCAGATGTGTCTGATCGTATGATTAAATGCGCGATCGAACTAGGAGAATTCAACATCGAATACAAACCTCGTACGGCGATAAAGCACAAGCGATCGCTGATTTTCTTTCTGAAATGCCAGTACATAGCGTCGTAGTTGAATCTCCGACATCTAAACCATGGCTTCTGCATGTTGATGGCTCGTCTATAGCTAAACGGGGGGGGGGGGGTAGGCATTTGGATCCAATCTCCAACTGGAGAAGACATGGAATTTGCAATAAAACTGGATTTCGATGTGATAAATAACGAGGCGGAATACGAAGCACTGATTGCAGGATTGAATTGGCTGGTTCCTTATGAGTGACTCACCTGCATGCATTTACAGATTCGCAACTAGTTGTAAAGCAATTTTCGGGCACATACGAGGCTCAGGAGAAAACAATGAGCAAATATCTGGCGAAAGTCCAAGAATTAATGAATTTGTTTACCCAAGTGGAACTCCTACAAATACCCAGGGAAGAAAATGAGAGAGCCGATGCGTTAGCAAAGTTCGGAAATCAATCAATTGGCATAAAAAATCGAACCATTACAATATTGATATCAAACGAGGCAGAGATAGTGGATAAACCGGTTACAGCTCCGATACTTGATGGTGTTAGTGATTGGCGATCGCCTATTGTTCGATATCTATTATCTGAGGAGCTACCGAAGGATTCTATGGAAGCTAAATGGGTTCGACACAGGTCAACTCGTTTCACCATGATGGATAACGAGTTATACAAAAGATCAATTTCGGGAATCTTACTATGATGCCTATCCCCGGACGAGGCAATCTCTGTCATGAGAGAAGTGCACGAGGGAAGCTGCGGGAATCATTCGGCGGGTCATTCGCTGGCTTAAAAAATCCTACGACAAGGCTACTACTGGCCGACGTTGGTTGAAGATGCTGTCCGATTCACACGACACTGCAAAGCATGCCAATTGCATTCAAATACGATTCACAAATCAGGAACCCCAATGGAAGCAATAAAAATTGCATATCCATTCGACCAGTGGGGAATTGATATCCTAGGTTCTTCAAATTTACTAATTGATTAAGATAAACCACTGCGAAAAAACAATTAAATTAAACTCTCTTGCATGCAGGTCCTTTTCCCCCCACTCAAGGACAAAAGAAATTCATCATCGTAGCGGTAGATCACTTTACGAAGTGGGTCAAAGCAGAGGCTGTCGCCCGAATCAAAGAACACGTGATGATCGAGTTTATATGGAAAAATGTCATATGTCGTTTTGGCATTGCAAGAGATTTCTGATAATGGAACACAATTCAATGGCAAGAACATGGTGAATTGGTGTAAGGAATTGAAGATCAATCAGCACTTCATTTCGGTGGGACATCCTCACGCTAACGGTTTAACAGAAGTAATAATTTGTATTTTGTTGCAACATATTAAGACCCAAATTGACGGTGAATGAGGACGATGGGAAGACGAGTTAGCAGGAGTGCTATGGGCATAACAAACAACACCAAGATCGTCCACTGGTGAAACACTATTTTGTCTCGTTTACGGTTCGGAATCGGTCATACCTGCAGAAATAGAAGTCATGACGGACAAAGTCAATTCATACGACCCTAACCTCAATGCAGAGCAAAGGGAATTTGAACTAGATGTTGTGGAGGAAGTAAGAATCGAGCTTATGCTAATATACTAAGGCATAAGAATACGATGATACGAGCTTACAACAAAAGAGTCAACCTATGAACTTTCTAAGTTGGTGATTTAGTTTTGAAAAAAGTTGAAGTGTCGAAGACTGTGAACAAGCTTGAACCCAACTGGGAAGGGCCGTACATGATCACAAAGGTGACAAAGAATATGACTTATAGACTACAAGATATGGGGGGGAAAGATTTATCTCGTCCATGGAATGTAAACAATCTACGACGTGTCTATGTATGAAATATTACAAATGGCACAATATTACTCTATTTCAAAGTATGCATTACGATACGAGCCCATGAATATGCAGATATAATGTGATGTACGAGATTAACTTCAACACTTAACATTTCATTAATAAACTCATCCATTACAAACGATGGTCAAAACAAACACAAAGAAGATAATAATAATTATAAAATGTCTAATTCCAAAAACACAAATATTTTCATCCCCGTACAATGTCATCCCCAATCATAGGCTCAATGGCTGGCACTTCAGGCTCGGCAACAGACGGTTCAGGTTCGGCAGGCACTTCAGGTGCGACTGGGGGCGTCTCCACCTGTTCATCGAGTATCTCTGTCATTGTAAGAGGGGCAGGATAGACTCTCTCCTCAACCCCCTCAAAATTCGGAGCATCCTCATTGGTGGCAGCACCGCTATCAATAGTAGACTCTAATGCCTGCATGAACGGTCTGCTGCCACGGGCAAGTATAGCCTCTTATCTCTCCTGAGTCACTGCTACGACGATAGGATCAAATTCAGGAAACTCCTTATACATCAGTGCCTCGTCTGGAGTTCAGGAGGGTCGTAAATTCTCCTCATAAGCATGCAGGGCGACGTACTGTTCAACGTCGAACTCTGGACTCAGCAAACTATCCCTTTTCAAGTAATCTAAGCTTTGTAATAACCATCGAGATGGTCATCCATTGCCTTAACCATCATTAGATGCTCAAACTGGGTTGAGTTCAAGAAATCCCCCACCCCTCTGCCCCTAGTGATCCCATTCAATGCCATCTCCTGTTTTTTCCCATCCGACAACCCTGTCTCGTAGGATTTTTTCTTCTCGCCAAGAGACATTTCTGGGCGAGGATGAGCTATTTCTGGTGCTCCAGGTCATTTGCCTTTACCTTTTTTAGTTCTCGGGCTATCTCTACGAGCTTGGCCTCATATTTTTTCGAGCTTTCTTCTGCCTTTTTGGATTCGACCTCCAATTTCTTCCTCAATCCATCGCACTCGTTCTTATATTGCGAGCTGGACAAGGAAAACTGGTGCATGCATAAACCCACCTAGCAAGCCAAAAACTGAATCAAATCACGAGTAATGGAAAATAAATTCACAAAACAAGAGTTTCATTTTATACGATACGGACCTGATTCAGGTGAGAGGCGCCCAATTTTTCAACCACCGGATGTGCACGCTCTAACTTTTAATTTTGTAAATATCGTTTTGCTAGTCTTTATAGGGCAATTTTCACAGTTTATGGACCCGAACTTGGGTGATCTATCCAAGACCAAGATGAAGCTTGGGTGAAACCAAGTGGAGGTCCGAACTGTAAATTATCGGTATTGTCTATCTATCTAAAAAACAATCTCAAACAATAATAGAACAACAAAATTAAAGAAAACAATAAAGAGACACAAAGGAATTTTAACCTGAAAACCCGAGAACCGAGAGAAAAACCACGAACTATGCACTAGAAATCGAGACAATATTTTCATTTGTAATTACAAGCTCTCTCTCGTCTCTCTAATTTTCAAAAGAAAGAATAATAATAACAAATAAACTCTAAAAGTGTTATTATATGATAGGGATCTTAATTAGAATCCTAATAGACCAAGGAAACCAATTTAATGGATCTTAATTGGAAATCTTAATCGACTACCATCTCCACACCATACTTACCAATCTCCCACTTAGAGATCGGTAAAAGAGAAGACACCCTCAATGAACCGTCGGATTCTTAGAACCCAACACCTTCTCCAAACACAACACATTCTCTTCCACCAAACTACGAATGTAGTGAAAGCGACGTCGAATGTGTTTGGTCCTACAATGATACTTAGGATTCTTAGCCAAATGCACCGCACTTTGACTATCATTGTAAAGCACAACTCGTTCTTGATGTATCCCATCTCATCAAAGAAACCTATAAGCCACTCCATCTCCTTTCCTGCCTTAGACATAGCCACGTACCCAGACTCTATAGTAGACAATGAGATACACTTATGTAACTTGGATATCCAACTAACTGTTGTACCACCAACAGTAGAGACGTACCCCGAAGTGTTTTTGATTGTATCGATATATCCACTAAGATCAACATCAACGAACCCTTCAAGCTTCACTCCTTTCTTCCAAAAGCAAAGCCCCATACTAGAAGTACCCAACAAGTATCTAAGTAACCACTTCACAGCTTCCCAATGTTTCAATCCAGGATTAGAAACAAACCTACTCACAACTCCCACTGCAAAAGCAATGTCGAGCCTAGTACAAACCATTGCATACATCAAATTACCAACTGCAGAAGCATAAGGAAAAGTTGCCATCTACTCCTTTTCTTCATCTGTTGTAGGTAAATCCTCCCTTATAAATTTGAGATTGCTCGGAAGCAGAGAATTTCTAGGCTTAGCATCTTGCACATTAAACCTATTAAGCACCTCGAGAATATACGCTTCCTGAGATAACTTCACAGCTTCCCAATGTCTCAATCCAGGATTAGAAACAAACCTACTCACAACTCCCACTGCAAAAGCAATGTCGAGCCTAGTACAAACCATTGCATACATCAAATTACCAACTGCAGAAGCATAAGGAAAAGTTGCCATCTACTCCTTTTCTTCATCTGTTGTAGGTAAATCCTCCCTTATAAATTTGAGATTGCTCGGAAGCAGAGAATTTCTAGGCTTAGCATCTTGCACATTAAACCTATTAAGCACCTCGAGAATATACGATTCCTGAGATAACTTCAACATGCCCGTGAAACTATCTATGAAAATCCTCATGCCCAATATTTGTGTAGCTGCACCCAAATCCTTCATCTCAAATTTTTTAAACAGTTTCTCCTTTACACCATTAACAATCTTCATACTTGTACCACCAATTAGCATATCCTCAACATACAGAAGTGAGTAAACATAATCATTTCCATACCTCTGAAAATAGCAACAATGATCACTATCAGCTCTTAAGAACCCGCTGCTATTCATGAAATTGTCAAACTTTATGTGCCACTGTCTTGGAGCTTGCTTCAAAACATAGAGACTTCTTTTCAGTTTGCACATCAAGTTCTCTTTCCTGAGAACTTTTGTCACAGCCCTGCCAACTTAATTTTCTATTACATATGATAATATATATAATATATATATATATATGTTTACTTTTGACTCACCAAGCTTAACCAATCTCACATTATACATATGTCATTAGTCATCATAAATTAGGACACTTAGCTTTCCACTTTTCCAATTTTGCTACCTCACCTAGATATATAGATATAGATATATACATTTGAAAGAAAATGATAAGAAAGAAAGAGAAGGAAGAAGAAGAAAATAGAGGAAAATTTGGAAAAATAGGAAAATCGACGTGTTTATAACAAGTAAGTGTTTTACCGATTTATTTTTTTTGTTTGAATCATGGGTTTGAAATTAATATGTAGTTTGAAGGTTTTAGATGTTTAAAACCTAGATATATTCTGAAATTGGAGTGAATACATGTGTAGTAGATAGATTAAAGTTGAATATTACTTAATTTGTAGAATTTCAGAATCTAAGTTTCGAGTTTAAGTCTGTAATTGCATAGTTAAACCTTCGAAATTTATTGTGCCGAATTTTCTGTATTAACTTTATGGTCTTAGGAATATCACTGTAAATTTTGGTAATATTTGGAGTTATGTAGAAGTTTCTAAAAATCGTAGCGTAAAACTGCCAGTTTGTTCGATAGGATTACGAACAACCACTGTTTTGGAATTCTTTGACCGACCTAGGAATTTTTGTTTGGTCTGTCATATTTTCTACATATGTATACACATGTTAGGATGAGTTACGGAAATTTTGGGAATTTATGAAGAAACAGGGGAATTTATAAAATTGTTAGAAACAACCTTGCCCGTGCTGAAACTGTTTCCGGGTGCAGTTTATTTGGGGAATAAAATGAATATGACAAATATGCTAGTTTAATATGAAACTTTTATGTCATGTTACCCACTGTGTTTATGGTATTATGGGATAATTTGATACGAAATACATAAGTCTAGAATTTATTATAATTTAAGTAGCAGAAACTGCTCGAGTGTAGCTTACGGGTGACTTTTTAGTTGTAAGTAAGTCTTAGACAGGTCGTTAATAAAATACTCATGCATTCAGTTGTATTTTATGTGTTATGTGAAGTATAGTTATGATTTGTAATATGATTAATAGGGCGGGATTCCAATAGAGGAGCTGAAAACGTCAACTAGGCAAAGACGTATCGGGAATCCACTACTTGTGAGTATAATTTGGTGACTGTTATTTGACTGATATTTGCTCAATTTATGGTCCTAAATGAATCCTCTATTTGACTACTTGTGTTGATTGAATAGTCTATGGTGCTATAATGTGGACTATGTGATGGTTGATCGATGGAAATGAATGTGAAGAATATAGCGTATTGTGTAATGTGAATGGTATGATCTTGATGATGGTGAAATGTTGTTGATGAATTGATGATGAAAATGAGATATGTGATATGTAAATGCATTCATCAGAGATAAGAGGCTCTGTTATGGCTGTTATAGACCTTGAGTCATGTGTTAAAGATTGTCCAAAATGATTGGACCACAGAGTACCGTACGGCCAACCGAGTTCACTGAACTCCTATGTGTTATATGTGTTACAGAGTGCCATGGCCATTTTCGTGATCACGACTACTCTTGGTTATAACAGGTCATTAACAGGAAAATAAAATGGAAATCACGTGCATTTTATATTTGTGAAATATATGACTTCAATGTGAAACTATGTTGAATGATATTATGATATGATATTAAAGATTGATTATTTACTGGTTTTCTATGTGATGATATGATGTTAAATAACTCGTTACTTTATTATACTTGCTGAGTTTGCGACTCATCAAACGCAATATTTTTTCTTTTAGCTGCTGTAGATAAAGTTGATGCTGAAGTCGTACATAAAGTCTGAAGCATGGATCAATGGTCGGTTGGCTGGTTCCAAGTCCTTCACCCTCAGCTCATCATTTGCATATCATATAGGATATATGTTTGTATCTGTGTGCCATCGTATGAAGGTTATAAACTAATATGGTTAATTGCTTCCGTGTAAATATTGTGAGCGAGTACATATATGTAATATATATATATATATATGTAAAATATATGTTTGAGGATTGTGAAATAATATATGTGTATTTATCGTTATGTAATGTGTACGGGTGTTACATTTTAGTGGTATCAGAGCCCGGGTTAGGGTTCTGTAGACAACATGACATGTGCATACACATCATATGTTATATGTTTGCATAAGCAACCATGTGTCTAACATCTTATGCAAAGCACTGCGAGTCAACAAGCACGTGTAGGAAATGATGAGCGTAGTGTTCATGGAGGGGAAGGATCAGCTGACCTAGAGTCTCATTCATCTCATCTACCTCCACCCCCTGTGCATGGAGCCGAGAATTTCGCGTATCCACAACACAATAGAATGTATGGCCGTCCTGAAACACATGAGCAAAGGTATGATAAATTGAGAAAAATGAGAGCCGTTGAGTTTGTAGGTACTACTGATCCAGCAAAGGCAGAAACTTGGTTAAAACAAACAGAGAGGATTTTTGCTTTGATGCAATGTACTCCAGAAGAAAAATTCGACTATGCCGTATCACTTCTGCAGGGAGATGCATATGCTTGGTGGGAGACTATACCTAACAGTACTGTTCAGCCACCTGTATTGGTATGGGATGATTTTCTTAGAGAATTTCATGATGCTTACGTGCCAGAAGTTTACAAAGACCATAAGGAAAAAGAATTTCTTGAGCTTCACCAGGGTAATAGATCAGTTGCTGAGTATGAAGTGCAGTTTAATTAACTTTCTCATTATGCTCCACATATGATAGCTACAGAGAAGAAGAAGTGCACTAGATTTGAATCGGGACTTCGATATGCTATACGAAACCGCATCACACAAACGGATTTGGAGTCCTACAACAAGTTAAAAGCTGCTGCGATTCGTTCTGAGAAATTAGATTCAGAATCGAAGAACTTTCAGTTCAACAAAAAGAGACAGAACGAGGAAAGGGGAGGATTCACGAATAAAAAGGGAACTATGGCACCTTCGCAAAGAACTTTTCCAAGCACCTCTAAAGTCAGGAATTTCAGAGGCACAACACCAAATACTATGAATGTCGGTTCTACCTCACTTCCTCCGGCATGTGTTCATTGTGGAAGAAATCACTATGGAGAATGTAGATTATTTACAGGAAAGTGTTTCAGATGTGGGGAGCTTGGTCATATAGCAAGAAATTGCCCAATGCCACGAGAGGACGCCACCGTTGAGCAAAGCAGGTTTAGTGGGTTCACTTCTAGTAGAGGTAGGAGTCGAGGACGATTTGGTATGGGAAGAGGATCTAATGCTGAAGATAGTCAATCTCGTAAAGAACGACCTCAAGCTAGAGTTTTTGCTATGACACAAGAAGAAGCCAAAGCTGCACCAAACGTAATCACTGGTAATATATTTATTTTCGGTGTAAATGCTCATGTTTTGTTCGATCCGAGTGCAACGCATTCATTTATATCATTATCATTTGCATTACATTTGAGTAAACCAGAGTCTTTGGGGTATGATTTACTTGTTCGAACACCAGTGGGCAGTATGGTCATTGTTAATACCGTATATCGTGAATGCAAATTATTGATTGACGGTCACAAATCGCATGCTACATTGCTCGTTATGCCATTAAGGGATTTTGACGTGATTTTGGGTATGGACTGGTTAAGCGAACATCATGCTAAACTGGACTGTTTTACTAAGGAAATCGTACTACAACTTTCTGAAGATACTTCTATAGTATATAAAGGGGATAATGAAACTACACCTGTTTGTATAATATCTGCATCGAGAGCATCTAAAATGATTCGAAAAGGGTGTCAAATATATCTAGCATATGTCGTGGATACCAGATTAAGCGATTCAAAACTTGAAGATATTTCTGTGGTTAGGGAATATCCAGATGTGTTTCCAGATGACCTACCAGGGTTACCTCCAAATCGGGATATGGAGTTTACCATTGAATTGCAACCAGGTACGTCACCAATTTCTATTCTTCCATACCGAATGGCACCAATTGCATTAAAAGAACTGAAAACTCAGCTACAGGAATTACTTGAGAAAGGGTATATTAGACCGAGTGTTTCACCATGGGGTGCACCAGTATTGTTTGTTAAAAAGAAGGATGGTACACTCAGATTGTGTGTGGACTATCGACAGTTAAATCGGGTTACAGTGAAGAACAAGTATCCGTTACCTAGAGTGGATGATTTATTTGACCAGCTACAGGGCGCTAGTATCTTCTCAAAGATTGATTTGAGATCCGGGTATCATCAGTTAAAGATCGCAGAAACCGATATTCCGAAGACAGCTTTTCGAACCAGGTATGGTCATTATGAATTTTTAGTGATGCCTTTTGGTCTGACGAATGCGCCTGCTGTATTCATGTCACTAATGAATAATATATTTAGAGCCTATCTGGATACATTTGTGATTGTGTTCATTGATGATATTTTGATTTATTCAAAATCTCCCGAAAAACATGAACAACATTTGAGAATTGTCCTACAAATCTTACGTGAAAAGCAGTTGTATGCAAAATTCAGTAAATGCGAATTTTGGCTGGACCAAGTTATATTTTTGGAACACGTTATTTTGGGTGATGGTATTAAGGTTGACCCTCAGAAAATCGAAGCAGTACTCAAGTGGGAAAGACCAAAAACAGTTACCGAAGTTCGTAGTTTTCTGGGTTTGGCAGGATATTATCGACGATTTGTTGAGAATTTTTCCCTAATTGCTGCTCCGATGACCAAATTATTACAGAAGGGTATTCCTTTCATATGGACGGATAAATGCCAGAAAAGTTTTGACGAATTGAAGAAGCGACTAACTAGTGCTCCAGTCTTAACAATTCCTTCAGGTACCGATGGTTTTGTTATTTATAGTGATGCTTCTTATCAAGGTTTGGGATGTGTTTTAATGCAATATGGAAAAGTTATTGCATATGCTTCCCGACAACTTAGGCCACATGAGACATCTTATCCTACGCATGACTTGGAACTTGCTGCAGTTGTCTTTGCTTTGAAAATATGGAGACATTATTTATACGGTGCCACATTTCAAATTTTCACAGATCATAAAAGTCTGAAATACTTATTAAGCCAGAAGGAGTTGAACATGCGACAAAGAAGATGGCTTGAATTGCTAAAAGATTATGATTGCACTATTGAATATCACCCCAAGGAAAGCTAATGTTGTTGCTGATGCTTTAATTCGAAAATCCTATGGTACTATTTCTTGTCTTTCAGTCGATTCTATTCCATATTTGTTTGACTTGAGGAAGATGAATGCTCAGATGAACGTTAATGACGCGGGTGTCATATATGCTACAATTGGCATTCGTCCTACTATGATTGCCCGAATTAAGAAGGCTCAATTCCTTGACGACAAGCTTATTAGTATTATTGACAAGGTAAAGCAGAAAAAGAGTAAATCTTTTGTTATCAATGATGACGGTAGTTTGACAATTAATGACAGACTCTGTGTTCCTAATGTTGATGGCCTTAGAAATGAGATAATGGAAGAAGCTCACACAGCACCCTATGCAATGCATCCAGGTAGTACAAAGATGTATCAAACATTGAAAACTCACTACTGGTGGCCTAGAATGAAGAAAGATGTTGCTGAATATATTTCTAGATGTTTAACATGTCAACAGATTAAAGCAGAACATCAGGTACCCGTTGGTAAATTGCATCCATTACCTATTCCAGTTTGGAAGTGGGAACGTATCACTATGGATTTTCTATATGGTCTACCAATGACACAGAAAAAGAACGATGCTGTTTGGGTTATTATTGATAGACTTACAAAATTAGCTCACTTTCTACCATTCCGATGGGGTGCTACTTTAGAAAACCTTGCAAAAAGATATATAGATGAAATTGTGAGATTACATGGTGTACCTGTATCCATTGTTTCAGATCGTGATCCTCATTTTACATCGAGATTTTGGGGTAGCCTACAACAAGCACTAGGTACTAAATTAAATTTTAGTACGGCATTTCATCCACAGACAGATGGACAATCAGAGAGAACTATTCAGACATTAGAAGATATGCTTAGGGCATGTGTTCTTGAATTTAAAGGCTCGTGGGATAATTATGTTGCACTGATGGAATTTGCATATAATAACCAGTTTCATAGCAGCATTGGCATGGCACCTTACGAAGCATTATATGGTAGGAAATGCAGGAGTCCAATATGTTGGGATGAAGAGGGAATGCGGTTGTTGGAAGGACCAGATTTAATCCAGGACACGATTGAAAAAGTAAAAGTTGTCAAAAGCCGATTGAAAGCAGCACAAGATAGACAAAAGAGTTACATTGATCAACATAGACGGGACATGGAATACGAGGTTGGCGATAAGGTATTCGTACGTGTGTCTCCGTGGAAAGGTATTCTTAGATTTGGCAAGAAGGATAAACTATCTCCTCGTTACATCGGACCTTATGAAATACTTGAGAGAGTTGGTCCCTTAGCATACCGTCTTGCATTACCACCAAACTTGTCTCAGATTCATAATGTATTTCACGTTAGCATGCTTCGTCGGTACAGATCCGATCCTTCTCACATTCTTCGAGATGAACTAGTAGAGATTTCGAATAATTTAAATTATATTGAAGAACCAGTTGAAATTATAGGCTACAAAGACAAACAACTCAGGAACCGAACGATACCATTGGTAAAATTATTGTGGAAGAATCACTCGAGCCAAGAAGCAACTTGGGAGACGGAACAATATATGCGAGAACAGTATCCAGAATTATTTAGCAATATAGGTACAAATTTCGAGGACGAAATTTTTGAGAGGGGGATGATTGTCACAGCCCTGCCAACTTAATTTTCTATTACATATGATAATATATATAATATCTATATATATATATATGTTTACTTTTGACTCACCAAACATAACCAATCTCACATTATACATATGTCATTAGTCATCATAAATTAGGACACTTAGCTTTCCACTTTTCCAATTTTGCTACCTCACCTAGATATATAGATATAGATATATACATTTGAAAGAAAATGATAAGAAAGAAAGAGAAGGAAGAAGAAGAAAATAGAGGAAAATTTGGAAAAATAGGAAAATCGACGTGTTTATAACAAGTGTTTTACCGATTTATTTTGTTTGTTTGAATCATGGGTTTGAAATTAATATGTAGTTTGAAGGTTTTAGATGTTTAAAACCTAGATATATTCTGAAATTGGAGTGAATACATGTGTAGTAGATAGATTAAAGTTGAATATTACTTAATTTGTAGAATTTCAGAATCTAAGTTTCGAGTTTAAGTCTGTAATTGCATAGTTAACCCTTCGAAATTTATTGTGCCGAATTTTCTGTATTAACTTTATGGTCTTAGGAATATCACTGTATATTTTGGTAATATTTGGAGTTGTGTAGAATTTTCTAAAAATCGTAGCGTAAAACTGCCAGTTTGTTCAATAGGATTACAAACAGCCACTGTTTTGGAATTCTTTGACCGACCTAGGAATTTTTGTTTGGTCTGTCATATTTTCTACATATGTATACACATGTTAGGATGAGTTACGGAAATTTTGGGAATTTATGAAGAAACAGGGGAATTTATAAAATTGTTAGAAACAACCTTGCCCGTGCTGAAACTGTTTCCGGGTGCAGTTTATTTGGGGAATGAAATGAATATGACAAATATGCTAGTTTAATATGAAACTTTTATGTCATGTTACCCACTGTGTTTATGGTATTATGGGATAATTTGATATGAAATACATAAGTCTAGAATTTATTATAATTTAAGTAGCAGAAACTGCTCGAGTGTAGCTTACGGGTGACTTTTTAGTTGTAAGTAAGTCTTAGACAGGTCGTTAATAAAATACTCATGCATTCAGTTGTATTTTATGTGTTATGTGAAGTATAGTTATGATTTATAATATGATTAATAGGGCGGGATTCCAATAGAGGAGCTGAAAACGTCAACTAGGCAAAGACGTATCGGGAATCCACTACTTGTGAGTATAATTTGGTGACTGTTATTTGACTGATATTTGCTCAATTTATGGTCCTAAATGAATCCTCTATTTGACTACTTGTGTTGATTGAATAGTCTATGGTGCTATAATGTGGACTATGTGATGGTTGATCGATGGAAATGAATGTGAAGAATATAGCGTATTGTGTAATGTGAATAGTATGATCTTGATGATGGTGAAATGTTGTTGATGAATTGATGATGAAAATGAGATATGTGATATGTAAATGCATTCATCAGAGATAAGAGGCTCTGTTATGGCTGTTATAGACCTTGAGTCATGTGTTAAAGATTGTCCAAAATGATTAGACCACAGAGTACCGTACGGCCAACCGAGTTCACTGAACTCCTATGTGTTATATGTGTTACAGAGTGCCATGGCCATTTTCGTGATCACGACTACTCTTGGTTATAACAGGCCATTAACAGGAAAATAAAATGAAAATCACGTGCATTTTATATTTGTGAAATATATGACTTCAATGTGAAACGATGTTGAATGATATTATGATATGATATTAAAGATTGATTATTTACTGATTTTCTATGTGCTGATATGATGTTAAATAACTCGTTACTTTATTATACTTGCTGAGTTTGCGACTCACCAAACGCAATATTTTTTCTTTTAGCTGCTGTAGATAAAGTTGATCCTGAAGTCGTACATAAAGTCTGAAGCATGGATCAATGGTCGGTTGGCTGGTTCCAAGTCCTTCACCCTCAGCTCATCATTTGCATATCATATAGGATATATGTTTGTATCTGTGTGCCATCGTATGAAGGTTATAAACTAATATGGTTAATTGCTTCCGTGTAAATATTGTGAGCGAGTACATATATGTAATATATATATATATGTAAAATATATGTTTGAGGATTGTGAAATAATATATGTGTATTTATCGTTATGTAATGTGTACGGGTGTTACAACTTTAAACCCATCCAGTTGTTTCATGTATATCTCCTCCTCTAGATCACCATGTAGGAACACGGTCTCTACATCCATTTGTTCCACGAACAGATTCTAGAAGCAATAATAGCCAACAAAATGCGAATAGTAGTAAGTTTTACAGCCGGAGCAAAGATCTCATTGTAGTCAATACCCTCCTTTTGTAGAAACTCCTTTACCACCAATATTGTCTTGTACCTAATACTCCCGTCAGGCTCCTTCTTCAATTTGAAGACCAATTTGTTGCTAAGTGCTCTCTTTCATGTAGGTATCTCAAACAACGCCCATGTCCCATTCTTTTCCAGGGATGCATCTCATCTTTCATGGCTAACTCCCACTTAGATGATTCAATTGAATTCACAGCTTCTCAATAGGATTTCGGTTCACTTGCATCAGTTAGTAACAAGTAATACATAGGAGGTGAATATCGAATAGGTGCTTTGATCACCCGTGCAGACTTCTTCAAGTCAACCTGTGAGACTATTCTCCTTGCACTAGAACTGGAGCTTGTAACTTGTGTGCCCTGGAACAATAGCATCATCTGAATCACCAATCTGTGGGACATCCGACTCTCCTGAATCTGATCCTCTAGAAGTGTGAACCTCATTATCATGTTGTTCAACTTGTTCTGAAATATGAACTTCTTCATCAGAAATACCCTCCAACTCCACAACATCCTCCTTCTCAACTCTCACTAGTTTAATAACATCAGACGTAGCACCATATACATCCTTGTACAACTTAGTCTCATCAAAATTCACATCACAATATCTCAAAATCTTTCTACCTTTGGGTTCGCAAAGCCGATACCAATACTTTTCAGAACCATACCCAATAAATAAATATTTAACAACTTTTGGGTCTAACTTGTCACGATTCTCAGTTTGAACATAAGCAACACAACCAAAAAGTTCCAAAAAAGAAAGATTTACCTTCTTCCCGCTCCATACTTCTTCAGGTATCTTGAATTCCAAAGGAACTAAGGCCCTCTGTTGATCAGGAATGCTGTTGTACTGACTAAATTTGCCAAGAATGTCTTACGTAACCCTGCATGTAACCTCATACTTCTAGCTCTCTCTAGTAGTGTCCTGTTCATCCTCTCCGTAATCCCATTTTGTCGAGGTTTCCCTGGAATAGTCCTCTTTAAAATAATGTCGTTCTCCTCACATAGTTTCTTGTACCCTACCAACTCATAATCACCTCCATTATCAGACTTAATGCACTTTATCTTCTTATCAATCTGATTCTCGACTTCAGTTTTCCACTTCTTGAAAGTTTCATGAAGCTCAGATTTTCTCTTCATGAAGTATACCCACACTTTCCTGCTGTAGTCATCAATGAAAGTAACAAAATACCGTGAGCCTCCAAGGGATTCACATATATCAGTGTGCACCAACTCTAGCTTCTCAATTCTCAACTGTTTCTTGGATTTTGTGAAAGTAACCTTTTTCTGCTTTCCATAGACAAAACTCTCACAAAATTCCATGTCAACTGATTTCAACCCTGACAACTTTCCACTCGAAGCTACTTGCCACTCGAAGCTAAAATCTTAATCCTTTTCTCACTCATGTGACCAAGTCTAGTATGCCATAACCTGGTCTCATCCGTTGTGGTCACAAACAATATTGTACATCCTGTAGTAGTGTATAATATGCCAACCTTGGTTCCTCTAGCCAAGGTCATGGAACCCTTAGAGATTTTCCATCTTCCCTCACCGAACATAGTTTTGTAACCACTTGAGTCCAGCTGTCTCATAGAAATTAAATTATGTGCTAGGCCTAAAATGTACCTAACATCATGCAGTTTCCAAGGGCCCCCATAGTTGTCTTAATCATCACATCTCCCTTCCCCTCAACATCCAAGGTTTTATCATTAGCTAGATAAACCTTACCGAACTTCTTTGACTTGAAGTTATGGAACAACTCCTTACAAGGTGAAAAATAAAAAGATACACCCGAATCAAGTATCCACGACTCTATGGGACTATCGATACTGAGCACCAAAGCGTCCTCAATCTCGTCAGTTGCATAAAAAATTGATGAGTCAGAATCACTATCTTAAAAAGGATCAGGGTCTATTCTACCTCTCTTCTAGACCCTTGTCCAAACCACTTGGGACCAACATCATGCTTCTCACCCTTCTTCTTGGGTTGTGGACACTCCCTTTTTGGATGACCCTTCTCCCCACAATTCCAGCAAACAATACCAACTCTGCCTTTAGACTTACCGCGACTCCTTGACTAAAATCTATTTTGAGATGAACCCCCCCTTTCCGTTTGTTTTTCTTCTTCCTCTACTACTTTCAGCACTGTAAGCCCCAGATGATTCTCCACTCCCCTTTCGATGGATACTCTCCCGCAAAATTAAATCACGGACATCATCAAGTGTTAGGCGTTCTTTACCAGAAGAATTACTAATAGTAGTTACAGCAGTTTCCCAAGCAATTGGCAAAGATGATAACAAAATTAAGGCCATAACTTCATCATCAAATGAGATTCCCACAGATGTAAATTGACTAATTATTGAATTAAATTCATTAATATGTTCAGCAACAGAACTACCATTATTTAACTTTCTCTTTTATACTTTAAAATTTTTAATTTATATTTTTTTTAAAAGTCACATAATCATTATATAAACAATTAACACAATCATTCTACACATCATTTATCAACCTATCACTATTGACTTGACACATTTTACAACAATTATAACATATTTTTAGAAATATAAACAATCACCTACCATTCTCACACGAATTTTGGTGGTACGCAATTCCCGAAAGTTTTCAACTAAAAAACATAAAAAACGCCTAAATTCATGAACAATTATAGGACTGCAACATAATCTAATTCATATATAAAAAATTCAATTGAATATGTTTTGTGAGATAAAAAAAATAAAATATATAAGCAAATTTTATTAGTTAAATTGCAAAATTAACAACAATAGATAATTAGTAAAATAATTTATTAAAATATGACAAAAACGTAGAATTCAATTAGTTGATGCAAGGGCCAATAAAAAGAAGCAAAACAACTGGTAAGCTAGTAATTTCTTTTTTCCTATTTATTTATGTTTTTGGGTTTAAAATTTAAAGATATTTGAATAATGCGTTCTTTGAAAATAGTGGAGAATGCTGTGAGTTTGTTTATATTTTAAAAATTGATTGAAAGTTCTAAAATATGTCAAAATTGTAGTGAGAGATTGATGGATTCTGTGTTGAATAATTATATTAGTTATGTAAATAAAGGGTATGTGAATAAAATAATAATGAAATATAGGTAAAATTGCAAAATTGATACCTCAAGTTGGCCTGTACACGAATATAATACTCTAAATTGGACCACTTGCAATTTTGGTGTGGGTGAAATGAGGGATAAAATCGAGTTGAAATCGAGTTGAAATCAGGAGAATTTACGGTATTTTGTGGATTAGGGTTTTGAGTTCATTTGGGGATTTTTTGTTCGTTTTAGTGTTAATAAGAAATGAATTTTTTGTTCCTCAAAATCGTTGGCACGTTTTTGTTATTTTTCATTTTTGTTTTATATAAAATTAGGTGAAATTTGGAGAGAAAATCAGAGATCCCCAAATTGAGAGCAAAAATCCCCAAATTGGGAGATAATCCCCAAATTGAGAGTCACGTGCCATGCACGTGACTTTTTTCGGCCAATTTATGATTTTCCGGCGAAATTTGTATTGAAATTGCCAATTTTTTTGAACATATGGTACTCAAATTGCAAGTGGTCCAATTTATAGTATTAGATTTGTTACATGCCAACTTGAGGTACCAATTTTGCAATTTTGACATGAAATATATATTAAAAATTGTAATGTATGAAACAAGAAAAATAACTATTATATAATGATTCTGATTGATGAATATGTGAAATAATTTATATGGTGATTCATTAGTAGTTATATAGGAGATTGAAAAAGTAGCGGTGAAGAAAAGGTGAATTAAGATGAGAATAGTTTGTGTTAAGTTTATAATATAACTTTTTTATCCAAAATTTTGAAAATTGAATTAAAAAACATAAACAAATAAGGCCAAAAGGCTTCGATGTTATTATTTAAAATAACGTTAGGTATAATGAGTTTGAGTGAATTAAGTAATTTTTTGTTCCAATTTAATACTTATATATACATTATTTTTTGACCAATTTATATTTTATATATTTAATTTGAAAAAACGGCTATCAAGTTAATGTTCTTTATTTTTTAAATAATAAATTATGAAATCAAAGTTAGCTATTTTTGTTATTGTTATTGAATAATAAAAAGTTTAATTGATAAGATCAAATTATAAATATCGATTACACATTTTTTCACATTTTGGTATTATATTTAGTTCTAGATTGCAATCAACTTAGATATTCCATCAAAATATTAAATTTAAAACTTATCTTACTACTAGCATGTTTGTTAATTTATATATGTCCATATTATATTATTATGTTATAAAATAATTTAATTTAAAAATTAAGATAAATACAATAACCCATTCTCGTTGCGCGTGCTGTTTATTAGTAGTAATAAATATGGATATATATATATATATGTAAATGTAAAGAGATTTATATAGACAGTGATTTTTTTTAGCGCCAAAGTGTCTAATAAGGGCATTTCACATTTGCATGTGAACTGCTTTTTACCAACTGAAGTAACATTTTTCTTTAGAAAATCTTATATTATTCTAATAACTTTTAATTTTGTAAATATCGTATTGTTAAAATAGTGATTTGATGTCAAAGACTCAGTCTTAACGATATCGAACCATGCAGATGAAGCAAAGCACGCAATGACAATGGTTGCAAAGCATCCAAATGCCATCTCTATTTTCAGCTGATAGTGTATAATTTCTCGAGTTTATTAAGGATGCTTATAATTACTAAGGATCTGGTGTCGTGGAAAGTATTTCTATTCATAGAGAATATATTGTGAAATAGTAATTCCCATTAATTGTTTTCAAGTTTATGGTTATTTAACGAAGACCTTTATGAGATTAATTTAATTTATTTTTTCAATTTAGTAAGAATAAAGAAAAGAAGGAAATGGAAATACAAAATAGAGAAAAAGATAGTACCAATGTACCATATTAAAAAGGGTAGTAGATATAATTTTTTTACCTATAGAAATGTTGGATGGCAAGTTCTAATATGTGTTGAGAGGTTCTTGCCAAATCACAATATCTAACGGGAAATTAATGCAAGTAACCAAAAATGATATCCTATCAATTAAAATTGAAAAGTAGAATAAAGCACTTTTGCACCCAAAGAAAGAAAAATCCAAACTTTTTACCCTCAAAACCTATATGTAATTATATTATGCTCTCTATTAAGACACATATTTTAATAATATAAATATTATAACATATGGTTATAATTATATATACACATTTATAATTAGAAACATCATGATAACTATTAAAGACATGTTTATATGCATGCATGTATTATTTTTATTCTATGTAATATTAATGTATAAACAAAAATAATTTTTACCTATATCAATCAAATATAAAAGTCACCCAAACTTCTTTCTAGTGAAGCAAAAATGAGAATACATCTTTCTAAATGAAGCTCCAATAAACAAAATAATATTACTTTTGATCTTCTATAGTTTTTTATTCTATATGAAGCTCCAATAAAAAAAATATTATTTTGATCTTCTATAGTTTTTTACTCAATGAGAAATAATAAATAAAACAATATTAATTAAATTAAAATATTTTCACCACCAAATACAATTTATTAATAAATTAAAAATCACAGCAATAGAAATCACAAGCTCAGACTCACGAGTTGTCTTGATCAGAAGTCTATTTTTTCGAGTTGGATACAAGCTTGAATTGTACCTTTTGCGCTAGGAAAGCACAAATAGACAAACTGTTAAAAAAAAGACTTTAATGTACCCAAAAAAAGTTTCTTATTTATGTATTCAATTATTCATCTATACATGTTATAATTTTTTTAACGTATTTATGTAAAGATGTATTCAGTATTTATTTTTAATATTGCATACATCCATTTGATAACATATATAGTGATAAATATGTATATATATCAAAAAAGTGTAGAGAGATATATAGAGAGGGCAAAAAAGAAAGTTGGGCAACCAGTTCAACTATAGATAGATTCTGAATGTAAAATGAGTGATCGTTTCTTTTAGCGTAAAGTCCCTAATTAGGGCTTTTCATGTATGTGAATTGCTTTTTACCCGCTGAAAGTAACATTTTTCTTTAGGAAATCTTATATTCTAATAACTTTTAACTCTGTAAATATTATATTATTAAAATAGTGATTTCATATCTAAGACTCAGTCTTAACTATATCGAACCATGCAGATGAAGCAAAACACGCAATGACAATGGCAAAGAATCCAAATGCCATCTCTATTTTCAGCTGATAGTGAATAATTTCTGGTGTTTATTAAGGATGCTTATAATTGCTAATATATTGTGAAATAGTAATTTCCATTTTGTTTTCAAATTTATGGTTATTTAACGATGATTTTGGAAAGTCTACATCACTTATCTTAATACTTTATGGACAAAGTATATGTGTATATATATATGATCTAGTCAATTTATGGTATGTGATGTTTTAAAGCTTATACTCTAATATAAGCTGCTTACGTACCTCAAACGGGATCAAGTCTAACGTACTTATAATTTAAGAATTGATAACAATGTAGCTCGTACAGGTAGGTCTAACATCCGTCCCTGAATTATGCATTGAATGAGGTATTTATATGCGCCATAATCGACCTACCACCGGCTGCCAAGTGTCAAGATATTAGTAACTTATACATACCCGCTTCCATTGGGTAGGTTAGTAGGGTACCCGTACCCGGATCCACACTATCCGACCGAATAATTGGTCACCTCGTATAGCCTAGTTCGTACTGTATTATCTTGTAATTATAATCTATTCATAAGTGACATCGTAAAATCATACACCTCGTATACAATGTTTGACCTAAGTGGTTTGTGTTTGACTTACTCCGTATCAATATATATGATAGATGAAGATTTCTTCACCAACTAACACGACAGCATGCTTGATTAAGTTTATTTTCTCTTAAGATGTACTTCATTTTTTTGAGTGCCGCAGTGAAACACGGTTTCGCTACGTATAATTAATTTTAAACATATTCACGATTTTTAACTGCTTAATTTGATCATGCAAAAATTAGTTGTGACCTAGCTAATTTGTTAAAGTGATAGTACATAATTATTATCTGTAGAGGGCTATACTCAAAGTAAAAGCGTCATTTGATTTGGAAATAATGGGAAAGTTGCTAACCTTTCGCTCTCATTTTAGTGCACATAACAATTATTTTTGGAAACTTGTACCGAAAAGCTACAAATGTTTTATTTTGCATTACACATAATTGAAAAGGATTTATGTGTATGCATGGAAGAGTACATGTTTTTGATATTCTATATAGGAAAACTACTTACTACAACAACTTATCTATATGTTGAAAAGTTCAGAGACTTTATAATTAATTAATCCAATCCACATAGCAGTTGAAGAAATCTTAGCTTCATGTAAAATAATCTAGATGACTAATTCAGAATTCTTTTGTTAATTAAGAGAAACACTGGACAGATTCAAACATGATTAAGGATAACAATATCATTAACAAATTAGGACACTAATTCTAATCTACAAACCTGTAAGCTCGGTTCATTTAGATTATATCATATATTCTCATAACAAAAAATCAAAAACTTGTTCGAAATCAAGGTCATTAATTGCTACGAATATTAGAATTTACCAAACAATTACAGATTTAGGATTCTAAATAGCTTTATATTTTTCCAACAACTAAATAATCGGCCTTATTACTTAATTAATTGAAATAATAATAACAACAAACAAAAGGAATAAATGAATAGTAAAAAACAAATAAATATAAAGTGTAAAGTAGATCTCACCAAATTGTAGAATTAAACTTCGATTAATTCTTGTCTAGAATGAATGTATTTTGCAATACATATTCGAGAGAAACTCTCCATCTTTTGGTGGTGAAAAACGTGTACAATCAAAGGTACCCTAGGAGACGAACTTTTTTCTTTTTTATAGCCTATGATGCATGGACAAGGATACGGGGATATACGACATGGATACGGAATACATAAATTTCTAAAATTATAAAATACAATATGATGAGGATACGATGGTGTATATTATAAACATTTGAAATATATTACAGTCCTCATTAATGAACTTCATAATTAATTGATTATAATAATTACTAAATATATAAAACTTCTACAAATAATAATCATAAATATATGCAAAAAAGTGATCAAGTAGTTCGATCAAGTAGTTTGATTATAATAATTACTAAATATATAAAACTTCTACAAATAATTATAATGATTTGTATATGTGACACCCCATTTTTGGAAAAATCTTGCATATCATATTTTGACATATAAATACAATTTTATTTGTTAGTTTATGGTTAATAATTCATTTTATGTTTAACTGAGCTTTCCGTTTCGACGTTTTTAACGAGCTAAAATTTTTTCTCCAAGTTTGATTAGTTTTGCAGGATAGCTACCCGAAGAGACCGTATATAATGCAAGATCTATATGTATATATATTGCAAGAACCATTATATATATATATATATGTTTGTATAATACAAGAGAAATACATGTATTATACAATTTTTTTATACACTATATATATATGGATATGCCTCTACACATTCATTTTTCACTATAACACTCTCTAATCTCTACAACTCTCTCCCTTCTCTCTAAACTCTCCACTCTCTCTCAACAAATCATTCAACTTTTATCTCAAATTTAAGAAGAAAAATTATAGCAAGTGGAAAGGGTAAGTAAGCTCAAAGTGTGCTAGTCTTGATTTTAAGCATAGAAAACTTTGTTAAGCTTTTAAAAGGTAGTTTTCTATTTCTTGTTGCTTATTTTCTTCATTTTCTTCTTTAAGATCATGTTTAAGTTGCTAAGAATTGATTGCATGTATGATCAAAAGAGGAATTTCTAGTATGTGATGATTTTGTTGCATGTATTGTTTTTATGGGGTTGATTGTGAAAATATGTCTTTACTTGGAGTTAAGGGTGCAAATGCATGTTAAAAGGGGTATTGCATGTGTGATTTGTCTTCATAAACTATTGTTGAATAAATTGTTTTTTTCTGGTTGATTTTCAAATAAGTGTCATTATAAGTGTTGATGGTGTGAATAAGTGTGAGAAATGACTTTGCATATTTTAATTTTCTTACCTAAAACTATTGCATGTATGATTTGAGAGTGATCTCCTAGAAGTATGATGAAATTTGTTGAAAATTTAATTAAATGTGATAGATCAAAAAAAAAAAAAAATGTGCCATTTTGAGTGTGATTGTGAAATTTTATGTTGAAATTTTACTTTGCATGTTTGAAGTATCATGTCTAAACTTGTTTCATGTGTAATAATATAATGTTGATGTGGTTTTTATTAAGGATGTTTGGTTAAAAAGCTTGAAAGTGCATTTTTATTTTTAAGAAATATGTGAAGTTGTGCAGTTTGTGAAAAATCCTGAAATTTCAGTCCACTTTGCCGATTTTTATAAATTTGTGTACTTAGAATTTTAGAAAACAGTTTTAGTATGTTGTTATATACGATGTTGGGAGTATATGGTAAACATTTGGTGGTTTTTGGAGTTGTGTAGAAATTATGATGAATTTTCAAAAATAGTCTCGCTTGAATTACAGTTTTATATGGTAACTTTTCGATGTTGTTTAGGTAATCAAATGAGAGAATTTCTTCATGTTAATTTTTATGGAACCTTAATATCTTGTCTAAATGATATGTAGAAAATTTTGAAAGGTTTTGAGTTGTGTGTGATTTTCTAAAAATCTTTGATTATATACTGCCCGGTACTCTATCGAAATTTTAAGGTTGCACGGTTTTGTATAGTTTGAGATGTTTTCTTGTTCTGAAAATTTTACTATATTTCAATGTGTGTGTTGTTAAGTGTTTTACAAAGTTTTAGAAATTTTTGAGTAATATAATAAGTTATATAATTATTTTAGTTCGGGTTGGTTGTTCTCAAATTATTCATGACAAATCATATGTTTTGTATGTAAAAGCCAAATTCATTATTTTAATTGATTTTAGAAATTTTATAAAATATTTTACAAAGTTTATGTCTATGTTCTATAGGTTTTAAGTTAAAGATGTTATGGTTATGAGTATATATATATATAATGTAATTTCTTATTGTTTAACCACTTGAGTTTAATGGATAATAATAAACTACATATATTTAAATATATGTATATGCATGTTTTTGAAACACATATATTTTTTGAAATCTAATGTTGATAAACGATCGAGTGCAGTACGAGACGACCGGATACTTCAAGAGCTATCCCCGCACTTTAGCGAAACGTAAAGTGGGAAACGTTTATTTTCAGTTATATTGTTTAGAATAACTCTTATGTTGATTGAAATGAAACGACATGATAAAGTACCAGGTTGACGAACCTTGGAGTATACCAGGTCTTCGGACCTTGGAGTTAAGCCAGGTTGACGAACCTTGGAGTAGACCAGGTCTTCGGACCTTGGAGTTATGCCAGATCTTCGGACCTTGGAGATGATGCTTTTGACATACTGGTTACTCTTTTCAAAGTGACAGTTAATAACGTTATCCACTAAGATTTCCTAAATCTTACGTTGCTCAGTTTAAATCTTTTTCAGGTCCAGCTTACGACGAAGCGGATGGGTAGCTGGCTGTGTCGACTTTCCCTAGAAGCATATATAATATATATATATATATATATGAATATTACGCTTTTAATGTATGTTAATTCGTAGAAACTTGACACTTGGTGTTTTGGGAAACTACTATTTTCGTTTAAGTCAAGATTTTTATGTGTTTATTATAACAAGGTTTTGATTTGCAAATGTGGGTATGATACGAGTTAGTTTTGTATGGTTAGATTTTAAAGTTAAGAAGGTTAAAAAAAAAAAATACTCGTGTTTTATAATGAAGTCTTCCGCTGTATTTATTTAAGAATTATTTACAAAATATTTATTTTTCCTTGAAAAATACTCGTGTTACACCTTAATTCATGAACAATTATAGGATTGCAACATAACCTAATTCATATATAACAAATTCAATTTAATATGTTTTGTGAGATAAAAAAAATAAAATATATAAGCAAATTTTATTAGTTAAATTGTAAAATTAACAACAATAGATAATTAGTAAAATAATTTATCAAAATATGACAAAAAAGTAGAATTCAATTAGTTGATGCAAGTGCCAATAAAAAGAAGCAAAACAACTGGTAAGCTAGTAATTTCTTTTTTCCTATTTTTTTATGTTTTTGAGTTTAAAATTTAAAGATATTTGAAAAATGCGTTCTTTGAAAATAGTGGAGAATGCTATGAGTTTGTTTATATTTTAAAAATTGGTTGAAAGTTCTAAAATATGTCAAAATTGTAGTGAGAGATTGGTGGATTCTGTGTTGAATAATTATATTAGTTATGTAAATAAAGGGTATGTGAATCAAATAATAATGAAATATAGGTAAAATTGCAAAATTGGTACCTCAAGTTGGCCTGTACACGAATATAATATTCTAAATTGGACAACTTGCAATTTTGGTACCATATGTTCAAAAAATTGGCAATTTCAAAATAAATTTTGCCGGAAAATCATAAATTGGCTGAAAAAAGTCACGTGCGCGTGGCACGTGACTCTCAATTTGGGGATTTTCTCCCAATTTGGGGATTTTTGCTCTCAATTTGGGGATCTCTGATTTTCCCTCCAAATTCCACCTAATTTTATATTAAACAAAAATGAAAAATAGCAAAAATGTGCCAACGATTTTGAGGAACAAAAAATTCATTTTTTATTAACACTAAAACGAACAAAAAATCACCAAATGAACTCAAAACCCTAATCCACAAAATACCCTAAATTCTTCCGATTTCAACTCGATTTCATCCCCATGGAAACACGGTTTCGCTGCGTATAATTAATTTTAAACATATTCATGATTTTGAACTGCTTAATTTGATCATGCAAAAATTAGTTGTGACCTAGCTAATTTGTTAAAGTGATAGTACATAATTATCTGTAGAGGGCTATACTCAAAGTAAAAGCGTCATTTGATTTCGAAAAAATGGGAAAGTTGCTAACCTTTCGCTCTCATTTTAGTGCACATAACAATTATTATTTTTGGAAACTTGTACCGAAAAGCTACAAATGTTTTATTTTTCATTACACATAATTGAAAAGGATTTATGTATATGCATGGAAGAGTACATGTTTTTGATATTCTATATAGGAAAACTACTTACTACAACAACTTATCTATATGTTGAAAAGTTCAGAGACTTTATTATTAATTAATCCAATCGACATAGCAGTTGAAGAAATCTTAGCTTCATGTAAAATAATCTAGATGACTAATTCAGAATTCTTTTGTTAATTAAGAGAAACACTGGACAGATTCAAACATGATTAAGTATAAATAGGCATGCTTTTCATGCTAATTGGTATCTCCATCTCTAAGCATCTTATATTTCTAACTTGAGAAAAAAAATGGCTTTTCGCTTTGTGTTAAGTATTGCTGTTGTGGCTTTGGCTTCTTCACTATTAACTTATGCATCTGATCCGAGCCCTCTTCAGGATTTCTGTGTTGCAGTTAACGATGCCAAGGCTTCTGGTAAGTGATGATATGCTGATATGCCTTTATTATGTTTTTTATTTATGAATATATAATAATTTTCATTTTGATCGTATGAATTATTTTCTTGCAGTATTTGTGAATGGAAAGATTTGCAAAGACCCAAATATGGTCACAGCCGATGATTTCTTCTTTTCTGGTCTTAATAAGGCTGGAAATACGTCAAATCCACTCGGATCAAGAGTTACCCCTGTAAATGTCAATCAGTTACCTGGGCTCAACACTCTTGGAATTTCTTTAGTTCGTATTGACTATGCACCATACGGGCTCAACCCACCACACACCCACCCACGTGCTACTGAGATTCTTGTTGTTGTTGAAGGCACTCTATATGTCGGATTCGTGACATCCAATCCTGCAAATCCAAACATTAAAAATAAGCTCTTCACAAAAATATTATATCCCGGAGATGTTTTCGTGTTTCCTGAAGGTCTCATTCATTTTCAGTTTAATACTGGAAATACAAAAACTGTGGCATTTGCTGGATTGAGTAGCCAAAACCCGGGAGTTATTACAATTGCAAATGCTGTTTTTGGTTCAGATCCTCCCATCTCTTCTGATGTCCTCACCAGAGCTTTCCAGGTCGACAAGAATATAGTTAAGTATCTCCAAGGACAGTTTTGGTCAGATAATAACTAGAAAAACAAAATTTTCTTTGAAGATTGTGTGTTTTCATTTGTATTCATGGTTGTTTGTTGACGAGAAATTAAAAATAAATGAATTATCATCATGTAAGTTGTGTATCGGGCATATAAGCTTGTACTGAGTGTTCATTTTGCCTAGATAAATAATGTTGTTTGCCTATCTTAATAAAGTTCTTATTTTTAAACGTTTTATTGTCTTTTTTTGAAAAAAATAATTGGATTAAAAGATAAAAAGTTTCTACAGTGAAGTACACAAGGAAAGTATCGACAAATACTAGAACTATCAATCTAAGCGATTCTACTATTAACCCAAAACCCTCTTAAAAAGATGTTAATCAATGTCGCAATATACAAAAAGTAAGACAACAAAATTGCCGTTGTAGCAAGGTCCATTCAATGATTCTCCACCTAGTTAGTTTGGACACATCAAGTGTTATACTTCTCCTGAAGTAAAACCAGCCTAAAACACATGATATTTCGGTCAAGTGGATTACCTCTACTAGGCTCGAGTTAAGTAGTCATATATGCTGTTGAAATATACTATTAGAACCCATCTACCGTGCAATTCTCCATAGTCTTTGTAGGAATGCACTTTGAATCGATCTTTCGTATTAAGAGAAATAAGTGTAGATTGCAGAATATCAAGAACTTGGTGAACCACCACTCTCGAATTTAGTGATTTTCCATTAAAGATTCTATCATTGATTCTTTTCTTCCAAATTAACAGAAAAAATCAAGTTCATATGTCAACTTCACAAATTAATTTATTTCAGGTCAAGACATATATCATTGAAAATCTCAATGAGTCTATGTTTCAACCAAACAAACAAATCCCAAAATTTTTATTCCAACAGAGAGATATGCCCATTTTAATAAACTTTGGTAGAATAGTGTTACCATACGGGAACTTGGAAGGATTTATACTACTAGATCTTCATATTTGTATTAGATTCATTGTTATTAAGGCTAAATAGTCATGAGCATTATTAAATATCTTTGACTCAGCTTGGAGAGTTGTTCAAAACATTGCTTATAAGCCACCATTGTGCTCCATTAAAATATATTAATCATATCTTGAGCTTATAAACTTGTTAAGAAGGTTATGTATTCTTTTATCTTTCTCTAAACTCATGGTGGACTTCTTAAAGTGGTGAGTACCGAGTGGGCCTTGTGGTTCGCCTAATTCTCTTACGTTTTCCGGTGTAAGTTGGTACCACAGCTTTGGTTTCAATGGCTAGTCGAAGAAAAATAAGAACAAATATTGATGATCCAACAGGCTCCTCATAGAGACCTTCGTGATATCGAGTTGGATGATTTAAGGAGACAAGTGCAACAACGCGAGCAGCGAACCTTTGAAACATGATGTTGAGGGTCATGATTCAAGTGGTATGAGATGGACTTTGGTCAATTTCATTGTTAGAGAAACGATAAATCAATCAATCATAATCTTATGGTCAAAGAATTCGAAGAAATAATGTTTGTGAGAAATCTTTTGATTTCAAAGTTGAAATTGCAGATTTTTGAAGGAAGAAACGATCCTAGTGAGTTCATTGATTGGCTCATTTCTGTTGAGAGGGTTTTGAAATCACGGAAATTCCAGAAGATCGTAAATTGAAATTTGTCAAAATATTTATAGGAGTATTCATGCATCATATTTATAGTTAAAAGGTATTTTTTTTTGTTGGAATCGACACCCACCAAGCCTATGGCCCTCAACAAAAACAATAGATACAACTGTATCTGTATTTTTTATATTAAGAAAACTACACATACAAGAAAAGGAAACAATATATACACAGTGTCAAGTCTTGTGTGAGGGATTTATTATCCTGAAGGAAGTACTAGGGCTGTTCTTTCTAGCCTTTCTCTAAAGTCCCAGATAATCCAATTCCCAAGGAGAATGGTTGAAAGGTGTATTCAACCTTAATCCAATAAACACTTATTTCGTAACATATGATTTTAAGATTCCTAACTAAAATAAAAGACTTTTATAAGTGAATAACCGACTAAAAATATTTTAAAACAAAGATGGTAACAAAAATTTCTCGAATGCGGCTCCAACACATCGATTTCCGAGTCCGCGCGCGCAGGTGGCCGAGTGCGCGCGCGCGCAGGTGGCCGAGTGCGGCCGAGATTGGCCGGGGCGTGGCCGAGATTGGCCGGGGCGTGGCCGAGTGCGCGCGCGCAGTTGTCCGAGTGCGGCCGAGGCGTGGCCGAGATTGGCCGGGGCGTGGCCTAGGCTTGCTTTGAGCACTCTAATTTCTTCAAAGTAACAGCGCCGGAGGCACGACCCGGCCAATTAAGACCAGGAGCGCATCGCCGGCAGTAGGGACGAGACGACCGGTGCACACCAGAGGCGGACCGGCCGGCCCAACCCAAAGTCCAACTACGAGCTTTTTAACTGCAAGAACTTAAATATACGCTATTGGACCAGTCAACAAAATCTCTGTAGAAATTAAGCGTGTCCATGCCTAACTTCGGGTTGTAATCTTTCAGGAACTTTCAACTCCGTGTCTTTGACTCATTTTGATTCTTCTTCTCCTTGTCACCTATCAATTCAAGAATAGCACTAATTAATACATATTAGCACTAAATACATATTGAATAAACTTAAAATGCGACAAAGAATGTAATACAACACACAAAAAGTATGCATAAAATGCACACTAACACAAGGTTCTTTGAGTTTTGAAACTATATTATTTATTCATTAGGAGGCTTTAACACCAAGGTAGAGAAATATATGAAGGAATGAAAAAGGAAGCACGGAGCAAACATGATCAGTGGCGCTAAAGGATGCAAAGAAGAAATAAGTTTCTTAGATAACCAAAAATAAGTGACTTTATTAGAAGTTTTACACAAATAAGTGACTTTATTTTTTGAATGTTAAATCTTACATCTGTTATCGTTCAAACATGACGAAACTAAAGAAGAAATGTCAAACGCAAGGTAGAAGCTAATGCACAAGTTGATAAAATAATAGAATGCCTAAGCTAAGATAGCATTTATAGAGAGCTGCAAATGAGAGGTTGAGGAGCTGCCAATTAAAGGAGCATTGTGTAATAACATATAAACAAATAAAAATCTATGTTGTTTTTATGCTTGATTATAGATATAAATTGAATTGTATATTTTCCAGAATTCTTGATTAGAATCGAAAATTTGTCCAATATATCGTCGTATTCATGCAAATTATTTAAAATTTTATTTTAATATGTTCAAAATAAAATATACACTACAAAATTTTTCTCATTCAAGAAAGACTAAATATTATGACACTATTTTATTAATGAAAAATAAAACTCTAAAACGATAATATTTTGATACGTAAATAAATTTTTAAATACTAGAATTTCAGTTTACACAATTTTGGTTTTCAATCAATTTTGGACAAATTATACATTGCATCTTTGTCATTTTGGTAATAAAATGTCACAGATATTTACATAAAGATAATTTGCACAAGTGTCCTAATATATATTGAATTATTCTACAAATTGGCATTGATAATCCAATATTTGGTAGAACAAAATCAAAAGACTTAGTCATATATATAGTACTATAGATAAAAGACACGTATTCTGTGGGCTTCTTTTATAAATCATAAAAGAAGCTGCCTATTTCTTACAATTGTTCGTAATCATTGTGACGAGACACATAAAACATAACGTATTATGTTCATTTTTTTGTACAAATTAGTATTTATCAATGACATACTTTTTGCAATTCTTTATAATCATTGTCTTGAGCATAATATTAGGTAGTTTGTCTCCAATATTGAGTACATGTGTGGAAAAAATATGTAAAAACTTGAGATTATAAGATAAATAAATATTGTTATCCTCGAGAGCACGGAGCTCTTCTTCCATAGCTTGTCTCAAACACTCTTGACTAGCTGCTTTATGATAATGAGTAGGTATAGAAACTGAATCCAAGGTTGTAAATAAAGCATATGACTTACCATATCTTTCCGGTGAGTAACTATACCTATCCGGATTTTGGAATGTCTACTAGAGCGACGAAGAGAACCAAGGTCAAGAGTCTCTATAATGGTGTTATTTTGTCCTAAGACACTAGAAGTTGAGTTAATAGAATTTAAAGGGGGAATACTAAGATTTCGAGGTTCAGGAATACCTGAAGTAGTAGTATTATTTTGATCTGAAGAAGTAGAGAAAAAATCAGAAGAGGACGTAGATTCAGGCATACTTCTTTCTTCATTTTGATCATAGTTTATGTCATATCATTGTCATCACTGTCGTCGGAAAGATTAAAAGTAGAAATATGTCTCATAGGTTCTGAAGTTCCCATCTTATAGCAAAAATGATGTTAAGGGAAAATTACATGACGAGACACTCTAATACGGTGATTTAGAGGATCATAACATAGGTAACCATTTTGATGATCGGCATAGCTCATAAAAACACATATAGCTGCTTTGGAAGACAACTTGTCACGTTATTTACTATGGAGATAGACAAAACAAACACGACCAAAAACTTATAAGGAGAATAAAATGGAGATTTATTCTTTAAAATAGATGTCGGTTGTCTATTTATAAGATAAATTGTTGTTTTGACAACTTCGACCCAAAAGGTTTTAGGCATCACCGACTCAAGAATAAGAGCTCGGGCACATTCCATGACATGTCTGATTTTCCATTCTACAACACCATTTTGTTCGGGTGTGTCGGGACATGATCGTTGAGTAATAGTCCCATTTTTATTGTAAAATTATAACAAATCTGCCTTAGTATATTCTCCCCAGGAGTCTGAGCGGAAGAGTTTAATATTGCAAGAAAATTAGATTTCAACCATTTTAACAAAATTTTGAATAATATGAGGAACCTCTGATCTATTACGAAGAACATAAATCCATGTAAATCTAGTAACAAGATCAATAAATAAAATAAAATAACGATAACCCATGCGAGAAGGAATCGGAGATGGTCCCCAAACATCACTATGTACCAAATCAAAGGGATGAGACTATTATGTGGAACTTTTAGGAAATGGCATTTTATGAATTCTTGATTGAACATAATTTTCACAGGTAAAGACATCATCATTAAAAAATAAATTTATTTATTTAAAGAACGTAACATGAGTTCCAACCGTTTATTAAAAGGATGACCTAGCCTACGGTGCCATAGAACCCAATTCTTATTAGAAGTTTTAACGTTAGATGACGAGACAGTTAGACAACATACAACTAATTGCCCAACAGAGATAAGATTGGCGGTTAATTTTGGAATATAAAGAGTGTTGGCTACTTCAAGTGAAGGAGACGAAGGAATAGATATAGTGCCTGATCCACTAATAGGTAATTGTGATCCATTTGTTGTCGTGATGTATTTGGTATTGGGTGTGGACTGAAAAGACTTAAACTAATTTTGGTCTCCTGTCATATGGTTAGAAGCGGCAGAGTTGATATGCCAAGTAGGATTTAGTTTCTTCCCAGAAAATGTAGCATCCGTAAGAGCACTAGAGATTTAACTTGGAAACGCAACAGTCATGGATTCTTGGATTTTTTTTTGAATCGCCTCAATGTCTATAAAAGCCTGTGGAGTGATCTTTTCGTGACTAGTGTAAGGCTCTATACGAATTTTGTCTAGCTCGTTTCCTGCATTCAGATATTATATGACCAGATTTCTTATAATAGTTGCAAAAGTTATTCTTACGGCAATCACGAGCGACATGCCCATACTCATGACACTCATAGCACTGGGCGCGACTGGGATTAACACGAGGCTTCGAAGTTGTATGAGCTGCTACATACCATTGCTGAATCCAGGAATGGGGAATTGATAGAATTTTGAGTTTGAAGTCGAGTCTCTTCTCGTACTCACACTGCATTTGTTTGGAATCTACTTAAAAAAGATCTGTAAACATGTAAACAGTGATAAGCAGGGTCGATTCTTAGGGACTAATTTAGAATTAAATCTCAAATTACCAATATTAATTAAAAGGGGGGATTTTCGAATTTAACTAAATAAAACAATTAAAAACGTAAATTAAAACGCAAACAAAATTAAGATCGAATTCAATAAGGTTTAGAAATTCTAATTTTCGGATTATCTCGGTATTGATTCTATAACTCGATCATCGATGCAATGATGGTTCAATGTTCTTAAATAAATTGGCTATAGTTATTAACAAGCTCTAATAATCTAGTCTTTCCTTAAGTCTTCGATAACCAAAACAAGCTCTTTGATTATTCCTCTTACCAATTAGACAACCCTAAACAAGCTCTTAGAATTTAGCCTATCTATAGCATTCATGTATTAAAAAGACAAAAATTCTAGTTAACAAACTCGTAAGCTCGGTTCATTTAAACTAAATTACTAATTCTCATAACAACTAATCGAAAACTTGTTCATAATTAACGTCACTAACTGCTACAAATATTAGAATTAACCAAACCATTACGGAGTTGGGTCCTAAATAGCTTAATATGATTTTAACGAGTAATTAATTGGTTAGATTAACTAATCAATCAAAATACATTGTCAACGAAGCACAGAGAAAAAGTAAATACTTAAAGAAACAAAGAAATTAAAAACACAAATTCAATCTCACGAATTAATAGAATCAAACCTCGATAAATCCTCGACTAGAATAATGTGTTTAGCAACACATAGCAAAAAGCATCTATGATGTATTGAATTCGAATGCTAAAGAAACAAAACGTAGAAAAACAGAATGTTCATTGTGGAATAAATTCCACTTATTTAAACCTAAAAGAGTCGTAGTCAAAGTAAGAAACTAACTAAAATAGGATTCTAAGAATCCTAGTAAAATTAAAATTGTTTAAAGATGAAAATAAAATCTCTAAATAAAAGGAAATAATCCCAAAAGATTGGGAAACAAAATATTCTAGCAGAAAATTCGAATTCCAATAGATAATTCGAATTGTAACAGATTTTTATTGTTCTCGACAGATTGCTCACCAATTTTAAGCGTGGACATGCTTAATTCTTGTGCACAATCTGCTGCCCCTTTTTTGTACCAAGCCAATCTTTATTGTTTTTCAAGCCTTTTATCACCTTTTCATCTCTTCCTCATACAAAAATTGGGGGAATTATGGATTTCGTCCCCGAACTTAAACGCAATCGCAAAATTGGTCCCTGTTGTTACAGATGCGTCAATTTAGTCCCTCAACATACGAGTTTTGGACAAATATAGTCCCCACCGTTAAACTTCCGTCAAATCACTAACGGAATGCGCTTCTTTAAGGGAAAATTACACTTTTAATCCTAAAATTTTCTGCTTATGGACATGTTTGTTATATATCCGCGAAATGGTATCAGAGCCTTAGGTTTTATTGATGAAATAATTAATTATTATTGCATTTTATTACTTTACTCTCTAACGGAGGAGATTTAAACAAGAATGGAACATAAGAACATATGTTCAACAAGTTACGAAAAGAGAGATTTTTGTTCAACATGGACATAAATCGATACTAAGACTGATACCTCTAAGACTACCCACGATCTTAGAGAAGTTCAAAAAATGGTTCAAGATTATGGTCATAGGTTGGTCTGTCTACCTATGAAAATAGAGCATTTGAACCAAAAGATGGAGGAGATATTACAGATCATCCCTGATCTGAAAAACTCAATAGTAGATCTGAAAAAAGAAATTTCAGATTTAGGAGAAAAACCGAAGGGTCGTATTGGATCATCCAATACGGACCGCATCCGTGATGCTTTTGGGCCCTTTTGCACCAGAAAGGTATGGCAACGGAAATTCCGCGGCAAAAAACCCAAGAAGATAAAATTAATGAAATCCTCAAAAGGATTAATTGATGGAAATCTCACGAGTGGATCTATCCGATCTCCAAGAATTGGCTGAATCTTTCTCCCAGTTAGGGATGGTATACTTAGTCAACGTTAAACCTAACGAGCGACAACTATGGTGCCACCAGCACTACCACCTCCGGAAGGAAGCACAACATCTAATAATCCTCTAGAGGATAGCTCGATGCGTGAGGGTGTGGATTTCCACACTAATGCGACGCCAACTTTCGTTGGAACGCGTCTCAAAGATAATCCAGGGAGAAATCCAAAAAGGGTACGAGAAAATATACCATGGGCTAGGACGATGTCTCAGCCCTTGCACACTTATGGAACTATTCTGAATCTGGATATCATCGATTTTCGAAATATCGAAAAAATAATCGATGAATGGGTAGCTGCCATGAAAATAGGGGCCACCACTCTAGAACTCGATAAAGAAAACTTCGTCAGATTGATGGAATTGAGTGTAGAGGAATCAGTCAAGGTTGGTTGGGACCAAACACCTGCCTCAACCAAACAAGGAGTTCTGGATGGTGAATCCAAAAGTACCATCGCAGAAAGATTCGGAAGGCTTATAACGCTTCATTTCATCGGAGATGGATACTTTGATGAAAGTAATTCCGAAAAAACTAGAGAGAACATGCAAGCTCACTTTGGTATGGAATTAAGAAATATTTGTGCAATAGATGAGTATATCTATTGGTTTCGCAAATACTTTTTTCAAAGTGGAGTCCCAACAGATGTAGCAGCACCTTTGTTCTTCGCCAAGATTTGTAGCCCATGGCGAGAAATGTTGATACAAAGTTATAAGGTTCCCGAAGGCCAGCTGGATTCAGTAGCAAGGAGAATGTCTTTCCTTAAAGACAAGTTAAAAAACTGGTGTGCTCAAGCCTCACTCCAGAAAAATATGAAGAAGCTGAGAGGAAAGATGAAGAGAACTCCTCTCTTGTGCTGTGAAAACAACGATTTCCCAACAATCATTGGAGAAACAAGCGAGCAAAAGAAGAAGAGGAAAAAAGAAGGTAACACCGACAACAGGGGTTACAGAAATAAACCTTCGTTTAGACGAAGATCATGGTGGTCTAAAACCAAGGGCCGATCTTATAAATCGGGCCAACGGCAAGGACCTATGAGGGCTTCCTCACAAGGATCGAGACAATCTGATAGAAGATCCAGTGATCGAACCCCAACTCGACGGACTTTCAAAAGAGCTCACACAAGAGCTAATGAAAGTTTCAAAGACTGTAACTGCTGAACGTGCGGAGCAAAGGGACATATCTCCCCAGATTGTCCGCAAAAGCGAGAAGTCCGCCAATTTGAAGCTACGGCTGATATATTGGATGCAGTCTTTTATGGCGATTTGGTACCTATCTACCAATTCAAAAAAATTCCCTCGGACGAGAGCGTATATGAGGAAGAAATTGAAGGAGATTCGGATGGATCTTCAACCGAATCAGACTGAGTACAATGAAGGAGATAGGCTTCAGACTTCTGAAAGCCTTTCTGGATTCTTTTCAAGAATGTCGGTTTCAAACCGAACACTGGAAAGAATTATGAGGCAAAATTCCAATATAGGACCATATGATGGTTTTAGAATTGGAGGTTTTAGCCGAGTTCTAAATCAAATAGGACTAAACCAAAGAAAATATCACATCATATACAAGGTAAGTTTAGGAGAATTTGCGATTCCGATGGAACTTACGGGAAATGTGATGGATATGCAATTAATTCCTAGAGAAGAGATTCTTGAGGAATTAGGCAGGCTACCAGAGGAAGTAGCAGTAACCATGAAATGGATCCATATAGAAACCATTGAGGTTGTCATAAAAGCCACCTTCAAGGAAGGAATTGATTCAGAAATCCATTTATCAATAATGGATAGGAGAATCAATAACCTAAGAAATGACTGTCTTGGTACAATGGTAGGGAATTTATATGCAGGAAAACTTATGTTTGATATTCATCCAAGAATTGCATATAACCTAGCAGACCAAGATTTCAGTCGTGTCTTAACCCTTCATCAAGATTTCAAAAGAAAAGATCTTATGAAGGAAGGAAATAGGCCATATTCTATAACTTATAGAATAGCATATGCACTTTCCAACACACATCATTCGGATCTTTTCCTACAGAAAGAGTATATTGAAATTCCTCGAATCTTCAAGGAATTTGCTAAAGTAATGACACCTGATCCAATTCAAATACCTAGAATTGGAGGGGTCGACATTATCATTAAAGACCATCCTGTCCTAAATAGAACACTTAGTTCTAGGATGGAATTTAATAGTCGAATGTCCTTCTCAGAAGAAGGGATACAAGGTTTAAAGGGAAAGGAGTTGCTCATGGATGCAACCCCACAAGTCATTAGGGTAGATAATGTAAAATTTAGATGCCCTGAAGGATGGAAAGAAGTGCAGGTACTATTCGACATCACAAAAATAGAAAATTGTTTTATTTGTGATGACCTATATCACTTACAACAAACAACGGTTGGCAAATATGAAGGTATGCTAGAAATGGCGGGCCAAGAAGTATTTGTAGCAGGCTTAGCTTGACGAGAACCAGGAGTGGTAACCCTGGGTCTAAGCTTCCTCGAGGATCATAAACCTTGGGGACGAAATGGGAAAGGTATGGAATTCAGTTTGGATGGTCATCTCATCAGAGTGGAATGACTAGCCCATTCTCTATATACATTTCCATTTGTGTTATTTATGATCAATATAAGACAGAATATTTCTCTGCGTATATTGATTCTGGTTCAGGTATTTGCACGGCAAAACCCGAAGTCTTTCCTAGCAATGCTATGGAAACCTTACCTATTATTGCAGGTAGAGATTTTTCAAGGAAAATCCTTATACTCAATAAAGGTAAACGAGAAACCAAAATCATGATGGGAGGAGCATTTGGTACACCTTGGTTTAAGGTAAAAATGCCCCTAATTTACTTTCATGATACTGGAGCAGATATCTTGTTGGGTAATAACTTTATTCAAACATTTGCAAGATATGTGCAAGATAATAAGGGAAATTTATTAATCTTTACCACTAACTGTGGAAGTGAGATTCAGGTTCTGCGGCGAGAAAAGGCATTTAATCGCATTATGCCAATAAATTTTCGCAGCAAACGTGGTGATAATGAGGCCAAATTAACTAATCCTAAAATGCAGGATAAAAGAAAATTTGGTGAAGCACTATTGTCTTTCAGACAACAAGGTTTCTGTGGTGAAGGATACAACGAGGCCACTGAAGAAGAAATTTATTTCTTCAAGAACGCCTTACAAGACAAGCAACGTGATTGGTATATGGACGAAGAAAGTAAGCTCTCTCTCGAACATGTTAAAAGACTAATCCAAAGGAATTACAATGAGGATCCTTTGGCTTGGTGGAACAAGAACAAGATCGAAGCTACTCTAAAGGTTTAGGACCAATGTAAGTATGAGTATGTTCGATACAAGCCTATCTAGATGAATATGATGGATAAGAAAGATATGCAAATGATTATCAAAGAGCATATCGATCTTAAACTCATTGAACCTAGAGTCTCGGCTTATAGTAGCCCTGGTTTCCTTGTAAGAAATCATTGTGAAATAAAAAAGGGGAAAAGCTAGACTAGTAATCAACTATTAAGGTATCAATAAGATATTAGAATTTGATGGTTACTATATCCCGAGTAGAGAACACTTGATCGATTGCATCAAAGGTGCTAAAGTGTTTTCAAAATTTGATTGCAAATCTGGTTTCTATCAGATTAAGTTAGAAAATGAATCTAGGAAATATACAGCATTTTCTACACCACAAGGTCAGTATATCTGGAACGTGCTACCTATGGGTCTTGCCAATGCACCGCAGATATACCAAAGAAAAATGGATAATCTGTTTAAAGATTATTTTGAATTTATGTTTGTTTATATTGATGATATTTTGATTGCATCTAAAAACATGAACGAACATATTAAACATTTAGAGATCTTTTCCAATGCATGTCATAAGGAAGGATTAGTACTCTCTGAAAAGAAAGCAATTATTAGGGTCAATAGGATTGAGTTTCTTGGTATTCTTATTGACGAAGCAGGTATTGAACTTCAGGAACACATTGTGGAGAAAATCCGCAATTTTCTCGATATTCTTAAAGATAAAAAATAGCTTCAAAGTTTTTTAGGAGTTGTTAACTTTGCAGGAATCTTTATCAAAAATCTTGCGAAGTATAGAAAGGATTTTCGACCTCTGTTGAAAGAAACAGAGAGTTCAAAGTGGAAGTGGGAAGAAATTCACACTCAAAGAAATTCGCGAGCTAAAACAAGTTGGTAATAATTTACCAAAACTTGCAATTCCTCAGGACAATATGATGATTTAGTTGTTTATACAGACGCTAATGATTTTCATTGAGCAACTGTACTAATGAATAAGACAACTACAGGGGAAGAACCTTGTAGATATGCAGAAGGGTTGTTCACAGAACAACAAGCCGCACTTTGGCATATTAACGAAAAGGAATTCTTTGCTGTTTGGAAGGCTTTTAAAAAATGGCCATTATTTTTCTTAGCAAAGAAGTTTATTTTAAAAGTTGATAATACGAATGTTAAGGCTTTTCTGAAAAATAAATTAGAATAAAAAATAGAAAAAGCTCGTATTATGAGATGGCAAGCAGAATGTTAATACTATTATTTTGATATTATCATTGTAAAATCTCATGAAAATGTACTTGCAGATTTCCTAACAAGAGATGGAAACAGCTGAAACAAATTCCGTCCTTACAAGGTATAGGCATCTCAGGGAAAACCTTGAGGAGCTAGACAAGCAATTTGGTCAGCTATCAGTTAACGCTGAGGCAGCTGGACAAATACAACGAGCTGATCTGGACACTATCCAGAATTCAATCAGGAGTTTAATATATGCCTCAGGATCCCTGTTTGAGGCATTACAAAAACCAATTCGAAAGGCATCTACTTCGGTGATGACCCGAGAATTAAGAGAGCGGGCCTCTAACCCTGCGCGTAGAGTACAGGGCTCTATACCTGTAGCGGTAGATTCAAGTACTGCTTGCACAAGTCCCATATCAAACTCTGATAAAGGGGAAATAATTGAACAACAGGAAGAGAAATCTCCAGTTGTTTCAAGTCAACCCAGCACCTCTGGGGTTAAAGAGGGGGAGATTAACCTTAGGCCACAGACAGGCACCTTTAAGGTTACTACTAACGAGGTTAATTTGCACTGGCAGGTTTACCAGAGATCATGGAAAAAATTGATCTCAAGAAAGGGGATAAATCCGGGGAAAACAATTGTCGATACATCCGAAAAATATCCCAGGGTTTGGATGCGAGAAGGGTCAAAACTTGACGAGGTTCGTGAATGGTATGATTTTGGGGCACTCGCCTCGATCCATACTATGTCACCAGGATTTTCGGAAATTTCTAAATTACCGGAATGGATTAGTGAAGTTGTGTTTGACTCATGGCAAAATAATCCACATCTGAAGATAGGAGATGATTTGGAAATAAAATTCATATCAATTGCTCAAGAAATTGCAGGAAAGGGATCTCATCCGGCGTTTTATTTTATGAAATTACAGAGACCCGATATAACGGCCTACAAAAGAGTCAAGGTCGAGACAAGAGAGGCTCCTCTGGTGGCTTCAATCAATGAAGATAACATTTCCACCCGAAGAGTGTGGGGGTTCTGGGTCTGTCTAACCGAGATGGACAAAGTGAAGTATCCATTCAAATTCTTTTCAAACAAGATTAATGGATCACTCTTGTTAAACTCCATGATAGGGAAAAGTACCGAATTCGCAGAAAATCTTTTTGAACAAAAAAGGACGCTAATTTGGATGAACAAGTTACCGGCAACTGAAAACACAAGGAAGAAAACATGCAACATGATGCATGTGGGTCAATGGCTCAATCATATCTGATCAAGTTGTGAGCTCTAGGATAAACCCTTGTTTGACACATGAATTAGGGTTATAAAAGAAAAGCCCGACCGTGAACAAGATAAGGGTAAAAGAACAAGAAATCCGCGGGGTTTTTACAAACCGCGGTAAAAACTTTTAAATGTAAAAAACGAAGAAGGACCTAATTAACATAGGTCCAATGTAAATTACAACATGTAATTTCAAGACTGGAACAGCTGGAAACAAATATATATATACATATATATATATATAATATATACAGCTGTAAAATGTACAAGTAAGATGGCGAACGCAATGACGCCTTGATAAGGATGGGCCAAAGACAAAAACAACGGGCCATGCCTTTCAAAAAAGATAACCAATCAGTCACAACTTTTTCAAAAGAGTGGCAGACAAAGAAAAATACGAGGGGCCAACCACGTGAAAATGAAAGTGTCGGCAAACAATTTACAAGATTTGAAGAGGCCACTTAAGCAAGTGGACGAATTATCGATTCCCCCACCCACTCAAACAAATGGGGGACAAAAACAAAAGGAAACACGTAAGCAATGATGTTAAGTCGTGTTTTGTGCATATTTTACATGTTTATAGTCGGGTTGTTTGTTACGTTTACTTCTCTTATTTTGTGATTTTAGGTTGACAATTGGATTTGGAAAGATTAGAAGAGGAAAAGAACTAAAAGAGACGCAAAAGAGGAAAAATGAAGAAGAAAATAGTTGGTGCTAAAAATTCCAGCAGAAGACTTCGGAAAGTTAGGCGTGCCCACGCCTAAATACCCAAACGCTTCTGCCTGGAAAACGAAAAAGCAGGAAATTCGGGAAAAATTCAATTTGAAGATTCGGACCCAAGATTCGGTTATCCAGCTGTCAGATTCCAATTTCTTGTTTGGAAGACTTTATTAAAAACAATCTGTTGGGATTTATTCCCTTTTATTTGTTAGGATTTTATTTCTTTATTTCTAGATATTGCAAGATTTGATTTCTGTTAAGTTTGTTAGGATATTAATTAGTTTCCTTTTAAATTAGGATTCTACTAGGTTAAATAGATGGAATTATTATTCCATCAGACATCACGTTTTTATCTTTCACTTTATTTTCAATTCAAGTTTCGTTTTTCCCTTTATCAAAGTATTCAAATTTAATATTTTGTAGAAGTTTTTGATTATGTGTTGCTAAACACATAATTCTAGTCGAGGATTCATTAAGGTTTGATTCTTAATATTTGTGAGATCGAATTGTACTTTAATTTTTTCGTTCATCAGGTATTTACTTTTTCTCCGAACTTTGTTGACAATATATTTCAATTGATTATTTAGTCTGGCCAATTATTTAATCATTGGAATTATATTTAGCTATTTAGGGCTAACTCCGTGACTGGTTAACCCTAATTTTGTAGCAGTTAGCGACGTTGATTATTTAATCGTTTTCGATTAGTCGTTATGGGAATTAGTAATCTGGTCTAAATAAACCGAGCCCATGTGTTTGTTGGCTAGAATTGGTGTTTTTCTAATACGTGAATACTATCGATAGGCTAAATCCTAAGAGCTTATTTAGGGTTGTCTACTTGGTAAGAGAAGTTATCAAAGAGCTTGTTTTGGTTATCGACGACTTAAGGAGAAACTAGGTTGCTAGAGCTTGTTAGTAACTATAGCCAATTTATCTGATAACGTTGAATTATTATTGCATCAGTGATCAAATCGTAGAATCAATACCGAGATAATCCGAAGACTAGAACTTCTCATCATATTGAATTCGAAACCTATTTTAATTTTGCTTTTTGAATTTACGTCTTTTTATTCTATTTAGTTAATCAAATCCAAATCCCTCCTTTAATCGATATTAGTAATTTAGGAATTAATTCTACATCATTCCCTGTTGATCGACCCTACTTGTCACTATTTACAAATCTTTTCGAGTAGGTAATTTATTTTTGTTGGATTCGACACCCACCAAATTTTGGCGCCGTTGCCGGGGATTGGTGCTAATAGATTTATTTCTTTTATTACTAATATTTTTGTATTATTAGATCTCTTCATATAGGTGAATCTCAAATTGAGAAAGGAGCTCAACGTCTACAAAAAGAGATCTTGCAACGTTCTTAGATGCCATGGCTACAGTCGAGAGGACTTTAAAGGAGTTGTGGGCTATGCCAAACATTAACGAGCAATCTTCTTACATTCAACATCCTACTTTTGAAGTTGATTTTGAATTAACATATGAATTTATTCGCTCACTTCCTATTTTTCATGGTTTTGTAGGAGATGATCCTCATAAGCATCTAAATGAGTTCCATGCGGTATGTTCATTAATGAAACCAAGGGATGTCACTGAAGATCAAATCAAGTTTCGAGCCTTTCTTTTATCTTTAGCAGACAATGCTAGGGATTGGTACTGCGATTTATCTTTTGGTTCAATCAAGACATGGACTCAACTGGAAGCAAAATTCATAGAGAAATTCTCCACTGCCTTCCGTGTTCGAGAGGAGTCATATGAAAAAGCTTATGATGGATTCTAGGGTGTTCAGCAGAGTAATTACAATCCATATTTCCAACACTAGCAATCCAGGATGGAGTTATCACTCCAATTTGAGCTACGCCCCACGACTTCCTAGCTATTACGAACAACAAGGCCCACCGTTTCCTCAACAAAACCAACCGTCAGGTACGTCTTTGGAAGATATGATTAAAACATTGGTCGCTAATACTCAACAATTTCAACAAAATATCCAAAAAATTCAGCAAAGCACCAAGCAATTCCAACATGGCATCCAACAGATTCAACAAGAAGATCAAAACTCTATCAAGAATTTGGAGAAGCAAATAGGTCAAATGGCTACCACTATGAACGAGTTAATGTCTCAAAATTCGAGTAAACTGCCGCCCCAGGTCATTATAAATCCGAAGGAGAATGCCAATGAAGTTACCATACAAAGTGGGAAAGAATTGAAAGAAACAGAACCGTTTCAAGAATTAAGCGTGCCCACGCCTAAAACTCGAAAGCCTTATGCTGAAAATACTTCGAAACACGAGGATGAGAAAGAGCTGGAAAAAGAAGAAGAGCCTGTTACCAAGAAGAAATCGATGACATTTGTGATACCTCCTCCATTTCCTGGTCGTTTTGCTAACTCTAAACAAGTGGTGGATATAGAATATGAATCTCCAACATATGAGAAGGAAGTTGGAAAATATAAGATTCTTAGAGAATATGAGATTTTTAGGGAAGATGAGATTCTTAGAGAATATGGGATGCTTGAGGAAGATGAGATTAGTGATGATGAAGAGGTGGAAGGTGAGTCGAGAGAGAAAAATGTGGACCATCAACTCACAAAACCAACGGAAACACTTACCGAGCAATCTAAGGTTATTGAGGTCACTCCTCCAAAATATGAGAATGAAGTCACAAAATATGAGATTTTTGGGGAAGATAAGATCAGTGACGATGAAGAGGTAGATATAGAAGATGAATCTCCAACACTCGAAAAGGAGGTAACTTCAAAATGCAAAGACCCTGGTAAGTTTATTATCTCTTGTAGGATAGGTGATGTGCAATTTGAGAACACTATGTTAGACCTTGAGTCTTCTGTAAATATCATGTCTCGTTCTATTTATGAGTCTTTGAATGTGAAAAAGTTGAGAAAATCGGACATGATTATACAATTAACTGATGGGTCTAATGCATCTTCTAATGGCTTTCTTGAGAACGTATTGGTTCATGTTAATCACTTAGTTTTTTCCACTGATTTTTATGTTGTTGATATGGATGAAGATCTATCTAGTAAGTTAGCCCCTATCATTCTTGGAAAACCATTTTTGAAAACATCTAGGACTAAAATTAATGTGCATGATAGAACTCTTACTATGAAATTTGAAGATGAATTTATGATGTATAATTTATATGATTCCATGAAGTGTTCTACTAATGATTGCTCTATGTTTGGTTTAGATGCTACTAACTTTGTGATGCAGCGAATTTTTGAATTTAATGATGATGATCCACTAAAAGTAGCTTGGCATAGTGATGGCTTTGAACCTCTGACTTAAGCCACTTGAGGCATAGCTACGTCTAGCCAATGACGTTAAAGAATGGCGCTTCTTGGGAGGCAACCCATGAGTTTTCTTTTCCCTATTTCCTTCGATTCTAGTTTTTTTAATTTTACCAAAGCGTTTCAAGAATTAAGCGTGCCCACGCCTAATTAATGAAACCTTTCTGCTTGCATTTTTTCGTTTTCCCTTTAAAAACAAAAAAAAAAAAATCAAAAAAGGACATAAACAAAATTGAATTAGGGATTTCTAACCCTAATTTTTCCCCCCCAAATCGCGAACCCTAGTTCATACTTGCCATTACTCATCTCTCGTTAGCTCCGATTTGCAGGTTTTCGATCATCTTCACCATCGCGGCTACTTCCATGGGAGTCATGTCTTCCTTCACTACCTTCGACGCCCAACCCCACGACGGAAATAACCCATCGTCTCCTCTGTCGCTACCTACTCCGCCGACGACTGCTACGACTCCGCCGATACCGGTTCTTCTTCATCACACAGCCCCTACAACTTCTCTCGCCGACTGCTAACATTCCGGTACCACCTATTGCCACGACACCTTTCACACAGAACTCTTGACTTCTCAGTGTCGCACAAGGGCTGCACCACCTACTACTTGGAACCCGTTTCGAAGCGTTTGAAGACAAAATTGATTGACTACTACTATACTTCGGCATCATGACCGAGTGATGTCGTAGGGAAGTCCCCCTCCTTGTTCTTTTATTTTGTTGCATTGCTTGTTATTTTATCGTTTTTACATTGAGGACAATACATGTTTTAAGTGTGGGGGGGTGGTTTCTCGTGCTATTGTGCTTCTTGGTGCTTTTGCTTGATTATTACTATGTGAAATAAATCTTTTTACGTTTTTGGCATTCTTAGACCTTAGTTTGTGTTTCTTTTGAACGATTAGACTTGGATAAATGAGCATGCTTTGATTGAGTTTTTGTGCCATATGATGTTTGCGTTACGTTCAATGATTAAAAGCGAGCATAGGAACACATGTTTTAGTCGATTACCCTACCTTGTGAGGACTTGTGCCATTTGATCGATAATTCACGATATGATCTCTTTCTTCTTGTGTGACTCACGTGTTTTTGAAATTCTAGAACTTGTTTTGAACCTTGTCAAAATTACACGAGTATGTGCATGATTGAATATGATAAAGGCATTTAGGATTTAGCCACTTTACCAAATAAGCCGTACCTTTGCATTATCTCCTAGTTAGCCCACTTTGAGCCTTTTAATCCTCTTTTCTTGAATTGCCCCGAATTTGAGCTCTTACCGTTTTATATATCTCCTCGTTTTACCCGTTTAGAAAATAAGTCGAGCATGGAGATTGTTGTTGTTTGGGGACGAAAGTCAAGAAGATGACGTTTTTGAATAAGTGTGGGGGAAACTCGTGGAAAATACAAAGAGTACCAAAAAAAATGAAAAAAAAATTCAGAAAAATAAAAAAAAAAAATCAAAAATAAAAAAAGAAATAAAAAACAAAATAAAAAACAAAAAGGGAGAGTAAAAGAGAAGTTCGAAAATCGATTAGGTACCGAGCCCCCGAGAAAGATAGAAAAAAATGTGTGGTATTTGGGTCCTTAACGTCAAATATACCCAATGAGATCTCGATGCTCGATAAAATTTTCAGACTTAGCCACTTTTTCGACCTCTCTTTTCACTCCTACCCCGAGCTTTAGCCCCGTTACAACCTTAATAAAGACCTTTTGATTCGATTGTGCACACTCTCAACCGTAGTGGCAACATTGGTGTATAACCAAGCCTATGGAATAACACTAACTCGTTGAGATTCGAGCAATACACTTATAACCATACACAAGAGTTGGAGAGTATTTGAGTGAAAGTCGACTAAAATTTTTGTTTTTCTTGTTCTATTGAGGTCATTGTTCTAGCATGAAATTAATGTGGTATTGAGAATTTCGATTGATTACGTGTTTCGTTCTTTCGAGTATGATTTTGTTTTTTTGATCACAATGCTAAATGGTTTAATTTGCCGCATGACACTGTTTTGAGTAGTTTTTACATAGTCTACTTTTGAGCATTGCCCGAGGACGTACAATGGCATAAGTGTGGGAGTATTTGTTAAGTCGTGTTTTGTGCATATTTTACATGTTTATAGTCGAGTTGTTTGTTAGGTTTACTCCTCTTATTTTGTGATTTTAGGTTAACAATTGGATTTGGAAAGATTAGAAGAGAAAAAGAACTAAAAGAGACGCAAAAGAGGAAAAATGAAGAAGAAAATAGTTGGTGCTAAAAATTCCAGCAGATGACTTCGGAAAGTTAGGCGTACTCACGCCTAAATACCCAAACGCTTCTGCCTGGAAAACGAAAAAGCAGGAAATTCGGGAAAAATTCAATTTGAAGATTTGGACCCAATATTCGGTTATCCAGCTGTCAGATTCGAATTTCTTGTTTGGAATACTTTATTAAAAACAATCTGTTGGGATTTATTCCCTTTTATTTTTTAGGATTTTATTTTCTTATTTTTAGATATTGCAAGATTTGATTTCTGTTAAGTTTGCTAGGATCTTAATTAGTTTCCTTTTAAGTTAGGATTCTACTAGGTTAAATACATGGAATTATTATTCCATCAGACATCACATTTTTACCTTTCACTTTATTTTCAATTCAAGTTTCGTTTTTCCCTTTATCAAAGTTTTCGAATTTAATATTTTGTAGAAGTTTTTGATTATGTGTTGCTAAACACATAATTCTAGTCGAGGATTCATCAAGGTTTGATTCTTAATATTTGTGAGATCGAATTGTACTTTAATTTTTTCGTTCATCAGGTATTTACTTTTTCTCCGAGCTTTGTTGACAATATATTTCAATTGATTATTTAGTCTGGCCAATTATTTAATCGTTGGAATTATATTTAGCTATTTGGGGCTAACTCCGTGACTGGCTAACCCTAATTTTGTAGCAGTTAGCGATGTTGATTATTTAATCGTTTTCGATTAGTCGTTATGGGAATTAGTAATCTGGTCTAAATAAACCGAGCTCATGTGTTTGTTGGCTAGAATTGGTGTTTTTCTAATACGTGAATGCTATCGATAGGCTAAATCTTAAGAGCTTATTTAGGGTTGTCTACTTGGTAAGAGAAGTAATCAAAGAGCTTGTTTTGGTTATCGACGACTTAAGGAGAAACTAGGTTGCTAGAGCTTGTTAGTAACTATAGCCAATTTATCTAATAACGTTGAATTATTATTGCATCAGTGATCAAATCGTAAAATCAATATCGAGATAATCCGAAGACTAGAACTTCTCATCATATTGAATTCGAAACCTATTTTAATTTTGCTTTTTGAATTTACGTCTTTTTATTCTATTTAGTTAATCAAATCCAAATCCCTCCTTTAATCGATATTAGTAATTTAGGAATTAATTCTACACCATTCCCTGTGGATCGACCCTACTTGTCACTATTTACAAATCTTTTCGAGTAGGTAATTTATTTTTGTTGGATTCGACACCCACCAAATTTTGGCGCCGTTGCCGGAGATTGGTGCTAATAGATTTATTTCTTTTGTTACTAATATTTTTGTTTAGTTTTTTTTTTGTATTATTAGATCTCTTCATATAGGTGAATCTCAAATTGAGAAAGGAGCTCAACGTCTACAAAAAGAGATCTTGCAACGTTCTTAGATGCCATGGCTACAGTCGAGAGGACTTTAAAGGAGTTGTGGGATATGCCAAACATTAACGAGCAATCTTCTTACATTCAATATCCTACTTTTGAAATTGATTTTGAATTAATGTCACAACCCCAGACCGGGGCCCGGGGACGATGACCCTTTTTCTTTAATAAGTGTTATGGTTTTCTAAAATAATATAAAATACATATTTTGAAATAAAAACAAACCATTTCTTTACAATACAAGACCCTGTACATAAACATAAGTTTGTTTACAAAACCATAACAGAGCGGCTATTTCAACAAAATCAGAGTTTTTGAGCTACAAAACGCTCGAAACACGGCATATGAACATAACTCTGTCTGACCGCTCGGGATTCTTGGGCAACCTTCACATATATACATTATCATCACCTGCATCATAAGAATCTAATGAGCTAATTGCTCAGTAAGAAGAAGCTGAATTATAACAATATATCACGTAGCACATAACACAGTAAATAATGCATAGTTCATTTAAAACATTATCTTTTCCTCTTGGGTACCCCGAAGTATGGTATTCGACTGATGATGATAGGCGTCTGTTTTCGGAACCTGTTCATATTTGGCCAATAAAAGAAGCATCGCGGGGGTTCTCATACCTACCTTTCGGCCGATGATATTAGCCGCTAGCTCCATCATATATTGTGGCTTTATCTATCTTGGTTTTTACACCTCAAGGTATTCACCACCCTCTGTGGGTCCGCCGGTCCCTCCCGCGTCCCGTGCCTACCCGACCGCCAATCAAATACCAAACTTCACTTTCAAAAACGTTCTCTTTCCATATGTATCAATATAATGCATCATATTCACATGTACTTCAACATTTCATGTCATATAACATTCATTTTCAATAAAACATATAATAAATCATAGATCATTAACATTTAAAACAATCGGCACATAATACATTCATTTTCAAACAATCAACTCACATAATCATAAAAATGCATAATATTGATTCTTATGATACGTCAAGAAAAGCTTCTACTTACCTTATGTCGTTAGTACTGAAATCGATAATAGTGACGCTACCGCAATCTACCTATAGTGCTAGTTGTTTATTAACCTGTAAAACGCATATATAACAAACCTAAAAACGATTTCAACTAATATTCTAAATTCACCGATTAATTTAAAAAAACTATCGATAAAATACTTACTTATAATGCGTACGTTAGTTCGTATATATTTCCGGAATTTTCTTCTATTTCCTTTCCTTTTTCTTTCTTTTCTTTTATTTTCTCTATTTTCTTTTCTTCTTTCTCTCTTTCTTTCCCTATTCTTGCTCTCTGATTTCTATCTTTCTTTGTTAGCTTTTAAGTTAGGAAATGATTTATATATATATATATGTACAACTTGCAGGTTAAGTCGGCTAGTTAAGCTTGGTGGACAAGTTTGCTTAGTGTCCCATAATGACTAATGAAAATAAATAATAATATTATATTCTTATAATTATTTGCAGCTGCTAGCTTATTACGTGTTATACATTCGTACGTTATATATTCTACGTGTCATGTATTTAAACTAATCGGGGCATATCGGTAACACGTAAGTGACGCGTAGTGTGTAAAATATATTTACTCGATAATTAACGGGAAGGTTTAATGTACCGTATTCGATCAAAACTCTAAAGTTAAGCGTGCTCATACCAGAGCAATCCTAAGATGAGTGACCTCCTGGGAAGCAGCTCAATTTTCCATTCGTTAATTAATTCGTGATAAGTCCTAAACGTCATACCCGCTTAATCTAATTCGTTAATTGTCTAAACGTCGTGCCTGCTTAATTGTCATTTCTGCTTAACTAGTAGAAGATGCTAATAAATGCATTTTAAATGCACATATCACATAATTAGCACATAAGCATTTTCGTAAAATCATACTTTTATCATACAATTAGCAAATAGTCATATTCGTGCAGTCATGCCATTCATGTGATGTAAATTAATAAATGCTAACTATATGAGATACTTAGTGTTGGCCGGGTGTGAGATCATTGGGCATTACAATCATATCCTCCTTACGAAAATTTTGCCCTCAAAATTTGACGTACCGAAATAATTCCCTTTCCCATGTAGCTTCTTCTACTGCATGATTTCTCCATAAAACCTTCACTAAGTTAATACTCTTGTTTCTCAACTGTTTTACCTTCTGATCTAGAATTTGTACTGGTTTCTCTTCATAAGCTAAATCTGTAGATAACTCCAATGGTTCGTAACTTAACACATGAGAAGGATTTGAAACGTATTTCTTTAACATGGATACATGGAAAACATTGTGAACACCGGTTAATGAAGGAGGTAAGGCTACTCTGTAAGCTCGATCTCCAACTCTTTCAAGAATTTCAAATGGACCAACATATCTCGGACTCAGTTTTCCCTTCTCCCCGAATCGCATAATTCCCTTCATTGGAGCCACTTTCAAGAACACATGATCTCCAATAGCAAATTCTAAATCTCTTCTCCGTACGTCTGCGAAACTTTTCTGCCTACTTTGTGCCGTCTTCATTCTTTCACGTATCTTCTCTACAATCGTTGTAGTTTGTTGTATCAATTATGGGCCAAGTAATCTTCTTTCTCCAACTTCATCCCAATGAACTGGAGATCTACATTTTCTTCCATATAACGCTTCATAAGGTGCCATTCCAATTGTAGATTGATAGCTATTGTTATAAGTGAACTCCACCAATGGTAGTTTCACATCCCAACTTCCTTGAAAATCTAACGTGCACGCTCTTAGCATATCCTCAAGTACCTGGATAACCCTTTTTGATTGCCCATCGCTTTTTGGATGAAATGCCGTACTGAATGCAAGCTTCGTTCCCATGGCACTGTGTAAACTCTTCCAAAATGTAGACGTGAATTTTGGATCTCGATCAGATACTATAGAAACTGGCACTCCGTGTAATCTGACTATTTCATTAATGTATTGTTGAGCATACTGATCCATATTATATGTTGACTTCACTGCAACGAAATGAGCTGATTTTGTTAATCTGTCGACAATCACCCATATGGAGTTGTATCCCTTCTGAGTCCTAGGCAATCCCAGTACGAAATCCATTGTAATATGTTCCCATTTCCATTCTGGTATTGGTAGAAGCTTTAATAAACCTGCTGGTCTTTGGTGTTCAACCTTAACTTGTTGACAAGTCAAGCATTCTGCCACAAATGTTGCTATATCTTTCTTCATACCGGTCCACCAATAATGTTGTTGCAGATCTTTATACATCTTTGTACTACCAGGGTGTACTGAATAAGGACTAGCATGAGCTTCTTTTAAAATGTCTTCTTTGATCGCTTGATCAGATGAAACGCATAATCTGCCTTTGTATTTCATAACCCCATCATCAGAAATTATGAATTCAGTCTTCTTCCCTTCGTTTATCTTTTTCTTTATCTCAATTAAGTACACGTCATTTTTCTGAGCTTCGATAATTTTGTCACGAAGAGGCTTCAACATCAGGGCTGACAAATAACATATTTCCCCTTTAGATACAATTTCAAGTTCCAATTTCTGCAAATCATGTAATAGTGGCCTCTGTATAATGAGGGAAGACATCGACTTTCTACTCAATGCATCAGCTACCACATTGGCTTTACCGGGACGGTAGTTAATCACGCAGTCATAATCTTTAACGAGTTCTAACCATCTCCGTTGTCTCATATTTAACTCTTTCTGGTGAAGAAATACTTCAAGCTTTTATGATCGGTGTAAATCTCACACTTTTCACCATACAAATAATGTCTCCAAATCTTCAGGGCAAAAACGACAGCGGCAAGTTCTAGATCGTGAGTTGGATAATTCTTTTCATACTCTTTCAATTGTCTTGATGCATAGGCAATTACTTTCCCGTTCTGCATTAACACAGCACCCAAACCATTTTTAGAAGCATCGCTGTATACTACGAATCCACCAGTTCCGGTTGGAACAGAGAGAATAGGAGCTGTAGTCAATCGATGTTTCAACTCTTGGAAACTCTTTTCACAAGCATCGGTCCAAACGAACTTCACATTCTTTCTTGTCAACGTCGTTAGCGGAACCGCCAATTTTGAGAATCCCTGAACGAATCATCTGTAATATCCTGCTAATCCTAAGAAATTCCGAACTTCTGACACGGTTGTTGGTGTTTGCCAGTTATTCACAGCTTCTATCTTGCTCGGATCAACTAATATCCCATTCTTCGATACCACGTGCCCTAAGAATACCACTTGTTCAAGCCAAAATTCACATTTCTTGAATTTAGTGTAGAGTTGTTTCTCCTTCATAACTTGCAACACAAGTCTCAAATGTTCCTTGTGTTCCCATTTATCACGTGTGTAGATCAGGATATCATCGATAAACACAATTACGAATTTATCAAGAAAAGCCTTGAATACTCGATTCATCAAATCCATGAAGGCTGCAGGAGCATTTGTCAAACTGAACGGCATAACTAGAAACTCATAATGGCCATACTTTGTTCTGAATGCAGTCTTCTGTATATCTCCCTCTTTGACTTTTAATTGATGATAACCCGAACGTAAATCAATCTTCGAGAATACTGATGCACCTTGCAATTGATCAAACAAATCATCTATTATGGGAAGAGGATACTTATTTTTGATTGTTACTTTGTTGAGTTCTCTGTAATCAATGCATAACCGCATTGTCCCGTCTTTCTTCTTAACAAACAATACTGGAGCTCCCCAAGGAGAATAGCTTGGGCGAATAAATCCCTTATCAAGTAAATCTTGTAGTTGCACTTTCAACTCTTTCAATTCAGTTGGGGCCATTCTATACGGTGCTTTAGAAATAGGGGCAGTTCCTGGCACAACGTCAATCACAAATTCAATTTCTCGATCGGGTGGTAGTCCTGGTAAATCATCTGGAAATACTTCTAGAAATTCTCTGACCACTTCTACATCTTCAGGCTCTAATTGCGTCTCAATTGAGGTGTCCACCACACTTGCCAAGTATCCATCACAACCTTTATTCAACATCTTTTGGGCCTTCAGCGCAGAAATAACTGGTAATGAAAATGAACCTGAAGTACTACTAAACATAAACTGCTCTTTTCCAGGTGGCTGAAAGATCACAACCTTTTTATTACAATCGATGGTGGCATGATATTTGGTAAGCCAATCCATACCCAATATAACTTCAAAATTCGAAATCGGTAAGACAACAAGATCAGCATATAGTACTCTGCTACCAATCTGAATAGAACAAGCCCTCAGCACATGATTAGAATCCATTTCTTCCCCCGATGGAATGGTCACACTATAACTTATTTCCAGCAAGTCCGGTGTAATGCCCAATTTTCTCACAAATGCATTCGATACAAATGAATGTGTAGAACCTGAATCTATCAATGCAAATGCAGGCATTCCAGAAATAAAAATAGTACCTGAAACGACAGAGGGGTCTGCAGCAGCTTGTTCATTCGTCATCGAGTAAACTCTCCCCTACACTTTATTCTGAAGGGTTGGACAATCCTTTGCAAAATGTCCAGGCTTCTTGCATTTAAAACAGTTGTTTGAACCCATTCGGCATTCTCCAAAATGATTCCTGCCACATATATTACATCTCGGCCTTTCGACTTCATTAGGGGCCTGTCCAACTCTTGGACGCTTGTCAACGTTCTTTTGGATTGGTTTCTGTTCTGGTTTCCTCCATTGTGTTGGGTTTCTTGGAGTGAACATTTGCCTCTTTTGTTGATAAGATTTCTGAATTTTTTTTTCATCCAAGTCGGCCATCAAAGCTTTATCCACAATTTCTCTGAATTCAGTAGCTGAAGACATTCTGACATCCCGTCTAATCTCAGGCTTCAATCCTCTCAAGAAATGATCGATCTTTTCGGTGTTATCCCCGCTATATAAGGCACATATTTGCAACCTTCTTCAAATTTTCTAACATAATCACATACAGTCATTTCTCCCTGTTTCAGCTCGAGAAATTCTTTAACTTTGAGGGATCTAGCATCTCGGGTAAAATACTTATCATAGAAGATCACCTTGAATCTCTCCCATATCAGTGTCTCCATATCCACAGCAAGTTTAGCTACTTCCCACCAGATTCTCGCCTCTTTCTTTAATAGGAATATGGCACAAAGCACTTTATCAACATCGTCAATACGCATATAGTCAAAGATGACATCTAATGATTTAACCCATTCCTCAGCAACTATAGGATCCGAACCACCATAAAAGTCAGATGGTTCCATCTTTCTGAACCTTTCATACACCGCTTGTGGATTTTCAGGACGAGCAGGAGGTGCATGAGCTTGGTTATTTTGTTCTTGATTCCTCTGCTGCATATCTAATAACTGTTGGATCTGTTCACCATGCATTCTGGATTGTTGTTGTATCAGATTAGTCAGATTATCCACCACATTGTTATTACCCTCTTCAGCACCCGGCATTTTACATTTCGGCGGCATGACTTCCTATATATTGTCCAATTTATCCCTTACACCAGCCAATAATGAATGCAAAATAATGACAATAATATGCATTAATTAAACATAAAAGCATAAAGTAAGAGGTTGACCAAGTTTCCCCAGCCAGAATATGTTCATATGCCTTCTTCTGTCTTCAGGAAAGACTAAACCTCTGCTCTGATACCAAAAACTGTCACAACCCCAGACCGGGGCCCAGGGACGATGACCCTTTTTCTTTAATAAGGGTTATGATTTTCTAAAATAATATAAAATACATATTTTGAAATAAAAACAAACCATTTCTTTACAATACAAGACCCTGTACATAAACATAAGTTTGTTTACAAAACCATAACAGAGCGGCTATTTCAACAAAATCAGAGTTTTTGAGCTACAAAACGCTCGAAACACGGCATATGAACATAACTCTGTCTGACCGCTCGGGATTCTTGGGCAACCTTCACATATATACATTATCATCACCTGCATCATAAGAATCTAATGAGCTAATTGCTCAGTAAGAAGAAGCTGAATTATAACAATATATCACGTAGCACATAACACAGTAAATAATGCATAGTTCATTTAAAACATTATCTTTTCCTCTTGGGTACCCCGAAGTATGGTATTCGACTGATGATGATAGGCGTCTATTTTCGGAACCTGTTAATATTTGGCCAATAAAAGAAGCATCGCGGGGGTTCTCATACCGACCTTTCGGCCGATGATATTAGCCGCTAGCTCCATCATATATTGTGGCTTTATCTATCTTGGTTTTTACACCTCAAGGTATTCACCACCCTCTGTGGGTCCGCCGGTCCCTCCCGCGTCCCGTGCCTACCCGACCGCCAATCAAATACCAAACTTCACTTTCAAAAACGTTCTCTTTCCATATGTATCAATATAATGCATCATATTCACATGTACTTCAACATTTCATGTCATATAACATTCATTTTCAATAAAACATATAATAAATCATAAATCATTAACATTTAAAACAATCGGCACATAATACATTCATTTTCAAACAATCAACTCACATAATCATAAAAATGCATAATATTGATTCTTATGATACGTCAAGAAAAGCTTCTACTTACCTTATGTCGTTAGTACTGAAATCGATAATAGTGACGCTACCGCAATCTACCTATAGTGCTAGTTGTTTATTAACCTGTAAAACGCATATATAACAAACCTAAAAACGATTTCGACTAATATTCTAAATTCATCGGTTAATTCAAAGAAACTATCGATAAAATACTTACTTGTAATGCGTACGTTAGTTCGTATATATTTCCGGAATTTTCTTCTATTTCCTTTCCTTTTTCTTTCTTTTCTTTTATTTTCTCTATTTTCTTTTCTTCTTTCTCTCTTTCTTTCCCTATTCTGGCTCTCTGATTTCTATCTTTCTTTGTTAGCTTTTAAGTTAGGAAATGATTTATATATATATATGTACAACTTGCAGGTTAAGTCGGCTAGTTAAGCTTGGTGGACAAGTTTGCTTAGTGTCCCATAATGACTAATGAAAATAAATAATAATATTATATTCTTATAATTATTTGCAGCTGCTAGCTTATTACGTGTTATACATTCGTACGTTATATATTCTACGTGTCATGTATTTAAACTAATCGGGGCATATCGGTAACACGTAAGTGACGCGTAGTGTGTAAAATATATTTACCCGATAATTAACGGGAAGGTTTAATGTACCGTATTCGATCAAAACTCTAAAGTTAAGCGTGCTCATACCAGAGCAATCCTAAGATGAGTGACCTCCTGGGAAGCAGCTCAATTTTTCATTCGTTAATTAATTCGTGATAAGTCCTAAACGTCATACCCGCTTAATCTAATTCGTTAATTGTCTAAACGTCGTGCCTGCTTAATTGTCATTTCTGCTTAACTAGTAGAAGATGCTAATAAATGCATTTTAAATGCACATATCACATAATTAGCACATAAGCATTTTCGTAAAATCATACTTTTATCATACAATTAGCAAATAGTCATATTCGTGCAGTCATGCCATTCATGTGATTTAAATTAATAAATGCTAACTATATGAGATACTTAGTGTTGGCCGGGTGTGAGATCATTGGGCATTACAATTAACATATGAATTTATTCGCTCACTTTCTATTTTCCATGGTTTTGTAGGAGATGCTCCTCATAAGCATCTAAATGAGTTCCATGCGGTATGTTCATTAATGAAACCAAGGGATGTCATTGAAGATCAAATCAAGTTTCGAGCCTTTTTTTTATCTTTAGCAGACAATGCTAGGGATTGGTACTGCGATTTATCTTTTGGTTCAATCAAGACATAGACTCAACTGGAAGCAAAATTCATAGAGAAATTCTCCACTGCCTTCCGTGTTCAAGAGGAGTCATATGGACAAGCTTATGATGGATTCTAGGGTGTTCCGCAGAGTAATTACAATCCATATTTCCAACACTAGCAATCCAGGATGGAGTTATCACTCCAATCTGAGCTACGCCCCACGACTTCCTAGCTATTACGACAACAAGGCCCACCGTTTCCTCAACAAAACCAACCGTCAGGTACGTCTTTGGAAGATATGATTAAAACATTGGTCGCTAATACTCAACAATTTCAACAAAATATCCAAAAAATTCAGCAAAGCACCGAGCAATTCCAACATGACTTCCAACAGATTCAACAAGAAGATCAAAACTCTATCAAGAATTTAGAGAAGCAAATAGGTCAAATGGCTACCACTATGAACGAGTTAATGTCTCAAAATTCGAGTAAACTGCCGCCCCAGGTCATTATAAATCCGAAGGAGAATGCCAATGCAGTTACCATACAAAGTGGGAAAGAATTGAAAGAAGCAGAACCGTTTCAAGAATTAGGCGTGACCATGCCTAAAACTCGAAAGCCTTATGCTGAAAATACTTCGAAACACGAGGATGAGAAAGAGCTGAAAAAAGAAGAAGAGCCTGTTACCAAGAAGAAACCGATGACATTTGTGATACCTCCTCCATTTCCTGGTCGTTTTGCTAACTCTAAACAAGTGGTGGATATAGAAGATGAATCTCCAACATATGAGAAGGAAGTTGGAAAATATAAGATTCTTAGAGAATATGAGATTTTTGGGGAAGATGAGATTCTTAGAGAATATGGGATGCTTGAGGAAGATGAGATTAGTGATGATGAAGAGGTGGAAGGTGAGTCGAGAGAGAAAAATGTGGACCATCAACTCACAAAACCAACAGAAACACTTACCGAGCAATCTAAGGTTATTGAGGTCACTCCTCCAAAATATGAGAATGAAGTCACAAAATATGCGATTTTTGGGGAAGATGAGATGAGTGACGATGAAGAGGTAGATATAGAAGATGAATCTCCAACACTCGAAAAGGAGGTAACTTCAAAATGCAAAGACCCTGGTAAGTTTATTATCTCTTGTAGGATAGGTGATGTGCAATTTGAGAACACTATGTTAGACCTTGAGTCTTCTGTAAATATCATGTCTCGTTCTATTTATGAGTCTTTGAATGTGAAAAAGTTGAGAAAATTGGACATGATTATACAATTAACTAATGGGTCTAATGCATCTTCTAATGGCTTTCTTGAGAACGTATTGGTTCATGTTAATGACTTAGTTTTTCCCACTGATTTTTATGTTGTTGATATGGATGAAGATCAATCTAGTAAGTTAGCCCTATCATTCTTGGAAAACCATTTCTGAAAACATCTAGGGCTAAAATTAATGTGCATGATAGAACTCTTACTATGAAATTTGAAGATGAATTTATGATGTATAATTTATATGATTCCATGAAGTGTTCTACTAATGATTGCTCTATGTTTGGTTTCGATGCTACTAACTTTGTGATGCAGTGAATTTTTGAATTTAATGATGATGATCCACTAAAAGTTGCTTGGCATAGTGAAGGCTTTGAACCTCTGACTTAAGTCACTTGAGGCATAGCTACGTCTAGCCAATGACGTTAAAGAATGGCGCTTCTTGGGAGGCAACCCATGAGTTTTCTTTTCCCTATTTCCTTTAATTCTAGTTTTTTTAATTTTACCAAAGCATTTCAAGAATTAAGCGTGCCCACGCCTAATTAATGAAACCCTTCTGCTTGCATTTTTTCGTTTTCCCTTTAAAAAAATAAAAATCAAAAAACGACAAAAACAAAATTGAATTAGGGATTTCTAACCCTAATTTCCCCCCCCCCCCCAAATCGCGAACCCTAGTTCATACATGCCGTTACTCATCTCTCGCTAGCTCCGATTTGCAGGTTTTCGATCATCTTCACCGTCGCGGCTACTTCCATGGGAGTCATGTCTTCCTTCACTAGCTTCGACGCCCAACCCCACGACGGAAATAACCCATCGTCTCCTCTGTCGCTACCTACTCCGCCGGCGACTGCTATGACTCCGCCGATACTGGTTCTTCTTCATCACACAGCCCTACAACTTCTCTCGCCGACTGCTAACATTCCGGTACCACCTATTGCCACGACACCTTTCACATAGAACTCTTGACTTCTCGGTTTCGCACAAGGGCTGCACCACCTACTACTTGGAACCCGTTTCGACGCGTTTGAAGATAAAATTGATTGACTACTACTATATTTCGGCATCATGATCGAGTGATGTCATAGGGAAGTCCCCCTCCTTGTTCTTTTATTTTGTTGCATTGCTTGTTATTTTATCGTTTTTACATTGAGGACAATGCATGTTTTAAGTGTGGGGGGTGGTTTCTCGAGCTATTGTGCTTCTTGGTGCTTTTGCTTGATTATGACTATGTGAAATATATCTTTTTACGTTTTTGGCATTCTTAGACCTTAGTTTGTGTTTCTTTTGAACGATTAGACTTGGATAAATGAGCATGCTTTGATTGAGTTTTTGTGCCATATGAAGTTTGTGTTACGTTCTATGATTAAAAGCGAGCATAGGAACACATTTTTTAGTCGATTACCCTACCTTGTGAGGACTTGTGCCATTTGATCGATAATTCACGATATGATCTCTTTCTTCTTGTGTGACTCATGTGTTTTTGAAATTCTAGAACTTGTTTTGAACCTTGTCAAAATTACACGAGTATGTGCATGATTGAATATGATAAAGGCATTTAGGATTTAGCCACTTTACCAAATAAGCCGTACCTTTGCATTATCCCCTAGTTAGCCCACTTTGAGCCTTTTAATTCTCTTTTCTTGAATTGCCCCGAATTTGAGCCCTTACCGTTTTATATATCTCCTCGTTTTACCCGTCTAAAAAATAAGTCGAGCATGGAGATTATTGTTGTTTGGGGACGAAAGTCAAGAAGATGATGTTTTTGAATAAGTGTGGGGGAAACTCGTGGAAAATACAAAGAGTACCAAAAAAAATGAAAAAAAAATTCAGAAAAATCAAAACCAAAATCAAAAAGAAAAAAAAGAAATAAAAAACAAAAAAACAAAAAGGGAAAGTAAAAGAGAAGTTCGAAAATCGATGAGGTACCGAGCCCTAGAGAAAGATAGAAAAAAATGTGTGGTATTTGGGTCCTTAACGTCAAATATACCCAATGAGATCTCGATGCTCGATAAAATTTTCAGACTTAGCCACTTTTTCGACCTCTCTTTTTACTCCTACCCCGAGCTTTAGCCCGTTACAACCTTAATAAAGACCTTTTGATTCGATTGTGCACACTCTCGACTGTAGTGGCAACATTGGTGTATAACCAAGCCTATGGAATAACACTAACACGTTGAGATTCGAGCGATACACTTATAACCATACATGAGAGTTGGAGAGTATTTGAGTGAAAGTCGACTGAAATTTTTGTTTTTCTTGTTCAATTGACGTCATTGTTCTAGCATGAAATTAATGTGGTATTGAGAATTTCGATTGATTACGTGTTTCGTTCTTTCGAGTATGATTTTGTTCTTTTGATCACAATGCTAAATGGTTTAATTTTCCGCATGACACTGTTTTGAGTAGTTTTTACATAGTCTACTTTTGAGCATTGCCCGAGGACGTACAATGGCATAAGTGTGGGGGTATTTGTTAAGTCGTGTTTTGTGCATATTGTACATGTTTATAGTCGGGTTGTTTGTTAGGTTTACTCCTATTATTTTGTGATTTTAGGTTGACAATTGGATTTGGAAAGATTAGAAGAGGAAAAGAACTAAAAGAGACGCAAAAGAGGAAAAATGAAGAAGAAAATAGTTGGTGCTAAAAATTCCAGCAAAAGACTTCGGAAAGTTAGGCGTGCCCACGCCTAAATACCCAAACGCTTCTGCCTGGAAAACAAAAAAGCAGGAAATTCAGGAAAAATTCAATTTGAAGATTCGGACCCAAGATTCGATTATCCAGCTGTCAGATTCGAATTTCTTGTTTGGAAGACTTTATTAAAAACAATCTGTTGGGATTTATTCCCTTTTATTTGTTAGGATTTTATTTCCTTATTTCTAGATATTGCAAGATTTGATTTCTGTTAAGTTTGTTAGGATCTTAATTAGTTTCCTTTTAAGTTAGGATTCTACTAGGTTAAATAGATGAAATTATTATTCCATCAGACATCACGTTTTTATCTTCCACTTTATTTTCAATTCAAGTTTCGTTTTTCCCTTTATCAAAGTTTTTGAATTTAATATTTTATAGAAGTTTTTTATTATGTGTTGCTAAACACATAATTCTAGTCGATGATTCATCAAGGTTTGATTTTTAATATTTGTGTGATCGAATTGTACTTTAATTTTTTCGTTCATCAGGTATTTACTTTTTCTCCGAGCTTTGTTGACAATATATTTCAATTGATTATTTAGTCTGGCCAATTATTTAATCGTTGGAATTATATTTAGCTATTTAGGGCTAACTCTGTGACTGGCTAACCCTAATTTTGTAGCAGTTAGCGACGTTGATTATTTAATCATTTTCGATTAGTCGTTATGGGAATTAGTAATCTGGTCTAAATAAACCGAGCTCATGTGTTTGTTGGCTAGAATTGGTGTTTTTCTAATACGTGAATGCTATCGATAGGCTAAATCCTAAGAGCTTATTTAGGGTTGTCTACTTGGTAAGAGAAGTAATCAAAGAGCTTGTTTTGGTTATCGACGACTTAAGGAGAAACTAGGTTGCTAGAGCTTGTTAGTAACTATAGCCAATTTATCTGATAACGTTGAATTATTATTGCATCAGTGATCAAATCGTAGAATCAATACCGAGATAATCCGAAGACTAGAACTTCTCATCATATTGAATTCGAAACCTATTTTAATTTTGCTTTTTGAATTTACGTCTTTTTATTCTATTTAGTTAATGAAATCCAAATCCCTCCTTTAATCGATATTAGTAATTTAGGAATTAATTCTACGCCATTCCCTGTGGATCGACCCTACTTGTCACTATTTACAAATCTTTTCGAATAGGTAATTTATTTTTGTTGGATTCGACACCCACCAAATGACGTATTAGAAATAAAAATAAGTTTGGAATCCGCCTTTGGAGTCCGCAGCTGATGGCTATAAAAGGAGGGGATGAAGCAGATGGAGGATCATCGAAAATTTTCTCCAACTCTTCTCAACATATCTTCTTCCATAGCCTTTAAAATAAAATCATTTTCTTTATTGTAAATTTTTCTTTCAAATTTCGAGTGTATGGGGATTTCCCCCAATTTGTAAGTCCTCATATGAGAGGCTAAAAAGTTATCTCCTCCAATAGCAGAGTAGAGTATGTTTATGTAATTTTAATTTTATTTCATCAATAAAAATTGGAGGCTTTTGTTTCAACTTGCTTTCTGAAGTATAACTAGACATTTATACTGTAATACCCCCTACGCCCTAAGGTAGGAAACGAAATAGGGTTGTGCTTTGTATTGCTGAAGGAGCTAAGACTTACGAACCACCTTCTGCGGTCGAGTGGTTGGAACGAGTCTGTAAAACCGGAGGCTTGGAATACCCGGCAGTAAGGAGGTCAAACAGAGGTATGAATTTATGAATGTTTACTTATTTTTCGGGAGCATGTTGGGCCTAATTAATGGTAATTAAACAAAGATGTAGTTACCAGCAAGATAAAGGATGAATAGATGTAAATTTCCCCATAATTTGACCTTTTTTGAAGTTTTCCGTCAATTTGGATGGAAAAGTTAACGGCAGGACTAAAAGCGTTCGGTTTTGACAAGATAAGGGACTAAATTGACGCAGACAGAACATGGAGGACCGATTTTGCGATTGGAGTTTTGTTGAGGGACGAAATTTATAATTCCCCGAATACCTAATCATACCATTTAAAGTACAAATCTATTAGATAGGGAAAAAAATGTCACAAACAACGCAATATTAAACATGTGAAAGTTTATAAAATACACGTTAACAAATGCCCCTACACTTATGCTATTGCATGTCCTCGGGCAATATTTAAGATTAAGCATCACAAAATCAACAAAATTCCAACACTCGATCAAATAGGCATAGAAAATTATGAACCAAAAAATAAAAATCAAGAATGACTAGATGACACATGCAAGTAATCAAAGATCTCCATACCACATTGGATTAAAACCAACACAACGATTTCATTTGAAAAAAATAGGAATGCAAGATATTAGTCAACGGTTCTCACAATCCTCCCCAATCACTCGTGTATAAGGTGTAACGTGTTTCGCTCAAGTCTTAACATGTCAATGTAATCGCATAGGCTTGCTTATACACCAAAATCACCACTACTTTCGAAAATATGCACAAAAGAATCAAAAGGTCTTTTATTCAAGGTTGTAATGGGGCTAGGGCTCGGGGTATGAGACAAAAGGATAATGAAAAGCTAAGTCCGAAAATTTGAAGAGCATCAAGACTCTATTGGGTAATTATAGCACTAAGGATCCAAGTACCTTTATTTTCATCCATTCTAGGACCCGATTCATGATTCTTCATTCTTTTTGCGATTTCTCTCTCGGCCTTTTTCCTTTTTTATTTTCTTTTTGTTGTTTTTTTCTGATTTTTTTTTCTTTTCTTTTTCACATTTTTTTTCTTTTTGGTAAACACCCTTTTTATTTTCACAGGTTCCCCCACACTTAATCAAAAAACATCATCCTTCTTGAATTCCCAAACAAATATGATCTCGATGCTCAACTCATTTTCCAGAAGGGTAAAACAAAGAGATATATACAAAAGTGGTAGAGGCTCAACGTTTGGATTTTTAAAACAAGAAATAGGCTAATTAATAGGCTCAAGTGGGCTAACTAGATGAAAAGTGAAAAAGGGTATGCTTATTTGGCAAAGTAGTTAAGTCCTAATACCTTTATCAATTTAAAATGTCCACAAACTCATGTACTCTTGACACGGTTCAAAGCAAGTTCTAGAATGTACAAAAACATGTGAAAATCACACAAGAAAGAATAGAGATTGACATGGATGTTTAATCAAAACGAAGGCTTCAAAAGCTCACATGGTAGGGATAAGTCGTACTAAAAGTATGCAATTCTATCATTCGCATTCAATCGTTATGCTAGCAAAGATTTTCATATGGCAAGGAAATCAATCAATTAATGCAGGGTCAAAAAGTACAATCCTAATTCATTCAAGCAATCCATAAAAACTATACTCTAAAATCTCAAAGTAAAAGAAAATTTAAAAAAATCTACGAGCTAAAATTAAACAAAGCTAAAGACATGAAAACGCAATGGAAATCACCCCCACACTTAGATAGTACATTGCCCTCAATGTAAAAACAAACATATAAGCATAGACACTGCATATAAGTAAATAAACAGTGGAATGGTGACTCCCCTGGGACATCACTCGGTCGTGATGCCGAGGTGCTTGAGGAGGCGGTTGAACTTGATTTCGATTGCGTCGAGGCGGGCTTCAATAGTGTGTGCAACAACTGAGGCAGTAGCAGGTGGAGTGGCAGTGGTGGCGACGAAGATGCAATTCGGAAAAATGAGATGGGTGAGCGGCGGTGAAAAAGCAGTTTGTATTGGGGATTTGATTTTCTTTTCCCTCTTTTTTATGATTTTCAATTTTTTGATTTTTTTTGTAATTGTTTTTGGATTTTTGAATAATAAAAAGAAATAAATGAAAAAAAGGGAAACGAAGGGAAAAACGAGGTTGAGGGCATATTGCTCACAAATTTTAAGCGTGTGCACGCTTAAATTTCGTGAGCAATCTGCTCGAAAATAAAACCAAAACAAAAACAAAGAAAAAAAATGAGAAATTAAAACACGAGCATGGGTTGCCTCCCAAGAAGCGCAATTCTTTAACGTCGTCGGCTAGACGATGCTACAAAGTTCTGTAGCATGGTTTGATGGTTCCAACTTCCTGTTTTTGACATCGTCAGATTAAAAGCCTTCGCAAAAAGGTTTCAAACGATGTTTATTCACTTTGAAAATCTTTTGTGTAGTTGGACTTTGAATATAAACTGCACTATAGGAAAAATTGTTAATTATAATAAACGGTCCAATCCAACGGGAACTTGGATTACCCATAAATACCTTGAGGCGATAATGGGAAAGAAGAACTTTTTGTCCTACGACGAAGTTCTTTCTTGAGATCGTCTTATCGCGAAAAGATTTCGTTTTAACTTTGTACTTCTTCTAGTTCTCGTATGCTTAATTCTGAATTTCCTCTAACTCTTGGAGTTTCAACTTTGGTGCTTGCACAATAGGGGGAAGTGGTTTAGAAGTTGATAAAGTAATACGAGAAATGTTAGGAGGAATTGATTGAAGGGAATCAAGGTTCGATTTCGTCTCTTCTAGTTCTCGATTGAGTTTGAACTGCTTATTCTTCGTCTCCAAATCGGCGGTGGTCAACACTACATGATCTGCGTCAAACAATCAATAACATCTATACCAAAAATAGAATGATAATTAGGAGGGTACTTCATGGAATCGTATATGTTGAATTCTATAATTTCTCCATCAAATTCCATACTGAGAGTCCCATCATCTACATTAATTTTGGTTCTAGACGCTTTCATGAAAGGTCTACCAAGAAAGATGGGAGTAGAGTTACTAGACTCGTTATGACCCATGCCAACAAAATAAAAATCAGCGGGGAAGACTAGATCATTAACTTGAACTAAGATGTCCTCAAGAACATCATCAGGATAAGCATAAGATCTATCAGCTAATTGTATGACGACACCGGTTTCTTTTAGCTTTCCTACATTTAGTAATTCATAAATAGAACGTGTCATGACATTAATGGATGCTCCTAAGTCTAGCATAGCTTTTTCAATTCGTACATGTAGCACTCCAACCCCAACTTAATAGGAGTCGAGTTGCCATCGTGACTTTGAGCATGAGAAATATATTTTTCAAGGAAATATATAATATTTCGAAAATAAATACAGCGGAAGAATTCATTATAAAAACACGAATTTTTTTTTTCCTTAACTTTTAAAGCTAACCATAAAAAATTAACTCGTGTTATACCCATATTTGTAAATCAAAACCTTGATATAAACACATGAAAATCTTTACTTAAATATGAAAAACAGTAGTTATCAAAATATTAAGCATCATCTGGTTTATATTCATTTACATATATTAAAACATAACACATATACATGCTCATAGAGGAAAGTCCTACAGCCGGCTAGTCATCCGCTTCGTCGTAAGCTGGACCTGAAAAAGATTAAATTTAGCAATGTAAGATTCGAGAAATCTTAGTGGATAATGATTATTAACTATTACATTGAAGAGATTAACCACTACGTCAAAAACATCATCCAAGGTCCGAAGACCTGGCCTAACTCCAAGGTTCGAAGACCTGGTCTACTCCAAGGTTCGTCATCCTGGCTAACTCCAAGGTCCAAAGACCTGGTCTACTCCAAGGTTCGTCAACTTGGCCTAACTCCAAGGTCCAAATACTTGGTCTACTCCAAGGTTCGTCAACCTGGCCGAACTCCAAGGTCCGCATACTTGGTCTACACCAAGGTTCATCAACCCTGGTACTTTACTCCAAGGTTCGTCAATCTAGTACTTTATCATGTCGTTTCATCTCATCCAACATAAGAGTTATTCAATCAATGTAACTGTAAATAAATGTTACCCACTTGACGTTTCACTTAGATGCGGGGATGGCTCCTGAAGTGTCCAGTCGTCTCGTACTGCACTCGATCGTTCATTAACATTTAGATTTTAAAACTCATTTCCAAAACATGTATATACATATGCTTCTAATATTTCATTAAGTATCATCATGGATGTGTCTCAAATATGCATAATAATACTTTTAATCACAGCAACACAAATTAATTTTAAACTAGCAACTTAAGGTTTAAATGTATTCTTCATTGTAACAATTTCCATAATTCATATATTCAATCAAAGTTCATTAAATTAATCATGCATTTACTGAAAATCTCTTATTTAATCATGTAAAAACAGTGGATATAATTTCAAACCACAAAAGCTTTAATAAAATATTTATCATAATCGAAATTCGTTCGAAAATGCTCTAAATCAGTCATTCTTTTAAAAATTTACTATAAATCGTATAGTTACTGAAACATTCTGAAGTTAATAATTTAAACTTCTAAAACTTGACCCCCGAGTACCCCAAGACGGCAATTCCCAAAAACTTGACCCCAATGGGGAACAAGGGGAAGATCACCGCAAGAGAGGTATTCGGAGACGGCAATTCCCATAACTTCACCCCAATGGGGAACAAGAGGGAAGATCGCCGCGAGTGATGAAAATGTCGCGGTGGAAAAGACCACAAGGAAGCGCGAGAGAACATTCAACACAAATATCGAGGCCACCAGATACGCCCAATATCGGTACCACCCATCCTCCCCCGAGTACCCCATGACGACAATTCTCAAAACTTGACCCCAATGGGGAACAAAGGGAAGATAGCCGCGAGAGAGGTATTCAGAGACGGCAATTCCCATAACCTGACCCTAATTGGGAACAAGGGGCAAGATCGCCGCGAGAGAGGAAAATGTCGCGGTGGAAAATGCCACAAGGAAGAATGAGAGAACATTCAACATAGATATCGAGGCCACCAGATACGCCCAATATCGGTACCACCCATCCTCCCCCGAGTACCCCAAGACGGCAATTCCCAAAACTTGACCCCAATGGGGAACAAGGGGAAGATCGCCGCGAGAGAGGTATTCGGAGATGACAATTCCCATAACTTGACCCCAACGGGGAACTAGGGGGAAGATCGTCGTGAGAGACGAAAATGTCGCGGTGGAAAAGACCACAAGAAAGACCGAGAGAACACTCAACACATATATCGAGGCCACCAGATACGCCCAATATCGGTACCACCCATCCCCCCGAGTACCCCAAGACGGCAATTTCCAAAACTTGACCCCAGTGGGGAACAAGGGGAAGATCACCGCGAGAGAGGTTTTCGGAGACAGCAATTCCCATAACAAGACCTAAATGAAGAACAAGGGGGAATATCGCCGCGAGAGAGAAAAATGTCGCGGTGGAAAAGACCACAAGGAAGAAAGAGAGAACATTCAACACAGATATCGAGGCCACCAGATACGCCCAATATCGTTACCACCCATCCTCACCCGAGTACCCCAAGACGGCAATTCCCAAAACTTGATCCCAATGGGGAGCAAGGAGAAGATCGCCGCGAGAGAGGTATTTGGAGACGACAATTCCCATAACTTGACCCCAGTGGGGAACTAGGGGGAAGATCGCTGCGAGAGAGGAAAATGTCGCGGTGGAAAATACCACAAGGAAGACCGAGAGAACATTCAACGAAGATCCAGATGGAACATTCCGCTGGGAAATGTCATAAAATTATGATTTTAGGTATCAAATAGATTCAACAAGGTTTAGTTTTGTTGGGGGAATTATAGATTTCGTCCCCGAACTTAAACGCAATCGTAAAATTGGTTCCTGTTGATACAGATGCGTCAATTTAGTCCCTCAACATACGAGTTTTGGACAAATATAGTCCCCACCGTTAAACTTCCGTTAAATCACTAACGGAATGCGCTTTTTTAAAGGAAAATTACACATTAAAACCTGAAATTTGCTGCTTATGGACATGTTTGTTATATTTCCGCAAAATGGTATCAGAGCCTTAGGTTTTATTGATGAAATAATTAATTATTATTGCATTTTATTACTTTACTCTCTAACGGAGGAGATTTAAACAAGAATGGAACATTCGAACAAATGTTCAACGAGTTACGAAAAGAGAGATTTATGTCCAACATGGACATAAATCGATACTAAGACTGATACTTCTAAGATTACCCATGATCTTAGAGAAATTCAAAAAATGGTTCAAGATTATGGTCATAGGTTGACCTATATACCTATGAAAATAGAGCAATTGAACCAAAAGATTGACGAGATATTACAGATCCGCCCCGATCAGAAAACCTTAATAGTAGATCCGAAAAAGAAAGTTTCAGATCTAGGCGACAAAATGGAAGGGTCGTATTGGTACATCTAATACGGACCGCATCCGTGATGCTTTTGGGCCAGTACCCCTTCTGCACCAGAAAGGTAAAGCAACGGAAATTCCGAGGCCCAAAACTCAAGAAGATAGAATTAATGAAATCCTTAAAAGGATTAATTAATGGAATTTTTACGAGTAGATCTATCTGATCTACAAGAATTAGCTGAATCTTTCTCCCAATTAGGAATGGTAGACTTAGTTAATGTCAAACCTAATGAGGTGTCCACTACTGTGCCACCGGCGCTACCACCTCCAGAAGGTAGTATCGCATCAAATGATCCTCCAGAGGATAGTTCGATGCATGAGGGTGTGGACTTCTACACCAATGCAACCCCAACATTCGTTGGAACGCGTCTCAAAGAGAATCCAGGGAGAAATCCAAAAAGGGTACCAGAAAATACACCATGGGCTAGGACTATGTATCAGCCCTTGCACCTTTATGGAACTATTCTAAATCTGGATGTCATCGATTTTCGAAATATTGAAAAAATAATCAATGAATGGGTAGCAGCCATGAAAATAGCAGCTACAACTCTAGAACTCGACAAAGAAAACTTCGTCAGATTGATGGAGTTGAGTCTAGAGGGATTAGTCAAGGTTGGTTGGGACCAAACACCTGCCTCAACCAAACAAGGAGTGCTAGATGGTGAATCCAAAAGCACCATTGCAGAAAGATTCGGAAGGCTTATAAAGCTTCATTTCATCGGAGATGGATACTTCGATGAAAGTAATTCCGAGAAAACTAGAGAAAACATGCAAGCTCTCTTTGGTATGGAGTTAAGAAATATTTGTGCAATAGATGAAAATATCCATTGGTTTCGCAAATACTTCTTTCAAAGTGGAGTCCCAACGGAGGCAACAACACCTTTATTTTTCGCCAAGATTTGCAGCCCATGGCGAGAAATGCTGATACAAAGCTACAAGGTTCCCGAAGGTCAGCTGGATTCGGTAGCCAGAAGAATGTCTTTCCTCAATGACAAATTAAAGAACTGGTGTGCTCAAGCTTCACTCCAGAAAATATGAATAAATTGAGAAGAAAGATGAAGAGAACTCCTCTCTGTTGTGAAAACAATGATTTCTCAACAATCATTGGGGAACACAAGCGAGCAAAAGAAAAAGAGAAAAAAGGAAAGTAACACCGATAATAGGGGTTACAGAAATAAACCTTCGTTTAGATGAAGATCATGGTGGTCTAAAACCAAGGGCCGATTTTATAAATCGGGCCAAAGGCAAGGACCTATGAGGGCATCCTCACATGGATCTAGACAAACTAATAGAAGATCCAGTGATCGGACCCCAGCTCGACGGACTTTCAAAAAAGCTCACACCCGAGCTAATGGAAGTTTCAAAGACTGTAACTGCTGGACTTGCGGGGCAAAGGGACACATATCCCCGAATTGTCCACAAAAGCGAGAAGCATGCCAATTTGAAGCTACGGCTGATATATTGGATGCAGTTTTTTATGGCGATTTGGTACCTATCTACCAATTCGAAAATTTCTCGTCAGACGAAAGTGTATATGAGGACGAAATTGAAGGAGATTTGGATTGATCTTCAACTGAATCAGACTGAATACAGTGAAGAAGATAGGCTTTAGACTTCTGAAAGCCTTTCTGGATTCTTTTCAAGAATGTCAGTTTCAAACCGATCACTGGAAAGAATTATGAGGCAAAATTCCAACATTGGACCATATGATGGTTTTAGAATTGGAGGTTTTAGCCGAGTCCTAAATCAAATAGGACTAAACCAAAGAAAACATCACATCATATACAAGGTAAGTTCGGGAGAATTTGCGATTCCGATGGAACTTACGGGAAATGTGATGGATATGCAATTAATTCCTAGAGAAGAGATTCTTGAAGGATTAGGCAGGCTACGAGAGGAAATAGCAATGACCATGAAATGGATCCATATAGGAACCATTGAAGTTGTAACACCCCATTTTTGGAAAATCTTGCATATCATATTTTTGGCATATAAACACAATTTTATTTATTAGTTTATTATTTCTAATTCATTTAATGTTTAACCGAGCTTTACGTTTAAACGATTATAATGAGCTAATAATTTCTCAAGTTTGTTTAGTCTTGCAGGATAACTACCCAAAGAGATCGAGTTCGATCGTGATGCACTCGACATGAAATATTTTTATGAACGAACGAACAAAAAAAATATATATTAAATGTGAATTTGTTATTGTTTAACCACTTGAGTTTAATGGATAATAATAAACTACCTATATTTAAATATATGTATATACATGTTTTTGAAACACATGTTTTAAAATCTAAATGTTGATAAACGGTCAAGTGCAGCACGAGACAACCGGATACTTCAAGAGTTATCCCCGCATCTTAGCGAAACGTCAAGTGGGTAACGTTTAATTTCATTTACATTGATTAGAATAACTCTTATGTTGATTGAAATGAAACGACATGATAAAGTACCAGGTTGACGAACCTTGGAGTAGACCAGGTCTTCGGACCTTAGAGTTAGGCCAGGTTGACAAACCTTGGAGTAGACCAGGTCTTCGGACCTTGGAGATGATACTTTTGACATATTGGTTAATCTTTTTAACGTAACAATTAATAACCGTTATCCACTAAGATTTCTCAAATCTTACGTTGCTCAGTTTAAATCTTTTTCAGGTCCAGCTTACGACGAAGCGGATGAGTAGCTGGCTGTATGGACTTCCCCCTAGAAGCATATTATATATATATATATATGAATATTACGCTTTTAATATATGTTAATTCGTAGAAATCTGACACTTGGTATTTTGGGAACTACTTTATTGGACTAAGGAAAATTTTCATTTGTTCATAACCAGGTTTTGATTTATAAATGTGGGTAGAGTTCGTTGTGCATGATTAGCTTTTAAAGTTAGATTAGCTTTTAAAGTTAAGAAAAAAAAATTACTCGTGTTATTATAATAAAGTCTTCCGCTGAAATTTATTATAAATACTATATATCTTTTTCACGCTTAAAGTCACAGTGGCAACTCGACTCCTGTTAAGTTGGGGTTGGGGTGCTACAGCGTGGTATCACAGCCGAGGTTGGGTTTTTCCTTCCTCGGACTGTAAATCGAAACGTTTTCTTTGAAACAATTTCTAACTTTTAGAGTTTCTATAAGATAAAATGTAGAATTTTCTTAAAATCGGAGTTTAACATTGGGGAATCCGCAACATAGCTAAACATCCGAATCGTACCAAGGTAAGTATATGTGTAACGTTTTAAAGCTGTCTGAAAGATGTTTTATTTGAATGCTTGCAAATGATGTTTTATGTGCTATACTACAAGAAAGATGTTATAATGAATATGATTGAATATCATGAGTCAGTGATAAGAAAGGTGCATGTTATGAAAAATATGAACCACTATGCCTTACATGCCTTATGTTTGTTCTTGTTCTCTTTACTTTTATTTGTTATAAATAACTACTTATATCTCTATCCAATCTTTACCTTTACGTTTGCATGAGAATATTTCTTTTTAGAAAAATGCATACATTTTTTTTCAAATGCACTCCCTCGAACTATACAACTAGAATTTGACTAGGGGTTGACTTGTCTTCCGATGATTAAACTTACTTAGGATGGATCGTGAGGAGGCACGTAGGCTGAGTGTGGAGGCAGAATATAGGATTTGCTACCAGGTCGGGTGGGAGGACATCCGAGAGTTCATAGCTAGGATCACTGATTGCCGTAGGAGAGCACATGCATACGGAATGCAGGACACTGCTATCCAGGCAGCTGAACATCTTAGGGCCAGAGTACTTCCGAGGTTTAGGGCCATAGCTCGGACGGTGTTCAGGCAGTTACTAATTTATGACCGTGATGGTGGTGCAGAGATGGACTTTCGAGCATACTGCTTGAGCCTACATGAGGCGGTAGAGCGTCATGAGGCGCGTGTGAGAGAGGCTTTTGAGCTGGAGGCTGAGGCGCATCGCTACGTTGGACGAGCGATGAATTCGGAGATCCGTATACAGACTATTGAGGAGATGTTGGCACAGGCTTATGCTGAGCATGAAAGGCTCAGGACACGTAGCCAGGAGTTATGTCAGGAACCTAGGTCTATCCGAGTATCCCAGGGATTAGAGGATCCTCCGGTCGCGATACCTAACGAGGGCCCGATGGTAGTTGCACCACCTGACATTATGTCAGGCGCACATTCTACCACACCGATAGCGCCTGCTCCGGAGTATGGGTGGTTGTTTGAGGATGACGCAGGTCCCAGTGGACAGCCTGTTGATGATGGGGAGCGCATGTCAAAGCACCTTTGCTATGGATAGCTTTCTAATTATGAGGGTTGATATGCATCCTCTAGTTAGATGTTGTAGATAGTAGTTTTTGCTTAACCGTTAGGCTAGCAGAATATGTTTCCCCGGTCATATGGCTTTTGATGTTTATTAGGCAGTTGCACCTGTAGTGCCTTTCCTATGATAAAAACTTATTTTTGCTGTTACAATGGGACAATGCGATCCCGAAATTTTCCTAATACCAAAATATTAATGAATGAAAAAGAAAAATGGTTTGTTTACTTCCTTTTACTATATGTTTTAATTGTGATACCAGTTACAATATTTTAATCTAATCCCGGTAAAGATGTTGATTTATCAGATATTTACAATTAGAGTTTTAAAATACTTTGCTACCTTGTAGAATAAACATAATGGATTAACCCACTAGAGCACAAAGGGATATACGACGAGCAGAAGAGAGATAGAACGATGAAGAACAACCTCTTGGACAAAATGCTAACGCCGATATGACAAGAGACTTATTTGCTCAGTTACGAGAGTTTATGCAACACCGGCCTGCACCTGCCCCAGATAGTCATGAGGAACACTAGTTCAAGCCCAATCACGTGATTGAGCAGTTCAGGCGTTTCCAGCCACCCAGGTTCAGAGGAAAGGAAGGACCAATGGCTACTGAAAATGGATTGCTGAATTAGAGAGAATTTTTGAGCACATGGAATTGTTAGAAACATAAAAAGTTTCGTGTGCAAGGTTTCAACTAGCGGAAGATGTCGGCCAATGGTGGCAGTCTCATGAGAGGACAATGACGTCGGAAGCAAGACGTACTCTGGAATGGGAAGGATTTAAGGAAATCATCCTAAATCGTTATTTCCCACAAGCCTTGAGGGATCAGAAGCAAATTGAATTTATGAACCTTCGCCGAGGAACTAGCACTGTTACTGAATACGAGAGCAACTTTAACTCACCTTCTCGATATGCACCGCATCTAGTCAATACCGATGATCGGAAAGAACGTAGGTTTGAGAGGGGGCTTCATCCGGAAATTGGAGGGATAGTATCTGGCCTGAGGTTGCCACATTTCAGGGATGTATTAGAAAGGGCTCGTATAGTTTCAATGAGTTTAGTGTTAGAGACTGAGCAGAGGCTGATGGTGAATCCATTGAAAAGGAAAGGAGCACCGTCTATTGGACCAAGAGGTAACACCCCAGCTAGAAGCGTCCGACCTATCATTGTTGGACCCCGATGAACAACACCGTTATGCCAGAATTGCAACAAGAACCATCGAGGAGAATGTTTGTGGAGGAAAGGCGTTTGTTTTCGCTGTCATCAGCCGAGCCACAAAGCTAATGAGTGTAATAATCGTACGAGCATACCAAGGGGAAGTGGCAAGGCTCCTGCACCATGGCAAGGAATTTCTCGAAATTCAAATTTTAGAGGTAAGGCCAAACTGAATGCCTTGCCAGAAGTCAGTTCGCGGAAGAAAATGAAAACTTGTGTGAGGAACAGTCACGAAAAGTGACGAGACAAATGAAACAATGACAGGTATGTTGTTTATATCAGGTATATCAGCATATGTTTTGTTCGATACAGGAGCATCACACTCTTTTATATCTGAACCTTTAAAAAGAAGCTTAGACTAGATTGTGAAAGAAATGCAAATCTAGAAGTTAGATTACCATCAGGAGAGAATATAAAATCAATAATTTAGTCAGGAACGTTAAGGTGACGTTGGACGAGTACGATCTTGCAGCTGATTTGTATGTAATAGGGATGAAGGGTTTCGATGTTATATTGGGAATGGACTGGTTGTGTAAGAACAAAGTTGTCGTTCGTTGTACAGAACGAGAGATAGACTTAGAAACACCAAGTGGCCATTGTTTCACATTCTATGGAGTCGGAACACGAGTGCGTATACCAATTATATCAGCAATGAAGGCAACCAAGTTGTTAATTAGAAGAGAATGTCAAACGTACCTTGTGAACATTGTAAAAGTTGAAGAAAAGAAATTGACACCGACTCATGTTCTAGTTGTAAAGGAATATCCTGATGTCTTTTCGGAAGACCTATCGGGGATCCCACCTGATCGACCTATGGAATTCCCCATCGATCTAATTCCAGGAGCTGCACCAGTGTCAAAAGCTCCATACCGTATGGCTCCAAAAGAGCTACATGAATTGAAAGTTCAAATACAGGAACTCTTGGATAAGAAATTTATCCGACCAAGTGCTTCGCCATGGGGAGCACCTATATTGTTCGTGAAGAAGAAAGACGGATCAATGAGAATGTGTATTTATTACCGAGAGCTTAATCGACTAACGATTAAAAACAAATATCCACTACCCAAAATTGAAGACTTGTTTGATCAATTGAAGAATGCAAGTACTTTTTCAAAGATTGATCTTAGATCTGGTTATCACCAGTTAAAAGTTCAGGAATGTGATATTCCAAAGGCCGCATTCAGAACCCGATATGGTCACTATGAGTTCACCGTAATGCCTTTTGGAGTTACCAATGCACCTGCAGTGTTCATGGATATGATGAATCGCATATTTCATGAGTATCTAGATAAATTTGTCATTATATTCATCGACGATATCTTGGTTTACTCGAAAGATACAAAACAACATGAGGAACATCTCAGAGTGGTACTAGAAGTTTTATGACGAGAGAAGTTGTATGCCAAGTTTAGCAAGTGTGAGTTCTGGCTAAACAAAGTGTCTTTTCTAGGACATGTGATCACATCACAGGGAATAGAGGTTGACCCTGCAAAAGTTGATGCAGTTCTGAGCTGGAAGACTCCAACCAATGCAAATGAAGTTCGCAGTTTCCTTGGTTTAGCAGGATACTATAGGAGATTCATTCAAAACTTCTCGCGTATCGCAAAACCACTTACACACCTTACGAAGAAGAATGAAAAATTTATATGGACTTCTGAATGTGAGTCCAGTTTCCATGAATTGAAGCAGAAGCTAACTTCAGCGCCTGTCCTAACGGTGCCTGATGGATCTGAAGGGTTTGTAATTTACACGGATGCTTCTAAGTCAGGACTTGGATGTGTTCTAATGCAACATGGGAAGGTTGTAGCTTACGCATTAGGACAATTGTAAATGCAAGAACAAAACTACCCAACACACGACTTAGAATTGGCTGCAGTTGTTCACGCGTTAAAAATTTGGAGGCATTATCTGTATGGAGGAAAGTGCGAAATATACACTGATCACAAGAGCTTGAAATATTTCTTCACACAAAAGGAACTCAACATGCACCAAAGAAGATGGTTAGAACTGGTGAAGGATTACGATTGTACCTTTCACTATCACCCAAGTAAGGCGAACGTTGTGGCAGACGCGCTTAGCAGAAAAGAAGAGGGCGAGTTGGCACTATTGCCTACTCAACAAGGGCGATTGATTGAAGAATTTGATAAAATGAGTCTAACAGTCATCGAGTCAAAGCAATCAATGGCAACGTTAGCCACATTGACAGTCCAGCCAACCTTGAGAGAACAGTTGACAGAAGCCCAGAAGAGCGACAAATGCCTCAGTTTACTGCGGAATAAAGTTAAAGGAGATTGGAGATTTTTCGATAGCGAATGATGGGGCTTTGATGTTCAGAGGGAAAATTTGTGTACCGAAGAATGAGGAGATATGGAACGAGATAATGAGGGAAGTTCAAAATACACCATACACTGCGCATCTTGGAGAGACAAAGATGTATAGAGACCTCAAACAGAACTTCTGGTGGAGAGGAATGAAGAGGTCAATTGCACAATTTGTTAGCAGATGTCTTACTTGTCAAAGAATCAAATCCGATCATCAACGATCTACAGGATTGATGAATCCATTGGAAGTACCAGAATGGAAGTGGGAACACATAACAATGGATTTTATCACAGATTTACCGAAAAATCCTAAACAACATGAAGCTATATGGGTAATTGTTGATAGACTGACCAAGGTGGCTCGTTTCATTCCGATCAAGATGACGTATTCCATGGATCAACTAGCAAAGTTGTATATTAATGGAGTAGTGCGACTACATGGAGTTCCAGCTTCAAATGTGTCAGACCGTGATTCACATTTTACCTCAAGATTTTGGAAGAGTTTGCAGTCAGCAATGGGTACGCAACTGAACTTCAACACTACTTTTCACCCGCAAACAGATGGCCAATCAGAGAGAACAAACAGAACTTTGGAGGATTTACTTAGGACATGTGTGTTAGATTTTGGAGGAAGTTGGGAAGATCATTTGTCCTTAGTAGAATTCGCTTACAATAACAGTTATCAGTCTTCTATTGGGATGACAACGTATGAAGCAGTTTATGGAAGAAGATGTCGGACACCGATTAATTGGGATGAGGTTGGAGTGAAGAAGGTACTTGGTCCAGAAGTAGTGGAAAGATCGGTGGAAGTGGTCAGTAAGATCCGAGAAAGGATTAAGGCTTCTTAAAGTCGACAAAAATCATATGCCGACTTGCGGAGAAAGGATTTGCATTTTGAAGAAGGAGATAAGGTATTCTTGAAAGTTGCACCCATGAAGGAATAATTCGGTTTGGGAAGAGTGGGAAGTTAAAGCCAAGATATATAGGACCTTTTGAAATCGTGGAACGAATTGGAAATGTGGCATATCGACTGGCTTTAACCCCAGGGTTATCTAAAGTTCACAATGTCTTCCATGTGTCAATGCTTAGAAAATACATACCAGACCCTAGTCACCTCATAAAACTTGAAGATCTTGAAATCAATAAGGATCTCACCTACGAAGAGCGGCCTATAAGCATTAATGGAAAAAAAACTAAGATTCTGAGGAACAAGGAGATAACATTAGTCTTAGTACAGTGGGGTAGTCACGGGAAAGGAGGAATGACATGGGAACGCGAAGATGAGATGCAGAAATCTTACCCTGAACTATTTACCTAGTAAGCCTAAAATTTCGAGGACGAAATTTTTTAAAGGAGGGGGAGTTGTAACACCCCATTTTTGGAAAATCTTGCATATCATATTTTTGGCAAATAAATACAATTTTATTTATTAGTTTATTATTTCTAATTCATTTAATGTTTAACCGAACTTTACATTTAAACGATTATGACGAGCTAATATTTTTTCAAGTTTGTTTAGTCTTGCAGGATAGCTACCCGAAGAGATCGAGTTCGATCGTGATGCACTCGACATGAAATATTTTTATGAACGAACGAACAAAAAAATATATATATATTAAATGTTAATTTGTTATTGTTTAACCACTTTAGTTTAATGGATAATAATAAACTACCTATATTTAAATATATGTATATACATGTTTTTGAAACACATACGTTTTAAAATCTAAATGTTGATAAATGGTTGAGTGCAGCACGAGAGGACTGTATACTTCAAGAGCTATCCCCTCATCTTAGCGAAACGTCAAGTGGGTAACGTTTAATTTCAGTTACATTGATTAGAATAACTCTTATGTTGATTGAAATGAAACGACATGATCAAGTACCAGGTTGACGAACCTTGGAGTAGACCAGGTCTTCGGACCTTGGAGTTAGGCCAGGTTGACGAACCTTGGAGTAGACCAGGTCTTCGGACCTTGGAGTTAGGCTAGGTCTTCGGACCTTGGAGATGATACTTTTGACGTATTGGTTAATCTCTTTAACGTAACAGTTAATAACCGTTTTCCACTCAGTTTAAATGTTTTTCAGGTCCAGCTTACGACGAAGCGGATGAGTAGCTGGCTGTATGGACTTCCCCTAGAAGCATATATATATATATTATATATATATATATATAAATATTACACTTTTAATATATGTTAATTCATAGAAATCTGACACTTGGTATTTTGGGAACTACTTTATCGGACTAAGTAAGAAAATTTTCATTTGTTCATAACCAGGTTTTGATTTATAAATGTGGGTATAACACGAGTTCGTTGTGCATGATTAGCTTTTAAAGTTGAGAAAAAAAAATTACTCGTGTTTTTATAATATAGTCTTCCGTTGAAATTTATTATGAATACTATATATCTTTTTCACGCTTAAAGTCACGGTGGAAACTCGACTCCTGTTATGTTGGGGTTGGGGTGCTACAGAAGTTGTCATAAAAGCAACTTTTAAAGAAGGAATTGATTCGGAAATCCATTTATCGATAATGGATAGAAGAATCAATAACTTAATAGATGGCTGCCTTGGTACAATGGTAGGGAATTTATATGCAGGAAAACTTATGTTTGATATTCATCCAATAATTGCATATAACCTAGCGGACCAAGATTCCAGTTGTGTCTTAACCCTTCATCAAGATTTCAAAAGAAAGGATCTTATGAAGGAAGGGAATAGGCCGTATTCTATAACTTATAGAATAGCATATGCACTTTCTAACACACATCATTCGGATCTTTTCCTACGGAAAGAGTATATTGAAATTCCGCGAATCTTTAAGGAATTTGCTAAAGTTATGACACCAGATCCAATTCAAATACCTAGAATTGGAGGAGTCGACATTATTATTAAAGATCATCCTGTCTTTAATAGAACACTTAGTACTAGGATGGAATTTAATAGTCGGATGTCCTACTCAGAAGAAAGGATACAAGGTTTAAAGGGAAAAGAATTGCTCATGGATGCAACCCCCGCAAGCCATTAGGGTGGATAATGTAAAATATAGATGCCCTGAAGGATGGAAAGAAGTACAGGTAATATACAACATCACAAAAATGAAAAATTATTTCCCTTGTGATGACTTATATCACTTGCAGTGAACAACGGTTGGCAAATATGAAGGTATGCTAGAAATGGCGGGCCAAGAAGTATTTGTAGTAGGTCTGGCTGGTAGAGAACTATGAGTGGTAACCCTGGGTCTGCTTCCTCGAGGAACATAAATCATGGGGACGAAAGGGAAAAGGTATGGAATTCAGTTTGGATGGTCATCTCATCAGAGTTGAATGACTAGCCCATTCTCTATATACATTTCCATTGGTATTATCTATGATCAATATAAAACAGAATATTTCTCTGCGTATATTAATTCTGGTTCAGGTATTTGCACAGCAGAACCCAGAGTCTTTCCTAGCAACGCTATGGAAACTTTACCTATCATTGCAGGAAGAGATTTTTCGAGGAAATTCCTTATACTCAATAAAGGTAAACGTGAAACTAAAATCATGATGGGAGGAGCATTTGGTATACCTTGGTTTAAGGTAAAAATGCTTCCAATTTACTTTCATGATACTGGAGCAGATATCTTGTTGGGTAATAACTTTATCCCAACATTTGCAAGATATGTGCAAGATAATAAGAGAAATCTATTAATCTTTACCACTAACTGTGGAAGTGAGATTCAGGTTTTGCGGCGAGAAAAGGCATTTAATCGCATTATGCCAATAAATTTTCGCAGCAAACATGGTGATAATGATGAGGCCAAATTGACTAATCATAAAATGCAGGATAAAAGAAAATTTGGTGAAGCACTGTTGTCTTTCAGACAACAAGGTTTCTATGGTGAAGGATACAATGAGGCCACTGAAGAAGAAATATATTTCTTCAAGAATGCCTTACAAGACAAGAAACATGATTGGTATATGGACGAAGAGAGTATGATCTCTCTCGAACATATTAAGAGACTAATCTAAAGGAATTAGAATGAGGATCCTTTGGCTTGGTGGAACAAGAACAAGATCGAAGCAACTCTTAAGGTTAAGGACCAATGTAAGTATGAGTACGTTCGATACAAGCCTATCCAGATGAATATGATTGATAAGAAAGATATGCAAATGATTATCAAAGAGCATATCGATCTTAAACTCATTGAACCTAGAGTTTCGGCTTATAGTAGCCCTAGTTTCTTTGTAAGAAATCATGGTGAAATAAAAAGAGGAAAAGCTAGACTAGTCATCAACTATCAAGGTATCAATAAGATACTAGAGTTTGATGGTTACTATATCCCAAGCAGGGAACACTTAATTGATTACATCAAAGGTGCCAAAGTGTTTTCAAAATTTGATTGCAAATCTAGTTTCTATCAGATTAAGTTAGAAAATGAATCTAGGAAATATACAACATTTTCTACACCACAAGGTCAGTATATCTGGAACGTGCTACCTATGGGTCTTGCTAATGCACCACAAATATACCAAAGAAAAATGGATAATCTGTTTAAAGATTATTTTAAATTTATGTTTGTTTACATTGATGATATTTTGATTGCATCTAAAAACATGAACAAACATATTAAACATTTAGAGATCTTTTCCAATGCATGTCATAAAGAAGGATTAGTACTCTCTGAAAAGAAAGCAATTATTGGGGTCAATAGGATTGAGTTTCTTGGTATTCTTATTGACGAAGCAGGTATTGAACTTCAGGAACACATTGTGGAGAAAATCCGCAATTTTCTCCATATTCTTAAAGATAAAAAATAGCTTCAAAGTTTTCTAGGAGTTGTTAATTTCGCAGGAATCTTTATCAAAAACCTTGCGAAGTATAGAAAGGATTTTCGACCTCTTTTAAAAGAAACAGAAATTTCAAAGTGGAAGTGGGAAGAAATTCACACTCAAAGAATTCGCGAGCTTAAACAAGTTTGTAATAAATTACCAAAACTCGCAATTCCCCAGGACAATGATGATTTAGTTGTTTATACAGACGCTAATGATTTTCATTGGGCAGCTGTACTAATGAAAAAGACTACTACAAGGGAAGAACCGAGGGTTGTTCACGGAACAACAAGCCGCACTTTGGCATATTAACGAAAAGGAATTCTTTGCTATTTGGTAGGCTTTTAAAAAATGGCCATTATTTCTCTTAGCAAAGAAGTTTATTTTAAAAGTTGATAATACGAATGTTAAAGCCTTTCTAAAAATCAAATTAGAATCAAAAATAGAAAAGGCTCGTATTATGAGATGGCAAGCAGAATGTCAATATTATTGTTTTGATATTATCATTGTGAAATCTCATGAAAATGTACTTGCAGATTTCCTAACAAGAGATGGAAACAGCTGAAGTAAATTCCGTCCTTACAAGGTATAGGCATCTCAGGGAGAACCTTGAGGAGCTAGACAAGCAATTTGGTCAGCTATCAGTTAATGCTGAGGCAACTGGACAAATACAACGAGTTGATCTGGACACTGTCCAGAATTCAATCAGGAGTTTAATATATGCCTCATGATCCCTGTTTGAGGCATTACAAGAACCAATTCGAGAGGCATCTACTTCGGTGATGACGCGAGAATTAAGAGAGCATGCCTCTAACCCTGCGCGTAGAGTACAGGGCTCTATACATGTAGCAGCAGATTCAAGTACTGCTTGCCCAAGTCCCATATCAGACTCTGATAAAGGGGAAACAATTGCACAACAGGAAGAGAAATCTCTGGTTGTTTCAAGTCAACCCTGCACCTATGGGGCTAAAGAGGGAGAGATTAACCTTAGGCCACAGACAGGTTCCTCTAAGGTTAATACTAACGAGGTTCATTTGCATTTGCAGGTTTACCAGAGATCATGGGAAAAATTGATCTCAAGAAAGGGGATAAATCCGGGAAAAACAATAGTCGATACATCCGGAAAAAATCACAGGGTTTGGATGCGAGAAGGGTCAAAACCCGGCGAGGTTCGCGAATGGTATAATTTCGGGGCACTCGCCTCGATCCATACTATGTCACTAGGATTTCTGGAAATTTCTAAATTACCAGAATGGATTAGTGAAGCTGTGTTTGACTCATGGCAAAATAATCCACATCTGAAGAGAGGAGATGTTCTGAAAATAAAATTTCTTATCAATTGCTCCAGAAATTGCAAGAAAGGGATCTCATCCGGTGTTTCATTTTACGAAATTACAAAGACCCGATATAACGGCCTACAACAGAGTCAAGGTCGAGACAAGAGAGGCTCCCTTGGTGGCTTCAATCAATGAAGATGACATTTCCACCCGAAGAGCGTGGGGATTCTGGGTCTGTCTAACCGAGATGGACAAAGTGAAGTATCCATTCAAAATCTTTTCCAACAAGATTAATGGATCATTCCTGTTAAACTCCATGACAGGGAAAAGTACCGAATTTGCAGAAAATATTTTTGAACAAAAAAGGACGCTAATTTGGATGAACAAGTTACTAGCAACTAGGAACACAAGAAAGAAAGCATGCAATATGATGCATGTGGGTCAGTGGCTCAATCATATCTGCTCAAGTTGTGAACTCTAGGAGAAACCTTTGTTCGACACACGAATCAGGGTTACGAAAGAGAAGCCCGACCACAAACAGGATAAGGGTAAAAGGACAAGAAATCCGCGGAGTTTTTACAAACCGCGGTAAAAACTTTTAAATGTAAAAAACAAAGAAGGACCTAATCAACATAGGTCCATTGTAAATTACAACATGTAATTTCAGAGTGGGACAGCTTGAAAAAAAAATATATACAGCTGTGAAATGAACAAGAAAGATGGCGAACGCAATGACGCCTTCATGATAAGGACTGACCAACGACAAAACCAACGGGCCATGCCTTTCAAAACAGAAAAAGATTCCAGCCACAACTTTTTCAAAGTAATGGCAGACAAAGTAAAGAGGAGGGACCAACCACATGATAAAAGATGGTAAGAGCGTCGGTGGATATTTTACAAGTTTGGAATCCAGATTTGGAATCCGTGATCGAAGGCTATAAAAGGGAAGGCATGAAGCAGATGGAGATCATCGAAATTTTCTCCAACTCTTCACAACATATCATCTTCCCAAGTCTATAGTCTTTAAAAAATAAAATCATTTTCCTTATTGTAAACTTTTCTTTTCTTTATTTCAAATTTCGAGTGTATGGGGATTTCTCCAAATTTGTAAGTCCTCATATGAGAGGCTAAAGAGTTATCTCCTCCAATAGCGGAGTAGAGTATGTTTATGTAATTTTAATGTTTTTTCATCAATAATAATTTGAGGCTTTTGTTTCAACTTGCTTTCTGAAGTATAGCTAGACATTTATACTATTATACCCCCAACGCCCTAAGGTAGGAAACGAAATAGGGCTGTGCATTGTATTGCTGAAGGAGCTAAGACTTACGAACCACCTTCTGTGGTCGAGTGGTTGGAATGACTCTATAAAATCGGAGGCTTGGAATACCCGGCAGTAAGGAGGTCAAATAGAGGTATGAATTTATGAATGTTTAAATATATTTCGGAAGCATGTTGGGCCTGATTCATGGTAATTGGACAAAAATGTATTTAGCAGCAAGATAAAGGATGAAAAGATGTAAATTTCCCCATAATTTGACCTTTTTTGAAGCTTTCCGTCAATTTGGATGGAAAAGATAACGGCAGGACTAAAAGCGTTCAGTTTTGACAAGATAAGGGACTAAATTGACGCAGACAGAACATGGAGGACCGATTTTGCGATTGGAGTTTTGTTGAGGGACGAAATCTATAATTCCCCCATAATAAGGTAAGAAATTAGCAAAAGATGATATTGTTACTTAAGTTATACATCATAGGCATTGTAATCTATTTGGAAAATATGAACACTTTGTAGACAAATCTTTAGGTAAAATAAAAATTACTTTGGGATGAAAATTTGACATCATAATTATCCAATTAAGTTATGAAAATCACTTACTTTGATCATCAATATACCCTAACCCCAGTTACTTGTTTATTAGATTGTACCTTTTATTTTTTATTTTTTTGTTTTTTGTACCAACTGGCCTTCAGATGAGGCTCTTGCCATTCTTGATATTTTGTTAAAAAATATGATGATAACAATATCTTAGTTGTAGTTATTTATTAAACCCTTAACATTTGTAGTCATTTTAGAACTTTTAATCTATATAATGGAAGAAATTTTTTAACGTTAGCAGAAAATGTAAAAGAGACTAATGGATATAACAAAAAAAATCAAAACAAAACTCAGATGATGAATCACCTTTAAAAAGATATTATAAGAATAAAAAGAGTATGCGTTCATGTTTTTAAAATATACTATCTTTAGCATTATATCATATGTGTCAAAAAGAACACAAAATAATAAATGCCAAAGGCCATATTCAAGATAGTCATATGATAGAGTTTTAAATAAATTTCTCTATTTTATTGTGAAGTAGACAATAATATCATGTTGCAACAAAGAATCACTAAATGAAATAAAGCAGAAAATTGCATCTTGAATGTCGTCTTCAAATTTCTTATTTTGAAAAGTAGAAGAATGCATCTCGAATGTCGTCTGTAATTCTTTTTTCATCATTATGTGACATACCGTTGACCCAATTTCAAGTTTTAAGCCTTTTGAGAATCTAATTTTACTGTGGTGATGATGTTTCATTTAGTTCACATTTTGAGACAACAAATAGATACGCTCGTGTTCATTACTTTAAAGATGATAAAATCTTTAGTGTTGGACGAAAAAGAATATAAATTTTCTTCACTCATAAAAAAAATTATTCATTTCTAACTAAATATTTTCGAGGGGTTGTAGGAAGAATCACGATGAAATGGACATGAATGAGTTACTAGAGTTAGGTTGGTGACGTGAACGGAAGGGATTCTCTTTTTATTGATTATTTTTACCCTTATTGAGATGAGATTTTGGGTAAAAAAATTATATAGGGTGAAACTTCCCAATGTTAACCCAATTCAAGGGTGTATACTGTTACTTTTTCTTTTTTAGGGTGCAAAGTGCCTATTACCTCTTTTTTATGGTTGCAAAGTGCAAATTACCCATTTGAATTTCATATTTCGTTATTTAGTTTTTTATTGCATAATCATATAACATCCTAGTCAATATGAATAGTACGGAGAGCACCAAACCCATTGGATGTCAACATAAGACAACTGCCGCAGTCTGAACAACTACAACAATATATCCGGGATTCACCAACCCATCTAACCTTTATGAGTAGAAAAATTACATGCGCCTCAGGATGTATCTAACAGATCTTACAAATAGTCTCAATGGATCTAACTTATGGTCTCAATGAATATATTCCGAAATCTGTGTATAAATAAAATTTCAAAGAAGGAGAGAAAGAGAGATTCGAACAAGTGAGAAAATTCACGAGCTTGAACTGAAGAGAGTATCAACAAAGTTGTTTGACCTTTGCCAAAACAAACAAAACCAATTTCTGTGTGAAATTAGTCATTCTCTCTTTCAAACTGTGTGTGAGAAAAGTTGTAGGATATCTACAGTATTTCTGTGTGAGAGAAGCATATTATTGAAAGTGTTCTTAGAGGTAGACGCTTGTGTAGCTAAGGAGCTTAAGACATTTTAGATGATGTATTGTATTGGAGAAGACTCTGTGTGACTCTTCTGATTCAACAAAGTGAATTCCTAATCGAAGAAGAAGGACGTAGTTGGGATTACACCACCCAGCGAACCTTGCAAACTGTGTCTCATTTACTTATTGCTTTATTTCAGTTCTTTATTGCACATCTATTTAAATTCAGCAATTTAGTAGAGATTATTTGTTGCATAAAAGAGTTAGTGTAGTTTCCATATACATTTATTAATTGTATCTCTGCCTAACATAAACATTAAACAAAGCCAAAGACTCTGATTATATATTTAGCTACGCACTTAACCGTGAATCTAAGCACTACATCTGACTGTAGTTTTCTCGACCGATACTAAGTTAAAATGAAGTACCTAAGGTTCCACTTTAAAATAACCTTTCCGATTTATTTGAAACACCTAAAAAAATAAAACATTAAAAGATGAAAATAATTTTCTGTTTATAACTTTAAGTACAACATCATGTAAATCACATACTATGAAGATATGCCTTAAATCAAAACGATAACATTTGTAGAGCAGAGATATGGAAAAAAAATACGTGATTTGATAGCAATACAGCAGCCGCAACAAAAAAAAAAAAAATAGGATTTTATTTAAATAGAAATAGTAATCCCAAAATATCAAAATTTATATAGTTCCAAACATTTCTCCCAAGTAACAACAATATTGTGGAGCTTAACTGATTGTCACAGAAAATAACAAGGTACATAAAAAGATGATAAACGTCCCTTCTATTTTTACTTTTGATAAACATTTTACCTTACAAGAATAGATGAGGGATCTTCTGGGGCATCGATCCAGATGCTCGTCAAAGGAAATATTTGTTTACAATTATGACGGTGGTAACTAGGGTCATCAAATGAATAGGAGACATATTGTCTCCCATAAAATCGAGCTCTCGGGAAATAAATTGAATTTCTCATCTTCTTCCCAAGAAGATCTATCCTAACTTGGCAACAAAAGAAGTGTACAAAAAATGTCATTCATCTCCACCCATTTACATTTGCTTCATCTACCTTGGATACAATGGGGTATTCATCAGTACCATCTATAAAATAAGTATCTCCATTATGCTCTGCCAAAAATGTGCCTATCAACCATGATTCATCATTAATTAAATTCTGGGGGAATCTAGGAAGAGGCGCATTAAGAACAGATAATGTCCATTTTTCAGGGTTATAAATCCATATGGATCCAAAAATAGTCAAGCAGTAGAAACAATTCGTGCAGAAAATTATCTTATTGCATAAAGTGCTAGAAAATGGTTGTACGGTTTGAAAGTGGACAGTGGTCCATTGAGTGTCCCCAGGACGACAGGTGCTAACAGTGATAACTGTGGGGCTGAAATTCTTCATTGTGAAAACAACACAACTAGGACATTTTGGGGACATCGAAAAGGCAACAGTGTTCCATCTTCTGAGGCACGGATATTGTCTCTCCGATTTAAGTGTGGACAGAATTTTTCCTAAGAGCTCATTTGGAAGATCACTCGATCTCGCAAATCCTGCCTCTTTCACAAGAGGATACTTGCCTGTTGAAATTTTTCTAGTCTTCTCCACTATCTCACGCATTCTACAAACATGAAAAAAGATCATTATTAATAGCAAGTAATTGAAAGAAAATCGAACAATGAATTAAGACAAACTGAACAAATATTGTGTTATTTTTTGTGCGATTAATAGGGTTCGCTATTCTGGCGCAATATTGTTCATTGCGTCAGAATGGCGCACTGAAATTTCTTTTTATTTTATTCCTTTCTCTTTTATTTACTTTTAGTTATGCCTTTTTAAGTTTATAAATTCGAATAATATTCAATTTAGTGGAAGGAAAGGAACGTGAATCTGAAGATCAATTCGAAGATTTCAATTTGGTAAATTAGAAGAAAAAAAATCATTTTTCATTTTGGATATAAATGATAATAAATATTGGATGTAATAATTCATAAAATAACAAAAACATTATTATCGGATTTTACAAAAATTTCTAAGAAACAGTAAAATATCTATTTTAAATAGTTGACACTTATTAGAATCGAAAAAGACCAACTTTGTGAAATGCTCCTGTTTTTTGAAGTTGACCTTGTCAAATGTGGTGAAAAAAGTGCGACTAAATATATGAATTGATAAATATATAAATCAAATGACTTGTGAATATATTTTTTTTGTAATTTCTAACAATTATATGAAAAAGTACAATAATAAGGTAAGAAATAAGCAAAAGATAATATTGTTACTTAAGTTATACATCATAGGCATTGTAATCTATTTGGAAAATATGAACACTGTTTAGACAAATCATTAGGCTAATAAAAATTACTTTGGGACGAAAATTTGACCTCATAATTATCCATTTAAATTATGATTCCATTCCAATTCCTTCTTGAACACTTGTACTCTCTTCTTCCATTATCTCGCGCAATCTAGAAACATGAAAAGAAGATCAATATTATATGTTGTTAGTTCAAAAACAGACCGAAACATCACTGGATTAACTAAAAAATGTAGCGAGGGAATTCTAAATTCCTCACAAAATTCCCAACTCACAAAAATTACAAATTTCACATAAAATCATACTCAATTCTACACATTATACGGTTACATGAACATCTCAATTAACCCACTGATGGAATAGATCTAAAATAGAATGTGCTCAGAATCATGAATTTGCACTTGATGCATGCCTTCGAATTTAACTCGAAATTAATCTAATTATTACATGATTTCATAGAACTCTCAATGCACCATGAATGCACCTAAAATGCTCAAGAAAGTAGATCTGAAAAATAAATTTTAAAACCTCAATTTAATAAACCAAAAAAAAGCTGTAAATCAAACTTCGTAACTAGTTCAACCAGATGTTAATTCAATCTAATTCTTGTTAATTCAAACACTCAATTACTAGTTGCACACACGATTTGCATAAACAACATGAAATTCTTCATGATCTCATTTTTATAAAAAAATAATTTGAAATCAGTAAAACAAATGTAGATCGGAACGAAATCAATTATGGTTAATCAATGGAAAAAAATTGAGCTTACGATCGCATCTTTTGCCTTCTTCTTGTTGCAGGCATGGTGTGACTTTGAAGAGAAGAAGAGAAGAAGGGTTTTCTTTGGTTGAAGGTGTGATTTTAAAAGAAGAGAGGAAAGGTTTTCATTGTTGAAGGTGTGATTTGAAAGAAGAGAAGAAGGGTTTTCTCTGTGAACTGAAAGGTGACGGGCTGAGAATATATATAACTTTGTGAGGAATGAAATGGTGCAATAGATAATTTTGATTTTATCTCAACTATATGATTGTTAATTAATTTTATTAAAGAATCAATAAAGAAATCTCTAATTAGCGTCATATTAGAATTGTTTTAGCCCCTTGTTAGCGCTTGACTACTTTAACTCAACGTCATTCATCGAATAATTCTTAGCGCACTGAACAATTATTGCGATATTTTTGGTGCGATTAATAGTGTTCGCTATTCTGGCACAATATTGTTCATTGCGTCAAAATGGTGCAGTGAAATTTCTTTTTATTTTAATCCTTTATTTTTTATTTACTTTTAGTTATGCCTTTTTTAAGTTGATAATTTCGAATAATATTCAATTTAGTGGAAGGAAAGGAACGTGAATCTGAAGATCAATTCGAAGATTTCAATTTGGTAAATTAGAAAAAAGTTTTCATTTTTCATTTTGGATGTAAATGATAATTAATATTGGATGTAATAATTCGTAAAATAACAAAAAAATTATTATCAGATTTTACAGAAATTTCTAAGAAAAAGTAAAAATATCTATTTCAAATAGTTGACACTATGTATTACAATCGACAAAGACCAAATGTTCTTGTTTCTTGAAGTTGACCTTGTCAAATATGGTGAAAAAAGTGTTACTAAATATACAAATTAATAAATATATAAATCAAATAACTTGTGAATATATTTTTTTGTAATTTCTAACAATTATATGAAAAAGTACAATAATAAGGTAAGAAATAAGCAAAATATAATTTTGTTACTTAAGTTATACATCATAGGCATTGTAATCTATTTGAAAAATATGAACACTGTTCAGACAAATCTTTAGGTAAAATGAAAATTACTTTGGGACGAAAATTTGACCTCATAGTTATCAAATTAAGTTATGATTCCATTCCAGTTCCTTCCTGATACCTCCCAAGGAAAATATCGAATTGGATCCCAAAAATCACTTACTTTGATCATCAAATACCCTAACCCCATGTTATTTGTTTATTAGATTGGACCTTTTATTTTTTTAATTTTTTTATTTTTTGTACCAACTGGCCTTCAGATGAGGCTTCTGTCATTCTTGATATTTTGTTAAAAAAATGATGATAGCAATGTTATAGTTCTAGTTATTTGTTAAACCTTAACGTTTGTAGTCATTTTAGAACTTTAATCTATATAGTGAAATAATTTTTTTTAACTTTAGCACAAAATGTAAAAGATACTGATGGATATAACAAAAAACTTAAAAAAATCTCAGATGATGAGTCACCTTAAAAAGATATTATAACAAAAAAGAGTCCACGTTCATGTTTTGATATATATACTATCTTTAGCATTATATCATGTCAAAAAGAACACAAAAATAAAATGCCAGATGCCATATTGAAGATAGTCATATGATAGAGTTTTAAATAAATTTCTCTATTTTATTGTGAAGTAGACATTAATATCCTAATGCAATAGAGAAGCATTAAATGAAATAAAGCAGAAAATTGCATGTTGAATGTCGTCTTCGAATTTCTTATTTTGAAAAGTAGAAGAATGCATCTCGAATGTCGTCTGTAATTCATTTTTCATCATTATGTGACATACTGTTGACCCAATTTCAAGTTTGAAGCTTTTTGGGTATCTAATTTTACTGTGGTGATAATGTTTCATTTAGTTCACATTTTGTGACAGCAAATAGATTCGTTCTTGTGCATTATTTTAAAGATGATAGAGTCTTTTGTGTTGGACGAAAAAGAATATAAATCTTCTTAACTCATAAAAAAAATTATGCATTTCTAATTAATTATTTTCGAGAGTTTGTAGGAAGAATCACGATGAAGTGGACATGAGTTAGTGACTAGAGTTAGGTTGGTGACGTGAACGTTGGAGATTTGCTTTTTATTGAATATTTTTACCCTTATTGAGATGAGATTTTGGGTAAAAGAATTATATATTGTTCAACTTGCCAATGTTAACCCAATTCAAGGGTGTATAGTGTTATTTTTTCTTTTTTGGGTGCTAAGTGTCTATTAGCTCTTTTTTAAGGGTGCAAAATGCAAATTACCCATTTGAATTTCATATTTCGTTATTTAATTTTTTATTGCATAATCATATAACATCCCAGTAAAGATTAATAGTACGATGAATTCATCTTGTTCAAGTTTTCCATATTTCTTCTAATTTTTTGGATTTCATGACAACGAATTCCATTTTATAGAATCCAAATTTGCATAATTTGGAGTTAAGTTAATATTTTAATGCATAATTTCCACGTTAAGTATGTATAATCTCTACATATTTGGTTAGAAGCTCGCTCATACAGTAAGCGCACAAGTGTTAATGTCCGGAGGTTAATAACCACGGCAGAAGATAATATACTTTTCAATTAACAGTTCACTTACCTAATTACAACAATATATTGTAGATCATGTTGATTAATCCTTACCCAATTACGACAATATTATATAGTACATCATGTCGTTAAATCATGTCGATAAAACTAATATACTCGCAAATTAAAGAACAAAGTTAGAAGTATATGTAACATAAGCATGTACTCAATATTCAGTAGTACCGCCAATGCTACACTTATACGTAATAATACAACAATAATCTCGTCAATGCTACAATCATATGGAATAATACAACAATAATTGAAACGGTCGAAAAATTAAGAATCTTGAACTTCTTGGTATATGGAGCATGCCCAATTGAACACTAGCAAAGTCGATTTTTGTGTTATGCGGAGGCTTCAAGAGACGAGGAGGTTCAATTATAGCAAGCGGACTTCACTACACAAAGAAACAAGTTTCATCAGAGAGTCATATATAGCTAAATCACAAGAGAAAATAGTGAAAAAAAAGAAGAATGAGAATCCTTTATGTAAGAACTTAGCTTTTCACGTCTCTTTATCATTATCACCATCACCATCACCATCATCGTCTTCTTTGTTGCGTTCCTCGTCTTTGTTATTGTCGGGCTGAAATCAATCGAACTGAAAAACGGGGGGAAGTATAATAACAATAGAATTAATACAAGGAAAATAATGGTACAATTACAGCAGTGAAATTACAGAAATACAATACAAATAGTTAATAAGGTAGGTTGGTGAATATTTATCCACTTTTCCAAGCATGACAACTTAATAATCTGCTAATTTTGCCAAATTTGCATTTAATAAGTTCAACTCCAAAAATAAAACAATCTACAAGTCGACAAATATCAGAAGTCAATAATATGTTTGCAATTGAGATTTAAATCTAGAGATATTGAACACAATGACTAGATGTATTACAGCAATAGAAATACAAAGATTTAATAAATATTTGTTGCTATAGAAATCTGGTTAGGACACAGATAAGTATGAGCTCGGCTTTTCAATAAAGCTGCGAATTTTCCAACTACGCATTTAGGAGATGTAAATTTAATGACATAATCTGTATTGGAGAAAAAGTTGCAATGAAAAATACTAAGGAAAGTATAAGTAACAGTAAGAGATTACTACAATTCCTGCAGTGTACAGATATGCAAAATAAAAGGCCAATAAAATGTGTGTTGGTGTCTATGCACAAATTATTTTCGGAGTACATAAACCCGAGATAGATTACAGCTGGTAATTATAGTGAAACTGACTAGGAGACAAATAAGAGATAATTTAGCAATAAATCTACTACTTTTAGCATATGATTTAAACTTAACGATTATCATAAGTATATAGTATCAGAACTGCGATAAATTTTAATATATTTCTACTAATATAAAGAAATATCATTCATGGAGTTATTCAACAATTGTAGGTTTTTCTTTCAACGAGCCATCTGATCTAATATCCAAACAAAAGTAAGAACAATCATGTCAATTTTTACCATAATTCTTTTGAAAAACTCCAAAAACCCGAGAAGCAACGTGCATGCACCGATAATTTCAAAGAAACAAGAAAACCGTAAATTTCAAAGAAACATGAAAAGTAGGCTAATAATATGATTTCCATTGAGAATTTTATAGGTTAGCGAATGAGCTTTAGTTAGTTTTTAGCTAAGATGCATTTCGAGATTGTGCAGAATTGTGAAACTAGTATCACAAATAAAAACGAGTACCTTGAACCAGGATAACAAAAATAATGCAAAATTGAGCTAAAAAAAAATAAAATCGAGACGTTTTACATCAAAACTAGGAATTCCGCTACATTAAGGTTGCGATAATTAGCTTCTCACTTATGAGGCACTCGAGTTGCGTTTGGATTGCTTAATTTGGAGCTAAGAATGTCCTATCGGTGAAAATATATCCTTAGATAGTTTCATGTTATAATGGACTTTAAATATCTACCATTTTGAGGCGTAACGGCGATTTTGGATTCTTCCAAAAGGCGTAGACCCAAACACAACCTGGGATGTCTACTGAGTCAAAAATTACATTTTAAACACTGAATCCATATGCAATATCCATTGAGCTTTACAGGATAATTTCAAGTCATAATGATTTCAAATCTTTACCACTTGACTTCCGTCATTTTTAAACCATTTGGTAAATCCTTACATTCACAGCAATTATAAGTGCTTGAGGTGAAGGTTTTATACAGCATTACCCATTTACTTGAAGCACATAAACAGCCCAAAAAGCTAAAAAAATATATAATTTCTTGTAATATCTTTAGCTACAACCACATGTAGAGCACATATCGTAATAATTTCTTGTGACATCTTACTAAAACATCATCTGTATCACATATCTTGAAGATATCAATACGATAACATTCGTAGAGCAAAGACTTGCTCTTGAACATGGTTCGTTAGACCTTCAACAGCTTTTGTCAAGTTTGCAATTTGTTCCTCCATTTGAGCTTGATATAGTGAAGAGATTAGAGATAGAGATTGTCCCAATGGGCGTGCCAAAAATTTGTACACAACAAATTTGTATTAATAAAAATTAAAAACACAAAAATTGTGACAAATAAAATTTATATTAATCAAAGTAAATACTGGGGTACAATCTCTATTCTAATCCTCTGATTCTTCCTTCAAGAATATCAATTTGAATGTTGGAGTTGACTTCGGTTCTTTGATCTTCTCCAACGTTGACTTGAATATTTATAACGTTAATGCGAGGGCTTGACATCTTAATCTCGTACCAAACGTGTAATTTATTGTATGAAATTTGAAATCTTCAAGGTTAATTTGCAGCTTTGATCTTCCTTGAACTTGATTTGAATTTCTATAACGTTAATTCATAGGTTTAGCACCGTAATTATGAATCAAACGCTATAATTTGATGAACTTCTACAAGAACTCCTTGAATCTTCTTTGTATTTGAAGAACTTTCGCAGAGAAAATTTGGAGAGCTTTATTCGTATTCTCTAGCTTTGATTGAACTTCTGTGTGTGTTTATTATGAGGTTCAAATGACCCTATTTATAGGTGTATGATGAGAGAGTCATGCATAATTTGGACTCCATTGATAATTATCCAATTGATTTAATATATCATTATTTTGGAGCCATTTGATTGGCTAATAGAAAATCTAGGTAAATCTTCTAGACATTATCTATATATTTTCAATAGATCTTCTAGATATTATGATTTAGATAAATCACCTTGATATTATCTCTTTAATATATATGTTAATTTAAAGAGATAAATATCTTTTGATTTAAATATCATTTGATTTATCAACATATCCGTGTGACATGATTTGATTGGTTGTAAAATTTCAATGTGTAGAACATATCTCTTAAACTTAATTCCATTTTATTGTATATAATATTACTACTATGACACATTTTTTTTTAAATTTTTTATAGTAATGTAAGGAAAGAAATAGCATGCATGTTTTGGATTTAACATAAAATTAATTTATTCTTATGTGCTTCTAAATAACTCCCATGAATGAATCTTAAAACGCAGTGGAAGGAAGGAACGTGAATTTGAAAAACAATTCGAGAATTCAATATGGTAAATTAGAAAAAAGTTTTAAATAATAGTTTCATGTTTTAGCTAGATGCTTATAAAATGCTATATTTCATATAAGAATTGAAGTTGTAAAGTATTCGAATAAAAAATATGATGCTTGAGCTTTCAACATTTTTTTAGATCTTGCAACATTTTTGAGTGTTTAGTATTCGCAATTCCTAGACATTGGAACACAAATATTATATTAATTAGATATCTTATTAAAATTTGAGTGCGTACACAAATATTTATGCACTTACGTAAAATATGTGAATTGTGTGCGTACAATGTGAGCAAAGTGCATAAATGCGGTGCATCGTGTCTATAATGTGTGTTATGTTAAAATACGTTGTGTAAAAATTATACACTACATCTACATAAATAACTTTATGATGTGTATTAGCACGTATAATTATGAGCTTTATCGGTGTGTCGCGAGGTCATTTTATGCTAGACTGGTTTCAATGGAGCTAATACAATTTTTTTCACCAATATTTTACCAAAACACGTCTCAATCCAATAATAAAAACTGGGTTAGATCCATTAGAACGAGCCTAGCATAAAATTTAAGGTGTGTTGTGCATGTATATGGTCTAGGAAGATTATAAGAAATAAGTAGGAAACTAAAGAATTTTTAATTTACTTCTAAGGAGTTTATAAGCTTCTCCTAAGAAAAATGTATAAAACTTTCTAGAGAACTTAGAAGCTTCTAAATATTTTATAAAATGTTGTATTAAAAAGCTATCAACGCAAGCAGCTCTTAATCTCTATTACATACAACGTTTTAGTCAGGAATATGGATTGGTAGGCGTTTATGAATACTAGCATAAAATACGTGCGTAGCACGTAAACACCCAATTATAATATTATATAATTTATTGTTGAAAAAATATAGACCGCTCTTCGAGGAAACACAAAATACAATTGGAAATTAAAAAATTAAATCGTATTTTCATTAACGTAAAAATATTAGACCTTACTATTGATTATAGAATACATTTGAATATGAAGAAGTTACAATAACTTATTGATTTATTATAACTGAAACCTACTGAAAAATATAATATTTATCACTATTTGGGATTTTTTAGTCTTGTGATTAAGTAAAAAGAATGATTAAGTTCTATATTTGAAAAAAATAAGCTTTCTGATACTATTCTTTGTAATTCATTACTTGTCATTTTATATTTTTCGACATCTCTATTGGTAAATATTGTTAAATACTTAATCATTTTTTTAAACTTATTATTGTCTACGTGTGATGATTAGCTAAAACGTTTTATCCAATTTTCATTTGTTCTCTCTCTTTCTTGTTTTTTAGTTGCACTATAGTTGTCATACCTCCATTTAACTTCTGATGCTTGTGCTTTATCTTCAACTACATATGCATCAATGATTTTAAAACTGTCATTTTCTTTAGAGTTTTTAATAACTTAAAGTTTGTTTACAAATAAGATCATATTATATAATTTGATTTTCATCAAAGTTGGGGTATTTCTTTTTATATTTTATTATAATTCACATGCAATATAATAATCTAATTAACTGAACTGATTTTGTGAAATTTAAGTAATAGACAAGAAATATAATTGATATTAGAATATTTTGATATTCATTTGAAATATGTATTTCATAATATAGTACCAACACATATCGCAGGAAAAAGTAGTCTAAGATTGTTTTTTTTTTTTTTTTGTGTGTACTTTTCTTAACAAAATAAACAAAAAGATTTTGTATCTTACTAGATGTCATTATATATACACGTATTTCATAAATATACGTTACTTCACAATTCACATGTATATGACAATTGTACTTACACTGTACTATATGGAAGATTACTAAAAACTCCCCACAAATTACTTATTATATACAAAAATCGATGAAAAATAATGTCAATCTCAAAATTTTCATTTTAAAATTATAAAATTGATAAATATATTTTCAATAGATTTATGTTTTAATTTTCAACATTTTAGATAACTATCTAAAGAAACATGACTGGACTTTTTAATTTTTTAAGAAGATTAAAAAAGTTGAAACTTAATATTGAGGACATAGTAAGTATCTCTTATCGGCATAAAAGTTTTAAATAAATAATATTTTAATCATCATGAATTTTTAACATTAGAGATTATATTAGGGAGTTGAATAATTTTATTATATATAGCAACTGTTGAATATATATACACACTTGCATAATTATATATTATATTTTTATATTTAAGATTCTTATATTTCTGGTTTAATGTGGAAAATCATAATATATGTACTCATAATTTGGTACTTACCAATATATATATATATATATATATATATATATATAATCATTCAATATGAAATTGATGTTGGTGCATGAATACAACGGTATAATATATAACCATCAAATGGACTTTCGGGGTAAACAAAGTAATGTAACAACTTGGATTGTCATTAATTAGTATGTTGATGTATGTATGTCGTAGTCACTATGAGGATTAATAGTGTTTTATTGTATTGATCAAATAAACAAAGGTTTTAAGTAATGAGACGACATAGTTTGCGAACGAACAAAAATGTTTTCACTATGAAAGAAACATTTAAATTATCCATATTTTTAGTATAGTATATAGATATAGATAGATTGTAAATTTTATCTCATATATTTTAACTTACCATTACTAAAGTGCTGGAGGGCAAAGAAAAGAAAAAAGAAAAATGAAATTTGAACCAGAATTCTCTTGTGATGCGTACTTTCATTCTTCTTAATACATCCCGTACTCTCATTCTTCTTAATATTTATAAATTTATGTTTTACCCCTTCAACTATGTTTTATGTAAACTATAAAAATTAATTAATTAAAAATCAAAACAATATTAATTTATTTTGGAAGAAAAAATAAAGCATGAATAATTTAATGGAATGTGTTACCAACAATTGATACTTTTTCTTCAAATTTCATTTTTTAGATTCATATTTGTAGAATTCAAGTGAAAAATGCGTCAAAATTAGTGATATAAAATATTTATATTACAGATTAGACCAAAACAAATATGTGGTGAAATATAAAGATTTCATTTCCACTATGTAAACTTATGTATATCAATTATTTTTACATGAATGTTAAATATATCAAATTATAAAAAGTAGTTACAAATTACTTATGAGTATATACAATTATCATAAAACTCATTTATTATAACTTGGTATACACTGAACAATATTAACTTTATTTAAAAAGCTATGTAAAGTAATTACTCATGCAATAAACTTATTTACTTAATTAAGCTTACTTCTTTTCCTAATATACTATTTAAATAGGGCTATTTTAGTGTTCTTTAAAATTTATGAAATGTAAATTGTTTTGTCCTATAGACTATTTTAATAGTTACATTCTTATTTGGTAGACAACTGTGTCCATTGCAAGTTAAAAACGTATGGAATGCATTCATTTCTATCTTGCTTAGCTTCATATTAGTATGGAATTTAATTTATTTATATAGTAGAATTCATTTAACAATTTCTAGTCATAGTATGAATGAATATTAATTTAATATATTGATGCCTTACCTTCAACAAATTGCTCGTAGAATATAAAACACTGTTAATTCAACGAATGACTTATACTTGATTGGAATGCCAAGACAAATAAGTAAAAGGAAATAATGAGAACCAATCATTTGATAAAGCATTTACCAAATAAAAATATTAAATAACCCAAAATAATAGAGAAATCGTTTACTCAATAGACCGTAAATATTATTATTTTGGTTATATTAGTTCATTTATTCGACCTTGATGCCTCATGTAACCTTTTTATTTAGTCATAGAACTTTTAGTCTTGTTAATCTTTTCAAGTTTCAACTATCTCTTCAAACTTACTCAAAAGTTGATTGTTGGCATTTTTTATTTTTTAAATATTTTCTTCAACCACTTTTCTCTTTTTTAAATTGGATCCTATGTAATTTTTAAGAAAATATTTACTAAATCAATGATAATAAAAATATACAAGTAATAATTGACAGGATTAAGAGTTGAGGTAAGTGGGACTCGCATGCTCAACAAAAAAGGACGTAAGTTACACATAATATTTTGCTAATTTAATTTTCATACCAAAAAAGAATTATTGTACTTCTTAATTTGGGATTGTAATATGAATATGGAGATCCCATTAAGATATTTACGAACACATTGAAGATGAATTGTTTCTTTAAATATTATTGGGAATTCAGCATAATTTTTAATTGAAAATACATTGTTACATAACATACTTCTACATTAAAAGATAACAATATTAAATTATATGCAACATTTGTAACTTTATATTTCTATTCAATGAAAATAAATCATGAAAGAAGTTATTACCAATTTGAAATTTTGTCTTTTCAGTTACTGGTGACATAAAAAAAATTAGAAGATATGTTTGTACCCAATCCTGCTTAGTGCAAACAAAAATCTTAATAACATAATATAGTATCGGTAATTAGCCAGCTACCATCTTTGTATGCTAATTTAAAAAAATCTATATAATACAATATAAATTATATATATATATACATCGCTAAAAAAAATATCATGGAATTTAGAAATAGGAAAAATAAACTTTGTACTCATCAACTATTCACTTTTGATGTCTTAGTGAAAATATAGTATTGGTAATTAGCCAGCTACCATCTTTGTATGCTAATTTTAAAAAATCTATATAATACAATATAAATTATATATATATACATCGCCAAAAAAATATCATAGAATTTAGAAATGGGCAAAATAAACTTTGTACTCATCAACTATTCACTTTGGCATCAAATTTATTTATTCCTAATAACCTATATATCATCAAATTTATTTATTCCTGATAACCTATATATATATCACAAAATAATTCATACTAATAGTCAAAATGACATAGAATAACAAATGTATTACTATAGTAAAAAGTGAAATAATAAATATAATTACTATAAATGAATGTTACAAAATTAAATAATGAATAGTTAGCATTGAATTGAATAATGAATGGGCATGATGGTTTTTAATAATTATAATATAATAAATATATTATTATTATATTAGATATCAAAAGGAGGACAAAAATTTCATTTCACAATGGGAAGAAACAAAAAAAATTATTCTACAATATGAATTACAAAGAAACTAATATATTATAGGTTCCCAGCAAAATGATTACATTACAAGGAGTTCACTAATAGGCAAAAACCTCTCCCACCATTTATCATCATTAATAATCAAAACCAAAAACTTATTTACAAACTTGAGTTTGCATTTTTCTTTTCTCTTTTTTTGTATTTTAAATATGTGCCTGATCACCATTCTCTCCGGTCAACACCAAAATTCTGTTGGATCAAACTGAAAGATAAATCCCATCACCCCCAACTCCAAGCGTGCACTCACATATTCCAATCGGGTTAAAAAAATGAAGAAAGTTACAATAGTTGCCTAGTGAATGCACATATTTATAACCACTTGAAAAGTCATTAGTTACAACCTTAAAAAATGAACTCAAAGGTTATTAGTAAATAATATTTACTGCAAGGAGTTACTATAATAGACCAAGAATTCTAATGGTTGTATTTGAAAAATGAATTTAACAATTATAATATTATTATAGTTAGATATATTCAATTAATAATAATAATATCATTTATTAGAAAAAGAGTGTTACAAAAATTAAATAGTGAATAGCAAATAAAAGGACAATATTTATATATATAATAATAATAATATGATTGTGCCATAATCCAATTCATATATAACAAATTCAATTTAATATTTTTTATGAGATAAAAAAATATTTATGCAACAAAATTAACAATAATTGATAATTAGGAAGAATATTTATTAAAAGTGACAAAAAAATGAAATTCAATTCGTTGATGCAAGGATCAATAAAATTAAGCAAACATCTGGTAACCTAATACTTAATTTCTATTTATTTATTTATTTGAGTTTAAAATTTAAAAATATTTGAGAATGCGTACTATTATTATTTACAATATTATTATTTACAATAAAGATAACAAAACCTGAGTTCTATAAATGAAAAGCATAAGTTCTATAAAAAAATCATAAAAGAAGTTACTATCAATTTGAAATTTTGTCTTTTTAGTTACTGGTGACCTAAAAAAAATTAGAAGATATATTTGTATCCAATCCTGCTTAGTGCAAACAAAATTTTTAATAACATAATCATTAGATTAGATGATTAATAGATTGATATAATATATCGAAAAATCAAATATTTGGTGTCTTAATGAAAATATAGTATCGGTAATTAGCCACCTACCATATTTGTGCTAATATAGAAAAATCTACACAATATAATATATATTATATATATGTATAGATATATACATCGCTAAAAAATATCATAGAATTTAGAAATGGGCAAAATAAACTTTGTACTCATCAATTATTCACTTTGACATCAAATTTATTTATTCCTAATAACCTATATATATCATCAAATTTATTTATTCCTGATAACCTATATATATATCGTAAAACAATTCATACTAATAGTCAAAATGACATAGTATCTTGCCGCAAGGGGGTTAATTATGATGATTTTACAATTTTAGAGGAGGTTTATAAGCTAGTCTTTTAACACAAGGCGCATTTTAAAATAAAATAAAATGCACGGCATAAGTCAAATAGAGTGGAAGACATAAATGGTACTGGCATATCAAGAGACATCATTACCAATTAATAATAGGATTAATTGATATCAATAAACACAAATTAAGAAAATGGTTATTATTATACAATTTTAGTTAAGTCAGGACAATAATGTCTTTTTACAACGGGAAGAAACACTATCAAGATCCATACTTTTATATTAGTATAGACATAGATATATAAGTTACTATTTTTTTAAAGATTATAGGTGTAAAATGTCGATTCCATTTTATTTATGTGTCTATAGCCAAAGTTATAGTTCATTTCTAATTTGATCAAAGTTAAACGTAAGGTACAACGATAAATAATTATAAATTACAATCATTATATAAGTAATTGTTCATTTTTCTCGAAGCAAGTCAGATAGGACCATCTCAATATCTGGGAGTGTTTGTCGATTAAGAAGATTAGCTCGTACCGCCTCAAATTTATAAAGGATCTGGACTATTCTTATAGTGACACATTTTTTCAAATGGAAAAAATGAAAGGTTTTAGGCATCATAAACGAAACAAAATCATATTTTAGCCAAGAATTATTTGGAGATTGTCGAATAATAATGAAAGTACTTTATCATTAATAGAAACGATCAACCGGAACCAGGATAAAAAAAGAAGTAAATAAAACCGAAATCTTGCAAGTCAACACAATAATTGAGCTACAAGGTGGAGATAACCCCTCTCCGAGACACTTGGTTGTGTTTGAATAGATTGATTTGGATTTAAGAATGTCAAATGAATAATACAAAGACAGTCTCATGTTATAACGGATTTCAAATACTTGAGGCCTACTTTGAGTCAAATTCTTGAGTCATAATGGCAATTTCAAATTCACTTAAAAATAAGTCGTTTAAAATCCTCAAATCCAGATCCTTACAACCTAGGAGAACTTGTTCCATTCAACCTCTTTATTGATCAAAATTACCTCCTAAACATCCAATCCAATTTCAAGTTTTAAGCCTTTTGGGAATCTAATTTTATTGTGGTGATAATGTTTCATTTAGTTCATATTTTGTGACAACAAATGGATACGCTCTTGTTCATTACTTTAAAGATGATAGAGTCTTTAGTGTTGGACGAAAAAGAATATAAATCTTCTTCACTCATAAAAAAATTATGCATTTCTAATTAATTATTTTCAAGGGTTTGTAGAAGAATCACGATGAAGTGGACAATGAGTGAGTGACTAGAGTTAGGTTGGTGACGTGAACGGAGAGGATTCACTTTTTATTGAATATTTTTACCCTTATTGAGATGAGATTTTGGGTAAAAAATATAGGTTGTGAAACTTGCAAATGTTAACCTAATTCAAGGGTGTATAGTGTCATTTTTTCTTTTTTAAGGGTGCAAAGTGCCTATTAGCTCTTTTTTAAGGGCGCAAAGTGCAAATTACCCATTTGAATTTCATATTTCGTTATTTAATTTTTTATTGCATAATCATATAACATCCTAGTCAATATTAATAGTACGGAGAGCACCAAACCCATTGGATGTTAACATAAGACAATTGCCGCAGTCTGAACAACTGCAGCAATATATCCGGGATTCACCAACCCATCTAACCTTTCTGAGCAAAAAAATTACATGTGCCTCAGGATGTATCTAACGGATCTTACAAATGGTCTCAATGGATCTAATTTATGGTCTTAATGAATATATTTGTAACCTGTGTATAAATAGAACTTCGAAGAACGAGAGAAAGAGAGATTCGGACAACTGAGAAAATTTACGAGCTTAAACAATCACATCCTAAGTGGAAATAATCTCTTGATTCTGAAGTCCATCCTCAGATAAATTCGAATCCTGAGCATCTATTCAAATCAATATTTCTCTATCACTCTCTCAAGAAGAATCTGAACTCAAGAGAGTATCAACAAAGTTGTTTGACCTTTGCCAAAACAAACAAAATCAATTTATGTGTAAAATTAGTCATTCTCTTTCAAACTGTGTGTGAGGAAAGTTGTAGGATATCTGCAGTATTTCTGTATGAGAGAAGCAGATTACTAAAAGTGTTCTTAGAGGCAGACGCTTGTGTAGCTAAGGAGCTTAAGACGATTTAGTTTGTGGATTGTATTGGAGAAGACTCTGTGTGACTCTTCGGATTCAATAAAGTGAATTCATTCGTGAATCGAGGAAGAAGGACCTAGTTGGGATTACACCACCTAGCGAACCTTGCAAACTGTGTCTCATTTACTTATTGCTTTATTTCAGTTCTTTATTGCACATCTATTTAAATTCAGCAATTTAGTACAGATTATCTGTTATATAAAAGAGTTAGTGTAGTTTCCATATACATTTATTAATTGTATCTCTGCCCAACATAAATATTACACAAAGCCAAAGACTCTGATTATATAGTCTGTTGTGCACTTAACCGTGAATCTAACCACAACATCTCACTGTAGTTTTCTCAACCTATACTAAGTTAAAATAAAGTACGTAAGGTTCCACTTTAACATAGCATTTCCGATTTGTTTGAAACACTTAAAAAGATAGAACATTAAAAGATGAAATAATTTTCTGTTGATAACTTTAATTACAACATCATGTAAGTCACATACTATGAAGATATGCCATAAATCAATAGGACCATATTTGTAGAGCAGAGATATGAAAAAAAAATACGTGATTTGATAGCAATACAATAGCCGCAACAAAAAAAAAAGAATTTTATATAAATAGAAATAGTAATCCCAAAATGTCAAAATTTATATAGTTCCAAACATTTCTCCTAAGTAACAACAGTATTGTGGAGCTTAACTCATTGTGATAAACATTTTAGCTTAGAAGAATAGATGAGGGATCTTCTGGGGCATCGATCCAGATGCTCGTCAAAGGAAATATTTGTTTCCAATTATGACGGTGGTAATTGGGGTCATCAAATGAATACGAGACACATTGTCTCCCAAACAATTGAGCTCTCGGGAAATTAATTGAATTTCTCATTTTCTTCCCAAGAAGATCTGCCCTAACTCGGCAACAAAAGAAGTGTACAAAAATTGTCATCCATCTCCACCCATGTTGCATTTGCTTCATTTAGCTTGGATACAATGGGTTATTCATCGGTACCATCTATAAAATAGGTATCTCCATTATGCGTTGCCAAAAATCTGCCCATCAACCATGATTCATATTTAATTAAATTCTGGGGGAATCTAGGAGGAGTCGCATTAAGAACAGAGAATGTCCATTTTTCAGAGTTGTAAATCCTATAGAACCAGAAACAGTGAAGCAGTAGAAACAATTCTTGCAGAAAATTATCTTTTTGCATAAAGTGCTAGAAAATGGCTGTACGGTTTGGAAGTGGACAGTGGTCCATTGAGTGTCCCCAGGACAACAGGTGCTAACAGTGATAATTGTGGGGCTGAAATTCTTCATTGTGAAAGCAACACAACTAGGACATTTTAGGGACGCCGAAAAGGCAGCTATTTTTTTTCTTATATCTGTTCACAGCTATAAGGGCAGAAGAAGAAAAATAATTTAGCTCTATGCTTGTACACGAGCAGCCATCCATCCTTGGCATATGAATATCGAGAAAAACGAAGCTCAATGAAATGTCTTCGGCACTAGATAAGGCTCCATGGCTAATGATCGACCCTACTTGTCACTATTTACAAATGTTTTCGAGTAGGTTTTATTTTTGTTGGATTCGATGCCCACCAAATTTTGGCGTTGTTTCCGGGGAACGGTGTTATAGATTTATTTCCTGTGCTACTGATATTTTTTGTTTTAGTTTTTGTATGCCTAGGACCATTCGTGGAAGTGAACTCGAATACGATCCCGAGATCGAAAAAAGAGCTCGCCGCTTGCATAGAGAAACTAGGCAACGTAATCGCCCTATTCCGTATACTTCACCATCCGGAGTAGAATTTACACTGGAACATTCCGATTCTTCTAGCGATTCAGAGGAAGAATACGAACCAATGGCCAACACCGCTAATGCCGTGCCTGCCAACGGTGCTAACGCCAATGGCAATGAGAGAACTCTAAAGGATATGGCCATGCCAAATCTGAATCAACAACCTCTCTGCATACCTTATCCCGATCTTGAGGTAGGTTTCGAATTAAAATCTGGACTTATTTCCTTACTACCTACTTTTCATGGTTTTGCAGGAGAGGATCCACATAAGCACCTGAAAGGATTTCATATGGTCTGGTCGACCATGAGGCCAAAGGATGTGACCGAGGATTAAATTAAGTTGAGGGCCTTTCCTTTTTCCTTAGCCGATAAAGCTAGGGATTGGTTATAATTTCTTCTTTCCGGCTCGATTGAAACATGGAATGAGATGGAAAAGCAATTCCTATAAAGGTTTTTCCCAGCATCTCGAGTCGCGAACATAAGGAAAGAAATTTGTGGAGTTCAACAGTTTACGGGTGAGACTTCATACGAGTATTGAGAACGTTTCAAACAGTTGGTTGCAAGTTGCCCGCAACATAAGATTCCTGAGCAGATTCCTGAGCAGCTTCTTATACAGTACTTCTACGAAGGACTAACAATTATGGATAGAAATTTAATAGACGTTGCGAGCAGTGGTGCGCTGATATATAAAACCCAACTGAAGCGAGGAACTTGATGTCAAGCATGGCCTCTAATTCCCAACAATTTATCATCAGACAAGAACATCCACCAAAGGAATGGAATGAAGCAACCATCGCGTTACTCAATCAGCGCGTAAACGATATGACTGCCCTCATGCAAAAGATGGCTTTGGGAAGTTTGCAACAAGCTAATATGTGTGGTATTTGCTTTGGAATCAGACATATGGCCGAGATATGCCCCAATGCCCAAAATCAAACTCTTGAGCAAGCTAACGCCACCGGTTTTTCTAGGGCCCGTTCAAAGAAGATATGATCCTTTCTTGAATACCTATAACCCTGGATGGATGGATCATCCTAACTTGAGTTATGCTCCACGACCTCAATATCAAAAGCCACAAGAACCTCCAATGCCTCAAATGAACCAACAACCAGGTAATTCTTTAGAAGACATAATTAAAACATTGGTTGCTAATACTCAACAATTCCAACAAGGCATACATCAGATTCAACAAGAGAACCAAAATGCTAACAAGAACTTGGAGAAACAAATTGGTCAAGTAGCTACTACCGTGAATGAATTGGTGTCACAAAACTCAAGTAAACTTCCATCTCAAGTCATTGTGAATCCAAAGGAGAATGCAAATGCAGTGACTTTGAGAAGTGGAAAAGAATTGAAAGAGGCCGAACCATTTCATGAATTAAGCGTGCCCATGCCTAATATAAGAAACCCTTCGGTTGAACAAAATTCGAAACATGAAGAAGAGAAAGAGTTGGAAAAGGAAAAAGAACCTGTTGGTAATCCGAAACCAATAACATTTGTGATTCCACCCCTTTTCCCGAGCCGATTTGCTAAGTCGAAGAAAAAAGAACAAGAGAAGGAGATACTCGAAACATTCCAAAAGGTTGAGGTAAACATTCTACTTCTCGATGCTATTAAGCAAGTACCTCGTTATGCTAAATTTCTTAAGGAATTGTGCACGACTAAGATAAATCTTATAGGCAACGAGAAAGTACACCTAGGAGAAAATGTATCCGCTGTGCTTCAAAAGAAATTATCTCCAAAGTGTAAAGATCCGGGTATGTTCACAATTCCTTGTAGGATAGAAAACATCCGAATTGAGAAAGCTATGCTAGACTTAAGAGCTTCCATTAATGTTATGCCACGATCAATATATGAATCACTTAACATAGGGAAATTAAAAGAAACTGGTGTTGTTATACAATTAGCTGATAGGTCTAACGCTTATCCTGATGGTGTTCTTGAGGACATCTTAGTACAGGTTAATGATTTAGTATTTCCTGCTGATTTTTATGTTGTTGACATGGGCCATAACGAGTTTAGTAATTCTGCTCCTATTTTACTCGGTAGACCATTCATGAAAACATCTAGCTCCATAATTAACGTAGATGATGGTATTCTTACTATGGATTTCAATGGAGACATTATAAATTTAATATATACGATTCCATGAAGTATCCTCCTGATTTTCATTCTATTTTTGGTATAGATGTTAACGATTGTCTAGCGCAGATTATCTTCGAGCTGGTGAAAGAGGATCCATTGCAAGTGGTGTTGACCACAACTGACTTTGAGGAGAAAAAGAAACAATTCGATGTTGATGAAGAGTTAGAAGACACGAAATTGGCTCTTTCTTCCATCCATACCTTTTAATGTTTCTCATATTTCTTTACCTATTTCGACATCTAAACTACTTTCTTCTGTTGTGCAGGCACCGAAGCTAGAACTTAAGAAACTTCTTGAGCATCTTAAGTATCTATATCTAGGAGAAGGATAAACTCTACCCATGATCGTATCGAATAAATTATCCTCTTTACAAGAAGAACAATTAATAAGATCATTGAGAGATTACAAAGAAGCGATCGGTTGGACCATAGCCGACACCAAAGGAATTAGCCCTTCTATATGCATGCATCGAATACTAATGGAGGAAGGAGCTAAACCCATTATTCAAGCTCAAAGGCGACTTAATCCACCGATGATGGAAGTAGTAAAGAATGAGGTACAAAAGCTTCTCGACGCAAGTATTATCTATCCGATTTCCGATAGTGCCTAGTTAAGTCCTGTTCAAGTCGTTCCTAAGAAAACTGATATTACCGTGATCGAAAATTCTGAGGGTGAGTTAATCCCCACTCTTGTTCAAAACGGGTGGAGGGTTTGTATTGACTATCGAAGTTTAAATACTTCGACTCGTAAGGATCACTTCTCTCTTCCTTTTATTGATCAAATGTTAAAACGTCTATCTGGTCGAGCTTACTTTTGTTGATTAGATGGCTATTCAGGTTTTCACCGAATTCCAGTGGCGCTAGATGATCAAGAAAAAATGACATTCACTTGCACTTTCGGTACATTCACTTATCGAAGAATGCCGTTTGGTTTATGCAATGATCCGGCGACTTTCCACGTATGGTGAATATATTTTTTGACTATGTCGAGGACATCACTGAGGTATTTATGGACGATTTTACAGTACATGGTGATTCTTTCGATTCATGCTTGGCTAACCTTAGAAAAATTTTAGACCAATGTATTAAGTCGAACCTTGTACTTAATTATGAAAAATGTCACTTTATGGTTGAACAAGGTAATATTTTAGGTCATATTGTGTCATTTAGGGGATTAGAAGTCGATAAAGCAAAAATTGACGTTATCAAAACCTTACCTTACCCCACGAATGTGTGGGAGATTCGTTCTTTTCTTGGACATGCAGATTTCTATCGACATTTCATCAAGGACTTCGCAAAAATCAGCAGACCTTTGTGCAACTTGTTGCATAAAGAGGCCACTTTTGAGTTTGATGAAGAGTGTCGAAAGGCTTTCAATACGCTTAATGACCTTCTAACCTCCGCACCAATAGTGAAACCACCAAATTGGAGTCTACCTTTTGAAATAATGTGCGACGCGAGCAATTCGCTGTAGGAGCTGTTCTCGGTCAACGAGTGGATAAAACGCCCCATGTTATATATTACGCCTCGAGAACCTTAGATAGTGCCCAATGCAACTATTCAACGACGGAAAAAGAACTTTTTGCAATTATTTTTGCTTTAGAGAAATTTTGATCGTATTTACTTGGCACTAAAGTTATTGTTTATTCCGATCATGTAGCTCTACGTTATTTTCTAAGCAAGAAGGAGGCGAAACCCCGACTTATACGATGGATCCTTCTACTCCAAGAATTCAACTTGGAAATTAAAGATAAGAAGGGCCGAGAATCTTTTGGCGGATCATCTAAGTCGACTTATTGATAGTGAAGAATCGATTCCACTAAGAGACAAGTTTCCAGACGAACATCTCTTTGAAATACAACCGACATATCCATGGTACGTTGACATTGTTAATTATTTGGTTACCAAGACTTTGCCGGATGACTTATCTCGAACTCAAAAGAACAAAATAAAGAGTGAGTCTAAGTATTACGTATGGGACGAACCTTATTTGTGGAAACACTGTTCAGACCAAGTAATTCGTAGATGCGTTTCTGAGACTGAGGTACCTTCTATCCTACGCTTTTGTCATACCTATGCTTGTGGAGGACATTTTGGTTCAAAATGCACTGCTCACAAGCTTCTCGAGAGTGGTTTGTTTTGGCCAAGTATATTTCATGATTCACATGTATTTTGCAAATCCTGTGAAAATTGTCAAAAGACGGGTAATTTAGGACATCGAGATCAAATGTCATTAAATCCTATTCATGTGTGTAAAATTTTTGATATATGGGGTATCAATTTCTTGGGTCCTTTCCCCCCTTCTTTTGGTTATAATTATTACATATTACTTGCTGTGGATTATGTGTCTAAGTGGGTCGAAGCTAAGACTACTAAAACTGATTGTGCTAAAAATGTTGTTAATTTTGTGAAGTCTCAAATCTTTGTTAGGTTCGGAACACCGAGAGCGATAATTAGTGATCGTGGTACCCACTTTTGCAAAAAAGTGTTCAAAGCCCTCCTAAAGAAATACAAAGTCACACATCGAGTCTCCATCGCTTACCACCCACAAACGAACGGACAAGCCGAGGTTTCAAATTAAGAAATCAAGTCTATACTCGAGAAAATGATTAATCTGAGTAGAAAAGATTGGAGTATGCGACTTGATGACGCTCTTTGGGCTTATCGAACGGCATACAAGACGACTATAGGGCTCATCTTCCTGTCGAGTTAGAACATAGAGCTTTCTGGGCAATCAAGCAACTCAACATGAATTTGGATGATGCGGGAAATCACCAAAAACTACAACTTCAAGAGTTAGAAGAAATTCGGAATGAGGCATACGAGAACGCAAAGATCTATAAAGATAAGACGAAAGCTTTACGCAATAAGACAATATCGAGAAGAACTTTGTCGTAGGACAAAAAGTTCTTCGTTTTCATTCTCGCCTAAAGCTATTTCCGGGTAAGTTACGTTCTCGTTGGGTTGGACCGTTCATTGTTGTTGACAATTTCCCTCATGGTGCAGTTGATATTCAAAGTCCGATAACCGAAAAATTTTTCAAAGTGAATGGACATCGTTTGAAACCTTTCTACGAAGGATTTCAAACTCACGATGCCAAAACAACGGAGTTAGAACCACCAAACCATGCTACATAACTTTGTAGCATCATCTAGCCAATGACGTTAAAGAATGGCGCTTCTTGGGAGACAACCCAAGCGTTTTTCCTCATTTTTCCTTGTTTTACTGCTTTATGCTTTACATTCTTTTTCTAATGCTGAGACTGAACCGTTTCAAAAATTAAGCGTGCCCACGCTTAAAATGCGAAACCATTCCGCCTAAGCTACCTTTTTTTTACGAAGCGTTTCACGCTTTAAGCGTGCCCACGCTTAACTCTTGAAACCCTTCGGCTTTAACCCTGGTGATTTTACCGAACCATTTGAATATTTAAGCGTGCCCATGCCTAAAAGTCCAAACCCTTCGGCAAAAATCACTTTGGTTCTCTGCTTTTCTTAGTTTTCGAAAAAACAATAAATAGGAATTTCTAACCCTAATTTCAACCCCTAATTCGTGACCCTAATTTCATTTCCCCCCTCCCCAAATCGCGAAACTGTTCCCCCCAAATTGAAACCCTAATCACCCTTAAACAAAAAAAGATAAAATTAAAAATTCCCAAAAATTAAAAACCCTAATTTCTTACCTTCATCGCGCTGCCTCTCATCTTCTCTCCGATTTGCAGATCTCCGACCACCTAACGCCGCCATCGCTTTTGGATATCACCTTCAGGGAGAAGTCATGTCCTCGCTCGCTACCTCCGGTCTTCAACCTCATGAAGAGCAACCACCGTCATCTTCATCACCTACCCAGCACCCCCCGATCGAACCATCTGAGGCGGAACCCTCACCACAACCTCCGTCTACTACCACCCCACCTCCAGTCACCAACACACAACCAACCAACACTACCACTGAAAACGTTAACCCTTCACCATCAAACTCAATCGAGGGCTCCGCCGACACAAACAACTCCAATAACTCTGCCCAGCATAAATATTACACAAAGCCGACTCTGATTATATATTTTGCTGTGCACATAACCGTGAATTTAATCACTACATCTCACTATAGTTTTCTCAACCGATACTAAACTAAAATCAAGTACCTAAGGTTCCACTTTAAGATAGCATTTCCAATTTGTATGAAACACTTAAAAAGATAAAACATTAAAAGATGAAAATAATTTTCTGTTTATAACTTTAAGTACAACATCATGTAAATCACATACTATGAAGATATGCCTTAAATCCATACGACCACATTTGTAGAATAGAGATATGGAAAATAAAATACATGATTTGATAGCAATACAGCAGCCGCAACAAAAAAAAAAAAAAGGATTTTATATAGATAGAAATAGTAATCCCAAAATGTCAAAATTTATATAGTTCCAAACATTTCTCCCAAGTAACAAAAATATTGTGGAGCTTAACATATTGTCACAGAAAATAACAAGGTACATAAGAAGATGATAAACGTCTCTTCTATTTTTACTTTTAATAAACATTTTACCTTAGAAGAATAGATGAGGGATCTTCTGGGGCATCGGTCCAGATGCTCGTCAAAGGAAATATTGGTTTCCAATTATGACGGTGGTAATTGGGGTCATCAAATGAATACGAGATAGATTGTCTCCCATAAAATCGAGCTCTCGGGAAATAAATTGAATTTCTCATCTTCTTCCCAAGAAGAGCTGTCCTAACTTGGCAACAAAAGAAGTGTACAAAAAATGTCATCCATCTCCACCCATGTTGCATTTGCTTCATCTAGCTTGTATAAAATGGGATATTCATCAGTACCATCTATAAAATAGGTATCTCCATTATGCTCTGCCAAAAATGTGCCTATCAACCATGATTCATCTTTAGTTAAATTCTGGGGGAATCTAGGACGAGGTGCATTAAGAACAGAGAATGTCCGTTTTTCAGGGTTATAAATCCCTATGGAACCAAAAACAGTCAAGCAGTAGAAACAATTCTTGCAGAAAATTATCTTATTGCATAAAGTGCTAGAAAATGGCTGTACGGTTTGGAAGTGGACAGTGGTCCACTTAGTGTCCCCAGGATGACAGGTGCTAACAGTGATAACTGTGGGGCTGAAATTCTTCATTGTGAAAGCAACACAACTAGAACTTTTTGGGGACGTCGAAAAGGCAGCTATTTGTTTTCTTATACCTTTTCACGGGCATTAGGGCAGAAGATGAAAAATAATTTAGCTCTGTGCTTGTACATGAGCAGCCATCAATCCTTGGCATATGAATATCGAGAGAAACCAAGCTCAATGAAATGTCTTCTACACTTGAAAGGGTCAAGAAATTCATAAAAATCTCCAGATTTAGGGAAGATCATTAGCCATGGAGCCTTATCTACCACTCGGACACTGAGGTTGCAACAATGTTCCATCTTCTGAAGCACGGATATTGTCTCCCCGATTTAAGTGAGATCGAATTTTTCCTAAGAGCTCATTTGGAAGATCACTCGAGCTCGCATATCCTGCCTCTTTCACAAGTGGATACTTGCCTGTTTAAATTTTTCTAGTCCTCCACTATCTCACGGATTCTACAAACATGAAAAAGGTCATTATTAATAGCAACTAATTTAAAGAAAGTCGAACAATGAATTAAGACAAACTGAACAAATATTGCGTTATTTTTGGTGCGATTAATAGGGTTGGCTATTCTGGCGCAATATTGTTCATTGTGTCAGAATGGCGCAGTGAAATTTCTTTTTATTTTATTTCTTTATTTTTTATTTACTTTTAGTTATGCCTTTTTAAGTTTATTAATTCGAATAATATTCAATTTAGTGGAAGGAATGGAACGTGAATCTGAAGATTAATTTCTAAGATTTCAATTTTGTAAATTAGAAGAAAAAAATTTATTTTTATTTTGGATGTAAATGATAATAAATATTGGATGTAATAATTCATAAAATAACAAAAATCTTATTATCGGATTTTACAGAAATTTCAAAGAAACTGTAAAAATATCTATTTTAAATAGTTGACAAACTTCGTAAATCAATATTAAAACCTCAATTTAATAAACAAAAAAAAAAAGCTGTAAATCAAACTTCATAACTAGTTCAACCAGATGCTAATTCAATCTAATTCTTGTTAATTCAAACATTCAATTACTAGTTGCACACACGATTGGCATAAACAACATGAAATTCTTCATGATTTCATTTTTATAAAAAAATAATTTGAAATCAGTAAAACAAATGTGGATCGGAACGAAATCAATTATGGTTAATCAATGGAAAAAAATGAGCTTACGATTGCATCTTTTGCCTTCTTCGTGCTCAGGCGTGGTGTGACTTTGAAGAGAAGAAGAGAAGAAGGGTTTTATTTGGTTGAAGGTGTGATTTTAAAAGAAGAGAAGAAGGGTTTTTATTGTTGAAGGTGTGATTTGAAAGAAGAGAAGAAGAGTTTTCTCTGTGAATTGAAAGGTGACGGACTGAGTATATCTATACACACACATACAACGTGAATCTGAAGATCAATTCGATTAAAATTCAATTTAGTGGAAGGAAAGGAACGTGAATCTGAAGATCAATTCGAAGATTTCAATTTGGTCAATTAGAAAAAGTTTTCATTTTTCATTTTGGATGTAAATGATAATAAATATTGGATGTAATAATTCATAAAATAACAAAAAAGTTATTATCAGATTTTACAGAAATTTCTAAGAGTAAAAATATTATTTTAAATAGTTGACACTATGTATTGCAATCGACAAAGACCAAATGCTCCTATTTCTTGAAGTTGACCTTGTCAAATGTGGTGAAAAAAGTGCGACTAAATATACGAATTAATAAATATATAAATCAAATAACTTGTGAATATATTTTTTTGTAATTTCTATCAATTATATGAAAAAGTACAATAATAAGGTAAGAAATAAGCAAAAGATAATATTGTTACTTAAGTTATACATCATAGGCATTGTAATCTATTTGGAAAATATGAACACTGTTCAGACAAATCTTAGGTAAAATAAAAATTACTTTGGGACGAAAATTTGACCTCATAGTTATCCAATTAAGTTATGATTCCATTCCAATTCCTTCTTGATACCTCCCAATGAAAATATCGAATTTGATCCCAAAACCACTCACTTAAATCATCAAATACCCTAACCCCATGTTATTTGTTTATTAGATTGGGCCTTTTATTTTTTTATTTTTTGTACCAACTGGCCTTCAGATGAGGTTTCTGCCATTCTTGATATTTTGTAAAAACAAAATGATAGCAATATTATAGTTATAGTTATTTGTTATACCCTTAACACTTGTAGTCATTTTAGAACTTTAATCTATATAGTGAAAGAATTTTTTTTAACTTTAGCACAAAATGTAAAAGAGACTGATGGATATAACAACAAACCTAAAAAAACTCAGATGATGAGTCACCTTAAAAAGATATTATACAATAAAAAGAGTTCGCGTTCAAGTTTTGAAAATATACTATCTTTAGCATTATATCATGTCAAAAAGTTCACAAAAAAAAAAATGCCAAAGGCCATATTGAAGATAGTCATATGATAGAGTTCTATATAAATTTCTCTATTCTATTGTGAATAGACATTAATATCCTGTTGCAATAGAGAAACACTAAATGAAATAAAGCAGAAAATTGCATCTTGAATGTCTTCTTCGAAATTCTTATTTTGAAAAGAAGAAGAATGCATCTCGAATGTCGTCTGTAAATCTTTTTTCATAATTATGTGACATACCGTTGACCCAATTTCAAGTTTTAAGTTTTTTGGGTATCTAATTTTACTGTGGTGATGATGTTTCATTTAGTTCACATTTTATGATAGCAAATAGATTCGTTCTTGTGCATTATTTTAAGGATGATAGAGTCTTTAGTGTTGGACGAAAAAGAATATAAATCTTCTTCACTCATAAATTTTTTTTATGCATTTCTAATTAATTATTTTCGAGATTTTGTAGGAAGAATCACGATGAAGTGGACATGAGTGAGTGACTAGAGTTAGGGGTGACGTGAACGGGGGAGATTTGCTTTTTATTGAATAATTTTACCCTTATGGAGATGAGATTTTGGGTAAAAGAATTATATAAGGTGCAACTTGCCAATGTTAACCCAATTCCAGGGTGTATAGTGTTATTTTTTCTTTTTTGGGTTCAAAGTGCCTATTAGCTCATTTTTAAGGGTGCAAAGTGCAAATTACGCATTTGAATTTCATATTTCATTATTTAATTTTTTATTGCATAATCATATAACATCCCAGTCAAGATTAATAGTACGATGAATTCATCTTGTTCAAGTTTTCATATTTGTTCTAATTTTTTGGATTTCATGACAACAAATTCCATTCTATAGAATCCAAATTTGCATAATTTGGAGTTTAGTTAATATTTTAATGCATAATTTACACGTTAAATATGTATAATCTCTGCATATTTGGTTAGAAGCTCGCTCATACAATAAGCGTACAAGTGTTAATGTCTGGAGGTTAATAACCACGGCAGAAGAAAATATACTTTTCAATTAACAGTTCAATTACAACAATATATTATAGATCATGTCGATAAATCCTTACCCAATTACGACAATATTATATAGTATATCATGTCGTTAAATCATGTCAATAAAACTAATAAACTCGCAAATTAAAGAACAAAGTTAGAAGTATGTAACATAAGCATGTACTCCATATTCAGTGTATCGCCAATGCTACACTTATATCATTATATGTAATAATACAACAATAATCTCATCAATGCTACAATCATATGGAATAATACAACAATAATCGAAACGGTTGAAAAATTAAGAATCTTGAAATTCTCGATATATGGTATGCCCAATTGAACACTAGCAAAGTCGATTTTCGTGTTATGCGGAGGCTTCAAGAGACGAGGAGGTTCAATTATAGCAAGCGGACTTCACTACACAAAGAAACAAGTTTCATCAGAGAGTCATATATAGCTAAATCACAAGAGAAAATAGTGAAAAAAAGAAGAATGAGAATCCTTTATGTAAGAACTTAGCTTTTCATGGCTCTTTATCATTATCATCATCACCATCATCATCATCATCGTCTTCTTTGTTGCGTTCCTCGTCTTTGTTATTATCGGGCTGAAATCAATCGAACTGAAAAACGGGGGGAGTATAATTTATATTGTATTATATAGATTTTTCTAAATTAGCACAAATATGGTAGTTGGCTAATTACTGATACTATATTTTCATTAAGACACCAAAATTTGATTTTTCGATATATTATATCAATCTAATCATCTAATTCAATGATTATGTTATTAAAATTTTTGTTTGCACTAAGCAGGATTGGGTACAAACATATCTTCTAATTTTTTTGATGTCACCAATAACTGAAAAGACAAAATTTCAAATGTCATGATTTTTATTATAGAAGTTATGCTTTTCATTTATAGAACTCAGGTGTGGTTATCTTTATTGTAAATAATAATATCGTACATAATAATAGTACGCATTCTCAAATATTTTTAAATTTTAAACTCAAATAAATAAATAAATAGAAATTAAGTATTAGCTTACCAGGTCTTTGCTTCTTTTTGTTGATCATTGCATCAACGAATTGAATTCCACTTTTTTGTCACATTTTAATAAATGTTCTTCCTAATTATCCATTATTGTTAATTTTGTTGCACAAATATTTTTTTATCTCATAAAAAAATATTAAATTGAATTTGTTATATATGAATTGGATTATGGCACAATCATATTATTATTATTATATATAAATATTGTCACTTTATTTGCTATTCACAATTTAATTTTTGTAACACTCATTTTCCTAATAAATGATATTATTATTATTAATTGAATATATCTAACTATAATAATATTATAATTCTTAGTCTATTATAGTAACTCCTTGCGGTAAATATTATTTACTAATAACCTTTGAGTTCATTTTTTAAGGTTGTAACTAATGACTTTTCAAGTGGTTATAAACATGTGCATTCACTAGGCAACTATTGTAACTTTCTTCATTTTTTTAACCCGATTGTAATATGTGGGTGCACGCTTGGAGTTGGGAGTGATGGGGTTTATCTTTCAGTTTGATCCAACAGAATTTTGGTGTTGACCGGAGAGGATGGTGATCAGGCACATATTTAAAATACAAAGAAAGAAAAAACAAAAATGCAACTCAAGTTTGTAAATGAGTTTATGGTTTTGATTAGGGGTGGCAAAATGGACCCAGAACCACGGTTCCAACGGTTTCAACCCAATTTGGGTTGAATTGGTTTCTAAGAAAATTTTATTTGGTTCTTAATTGGTTTCACCTTGGTTCCAAGTTGGGTCCAACTAAATTTCAAGTTAGGCCCAAATGTTGTCAATAATCTAAATTATAATGAACAAAATGTAAGGTATTGAGTCGGGTTGGGCTTGGTTCCCTTTTGGATTGATTTTGGTTCCATTTTGAGTTGAGTTTGGTTCCACCTTAAAACCATTTAAGAACCAAACTCATTTAATAACCAACTCATTGTAACCGACCCAAAACCAACCCAACCCGCCCAATTGCCACCCCTAGTTTTGATTATTAATGATGATAAATGGTGGGAGAGGTTTTTGCCTATTAGGGAACTCATTGTAATGTAATCATTTTGCTGGGAACCTATAATATATTAGTTTCTTTGTAATTCATATTGTAGAATAATTTTTTTTGTTTCTTCCCATTGTGAAATGAAATTTTTTTCCTCCTTTTGATATCTAATTATAATAACAATAATATATTTATTATATTATAATTATTAAAAACCATCATGTCCATTCATTGTTCAATTCAATGCTAACTATTCATTATTTAATTTTGTAACATTCATTTATAATAATTATATTTATATTTTCACTTTTTACTATAGTAATACATTTTTTATTCTATGTCATTTTGACTATTAGTATGAATTATTTTATGATATATATATATATATAGGTTATCAGGAATAAATAAATTTGATGATATATAGGTTATTAGGAATAAATAAATTTGATGTCAAAGTGAATACTTGATGACTACAAAGTTTATTTTGCCCATTTTTAAATTCTATGATGTTTTTTAGCGATGTATATATATATAATATATATTGTATTATATAGATTTTTTTAAATTAGCATACAAAGATGGTAGCTGGCTAATTACTGATACTATATTTTCATTAAGACACCAGAATTTGATTTTTCGATTTATTATATCAATCTAATCGTCTAATCCAATGATTATGTTATTAAGATTTTTGTTTGCATTAAGCAGGATTGGGTACAAACATATCTTCTAATTTATATTTTTATGTCACCAATAACTGAAAAGACAAAATTTCAAATTGATAATAACTTCTTTCATGATTTATTTCCATTGAGTAGAAATATAAAGTTACAAATGTTGCATATAATCTAATATCGTAATCTTTTAATGTAGAAGTATGTTATGTAACAATGTATTTTCAATTAAAAATTATGTAGAATTCCCAATAATATTTAAAGAAATAATTCATCTTCAATGTGTTCGTAAATATCTTAATGAGATCTCCATATTCATATTACAATCTCAAATTAAGAAGTACAATAATTCTTTTTTGGTATGGAAATTAAATTACCAAAATATTATGTGTAACTTACGTCCTTTTTTGTTGAGCATGCGAGTCCCACTTACCTCAACTCTTAATCCTGTCAATTATTACTTGTATATTTTTATTATCATTGATTTAGTAAATATTTTCTTAAAAATTACATAGGATCCAATTTAAAAAAGAGAAAAATGGTTTAAGAAAATATTTAAAAAATAAAAAAATGCCAACAATCAACTTTTTATTAAGTTTGAAGAGATAGTTGAAACTTGAAAAGATTAATAAGACTAAAAGTTCAATGACTAAATAAAAAGGTTACATGAGGCATCAAGGTCGAACAAATGAACTAATGTAACCAAAATAAAAATATTTACGGTCTATTGAGTAAAAGATTTCTATATTATTTTGGGTTATTTAATATTTTTATTTGTTAAATGCTTTATAAATGATTGGTTCTCATTATTTCCTTTTACTTCTTTGTCTTCAAATGCTCTGGCATTTCAATCAAGTATAAGTCATTCGTTGAATTAACAGTGTTTTATATTCTACGAGCAATTTGTTGAAGGTAAGGCATCAATATATTAAATTAATATTCATTCATAATATGGCTAGAAATTGTTAAATGAATTCTACTATATAAATAAATTAAATTCCATACTAATATGAAGCTAAGCAAGATAGAAATGAATGCATTCCATACGTTTTTAACTTGCAATGGACACAGTTGTCTACCAAATAAGAATGTAACTATTATAATAGTGTATAGGACGAAACAATTTGCATTTCATAAATCTGAAAGTAAGACTAAAATAGCCCTATTTAAATAGTATATTAGGAAAAGAAGTAAGCTTAATTAAGTAAATAAGTTTATTGCATTAGTAATTACTTTACATAGCTTTTTAAATAAAGTTAATATTGTTCAGTGTATACCAAGTTATAATAAATTAGTCTTATGATAATTATATACTCATAAGTAATCTATAACTACTTTTTATAATTTGATATATTTGACATTCATGTAAAAATAATTGATATACATAAGTTTACATAGTGGAAATGAAATCTTTATATTTCACCACATATTTGTTTTGGTCTAATCTGTAATATAAATATCTTATATCACTAATTTTGATTCATTTTTCACTTGAATTCTACAAATATGAATCTAACAAATGAAATTTGAAGAAAAAGTATCAATTGTTGGTGACACATTCCATTATTCATGCTTTACTTTTTCTTCCAAAATAAATTAATATTGTTTTGATTTTTAATTAATTAATTTTTATATTTTAAATAAAACATAGTTGAAGGGGTAAAATATAAATTCATAAATATTAAGAAGAATGTGAGTACGCATCACAGAAGAATTCTGGTTCAAATTTCATTTACATTTTTCTTTTCTTTGCCCTCCAGCACTTTAGTAATTGTAAGTAATAATATATGAGATAAAATTTTACAATCTATCTATATCTATATACTATACTAAAAATATGGATAATTTAAGTATTTATTTCATTGTGAAAATATTTTTGTTTGTTCTCAAACTATGTCGTCTCATTACTTAAGACCTTTGTTTATTTGATCAATACAATAAAACACTATTAATCCTCATAGTGACTACAACATACATACATGAACATACTAATTAAGGGCAATCTGGGTTGTTACATTATTTTGTTTACTCCGAAAGTCCATTTGATGGTTATATATTATACCATTGTATTCATGCACCAAACACCAATTTTATATTGAATGATTATATATATATATATATATATTGGTAAGTACCAAATTATGAATACATATATTATGATTTTCCACATTAAACTAGAAATATAATAATCTTAAATATAAAAATATAATATATAATTATGCGAGTGTGTATATATATATTTAACGGTTGGTATATATAATAAAATTATTGAACTATCTAATATAATCTCTTATGTTAAAAATTCATGATGATTAAAATATTTTTTATTTAAAACTTTTATGCCGATAAGAGATACTTACTATGTCCTCAATGTTAAGTTTCAAATTTTTTAATCTTCTTAAAAAATTTAAAAAATCCAGTCATGTTTCTTTAGATAGTTATCTAAAATGTTGAAAATTAAAACATAAATTTGTTGAAAATATATTTATCAATTTTAAAATTTTAAAATGAAAATTTTGAGATTGACATTATTTTTCATTGATTTTTGTATATAATAAGTAATGTGTGGGGAGTTTTTAGTAATCTTCCATATAGTATAGTGTAAGTGCAATTGTCATATACATGTGAATTGTGAAGTAACGTATATTTATGAAATACGTGTATATATAATGACGTTTAGTAAGATACAAAATCTTTTAGTTTATTTTGTTAAGAAAAGTACAAAAAAAAAAAAAACAATCTTAGACTACTTTTTTCCTGTGATATGTGTTACCCTATATTATGAAATACATATTTCAAATGAATATCAAAATATTCTAATATCAATTATATTTCTTGTCTATTACTTAAATTTCACAAAATCAGTTCAGTTAATTAGATTATTATATTGCATGTGAATTATAATAAAATATAAAAAGATATACCCCAACTTTGATGAAAATCAAATCATATAATATAATCTTATTTGTACACAAACTTTAAGTTATTGAAAACTCTAAAGAAAATGATAGTTTTAAAATCATTGATGCATATGTAGTTGAAGATAAAGCACAAGCATCAGAAGTCAAATGGAGATATGACAACTATAGTGCAACAAAAAAACAAGAAAGAGAGAGAACAAATGAAAATTGGATAAATGGTTTTAGCTAATCATCACACGTAGACAATAATGAGTTTAAAAAAATGATTAAGTATTTAACAATATTTACCAATAGAGATGTCGAAAAATATAAAATGACAAGTAATGAATTACAAAGAATAGTATCAGAAAGCTTATTTTTTATAAATATAGAACTTATTCATTGTTTTTATTTAATCACAAGAGTAAAAAATCCCGAATAGTGATAAATATTATATTTTTCAGTAGGTTTCAATTATAATAAATCAATAAGTTATTGTAACTTCTTCATATTCAATTGTACGCTCTAAAATTTTTACGTTAATGAAAATACGATTTATTTTTTTAGTTTCCAATTGTATTTTGTGTTTCCTCGTAGAGCGGTCTATATTTTTTCAACAATAAATTATATCATATTATAATTGGGTGTTTACGTGCAACGCACGTATTTTATGCTAATTCATAAAATGTGCCAGTTTGAGGGGGACGAACTAGCCACTCGAACAGAAGCTGGAACAGTGTTCCATCTTCTACAAACAGCAGAAGCACGGATATTGTCTTTCAAATGTAATTCAGAAAGAATTCTTTCAAGAATTTCATCTGGAAGATGTACAAGTGGTTGCCGGTTTGGAACACTTGTACTCTCCTCTTCCATTATCTCGCGCAATCTAGAAACATGAAAAGAAGATCAATATTAGACGTTGTTAGTTCAAAACAAACCGAAACATCACTAGATTAACTAAAAAGCGTAGCGAGGGAATTCTAAATTCCTAACAGAATTCCCAACTCACATAAAATTACAAATTTCATGTAAAATCATACTCAATTCTACACATTATATGGTCACATAAACATCTCAATTAACCCACTGATGGAATAGACTTAAAATAGAATGTGTTCAGAATCATGAATTTACACTTGATGCATGGCTTCGGATTTAACTCGAAATTAATTTAATTATTACATGATTTCATAGAACTCTCAATGCACCATGAATGCACCTAAAATGCACAAGAACGTAGATCTAAAAAATAAATTTTAAAACCTCAATTTAATAAACCAAAAAAAACTGTAAATCAAACTCTTTAACTAGTTCAACCAGATGTTAATTCAATCTAATTCTTGTTAATTCGAACACTCAAATACTAGCTGCACACACGATTGACATTAACAACATGAAATTCTTCACGATTTTATTTTTATAAAACATAAATTGAAATCAGTAACACAAATGTAGATCGGAACGAAATCAATTATGGTTAATCAATGGAAAAAAATTGATCTTACGATGACATCTTTTGCCTTCTTCGTGCTCCAAGCATGGTGTGACATTGAAGAGAAGAACAGAAGAAGGGTTTTCTTTGTTGAAGGTGTGATTTTAAAAGAAGAGAAGAAGGGTTTTCTTGGTTGAAGGTGTGATTTGAAAGAAGAGAAGAAGGGTTTTCTCTGTGGACTGAAAGGTGATGGACTGAGTACATGTATATATATACACACACATACAACGTTCTCTTATATATATATAACTTTGTGTGGAATGAAATGATGCAATAGATTAGTTTTTTATTTTAATCATTTTGTATTTTATTTACTTTAATTCTGTCCAATAAAGTTCGAATTATATTCAATTTAATTTTTTAAAATTTCATTAAGTTATAAATTATAATTATATATGAATTACACTTTATAATTTTTTATAAATATAAACAAAATAATATATACATCAAATAATAAAGTTTAACATTATAAATTTAATTTTGATTTTATCTCAACTATATGATTCTTAATTGATTTTATTAAAGAATCAATAAAGAAATATGTCACAGCCCAAAACCGAACATTACATTAAATCATACATTATCATAAACACGCGCATTTATTTTGATAGTGTTTAACACTAGTTATATAAGCATGACATCTAAGTAAGCATGACGTTTCGATTAAGCAGGCACGCCGTTTAGATAATTAATGAGTTAGATTATGTAGGCCTGACGTCTAGCACTTATCACGAATTAATTAAACGGAAAATTGAGCTGCTTCCCAGTAAGGTCACCCATCCTATGATTGCTCTGGCATGAGCACGCTTAACTTTAGAGTTTTGATCGAATACGGTACATTAAACCTTTCGGATAATTATCGGGTAAATATGTTTTACACACTACGCGTCATTTACGTGTTACCGGTATGTCCCGATTAGTTTAAATACATGACACGTATAAAATATAACGTATAAACGTATAACACGTAATAAGCTAGCAGCTGCAAATAATTAAAGGAATAAAATAATAATATTTTACAAAACATATTAACCAAACTTTGTTGGCCGCAATCACTTTCCAAAGTTACAAAGTTATATATATATATAATAATATTAATTATACATTAGTCACCTAAACATTGCTTCCAAGTGTCCATCTTTGGCCGACTTACCTTTTGGTTAGATGTATATATATATATGTACAAGCCATTTTCCAAGTACATAAGTGAGAAGGAAAGAAAGAGAGGAAATAGAGAACAGAAAGAAATATAGAGAAGAGAAAAGAGAGAAAAGAAAAAGAAGAAAAATAGAGATAAAAATCCAGGAAAATAAGAAAATCGACGTTATTGTAACGAGTAAGTGTTTTACCGATCGTTTTGTTCGTTTTAATTATAAGTTTGAAAATATAACTTATATATGTTGGAATTAATGTTTAGTTTGAATTTTTATATGTTTAGAACCTATAATTTTGAAAATTGAAGTTATTCAACAAATATACATATGTATTAGATAACTTAACACTTAGTTTGTCAAAATTCAGAATCTATATTTCGAGTTTAAATTTGTAATTGTGTAGTTAAACCTTTGAAATTTATTTGTACCAAATTGTCTGTGCCAACTTTAGGGTGTTAGGAATTAACACTGTAAAATTTGGTAATATTTGAAGTTACGTAGAATCTTCTAAAAAAATCGTAGCGCCAGAACCGCCAGAGTATAGCTTATGGATGACTTGTTAGTTGTAAGTAAATCCAGGAAAGGTCGTCAGGAAAATACTCATGCATTCATTTGCATTTTATGTGTTGTATTAAGTATATTTATGATTTGCAATATGATTAATAGGACGGGATTCCAATAGAGGAGCTGAAAACGTCAGCTAGGCGAAGACATATCGGGAATCCACTACTTGTGAGTATAATTTGGTGACTGCTATTTAACTGATATCTGATTTATTAATGGTTTTAGATGATTTACTTGATTGCCTAATTGTGTTGATTGAATAGCCTATTGTGCTATAACGTGGATTATGCGTTGGAAATAAACGTGTTGATTTGAGCTCATTGTATAATGATGTGGGTTGTATGATGATCCTTATTATGGTGAAATGTTATTGATGAATTGATGACGAGAGTGAGGTATGTGATAAGTAAATGCATTCATCAGAGATAAGAGGCTCTGTTATGGCTGTTATAGACCTTGAGTCATGTGTTAAAGATTGTCCAAAATGATTGGACCACAGAGTACCGTACGACCACCCGAGTTCACTGAACTCACATGCGTTATATGTATTACAGAGTGCCATGGCCATTTTCGTGATCACGACTACTCTTGGTTATAACAGGCCATTAACAGTAAAAGAAAATGACAATCACGTGCATTTTATATTTGCGAATGATATGAATTCAATGTGAGATAATTTTGATTGATATTCTTATATGACTTCAAAGATTGATTATTTGCTGATTTCTATGTGCTTATGTGATGTTAAATAACTCGTTACTTTATTATACTTGCTGAGTTTGCGACTCACCAAACGCAATATTTTTCTTTTAGTTGCTATAGATAAAGTTGATCCTGAAGTCGTACGTAAAGTCTAAAGCATGTATCAAAAGTCGGTTGGCTGGTTCCAAGTCCTTCACCCTCGGCTCATCATTTGCATATCATATAGGACTTCTTTTTGCTCGCTTGAGAAATGAAAATTTTTCAAGACGTTGTATATTTTTTTTGTGTCCTTATGCCAGCATGTGAGGGTTATAAACTAATATGGTTAAACGCTTCCATGTAAATATTGTGATTAAATCAGTACATATATGTAAAGTATGTGTTTTGTGATTTTGAAAAGTAATGTGCGTATTATCATTATGTAACGGGTACGGGTGTTACAAAATATCTAATTAGCGTCATATTAGAGTTGTTTTAGCCCCTTGTTAGCGCTTGGTTACTTTAACTCAACGTCATTCATCGCATAATTCTTAGCGCACTGAACAAATATTCCGCTATTCTGGCGCAATATTGTTCATGCGTCAGAATGGCGCAGTGAAATTTCTTTTTATTTTAATTCTTTATTTTTTTATTTACATTTAGTTATGCATTTTTTAAGTTTATAAATTCGAATAATATTCAATTTAGTGGAAGGGAAGAAACGTGAATTTGAAGAACAATTCGAAGATTTCAATTTGGTAAATTAGAAAAAAGTTTTCATTTTTCATTTTGGATGTAAATGATAATAAATATTGGATGTAATAATTCATATTGGATATAAATGACCTTTTTCATTTTTACCTGATCTATCAAATTCTTTTCCCCTTAATTCTAAATTTCTCCCAATGTTCCCAACTCATATAAAATTACAAATTTCACATAAAATCATACTCAATTCTACACATTATATGGTCAAATAAACATCTCAATCAACCCATTGCTGGTATAGATGTAAAATAGAATGTGTTTGGAAATATTTGCACTTGATGCATGATATCGGATTTAACTCGAAATCAATTTAATTATTATAAAATTTTACAGAACTCTCATATATGCACCTACAACGCAAAAGAACGTAGATCCAAAAATAATTTTATGAACTCAATTTTTGGTAAACACAAAAAATAGAGCTATGAATCAAACTCCATAACTAGTTCAATCAGATGAAAATTCTATATATATAATTCTTGTTAATTCAAACACTCAATTACTAATTGCATCAGATTGACATAAACAACATGAAATTCTTCAAGATTTCATTTTTAAAAAAAACATTGCAATCAGTAAAACAAATGCAGATCCAATTGTTGAATTCAGTTATAATTAATCAATGAAAATAAATTAAACTTACGATCGCATCCTTTGCCTTCTTCATGCTCCAGGCATGGTGGTGTGGCTTTGAAAGAAGAGAAGTAGGTTTTTCTTTGGTTGAAGGTGTGACTTGAAAGGAAGAGAAGAAGGGTTTCTATTGCTTGGACGTGTGATTTGAAAGAAAGAGAAGAAGGGTTTTCTTTGTTGTGAAAGGTGACAGACGGACGATATATATATATATATATATATATATATATATATATATATATATATATATACACCTCTGTGCAGAATGAAATGGTGCTATGAATTAGTTTTCTTTATTTTAATCATTGTTTTTTATTCACTTTAATTGTGCCTAATAAAATTTGATTTATATTCAATTTAGTTTTTCAAAATCATAACTTATAATTACACTTTATGATATTTATAAATATAAATAATATTTACATCAAATAATAAGGTTTAACTTTAAAAATTTAATTTGTGATTTTATCTCAGCCATAATTTTAGTAAATAACACAATATTTTTTATAGGATAAAAATGTATAATAATAAAAGTTTGATCCTTAATTGTAAAAGTATAAAAATAAAAAGATGCAAAAAATAGTATTTTTGATTGGTTCTAAACTCTTGTGTGTAATCGGTTGCGATGACTTTTCTACATTGATAGGAATTTCTTTGTTAGAAATTTTGATGATGACAAGATAGGTTTTAATATTAGACCCCTAAAATTGTAAGTTTATTTTTCATAGAATATCATGTATGAAGCGATAGGATATTTATCGAGTTGTAACTTTAGAATAGGTATTTTTTGTTTGTCCTTTTAGTTTTGTGAGTCTTAACGTTTGTAGCATTAGTAGAATTCTGAGTGAGTCTATTAATGTAAAGAGGTTGAAGAATCGGCAAGCACGAGCGATAATCAGAAGATCATCCGTAATATCAAGTGCCTCAAGCGACATCGTTCTACAAACGACATCTATCTCCATTCAAGATAACGCTGAGTTACTCGATAGCTTCCATCATAAGCAACTGGATATTAGATGTCATCTCAAAACATTTACTGTTGATGGAGTACGGAGAGCACCAAACCCATTAGATACCAACATAAAATAACTGCCGCAGTCTGATAAATTGCAGCAACATATCCGGGATTCACCACCCCATCTAACCTTTTTGAGTGCAAAATTTACACGCGTCTCCGAATGTCTCTAACGGATCTAACAAATGATCGTAACGGATGTCTTAATGGATATATTCAGGAACCTGCGTATAAATAAAACTTCAAAGTGTTTTTCAAAAGAGAAGAAATTTCACGAGCTTAGATAGAATACATCCTAAGCAGAAATAGACTCTCAATTCGAACAATCTTTGAGAAAGACTCATATCCACCTATCCTCAGAAGAAGCTCTAAACTCTCGAGATTGAAGTTCACCCTCAGAAAAATTGAATCCCGAGCATCCACTCCAAAGATATTTCTCTATCTCTTTTTCAGAAGAACCAAATCGAAGAGAATATCAACTAAGTTGTTTGACTTATCCAAAACAAACAAACCTATTTCTGCGTGATATTCTCTATTCTCTCTTTCAAACTGAGTGTGAGGAATGTTGTAGTATATCTGCATTATTTCTGAGTGGAAGAAGCACTTCACTAAAAGTGTTCTTGGAGCAGACGCTTGCATAGCTATGGAGCTCAAGACGTTTTAGTTTTGTACATTATATTGGAGAAGACTCTATGTGAATCTTCCAATTCAATATAGTGAATTCCTTCGTGATATCAAAGAAGAATGACGTAGTTGAGATTACACCACCCAGTGAACCTTGCAAACTGTCTCATTTACTTATTGCTTTATTTCGTTCTTTATCGCACATCTTTTTAAATTCAACAATCAAGTAGAGATTATATATTTCATGAAAGAGTAAGTAGAAATTTTGCTAAATATTTCATTAATTGTGTCCTATCCAACGTACACCAAAGCCAAAGACTCTAAATACATTTATGTTGTGCACTTAACCGTGAATCTAAGTTTAGATCACTACATCTCTTTGTAGCCTTCATAATTGGTTCAAAGTTAAATCTCTATTTCTTAGTCTTTGAGCTCAAGTTCTTTTCAGATCATTACTGTTAAACGAAAAAGAAAAGAAGAACTTGTTTTAATCCAAAAATATTAAAAAGGATCAGGGTCTATTCAACCCCCCTCAACCACCTCTCTAGACCCTTGTTCAAAACACTTGGGACCAACATATATTTGTTATTCATTTTTCTTTTTACATACAAACAATTTTATTTTTTAATTCAGATTACAAACATTGATTTTATACAAGCTAGGTTAAATTGCTTTGGATTTTGCACTCTTTAATCTATTACATATTAATGAATAAATAAATATCTAATTAGCGCCATATTAGAGTTGGTTAGCCCCTTGTTGGCGCTTGGTTACTTTAACTCAATGCCATTCATCGCATTATTCTTAGCGCAATAAACAAATATTGCGCTATTTTTGGTGCGAATATATGTTCCGCTACTTCTAGCGCAATATTGTTTATTCCGTCAGAATTGCGTAGCGAAATTCTTTTTTATGTTAGTCCTTTGTTTTTCATTTATTTTTAATTATACCCTTTTCTTAAGTTTATAAAGTCAAATAATCTGTATTCATTATATCAAAATTTAGTCTGATAAATTTGCAAAATTCAAACACTAAGAGTTAATAAACGTATATTACAATTAGTATATTCACTCACTTTTCCAAATGAGACAAAGTAATAAGAGATGAGATTCACAATAGATCTACCATTTTGACAAAATCGATATTTATTAAATACATATGTACACAAAAAATTTGTATTAATGACAATCAAAAACACAAAAATTGTGACAAATAAAATTTATATTAATCAAAGTAAAAATTGTGGTACAATCTCTATTCTTATCATCTGATTCTTCCTTCAAGAATATCAATTTGAATGCTAGGGTTGACTTTGGTTCTTTGATCTTCTCCAATGTTGACTTGAATATTTATAACGTTAATGTGAGGGCTTGACAGCTTAGTCTCGGATGAAACGTGTAATTTGTTGTGTGGAATTTGAAAATTTCAAGGTTGATTTGTAACTTTGATCTTTCTTAAACTTGATTTGAATTTCTACAACATTAATTCGTAGGTTTAGCACCGTAATTACGAATCGAACGCTATAATTTGATGAACTTCTTCAAGAACGCCTTGAATCTTCTTTGTATTTGAAGAACGTCTTGAATCTTCTTTGTATTTACAGAACGTCTTGAATCTTGTTTGTATTTGAAGAACGTCTTGAATATTCTTTGTAATTTAAGAACGTCTTGAATCTTCTTTGTATTTGAAGAACTTTCATAGAGAAAATTTGGAGAGTTTCCTTCGTATTCTCTTGCTTTGATTGAACTTCTGTGTGTGTTTATTATGTGTTCGAAAGGACCCTATTTATAGGTATAGGATGGAAGAGTCATGAATGATTTGGACCCCATTGATAATTATCCATTTGATTTAATAAATAATTATCATAATTTTGGAGCCATTTGATTGGCTGATAGAAGATATAGGTAAATCTTCTAGATATTATCTATATATTATCAATAAATCTTCTAGATATTATGATTTAGATAAATCTCCTTGGTATTATCTCTTTAATATGTATATATTAATTTAAAGAGATAAATATCTTTTGATTTAAATATCATTTGATTTGTCAACATATCCGCGTGGCATGATTTGATTGGTTGTAAAATTTCATTGTCTACAAATGCCCCCTCGAGACTCATTCACGGAAGTTTGGTTACTTCAAAGCATACTTCATAGTGGATGAGTCACGACGTCTCAACATAAAAAATCATGCCATAGCCTCCACTTCAGCTTTGATACCATGAAAGCCTTTCGCACAGTTTGGCATGCTTTATTGGCTTCCACTGCAAGTTGTCCATGTCACAGCGAGATAAACATGGCTCCATGTCAGGGCAAAATTTATATGCTCCATGTCATGAATATTACTTTTGAGATTACCTAATAGAACTTTATTTCTATCTTGTAATCCTTGAGTGTATTCATGATTATGAATTTTTCTTTCAAAATTCATTTGAATGAGTGATGTCACTCCATCGAGAGAATGTGATTTGATTGAATTTATGACTGAACTTAGATAAGTTTAAGTTGCCTACGTACCCTAAGAGAAAATGATCAAGTCATAACGTAGTTCAAATATATTTTTATACAGGTGCCATATTTAGTTTATACTCTTCAAGGCTTGGAGTACATGATTTGGTTTGACTTGTAGACTTTTTATACTCATATCAAGGAGTATATTGATTTGACTTGTAGATCTTTTATGCTCGTGTCAAGGAGAACTTCATTTGATTTGATTTGACTTGTAGACCTTTTAAACTCGTGTCAAAGAGGACTTCATTTGATTTGATTTGACTTATAGACCTTTTAAAATCGTGTCAAGGAGGACTTGATTTGACTTGTAGACCTTTCATGATCGTGTCAATGAGAACTTCACTTGATTTGAGTTGACTTGTAGACCTTTTATACTCGTATCAAGAAGGACTTGATGACTTGTAGACTTTTTATGCTCGTGTCAAGGAGAACTTCATTTGATTTGAGTTGACTTGTAGACCTTTTACACTCGTGCCAAGGAGAACTTCATTTGATTTGATCTGTAGACATTTTATACTCATGTCAAGGAGTGCAAGAGCGATAGTTTATACTCATGTCTAGGAGTCCCTTTAGGTTTTCAATTTATTGAAAGTTTAAACTCTTATCAAGGAGACTTGCTGGTAGTTTATGCTCTTATCGAGGAATGTTTGCTTAACATCTTTGGTTGAAGTAACGATGACGAACTTGAACGTCACTTTCTTCCATGTGGTCACCATTATCTTCAAGTTTGGGCTCATCATTGGAAGCGTTTGTGAATGGATTACCCCCTTTGCTGATTTTTTGTCTCCAAGGCTCTTGGATATATGACTCATCAAGTCCACTTCGTCATACTCAACTCCATATCATGTGCTCGGGTGGCCAGTTCTTCAAAAATTGTTGGTTGAATCACTTGAAAGATGTACCGAAGACCCCAATGCATCCCTTGAATGCACATTTCAATAGTAGAGGACCCGGATAATCTTTCTTTGCAGTTAAGACTCAAATTTCTCCAACGATAATGTAGTCGATGACTAGTCCATCCTTCCATTGATGGGAATTTGTGAGTTCAAGCATGCTGATTGTGCGATGAGTACTATAGAAACGATTGAGGAACTCTTTCTCCAATTGCTCCCAAGTGTCGATTGAGTCAGTATTAAGATCAGTGTACCAGTCGAATGCATTGTCTTTCAGTGACCTAACAAATTGCTTGACTAGTTGATCGCCATAAGTCCAGCATCATTGCATGTTTCAACAAAGTGTGCCACATGTTGCTTTGGATTTACTTTGCCATCAAATTGCTAGAATTTTGGGGATTGGTAGCCAGTTGTCATCTTCAAATTATCAAACCTTCGAGTATATGGCTTTACATAAGCTATTTGTATCTTGGATCTCCCGTGATTGTCTTGGATAGTACTCATGATAAACCTTTTAAGTTGATCAACTGTAATCGTCCCATCACTTGAAACTTGAAGCTCTTCGACAATGGATTTTTCCTTCTCAACTAGATGTTGATTCTTTGATGCCTCAACTTCATCATGCGCATCAACTTGTTTTTCAATTTCGTGCATGGCATCTATGTCATCTACTTTCTTCATCAATTTTGTAATTAGATTCACTTTCTCTTGAACATGTTTTTTTAGACCTTCAACAGCTTTTGTCAAGTTTGCAATTTGTTCCTCCATTTGAGCTTGATATAGTGAAGAGATGAGAGGTAGAGATTGTCCCACTGGGCGTGCCAAAAATTTGTACACAATAAATTTGCATTAATGAAAATTAAAAACACAAAAATTGTGACAAATGAAATTTATATTAATCGAAGTAAAAACTGTGGTACAATCTGTATTCTAATCCTTTGATTCTTACTTCAAGAATATCAATTTGAATGTTGGAGTTGACTTTGGTTCTTTGATCTTCTCCAACGTTGACTTGAATATTTAAAATGTTAATGCGAGGACTTGACAACTTAATCTCGTATCAAATGTGTAATTTGTTGTATGGAATTTGAAATCTTCAAGGTTGATATGTAGTTTTGATCTTCCTTGAACTTGATTTGAATTTCTATAACGTTAATTCATAGGTTTAGCATCGTAATTATGAATCAAACGCTATAATTTGATGAACTTTTTCAAGAACTCCTTGAATCTTCTTTGTATTTGAAGAACTTTCGTAGAGAAAATTTGGAGAGCTTCCTTCGTGTTCTCTAGCTTTGATTGAACTTCTGTATGTGTCTATTATGAGTTTCAAAGGACCCTATTTTAGGTGTATGATGAAAGAGCCATGAATAATTTGGACTCCATTGATAATTATTCATTTTATTTAATAAATAATTATCATAATTTTGGAGCCATTTGATTGGCTGATAGAAGATCTAGGTAAATCTTCTAGATATTATCTATATATTTTCAATAAATCTTCTAGATATTATGATTTAGATAAATCACCTTGATATTATCTTTTTAATATATATATTAATTTAAAGAGTTAAATATCGTTTGATTTAAATATCATTTGATTTGTCAACATATCCGCGTGACATGATTTGATTGATTGTAAAATTTCAATGTCTAGAACATATCTCTTAAACTTAATTCCATTTTATTGTATATAATATTACAACTATGACACATTTTTTTAATTTTTGTTAGCGATGTAAGGAAAGAAATAGCATGCATGTTTTGGATTTAACATAAAATTAATTTATTCTTATGGGCTTTTAAATAACTCCCATGAATGAATCTTAAAACGCAGTGAAAGGAAGGAACGTGAATTTGAAGAACAATTCGAGAATTCAATATGGTAAATTAGAAAAAAGTTTTAAATAATAGTTTTGTGTTTTAGCTAGATGCTTATCAAATGCTATATTTCATAAAAAAATTTAAGTATTCGAATAAATTATGATGCTTGAGCTTCCAACATTTTGTTAGATCTTGCAACATTTTTGAGTGTTTAGTATTCGCAATTCCTAGACATTGGAACACAAATATTAAGTTAATTAGATATCTTATTAAAATTTGATTTTTTTTTCCTATAAAATGATTGTCTGAATGCGAGTCAAATTTGTGCAATATATTTGTAAAAATGCGCATTTATGTAAAATATGTGAATTGTGTGCGTAAAATGTGAGCAAAGCGCATAAATGCGGTGCATCGTGTCTATAATGTGTGTTGGGTTATAATACGTTCTGTAAAATTTATACACTACATCTACATAAATAACTTATGATGTGTATTAGCACGTGTAATTATGAGCTTTATCTGTGTTCGTAAGGTCATTTTATGCTAGATTAATTTCAATGGAGCCAACCCAAATTTTTTCACCAATATTTTACCAAAACACTTCTCATTCCAATAATAAAAACTAGGTTAGCTCCATTAGAACGAGCCTAGCATAAAATTTAAGGTGTGTTGTGCATGTATATGGTCTAGGAAGATTATAAGAAATAAGTAGGAAACTAAAGAATTTTTAGTTTACTTCTAAGGAGTTTATAATCCTCTCCTAAGAAAAATGTATAAAACTTTTTAGAGAACTTACAAGCTTCTAAATATTTTATAAAATGTTGCATTAAAAAGCTATCAACGCAAGCAACTCTTAATCTCTATTACATACAACGTTCTAGTCAGGAATATGGATTTGTAGGCATTTATGAATACAAGCATAAAATACGTGTGTTGCACGTAAACACCGAATTATAATATTATATAATTTATTGTTGAAAAAATATAGACCGCTCTGCGAGGAAACACAAAATACAATTGGAAATTAAAAAAATAAATCGTATTTTTATTAACGTAAAAATATTAGAGCATACAATTGATTATAGAATACATTTGAATATGAAGAAGTTTCAATAACGTATTGATTTATTATAATTGAAACCTACTGAAAAATATAATATTTATCACTATTTGGGATTTTTTTGTCTTGTGATTAAGTAAAAAGAATGAATAAGTTCTATATTTAAAAAAATAAGCTTTCTGACACTATTCATTGTAATTCATTACTTGTCATTTTATATTTTTCGACATCTCTATTGGTAAATATTGTTAAATACTTAATCCTTTTTAAAATTCATTATTGTCTACGTGTGATGATTAGCTAAAACCGTTTATCCAATTTTCATTTGTTCTCTCTCATTCTTGTTTTTTTGTTGCACTATAGTTGTCATATCTCCATTTAACTTCTGATGCTTGTGCTTTATCTTCAACTACATATGCATCAATGATTTTAAAACTATCATTTTCTTTAGAGTTTTCAATAACTTAAAGTTTGTGTACAAATAAGATTATATTATATGATTTGATTTTCATCAAAGTTGGGGTATTTCTTTTTATATTTTATTATAATTCACATGCAATATAATAATCTAATTAACTGAACTGATTTTGTGAAATTTAAGTAATAGACATGAAATATAATTGATATTAGAATATTTTGATATTCATTTGAAATATGTATTTCATAATATAGGGTAACACATTTCGCAGGAAAAAGTAGTCGAAGATTTTTTTATTTTTTTTTGTGTTTGTACTTTTCTTAACAAAATAAACTAAAAGATTTTGTATCTTACTATACGTCACAATATATACACGTATTTCATAAATATACATTAGTTCACAATTCACATGTATATGACAATTGTACTTACACTATACTATATGGAAGATTACTAAAAACTCCCCACAAATTACTTATTATATACAAAAATCGATGAAAAATAATGTCAATCTCAAAATTTTCATTTTAAAATTTTAAAATTGATAAATATATTTTCAACAGATTTATATTTTAATTTTCAACATTTTAGATAACTATCTAAAGAAACATGACTGGACTTGTTTGATTTTTTAAGAAGATTAAAAAATTTGAAACTTAATATTGAGGACATAGTAAGTATCTCTTATCGGCATAAAAGTTTTAACTAAATAATATTTTAATCATCATGAATTTTTAACATTAGAGATTATATTAGGGAATTTAATAATTTTATTATATATAGCAAACGTTAAATATATATATACACACTTGCATAATTATATTATATTTTTATATTTAAGATTCTTATATTTCTGGTTTAATGTGGAAAATCATAATATATGTATTCATAATTTGGTACTTACCAATATATATATATATATATATAATCATTTAAAATGAAATCGGTGTTGGTGCATGAATACAACGATATAATATATAACCATCAAATGGACTTTCGGGGGAAACAAAGTAATGTAACAACCTGGATGTTCATGTATGTATGTCGTAGTCACTATGAGGATTACTAGTGTTTTACTGTATTGATCAAATAAACAAAGTTCTTAAGTAATGAGACGACATAGTTTGAGAACGAACAAAAATGTTTTCACAATGAAAGAAACATTTAAATTATCCATATTTTTAGTATAGTATATAGATATAGATAGATTGTAAAATTTTATCTCATATATTTTAACTTACCATTACTAAAGTGCTGGATGGCAAAGAAAAGAAAAAAGAAAAATAAAATTTGAACCAGATTTCTTCTGTGATGCGTACTCTCATTCTTCTTAATACATCGCGTACTCTCATTCTTCTTAATATTTATGAATTTATGTTATACCCCTTCAACTATGTTTTATTTAAAATATAAAAATTAATTAATTAAAAATCAAAACAATATTAATTTATTTTGGAAGAAAAAGTAAAGCATGAATAATGGAATGTTAAATATATCAAATTATAAAAAGTAGTTACAAATTACTTATGAGTATATACAATTATCACAAAACTCATTTATTATAACTTGATATACACTGAACAATATTAACTTTATTTAAAAAGCTATGTAAAGTAATTACTAATGCAATAAACTTATTTACTTAATTAAGCTTACTTCTTTTCCTAATATACTATTTAAATAGGGCTATTTTAGTCTTACTTTCAAATTTATGAAATGTAAATTGTTTCGTCCTATACACTATTATAATAGTTACATTCTTATTTGGTAGACAAATGTGTCCATTGCAAGTTAAAAACGTATGGAATGCATTCATATCTATCTTCCTTAGCTTCATATTAGTATGGAATTTAATTTATTTATATAGTAGAATTCATTTAACAATTTCTAGTCATAGTATGAATGAATATTAATTTAATATATTGATGCCTTACCTTCAACAAATTGCTCGTAGAATATAAAAAACTGTTAATTCAACGAATGACTTATACTTGATTGAAATGCCAGAGCATTTGAAGACAAAGAAGTAAAAGGAAATAATGAGAACCAATCATTTGATAAAGCATTTTACAAATAAAAATATTAACTAACCCAAATAATAGAGAATTCTTTTACTCAATAGACCGTAAATATTTTTATTTTGGTTACATTGGTTCATTTGTTCGACCTTGATGCCTCGTGTAACCTTTTTATTTAGTCATAGAACTTTTAGTCTTGTTAATCTTTTCAAATTTCAACTATCTCTTCAAACTTAATCAAAAGTTGATTGTTGGCATTTTTTTATTTTTTAAATATTTTCTTAAACCACTTTTCTCTTTTTTAAATTGGATCCTATGTAATTTTTAAGAAAATATTTACTAAATAAATGATAATAAAATATACAAGTTATAATTGACAGGATTAAGAGTTGAGGTAAGTGGGACTCGCATGCTCAACAAAAAAGGACGTAAGTTACACATAATATTTAGCTAATTTAATTTCCATACCAAAAAAGAATTATTGTACTTCTTAAATTTGAGATTGTAATATGAATATGAAGATCTAATTAAGATATTTACGAACACATTGAAGATGAATAACCTATATATCATCAAATTTATTTATTGTTGAAAAGAGATCTACTGTTGCCATCTTTGCTCTGGGATCAATACGATTAGCAGTAAGAATCTTTTCGTATTTTATAATCATGCGATGCAATTCGGAATGACTTGAAAATGTGTGATCCTTTGAAGGTCGCGAAAGGGGCAAGGTTACGTGGTGCTGTGAAAATTATTGGTGTAGACTTGAACACAAAAAATTTGAAGTCGGTAAGTTCATGATAGGTCTTATTTAGATACCAAAGAAGGTTTATAGTTTTTGTATTCTTTTGTGATGTGTATAGGGTAACAGGTCCTATTAATACATTTATCTTTTGTATTCTTTTGTGATGTCTATAGGGTAACAGAAGGGAGACACAATTATTATGTATTCTATTCTTCATATTCAACACAACACAATATGAAAGGTATACTTTTGAAGCTTGAGACTCACTTTATTCATATTTTGGTTCTTATTTTTGGAATTCATTTTCCTTTATAATAATGCGCTTGTTATGTTCATATACTTTTAAATTCAGTTTGGCAATTTAAAAAGATGTTAATTTTGCTCAAAATATTTGCTAAGTGAGTATATCTCTAACGACTGCATCTTTTTCAGATAAAAGGTCGCTCGAGCTGAAGACTGAGGTAATGAAGCTGAATTTGGTATACGAATGTAGTTTAGGCTTATACATTTATCTAGCATCATGTTTTATAGCATTTAAGATACAACTTTATAGTATTTTAAGTTTTCAAATGATAGTTTCTGATATAATTTATTTGGATGGTGTAATGACCTAATCTTTTTTACTTTTTAATGAACATTTGAGTTTGATGTTTGATATGATTGGTTATTTTGTTTATATAACTAAAACTTCTTTTTTTGTAGTGAGTACTTGTTGATAATAGGATTAAGTGTTTTGGATGATAATTGTCAAATTGTTATGGTATTGACTAAATTTTAGTTGGTTTTAATGAAGTATATTTTAGTTGGATGTTCTTGGTATCTTTTAATGATTTATTGTGGAAGTGTAGGATTTGAAATCAATTTAGATTATTATTTTATTTATCGAGCAAGCGTGCTAAAGCTGTGGAAATTGTCACACTTCCATATGTAATCTTAGGTATCATTTCGTCACATTTCCATGTATAACCTTATGATTTAGTCATATTTGTAAATGTAATCTTCAGTAATATTTAGCCACACTTCAGAACGTAGTTGTTAAGTGTCTTTTGTCACACTTGAAATTGTAGTCTTAATTAACATTTCCCCACACTTTAGAATGTAAGCTTTAACTCTCTTTTGTTACACTTGAAATTGTAGTCGTATTAATTTTCAAAACTTGTATGTCACATTTCAAATGTGACTAAAGCCAAAAGCTTACACTTTTAAGTGTGACCATATGCATTATAATTAATTACACTTTCAAGCGTAATAGTAACTTTAGACTACGGCCAACTTGATCACACTAAAATAAAACGTGACCTTTGTGTAAGTGTAGCTATATGGTATATTTAGTTACATTTTCAAGTGTAGCCAAAACCAATTTTTGTTGTAGTGAACCTATATATATATATATATATCATAAAATAATTCATACTAATAGTCAAAATGACATAGAATAACAAATGTATTACTATAGTAAAAAGTGAAAATATAAATATAATTATTATAAGTGAATGTTACAAAATTAAATAATGAATAGTTAGAATTGAATTGAACAATGGATGGACATGAAGGTTTTTAATAATTATAATATAATAAATATATTATTATTGTTATTATAATTAGATATCAAAAGGAGGACAAAAATTTCATTTCACAATGGAAAGAAACAAAAAAAATTGTTCTACAATATGAATTACAAAGAAACTAATATATTATAGGTTCCTAGCAAAATGATTACATTACAATGAGTTCCCTAATAGGCAAAAACCTCTCCCACCATTTATCGTCATTAATAATCAAAACCAAAAACTTATTTACAAACTTCAGTTTGCATTTTTCTTTTCTCTTTCTTTGTATTTTAAATATGTGCCTGATCACCATCCTCTCCGGTCAACATCAAAATTCAGATCAAACTGAAAGATAAATCCCATCACCCCCAACTCCAAGCGTGCACCCACATATTTCAATTGGGTTAAAAAAATGAAGAAAGTTACAATAGTTGCCTAGTGAATGCACATATTTATAACAACTTGAAATGTCATTAGCTACAACCATAAAAAATGAACTCAAAGGTTATTAGTAAATAATATTTACTGGAAGGAGTTACTATAATAGAACAGGAATTCTAATGGTTCTATTTGAAAAATGAATTTAACAATTATAATATTATTATAGTTAGATACATTCAATTAATAATAGTAATAATATCATTTATTAAGAAAATGAGTGTTACAAAAATTAAATAGTGAATAGCAAATAAAGAGGCAATATTTATATATAATAATAATAATAATAATAGTAATAATATGACTGTGCCATAATCTAATTCATATATAACAAATTCAATTCAATATTTTTTATGAGATAAAAAAATATTTATGCAACAAAATTAACAATAATGGATAATTAGGAAGAACATTTATTAACATGTGACAAAAAAGTGGAATTCAATTCGTTGATGCAAAGATCAACAAAAAGAAGGAAAGAACTGGTAACAAATACTTAATTTCTATTTATTTATTTATTTGAGTTTAAAATTTAAAAATATTTGAGAATGCGTACTGTTATTATTTACAATATTATTATTTACAATAAAGATAACCACACCTAAGTTCTATAATTGTAAAGCATAAGTTCTATAAAAAAATCATGAAAGAAGTTATTATCAATTTGAAATTTTGTATTTTCAGTTACTTGTGACATAAAAAAAAAATTAGAAGACATGTTTGTACCCAATCCTGCTTAGTGCAAACAAATATTTTAATAACATTATCATTGGATTAGATGATTAGATTGATATAATAGATCGAAAAATAAAATTTTGGTGACTTAATGAAAATATAGTATCGGTAATTAGCCAGCTAACATATTTGTGCTAATTTAGAAAAATCTATATAATACAATAAACTTTGTACTCAAATTTATTAACTTTGACATCAAATTTATTTATTCCTAATAACCTATATATATCATCAAATTTATTTATTCTTGATAACCTATATATATCATAAAATAATTCATATTAATAGGCAAAATGACATAGTATCTCCTCGCAAGGGGGTTAATTATGATGATTTTACAATTTTAGAGGAGGTTTATAGGCTAGTCTTTTAACACAAGGCGCATTTTAAAATAAAATAAAATGCACGGCATAAGTCAAATGAAGTGGAAGACATAAAAGGTACTGGCATATAAAGAGACATCATTACCAATTAATAATAGGATTAATTGATATTAATAAAAACAAATTAAGAAAATGGTTATTATTATTTAATTTTAGTTAAGTCAGGACAATAATGTCTTTCACAATGGGAAGAAACACTAACAAGATCCATACTTTTATATTAGTATAGATATAGATATAAATATAGATATGGAAGTTAATATTTTTTTTAAAGATTATAGTTTTGAAATGTCGATTCCATTTTTTTTATGTGTCTATAGCCAAAATTATAGTTCATTTCTAATTTGATCGAACTTAAAAGTAAGGTACAACGATAAAATTATAAATTACAGTCATTATATAAGTAATTGTTCAATTTTCTCGAAGCAAGTCAGATAGGACCATCTCAATATCTGGGAGTGTTTGTCGATTAAGAAGATTAGCTCGTACCGCCTCAAATTTATAAAGGATCTGGACTATTCTTATAGTGACGCATTTTTCCAAATGGAAAAAATGAAAGCTTTTAGGCATCATAAACGAAACAAAATCATATTTTAGCCAAGAATTATTTGGAGATTGTCGAATAATAATGAAAGTACTTTATCATTAATAAAAACGATCAATAGGAACCAGGATCAAAAAAGAAGTAAATAAAACCGAAATCTTGCAAGTCAACACAATAATTGAGCTACAAGGTGGAGATAACCCCTCTCGTATACGAGACACTTGGTTATGTTTGAATAGATTGATTTGGATTTAAGAATGTCAAATGAATAATACAAAGACAGTCTCATGTTATAATGGATTTCAAATACTTGAGGCCTACTTTGAGTCAAATTCTTGAGTCGTAATGGCAATTTCAAATTCACTTAAAAAGAAGTCGTTTAAAATCCTCAAATCCAGATCCTTACAACCTAGGAGAACTTGTTTCATTCTACCTCTTTATTGATCAAAATTACCTTCTAAACATCCAATTCAATTTCAAGTTTTAAGCCTTTTGGGAATGTAATTTTACTGTGGTGATGATATTTCATTTAGTTCACATTTTGTGACAGCAAATGGATACGCTCTTCTTCATTACTTTAAAGATGATAGAGTCTTTAGTGTTGGATGAAAAAAAATATAAATCTTCTTCACTCATAAAAAAATTATGCATTTCTAATTAATTATTTTCGAGGGTTTGTAGAATAATCACGATGAAGTGGACATGAGTGAGTGACTAGAGTTAGGTTGGTGACGTGAACGGGGAGGATTCACTTTTTATTGAATATTTTTACCCTTATTGAGATGAGATTTTGGGTAAAAAAATTGTATAGAGTGAAACTTGCCATTGTTAACCCAATTCAAGGGTGTATTTCTTTTTTTCAGGTGCAAAGTGCCTATTAGCTCTTTTTAAGGGTGCAAAGTGCAAATTACCCATTTGAATTTCATATTTCGTTATTTAATTTTTTATGGCATAATCGTATAACATCCTAGTCAATATTAATAGTACGGAGAGCACCAAAACCATTGGATGTCAACATAAGACAACTGTCGCAGTCTGAACAACTACAGCAATATATCTGGGATTTGCCAACCCATCTAACCTTTTTGAGCGAAAAAATTACATGCGCCTCAGGATGTATCTAACGGATCATACAAATGGTCTCAACAGATCTAATTTATAGTCTCAACGAATATATTTCGTAACCTGTATATAAATAGAACTTCAAAGAACGAGAGAAAGAGAGATTCGAACAAGTGAGAAAATTCACGAGCTTAAACGATCACATCCTAAGTGGAAATAATCTCATGATTCTAAAGTTCACCCTCAGATAAATTAGAATCCTGAGCATCCATTCAAATCAATATTTCTCTATCTCTTTCTCAAGAAGAACTTGAACTGAAGAGAGTATAACAAAGTTGTTTGACCTTTGCCACAACAAACAAAACCAATTTCTGTGTAAAATTAGTCATTCTCTCTTTCAAACTGTGTGTGAGGAAAGTTGTAGGATATCTGCAGTATTTCTATGTGAGAGAAGAAGATTACTAAAAGTGTTCTTAGAGGCAGACGCTTGTATAGCTAAGGAGCTTAACACATTTTAGTTTGTGTATTGTATTGGAGAAGACTCTGTGTGACTCTTCGGATTCAATAAAGTGAATTCCTTTGTGAATCTAGGAAGAAGGATATAGTTGGGATTACACCAACCAGCGAACCTTGCAAACTGTGTCTCATTTACTTATTGCTTTATTTCAGTTCTTTATTGCACATCTATTTAAATTTAGCAATTTAGTAGAGATTATCTGTTGCATAAAAGAGTTAGTGTATTTCCATACACATTGATTAATAGTATCTCTGCCCAACATAAATATTACATAAGACTCTGTTTATATATTTCGCTGTGCACTTAGCCGTGAATCTATCCACTACATCTCACTGTAGTTTTTTCAACAGATACTAAGTTAACATCAAGTACCGAAGGTTCCATTTTAACATATCATTTCCGATTTGTTTGAAACGCTTAAAAAGATAAAACATTAAAAGATGAAAAAAAATTTCTATTGATAACTTTAAATACAACATAATGTAAATTACATACTATGAAGATTTGCCATAAATCAATTCGACCACATTTGTAGAGCAGAGATATGGAAAAAAAAAAGTGATTTGATAGCAAAACAGCAGCCGCAACAAAAAAAAAACAGGATTTTATATAAATAGAAATAGTAATCCCAAAATGTCAAAATTTATATAGTTCCAAACATTTCTCCCAAGTAACAACAATATTGTGGAGCTTAACTGATTGTCACAGAAAATAACAAGGTACATAAGAAGATGATGAACGTCTCTTCTATTTTTACTTTTGATAAACATTTTACTATAGAAGAATAGATGAGGGATCTTCTGGGGCATCGATCGAGATGCTCGTCAAAGGAAATATTTGTTTCCAATTATGACGGTTGTAACTGGGGTCATCGAAGGAATACGAGACACATTGTCTCTCTTAAAATCAAGCTCTTGGGAAATAAATTGAATTTCTCATCTTCTTCCCAAGAAGATCTGTCCTAACTTCGCAACAAAAGAAGTGTACAAAAAATGTCATCCCTCCTATGTTATCCATGTCCACCCATGTTGCATTTGCTTCATCTAGCTTGGATACAATGGGGTATTCATCGGTACCATCTATAAAATAGGTATCTCCATTATGCTGTGCCAAAAATCTGCCTATTAACCATGATTCATCTTTAATTAAATTCTGCAGGAATCTAGGAGGAGGCGCATTAAGAATAGAAAATGTCCGCGTTTTTCAGGGTTATAAATCCCTATGGAACCAGAAATAGTCAAGCAGTAGAAACAATTCTTGCAGAAAATTATCTTATTGCATAAAGTGCTAGAAAATGGCTGTACGGTTTGGAAGGGGACAGTAGTCCATTGAGTGTCCACAGGACGACAGGTGCTAACAACACAACTAGGACATTTTGGGGATGCCGAAAAGACAGCTATTTTTTATCTTATATCTGTTCACGGGTATAAGGGCAGAAGAAGAAAAATAATTTAGCTCTGTGCTTGTACATGAGCAGCCATCCATCCTTGGCATATGAATATCGAGAGAAACGAAGCTCAATGAAATACCTTCGGCGCTTGAAAGGGTCACGAAATTCATAACAGTCTCCAGATTTAGGGGAGATCATTAGCCATGGAAGCTTATCTACCACTCAGACACTGAGGTTGCAACAGTGTTCCATCTTCTGAAGCACGGATATTGTCTCTCCAATTTAAGTGAGACAAAATTTTTTCTAAGAGCTCATTTGGAAGATCACTCGGGCTCGCAAATCCTGCCTCTTTCACAAGGGGATACTTGCATGTTGAAATTTTTCTAGTCTTCTCCACTATCTCACGCATTCTACAAACATGAAAAAAATCATTATTAATAGCAAGTAATTGAAAGAAAATCGAACAATGAATTAAGACAAACTGAACAAATATTGCGTTATTTTTGGTGCGATTAATAGGGTTCGCTATTCTGGCGCAATATTGTTCATTGCGTCAGAATGGCGCAGTAAAATTTCTTTTTATTTTAATCCTTTATTTTTTATTTACTTTTAGTTTTGCCTTTTTTAAGTTTATTAATTTGAATAATATTCAATTTAGTGGAAGGGAAGGAACGTGAAACTGAAGTTCAATTCGAAGATTTCAATTTGGTAAATTAGAATGAAAAAATCATTTTTCATTTTGGATGTAAATGATAATAAATATTGGATGTAATAATTCATAAAATAACAAAAACATTATTATCGAATTTTACAAGAATTTCTAAGAAACAGTAAAAATATCTATTTTAAATAGTTGACACTATGTATTACAATCGAAAAAGACCAACTTTGTGAAATGCCCCTTTTTTTGAAGTTGACCTTGCTAAATGGGGTGAAAAAAGTGCGAACAAATATACGAATTAATAAATATAAATCAAAATGACTTGTGAATATATTTTTTCGTAATTTCTAACAATTATATGAAAAAGTACAATAATAAGGTAAGAAATAAGCAAAGGATAATATTGTTACTTAAGTTATACATCATATGCATTATAATCTATTTGGAAAATGACTTTGGGACAAAAATTTGACATCATAATTATCCAATTAAGTTATGAAAATCACTTACTTTGATCATCAAATATACTAACCCAGTTATTTGTTTATCATATTGTACCATTTATTTATTTATTTTTTTTTTTTTGTACCAACTGGCCTTCAGATGAGGCTCTTGCCATTCTTGATATTTTATTAAAAAAATGATGATAACAGTATCATAGTTGTAGTTATCTATTAAACCCTTAATATTTGTAGTCATGTTAGAACTTTTAATCTATATTCCGCTATACACTTAACCGTGAATCTAACCACTACATCTCACTGTAGTTTTCTCAACCGATACTAGGTTAAAATCAAGTACCTAAGGTAGCACTTTAACATGGTATTTCCGAATTGTTTGAAACATTTAAAAAATAAAACATTAAAAATGAAAATAATTTTCTGTTGATAACATTAAGGACGACATCATGTAAATCACATACTATGAAGATATGCCATAAATCAATACGACCACATTTGTAGAGCGGAGCTGTGGAAAAGAAATACGCGATTTGATAGCAATATAGCAGCCGCAAGAAAAAAAAAAGGATTTTATATAAATAGAAAAAGTAATCCCAAAATGTCAAAATTTATATAGTTCCAAACATTTCTCCCAAGTAACAACAATATTGTGGAACTTAACTGATTGTCACAGAAAATAACAAGGTACATAAGGAGATGATAAACGTCTCTTCTATTTTTACTTTTTATAAACATTTTACCTTAGAAGAATAGATGAAGGATCTTCTGGGGCATCGATCCGGTTGCTCGTCAAAGGAAATATTTGTTTTCAATTATGACGGTGGTAATTGGGGTCATCAAATGAATACGAGACACATTGTCTCCCATAAAATCGAGATCTCGGGAAATAAATTGAATTTCTCATCTTCTTCCCAAGAAGATCTGTCCTAACTTGGCAACAAAAGAAGTGTACAAAAAATGTCATCCCTCCTATGTTATCCATGTCCACCCATGTTCATTTGTTTCATCTAGCTTGGATACAATGGGATATTAATCGGTACCATCTATAAAATAGGTATCTCCATTATGCTCTGGCAAAAATTTGCCTATCAACCATGATTCATCTTTAATTAAATTCTGGGGAATCTAGGAGGAGGTGCATTAAGAATAGAGAATGTCCGTTTTTCAGAGTTATAAATCCCTATGGAACGAGAAACAGTCAAGCAGCAGAAACAGTTCTTGCAAAAAAAAATTCTTATTATATAAAGTGCTTGAAAATGGTTGTAGTCCCCAGGACGACAGGTGCTAATAGTGATAATTGTGGAGCTGAAATTCTTCATTGTGAAAACAACACAACTAGGACATTTTGGGGATGCTAAAAAGGCAGCTATAAGTTTTCTTATTGTTCACGGGTATAAGGGCAGAAGAAGAAAATAATTTAGCTATGTGCTTGTACATGAGCAGCCATCCATCATTGGCATATGAATATCGAGAGAAACGATGCTCAATGACATGTCTTCGGCGCTTTAAAGGGTCAAGAAATTCATAAAAATCTGATGAAGATTTAGTGGAGATCATTAGCCATGGAGCATTATCTACCACTTGGACACTGAGGTTGCAACAATGTTCCATCTTCTGAAGCATGGATATTGTCTCTCCGATTTAAGTGAGACAGAATTTTTTCTAAGAGCTCATTTCGAAGATCACTCGAGCTCGCAAATCCTACCTCTTTCACAAGAGGATACTTGCGTGTTGAAATTTTTCTAGTCTTCTCCACTATCTCACGCATTCTACAAACATGAAAAAATATCATTATTAATAGCAAGTAATTGAAAGAAAATCAAACAATGAATTAAGACAAACTGAACGAATATTGCGTTAATTTTGGTGTGATTAATAGCGTTCGCTATTCTGGCGCAATATTGTTCATTGCGTCAGAATGGCGCAGTGATTTATTTTTATTTTAATCCTTTATTTTTATATACTTTTAATTATGCCTTTTTTAAGTTTATAAATTCGACTAATATTCAATTTAGTGGAAGGAAAGGAACGTGTATCGGAAGATCAATTCGATGATTTCAATTTGGTAAATTAGAAAAAAAAATTCATTTTTCATTTTGTATGTAAATGATAATAAATATTGGATGTAATAATTCATAAAAAAACAAAAACATTATTAACGGATTTTACAGAAGTTTCTAAGAAACAGTAAAAATATCTATTTTAAATAGTTGACACTATGTATTACAATCGAAAAAGAGCAACTTTGTGAAATGCTCCTATTTTTTGAAGTTGACCTTGCCAAATGTGGTGAAAAAAGTGCAACCAAATATACGAATTAATAAATTTATAAATCAAATGACTAGTGAATATACTTTTTCGTAATTTCTAGCAATTATATGAAAAAGTACAATAATAAGTTAAGAAATAAGCAAAAGATAATATTGTTACTTAAGTTATACATCATAGGCATTGTAATCTATTTGGAAAATATGAACACTTTTTAGACAAATCATTAGGTAAAATAAAAATTACTTTGGGACTAAAATTTGACATCATAATTATCGAATTAAGTAATGAAAATCACTTACTTTGATCATCAAATACCCTAACCCCAGTTATTTGTTTATCAGATTGTACCTTTTATTTTTTTTGTTTTTTGTACCAACTAGCCTTCAGATGAGGCTCTTGCCATTCTTGATATTTTATTAAAAAAATGATGATAACAATATCATAGTTGTAGTTATCTATTAAACCCTTAATATTTGTAGTCATGTTAGAAGTTTTAATCTATATTCTGCTATGCACTTAACCGTGAATCTAACCACTACATCTCACTGTAGTTTTCTCAACCGATACTAGGTTAAAATCAAGTACCTAAGGTTGCACTTTAACATAGCATTTCCGAATTGTTTGAAACATTTAAAAAGATAAAACATTAAAAGATGAAAATAATTTTATGTTGATAACTATAAGGACGACATCATGTAAATCACATACTATGAAGATATGCCATAAATCAATACGACCACATTTATAGAGGGGAGATATGGAAAAGAAATAAGCAATTTGATAGCAATACAGCAGCCGCAACAAAAAAAATGGTATTTATATAAATAGAAATAGTAATCCCAAAATGTCAAAATTTATATAGTTCCAAACATTTCTCCTAAGTAACAACAATATTGTGGAGCTTAACTGATTGTCACAGAAAATAACAAGGTACATAAGAAGATGATAAACGTCTCTTCTATTTTTACTTTTTATAAATAGAAGAATAGATGAGGGATCTTTTGGGGCATCGATCCAGATGCTCGTCAAAGGAAATATTTGGTTCCAATTATGACGGTGGTAACTGGGGTTATCAAATGAATACGAGACACATTGTCTCCCATAAAATCGAGCTCTTGGGAAAAAAATTGAATTTCTCATCTTCTTCCCAAGAAGATCTGTCCTAACTTGGCAACAAAAGAAGTGTACAAAAAATGTCATCCCTCCTATAGTATCCATGTCCACCCATGTTGCATTTGCTTAATCTAGCTTGGATACAATGGGGTATTCAATAGTATCATCTATAAATATCATTATGCTCTGCCAAATCTGCCAATCAGCCAATCAACCATGATTCATCTTTAATTAAATTCTGGGGGATGATGGAAAAAATTTAGTTTGATGGCCCCGAATCTTCGAACTCTATGATAATCACGCTTAAAACAATAAACCGAAAACATACCTGAATCCATAGCAATGGAATTGACCTTGGTTATGTCTTCACTTGATTGTACCCGGAAACCTTTCTTCAGATAATGGGATTCTAGAGAGAAAGGAGAGAAACTCTTTTGTTATCGTACGTCAACTGGGAGCATAACCTCTATTTATAGCTAAATTAGGACTTATTTGCAAATTAGCCCATCATAAATTGCAATTCAGTCCTCAAGGTCTCTACACATATAAAATATAACCCCATACTAAAATAGATGACCATGGCCTATAAAACTTAATTTTGATTACTTAGTTAAGGTCATACCTTATTTAATATATGATATACAATCTAAAACGCAATGCACACACGTCTGCGTGCTCGAATGCTTATTGTTATGATATCCACATAATATAAGTCCACAAAATATTCCAACAATTTCTCACTTGGACTATATATGTGCACATACATAACACCTTACAATTGTATATCACACATTATAACATTATAGCTCAAGCAAGCTGCTTTATTCTGTCATCTAAACCAATCCCGTCCATCAGCTATATCAACACAAGGATCAAGGAGGCTGTCGCCACAAAATTCATACCGTAGCTAAGCCCAACAATGGTCACGTGTATCAATACAACTAATGACTTGGCCTGAGCATATGGGATGTGTAGCATGGAAATTACATGTAATGTGATCAAACATGCCTATTTCCAACTGTTCCAACCTTAAGCCTTATTGAGATCAAAAATTTAAGAGTCAGAGTGAAGACTGAAGAACCTTATGCCCGAAGGCCATAAATGTCATGACATAAGCCAAAATATTGAGCAAGTACCTTATGCAGACTCCCACTGAAACTAGACATAGTCTATATGTACGACACCCATCCGAGCAGTATGCTCATGAAAGACCTTCGGTTTCACACCTTTAGTAAGAGGATCCACAATCATGGAGTCTGTCCCAATATGCTTAATACATAATTGATCACTCTGAATTCTTTCTTTAACAACAAGGAACTTAATGTCTATATGTTTAGACTTTGAAGAGCTCCTATTGTTATTCGAGTACATGATTGCGGACTTATTGTCACAATATAACTTAAGTGGTCTTTCAATACCATCAACCATACGAAGCGCAGTGACAAAATTCCGCAGCCAAACCCCCTGATTTGATGCCTTATAAGTTGCTACAAAATTCTGCTTCCATGGTGGATGACGCAATGAGTGTCTGCTTAGCACTCCTGCACGAAATTGCTCCACCAGCAAGCAAGTAAATGTAGCCCGAAGTAGATTTGTGGCTATTTTGGCATCCAACAAAGTCGAAATCACAATACACAATGATCTCAAGATGATTCGACTTCTTATACGTGAGCATATATTTTTTTGTTCTCTGTAAATACCGCAAAACCCTTTTGGCTAGTTTCCAATGATCCATATCCAGATTATTTAAGTATATGCCCAATATCCCAACAATGACTGCGAGGTCTGGACGAATACAGACTTGCGCATACATCAAGCTCCCTACAGCCGACGCATAAGGGATATCTTTAATTTCTTTAGATTCCATATTATTCTTGGGGCATTGATTGAGACTAAACTTGACTCCCTTAGGCGCTGGGGTATTCCCTGGTTTGCAGTCTTGCATGCCAAATCTCTTAAGTACTTTATCGATATAGCCTTTCTGAGATAATCCAAGAATACTCCGAGAGCGATCTCAACTTATCTGGATTCCTAATACAAAAGATGCTTCACCAAGATCTTTCATCTCAAATTTTGTTGATAGAAATTTCTTGGTTTCACATAACAGGCCTGTATCATTTGTGGCAAGCAAGATGTCATCCACATACAAAACCAGAAAAATAGCCTTACTCCCACTAAACTTATGGTATACACAATCATCAACAACGTTTACCTCATAACAAAATGATAAAACGATTCGATGAAACTTATGATACCATTGAGGGGAAGCATGTTTGAGTCCATAGATGGATTTCTTAAGTTAGCATACCATATCCTTTGAATCCGAAGAAACATAGTTTTCCGGCTGCACCATATATATAGTTTCCTCAATGTCACCATTAAGAAAAGTTGTCTTGACATCCATCTGATGTAACTCTAAATCAAAATGCGCTACTAATGCCATAATAGTCCTCAAAGAGTCTTTTGAAGAAACCGAAGAGAAAGTCTCTTTATAGTCGATGCCCTCATTCTGAGTGAATCCCTTAGTGACAAGACGAGCCTTATATCTTTTCACATTGCCTTATGAATACCTTTTAGTTTTAAAAATCTATTTACAACCAATTGGTTTCACGCCTTCTGGCAAAGGGACAAGATCCCAAACATCATTGTCTTTCATCGATTTAATTTCTTCACTCATGGTATAAATCCACTTTTGAAAGTTAGAACTATCAATGGCTTGACGAAAAGTGATTGGATCATCTTCCATCGCGCCAATGTCTACATCATGTTCGTTGAGAAAAACGACATAATCATCCGAAATCACACTTTTTCTCTCTCTAGTGGATCTCCTTATAGGAATTGGTTCTTGAGGTTGTTGAGTTTGTTCTTCAGGGAGACTTTCAACATCGTCTTTTTGTCCCGAATGTTTTTGTTGAACCGTGTCAGGAACAAAATCTTGATCATGGTCAATAACAACTGTAGGAAGAGAAATAGTTGCCAAATCCTCTTCAAAGACAAAGTCTATAACATTATCTTCTCCCCCCAAACTCAATATCCTCAAAGAACCGAGCATTTCCCATCTCAAAAAAAGTTCTGGATGTGGGATCATAAAATTTATACCCCGTGTTTTCTCCAAATATCCAACAAAAAAGCTATTGATTGTTCTTCAGTCTAATTTCATCTTGCTTGGCCTTTAAGGCCTTGCATCAGCTGGACAGCCTCAAGTGATTATATGCTATAACACAAGTTTCTTACATGTCCATAGTTCATAAGGGATTTTGATCGTAGCCTTTGTCGGAACTCTATTTAGTAAATAAACTGCGGTCTTAAGTGCTTCTCCCCAGATTCCTCTAGGAATTTAGCAAAAGGTCCTGGACGTTGTTCACCTTATCCGTCATGTCTACCGTAGTATTCACCACCACGATCAGACCTGATGCCCTTAACTGTTTTGCCTAGTTAGTTTTCAACTTCAGCCTTAAATAATTTGAACACATCCAAGGCTTGAGATTTCTCATGTATCAAGTACAGGTAACCGTAATGAGAGTAATCGTCTATGAACGTTATAAAATATTGTTGACCATTTCATGATGGTGTAGAAAATGGTCCACAAATGTTCGTATGTATAAGTTCGGAGACATCCTTAGCTCTCTCGACTCCCAATTTTCTCTTGTTTGTTTGCTTGCCTTTAATGCACTCAATACATATTTTTGTTTCTGTATCGTCAAGTGCATTAAGAATTCCATATGACACAAGCCTTTGAATTCTTTGTTTAGAAATATGTCCTAAGCGCTTGTGCCATAACGAATAATAATTCTCATTACTTAATTTGCGTTTAGTGCCACGTGAATCCACATGAAGAGTTTCTTTAAATGAAGCAACAATATCGAACAAATATAGGTTATCTATGCCAGATAAAGAATCATCTCCAACCAAATATGAATTATGAAAGAGACTAAGTTTATTATTTTCGAATGAACAAATTTTTCCAAAACATAAATAAAAACCAAATTCCGTCTAAAGGACGGTACAACATAAGTCTCTTTCAAATCCAAAAACAAATCAGTTCTTAATAATAACCTAAAGGTTCTTATTGCTTCAATCGTAATTGATTTGCCATCGCCCATATAGATGTATCTTTCACCATCGCTTGGCTTTCGGCAATTCAGACAATCCTGCATAGACACACTTATGTGAGTAGTAGCACCTAAATTTAGCCACCAAGTGTGTCTAGGAACTGAAACCAAATTAACCTCAGAACAGACAAGACCAAGACATGCACCTTTCCTAATACGCCAAGTATGATTTTTGGCACAGTCTTTTTTGACATGAGAAGGGTCCTTATAGAAGAAGCATAAATCAACCTTATCGGGTCCAGTGCACCCCCTTAGCTACTTCTTCTTTGGGTCTGACACCATAGTTTCTTTACCCTTTATTTTCATATGAATGCCTGAGGAGGAGACAAACTGAGCACTTTCTACCTTGTCATGTCTCAGCCTCTCATCCTCTTGCATACAATGCGAAATGAGCTCATTAAGAGTCCACTTCTCCTTTTGGCAGTTATAACTGACCACAAATTGACTGTATTGTAAGGAAGAGAGATCAAAACTAAATGAATGAGCAAGTCATCCGATAGCTCTACCTTAAGTGTCTTTAGTTTTGATTCCAAATGAGACATCTCCAGGATGTACTCCCTTATGTTACTTTTGTTTTTGTACTTCATGGAAATAAGACTGCGCAGAATAGAGCTTGTCTCTGATTTTTCGTTCTTGACAAATCATTTTTCAAGCTCTGCCAAAAACGCCTTAGCATTTGTCTCCCCATACATTGTGCCCCTGAATGTTTCTGGAACTGCACATTTCATGATCATAAGACTCATGCGATTTGAGCAGTCCCACTTCTCGATTTCCCACTTATGATCAGAGGTACTTTCATCCAAATCATCATCGGGACGTGGCTCCCTTAGTACAAGGTCTAGATCCATGCAACTGACAACTATCATGACGTTCTCTTTCAAGTCCTTAAAGTTTATGCCGTTAAGCACAGGGACTGAATTGATGTTGGCAGTAACAGATGCAGCGGAATAATTAACTAAATAGAGAAGAAAAGAAAACCGAATAAGCTCACATATATCAACCTTAAGCAAATCACATAGATTCATAATGAAATTCCCATCACAAGAAAATTGGTGCAACATTATTTCTAGTCTTTGGACAGAGAATTAACTTGCAAGTGACTCTCTTGGTGTAGTGATCAAACATTGACAATAAAATCCTGTCAAGTATTAAGCCTTTCTTTGGACCGACTAAATACCCACATGGACACCTTATAATCATCACATGTTTACCACCACATGTGTGCCTAATCTTCTGCCAAACAATGAACCTTCCTTTGGGCCGGTCATTTCTCCGCATGAAAATCATACACACAAACATCATCGTAATAAATGATCAAAAAATCTAGACAGAAGAGGTTACTTTGCTAACATGCTACTTCAACTAATCGACGTAAATTATTTAACATGCTCAATATAAGAAACCTTAAATCATTATGAATCAAAGCATAATTCACAAAAAAAAAATAAAAAAAAAATTGGTCAATGATCAAAGTCAATGGTCAACGGTCAATGCAGTCAATAGTCAACATCGGTCAACAGTCAATTGTCAACGATCAACGGTCAACGGCCATGGGCTGGATGGGCTTGACCATCATACCTGGATCCTAAATCCAACCCATCCTTAAATTTGGGCTAAACCTTTAATATAATTGGGCTCATAATAAATTATAAAAGAAGCCCAAGTTTTCTTTAATTTAATGTTGGGCTTGATTCTTTACAAAAATGAGCCCAATCAACCTTATTTCATTATAGTGGGCTTTGTGTCAAAAAAAAAAAAATTAGCCCAAAATAATATAAACAAAACCAACTAAACTTTATATGCATAGAGGTGGAATGCATTTAAGACTACTAATTTTACACATGTCAACAAACAAGATGACTCATCATGGAAATAACACAACCTCATCTCCATGCATCACACTTGTCCCAAAGAATGAATCACCCACCTCCAATGCAAACTTGAACCATTTTCATACAAAACATTCTCCAAAAATATGAAGAAACAAGCAACTCAATAAATGAATATGCATATCTTCATTCTTTTGACCTCATAAATTTGCATAAGCTTAATCCATATTTAATCCAAATAAATACATAAACTTGAGCCAAAATATTTCTCATATACCGTATGCATATCACCAAAATTGATGTATGCGGAGAAAATGAATTAATCAGAGAATCATGAATTCTTTAATCAGGGCTCTGATACCACTAGATGGAAAAACTTTAGCTTGATGATCCCGAATCTTCGAACTCTATAATAATCACGCTTAAAATGATAAACCGAAAACATACCTGAATCCATATAAATGGAATTGACCTTGGTTATGTCTTCCAGTTGATCATACCCGGAAACCTTTCTTCAGATGATGGGATTCTAGAGAGAAAGGAGAGAAACTCTTCTGTTGTCGTACGTCAACTGGAGACCATAACTTCTATTTATAGCTGAATTAGGACTTATTTGCAAATCGGCCCATCATAAATTGCAATTTCAGTCATCAAGGTCTCTACACATATTTTCCATAAAATAATAGATGACCATGGCCTATAAAACTTAATTTTGATCACTTAATTAAGGCCATACCTTATTTAATATATGACATACAATCTAAACCGCAATGCACACACGTCTGCGTGTCCAAATGCTTATAGTTATGATATGCACATAATATAAGTCCACAAAATACTCCAACAGGGGAATCTAGGAGGAGGCGCATTAAGAACAGACAATGTCCATTTTTCAAGGTTATAAATCACTATGGAACCAAAAATATGAAACCAAAAACAGTCAAGCAGTAGAAACAATTCTTGCAGAAAATTATCTTATTGCATAAAGTGCTAAAAAATGGTTGTACGGTTAGGAAGTGGACAGTGGTCCATTAAGTGTCCCCAGGACGACAGGTGCTAACATTGATAACTGTGGGGCTAAAATTCTTCATTGTGAAAACAATACAACTAGGACATTTTGGGGACGCCGAAAAGGCAGCTATTTGTTTTCTTATATCTGTTCATGGGTATAAGGGCAGAAGAAAAAAAATAATTTAGCTATGTGCTTTTACATGAGCAGCCATCCATCCTTGGCATATGAATATCGAGAGAAACGAAGCTCAATGAAATGTCTTTGGCGCTTGAAAAGGTCAAGAAATTCATAAAAATCTCTAAATTTAGGAGAGATCATTAGCCATGGAGCCTTATCTACCGCTCAGACAATGAGGTTGCAACAGTGTTCCATCTTCTTAAGCACGGATATTGTCTCTCCGATTTAAGTGAGACAGATTTTTTTCTAAGAGATCATTTGGAAGATCACTCGAAAATCACTCGAGCTCTCAAATCCTGCCTCTATCACAAGAGGATACTTGCTTGTTGCAATTTTTCTAGTCTTCTCCACTATCTCACGCATTCTACAAACATGAAAAAGATCATTATTAATGGCAAGTAATTGAAAGAATATCGAACAATGAATTAACACAAACTGAACAAATATTGCGGTATTTTTGCTGTGAATAATATGGTTCGCTATTCTGGCGCAATATTGTTCATTACGTCAGAATGGCGTAGTGAAATTTCTTTTTATTTTAATCCTTTATTTTTTATTTACTTTTAGTTATGCTTTGCTTTTTTTAAGTTTATAAATTCGAATAATATTCAATTTAGTGGAAGGAAAGGAACATGAATCTGAAGATCAATTCAAAGATTTCAATTTTGTAAATTAGAAGAAAAAAAATCATTTTTCATTTTGGATGTAAATGATAATAAATATTGGATGTAATAATTCATAAAAGACCAACTTTGTGAAATGCTCCTTTTTTTTAAGTTGACCTTGCCAAATGTGGTGAAAAAAGTGCGACCAAATATACAAATTAATAAATATATAAATCAAATGACTTGTGAATATTTTTTTTCGTAATTTCTAACAATTATATGAAAAAGTACAATAATAAGGTAAGAAATAAGCAAGAGATAATATTGTTACTGAAGTTATATATCATAGGCATTGCAATCTATTTTGAAAATATGAACACTTTTTAGACAAATCTTTAGGTAAAATAAAAATTACTTTGGGACAAAAATTTGATATCATAATTATCCAATTAGGTTATGAAAATCAGTTACTTTGATCATCAAATACCCTAATCCCAGTAATTTATTTATTAGATTGTACCTTTTATTTTTTATTTTTTGTTTTTGGTACCAATTGGCCTCTTGCCATTCTTGACATTTTGTTAAAAAATGATAATAAAAATATTATAGTTGTAGTTATTTGTAAAACCGTTAACATTTGTAGTTAGTTTAGAACTTTTAATCTATATAATTGAAGAACTTTTTTTAACTTTAGCAGAAAATTCAATGAGACAGATGGATATAACAAAAAAAATGAGAAAAAAAAAATCAGATGATGAGTCACCTTAAAAAGATATTATAAGCCTAAAAAGAGTATGCGTTCATGTTTTTAAAATATACTATCTTTAGCATTACATCATATGTGTCAAAAAGAACACAAAATTGCCAAAGGACATATTCAAGATAGTCGTATGATAGAGTTTTAAATAAATTTCTCTATTTTATTGTGAAGTAGACATTAATATCCTGTTGCAATAGAGAAGCACTAAATGAAATAAAGCAGAAAATTGCTTCTTGAATGTCGTCTTTAAATTTCTTATTTTGAAAAGTAAAAGAATGCATCTCGAATATCGTCTTTAATTCTTTTTTCATCATTATGTGACATACCGTTGACCCAATTTCAAGTTTTAAGCCTTTTGAGAATCTAATTTTACTATGGTGATGATGTTTCAATTAGTTCAAATTTGATAACAGCAAATAGATACGCTCTTGTTCACTACTTTAAAGATGATAGAGTCTTTAGTGTTGGACGAAAAAGAATATAAATCTTCACTCATTAAAAAAATTATGCATTTCTAATTAATTATTTTCGAGGTTTGTAGGAAGAATCACGATAAAGTGGACATGAGTGAGTGACTACAGTTAGGTTGGTGATGTGAACGGAGGGGATTCGCTTTTTATTGAATCTGTTTACTCTTATTGAGATGAGATTTAGGGTAAAAAAAATTATATGGGGTGAAACTTGCCAATGTTAACCCAATTCAAGGGTGTATATTTTTATTTTTCTTTTTCAGGGTGCAAAGTGCGTGTTAGCTCTTTTTTAAGGGTGCAAAGTGCAAATTACCCTTTTGAATTTCATATATCGTTATTTATTTTTTTATTGCATAATCACATAACATCCTAGTCAAGCTTAATAGTATGGAGAGCACCAAACCCATTGATGTCAACAGAAGGCAACTGCCGCAGTGTGACCAACTGCAACAATATATCTGAGATTCACCAACCCATCTAACCGTTCTGAGCGAAAAAAATTACATGCGCCTCAGGATGTATCTAACGGATCTTACAAATGGTCTCAACGAATCTAATTTATGGTCTCAACGAATATATTCTGAAACCTGTGTATAAATAGAACTTCAAAAAACGAGAGAAAGAGAAATTCGAACAAGTGAGAAAATTCACGAGCTTAAACGATCACATCCTAAGTGGAAATAATCTCTTGATTCTGAAGTTGACTCTTAGAAAAAGTCAAGTCGATATTTATCTATCTCTTTCTCAAGAAGAATCTGAACTAAAGAGAGTACCAACAAAGTTTTTTGACCGTGGCTAAAACTAACAGAACCAATTTCTGTGTGAAATTAGCCATTATTTTTTTCAAACTGTGTGTGAGGAAAGTTGTAGAATATCTGCAGTATTTCTGTGTGAGAGAAGCAGATTACTAAAAGTATTTTAGAAGCAGACGCTTGTGTAACTAAAGAGCTTAAGGTATTTTAGTTTGTGCATAGTGAATTCCTTTGTGAATCGAAGAAGAAGGACGTAGTTGGGATTATACCACCGAGCAAACCTTGCAAACTGTGTCTCATTCACTTATTGCTTTATTTCAGTTATTTATTGCACATCTATTTAAATTCAGCAATTTAATAGAGATTATCTGTTGCAAAAAAGAGTTAGTGTAGTTTCCATATACATTTATTAATTGTATCTCTGCCTAACATAAACATTACACAAAGCCAAAGACTCTGATTATATATTCCACTGTGCACTTAATCGTGAATCCAACCACTACATCTCACTGTAGATTTCTCATTCGATACTAAGTAAAAAGCAAGTACCTAAGGTTCCACTTTAACATAGCATTTTCGATTTGTTTGAAACAATTAAAATGATAAAACATTAAAAGATGAAAATAATTTTATGTCGATAACTTTAAGTACAACATCATGTAAATTACATACTATGAAGATATGCCATAAATCAATACGACCACATTTATAGAGCAGAGATACAGAAGAAAAAAAAAACGCGATTTGATAATAATACAGCAGCCGCAACAAAAAAAAAAATAGGATTTTATATAAATAAAAATAGTAATGCCAAAATGTCAAAATATATATAGTTCCAAACATTTCTCCCAAGTTACAACAATATTGTGGACCTTAATTTTTTGCAACAGAAAATAACAAGATACATAAGAAGATGATAAACGTCTCTTCTATTTTTACTTTTGATACATTTTACCTTAGAAGAATAGATGAGGGATCTTCTAGGGCATCGATCCAGATGCTCGTCAAAGGAAATATTTGTTTCCAATTATGAAGGTGGCAACTGGGGTCATCAAATGAATATGAGACACATGTCTCCCATAAAATCGAGCTCTCAGGAAATAGATTGAATTTATCATCTTCTTCCCAAGAAGATCTGTCCTAACTTGTGAACAAAAGAAGTATACAAAAAATGTCATCCATCTCCACCCATGTTGCATTTGCTTCATCTAGCTTGGATACAATGGGGTATTCATCAGTACCATCTATAAAATAAGTATCTCCATCATGTTTTGCCAAAAATCTGCCTATCAACCATGATTCATCTTTAATTAAATTCTGGGGGAATCTAGGAGGAGGCGCATTAAGAACAGAGAATGTCAATTTTTCAGGGTTATAAATCCCTATGGAACCAGAAACAGTCAAGGAGTAGAAACAATTCTTGCAGAAAATTATCTTATTGCATAAAGTGCTAGAAAATGGCTATACAGTTTGGAAGTGGACAGTGGTCCATTGAGTGTCCCCAGGACGACAGGTGCTAACAGTGATAACTATGGGGCTGAAATTCTTCATTGTGAAAACAACACAACTAGGACATTTTGGGACGCCGAAAAGGCAGCTATTTGTATTCTTATATTTGTTCATGGGTATAAGGGCAGAAGAAGAAAAATAATTTAGCTCTATGCTTGTATATGAGCAGCCATACATCCTTGGCATATGAATATCGAGAGAAACGAAGCTCAATGAAATGTTTTCGGCCCTTGAAAGGGTCAAGAAATTCATAAAATCTCCAGATATAGAGGAGATCATTAGCCATGGAGCCTTATCTACCACTCAGACACTGAGGTTGCAACAGTGTTCCATCTTCTGAAGCACGGATATTGTCTCTCCGATTTAAGTGAGACAGAATTTTTTTTAAGAGCTCATTTGGAAGATCACTCGAGCTCGCAAATCCTGCCTCTTTCACAAGAGGATACTTTCCTGTTGAAATTTTTCTAGTCTTCTCCACTATCTCACGCATTCTCAAACATGAAAAAAGATCATTATTAATAGCAAGTAATTGAAAGAAAATCGAACAATGAATTAAGACAAACTGAACAAATATTGCGTCATTTTTGGTGTGATTAATAGGGTTCGCTATTCTGGCGCAATATTGATCATTGCGTCAAATGGCGCAATGAAATTTCTTTTTATTTTAATCCTTTATTTTTTATTTACTTTTAGTTATGCCTTTTTTAAGTTTATAAATTCGAATAATATTCAATTTTGTGGAAGGAAAGGAACGTGAATCTGAAGATGAATTCGAAGATTTCAATTTAGTAAATTAGAAAAAAGTTTTCATTTTTCATTTTGGATGTAATTATAATAAATATCTGATGTAATAATTCATAAAATAACAAAAATATTATTATTGGATTTTACAGAAATTTCTAAGAAACAGTAAAAATATCTATTTTAAATAGTTGACTCTTATTACAATCGAAAAAGACCAATTTTGTGAAATGCTCCTGTTTTTTGAAGTTGACCTTGTCAAATGTGGTGAAAATATATAAATCAAATGACTTGTGAATATATTTTTTTTTTGTAATTTCTAACAATTATATGAAAAAGTACAACAATAAGGTAAGAAATAAACAAAAGATAATATTGTTACTTAAGTTATACATTATAGGCATTGTAATCTATTTGGAAAATATGAACGCTGTTTAGACAAATTTTTAGGTTAAATAAAATTTCTTTGGGACGAAAATTTGACCTCATAATTATCCAATTAAGTTATGATTCCATTCCAATTCCTTCCTGAACATTTGTACTCTCCTCTTCCATTATCTTGCGCAATCTAGAAACATGAAAAGAACAATATTTGATGTTGTTAGTTCAAAAACAGACCGAAACATCACCTGACTAACTAAAAAATGTAGCGTGGGAATTCTAAATTCTTCACAAAATTCCCAACTCACATAAAATTACAAATTTCACATAAAATCATACTCAATTCTACACATTATATGGTCACATGAACATCTCAATTAACCCATTGATGGAATAGATCTAAAATAGAATGTGTTCAGAATCATGAATTTGGACTTGATGCATGGCTTCGGATTTAACTCGAAATTAATTTAATTATTACATGATTTCATAGAACTCTCAATGCACCATGAATGCACCTAAAATGCACAAGAAAGTAGATCTGAAAAATAAATTTTAAAACCTCAATTTAATAAACAAAAAAAAAGCTGTAAATCAAACTCCCTAACTAGTTCAACCAAATGTCAATTCAATCTAATTCTTGTTAATTCAAACACTCAATTACTAGTTGCACACACGATTGGCATAAACAACATGAAACTCTTCACGATTTCATTTTTATAAAAAAAGAATTTGAAAAATCAGTAAAACAAATGTAGATCGGAACGAAATCAATTATGGTTAATCAATGGAAAAAATTGAGCTTACGATCACATCTTTTGCCTTCTTCGTGCTCCAGTCATGGTGTGACTTTGAAGAGAAGAAAGGTTTTCTTTGGTTGAAGGTGTGATTTTAAAAGAAGAGAAGAATGGTTTTCTTTATTGAAGGTGTGATTTGAAAGAAAAGAAGGGTTTTCTCTGTGAACTGAAAGGTGACGGACTAAGTATATATATACACACACATACAATGTTCTCTTATATATATATATATAACTTTGTGCGGGATGAAATGGTGAAATAGTTAATTTTGATTTTATCTCAACTATATGATTGTTAATTAATTTTATTAAAGAGAGTTGTATTAGCCCCTTGTTAGCGCTTGACTACTTTAACTCAATGTCATTCATCGCATAATTCTTAGCGCACTGAACAAATATTGCAATTAATAGTGTTCACTATTCTGGCACAATATTGTTCATTGCGTCAGAATGGCGCAGTGAAATTTCTTTTTATTTTAATCCTTTATATTTTATTTACTTTTAGTTATGCCTTTTTTAAGTTTCTAAATTTGAATAATTTTCAATTTAGTGGAAGAAAAGAAACGTGAATTTGAAGATCAATTCGAAGATTTCAATTTGGTAAATTAGAATAAAGTTTTCATTTTTCATCCTGGATGTAAATGAAGATACATATTGGATGTAATAATTCGTAAAATAACAAAAAAAATTATTACAGAAATTTCTAAGAAAAAGTAAAAATATCTATTTTAAATAGTTGACACTATGTATTACAATCGACAAAGACCAAATGCTCCTGTTTCTGGAAGTTGACTTGTCAAATGTGGTGAAAAAGTGCGACTAAATATACGAATTAATAAATATATAAATCAAATAACTTGTGAATATATTTTTTATGTAATTTTTTACAATTATATGAAAAAGTACAATAATAAGGTAAGAAATAAGCAAAAGATAATATTGTTACTTAAGTTATACATCATAGGCATTGTAATCTATTTGGAAAATATGAACACTATTTTGACAAATCTTTAGGTAAAATAAAAATTACTTTGGGATGAAAATTTGACCTCATAGTTATCCAATTAAATTATGGTTCCATTCCAATTCCTTCTTGATACCTCCCAAGGAAAATATCGAATTGGATCCAAAAATCACTTACTTTGATCATCAAATACCCTAACCCTATATTATTTGTTTATTAGAATGCACTTTTTTTTACCAACTGGCCTTCAGATGAGGCTCTTGCCATTCTTGATATTTTGTTAAAAAAAATGATGATAGCAATATTATAGTTCTAATTATTTGTTAAACCCTTAACATTTGTAGTCATTTTAGAACTTTTAATCTATATAGTGAAAGAATTTTTTTTTTATAACTTATAGCAAAAAATGTAAAAGAGACTCATGGATATAACAAAAAACTTCAAAAAAAACTCAGATGATGAGTCACCTTAAAAAGATATTATAAGAATAAAAATAGTCCGCGTTCATATTTTGAAAATATACTATCTTAAGCATTATATCATGTCAAAAAGAACACAAAAATAAAATGCCAAAGGCCATATTGAAGATAGACATATGATAGAGTTTTGAATAAATTTCTCTATTTTATTGTGAAGTAGACATTAATATCCTGTTGCAATAGAGAAGCACTAAATGAAATAAAGCAGAAAATTGCATCTTGAATGTCGTCTTCGAATTTCTTATTTTGAAAAGTAGAAGAATGCATCTTGAATGTCGTCTGTAATTCTTTTTTTCATCATTATGTGACATACCGTTGACCCAATTTCAAGTTTTAAGCTTTTTGGGTATCTAATTTTACTGTGGTGATGATGTTTCATTTAGTTCACATTTTGTGACAGCAAATAGACTCGTTCTTGTGCATTATTTTAAAGATCATAGAGTCTTTACTATTGGACGATAAAGATAATAATCTTCTTCACTCATAAAAAAATTTATGCATTTCTAATTAATTATTTTCGAGGGTTTGTATGAAGAATCACGATGAAGTGGACATGGGTGAGTGACTAGAGTTAGGTTGGTGTCTTGAACGGAGGAGATTCGCTTTTTATTGAATATTTTTACCCTTATTGAGATATGATTTTGGGTAAAAGAGTTATATAGGGTGCAGCTTGCCAAATTTAACCCAATTCAAGGGTGTATAGTGCTATTTTTTATTTTTAGGGTGTAAAGTGCGTATTAGCTCTTTTTTAAGGGTGCAAAGTGCAAATTACCCATTTGAATTAATTACAACAATGTTTGATTAATGTATTTTTTTGTTTGATTTTGATGGACATTGTAAGGTAATTTTATTTCATGAATTAACTTTTACATTAATCTCTCAGCTGCATAATTTCTCTTCATTGTCACTTGAGATTATATTTTACATGTCTCATTCCTTATTGTTCATTGTCAACTAATTATTCTTTGCATACTTTCTTATGTGTTGTCTTTGTATAGTCTCTTATTTGCTATTTGTCACTCGTGTTAGCCAATATTTTTTATCCCTCTTTATTTTCGTACAATTTAGGCCTCAATTGGTTGGAAAGTTCACCCCCAAAAGAAAATATTTTAGAATAAAAAATTCAAAAAATATTAATCTTTTGGTTTAATAAAAAAATATATTCAAAAAAATCGCTCACAATTCTAGACAATTTTGAAAAAAACTTTCAAAGAAAGAGAAAATCATTCTTATTATTCTGAAACAATTTCCACCACCGATTAATAAAAAAAATCACCTATTTTTTTAATACCAAAAATCAAATTGAAAACATATTTTAATACAAAATAACGTAATGTTTAAGATTTATTATGACATTTTATTGACATCTAAATTAATGAGTTTGATTAAAAAATACTTAATAGAAACTATATATAAATATCAACCAACACAAACTAACTTCTTGCAATAAAAAAAATATCACATCAACCATAATAATTATATATTTTTCTCTAAAGACTCAACCTAACGCTTATCTCACACCACATTTCTTATTCTTAAAAATACATTTTTCCTCCTTTTATTATTAAATTTTTTTCTCTTAAATGGATATTTCATCCAATTGAGCCCTTAGTATCTCCTCATCAAGTCAAAAAATTTAGTTTTATCCACTTATTTACTTGACACAACCAATGCCCAAATTGACTTGTTTCATTTTATGTGAATGAGTTTTAAACTTAGCACTCGACGCCATAGTGAATATGTTTGTTCTGTTTGCTATCAATTGATCATCTTCAACCATGAGGCCAGCTTCCATGCTTGGAATTATTGGCTTGATCACCTTGAAAATTTCGTATTCAGGTTTTTAGTAATTAAGGATTTTATTAAGTTATGGAGATTTTATCATTGTGTCATTCTTTGTAGCTATGCAAGCACTATAATCTACCTTTTAAAAAACATGTTACTATAACTTTTTGTAATTTTGAACTCATTTGTTCTAATTAGTGAATTTCCTTAGGTTTGTTTTAATGGCTTTCGTACTATGCTTTTATTAAATAGGTGCTTGATTTTTTTGTGAGTTCTAATTCGGGCTTAATCTAAAATGTTTAATATTTTTCAAATTCTATTTTAAAAACTAATTGAACTCTAAAATTAAAGATTTTCAATGGGTCATGGCATGAGATAGATAATACAAATTTAGGTAATTAATTAAATTCCCATCTTATTATTTTTTGCTTCTACACCTTTTTACATGTCAACAAAATGGCAAGACCTAGTGCATCTTCTTATTCTTCTCGCTATCACCACTCTTTCCTATCGTAAACTAAGAAAACTAATCACCTTAAAAAGTTTCTTTTATATTTTGATGGACTAAGAAAGAGGACAAGACTGAGAAAAGGTAGATCAACTATCAATGGTTACATTGCATCAACCTCGCTTGAAATTTTGTTGTTTGGCAACAACTTCATAATGTTTGAATTCTTGAGAAGAATACCCATTCCTTAATGTTTGAATAACCACTTGCTTCAATAAGTTAGCTATTTCAAAATATTTCAATAACCACTTATTTTTACAATCAATTTATAAAGTGATGATAAAATATTGTATAATGTAATACTTGTTAGAAATTGCATAAATGATATTTCTTCAATAAATCTTAATTATATCTCTTGTAGAAGATAATTATTGATCCTCTTCACGTGAAAGTATGCACATGCATTTTTATTTCAATAAAATATAATATAATACAATAATATGTTACTTTAAATTTTCAGATGTATTTTACAGATAAGTGTAAGATGTGATCAATTATTAATAATAAACAAAATATATATATAATTAATGATTTGCACCAAGAAGTTAGTTACATGATTTCAAATGACAGAATTGATGTAATAGCAAATAAAAAAAATGTACTAATTAACTGAAAAATTTCAATATTCGGCGGAACCATTATCAAGATTGCAATTGCAGGAGTAACCACGTGTGGGATGGACTATTCCATCATGAAATGCATACTTTTAGATTCAGATTTGCATGTAAGATTCATAGAAGTATGGAATGTACTATTCTATCATGAAATGCATACTTTTAAATTAAGATTTGCATGCAAGATTCATGGAAGAATCACTAACTGGGTAAACATCTTATCTAAAATTTCTGCAACATTGATAAAGAACACATGAGTGTACTCTCGAAGCTACCCTCAAATACAGCCCTTTAACCAAAAGTCTCTATATTATAATTTTTTGTTCGAAAGAGACAAAATTTACATATATAATATTAATTGTTTAGTATATATAAAGTTATAATAATAATAATTTATACATTAAACACTCTCATTTATTATTAATTTGAAGTTCATGCACCCATTGATTATTTTGATAATATTATTAAATGATTACTAATAGAATATAAGGGTATTTTGGTCTTAACTAAAAAGTGTAAATCATGGTTTGGTGACTTCTGTACTTCGTAGGTTGGGGATTTAGCTGTATTATTCTATTCTTTATCTCTCCCCCTCCTTTGACTTTCTTTCTTATCTCTTAGTTAGCCAGGCAATGAATGCATTCTGGTAAACTCGTCTATAGAATATATTCGTTATCTTGATCTCTCTTACGATTTCACTTTTCTTTCCTCGTCTGTTTTCATTGCACTGCCCACTGACTTTTTTGCAGAGCAAAATTCCAAAGCAGAAAAAGGATAGCGAGGAGGTATGCAGTTATTTGCTTTCTAAAGATGATATCTTTTATGCTATCCTAACCTCAATCAGCTTAACTTGTGCTTAAACTTTCTATATTTTTCTTTATTCTTTTGATTGCATTTGGTGAAAATTTGGAGATGTTTATTTATGATATATATACTTGCATATTATACAAAACTTAAACCTAAAATCAAAAGGTTGTGCATAGATTTTGCAGTAAACATTATCCAAAAGTTGGTAGCCTTTAAACCGTGTGTTAAAATACTCAGATTAATTCTTCAACAATAAGCTAAAACGACTCTGATTAGCATAAGAAAGCTAGTTCGGCAATTCGACTTGTATTCACGTAAAATAATAGCCCATAAATAATTATAAAAATCAACTAAACCATCTTCCCCTAATTATCGTCGTAAAACAATCGAAATTTGAGAAAACAAAATGGGGCAAAAAAGATCTTACCTAATCTGCAAGTCTCGAGTGAACTTTAATCACCTTCTAAATCACCCTATTACAAACATGACTATTGTAGCTGAAAACATTGCCTATCCTTATAATGGCTAAATGGTCATGCTTCTGCGACTTTCCAATGTTAATATTTGAAGGTTAGATAAATTGTCATTTTGGAAGGTCTCAAAGCAAAAGAGTTCCAATTTCTTCAGAATCCTTTACAAAGATGAACAGATTCCATGTCTACGTTCTTGGATGCCTAAATGGTATTTTCCAGTCATTTTAACAAGTCCTATAACAAAAGTTGTAACTCTGCAAAATTTAAAAATACAATCTCAATTATATACACATTTTGGTCAATCCATCATGTATATACATGCATTTATACACACATATATATATATATATATTAGTTGACATCATCTTCACAAAAAATTTTGCTCTATTCCGTAAACTAATATAGGATTTACTGCACAAAAGAATAAATATAGGATTTGCCTTCTAAAATTGCAAATTGATCAAAATATAAAAATCCACTTCAATGTTGGTGCACATACCTTTTCACAAAAATATAGGTTGTTGAAAAGAAACTAATAAGGTGGAATTGGATGACTTGTAAATGCATGTGATTTCAATTTGGAAAGGCTGATAGTTGGAAGGGTGTCATCAGAGAGTACGAGGGAAGTCATTTAATACAAATAATCAGATAAGCTTATAGAATTCAAGTGGAATAAGGTAAACGGTTATTTAGGAACAGTTTTTCATTCCTTTGTGAAACGTCAAAATTAAATGTCAAAACTAAATGGAAAGAGAAACGTCAAAAAACTGGAAATAGCCTATTCGAGAGTGATGAGAAACAAGTGAAATTACATACAATGAGCAATTGGAAAGAGGAGAGGAGACAATTTAATATACAAGTGAAACGTCAAAAGTAATGAATTAGAAGTAATAATTACATATAATGAACAATTATAAATTATATATTATTATAATATAATATGAGGGTATTTTGGGCAATAAAAAATAAATGTGTAAATCATTTGGAGTGTAAATCATTGGCAGTTTTATAATAGATATAGATAATACAACAATAATCTCATCAATGCTACAATCATATGGAATAATACAACAATAATCGAAACGGTCGAAAAATTAAGGCCCTGTTTGTTTATGTTTTCAAATTCCATTTCAACTTTTTAAATCACAAAATTTATTAACACACCAAATTTTCATCCAAATTTCCCTTTTTTCAACTCTACTTTTTCAATCTCCTATATAACTACCTATCAATCATATATACAAACTTTTATACATTTACCAATCAAATCAATCATTAATTCACTCTCTCTTTCATACTTTATAATTTTTTATCTATATTTCTTTATTCTTTATTCTTTATTCATATAATCATTACATATACAATTATTCTACAAATCATCCATCAACCTATCATTATTGATTTGACAAATTTTACTACTTTCAACATATTTTAAAAACATAAATAAACAACTATCATTTTCACACAAATTTCTATAGTACACAATTCCCGATAAAATTTCAAATTTCCATCTTAAAAACATAAGCAAACATAGTCTAAGAATCTTGTACTTTTCGGTATATGGGGAAAGCCCAATTGAACACTAGCAAAGTCGATTTTTGTGTTATGCGGAGGCTTCAAGAGACGAGGAGGTTCAATTATAGCAAGCGGACTTCACTACACAAAGAAACAAGTTTCATCAGAGAGTCATATATAGCTAAATCACAAGAGAAAATAGTGAAAAAAAGAAGAATGAGAGTCCTTTATGTAAGAACTTAGCTTTTCATGTCTCTTTGTCATTATCACCATCACCATCATCATCATCGCCTTCTTTGTTGCGTTCCTCGTCTTTGTTATTGTCGGGCTGAAATCAATCGAACTGAAAAATGGGGGGAAGTATAATAACAATAGAATTAATACAAGCAAAATTAAAGTAAGCCAGCAAGTGCAGAAAGTAATGGTACAATTACAGCAATTACAGCAGTGAAATACAATACAAATAGTTTGATAAGGTAGGTTGGTGAATATTTACCCACTTTTCCAAGCATGACAACTTAATAATCTGCTAATTTTGCCAAATTTGCATTTAATAAGTTCAACTCCAAAAATAAAATAATCTACAAGTCGACAAATATCAGAAGTCAATAATATGTTTGCAATTGAGATTTAAATCAAGGGATATTGAACACAATGACTAGATATATTAGAGCAATAGAAATACAAAGATTTAATAAATATTTGTTGCTATAGAAATCTGGTTAGGACACAGATAAGTATGAGCTCGGCTTTTCAATAAAGCTGTGAATTTTCCAATTACGCATTTAGGAGATGTATATTTAATGACATAATTTGTATAGGAGAAAAAGTTGCAATGAAAAATACTAAGGAAAGTATAAGTAACAGTAAGAGATTACTACAATTTCTGCAGTGTATAGATATTCAAAATAAAAGGCCAATAAAATGTTTGTTGGTGTCTATGCACAAATTATTTTCGGAGTACATAAAACCCGAGACAGATTACAGCTGGTAATTATAGTGAAACTGGCTAGGAGACAAATAAGAGATAATCTTAGCAATAAATCTGCTACTTTTTAGCATATGATTTAAAATTAATGATTATCGTAAATATATAGTATCAGAACTGCGATAAATTTTAATATATTTCTACTAATATAAAGAAATATCATTCATGGTGTTATTCAACAATTGTAGGGTTTTTTTTCAATGAGCCATCTGACCTAATATCCAAACAAAAGTAAGAACAATCATGTCAATTTTTACCATAGTTCTTTTGAAAAACTCCAAAAACCCGAGAAGCAACGTGCATGCACCGATAATTTCAAAGAAACAAGAAAACCGTAAATTTCAAAGAAACATGAAAAGTAGGCTAATAATATGATTTCCATTGAGATTGAAGTTGAGGGATTTTGAGGGTCTGTTTGGACTTGATGGCTATGGTAGCAATCGTGCTCGGTTTGTTGGTTGCAATGGGTTTTAACGCTATGTTTAGATGCAATATCGATCCCAACATCATACACAAGAAAGAAAATATGAGAATTTTATAGGTTAGCAAATGAGCTTTAGTTAGTTTTTAGCTAAGACGTATTTCGAGATTGCGCAGAATTGTGAAACTAGTATCACAAATAAAAACGAGTACCTTGAACCATGATAGCAGAAATAATGCAAATCGAGCTAAAAAAACATAAAACCGAGATGTTTTACACCAAAACTAGGAATTCCGCTACATTAAGGTTGCGATAATTAGCTTCTCACTTATGAGGCACTCGAGTTGCGTTTGGATTGCTTAATTTGGAGCTAAGAATGTCCTATCGGTGAAAATATATCCCTAGATAGTTTCATGTTATAATGGACTTTAAATATCTACCATTTTGAGGCGTAGTGGCGATTTTGGATTCTTCCAAAAGGACGTCGTTTAAAATCCTCGAATCCAAACCAATAGACCCAAACAAAACCTGGGATGTCTACTGAGTCAAAAATTACATTTTAAACACTGAATCCATATGCAATATCCATTGAGCTTTACAGGATAATTTCAAGTCATAATGATTGCAAATCTTTTACCACTTAACTTCTGTCATTTTTAAACCATTTGGTAAATCCTTACATTCACAGCAATATAAGTGCGTGAGGTGAAGGTTTTATACAGCATTACCCATTTACATGAAGCACATAAACAGCCCAAAAAGCTAAAAAAATATATAATTTCTTGTAATATCTTTAGCTATAACCTCATGTAGAGCACATATCGTAATAATTTCTTGGGACATCTTACTAAAACATCATCTGTATTGTTGAAAAGGATAATTTGGAATTCCATAAGTTTCCTCCCGTACATACATTCTAACCGTACATGAATTATTCCATACATGAATTGTGAAGAGGTGGATGAATGTGACTCCTCAAACTACACAAGTCAAAGAATCTATCCATAGGAATACGTAAATGTTGGTCCATTATCTTGACCACATTAATTATTATTTAATTGTTGTATGCCTATATATAGTAGCTTGAAATCATTTTGTAAATCACAAGAAATCAAGGAAATAATATAATATAAAGCTTAGTGCAAAGCTTCTCATATTGCTACGGCAAATCAATTCCTTCTTGTCAATATACTCCAAATATAAATTATCTTATCAAAATCCCAGCATATTTGTGGTATCAGAGCCACCCTTGGTTCTGATTACTCCTCCAATATTTATCCATGGCATCGACAAGCAATCAAGAGCTTGCATTCAAATATTCTCAACAAGGTGTTCCAATTTTTGTTGGACAAGACTACGAACTATGGAGTGTTCTCATGAAGACGTCGTTCGTATCTCATGAACTTTGGAATTATAGAAGATGGGTTTAATTCCCACACAACGGAGGAAGTAGCCGCATTTACGAATGCACAAACAAAGGAGAACAAGATGAAAGATGCGAAAGCCTTGTCCTTTATGCACCAAGGGGTGAGCCGATCTATACTTCCGCGTATTACGAGTGCCAAGACCGCAAAGGAGGCATGACAAACTCTAAAGAATCAATTTGGAGGACACGAGAAGGTGGTCACGATCAAGCTGCAAAATCTATGGCGAGATTTTGACAATATTGCCATGAAAGATTCGGAGAATGTGCAAGAGTTTCTATCTAGAGTTTCTTCTGTAGTTAACCAAATCAGAGGATACGGAGATACTCTAGAAGAGAAGAAAATTATAGAGAAAGTCCTACGATGTTTGCCGGCAAAGTTCGAGCATATTGTTGCAGTGATCGAAGAATACAAAGATTTATCAAAATTGACTTTAGATGAACTTATGGGCTCTCTTGAAGCTCATGAAAAGAGGATGAGCCGATTCTCGACTCAAAATTTGGAACAAGCTTTCCAAGGAAAAATGAATATGTCACAACCAAAGAAAGAAGAATCACAAGACGAGAAGAATATGTCGACACAATCACGAGGAAGAGGTCGTGGAAGATTTCAAAATTCCCGTGGTCGTGGTCGAGGTCGAGGAGGAAGAGGTGCTTCTAACCCGAGACCATTTAATTAAAATTCAGATTCTTATTGTCGTATATGCCGAAGAAATGGCAACAACATCGAGAACTGTTGGAATAAATGCAAAAGGTGCCGAAATGCGAATCATTCACAAAGCAATTGTTGGTACAAAGATGATCGTGAGGGATAGGAGGCAAATTACGCTGAAAATGATGAAGGAGATCAAGTATTTTATTCATGCTTAAATTCTCAACAACAGCGTGAGAATATTTGGTACGTGGATAGTGGTGTAGCAACCACATGTCCGGAGACAAAAGTATGTTCGTGAATATAGATGAGTCTTATTCGTCCGAGGTGAAACTTGGAAATAGTAAGTCCCTCAAAATCAGTGGCAAAGGAGCGATAGAGGTCCACACAAAGAAAGGCGAGACGAATATCATCAAAGACGTTTTCTATGTGCCCGATTTGACACAAAATCTATTATGTGTCGGTCCATTGCCGAAGAAAAACTACAAGGTGGTGTTTGATAATGATCTTTGCATCATTATTGACAAACAAAAGAAGCGAACAATTGCAAAAGTAAAGATGAGTACAAACAAAGTGTAATGCCTAATGATCTCACACCCGGCCAACAATAAGCATGTCATATAGTTAGCACTTATTGATTTACAACATATAAATGACATGATTGCACGAATATGACTATTTGATAATTATATGATAAACGCGTGATTTAACGAAAATAATTATGTGCTACTTATGTGATATGTGCATTTATAATGCATTTAATTAGCATTCTCTATTAGTTAAGCAGATTTGACAATTAAGCAGGCACGACGTTTAGACAATTAACGAGTTAGATTAAGCAGGCATGACGTCTGGCACTTATCACAAATTAATTAACGAACGGAAAATTTGAGGTGCTTCCCAGTAGGTCACTCATCTTAGAATTGCTCTCGTACGAGCACGCTTAACTTTAGAGTTTTAATCGAATACGGTACATTAAACCTTCCGGATAATTATCGGGTAAATATGTTTTACACACTACGCGTCACTTACGTGTTACTGGTATGTCCCGATTAGTTTAAATACATGACACGTAGAATATATAACGTATAAATGTATAACACGTAATAAGCTAGCAGCTGCAAATAATTAAAGGAATAAAATAATAATATTTATAAACATTAGTCACCAACCTAACTTTGAAGTTAGTGTCATATGCCGACTTACTTTAACTTAGTTTAAGATATATATATATATATACATGTAAAACACATTTTAAGTACAAATATTATAGGAAAAGAAAAGAAAACAGGAGAGAAAATAGAGAGGAGAGAAAAGAAAGGAAAAATTGAAGAAAAATTCTGGAAAAATAGGAAACGTGTAATAGAACGTAAAACGAGCTAGGCTAATCGACATACGCATTACAAGTAAGTATTTTATCAATAGTTTCTTCGAATTAATCGGTGAATTTAGAATATTAGTCGAAAATTATATTTAGGTATCGTATATATATATCGTTTTACAGGTTATTGAACAATTAGAACTAGAAGGAGCACTATAGATAGCTTACGGTAACGTCACGTTATCGATTTCAGTACCAACGACTTAAGGTAAGAAGAAGTGTTCTTTGACGTATCATAAGAATCAGTATTATGCATTTTATGATTATTATGTTGATTGTTTGAAAATGAACGTGATTATGTGCCGATTGTGTTAAATGTTATTTGTAACGTGTGAAAATGGAAATGAATGTTATTTGATGTGAAATGTTGAGGCATATGGATTATGTTGCATTATATTGATGCATATGGAAAGAAAATGTTTTTGAAAGAGAGGTTTGGTATTTGATTGGCGGTCGGGTAGGCACGGGACGCGGGAGGGACCGGCGGACCCACAGAGGGTGGTGAATACCTTGAGGTGTAAAAACCAAGATAGATAAAGCCACAATATATGATGGAGCTAGCGGCTAATATCATCGGCCGAAAGGTCGGTATGAGAACCCCCGCGATGCTTCTTTTTATGGCCATTTATAAACAGGTTCCGAAAATAGACGCCTATCATCATCAGTCGAATACCATACCTCGGGGTACCCAAGAGGGAAAAGATAACGTTTTAAATGAACTATGCATTATTGACTGTCTTATGTGCTACGTGATATATTGTTATAATTCAGCTTCTTCTTACTGAGCCATTAGCTCATTAGATTCTTATGATGCAGGTGATGATTAGTGTACATATGTGAAGGTTGTCCAAGCATCCCGAGCGGTCAGACAGAGCTATGTTCATATGCCGTGTTTCGAGCGTTTTGTAGCTCAAAAACTCTGATTTTGTATAAATAGCCGCTCTGTTATGGTTTTGTAAACGAATGTTTGTTTATGTACAGGGTTTGGTATTGTAAAGAAAATGGTTTGTTTTTACTTCAAATGATTTTGTATTGTTTTAGAAAACCATAACACTTACGAAAGATAAAGGGTTATCGTTCCCGGGTCTCGGTCTGGGGGCGTGACACAAAGTGTTCCCTCTCAATTTATCATCATCACAAAAAGTTGCGCCAAACGCGACGGTCGAAGATCATAAGCATTTGAAGTATGAACATTTAAGTTACAAGGGCTTAAATTCACTAAACAAAGCCAATTCGGATGTTGATTTTAAGGAGATGACAAACTTATTGCCAACAAAGTGGAAGACAATAACAGCAGAAGAAAAGAAGCCTTATGAAGAGAAATACCAAGCTAAGAAGGATTGCTATTTGAAGATTATCGGAAACGAGAAACAAAAAGCATCTTATGAAAAGACAGGTATGAAAGAAATGGAACTGTACAAGCAGAAGAAAGACGAAGAAACAGTCGAATTAAATAAAGAAGAAGAAGAGATGATGAAGCTTCATAAGCAAGAAGCTATGCAGTTACTTAAAAAGAAAGAAAAAACTGAAAATCTGATTAAGAGAACAAAAGAGAACTGCCAAAAGCAAAAGAAGGAGAAGAAAATTGTTGATCCAAATAAACCAAAGAAGAGGCCCAAAAGAGCAACTACGGAACCAAGTTGGAATTACAAATTAAGAGGGGATGTTGAAAAGGATAATTTGGAATTCCATAAGTTTCCTCCCGTACATGCATTCTAACCGTACATGAATTATTCCATGCATGAATTGTGAAGGGGTGGATGAATGTGACTCCTCAAACTACACAAGTCAAAGAATCTATCCATAGGAATATGTAAATGTTGGTCCATTTTCATGACCACATTAATTATTATTTAATTGTTGTATGCCTATATATAGTGGCTTGAAATCATTTTGTAACTCACAAGAAATCAAGGAAATAATATAATATAAAGCTTAGTGCAAAGCTTCTCATATTTCTACGGCAAATCAATTCCTTCTTGTCAATATCCTCCAAATATAAATTATCTTATCAAAATCCCAACATGTATCACATATCTTGAAGATATACTGTAAATAGATACGATCACATTCCTAGAGCAAAGATATGGAATTAAATCATGCAAACTGATGTCAATGCAACAGCAGAAGCAACAACAATAGAAAAGTATTTTACAAAAATAAAAGTAGTACTGCTTCATGTCAACAATTTATGCAGTTAATTAATATGCACTATCACAGCAAATAGGTGCATAAGACAATAAACATCTCCTAGTTTTTCTGTAGCATTCACTAAATATTTTTACCTTTCAAGGAAAGATGCAAGATCTTCCAGGACTTCAAGCCAAATACTCTTGAAAGGGTCCTCTTCTGCCCAATCATGACTTTGATTAACAGGATAAAACCTGTCGTTTCTGAATGAATATGAACCACAATTTTTTCTTGAAAGTGAATCTTCAGGAAATAAACGCGGTTCCTCATCTTCCCAAGAAGATCGATTTTGACATTTGAACATAAGACATTCACGAAGAATGTCATGTTTCACGTCTCAAACTCTATCCACACTCCATTTATTTGGTCAAATTTGAAGACGACAGGTTTTCCCCCCAAGGTGTGTATATAATATAAGTCTCCATTATATTCTTCCATAAACTTTCCTCTCAACAATTGTCCGTCGGAAACTAAATTCTCTTGAAATTTTGGAGGAGGTGTAGAATAAACACCCTAACTTCTTTCTTCAGGGTTATAAATCCCCAAAGAACCAGAAACACTTAAACAATAAAAAACATCATTGCAGAAAACTATCTTATTCTAAATGCTGCTTGTTAAAGTAGGAATAATATATTTAGGCAGATATTTTAGATATTTGATTTATTCAGTTGCCGAATATAAACTATAGCTTTTGTATAAATAGGAGGTTATGATTGAATGATAATATAAGAAAATTACGTCATCTTTTTCTACATGCTATCGAGCTAGGCCCGATTTTTTTCGATTAAAAAAAAACAGAGAGAGAAACCCTAGTTTTTTTTTCGAAACAGTCATTTTTTTCGATCTGCCATCTCTTCCAGTGCTGATATCTTCTTACCGCCAACACCAGCAGGACCACCGTCTTATTTCCGGCCGACCCCCGTCGGTCCGGTCGCCGTCTGATTAGCGCGTGATCCGCACGCGCTATCTGTATGTTTCGGTAGCTTTTTTCACGCGTCGGCGCGTGAGGGCACGTGAGATTTTTCGGTTGTCACCCACGGTTTCGCACTAGTCTGTTCTAGGTTACTTCGATGTTTGTTTTGCAAAATTGTTACTTTTTCTGATCTGGGTATCGTACTTTTTTCGATTTGCACGACTGTTGTTGCGTTTGTTTATCTGGGCTACTGCATTGTCAATAAATTTCTAGCATTAATTTGTAGTTTTGATGACTGGTATAATATGGGTGGCCAACCGATGTTTAATGTCTCTGCATCTGAATTTGCTTGGTTCCTTTGGTATAAAGACACATCTAGAACTTCATCTCATTCTATCACTACCATACTATTGCCGAGTCAAGTACTCCACGTATGACCCTCTTTTGCTCTTCCTCGCGATGGGTAATTGACTCTGGTGCGTCAGACCATATGACAAGTAATTTCGATTTATTTACTCAATTTACCCCACACGTCTCTTTGCCTAAAGTAACGTTAGCGGACGGTTCTGTATCCAATGTTCTTGGTTCTGGCACTGCTCATCCTAATCCTTCTATTTCACTCTCACATTTTTTACATATTCCTGATTTCTCTTTCAATTTAATGTCTGTCAGTCAAAACACTCGTACTCTAAAATGTTGTCACTTTCTTTTCAGATTAATGTTTGTTTCAGGATCTTGTGACGAAGCAAATTATTGGTAAAGGACATGTATCAGGAGATCTCTACATTCTGAATATTCCGGAGCAGGTGTCCAAGTCTGTTTCTTGCCCAGCTGTCATAACTCCTTTTGAGGGCCATTGTTGGTTAGGACACCCATCTCTACAGGTACTAAAGAAACTTTGTTCTCAATTCTACCATATCTCATCTTTAGATTGTGAGCCCTGCCAATTTGTCAAACATCATCGTCTACCTTCTGTCCCCCTGGTCCATAATAGAGTAAAGTCTCATTTGGAGTTGGTTCATTCCGATGTTTGGGTCCCTGTCCCGTTGTATCTAAAATTGGTTTTTGATACTTTGTTACCTTTGTTGATGATTTTTCTCGCATGACTTGGGTTTACTTTATGAAGAACAGTTCAGAATTATTTAGCCATTTTACTGCTTTTTGTGCCGAAATTCACACACAATTCCATACATCTGTGCGTATTTTGCGAAGTGATAATAACAAAGTATATTTTTCCGAATCTTTCCAGTCTTGTATGCTTAAACATGGCATCCTCCATCAGTCATCATGTGTTGACACACCATCTCAGAATGTGTCGCTGAACGTAAAAATAGACATCTGCTTGAGACAGCTAGAGCACTCTTATTTCAGACACATGTCCCTAAAACTTTTTGAGTTGATGCTGTCTCCACTGCCTGTTTTCTCATTAATCGCATGCCCTCTTCAGTTCTTCGGGGTGATATTCCTTACAAAGTCCTGCAGCCTACAAAACCTTTGTTCCATATTGAACCTCATTTGTTTGGTAGTACTTGTTTTACCAGGATGTTCGTCCACATGTTACTAAATTAGATCCTAAGTCTCTCAAATGCGTCTTTTTGGGTTACTCTCGGTTACAGAAAGAGTACCGGTGTTATTGTCTTACACTTAATAAATTTCTTGTCTCTATTGATGTCACCTTTATGAACCATTGTCCTTTCTTTCCTACTTCTACCCGTACCGACAGTCATGAGGAGAATGATAATTTGTTGGCTTGTGAAGTCACCTATCGATCTCGCACTGCCACTACTCCACATTTAACACCTCCAGCCCCACCACCATCTCGCCCCCTATTCATCACGTTTACTCCAGACGGTAGACTTCTCCTATTATATGTCCTGAACCGGTTTTGCCTTCGCCATCAGAACTGCTCTTCGTAAAGGTAAACGACAATGCACTTATCCTATTTCTTCGTTTGTTTCATATGATCATTTGTCATCTTCGTCATGCTCTTTTGTTGCCTCACCTGATTCTTTATCTATTACTAAATCTGTTAATGAAGTCTTGTCTCATCCAGGCTGGCGTGCAGCAATGATAGAGGAGATGAATGCTTTAGATGTTAATTCTACTTGGAATCTAGTGAATTTACCTGCAGGTAAGAAAGCTATTGGGTGTAAGTGGGTTTTTGCTATTAAAGTTAATCCTGATGGATCTGTTGCTCGACTTAAAGCCCGTCTTGTCGCCAAGGGCTATGCCCAAACTTAGAGGGTAGATTACTCTGACACTTTCTCTCATGTGGCTAAGCTTACATTCATTCATTTATTTTTATCTCTTGCTGCCACTAATGATTGGCCCTTGCATCAGTTAGACATTAAAAATACTTTCTTACATAGCGACTTAATGGAAGAGGTTTATATGTAGCAACCACAAGGGTTTGTTGCTCAGGGGGAGTATGTGAAAGTTTGTCATCTTCGAATGTCTCTTTATGGTTTGAAACAAAGCCCCCGTGCTTGGTTTGGAAAATTCAGTTAGGTAATTGCAAGATTTGGGATGAACAAGTGTAAGTCTGACCATTCTAGTGTTTTATAAGCAGTCTTCATCTGGCGTTATTCTTCCTGTTGTATATGTGGATGATATTATTATCACCGGAAGTAATGCTATGGGAATATCATCTTTGAAATCATTTCTTCACAGTCAGTTTCCTACTAAGGATTTAGGGTCATTGAAATACTTCTTGGGAGTTGAGGTGACAAGAAGTAAAAGAGGCATTTTTTTATCTCAGAGAAAATATGTCCTCGATTTATTGATCGAGACAAGAAAGTTGGGGGCTAAACCATGCAATAGTCCTTTTGTCACGCCCCAATTTTTTTGGGCCGCGTGATGGCCATGTCTTTAAGCCCATAAGGCTCGAAGACACGAAGCCCAAAGAATCAAAACAATACTAAGTTTTAGTTCAAAATATCATTTTACTGAAAATAACCCCAAAAGACGAGAAGTCTTAAATACTATCTTTACAATAATCCAAAAACTAATTATTGAACCCAATTAAAACTGATATGGCATGACTCGAGAACCATGAATCTTCTTCACCTCCAATACTTCTCTTAGTTTTTCTCTTACTCAATTAAACTTTCTGCATGGATTTAAAAAAATAGTGTGTGAGCGACAAAATCGCCCTGTAAGTAGTTCTTACACCTCCTATCAGTCTAGAGCACGTTACATAGATATATTTATACATATTTCAAATCAAGCGAAAATAAAACTTTATGTTTCAAAAATATATTTTTTATGAGAATAAACTTTGCAATTTATGAAACCATTCGTAAAACATGTGATCAATTTGCAAGCAATTCATATACTAATATCACTTGGTCAACTATTTTCAAAGTATGTAACTCGATTCAAGAAGTATTCTAATGCTCATGTATTCTTAGAACCTACACAGTAACTTGATCAAGTCCTAGCTGTTCATCCCGCTAGGTAGGCCAGAACTGCTATAAATTCGCCGCAGTAGGCTCTACACTGCTATTAATTCGCCGCAGGAGGCTCAAAGATTCAAATACTGTATATTTAAAGCCCTACAATAGGCCCGGAATTAATTCCTTACCGATAGATACCAATACTTCAGAGCATACGAATCATTCAAAAATCTCAAAAGAAAATCTTTCTTTGCTATAAGTATTTCATTTTTCATAAATCATGATCACATGGTAGCGTTTTTGTATATGCGAAAAACAAAATAGCATGCTCAAGACCTAATTTTTATATTCAAAAATAGTTTTGCAATCATAACATGATATTTGATTAAAAGAGTTTTGAGAAAAACATAGAAGGGAAAAACCACTTACTGTTTGGAAGGTCATCTTTAAATTATCGTATCGGGTTCTTCTTCTACGAGGCTTTCTAAGCGTAAATGAAAAGTGTGAGAGAAGTAGGATAGAAGATGCAAAATTTTGTATGTGTCTCTCGAGGGTATTTATAGGAGGTTCTAGACTTAAATGATAGAGTTTGAGTAGGTTTCTAATTGAGATATGCTTATCGAAAATGACCCTACAAATATACATTCGAAAATTACAATATAAATTGGAAAATGTGAGATACTTGTTGATACATATTAAGTCTATAATATAGGATAAGTAGTTAGGATCAGATTTTATCAAGATTCAGTAAATCTATAGATTTAGTAAGTTGTTATAGAGGTCTATATATATTCAGATTTGTTCTAAGTTAGAGATATAGTCAATCCCATATGAAATTTTGAATATATCAAATTATATTTATATATACATATTATATAGTAAAATATATTTAATTAATTATTATTGGACTTAATATCCTAATTAATGGGCCGGGTATTACACCTTTACAGCCGAACCTACAACTCACAAAGGATGGAAACTTATTCTAAGATCTGGAGAAGTATTGGAGATCGGTTGGCAAACTAAACTATCTCACAGTAACTCGTTCGGATATTGCATATGCTGTTAGTACTGTGAGTCAGTTTATATCTTCACTAACTGTTGATCACCGGGTGGCTTTAGAACATATTTTGTGTTACTTGAAGGGGGCTCCTGGCCAAGGCATATTGTATAAAAGTTATTGGCATACTCGTATAGAGTGTTTTTCTGACGTAGATTGGACATAATCTAAACTTGATCGCAAGTCCATTACAGGCTACTGCGTGTTCTTTGAAGGAAATCTGGTTTCGTGGAAAAGTAAGAAACAGAATGTTGTATCTCGCTCAAGTTCAGAATCAGAGTATAGATCTATGGCTAAGTCTACATGTGAGATAATGTGGATATATCAGTTGTTAACAGAAGTTGGTGTTAAAGTTTCAAATCCAGCAATACTTTGGTGTGATAACCAATCGCTTTTCGTATTACCTCTAATCCTGTGTTTCATGAACGAACAAAACACATTGAAATTGATTGTCATTTTGTTCGAGAAAAGGTGCAAGAAAACTTAATCTGTACGGGATATGTGAAGACCAAAGACCAACTAGGAGACCTGTTTACTAAAGCTCTAAATGGGGTGCGGGTTAATTATCTTTATAACAAGTTGGGCATGATTAACATTTATGCTCCTTGAGGGAGAAGTGTTAAAGTAGGAATAATATATTTAGGCAAATATTTTAGATATTTGATTTATTCCGTTGCCGAATATAAACTATAGCTTTTGTATAAATAGGAGGTTATGATTGAATAATAATATAAGAAAACTACGTCATCTTTTTCTACACTGCCAAAAAATGGTGATATGTTTAGGTAAGCGACTGCGGTCCATTGAGTTGTTCAGGGACGACAAGTGCTAATAGAAATGATTGTCGAGGTAATATTCCTAAATGTAAATACGACACAACTAGGACATTTCAAAGATGCGGAAAAAGGCAGCTATTCGATCATCTATATTTAGATTAGCCATTTCTATCCATTAACCGGTATAGGGGCAGAAGAAGAAAATAGAGTTCAAATTGGAGTTGTACATAAGCAGCCAACCCATATGAAAAACGAGAGCCTAGAAGCTCTGGTAAGTTGAGAAAATGTGATTGACGCTGAGAGAGATTGTAAAATTTATAAAATGTTCCAGTTTGAGGGGGACGAACTAGCCATATGAAAGCTTTGTTTGCCTCTTGGACAGAATCTGCAACAGTGTTCCATCTTCTACAAACAACAGAAGCACTAATATTGTCTTTTAAATTTAATTCATAAAGAATTCTTTCAATAATTTCATATGGAAGATGTACAAGAGGCTGCCGGTTTGGAACACTTGTCCTCTCTTCTTCCATTATCTCGCCGCAATCTAGAAACATGAAAAGAAGATCAATATTAGATGCTGTTAGTTCAAAAACAGACCGAAACATCACTGGATTAACTAAAAAACGTAGCGAGGGAATTCTAAATTCCTAACAGAATTCCCAACTCACATAAAATTACAAATTTCACATAAAATCATACTCAATTCTACACATTATATGGTTACATAAACATCTCAATTAACCCTTCCATAGATCTAAAATAGAATGTGTTCAGAATCATGGATTTGCACTTGATGCATGGCTCGGATTTAACTCGAAATTAATTTAATTATTACATGATTTCATTGAACTCTCAATGCACCATGAATGCACCTAGAATGCACAAGAAAGTAGATCTAAAAAATAAATTTTAAAACCTCAATTTAATAAACCAAAAAAAAAGCTGTAAATCAAACTCCCTAAATAGTTCAACCAGATGTTAATTCAATCTAATTCTTGTTAATTCAAACACTCAAATACTAGTTGCACACAACGATTGACATAAACAACATGAAATTCTTCACGATTTTATTTTTTTAAAACATAAATTGAAATCAGTAACACAAATGAAGATCGGAACGAAATCAATTATGGTTAATCAATGGAAAAAAATTGAGCTTATAGTCGCATCTTTTGCCTTCTTCATGCTCCAGGCATGGTGTGACTTTGAAGAGAAGAACAGAAGAAGGGTTTTCTTTGGTTGAAGGTGTGATTTTGAAAGAAGAGAAGAAGGGTTTTCTTTGTTGAAGGTGTGATTTGAAAGAAGAGAAGAAGGGTTTTCTCTATGGACTGAAAGGTGACGGACTGAGTATATATATGTATACACACACATACCACGTTCTCTTATATACATGTATATATATAACTAACTTTGTGCGGAATAAAATGATGCAATATATTAGTTTTTTATTTTAATCCTTTTGTATTTTATTTACTTTAATTTTGTCCAATAAAGTTCGAATTATATTCAATTTAATTTTTTAAAATTTCATTAAGTTATAAATTATAATTATATATGAATTACACTTCATAATTTTTATAATACAAACAAAATAATATTTACATCAAATAATAAAGTGTAACTTTAAAAATTTAATTTTGATTTTATCTCAACTATATGATTGTTAATTAATTTTATTAAAGAATCAATAAAGAAATATCTAATTAGCATCATATTAGAGTTGTTTTAGCCCCTTGCTAGCACTTGCTTAGTTTAACTCAATGTCATTTATAGCATAATTCTTAGCGTACTGAATGAATATTGCGTCATTTTTATTGCGGTGAATAGAATTCCGCTATTCTGGGGCAATATTGTTCATTGCGTCAAAATGGCGCAGTGAAATTTTTTTTTATTTTAATCTTTTATTTTTTATTTACTTTTAGTTATGCATTTTTTAAGTTTATAAATTCGAATAATACTCAATTTAGTGGAAGGAAAGGAACGTGAATTTGAAGGTCAATTCGAAGATTTCAATTTGGTAAATTAGAAAAAAGTTTCATTTTTCATTTTGGATGTAAATGATAATAAATATTGGATGTAATAATTCATAGTGGATATAAATGAACTTTTTCATTTTTCCCTGATCTATCAAATTCTGTTCCCCTTAATTCTAAATTTCTCCTAATATTCCCAACTCACATAAAATTACAAATTTTACATAAAAACATACTCAATTCTACACATTATATGGTCAAATAAACATTCAGTACAAGAAAACAAGGCTTTTGAGACGGAAATTGGAGACAGATAAATTTCGGTCTCCATTTTGAGATGGATTCAGAGATCGATAGCATATTTGTCTCAAATTGGAGACAAATTTACTACGGGAACATATTTTCGTCTCTATCTTATTATTGCAACGACACAAAGACGGAAATAGAGACGGAAATAGAAACGGAATAATTACGTCTCTAAATCCGTGTCTAATATCGACTAAAAATACTGAGACGAGTTTTTCATCTTAGTTGAGACAATAACTGAGACGGATTTAGAGACGTCAAAATCCATCTCAAATTCATCTCTAGTATCGACTAAAAATACTGAGACGAAAAAAATCATCTTAGTTGAGACAATATATATATATATCATTTCCTTCTATTTTGGATATTCTTTTAATTATTATAAAAATTCATTTCCGCTTATGACATTTGATACTTTCAATCATGTCATAGTCTAATATTATTCTAGTGTAATGAATTCATTAATTGGAACTAAAAGTTCTTAGCTCTTATACAATTGGATTAAAAACGCAAATTCATCAAAACAAAAATAATGTCAAAACTGTAGGGTTTCATCAGTTTATCAATATTATTATTACTGTAGATAAAATATGACAAATTCTAAATACATTAATAAAACTAAATAAATTATCACAAATTGACTCAATGAGATCTTCACCACCAGTGAATTATTAGCGCTTTAGTTCAGCTCATAACAAAGCTGCAGTTCATTGGTCTCCGATCTCTGCCTTAAACCGTTGTCTCGCTGCTCGATCTTCAAGCATTCGTTCCTTAATTGCGAGCCTAATTTTTGCTTTAAGTTGCAAGATATGATTTTTGGTAGAATATTTTTATATTGATAAGATTTTTTCTTATGATAGGAATTTTTCCTTATGATCAAATGATCATGGAATTACACATATTTATAGGTCATAAAAGAAGTTCAAAAAAAAACTACACTTATTCAATACATAATTTAATCTTTGCATTTTTCATGCTTGATTTTTTTTGAATGTTGAACTTTGATTTTTGAATGTTGCATTTTTCCATGCTTAATTTTTGAATATTGAATATCTTCCTTTGAATGTTGAACATTTAGAATTTTGAAGATCATCTTTGAATTTGCAAATTATAAACTTCAACACCACTCCTCAATTTGCAATTTTTAGCACATCCTTCATTTTCTCGAATTTTTCGATAGTTACGACTTTGGTAAGAAAATTAGCGTCTTGATCATTTGTTCCAATAAACTCTAGGCTAATTTCACCTTTGCTCACCATATCCCTTATAAAGTGATGTCGCAATTCGATGTGTTTGGATCTTGAGTGAAATACGGGATTTGTTGTCATAGCTATTGTTGACATATTGTCACAATAAACTATAGTTGGATGCTTTTGAACTTGTTGTAAATCCGAAAGAAGTCTCCTTAACCAAATTACTTCAGTAGTTGCTTCAGAGGCAGCGATGTATTCGGCTTCAGCGGAAGATAGAGCGACAGATTTTTGCTTCTTTGAACTCCAACATATAACATTAGAACCAATGCAAAATAAATATCCAGAAGTGCTTTTTCGATCATCTATGGCTCCAGCCCAATCACTATCGGTGAAACCGATTAGTTCACTTTTATTTTCCTTCACATATTTTATTCCCAATTGTTTGCTTCCTTGAAGATATCGTAAGATTCTTTTTGCTGCTGTGAAGTGAATTTTACATGGAGCGCTCATAAATCAAGAAATTAAGCATACTGCATGAACAATATCTGGCCATGTGTTTGTTAGATAAATCAGCGACCCAACAAGACTCCGAAATATTTTGCTATCCACTTTCTCACTTCCATCATCTTGTTGTAATTTTTCATTAACGACCATAGGAGTAGAAACAGGTTTGCTTTTCTCCATGTGAAATTTCTTCAAAAGATCTTCAGAATATTTTTCTTGAGAAATAAAGATTTCTCCCTTGGATTGCTTCACTTGAATTCCAAGAAAGTATTTCATTAATCCCAAGTCCGTCATTTCAAACTCCTTCATCATTTTTTGCTTGAATTCTTCAATCATTTGCTTTTGAGTACCCATATAGATTAGATCATCTACATAGAGGCACACAATCAAGAAATCATCTCCGTCTTTCTTCACATATAAAGATGGATCATTTGGACTTTGATGAAATTTATTTTTGTAAAAATATCCATCAATCTTTTGATTCCACGCTCGAGGGGCTTGCTTTAATCTATAAAGCGCTTTTCGAAGACGGTAGACTTTGTCTTCTTTTCCTTTTACTTCAAATCCTTGAGGTTGTTGCACATAAACTTCTTCTTCAAGTTCTCCATTAGGAAATGCTGATTTGACATCAAGTTGAAATACTTGGAGTTCTAATTGTGCCGCGAGTGCGAGAACGACTCGTATAGTCTCCATTCTAACTACCGGCGCAAATGTCTCATTAAAGTCAACTCCTGGTTGTTGCGAATATCCTTTTGCAACAAATCTCGCCTTATGTTTTTGAATTTTTCCATCTTCATGAAATTTCGTTTTGAAAATCGATTTAAGCCCAATTACATCCTTGTGTTTTGGCATGTCCACCAATTCCCACGTTTTGTTTTTCTCTATAATTGTAATTTCTTCTTTCGTCGCTTTTTGCCATACTTCTTCTTTTGCAGCGACTTCAAAGCTTTTAGGTTCAACGGTAAAGAAAGCAATATCGCAATTTTCATAAATATCTCTTAAAGAACGAGTCTTTCTCACCGGAGAATCTGAATTTTGATTTTCTTCCATTTAGGGATTATGAATTGGACTTTGAGGTGGAGTTGCAAGATCACCTTCATCTTCCAGCGACGGCGTTTCAAAATATTCATTTGAAGTATTTGATTGAGTGGAATCTTCTTTCAAACTAGGGATACCGTCCCGTCGGATCCGGTTCTTTCAATGCTAAACGGTTCCGGATCCGATCCGGGTCCAACTAAACGGTTCTTGGGCGATTCCGATTCCGGTTCCGAGTTCAACCCAGAACCGTTACTTGAGCACAGTTTTGTATGTATATATATAAATATCATGATTATAATATATTTGGGTTTTAATAATTTAATTTAATTAGTTAAGGTAAAGTATGAATAGTATTATTGGGGGTGGTATATGGGGAGGTGAAAAGTGTCGGCACTTGGTAAAGTAAAGTCCACATAAGTAATTAAAAATGATTAATTAATAATTAATTACAGTGTGTGATGTAATTAAGGAAGTTTAGTGAGTAAATGAGATTAGAAGGTTTTTTGGTCAGGTTCAAAGATGAACATTCCTTGTACATGGGGTCGTTTGAATTTTATCAAGTTTTATTTTATTTATTTATGATTTTGTGACATAAATTCTTTCTTATGTTAAATTAATTAAATATATTTAATGTGCATTTAAGACAACACAAAGTGTGTGAATTTGTGTGTTTAGGCCGTGTAAAATTTTAGTAAATTGGGGAAAAAAATCCAAATTTCTGTTTTTATTATTAATGAAGAAAGAGAGAAGGTTTTATACATCAAAGTATTTTGTAATATTGATAATTTTGTAAAGTTAACATAATTTAATATAAATTTATGGAGATATATACAAGTTCTTAATTTAAATATATTTTTCTATGGTATATCAATGTAGTTTAATTTGATTGTATTTTACTATCATATTTTGTACTCATATAATGTTTATAATGACGTTATCTAAAATTATTTTCTTGTATAAATTCAATGTAGATGAGTGATAAGTTAGGTACAAAATAAAATAAGGCAAAAAAAAAAACATGTGGATCCGGGTACCCGCGGGTAAGATCCGGTGGTTCCGGTTCCGGTTCCATAATAGGGGAACCGGTTCCGGTTCCGGGTCCAAAAATAATTATGCGGTTCCGGATCTAGACCCGCCGGTTCCTACCCGGAACCGGCCCGTTGCCATCCCTATTTCCAACTCCAAGACGCCATTCCATCAAATATCACATCTCTTGAGACCACTAGTTTGCACGTTATTGGATTGAAAAGACGATAGCCTTTAGACTCATCGCTATATCCAATAAAAATAAGTTTTTCACCTTTTTGATCATACTTATCTCTGTTTGGAGCAGATATATGAGAGTATGCTATGCATCCAAATATCTTCAAGTGATCAACGATAGGTTTCTTTTTGTAAAATGCCTCGAATGGTGTTTGGTTCAGCACCGCCTTTGTAGGACATCTATTCAATATATAAATAGATGTGTGCACAGCTTCTGCCCAAAATTTCTTTGGTAATCTTTTTCCAATTAACATGCTTCGTGACATTTCTGTGATAGTTCAATTCTTCCTCTCAGCGACCCCATTTTGTTGAGGACTTCTACTAACTGTGAGTTGTCTTTGAATTCCATTTTCCTTGCAATAATACATAAAAGGAGTATAGATAAACTCACCACCACGATCTGTTCGTAGAGTTTTAATTTCACGACCACTTTGTTTTTCCACCATCGCTTTGAATTTGAGAAACGCCGAAAATGCTTCGGATTTCTCATGTTGGAAATAAATCCACATCATCCTTGTGTAATCATCAACAAATAGGATGAAATACCTCTTGTTTCCAATAGAAAATGTCCGGGAAGGACCCCATATGTCCGCATGTATAAGCTCCAGTGGTTCTTTTGCTCTCCAAGAAGTTTTTGGAAACGGAAGTCGATGCATTTTTCCATATATGCATCCTTCACACACTTCGTCTTTGCTCTCGATTTTAGGAAGACCAACGACCATATTCTTTTGCTTGAGAAGTTGCAGCCCCTTATTGTTTAGATGACCATATCTCAAGTTCTAATAAGATTGATCAATACTTTCTCCTTTGTAAGCGACTCTTTCTTGAAATGGCATCACCATGGAAAATATTTTATTCGAACTCATTTCGATAGAAGCAATCGTGCCGTTATTCTTTTTATCAACAATTTTGCATTCTCCATTATCAAAAATTACGGAATAACCTTTTTGTAGAAGTTGCCCGACGCTTAGGAGATTGCTTGTTAAGCTAGGAACGTAGAGAACATCACTTATGAGTTTTCTTTGTCCTCCTTTTGTTTGGACGGAAATAGTACCCTTTCCTTCAGTTTTGAGTAATTCACCATTTCCGAGCTTGACTTCAGAATTGAAATTTTTGTCAAGATTGACAAAAATATTTCTATCTCCGGTCATATGATTGCTACAACCGCTATCAACATACCACACATTTTGTGCTTGATTTTGAATCGACATACATGAAAAAAGTTGTTCTCCTTCATCTTTTGTGAAATTTGCATTATCTTCCTTAGGTTGGTTTTGATGCCAACAATCCCTTTGTGAATGGTTGGGATTTTTGCACTTCTTGCACTTGAAAAAATTGCTATGTGATTTATTTTTCCGCAAATAAGCATCCTTTGCTTGAATTTGATGCTTCTTGATTTTTATTTTTGTATCTTGGCTTGAAACTTTGTCCACGTCCTCTTCGTCGGAATGATCCTCCTCTTCCTCGGAATATTCCACCTCTTCCTCTTCCATTTGTTGACGTTCTGAATTTTTATTTTTCTCATTTTGAAAAAAATTCAGTTTTGACTCGAACGCTTGCTCCACGGGCTGATTTGAAGATTTGCTTATTCTTTCATCATGTACTTGTAGTGAGCTTGATAATTCACTAAAAGTAAATGTGGTCAAGTCCTTAGACTCTTCTATGGAAGCAACGACGTAATCATATTTGGAGGGAAGACTTCGTAGGACTTTTTGGACAATTTTATTTTCTTCAATTGTATCTCCAAAACTTCTTATTTGATTCACAATTTCAGCAACTCTTGTTAGAAAGACTTGCATTCCTTCATTATCTTTTTTCGCCAAATTATCAAACTCTCTCCAAAGATGTTGTAATTTGATTGATGTCACTTTTGAGTTTCCTTTGAAACCTTCTTTCAAGATGTCCCATGCTTCCTTGGCCTTCTTTACTCCATGAATTCTTGGATATATAGTTTTGCTTAAACCTTGTTGAATGATTCTAAGTGCACTCGCATCTTTCTTCAAATTTTTCTTGTACTCTTGTTGTTGTGCATTACTCGGACCTTCATTAGGTAAAGGGGGATAGGATTTTTGAACTACATCCCATAAATCTTGAGATATAAATAGAGTCTCCATTTGGCTACTCCAATAATCAAAATGCTCACCTCCAAAGATTGGTACTTGATTTGGAGTATATGTAAACATGGTAGTAATTTGATTTTCGGCCATTATAGAAGTGAAGGGAATGATATGTGAACTTGGCTCTAGATACCACAATTGTTGGAGAAGAGAGTGATAAGAGGGAAAAAGCTTTAAGTTGCAAGATATGATTTTTGCTAGAATATTTTTATATTGATAAGATTTTTTCTTATGATAGGAATTTTTCCTTATGATCAAATGATCATGGAATTACACAAATTTATAGGTGCATAAAAGAAGTTAAAAAAAAAAACTAAACTTATTCAATACATAATTTAATCTTTGCATTTTTCATGCTTGATTTTTTTTTAATGTTGAACTTTGATTTTTGAATGTTGCATTTTTCCATGCTTAATTTTTGAATGTTGAATATCTTCCTTTGAATGTTGAACATCTAGAATTTTGAACATCATCTTTGAATTTGCAAATTATAAACTTCAACAAGTAGTTGGAAATTCTGTAATTTGTGAGAATTTTAAAGGATGTTGCACTAATTGAGTCTATATTTGGTGTGCAGACTTGGGGACAGCTTCGATTAATCTGTCTGAACTCTGAATATGAAGTAATCGAACATATATTAGGCATTGATGTTCCGTTGAACATCAAGAAGAGTTCTAATAACAGCACAGTTCAACCGGCTTTGGTTACTACTCTGGAGCTGACTGAAAAGGAGAGCTATAACTCATCATCTAGTGTTGGCTTATCAAAATTAGTATACCTTTTCTTACCTTGTCTAGAAGCATCTTGGAATGGGTTTCTTCTGGTTTTACTCTGATTATAACACAAAACACAAAACTCATTAAACGACAGAAAATGGATGATATAAATGTCTCGTAATCTCTTTCTTCTTTATTTAAATTTGCAATCCATCGAAATTTCATTTCCAAATGGTAGTTCATATTTGCTTTACAATTTTGGTCTTTTTAAAGTTCATGAACCAAACATCGGTTTAGGATATGAGGAACTTCTTTTCTCCCTTCCCTATGTGAATATTTTTAACAGTTTTCAGTCAAATTGCAGAATGGATATGGAAATGTTGGAATCGACAAAGAGCGAAACAAAAATATGCAGCCTCCATGATTTGTTTTAAAGGTCAAATCAATATTATATTTAATATACTTAAAATGCTTAAATATACTATTAAAAAAGAAATTATATCCCATTGTTCACACACCATTACTTTTCACATCCCTTTAATCCCATCAAAATTAATTTAATTGTTTCTTTCAAACAAATAAGAGCACAAAATGACACATTAAACTAATACATAACACTGTCAAAAATACGTCTCAAATTCTGTCTCAAAGTTTCAAATTGAGATGGAATATTTTGTCACAAATGTTGGTGAGCATAGTGAGACAAAATTTGAGACTAACTTTGATGTCTCTAAACACTGTCTCAGATATTGTCTCAACAAAGACAACTTTTCTGTCTCAGAATTGTTTAGTGGATATTAGAGACAGATTTAGAGACATAATTATTTCCGTCTCTATTTCCGTCTCTATTTCGTTGCAATAATAAGATAGAGACGAAAATATGTTCCCGTGGTAAATTGGTCTCAAATTTGAGACAAATATGCTATTAGTCTCTGAATCTGTCGCAGAATGGAGACTGAAATTTTTCTGTCTGAAATTTCTGTCTCAAAAGCCTTGTTTTCTTGTAGTGAAATATGCAGCCTCCATCGACCAATGCAGCATTGGACACTTGGAACAAAGTAAATGACTGTCAAATCATCTAAGTTTTCAGAGCGAAGCATGTCTTATGTCAAGAAGAGCTCAGTGTCACCACTCATTAAATCATCACCCTCATCCATTAGTTTTCGGGATAATGGCAAGTTCAATAACATCATCCTTCATATGACCATATTTATTATTTGCCTGAATATGTCATCCTGTATATACTGCACGTGTTACTTCAGTGTAGTGGTATAGTAGTTTAACATTCACTAGTCGCTCAATAACTCTTTAGGTTTAATTTAACCAATACTTCTCCATGTGGTTTCGCTCTTTTTCGCGGTTGGGGTAGGAATGTGGAAGATATATGCTGTTTCTGGAATATGCTTTTCTAATTCTCTATCTGTGATTTCTATGTCAAAGTGACTTTTTCTTCTATTAACTTTTTCAAAATGTTCAAAGATAGGAAATTACGAACTTGGAGAAGACCTTTAGTGGAGATGTTAGGGAGTGTGTTGTGAAGCGATGCGTGATGAGATGAGAATGAGAATGCAACGTTCAGTCTTTTATTTTTATTATTCTGGAGTCTTTTTCTTATTTGAGTAGGAGTCTTTTATTTAGTCATTAGGGTTTTCCATATTTGAGTAGGACTCTTTTATTTGGTAATTAGAGTTTGCCCTATTATAAATAGGGTGGCTAGGGTTTAATATTCTTATCAAAGAGTTGATCAATAGGGGGCCTCTTTTGGCTTTGGGATCAAGAACGATAGTTCTTGATAATTTGGGGCAAGAACATTAGTTCTTGTTTATTTATCTATTTACGTTTTTATAAAATTATATTTTGCATTCTATTAAATTGTTCGTTATTTTTATTCCTATCAATTTGGTCCGACCTGCCGGATACAAAATCCACCACCACTGCCGCATCTGACAACCTCGGGTTATGATGAAAAACACCCAATCAATAGCCGAACGCTTGGACAGAATTGAGGAAACGTTGACGCTGCTAACTGAGGATTTGAAGCAGTTTCGAAGAAAACAACAGGTGGCACGCACGGAACAATAGACTGCCAAGGAGGAACTACAAGTTAGGAAGTCCCAATTGGCCGACATCCTAACGGCACTTAAACCGGCCGCCACCGCAACGGCGCCCCTGGACGAAACCCCAGCTGCATCGTATGTGCCAGCGGCAGAGAACAGGGGCGCGGCCCCTGCAGTGTCTGCAACCGAATTTGAGACGTGGTAGAAAAGTTCTGCCGACTCTGAGACGGAGCAAAAAAATTATGTCGAATCTGACACGGGGCTGAAAGATTCTGTTGAATCTGAGATGGGGCTGAAAAATTCTAATCGTCCTCACAACATGAGCATACCGTCCTATTCTAAGTGAGGAGGCGAAGGCCGTAATACAAGCCCCTCTTCCAGTTTTTGATGACATTGATCAACTCGGGTGGATTGTCGGAGTTGAGCAACACTTCGAGATACGCAACGTAAGGGAAGGCAACAAGATTCAATGTGCAAAGCAAATTTACAGACGCATATTTTTTACAAGCAGAATTCATTTAGTACAAGGCTGTTTTTAAAGAGGGTGGAATTGTTGTGAAGCGATGCGTGATGAGATGAGAATGAGAATGCAACGTTCAGTCTTTTATTTTTATTATTCTAGAGTATTTTCCTTATTTGAGTAGGAGTCTTTTATTTAGTAATTAGAGTTTTCCTTATTTGAGTATGACTCTTTTATTTGGTAATTAGGGTTTGCCCTATTATAAATAGGGTAACTAGGGTTTATTATTCTTATCAAAGAGTTGATCAATAATAGGGGGCCTCTTTTGGCTTCGGGATCAAGAACGATAGTTCTTGGTAATTTGGGGCAAGAACATTAGTTCTTGTTTATTTATGTATATACGTTTCTATAAAATTATATTTTGCATTCTATTAAATCGTTCGTCATTTTTATTCCTATTAGTGTGTGACCATACTGCGCTCATCCTTGATATCTTCAACCAGAGAGCAGCCACCCGTGAAGCTGCTTTATAGGTAATTTATCTTTGAGACACAGTCATGTCTCCAAAATTTTACTAACAAAATCTTATTTTTTTAATAAATAGTATGATATATAGAATAGAACGAGCAGGTATAATGATATAAGAATATGTCAAAACTCGACAGAATTTGAGAGGGAATTGAGATGCAAAATATCAAAAATCTGAGACAGAATTTGAGATGGAAAATGTCAAAAATCAGAGACAGAATTTGAGACGAAAAATGTCAAAATCTGAGACAGAATTTGAGACGGATATATTTGTCACAACCATGTTAGTCTCAGAATTCGTCTCAAATTTTCCACGAGGCCATCAGCGTCGGAATTTGAGATGATATATTTCCATCTCAATTGATCATCAGCCACGTAAATTAGAGCGTGTGAAACCCTGTATTCTTGTAATGATTTCAATTAACCCATTGCTGGTATAGATGTAAAATAGAATGTGTTTGGAATCATGAATTTGCACTTGATGCATGATTTCGAATTTAACTCGAAATCAATTTAATTATTACAGAATTTTAGAGAACTCTCAAATATGCACCTACAATGCAAAAGAACATTGTAATCAGTAAAACAAATGCAAATCCAATTGCTGAATTCAATTATAGTTAATCAATGAAAAAAATTAAACTTACGATCGCATCCTTTGCCTTCTTCGTGCTCCAGGCATGGTGGTGTGGCTTTGAAAGAAGAGAAGAAGTTTTTTTTTTGGTTGAAGGCGTGACATGAAAGGAAGAGAAGAAGGGTTTCTGTTGCTTGGATGTGTGATTTGAAAGAAAGAGAAGAAGGGTTTTCTTTGTTGTGAAAGGTGACGGACGGACGAGATATATATATATATATATATTATATATATATATATATATGTGCTATGAATTAGTTTTCCTTATTTTAATCATTGTTTTTTATTCACTTTAATTGTGCCTAAAAAAATTTGAATTATATTCAATTTAGTTTTTCAAAATCATAAGTTATAATTACACTTTATGATATTTATAAATATAAATAATATTTACATCAAATAATAAGGTTCGACTTTAAAAATTTAATTTGTGATTTTATCTCAGCTATAATTTTAGTAAATAACACAATATTTTTTATAGGATAAAAATGTATAATAATAAAAGTTTGAGCTTTAATTGTAAAAATTGGGGTACAATCTCTATTCTAAACCTCTGATTCTTCCTTCAAGAATAACAATTTGAATGTTGGAGTTGACTTTGGTTCTTTGATCTTCTCCAACGTTGACATGAATATTTATAACGTTAATGCGAGGGTTTGACAGCTTAGTCTCTGATCAAACGTGTAATTTGTTGTATGGAATTTGAAATCTTCAAGGTTGATTTGTAGCTTTGATCTTCCTTGAACTTGATTTGAATTTCTATAACGTTAATTCATAGGTTAGCACCGTAATTACGAATCAAACGCTATAATTTGATGAACTTCTTCAAGAACACCTTGAGTCTTCTTTGTATTTGAAGAACATCTTGAATCTTCTTTGTATTTGAAGAACGTTTTGAATCTTCTTTGGATTCGAAGAACATCTTGAATCTTCTTTGTATTTGAAGAACTATCGTAGAGAAAATTTGAAGAGCTTCCTTCGTATTCTCTAGCTTTAATTAAACTTCTGTGTGTGTTTATTATGAGTTTCAAAGGACCCTATTTATAGGTGTATGATGGAAGAATCATGAATAATTTGGACTCCATTGATAATTATCCATTTGATTTAAAAAATAATTATCATAATTTTGGAACCATTTGATTGGCTGATAGAAGATCCAGGTAAATCTTTTAGATATTATCTATATATTATCAATAAATCTTCTAGATATTATGATTTAGATAAATCTCCTTAATATTATCTCTATAATATATATATTAATATAAAGTGATATATATCTTTTGATTTAAATATTATTTAATTTGTCAACATATCCACGCATATGATTTGATTGGCTGTAAAATTTCAATGTCTACAAATGCCCCTTCGAGACTCGTTCATGGAAGTTTGGTTACTTCAAAGCATACTTCATAGTGTATGAGTCGCGACGTCTCAACATAAAAAATCATGCCATAGCCTCCACTTGAGCTTTGATACCATGAAAGCCTTTCACACAGTTTGTCATCTCTTCGAAAACGCTTTATTAGCTTCCACTGCAAGTTGTCTGTGTCACAGCGTGATTAACATGCCTCGATATCATGGCAAAATTACATGCTCCATGTCATGAATATTACTTTTGGGATTACCTAATAGAACTTTATTTATATCTTGTAATCCTTAAGTGTATTCATGATTATGAATTTTTCTTTCAAAATTCTTTTGAATGAGTGATGTCACTCCATCGAGAGAATGTGATTTGACTTCAATTTATGATTGAACTTAGATAAGTTTAAGTTTCCTACGTACCCTAAGAGAAAGGGATCAAGTCATAACGTAGTTCAAATATATTTTTATAGAGGTGCCATATTTAGTTTATACTTTTCAAGGCTTGGAGTACATGATTTGGTTTGAGTTGTAGATCTTTTATACTCGTGTCAAGGAGTACATTGATTTGACTTGTAGACCTTTTATGCTCGTGTCAAGGAGAACTTTCTTTGATTTGATTTGACTTGTAGACCTTTTAAACTCGTGTCAAGGAGAACTTCATTTGATTTGATTTGACTTGTAGACCTTTTAAACTCGTGTAAAGGAGGACTTGATTTGACTTGTAAACCTTTTATGCTCGTGTCAAGGAGAACTTCACTTTATTTGAGTTGACTTGTAGACCTTTTACACGTGTCAAGGAGGACTTGATGACTTGTAAACCTTTTATGCTCGTGTCAAGGAGAACTTCATTTGATTTGAGTTGACTTATAAACCTTTTTACACTCGTGTCAAGGAGAACTTTATTTGATTTGATCTGTAGACATTTTATATTCGTGTAAAGGAGTGCAATTATTTTGCATCAAGGAGCGATAGTTAATAATCATGTCTAGGAGTCCATTTGGGTTTTCAATTTATTGAAAGTTTAAACTCTTATCAACGAGACCTGCCGATAGTTTATGCTCTAATCAAGGAGTGTTTGCTTAACATCTTTAGTCAAAGTAGCGATGACGAACTTGAACGTCACTTTCTTCCATGTGGTCACCATTATCTTCAAGTATGGGCTCATCATTGGAAGCATTTGTGAACGGCTTACTCCCTTTGCTGATTTCTTGTCTCCAAGGCTCTTGGATATATGACTCATCAAGTCCACTTCCAGTCATACTCTACTCCATATCATGTGCTCGGGTGGCCAGTTCTTCAAACGTTGTTGGTTGAATCCCTTAAAGAATGTATCGAAGACCCCAATGCATCCCTTGAATGCACATTTCAATAGAGGACCTGGATAATCTTTCTTTGCAGTTAAGGCTCAAATTTCTCCAACGATTAATGTAGTTGATGACTGGTTCATCCTTCCATTGATGGGAATTTGTGAGTTCAAGCATGCTGATTGTGCGACGAGTACTATAGAAACGATTCAGGAACTCTTGCTCTAATTGCTCCAAGTTGTCAATTGAGTCAGTACCAAGATCAGTGTACCAGTCGAAACATGTGGCGCATTGGTACGCTGATCTTGATACTGACTCAATTGACAACTGGGAGCAATTAGAGCAAGAGTTCCTCAATCGTTTCTATAGTACTCGTCGCACAATCAGCATGCTTGAACTCACAAATTCCCATTAATGGAAGGATGAACCAGTCATCCACTACATTAATCGTTGGAGAAATTTGAGCCTTAATTGCGAACAAAGATTATTCGGGTCCTCTACTATTGAAATGTGCATTCAAGGGATGCATTGGGGTCTTCGATACATTCTTTAAGGGATTCAACCAACAACGTTTGAAGAACCGGCCACCCGAGTACATGATATGGAGTAGAGTATGACTGGAAGTGGACTTGATGAGTCATATTTCCAAGAGCCTTGGAGACAAAAAATCAGCAAAGGGAATAAGCCATTCACAAATGCTTCCAATGATAAGCCCATACTTGAAGATAATGGTGACCACATGGAAGAAAGTGACGTTCAAGTTCGTCATCGCTACTTCGACTAAAGATGATAAGCAAACACTCCATGATAAGAGCATAAACTATCGGCAAGTCTCGTTGATAAGAGTTTAAACTTTCAATAAATTGAAAACCCAAATAGACTCCTAGACATGAGTATAAACTATCGCTCCTTGATGCAAAATAATTGTACACCTTTACACGAGTATAAAATGTCTACAGATCAAATCAAATGAAGTTCTCCTTGACATGAGTGTAAAAGGTCTACATATCAACTCAAATCAAATAAAGTTCTCCTTGACACCAGCATAAAAGGTTTACAAGTCATCAAGTCCTCCTTGACACGAGTGAAAAGGTCTACAAGTCTACTCAAATCAAGTGAAGTTCTCCTTAAAACGAGCATAAAAGGTCTACAAGTCAAATCAAGTCCTTCTTTACACGAATTTTAAATGTCTACAAGTCAAATCAAATCAAATAAAGTCCTCCTTGACACGAGTTTAAAAGGTCTACAAGTCAAATCAAATTAAATAAAGTTCTCATTGACATGGGCATAAAAGGTCTACAAGTCAAATCAATCTACTCCTTGACACGAGTATAAAAGGTCTACAAGTCAAACCAGATCATGTACTACAAGCCTTGAAGAGTATAAACTAAATATGGCACCTCTATAAAAATATATTTGAACTACATTATGACTTGATCCCTTTCTCTTAGGGTACGTTGGCAACTTAAACTTATCTAAGTTCAATCATAAATTGAAGTCAAATCACATTCTCTCGATGGAGTGACATCACTCATTCAAAAGAATTTTGAAAGAAAAATTCATAAACATGAATACACTTAAGGATTACAAGACATAAATAAAGTTCTATTAGGTAATCCCAAAAGTAATATTCATGACATGGAGCATGTAAATTTTGCCATGACATGGAGGCATGTTAATCTCGCTGTGACACGGATAACTTGCAGTGGAAGCCAATAAAGCATTTTCGAGGAGATGCCAAACTGTGCGAAAGGCTTCCATGGTATCAAAGCTCAAGTGGAGGCCATGGCATAATTTTTTATGTAGAGACATCGCGACTCATACACTATGTATTATGCTTTGAAGTAACCAAATATCCGTGAACGAGTCTCGAAGGGGCATTTGTACACATTGAAACTTTACAGCCAATCAAATCATACACGATGATATGTTGACAAATCAAATAATATTTAAATCAAAAGATATATATCTCTTTATATTAATAAATATATTAAAGAGATAATATCAAGGAGATTTATCTAAATCATAATATCTAGAAGATTTATTGATAATATATAGATAATATCTAGAAGATTTATCTGGATCTTCTATCAGCCAATCAAATAGTTCTAAAATTATGATAATTATTTTTTAAATCAAATGGATAATTATCAATGGAGTCCAAATTATTCATGATTCTTCCATCATACATCTATAAATAGGGTCCTTTGAAACTCATAATAAACACACACAAAAGTTTAATTAAAGCTAGAGAATACGAAGGAAGCTCTTCAAATTTTCTCTACGATAGTTCTTCAAATACAAAGAAGATTCAAGACGTTCTTCAAATACAAAAAAGATTCAAGACATTCTTCAAATACAAAGAAGATTCAAGGCGTACTTGAAGAAGTTCATCAAATTATAGCGTTTATTCGTAATTACGGTGCTAAACCTACGAATCAACGTAATAGTAATTCAAATCAAGTTCAAGGAAGATCAAAGCTACAAATCAACCTTGAAGATTTCAAATTCCACACAACAAATTACACGTTTGATCCGAGATTAAGCTGTCAAGCCCTCGCATTAACATTATAAATAGTCATGTCAACGTTGGAGAAGATCAAAGAACTAAAGTCAACTCCAACATTCAAATTGTTAGTCTTGAAGGAAGAATCAGAGGATTAGAATAGAGATTGTACCCCAATTTTTACTTTGATTAATATAAATTTTATCTGTCACAATTTTTGTGTTTTTGATTTTCATTAATACAAATTTGTTGTGTACATATGTATTTAATAAATTTATTACTTTGTCTCGTCTGGAAAAGTAAGTGAATATACTAATTGTAATATACGTTTATTAACTTTTAGTGTTTTAATTTCACAAATTTATCAGACTAAATTGTGATATAATGAATAGTGATTATTTGACTTTATAAACTTTAAAAAGGGTATAATTAAAAGTAAATGAAAAACAAAGGACTAAAATAAAAAAGAAATTCGCTACGCAATTTTGACGGTATAAACAATATTGCGCCATGTAAAAGATTAAAGAGTGCAAAATTCAAATCAATTTAACCTAACTTGTATAAAATCAATGTTTGTAATATGAATTAAAAAATAAAATTGTTTGTATGTAAAAAGAAAAATGAATAACAAATATATGTTGGTTCCAAGTGGTTTGAACAAGGGTTTAGAGGCAGGGTTGAGGGGGGTTGAATAGACTCTGATCCTTTTTAATCTTTTTGAATTAAAACAAGTTCTTATCATTTTCGTTTAACAGTAATTATCTGAAAAGAACTTGAGCTCAAAGACTGAGAAAGAGAGATTTAAGTTAGAACCAATTATGAAGGCTACAAAGAGATGTAGTGATCTAAACTTAGATTCACGGTTAAGTGCACAACAGAAATGTATTTATAGTCTTTGGCTTTGGTGTACGTTAGACAGAGACACAATTAATGAAGTGTTTAGCAAAATTTCTACTTACTCTTTCATGAAATATATAATCTCTACCTGATTGTTGAATTTAAAAAGATGTGCGATAAAGAATGAAATAAAGCAATAAGTAAACGAGACACAGTTTGCAAGATTCGATGGGTGGTGTAATCCAAACTACGTCCTTCTTCTTCGATATCACAAAGGAATTTACTATATTGAATCGGAAGATTCACACAGAGTCTTCTCCAATACAATGTACAAAACTAAAACATCTTGATCTCCCTAGCTACACAAGTGTCTGCTCCAAGAACACTTTTAGTGATCTGCTTCTTCCACTCAGAAATAATGCAGATATCCCACAACTTTCCTCACACTTAGTTTGAAAGAGAGAATAGAGAATATCACACAAAAATAGGTTTGTTTGTTTTGGATAAGTCAAACAACTTAGTTGATATTCTCTTCGATTTGGTTCTTCTGAAAAGAGATAGAGAAATATCTTTGGAGTGGATGCTTGGGATTCAATTTTTCTGAGGGTGAACTTCAATCTCGAGAGTTTAAAGATTATTCTGAGGATAGGAGTGGATATGTGTCTTTCTCAAAGATTGTTCAAATTGAGAGTCTATTTCTGCTTAGGATGTATTCTGTTTAAACTCGTGAAATTTCTTCTCTTTTGAAAAACTCTTTGAATATACGCAGGTCCCTGAATAGATCCGTTAAGACCATATATTAGATCCGTTAGGACCATTTGTTAGATTCGTTAGAGACATTCGGAGGCGCGTGTAAATTTTTTACTTAGAAAGGTTAGATGGGTTGGTGAATCCCGGATATGTTGCTGCAATTTGTCAGAATGCGGCAATTGTCTTATGTTGACATCCAATAGGTTTGGTGCTCTGCGTACTCCATAAGCAGTATATGCATTAAATGCCTTGGATAAGCAATAAATGCATTTAAATAAATGCATGTTGAACATTAAATGCTTTGAGATGACATCTAATATCCAATTGCTTATGATGGAAGCTATCCAGTAACTCAGAACAGAGATAGATGTCGTTTGTAGAACGATGTCGCTTGAGGTACTTGATATTACGGATGATCTTCTGATTATCGCTCGTGCTTGTCGATTCTTCAACCTCTTCACATTAATAGACTCACTCAGGATTCTACTAATGCTACAAACGTTAAGACTCACAAAACTAAAAGTACAAACAAAATATACCTATTCTAAAGCTACAACTCGATAAACATCCTATCGCTTCATACATGATATTCTATGAAAAATAAACTTACATTTCTAGGGGTCTAATATTAAAACCTATCTTTTCATCATCAAAATTTCTAACAAAGAAATTCCTAACAATGTAGAAAAGTCATCGCAACCAATTACACACAAGAGTTTAGAACCAATCAAAAATACTATTTTTTGCATCTTTTTATTTTTATACTTTTACAATTAAAGCTCAAACTTTTATTATTATACATTTTTATCCTATAAAAAATATTGTGTTATTTACTAAAATTATAGCTGAGATAAAATCACAAATTAAATTTTTAAAGTCAAACCTTATTATTTGATGTAAATATTATTTATATTTATAAATATCATAAAGTGTAATTATAACTTATGATTTTGAAAAACTAAATTGAATATAATTCAAATTTTTTTAGGCACAATTAAAGTGAATAAAAAACAATGAGTAAAATAAGGAAAACTAATTCATAGCATATATATATATATATCGTCCGTCCGTCACCTTTCACAACAAAGAAAACTCTTCTTCTCTTTCTTTCAAATCACACATCCAAGCAACAGAAACCCTTCTTCTCTTCCTTTCAAGTCACGCCTTCAACCAAAAAAAAAACTACTTCTCTTCTTTCAAAGCCACACCACCATGCCTGGAGTACGAAGAAGGCAAAGGATGCGATCGTAAGTTTAATTTTTTTCATTGATTAACTATAATTGAATTCACCAATTGGATCTGCATTTGTTTTACTGATTACAATGTTTTTAAAAAAAATGAAATCGTGGAGAATTTCATGTTGTTTATGCCAATCTGTATGCCATTAGTAATTGAGTGTTTGAATTAACAAGAATTATATATATTGACGTTACATCTGACTGAACTAGTTATGGAGTTTGATTTATCGCTCTATTTTTTGTGTTTACCAAAAATTGAGTTCATAAAATTGTTTTTCAGATCTACGTTCTTTTGCATTGTAGGTGCATATATGAGAGTTCTGTAAAATTCTGTAATAATTAAATTGATTTCGAGTAAATTCGAAATCATGCATCAAGTGCAAATTCATGATTCCAAACACATTCTATTTTACATCTATACCAGCAATGGGTTAATTGAGATCATTACAAGAATACAGGGTTTCAGAGGGATTATTCTGTCTCAGACGCTCTACTTTCCGTGGCTGATGATCAATTGAGATGGACATACACCATCTCAAATTCCGATGCTGATAGCCTCGTGGGAAATTTGAGACAAATTCTAAGACTAACATGGTTGTGACGAATATATCCATCTCAAATTATGTCCCAGATTTTGACATTTTCCATCTCAAATTCTGTCTCTGATTTTATTGACATTTTCCATCTCAAATTCTGTCTCAGATTTTTGATATTTTACATCTCAATTCCCTCTCAAATTCTGTCGAGTTTTGACATATTCTTATATCATTATGCCTGCTCGTTCTATTCTATATATCATACTATTTATTAAAAAAAATAAAAACTTGTTAGTAAAATTTTGGAGACATGACTGTGTCTCAAAGATAAATTACCTGTAAAGCAGCTTCACGGGTGGCTGCACTCTGGTTGAAGATATCAAGGATGAGCGCAGTACGGTCACACACTGATAGGAATAAAAATGACGAACGATTTAATAGAATGCAAAATATAATTTTATAGAAACGTAAATAGATAAATAAACAAGAACTAATGTTCTCGCCCCAAATTACCAAGAACGATTGTTCTTGATCCCAAAGCCAAAAGAGGCCCCCTATTATTGATCAACTCTTTGATAAGAATAATAAACCCTAGCCACCATATTTATAATACGGAAAACCCTAATTACCAAATAAAAGAGTCCTACTCAAATAAGAAAAACCCTAATTACTAAATAAAAGACTCCTACTCAAATAAGGAAAAGACTCCAGAATAATAAAAATAAAAGACTGAACGTTGCATTCTCATTCTCATCTCATCACGCATCGCTTCAAAATAATTCCACCCCCTTAAAAACAGCCTTGTCCCCAAGGCTGTACTCAAGGAACCTTTGAGTGTGCTCGGGCAGATAACGAATTCTGCTTGTAAAAAATATGCGTCTATAAATTTGCTTTGCACATTGAATCTTGTTGCCTTCCCTTACGTTGCATATCTCGAAGTGTTGCTCAACTCCGACAATCCACCCGAGTTGATCAATGTCATCAGAAATTGGAAGTGGGGCTTGTATTACGACCTTCACCTCCTCACTTAGAATAGGAGCAGGTGGTATGCTCATGTTGTGAGGATGATTAGAATTTTTCAGCCCCATCTCAGATTCGACAAAATCTTTCAGCCCCAGGTCAGATTCGACTTAATTTTTTCGCTCCGTCTCAGAGTCGGCAGAACTTTTCTGCCACGTCTCAAATTCGGTTGCAGACACTATAGGGGCCGTGCCCCTATTTTCAGCCGCTGGTGCAAATGACGCAGCTGGGGTTTCGTCTGGTGGCGCCGTTGCGGCGGCGGCCGGTTTGAGTGTCGTGAGTGCCGTTAGGATGTCGGCCAATTGGACTTCCTGACTTGTAGTTCCTCCTTGGCAGTCTGTTGTTCCGTGCGCGCCACCTGTTGTTCTCTTCGAAACTGCTTCAAATCCTCAGCTAGCAGCGTCAACGTTTCCTCAATTCTGTCCAAGCGTTCGGCTGTTGATTGGGTGTTTTTCATCGTAACACGAGGTTGTCAGATGCGGCAGTGGTGGTGGATTTTGTATCTAGCAGGTCGGACCAAATTGATAGAAATAAAAATGACGAACAATTTGATAGAATGAAAAATATAATTTTATAGAAACGTAAATAGATAAATAAACAAAAACTAATGTTCTTGCCCCAAATTATCAAGAATTATTGTTCTTGATCCCAAAGCCAAAAGAGGCCCCCTATTATTGATCAACTCTTTGATAAGAATAATAAACCCTAGCCACCCTATTTATAGTAGGGCAAACCCCAATTACCAAATAAAAGAGTCCTACTCCAATAAGGAAAACTCTAATTACTAAATAAAAGACTCATACTCAAATAAGGAAAAGACTCCAGAATAATAAAAATAAAAGACTGAACGTTGCATTCTCATAACATCTCCACTAAAGGTCTTCTCCAAGTTCCGTAATTTCCTGTCTTTGAACATTTTGAAAAAGTTAATAGAAGAAAAAGTCACTTTGACATAGAAATCATAGATAGAGAATTAGAAAAGCATATTCCAGAAACAACATATATCCTCCACATTCCTACCCCAACCCTGAAAAAGAGCGAAACCACATGGAGAAGTATTGGTTAAATTAAACCTAAAAGAGTTATTGAGCGACTAGTGAATGTTAAACTACTATACCACTACACTGAAGTAACACGTGCAGCAATATACAGGATGACATATTCAGGCAAATAATAAATATGGTCATATGAAGGGTGATGTTATTGAACTTGCCATTATCCCGAAAACTAATGGATGAGGGTGATGATTTAATGAGTGGTGAAATTGAGCTCTTCTTGACATAAGACATGCTTCGCTCTGAAAACTTAGATGATTTGACAGTCATTTACTTTGTTCCAAGTGTCCAATGCTGCATTGGTCGATGGAGGCTGCATATTTCACTACAAGAAAACAAGGCTTTTGAGACGGAAATTTGAGACAGAAAAATTTTAGTCTCCATTATGCGACAGATTCAGAGACTAATAGCATATTTGTCTCAAATTTGAGACCAATTTACCACGGGAATATATTTCCGTCTCTATCTTATTATTGCAACGAAATAGAGACGGAAATAGAGCACAATAATTACGTCTCTAAATCCGTCTCTAATATCTACTAAAAAATTCTGAGACGGAAAAGTTATCTTTGTTGAGACAATATCTGAGACAGTGTTTAGAGACATCAAAGTCAGTCTCAAATTTTGTCTCATTATGCTCACCAACATTTGTGAAAAAAATATTCCATCTCAATTTGAAACTTTGAGACAGAATTTGAGACGTATTTTTTAGAGTGTTATGTATTAGTTTAATGTGTCGTTTTGTGCTCTTATTTGTTTGACAGAAACAATTAAATTAATTTTGATGGGATTAAAGGAATGTGAAAAGTAATGGTGTGTGAACAATGGGATATAATTTCTTTTTTAATAGTATATTTAAGCATTTTAAGTATATTGAATAATATTGATTTGACCTTTAAAACAAATCGATGGAGGCTGCATATTTTTGTTTTTCTCTTTGTCGATTCCAACATTTCCATATCCATTCTGCAATTTGACTTAAAACTGTTAAAAATATTCACATAGGGAAGGGAGAAAAGAAGTTCCTCATATCCTAAACCGATGTTTGGTTCATGAACTTTAAAAAGACCAAAATTGTAAAGCAAATATCAACTACCATTTGGAAATGAAATTTCGATGGATTGCAAATTTAAATAAAGAAGAAAGAGATTACGAGACATTTATGTTATCCATTTTTTGTCGTTTAATGAGTTTTGTGTTATAATCAGAGTAAAACCAAAAGAAACCCATTCCAAGATGCTTCTGGACAAGGTAAGAAAAGGTATACTACTTTTCATAAGCCAACACTAGATGATGAGTTATAGCTCTCATTTTCAGTCCGCTCCAGTGTAGTAACCAAAGCCGGTTGAATTGTGCTGTTATTAGAACTCTTCTTGATGTTCAATGGAACATCAACGCCTAATATATGTTCGATTACTTCATATTCAGAGTTCAGACAGATTAATCGAAGCTGTCCCCAAGTCTGCACACCAAATATAGACTCAATTAGTGCAACATCCTTTAAAATTCTCACAAATTACAGAATTTCCAACTACTTGTTGAAGTTTATAATTTGCAAATTCAAAGATGATCTTCAAAATTGTAGATGTTCAAAATTCAAAGGAAGATATTCAACATTCAAAAATTAAGCATGGAAAAATGCAACATTCAAAAATCAAAGTTCAACATTAAAAAAAAATCAAGCATGAAAAATGCAAAGATTAAATTATGTATTGAATAAGTTTATTTTTTTTTTTAACTTCTTTTATGCACCTATAAATATGTTTAATTCCATGATCATTTGATCATAAGGAAAAATTCCTATCATAAGAAAAAATCTTATCAATATAAAAATATTCTAGCAAAAATCATATCTTGCAACTTAAAGCTTTTTCCCTCTTATCAACTCTCTTCTCCAAAAATTGTGGTATCTAGAGCCAAGTTCACATATCATTCCCTTCACTTCTATAATGGCCGAAAATCAAATTACTACCATGTTTACATATACTCCAAATCAAGTACCAATCTTCGGAGGTGAGCATTTTGATTATTGGAGTAGCCAAATGGAGACTCTATATATATCTCAAGATTTATGGGATGTAGTTCAAGAATCCTATCCCCCTTTACCTAATGAAGGTTCGAGTAATGCACAACAACAAGAGTACAAGAAAAATTTGAAGAAAGATGCGAGTGCACTTAGAATCATTCAACAAGGTTTAAGCAAAATTATATATCCAAGAATTCATGGAGTAAAGAAGGCCAAGGAAGCATGGGACATCTTGAAAGAAGGTTTCAAAGGAAATGCAAAAGTGACATCAATCAAATTACAACATCTTTGGAGAGAGTTTGATAATTTGGCGAAAAAAGATACTGAAGGAATGCAAGTCTTTCTAACAAGAGTTGTTGAAATTGTGAATCAAATAAGAAGTTTTGGAGATACAATTGAAGAAAATAAAATCGTCCAAAAAGTCCTATGAAGTCTTCCCTCCAAATATGATTACGTCGTTGCTGCCATAGAAGAGTCTAAGGACTTGACCACATTTACTTTTAGTGAATTATCAAGCTCACTAGAAGTACATGATGAAAGAATAAGCAAATCCTCAAATCAGCCCGTGGAGCAAGCGTTCGAGTCAAAACTGAATTTTTCTCAAAATGAGAAAAATAAAAAATTAAAACGTCAACAAAATGGAAGAGGAAGAGGTGGACTATTCCGAGGAAGAGGAGGATCATTCCGAGGAAGAGGACGTGGACAAAGTTTCAAGCCAAGATACAAAAATGAAAATCAAGAAGCATCAAATTCAAGCAAAGGATGCTTTATTTGCGGAAAAATAAATCACATAGCAAATGATTGTTTTTTCAAGTGCAAGAAGTGCAAAAACCCCAACCATTCACAAAGGGATTGTTGGCATCAAAACCAACCTAAGGAAGATAATGCAAATTTCACAAAAGATGAAGGAGAACAACTTTTTTCATGTATGTTGATTCAAAATCAACCACAAAATGTGTGGTATGTTGATAGCAGTTGTAGCAATCATATGACCGGAGATAAAAATATTTTTGACAATCTTGACAAAAAATTTCAATTTTGAAGTCAAGCTCGGAAATGGTGAATTACTCAAAACTGAAGGAAAGGGTACTATTTCCGTCCAAACAAAAGGAGGACAAAGAAAACTCATAAGTGATGTTCTCTACGTTCCTAGTTTAACAAGCAATCTCCTAAGCGTCGGACAATTTCTACAAAAAGGTTATTCCGTAATTTTTGATAATGGAGAATGCAAAATTGTTGATAAAAAGAATAACGGCACGATTGCTTCTATCGAAATGAGTTCGAATAAAATATTTTCTATGGTGATGCCATTTCAAGAAAGAGTCGCTTACAAAGGAGAAAGTATTGATCAATCTCAACTTTGGAACTTGAGATATGGTCATCTAAACAATAAGGGGCTGCAACTTCTCAAGCAAAAGAATATGGTCGTTGGGCTTCCTAAAATCGAGAGCAAAGACGAAGTGTGTGAAGGATTCATATATGGAAAAATGCATCGACTTCCGTTTCCAAAAACTTCTTGGAGAGCTAAAGAACCACTGGAGCTTATACGTGCGGACATATGGGGTCCTTCCCGGACATTTTCTATTGGAAACAAGAGGTATTTCATCCTATTTGTTGATGATTACACAAGGATGATGTGGATTTATTTCCAACATGAGAAATCCGAAGCATTTTCGGCGTTTCTCAAATTCAAAGCGTTGGTGGAAAAACAAAGTGGTCGTGAAATTAAAACTCTACGAACAAATCGTGGTGGTGAGTTTATCTATACTCCATTTATGGATTATTGCAAGGAAAATGGAATTCAAAGACAACTCACAGTTAGTAGAAGTCCTCAACAAAATGGGGTCGCTGAGAGGAAGAATCGAACTATCATAGAAATGTCACGAAGCATGATAATTGGAAAAGGATTACCAAAGAAATTTTGGGCAGAAGCTGTGCACACATCTATTTATATATTGAATAGATGTCCTACAAAGGCGGTGCTGAACCAAACACCATTCGAGGCATTTTACAAAAAGAAACCTGTCATTGATCACTTGAAGATATTTGGATGCATAGCATACTCTCATATATCTGCTCCAAATAGAGATAAGTATGATCAAAAAGGTGAAAAACTTATTTTTATTGGATATAGCGATGAGTCTAAAGGCTATCGTCTTTTCAATCCAATAACGTGCAAACTAGTGGTCTCAAGAGATGTGATATTTGATGAAATGGTGTCTTGGAGTTGGAAAGAAGATTCCACTCAATCAAATACTTCAAATGAATATTTTGAAACGCTGTCGCTGGAAGATGAAGGTGATCTTGCAACTCCACCTCAAAGTCCAATTCATAATCCCCAAATGGAAGAAAATCAAAATTCAGATTCTCCGGTGAGAAAGACTCGTTCTTTAAGAGATATTTATGAAAATTGCGATATTGCTTTCTTTACCGTTGAACCTAAAAGCTTTGAAGTCGCTGCAAAAGAAGAAGTATGGCAAAAAGCAATGAAAGAAGAAATTACAATGATAGAGAAAAACAAAACGTGGGAATTGGTGGACATGCCAAAACACAAGGATGTAATTGGGCTTAAATGGATTTTCAAAACGAAATTTCATGAAGATGGAAAAATTCAAAAACATAAGGCGAGACTTGTTGCAAAAGGATATTCACAACAACCAGGAGTTGACTTTAATGAGACATTTGCGCTGGTAGTTAGAATGGAGACTATACGAGTCGTTCTCATACTCGCGGCACAATTAGAACTCCAAGTATTTCAACTTGATGTCAAATCCGCATTTCTCAATGGAGAACTTGAAGAAGAAGTTTATGTGCAACAACCTCAAGGATTTGAAGTAAAAGGAAAAGAAGATAAAGTCTACCGTCTTCGAAAAGCGCTTTATGGATTAAAGCAAGCCCCTCGAGCGTGGAATCAAAAGATTGATGGATATTTTTGCAAAAATAAATTTCATCAAAGTCCAAATGATCCATCTTTATATGTGAAGAAAGACGGAGATGATTTCTTGATCGTTGCCTCTATGTAGATGATCTAATCTATATGGGTACTCAAAAGCAAATGGTTGAAGAATTCAAGCAAAAAAAGATGAAGGAATTTGAAATGACGGACTTGGGATTAATAAAATACTTTCTTGGAATTCAAGTGAAGCAATCCAAGGGAGAAATCTTTATTTCTCAAGAAAAATATACTGAAGATCTTTTGAAGGAATTTCACATGGAGAAAAGCAAACTTGTTTCTACTCCTATGGTCGTGAATGAAAAATTACAACAAGATGATGGAAGTGAGAAAGTGGATAGTAAAATATTTCAGAGTCTTGTTAAGTCGTATTTTGTGCATATTTCACATGTCTATATTCGGGTCGATTGTTACGTTTGCTCTCTTGTTTTGTGACTTTAGGTTGATAATTGGATTTATGAAGATTAAAAGGAGAAAGAATTAAATGAGACGAAAAAGAGGAAAAAATGATGAAGAAAAGATTTAGATGGAAAAAGGCAGCAGAAAACTTCAAAGAGTAAAGCGTGCCCACGCTTAAATATCCAATTGCTTCTGCCCAGAAACGGAATTTATGAAAAAACGGGAAACTTTCAGTTCAAGATTAAGTTATGATGTCTAGCTGCCAAAATCGGATTCTATATCCGTTCTATTTTTGTTAAAACACTTTGTTGGGATTTATTCCCTTTTATTTGTTAGGATTTTATTTCCTTATTTTTAGATTTTGCAAGATTTTATTTTGTTTAGTTTGTTAGGATCCTAATCTTGGTTAGTTACCTTTTAGATTAGGATTCTACTATTATAAGTATGTGGAATTTTATTCCACAAGACACCTTTGATTTTTTTAATTCAAGCATCGTTTTCCCTTTAATTCTGGAGCTCTCGATTTTATTACTTTTCTGCATACGTTCGATTATGAGTTGCTAAACTCATATTTGTAGTCGATTCATCAAGGTTTGATTCTAAATATTTGTGAGATCGAATTGTACTTAATTTCTTCGTTCATCAGGTATTTACTTTTTCTCTGATCTTTGTTGACAATATATTTCAATTGGTTAGATAACTTGATCAATTATTTAATCGCTGGAATCATATTAAGCTATTTAGGGCTAACTCCGTGACTGGCTAACCCTAATTTCGTAGCAGTTAGTGACGTCGATTATGGAAACGTTTTTGATTAGTCGCTATGAGAATTAGTAACCTAGTTTAAATAAACCGAGCTTGTGTGTTTGTTGGCTAGAATTGGTGTTTTTCTAATACGTGAATTCTATCGATATGCTAAATCCTAAGAGCTTGTTTAGGGTTGTCTATTTGGTAAGAGGAGTAATCAAAGAGCTTGTTTTGGTTATCGACAACTTAAGGAAAAACTAGGTTACTAGAGCTTGTTAGTAACTATAGCCAATTTATCTGATAACGTTGACCTATTATTGCATCAGTGATCAAATTGAAGAATCAATACCGAGATAATCTGAAGACTAGAATTTTTCATCATATTGAGAATCTGAATTCTGTTTTATTTGCCTCTTTTGAATCTGCGTTTTTGAATCTTGTGCTTTTTAATTTCGTCTTTAATTTCGATTTTAGCTAAAAATCTCAACACCCCCCTTTTATCGATATTAGTAATTTAGGAATTAGATTTTACACTATTCCCTGTGGATCGACCCTACTTATCGCTGATTGAAAATCTTTTTAAAGTAGGTTTTTATTTTTTTTGGATTCGACACCCACCAAATTTTGGCGCCGTTGCCGGGGATTCGGTGTTATATATTTATTTCCGTTGTTGCTAATATTTTCATTTTAGTTTTGTTTTGTTAGTTTTTGTATGCCTAGGACCTTTCGTGGAAGTGAATTCGAATACGATCCCGAGATCGAAAAACGAGCCCGCAGACTACGAAAATAGACTAGGCAACGTTACTTCACTACCCCGTTGGTTTCACCGTCCAAGACCGAATCTGCGTTTTCTTCTAGCGATTCAGAAGAGGGAAACGAATCAATGGACAATGCTGCTCATGCCGCACCTCCTAATGGCAACGCCAATGGCAACGCCAATGCCAACGCCATTCCCGACGTTGTTGAAAGAACACTGAAAGATATGGCCATGCCAAATCCAAATCAACAACCTCTCTGCATACACACTTATTCACTTACTACCTACTTTTCGTGGTTTTGCAGGAGATGACCCACATAAACATCTAAAGGAATTCCACTTGGTTTGCTCAACTATGAGACCAAAAGATGTGACAGAGGATCAAATGAAGTTGAGGGCCTTTCCTTTCTCATTAGCCGAGAAAGCTAGAGATTGACTATATTTTCTTCCTTCGGGCTCAATAGAAACATGAACTAGCAATTCTTAGAGAGATTCTTCCCAGCATCTCGAGTTGCAAACGTAAGGAAAGAGATTTGTGGAATTCGCCAATTTACGGGTGAGACATTATACGAGTATTGGGAACGTTTTGAACAGTTGGTTGCTAGTTGCCCACAACATCAAATTCCAGACCAACTCCTCATACAATACTTCTACGAGGGATTAATGGTCATGGATAAGAATCTGATAGACGCTGCGAGTGGAGGAGCATTGATTTATAAAACTTACACCGAAGCGAGAAATTTAATTTCAAATATGGCATCTAACTCCCAACAGTTTAGTATCCGACAAGAACACCCGACGAAGGAAACGAATGAGGCAACTATAGCATCACTCAATCAACACGTAAACGATATGACTACCCTCATATAAAAGATGGCTATGGGAACCACACAACAAGCCAATATGTGTGGTATTTGCTCTGTAATTGGACATATGGCCGAAATATGCCCTACTTCCCAAAATCAAACACTTGAGCAAGCGAACGCTGCTGGATTTTCGGGGCTCGTTCAACGAAAGTATGACCCTTTCTTGAACACGTGTAACCCTGGATGGAGGGATCATCCCAACTTAAGCTACACACCGCGGCCACCTTTTCAAAAGCTTCAAGGATCTCCGTTTTCTCAGCAAAACCAAACCTCAGGTACATCTTTAGAAGATATGATGAAATCATTGATCGCTAACACTCAACAATTTCAACAGGGCATACAACAAGTTCAACAAGAAAATCACAGTGCTATCAAGAATTTGGAGAAACAAATAAGGCAAGTAGCTACCACCGTAAACGAGTTGGTGTCCCAGAGTTCGAGTAAACTGCCGTCCCAAATCATAGTAAACCAAAGGGAGAACGCCAATGCAGTTACGTTACGGAGTGGTAAGAAATTGAAAGAAGCAGAACCGTTTCAAGAATTAAGCGTGCCCACGCCTAAATCTCAGAACGCTTCTGTCGAGAACACTTCAAAACGCGAACTTGAAAAAGAATTGGAAAAGGAAGAGGAGCCTGTTGTCGAGCAAAAACCTATGAAATTTGTGATTCAACCACCTTTCCCAGGTCGATTTGCCAAGTCAAAGGAGGAGCAAGAAAAAGAGATACTCGAAACATTCAGAAAAGTTGAGGTAAACATTCCGCTTCTTGATGCCATTAAGCAACTACCTCGTTATGCTAAGTTCCTTTAGGAACTGTGCACGACAAAGAGAAAGCTTATAGGCAACGAGAAAATACACGTAGGTGAGAACGTATCCGCAGTGCTTCAAAAGAAATTACCACCTAAATGTAAGGATCCTGGTATGTTCTCAATTCCTTGTAAAATAGGTAGCATTCGAATTGAAAAAGCTATGTTAGACTTAGGAGCGTCAATCAATGTTATGCCACGATCGATATACGAATCACAAAATGTAGGAAAATTGAAAGTAATCGGTGTAGTTATTCAACTAGCCGATAGATCTAATGCTTACCCCGATGGTGTCTTAGAAGATATTTTAGTACAAGTTGATAATTTGATATTTCCTGCTAATTTTTATGTGGTCGATATGGGTCATAATGATTTTGGTAAGTCCGCACCTATTCTACTAGGAAGACCCTTTTTGAAAACGTCTAGAACAAAAATCAACGTAGATGATGGTACACTTACTATGGAATTTGATGGTGATGTTATACAATTTAATATATATGATTCCATGAAATACGCTCCGGATGTTCATTTTGTTTTTGGAATAGACGTTGATGATTGCCTAGCGCAGGTTATGTTCGAGTTAGAGATCGAGGACCCCATGCATGTTGTGTTAACGACGGCTGATTTTGAGGAAAAGGAACTGAAATTCGAACTAAGCAATGAATTGAGTAATTTGCACTTTGCACCCTGAAAAGAGGGCTAATAGGCACTTTACACCCTAAAAAAGAAAAAATAGCATAACGCACCTTGTAATTGATTAAGTTTTGACAAGTTGCACCCTATTTAATTTTTTAATCAAAATCTCATCTCAATAAGGGTAAAAATATTCAAAGAAAAGCGAATCCCCTCCATTCATGTCGCCATCTAACTCTAGTCATTCACTCATTTCCACTTCATCGTGATTCTTCACACAAACCCTCGAAAATAATTAATTAAAAATGCATAAATTTTTTTATGAGTGAAGATGATTTATCTTTTTTTTCGTCAAACACTAAAGACTCTATCATCATTAAAGTAATGCACAAAAACGAACCAATTTACTGTCACAAAATGTGAACTAAATGAAACATTATCACCACAGTAAAATTAGATTCACAAAAGGCTTTAAAACTTGAAATTAGGTCAAACGTATGTCACATAAAAATAAAAAAAGAATTACAGACAACATTTTAGATGCATACTTCTACCTTTCAAAATAAGAAATTTGAATACCACATTCAAAATGCAATTTTCTGCTTTTATAAATTATAAAAATACAAAATTTGAAGACAGACATTTGAGAACTTTAGAAATTGGGAACTTTTATTTTGCTTCATAATTTTATTATATTTGAGAACTTTTTATTTATTTTGCTAAAATCTCCATAAATGGAGCATATAATATTTTTGATATAAGTTGATTATTTTGCATTTAGAAATTTGTTTATATTTTTCAAGGATGATTTTGCCCCTTAAAAAATGAAATTTTTTGTTGAAAAATTAAATAGGGTGTAACTTGCCAAAACTTAATCAATTCCAGGGAGCATTGTGCTATTTTTTCTTTTTTAGGGTGCAAAGTGCCTATTAGCCCTCTTTTGAGGGTGCAAAATGCAAATTACCCCAATGAATTAGAAGACGCTAAAACTGCCCTCGATTCCCTTCCTTCTTTACCTTTAAACGTTTCTCGTATTTCATTACCAATCTCTACTTCTAAACTTCTTCCTTCGATTGTGCAGGCACCTAAATTAGAACTTAAGGAACTTCCTGAGCATCTTAAGTATTTATATCTAGGGGAAGGAGAAACTTTGCCGATGACTGTGTCGAATAAATTAACTCCTTTACAAGAAGAGCAACTGCTACGATCATTGAGGGATTACAAAGAAGCAATCGGTTGGACTGTAGCCGACATTAAAGGGATTAGCCCTTCCATATGCATGCATCGAATACTAATGGAAGAAGGAGCTAAGCCCAAAATTCAAGCTCAAAGACGCCTAAACCTGCCAATGATGGAAGTGGTGAAGAACGAGGTACAAAAGCTTCTCGATGCAGGTATCATCTATCCAATTTTCGATAGTGCTTGGGTAAGTCCGGTTCAAGTCGTTCCTAAGAAAACCGGTATTACCGTGGTCGAAAATATAGAGGGTGAGTTAGTTCCAACCCGTGTTCAAAACGGTTGGAGGGTATGTATTGATTATCGAAGTTTAAATACTTCGACTCGTAAGGATCACTTCCCTCTCCCTTTTATTGATCAAATGTTAGAACGTTTAGCTGGTCGATCTTATTTTTGTTGTTTAGATGGTTATTCAGATTTTCATCAAATCCCAGTCGCGCCGGAAGATCAAGAGAAAACGACGTTCACTTGTCCTTTTGGCACATTTGCATATCGAAGAATGCCGTTTGGTTTATGCAATGCTCCGGCGACTTTTCAAAGGTGCATGGTTAGTATATTTTCCGACTACGTCGAAGACATCATTGAGGTATTTATGGACGATTTTACGGTACATGGTGACTCTTTCGATTCATGTTTAGCTAACCTTAGAAAAATATTAGACCAATGTATTAAATCGAACCTTGTACATAACTACGAAAAATGTCACTTTATGGTAGAGCAAGGTAATATTTTAAGTCATATTGTTTCATCTAGAGGGTTAGAAGTTGATAACGCAAAAATTGACGTTATTAAAACCTTGCCTTACCCCACATGCGTGCGGGAGATTCGCTCTTTTCTTGGACATGGAGGTTTTTATCGATGCTTCATCAAAGACTTCGCGAAAATTAGCAAACCTTTGTGCAATTTATTACATAAGGACGTCACCTTTGAGTTCAATGAAGAATGTCGAAACGCCTTCAATACGCTCAAAAATCTTCTTACCACCGCACCGATAGTGAAACCACCCAATTGGAGTTTACCATTCGAGATAATGTGCGACGCAAGCAATTATGCTGTCGGAGCCGTCCTTGGTCAACGAGTCGATAAAACGCCACACGTTATATATTATGCCTCGAGAACTTTTGATAGTGCTCAATGCAATTATTCAACGACGGAAAAAGAATCTTTTGCCATTATTTATGCTTTAGAAAAATTTCGATCTTACTTACTTTGTACTAAAGTAATTGTTTTTTCCGATCATGCAGCTTTACGTTATTGGCTAAGCAAGAAGGAGGCGAAACCGCGACTTATACGATGGATCCTTCTACTCCAAAAATTCGACTTAGAAATTAATGATAAAAAAGGAGCTGAAAATCTAGTGGCAGACCACTTAAGCCGACTGATTAATTGCGAAGAATCAATGCCACTTAGAGACGAGTTTCCCGATGAGCACCTCTTCGCAATAAACTCCGAATTTCCATGGTATGTAGATATTGTGAATTATTTAGCAACTAAGACCCTACCGGATGACTTAACTCGAAATCAAAAGAATAAAATTAAAAGTGAGTCTAAGTCCTATGTATGGGATGAACCGTACCTTTGGAAACATTGTTCGGACCAAGTCATGCGAAGATGCGTCCCGGAAAGTGAGGTACCCTCTATCCTTCGTTTTTGTCATACTTTGCATGTGGAGGGCATTTTAGCTCAAAACATACCGCTCACAAAGTTCTCGAGAGTGGTTTATTTTGGCCAAGCATTTTTCATGATTCGCACGTATTCTGCAAAACATGTGAAAATTGTCAAAAAACGGGTAACCTAGGACATAGAGATCAAATGCCATTAATCCAATACATGTTTGCGAAATTTTCGATATATGGGGCATTGATTTCATGGGCCCTTTTCCACCTTCTTTCGGTTTCAATTACATATTACTAGCGGTGGATTATGTTTCTAAATGGGTCGAGGCTAAAGCCACAAAAACTGATAATGCTAAGGACGTCGTGAATTTTGTCAAGTTTAACATTTTTAATAGGTTCGGGACGCCAAGAGCTATAATCAGTGATCGAGGAACACACTTTTGCAATAAGGTATTCGAGTCAATCTTGAAAAAGTACAATGTAACTCATCGAATTTCCACTGCCTACCATCCTCAAACAAATGGACAAGCCGAAGTGTCAAACCGAGAAATCAAGTCTATACTTGAGAAAACGGTCAACCCAAATAGGAAGGATTGGAGTACAAGGCTAGATGACGCTCTGTGGGCGTATAGAACGGCGTATAAAACACCAATCGGAATGTCCCCGTTCTGCATAGTTTTCGGAAAATCATGTCATCTTTCCGTTGAGTTAGAGCATAAAGCGTTTTGGGCAATCAAACAACTCAATATGAATTTGGACGAATCGGGAATCCAAAGGAAGTTGCAATTACAAGAACTCGAAGAAATCTGGAATGAGGCGTATGAGAATGCAAGGCTATACAAAGAAAAAACGAAAGCATCCCGAGATAAAGCAATCATGAGAAAAGATTTTGTCATAGGGTAAAAAGTCCTTTTTCATTCTCGTTTAAAATTATTTCTTGGTAAACTTCGATCTCGTTGGGTTGGGCCATTTATTGTTACTGATAAATTTTCCCATGGTGCAGTTAATGTTCAAAGTCCAACAACGGGGAAAACTTTCAAGGTAAACGGACGTCGTTTGAAACCTTTCTATGAAGGATTTCAAAAATACGATGTCGAAACGACGGACTTAGAACCAATGAAGAAGGCTACATAACCTTGTAGCAACGTCTAGCCAACGACGTTAAAGAATGGCGCTGCATGGGAGGCAACCCATGAGTTTTTCTTTCCCTTATTTACTTGTCTTTTATTTTCAGCTTTTATTTTTTTACAGAAGCGTTTCAAAAGTTAAGCGTGCCCATGCCTAACTTACTAAACCCTTCTGTTGTGCACTTTCAATTTCTGCTTTGCACTTTCATTTTAACAGAAGATTTTGAAGAATTAAGCGTGCCCACGCTTAAGACTTCAAACCCTTCTGTTTTGCACCTACATTATTTTTCAGTCTTCTATATATATATATATTTATATATATACAAACAAAAAAAAATTTCAGAAAATATAAAAAGCAAAAGACAAAACCCTAACCTCATTCCCCCCCCCCCCCAATTTTCGTATAATCAATCGCTGCAGCCACTCACCATCTTCTCCGGCTGAAATTGCAGGTTTTCCGGTCATCCTCTTCATCCGCTTCCAACACGAAATAATGGGCGACACATTCTCGTCACTAACAAACTCGCCACCCTCAAATCAAATCTCTCAAAACCCTACTGAAAATCGCCCACCTCCGATGTCCACTGAAAACACTACCCAAAACCCTTCACCGGTTCTAACCCAACCACCGCCTGTCCTCGCTTCGACCCCCAACGCTCAAACTACGACTACCATACTTGTCCCGTCAACAAACCCTAACCCGACTCCACCGCCTCCAAACACTGAACCTAATGAACCCACAGCCTACGCCGAGCACCCCTCTTCGCAGTCACCATTACCATCGCCTCGCCGCGTCCTATGACGGTCGACTCGCCAACAATGGCGCACTAACCCTAGGGTTCCGCCCACCACTGGTGAACAACCCCTAACTTTGGACCCCTCATCGGAGTCCTCTCAAGAACTGGTCGCTGAACCACCTGCTCCGACACCCATCGCCGCTCAGACCCATCCACCACGTCGACCGAGGGAAAATATTTACAGCTCGAAGCTCCGGCAACTTTACCTTGAAAAAGAGGCCGCACGAGCCACCGTAAATCCCGCGCTTCAAGCGCAAACCACCGCCGCGACTGCTATGCCACCCAAGAACAATACTCCAGCGGTGGCCCCTTCCACATCTCACCAACGATCCCCTGCCTCACCACCCACTAAGCGCCATCGATTGCGCAAACGACGCACTCCGCCACCTCCTCCGGTTGACACACCGGCCTCGTCACATCTACCGTCCGATTCAATGTCGGCCCCGGAGCCTAGTTCTGATAGCTCCCTTGCTCTGTCTCCACCACCTACCGCCACAGAATCGCCCCAAAATCCAACCCAAAACCGTACCCGAATGGGACTCGGGAGAAATATTCTGCCTCCTACCTCAACGGGTGGCCACTGCACATTCCGCTCCGCCGACGACCGAGCCCGATATGCACAAGTCTCAACTAAATCCATAGTGCCCTGTAAGTACTTCGATTTGCCCACTTTAGATGCTTTAAACGTACGAGCAGAAATTTTAGATTTAATTGACGGTGTTGGGCTGCGCCCGTATTTTGATATTCGTTATCCCGCATTTGTTGAGTTGACCCGGGAGTTTTATACGACATTCCAATTTAAAATAAAACCTAATTTAACGTTGTCAACTCCCGGAGTTATTAAGTTCCGGTTAATGGGCAAAAATTTTAGTTTTTCAATCACGGAATTTAACCTCCAACTTGGCTTCGTTTCACATGAGTTTGCAAAATCGCCCGTTTATTTGAATTCAACTATTGATTATTGCAAAGATTTCAAACCCTATAATCTTTGGAATGAATGGTCGGTCTGTCGCGATACTTATAACCCGAGCAATTCGAAAGCTTATTTCTTAAAAGACCCCGTTTTGAAACTTATTCAACGCTTTTTAGCTTTCAACTTTTCGGGTCGAAGGGACAGCTCCGGGACGTTTACAAAGGCTGAATTTTTCATACTTTGGTGTATGAAAAACAAAGTCTTTATTAACTTAGGTGTTTGGTTGGCCAAACAATTTGAGAACACAGTTAATCGAAAAAGGCCATTAATTTTGGGTTCAATTATCACACACATTGCCGTTTCACTTGGTCTTTTAGATGTGCAGGACACAAACATGCGCTTAGCTTGCGAGATGGAGCCGATGGACCTCGCGTGCTTGACCCGGATGGGTATTATCACTTCCCACCACGGCCGTTATTCCTTCACACCACCCTGCCAACACACACCCGCAGCCGCAACTCCTCGCCAAACTCGGTCATATACAACCGCAGCTCGCTCCACACCTGCCTCATCTCCGCCCGAAGATCATGCCACCACTAGTGCTGCTGCCGCCCGTCCAACTCAACTGGAATCTGCTCGGCCACCAATTCAAGAACAACTCGACCATCTTGCCACCCAAATCCAATCCCTCACATCCACACTGAAATTAATCGCAGATCGCTTGAACATCACGACCGAGTGATGTCGTAGGGAAGTCCCCCTCCTTGTTCCTTTATTTTTTATTACATTGCATGATTGTTTATATCTTATCCATTGAGGGCAATGCATGATTTAAGTGTGGAGGGGAGTTTTCCTATGCGATTGTGTTTGTGCCTTGGTGTCTTTGCTTAATTGTGACTATGTGAAACAAATTTTTTTTAGTTTTTGGTATTTTTAGACTACTTTAATTTGTGTTTCTTTTGAACGGTTAGACTTGGATAAATGAGCATGCTTTGATTGAATTTTTGTGCCGTATGAAGTTTATGTTATGTTCAATGATTAAAAGCGAACATAGGAACGCATGTTTTAGTCGACTACCATACCTTGTGAGAACTTGTGCCATTTGATCAATAATTCACGATATGATCTCTTTCTTCTTGTGTGACTCGCGTGTTTTTGAAATTCTAGAACTTGTTTTGAACCTTGTCAAAATTACAAGAGTATGTGCATGATTGAATATGATAAAGGCATTTAGGATTTAGCCACTTTGCCAAATAAACCGTACCTTTGCATTATCCCCTAGTTAGCCCACTTTGAGCCTTTTTATCCTATTTTTTTGGTTTACCCCGAATTTGAGCCCTTACCGTTTTTTAGCCTCTTCGTTTTACCCGTCTAGAAAATAAGTTGAGCATAGAGGTTGTATATTATTTGGGGACGAAAAGTCAAGAAGATGATGTTGTTGATAAGTGTGGGGAAAACTCGTGGAAAATACAAAAAGTACCAAAAAACAAAAAGAAAAAAAAAATTATATAAAAGAGAAGTTCGAAAAATTGATGAGGTACCGAGCCCCAGAGAAAGGTAGAAAATGTGTGGTATTTGGGTCCTTAACATCAAATATACCCAACAAAATCTCGATGCTCGATAAAATTTTCAGACTTAGCCATTTTTTCGACCTCTCTTTTCACTCCTACCCCGAGCCTTAGCCCCGTTACAACCTTTAATAAAGACCTTTTGATTCGATTGTGCACACTCTCAACCGTAGTGGCGACATTGGTGTATAAAGCCTATGGAATAACACTAACACGTTGAGACTCGAGCGATACACTTATAACCATACACGAGAGTTGGAGAGTATTTGAGTGAAAGTCGACTGAAATTTTGTTTTCCTTGTTCAATTGATGTCATTGTTCTAGCATGAGATTATTATGGTATCGAAAACTTTGATTGATTACATGTTTCGTGCTTTCGAGTTTGATTTTGTTCTTGAGATCCCAATTCTAGTTGGTTTAAATTACCGCATGGTACTGTTTTGAGGAGTTTTCACATAGTTATCTTTTGAGCATTGCCCGAAGACGTACAATGGCATAAGTGTGGGGGTATTTGTTAAGTCGTATTTTTGCATATTTCACATGTCTATATTCGGGTCGATTCTTACGTTTGCTCTCTTGTTTTGTGACTTTAGGTTGATAATTGGATTTATGAAGATTAAAAGGAGAAAGAATTAAATGAGACGAAAAAGAGGAAAAAATGATGAAGAAAAGATTTAGATGGAAAAAGGCAGCAGAAAACTTCAAAGAGTAAAGCGTGCCCACGCTTAAATCTCCAATTGCTTCTGCCCAGAAACGGAATTTATGAAAAAGCGGGAAACTTTCAGTTCAAGATTCAGTTATGATGTCCAGCTGTCAAAATCGGATTCTATATCCGTTCTATTTTTGTTAAAACACTTTGTTGGGATTTATTCCCTTTTATTTGTTAGGATTTTATTTCCTTATTTCTAGATTTTGCAAGATTTTTATTTTGTTTAGTTTGTTAGGATCCTAATCTTGGTTAGTTACCTTTTAGATTAGGATTCTACTATTATAAGTATGTGGAATTTTATTCCACAAGACACCTTTGATTTTTTTAATTCAAGCATTGTTTTTCCTTTAATTCTGGAGCTCTCGATTTTATTACTTTTCTGCATACGTTCGATTATGAGTTGCTAAACTCATATTTCTAGTCGAGGATTCATCAAGGTTTGATTCTAAGTATTTGTGAGATCGAATTGTACTTAATTTCTTCGTTCATCAGGTATTTACTTTTTCTCTGATCTTTGTTGACAATATATTTCAATTGGTTAGATAACTTGATCAATTATTTAATCGTTGGAATCATATTAAGCTATTTAGGGCTAACTCCGTGACTGGCTAACCCTAATTTCGTAGCAGTTAGTGACGTCGATTATGGAAACGTTTTTGATTAGTCGCTATGACAATTAGTAACCTAGTTTAAATAAACGGGCTTGTGTGTTTGTTGGCTAGAATTGGTGTTTTTCTAACACGTGAATGCTACCGATAGGCTAAATCCTAAGAGCTTGTTTAGGGTTGTCTATTTGGTAAGAGGAGTAATCAAAGAGCTTGTTTTGGTTATCGACAACTTAAGGAAAAACTAGGTTACTAGAGCTTGTTAGTAACTATAGCCAATTTATCTGATAATGTTGAACTATTATTGCATCAGTGATCAAATTGAAGAATCAATACCGAGATAATCCGAAGACTAGAATTTTTCATCATATTGAGAATCCGAATTCTATTTTATTTGCGTCTTTTGAATCTGCGTTTTTGAATCTTGTGCTTTTGAATTTCGTCTTTTAATTTCGATTTTAGCTAAAAATCTCAACACCCCCCTTTTATCGATATTAGTAATTTAAGAATTAGATTTTACACCATTCCCTGTGGATCGACCCTACTTATCGCTGATTGCAAATTTTTTTAAAGTAAGTTTTTATTTTTGTTGGATTCGACACCCACCACTTGTTGGGTCGCTGATTTATCTAACAAACACACAGCCAGATATTGTTCATGTAGTAAGCTTAATTTCTTGATTTATGAGCGCTCCAAGTAAAATTCACTTCACAACAGCAAAAAGAATCTTACGATATCTTCAAGGAAGCAAACAATTGGGAATAAAATATGTGAAGGAAAATAAAAGTGAACTAATCGGTTTCACCGATAGTGATTGGGCTGGAGCCATAGATGATCGAAAAAGCACTTCTGGATATTTATTTTGCATTGGTTCTAATGTTATATGTTGGAGTTCGAAGAAGCAAAAATCTGTCGCTCTATCTTCCGCTGAAGCCGAATACATCGCTGCCTCTGAAGCAACTACTGAAGCAATTTGGTTAAGGAGACTTCTTTCAGATTTACAATAAGTTCAAAAGCATCCAACTATAGTTTATTGTGACAATATGTCAACAATAGCTATGACAACAAATCCCGTATTTCACTCAAGATCCAAACACATCGAATTGCGACATCACTTTATAAGGGATATGGTGAGCAAAGGTGAAATTAGCCTAGAGTTTATTAGAACAAATGATCAAGACGCTAATTTTCTTACCAAAGTCGTAACTATCGAAAAATTCGAGAAAATGAAGGATGTGCTAAAAATTGCAAATTAAGGAGGGGTGTTGAAGTTTATAATTTGCAAATTCAAAGATGATCTTCAAAATTCTAAATGTTCAACATTCAAAGGAAGATATTCAATATTCAAAAATTAAGCATGGAAAAATGCAACATTCAAAAATCAAAGTTCAACATTAAAAAAAAATCAAGCATGAAAAATGCAAAGATTAAATTATGTATTGAATAAGTTTAGTTTTTTTTTTAACTTCTTTTATGACCTATAAATATGTGTAATTCCATGATCATTTGATCATAAGGAAAAATTCCTATCATAAGAAAAAATCTTATCAATATAAAAATATTTTAGCAAAAATCATATCTTGCAACTTAAAGCTTTTTCCCTCTTATCACTCTCTTCTCCAAGACTACTTACTTTTGATAAGTAGAACCAGCAACATGCAATCCAGCAGTGTCAGCTAGTTGCTCCAATTCACTAAGTGATTCCTCTATGTCAAAGGAACCATCTGTATCACCTTTCCTTACGACACCAACCAGATAAGCATTCTCCTCAAACACCTACCTTCCAATTCACCAATTAATACACACCATACACATGCATAGACAACACATATATCCACATAAGTCCAAACTCCTAATCATTTATAATGTCTTATTTAATAATTATGAAGTTCATAACGTTAAAAGCAGATAAAATAATCTAAGAAAATTTGAAACAAACATCCATTAAATCTTGTTTAGAAAATTAGGAGCAATAACTAAACTACGAGACAAAATTCCGGTTCATTTCGCAGCTTCAACCGACTTTCTTTATCACTTTCCTCCACATCTCCTCTCTTCTTGTCTGATTTCTTCGACCTAATTTGAGTTCCTACTTCATAAAATTCTTCAACTGTAGTGCTTGCGACTCCAGTAACCAATTCAGCATCAATTGCCGCTCTCCGCTCGGAAATGGTGTCGTGTCGTCGGGGTAAAGAACTCCTACTCCATCACTATGCAAAGCCTTGAAACACAAATCTCCACCTGGTGTTCGAAGATTGAAGAATTGGATGGGTTTGATAGGGTTTAGCATCCATCGATTGGCAAAATTAGGCTCGCAGTTAAGGAACGAATGCTTGAAGATCGAGCAGCGAGACAACGGTTTAAGGCTGAGATCGGAGATCAGAGATCGGAGACCAATGAACTGCAGCTTTGTTATGAGCTGAACTAAAGCGCTAATAATTCACTGGTGGTGAAGATCTCATTGAGTCAATTTGTGATAATTTATTTAGTTTTATTAATGTATTTAGAATTTGTCATATTTTATCTACAGTAATAATAACATTGATAAACTGATGAAACCCTACAGTTTTGACATTATTTTTGTTTTGATGAATTTGCGTTTTTAATCCAATTGTATAATAGCTAAGCACTTTTAGTTCCAATTAATGAATTCATTACACTAGAATAATATTAGATTATGACATGATTGAAAGTATCAAATGTCATAAGCGGAAATGAATTGTTATAATAATTAAAAGAATATCCAAAATAGAAGGAAATGATATATATATATATATATTGTCTCAACTAAGACGATTTTTTTCGTCTCAGTATTTTTAGTCGATATTAGAGAAAATTTGAGATGGATTGTGACGTCTCTAAATCCGTCTCAGATATTGTCTCAACTAAGATGAAAAACTCGTCTCAGTATTTTTAGTCGATATTAGACACGGATTTAGAGACGTAATTATTCCGTTTCTATTTTCGTCTCTATTTCCGTCTCTGTGTCGTTGCAATAATAAGATAGAGACGGAAATATGTTCCCGTAGTAAATTTGTCTCCAATTTGAGACAAATATGCTATCGATCTCTGAATCCATCTCAAAATGGAGACCGAAATTTATCTGTCTCAAATTTCCGTCTCAAAAGCCTTGTTTTCTTGTACTGAATGTTTATTTGACCATATAATGTGTAGAATTGAGTATGTTTTTATGTAAAATTTGTAATTTTATGTGAGTTGGGAATATTGGGAGAAATTTAGAATTAAGGGGAACAGAATTTGATAGATCAGGGAAAAATGAAAAAGTTCATTTATATCCACTATGAATTATTACATCCAATATTTGTTATCATTTACATCCAAAATGAAAAATGAAAACTTTTTTCTAATTTACCAAATTGAAATCTTCGAATTGACCTTCAAATTCACGTTCCTTTCCTTCCACTAAATTGAATATTATTCGAATTTATAAACTTAAAAAATGCATAACTAAAAGTAAATAAAAAATAAAAGATTAAAATAAAAAGAAATTTCACTGCGCCATTTTGACGCAATGAACAATATTGCCCCACAAGAGCGGAATACTATTCACCGCAATAAAAATGACGCAATATTCATTCAGTGCGCTAAGAATTATGCGATGAATGACATTGAGTTAAACTAAGCAAGTGGTAACAAGGGCTAAAAAACAACTCTAATATGACGCTAATTAGATATTTCTTTATTGATTCTTTAATAAAATTAATTAACAATCATATAGTTGAGATAAAATCAAAAATAAATTTTTAAAGTTAAACTTTATTATTTGATGTAAATATTATTTTGTTTGTATTATAAAAATTATGAAGTGTAATTCATATATAATTATAATTTATAACTTAATGAAATTTAAAAAAATTAAATTGAATATAATTTGAACTTTATTGGACAAAATTAAAGTAAATAAAATACAAAAGGATTAAAATAAAAAACTAATATATTGCATCATTTCATTCTGCACAAAGTTAGTTATTTCAAATTGGCACATTTTATAAATTTTATGATGCCTCTCATCATCAATCACATTTTCTCAACTTACCAGAGCTTCTAGGCTCTCGTTTTTCATATGGGTTGGCTGCTTATGTAAAACTCCAATTTGAACTCTATTTTCTTCTTTTGCCCCTATACTCGTTAATGGATAGAAATGCCTAATCCAAATATAGATGATCGAATAGCTGCCTTTTCCGCATCTATGAAATGTCTTAGTTGTGTCGTATTTACATTTAGGAATATTACCCCGACAATCATTTCTATTAGCACTTGTCGTCCCTGAGCAACTCAATGGACCGCAGTCGCTTACCAAAACATATCTCCATTTTTTAGCAATATTATTATTCAATCATAACCTCCTATTTATACAAAAGCTATAGTTTATATTCAGCAATGGAATAAATCAAATATCTAAAATATCTGCCTAAATATATTATTCCTACTTTAACACTCCCCCTCAAGTTGGAGCATAAATATTAATCATGCCCAACTTGTAACAAAGATAATTAACCCGAACCCCATTTAGAGCTTTAGTAAACAGGTCTCCTAGTTGGTCTTCGGTCTTCACATATCCCGTAGAGATTAATTTTTCTTGCACCTTTTCTCGAACAAAATGGCAATCAATTTCAATGTGTTTTGTTCTTTCATGAAACACAGAATTAGGGGGTAATACGAAGAGCTGCTAGGTAATCACACCAAAGTATTGCTGGCTTTGAAACTTTAATACCAACTTATGTTAACAACTGATATATCCCCATTATCTCACATGTAGACTGAGCCATAAATCTATACTCCGATTCTGCACTTGAGAGAGATACAACATTTTGTTTCTTACTTTTCCACAAAACCAGATTTCCTTCAAAGAACACGTAGTAGCCTGTAATGGACTTGCGATCAAGTTTAGATTATGCCCAATCTGCGTCAGAAAACACTCTATACGAGTATGCCCATGATTTTTATACAATATGCCTCGGCCAGGAGCCCCTTCAAGTAACACAAAATATGTTCTAAAGCCGCCCAGTGATCAACAGTTGGTGAAGACATAAACTGACTCACAGTACTAACTGCATATGCAATATCTGGACGGGTTACTCTGAGATAGTTTAGTTTGCCAACCAATCTCCTATACTTCTCCAGATCTTGGAATAAGTTTCCATCCTTTGTGAGTTGTAGGTTCGGCTGTAAAGGACTATTGCATGATTTAGCCCCCAATTTTCTTGTCTCGATCAATAAATCAAGGACATATTTTCTCTGAGATAAAAAAATGCCTCTTTTACTTCTTGTCACCTCAACTCCCAAGAAGTATTTCAATGACCCTAAATCCTTAGTATGAAACTGACTGTGAAGAAATGATTTCAAAGATGATATTCCCATAACATTACCACCAGTGATAACAATATTATCCACATATACAACAAGAAGAATAACGCCAAATGAAGACTGCTTATAAAACACTAGTATGGTCAGACTTACACTTGTTCATCCCAAATCTTGTAATTACCTGACTGAATTTTCCAAACCAAGCACGGGGGCTTTGTTTCAAACCATAAAGAGATATTCGAAGATGACAAACTTTCACATACTCCCCCCGAGCAACAAATCCTGGTGGTTGCTCCATATAAACCTCTTCCATTAAGTCGCCATGTAATAAAGCATTTTTAATGTCTAACTGATGCAAGGGCCAATCATTAGTGACAGCAAGAGACAAAAATAAATGAACGAATGTAAGCTTAGCCACATTAGAGAAAGTGTTAGAGTAATCTACCATATAAGTTTGGGCATAGCCCTTGGCGACAAGACGGGCTTTAAGCCGAGCAACAGATCCATCAAGATTAACTTTAATAGCAAAAACTCACTTACACCCAATAGCTTTCTTACCTGCAGGTAAATTCACTAGATTCCAAGTAGAATTAACATCTAAAGCATTCATCTCCTCTATCATTGCTGCACGCCAGCTTGGATGAGACAAGGCTTCATTGACAGATTTAGGAATAGATAAAGAATCAAGTGAGGCAACAAAAGAGCATGACGAAGATGACAAATGATCATATGAAACAAACGATGAAATGGGATAAGTGTATTGTCGTTTACATTTACGAAGAGCAATAGGGAAATCATTGTCTACTGGATCTGATGGCGAAGGCAAAACAGGTGCAGGACATGTAATAGGAGAAGTATGTCGTCTGTAGTAAACCTGATGAATAGGCGGGCGAGATGGTGGTGGGGCTGGAGGTGTTAAATGTGGAGTAGCGGCACTATGAAATCGATAGGTGACTTCATAAGCCAACAAATTATCATTCTCCTCATGACTGCCGGTACGGGTAGAAGTAGGAAAGAAAGGACAATGGTCCATAAAGCTGACATCAATAGAGACAAGAAATTTATTAAGTATAGGACAATAACACCGGTACCCTTTCTGTAACCGAGTGTAACCCAAAAAGACGCATTTGAGAGACTTGGGATCTAAGTAACATGTGGACGAACATTCTGGACAAAACAAGTACTACCAAACAAGTGAAGTTCAATATGGAACAAAGGTTTTGTAGGCTGCAGGACTTTGTAAGGATTATCACCACGAAGAACTGAAGAGGGCATACGATTAATGAGAAAACAGGCAGTGGAGATAGCATCAACCCAAAAAGTTTTAGGGACATGTGTCTGAAATAAGAGTGCTCTAGACGTCTCAAGCAGATGTCTATGTTTACGTTCAACCACACCATTCTGAGATGGTGTGTCAACACATGATGACTGATGGAGGATGCCATGTTTAAGCATATAAGACTGGAAAGATTCGGAAAAATATTCTTTGGCATTATCACTTCGCAAAATAAGCACAGATGTGTAGAATTATGTGTGAATTTCGGCACAAAAAGCAGTAAAATGGTTAAATAATTCTGAACGGTTCTTCATAAAGTAAACCCAAGTCATGCGAGAAAAATCATCAACAAAGGTAATAAAGTATCAAAAACCAATTTTAGATACAACGGGGCAGGGACCCCAAACATCAGAATGAACCAACTCAAAATGAGACTTTACTCTATTATGGACAAGAGGGATAGAAGGTAGAAGATGATGTTTGGCAAATTGGCAGGACTCACAATCTAAAGATGAATGGTGGAATTGAGGACAAAGTTTCTTTAGTACCTGTAGAGATGGGTGTCCTAACCGACAATGGGCCTCAAAAGGAGTTATGACAGCTGGGCAAGAAACAGACTTGGAAATGTTTTGAATCTTCTTTGTGTTTGAAGAACTTTCGTAGAGAAAATTTGAAGAACTTCCTTCATATTCTCTAGCTTTGATTGAACTTATGTGTGTATTTATTATGAGTTCCAAAGGACCCTATTTATAGGTGTAGGATGGAAGAGTCATGAATAATTTGGACTCCATTGAAAATTATCTATTTGATTTAATAAATAATTTACATAATTTTGGAGCCATTTGATTGGCTGATAGAAGATGTAGGTAAATCTTCTAGATATTATCTATATGTTATCAATAAATCTTCTAGATATTATGATTTAGATAAATTTCCTTGATATTATCTCTTTAATATATATATTACTTTAAAGAGATAAATATATTTTGATTTAAATATAATTTGATTTGTCAACATATCCGCGTGACATGATTTGATTGGTTGTAAAATTTCAATGTCTACAACATATCTCTTCAACTTAATTCCATTTTATTTTATATAATATTACAATTATGACACCTTTTTTTAATTTTTTTTAGTAATGTAAGGAAAGAAATAGCATGCATGTTTTGGATTTAACTTAAAATTAATTTACCCTTATGGGCTTTTAAATAACTCCCATGAATGAATCTTAAAACGCAGTGGAAGGATGGAAAGAAGGAAGGAATGAAGAACAATTCGAGAATTCAATATGGTAAATTAGAAAAAAGTTTTAAATAATAGTTTCATGTTTTAGCTAGATGCTTATAAAATGCTATATTTCATTTAAAAATTTAAGTTGTAAAGTATTCGAATAAATTATGATGCTTGAGCTTTCAACATTTTTTTAGATCTTGCAACATTTTTGAGTGTTTAGTATTCGCAATTCCTAGACATCAGAACACAAATATTATGTTAATTAGATATCTTATTAAAATTTGATTGTTTTTTCCTATAAAATGATTGTCCGAATGCGTCAAATTTGTGCAATATATTTGTAAGAATGCGCATTTATGTAAAATATGTGAATTGTGTGCGTAAAATGTGAGCAAAGTGCATAAATGCGGTGCATAGTGTCTATAATGTGTGTTATGTTAAAATACGTTGTGTAAAATTTATACACTACATCTACATAAATAACTTTATGAAGTGTATATTAGCGCGTGTAATTATGAGCTTTATCTATGTGTCGTGAGGTCATTTTATGCTAGACTGGTTTCAATGGAGCCAACCCAATTTTTTTCACCAATATTTTACCAAAACACGTCTCAATCCAATTATAAAAACTAGGTTAGCTCCATTAGAACGAGCCTAGCATAAAATTTACGGTGTGTTGTGAATGTATATGGTCTAAGAAGATTATAAGAAATAAGTAGGAAACTAAAGAATTTTCAATTTACTTCTAAGGAGTTTATAAGCTTCTCCTAACAAAAATGTATAAAACTTTTTAGAAAACTTACAAGCTTCTAAATATTTTGTAAAATGTTGTATTAAAAAGCTATCAACGCAAGCAGCTCTTAATCTCTATTACATACAAAGTTCTAGTCAGGAATATGGATTTGTAGGCGTTTATGAATATAGAAGTTACTGTTTTCTTTAAAGATTATAGGTGTGAAATATCGATTCCATTTTATTTATGTGTCTATAGCCAAAATTATAGTTCATTTCTAATTTGATCGAACTTAAAAGTAAGGTAGAACGATAAATAATTATAAATTTTAATCATTATATAAGTAATTGTTCATTTTTCTCGAAGCAAGTAAATTAGGACCATCTCAATATCTGGGAGTGTTTAGGGCATCTCCAATGGATAACACTAAAATGGTGTAAGTTTTGCACCATTTTAGTATCTGCTACAGTAATGCTGCTCCAATGTATAACACTAAAAGTATATTCCACAGAATATTCCTTTTTAACCCCATTTACTATTATTTCTTATATTTTACAAATAACACCCTACATTAAATTCTTTATTACATATTCATCCAAGTTAATATTTTTTAAATGAAAAAACAGTGAAAAATTAATAATGTTAAAATGGTATTGTATAATATTTCCTTCAACTTAATTGAAAAAATAAGTAACTATATAAACAATATTAAAAAAAGAAATAAAGGAGGTCAATTGCATAGTAATTAATACAAACACAGCCACACTCTCATTCAAAGCTCAAGTTATTAAAATGTTAAATGTTTATACATATATATATATAATATATATATCTATCTGCTGCTTTAATATATAGTAGCAGAAAGGCCTCTTTTTCCACTTTCACTACTCTGTAACAAGATCTTTATGCTCTTTCTCTCTCTATATTTGGTCTTCTCTGCAAAAACACTATAAACGAAAAACAAAAAAAAAAATAACTAAAAAAAATAAATAAAAACCCACGGTAAATTTGCCGTGGGTGGACCCCATTTTTGCCGTTCCATTGGAGCACCATTTTGGTGCTCCAACACCAAAATGGTGCTCCATTGGAGATGCCCTTATCGATTAAGAAGATTAGCTGGTACCACCTGAAACTTATAAAGGATCTGGTGTATTCTTATAGTGACATATTTTTCCAAATGGTAAAAATGAAAGCTTTTAGGCATCATAAACAAAACAAAATCATATTTTAGCCAATAATTATTTTGAGATTGTCGAATAATAATGAAAGCACTTTATCATTAATAGAAACAATCAACCGGAACCAGGATAAAAAAAGAAGTAAATAAAACCGAAATCTTGCAAGTCAACACAATAATTGAGGTGCAAGGTGGAGATAACCCCTCTCGCATACGAGACACTTGGTTGTAATGTCAATTTCAAATTCACTTAAAAAGAAGTCGTTTAAAATCCTCAAATCCAGATCCTTACAACCTAGGAGAACTTGTTGCATTCAACCTCTTTATTGATCAAAATTACCTTCTAAACATCCAATCCATATTATATACTTACCGACCCTTTTAGAATAATATCGATTTCAAGTTATAATGATCTCAAATCATCTACCAGACAATTTCAGTCATTTACCCTTTCCCGATCATTTCCTGAAATTTAAATCTTTACACCAAAAAACAAATCAAGTACCTAAGGTTCCACTTTAACATAGCATTTCCGATTTGTTGGAAACACTTAAAAAAACTAGCAAAATGCACGTCCACTCGCACGTGAAATAATTTTTGTATAAAGTAAAATATAATTATAGAATAACACAATTATGTTAAAAAAAATTGAATTATTTCAGATATTTTTAAGCTTGTTTAATTCATCTGCTTCAATGAGAAAAATTACAAAAAGAAGATTTTTAGGTTGAATTACGTCTTTTTTTTTATCTATTTAGTCAATAATTACTTTAAAATTACGTTAAATACCATTCACATTTTGAATAAAAATTATGTATAAACTATGCATAGGAGCTTTCTATAAAATTATTTTTAGATTAAATCTATTCATAAATAATTTTATATCAATGTGAAAAAATTAAAGATGGAATTATTAGAAGGGAAGAAACATTTGAAGTTTTTACAACACTAAAATAAAATTAATAAGGTTGGATAGCTGAAAAGGATTTTGACAACAACACTAAAGCAATTTGGAGCGAGTATGCAACTTTTTACTATATTTTCTATTTAAAGGAAGATTAATATTGATATTGTAACTTTTAAAATGTATAGTGCCTTCCTCTAGGGTGACCCTCAACCTTCTATTGGAATAAGATGATTTTCTATGAATGGGAAACTATGGAGTTTTTCTTTTTAATTGCTAACAATTTCCAACAAAATGCATGTGCATTTGCACGTGCAAACTAATATTATACAATGAAATTATTTTAAATATTTAAAAGAAATTTTGAAATAATATAAAACTTAAAAATAGTTCATCTATTCAAAAATTGTCAGTCTTTTTAGTTTATTTGATAAAATAACATAGTTAAGATCATATAAAATATTAATTTTATGTTAAATTAATTTTCATATATTTAGTCAATTTTGCTCTTAAAAATATGATCATCCTATCAAATAGAATACAATGTATAGTGAATGAACGTGAACATGTTATGAATGTGAACATGTTATTCAGTGTATCAAAAAATTTTTTTTATTGTAAATAGTTGAAAGAATGCAAAAAACATAAAAGAAAAACTTAGTGGTTTGTGAATGTTTTTTTCCTATTTAAAACTGAACTTTTTACTCAAAATATGAAATTATTTTTTCATTAACCGAATATAGGAACTTTTCAGCAATTAAAATTTTAGATTACCAAATTTTTAATAATTCATTTTAGAAAAATTACTAAAAATTTCTATAACATATTTTATATCCAAATAATTAATTGATTGTATTTTTTGATCTCATGTCCATCCTGTAAGTTTTTATTTGAAAAAAAATACAATTAACAATTTTCGGACTATATTATCCTTGATTTAGATTGAATAGAAACTTTAATTCTTTGAACTTTTGAATTAGGTAAATTTTATAATACAAATTTTATTTGTCAATGTTAAGTATTTCATATGTCGTTATATAAAGCAAAATGATTTGGGCGTTCAAGAAATTTTCTAGAATACAAGAGATGACAATTATTGATGACATTTTGAAAAGAGCTGGGAATAGTAGAAAAAAAACCAGTTTTTACAAACTTTTAGAGCATTTTTTATGGAAGTACTTTTTACAATTGAAAATTTATATTTCAAAGTAAATATTTGTCAAGCTGAGGCATATAATTCATTTAAAGCATTAGTAAGAAGAAATATAATTATAAAAACTCAAAAAACTATGATATAACAAAATAGCGTAAAATTTCTACTAACTTTTATATGTTATACTAACATGCATGTTTTATACTTTTGACTTTCATAGAGAAATATTAAATAAAGCAAAATTTTGAAATTGTTATGATTGGGATTATTAGGAATAACCATAAGTTTAAATAGAAATATTTAATTATATAATTTTCATATTAATATGAAAATAGTGTAGTTTGAATTATATTTCACTCATCCGGAGGAATAATTGGGATTTTAGTTAAATAAATAAATGATGTATTAATAAATTTTATTAACAAGAATGATGAAGACCTTTCAAATTTTTAATTGATCACTATCTATAACTTTTAGATTATTTTTCTCATTTGAATAGTATGTAGTATAATTAAGAATAATATGTATGAATACAATTTAATCAAAACCCAAGATTCACCAACTTCTAATCTATCAATTTATATCTAATCTCTTTCTACAATAACTGATTTAGTAATGTTTAAAAATTAACGTTTATATAATTTAATAAATTATATTGTAGTATATTCATTGTCCAATTGTTATGTTACAATTTTACCATTAGCTATCTATTGAAGATAAAAACAATACAGTTCATTAAGTATATATAAAAATCACTACTCCCCTACAAGATTAATGAATCATATAAAGGACACCCCATATTACTTCAAATTAATATTCACTAAAGAGAGTTAAAATTTGTTTAATTTATATTTTTCAATAAAAGTATAAATGTGTAATACTTTTGGACTATACATTTTTCAAAATTATTATTATTATTATACAAATAGTGCATCCTAATTAATTGGAATTAAATATTAGGATTAGTGGGGATAAATGTTAGAGGTGTAAGTTATAGCATTCATTTTTAATAAATGATTAAATAGTCTTTTCACAATGGGAAGAAACACATTCATACTTTTATAGTAAAATATAGATTCTAACAACGACATCCTTTTATATTTCCCTCCTGTCCGTTTTGTAACACAATAATGCTGAAAATAAACTGATTTTATGATAAGAACTACTTTATATCCTTTACTGAGCCAAAATCTTAAATTTATAATACTCAACAATTATTTCAGAGAACACTATATCCTGAGATTGCTATTTTTTAGAAATTCCTAGAATCATTAACCAAAGGTTTCTATAATTCAATGTAAACTTGAGCCCTAAAGGGTTTCGTTATTCGCATGTCATTTTGACGTATGATTACGTTTCTAACTAGATGCATTCGGGAGGAATGTTGAGTGCATTATTTGGATTCCACATTCACGACATACCAAGGGGACTTCTCGCTATCACATTTGTTCTAGTCGTGTTCAACTGCTTGAGCAGTTTCCAGATATACTCTATGCCCGTATTCGACAGTTTCGAAGCTGGCTACACCAGCCGCAACCAACCGGCCTTGCTCAATCTGGGTCCGCTCAGGTTTCAGAGTGTCATTACTCATTGGTGTAGCATTCCCGTTTTTGTCAAGCCTCGCTGCTCTATTAGGAGGGCTCACACTACCCGTCACCTTTGCTTACCCGTGTTTTATGTGGGCCCTCATTAAGAAGCTGATTAAGTATAGCTTCAACTAGTATTTTAACTGGGTTCTTGGTTGGTTGGGTGTTGCTTTTAGCTTGGCCTTTTCTATTGGAGGTATTTGGAGCATGGTGAATGGTGGATTAAAGCTCAAGTTCTTTAAACCGAGCTAAGAATGAGATAACGCGGTTGTTAGGCGAATGTTTTAATTTACTATTGTGGCGAGTTCATTTAAGGGATGCTATTTGCATGGTTTTGGTCTTAGCGAATGTTAGTTTTTCGGGTTTGGATTGAGAAAGAATTTGGCGTAAGTTGTTTGTATATATTTTATAACTTTATAATAGTCGAAATTAAGGTTGTTTTTGTGAAGTCTGAATTTTCATAATTGGTCAATTTCTTCGGGTGTTTTAATAATTTATTTTTCATTTGATTGATTTTGGTATGTACAAGTACCAGTTGAGAGACAATTTTGCTTGCTAGATTGTATGTTTTGAGATTTGGTGTGGAAGTGGGTAAGGGATGAAAAAGCGTAAGTATCGAAATGTGAGGACTATTTTTGTATATAATACATAGTTTGGAGGACGATAATGCAATTAACCTTGTTTTTCCAAAATTATTGCAACAGTCGGCGTCAGTAACCTTGCTTTCCATAATTATTACAACATGCGACCTCTGAAAATTGGTTGACATACAAAATTGGTGTTCATAATACATGTCACAATCATATAAACATTAATCTCTTTTATATTAAATCGAGTCTATTAAATCTGATGTAGTATAAAAATTTTCTTAGAGAAAAGTTACAAGTCACAACAATAATTACAATCTAGTATTTAACAGAATCCTCCCAACTGCCGTAAACAATTTCGTTTGCTCGATACAAACTATACCAAGTTTTACCATAGCTTATTATGTAATTCTTCATATCACTTGATTTGTTGTTGATGTCCCATTCATTATTTCGCCGTCAACTTTGTTATCTTGTTTGAGTCATTTTTAAGAACATAGGCTTGAGTTTATTGAAATTCATCTAATGTAGAAACTATTTCAAGTTTTTCACTTGTATGTTCTCCTGACCATTCTTGTTGTTTTTGTTTACTATTTTGTGGTTACACTCTTTTAATAGTATCCAATACAACAAATATATTTTCTTATTTATTTATATTTTTCTATTAAGTATGATGTGAAAACGAAATTTATTTTATATTTGTAGAGTCAATTATCTATAATACATTGATTATTATCATCTGTGATAAAAAGATATTAGAAACATAAACTAAACTAAAAAACAGCACTTTATAGGCAACATAAATGAAAGAATAATATATATATATAAAGTTAAAAAAAATATACATAATATTATAATGTTATATTGAAGCTAAAGAAAATATACATAATATTATGATGTTACATAATATTATAATGTTATATATTCATTTACATGGCATTCAACACATAATGTTGTTGTATCTTCAAACATCCTTTTGCACATTGTCATTATCTTGTATGATATTTAAAGCCGACCATTACCTTGAAATAGTGCAATTTTGGTATTATATCCTGAAAAGATATTTTGATTGAAAATGATACTTATATTATAATTGCATTGATGTGGTTCTATGCCCTTCTCATTATATTTCATACAATTTGCACGTTATTAAGTAATCAATGAAATTCAAGCGCTGTATATATTATATCATATCACAATATTGATTTATCATCAACTTTATCAATTATTCCCTTCAAACAATAATTTATATCCTATAAAAACTATAGTTTAATTGACAATAATACTTTGAGTATATAAATTTTAGCTAAAATATAATGTTTTGTTTTACATATACCTTCAATTGTTCCTATTTGATTATAGATAAATTTTTTATGTGCTACTTTCTTTAAGTTTTGATTTTTATGCTTCATGAGGAACACACTTATTTGGAATCGATCATTTTGTACATGATCTATATAACATGCAAACCAAATGAAAAAACATATTAGTATCAAAATAAGGTGTTGAATATTTTGTAATATATTGAGTACCAATTTTGCATTTCTTCATTCTCTTCAACATCATGATTTTTTAGTACTCACATTGTTAATTTCACCTGGAAAATCGTAAAGGATTAAGAGAAAACAACTTTATATAATGTATTCTCATTTTTTTAGTAATTAATTGTTACTTAGGTATAATATTTACGAATAAATTAAGTAGATCTACAGTGATTAGAGTTGAAATGACATATACCGAAAAAAAGTAAATAGGTTTAATCTTAGTTAAAAGTCGTATTAGTTCTTATCGTGTTTGTTCTTGATGAACATTGCAACATTCTTTTCATTCAACGTCATGATATTTTTTTCGTATTTTTGTTCTAACTGCATCCTATCTCTATATAAATGCTTAATTTTTTGTTAAATGTGTGTTTCATTATTGGTCATTGTCAGATGTCATGTTTAGTTATTTTCTTAAGAATCTTTGTGTGTATATTCTTGATTTCACAGGTGTGAAGCATTAAAAAATTCATCTTCATTTTCCTCGTAGGATCATTCTTATTTTTCCTCCCCTTTTCTCCTTTAAATTTTGCCGTACGTCTTAGAACTTCATTTTTTTTATATAAATAAAATTAGGGGGCCAAAATGGGTCCAAAACCATAGTTCCAACCCAATTAAGCTAGTTTGGGTTGGGTTGGTTCCTAGTAAATTTTATTTGGTTCCTAATTGGCTCCGACTTGGTTCCAAGTTGGGCCGAACTAAATTTCAAGTTAGGCCCAAATTGCTTGTCAATAATGTAAATTACAAGGAACAAAACGCAAGGTTTTGAGTTGGGTTGGGCTTGGTTCCCTTTTGGGTTGAGTTCGAATCCCTTCTGGGTTGAACTTGGTTCTTTTTTAAGAACCATTAAGAACCCAACCATTTAAGAACCAATCTATTGGAACCAACCCAAACCCAATCCGACCCACCCAATTGCCACCCTAGATAAAAACTTAGAAGGAAGACGACTCAAAGTTAATAAAATTTAAATTTTGATTAGTGTAACAATTTTATTGCCGATATGTACTAAAGGAAAGTCATCAAACAAACCTCATAAATAACAACAACCTTCATGAACTCTCATTTTTCGTAAAAAAATCCTTCACACACATCTTGAGTATCGATGACCAATAAAAAATTTTCGTTCGTTTATGTCAAATTATAATTTCACTTTACTCCGAGATATTATAAATTATAATGGTTCCTCTACAATTAAATATATGTATAACTCGATCCAAAGTTGATATAATGTACAATTAATTAAATGAGCTATCCTTCAATAAAATAAAAAGTAAAATATGATTATAATATTATAACAATAAACTAAATGGAAAATAATCTTATATTAATTTCCGGGCACTATTAATAGATTATTTTCTTTTGAATGTTAATATTTTCCTGATAGTCTAATTAGATTATTATCACTTGAATATTAGAAGACTATTGATAATCTAATTAATTTGAATAACTACTGTGGATTCGTATTTTTTATTGTTAAAATAATACTTTTTAAATGTTAAATACATCTTTGTCGAAGGTTAGTAATGACTAATGATATATATTTTTTCATAAAATATGACAATTTAACTAAATTAAGTAAATAATTAATCTACCACAAAAAGATGAAAGCCACATTACATAAAATGTGTTTTCTCTCTCTTATTTTTTCTCAAAATATTTTGAATTGAATCTTGGCTTCAACAATAGAAAATTAACTGAATCTTGTTAGTACAAGAATATCTAACATGTCGGTAATTGAGGTGAAAACTTGGATAAATGTGTACACGATAAATGTTTGTAAAAATATTAAAAAGAGAGACGTAATTGAAAATAAAATGAGAAAATAGTAATAAACTTCACATATTAGTAGTTGAAGATGACATTGTGTCTCAAACAATATCAACTTCAATAGTACGCCTTGGCCTTTTTTTTCTGTTCGGTAGATTTGCGATACTTTTTTCTATTTATCATGAAGAAGATTATTAAACGAAATTTGAAGCCAAGCAAAATGAAATTATTGTGACTTTACTCATTCACATTTTTGTGAACCATTCATATTATTCAATAATATGCATTAAACAAGTTTGCTTTCTATCAATCAATTTTAAGTTCATACACATTTATTTTATAATAATAATAATAAAAATATTTTTATTAATTTAATGATATAGATACTTAATATATGATTATTAACAATTACATATTTACGAATCACATGCTAACTTAATTAAAAAAAATAATTTTTTTTGTTAATGGGACATAGCTATCCATGTAACTTGATTTGTTTATACTCTTCTACAAATATTGATGTGTAAAGAGTTTATTCATTAAACAAATTCATTTCACAATGCCCATGGATTAAAAAAAATTTAAAACTCTTAAATCATGAGAACTACGTGATTACAATATAATTAAATTGATAAAACAATACTTCAACTAATTATGAATCCATGAATAGTCTTCGGTCAGAAAAACTATGAATTTTAATGGTGAAATTATTGTGTTATTCGTTATATACATGTAAGTTGAGAATTGATTCTCTAAATTAAACATATGAGAATTAATTAGTCATAGTTTTATCCCCCGTCAACTCTGATCATATGCCTCAACTAAATTAATTTTTGTGGTTAATCAAACACATAATCATCACTTATGTGGGTGAATAAAGTTTGAGCGTGAAAACTTCACATTGTGAGCTTCAGAGAAAACGGAGATCATGCCTAGTCTACCATCAAATTATATGTTTTTTAGATGCTTCCTACATCCGTAAATAGTGATTGCAGTTTTTCTTTTAATTTATTTAAATGAAGATTATTATAAAATGGAATTTGCAACAAGTTAAAGGAAACTGTATATTCTTAAAATTTTACCCAATCATATTCTTCGTGAACCACTCAAATTAATAACATACAATATAGAAGTTTTATAAATATACATTTATAAAACATTATTTACTATTAATCATAAGTTCATGTACATTAATCTAACAATAACAATAAAAATCCTTTTTTTATATAAATTTTAGTATAATATTAGATTATTAATATAGGAGATTTTTGGTATACAGAAAAATTAAGACATGTAAATTATGTAGAAAATCCCAAATGATACACACTTTATAAAAAAAAATTAAATATCAATATAAATAAATCATATATGTATATTTATAATAATAATATATAATGAACAAATTAACTCATTTATTATTAAAGTATATACAATGAACTAACATAATAATAAGAAAAAATAGATATAAACCACTTTTGAATACATACAATGAATTAATTAAATCATTTGCACAATAATGCATTCAATGAATTAACAAAAAAGGACTTTATATAAATAGAAATAGTAATCCCAAAATGTCAAAATTTATATAGTTCCAAACATTTCTCCCAAGTAACAACAATATTGTGGAGCTTAACTGATTGTCACAGAAAATAACAAGGTACATAAGAAGATGATAAACGTCTCTTCTATTTTTACTTTTGATAAACATTTTACTTTAGAAGAATAGATGAGGGCTCTTGTGGGGCATCGATCCAGATGCTCGACAAAGGAAATATTTGTTTTCAATTATGACGGTGGTAACTAGGTTATCAAATGAATACGAGACACATTGTCTCCCATAAAATCAAGCTCTCGTTAAATAAATTGAATTTCTCATCATTTTCCCAAGAAGATCTGTCCTAACTTGGCAACAAAAGTAGTGTACAAAAAATGTCATCCCTCCTATGTTATCCATGTCCACCCATGTTGCATTTGCTTCATCTAGCTTGGATACAATGGGGTATTGATCAGTACCATCTATAAAATAGGTATCTCCATTATGCTCTGGCAAAAATCTCCCTATCAACCATGATTCATCTTTAATTAAACTATGGGGGAATCTAGGAGGAGGTGCATTAAGAACAGAGAATGTCCGTTTTTCAAGGTTATAAATCCCTATGGAACCAGAAACAGTCAAGCAGTAGAAACAATTCTTGCAGAAAATTATCTTATTGCATAAAGTGCTAGAAAATTGTTGTACGGTTTGGAAGTGGACAGTGGTCCATTGAGTGTCCCCAGGACGACAGGTGCTAACAGTGATAACTGTGGGGCTGAAATTCTTCATTGTGAAAACAACACAACTAGGACATTTTAGGGACGCTGAAAAGGCAGCTATTTGTTTTCTTATATCTGTTCATTGGTATAAGGGCAGAAGAAGAAAAATAATTTAGCTCTGTGCTTGTACATGAGCAGCCATCCATTCTTGGCATATGAATATCGAGAGAAACAAAGCTTAATGAAATGTCTTCGGTGCTTGAAAGGGTCAAGAAATTCATAAAATTCTCGGGGGGATCATTAGCCATGGAGCCTTATCTACCACTCGGACACTGAGGTTGCAACAGTGTTCCATCTTCTGAAGAACGTATATTGTCTCTCCGATTTAAGTGAGACAGAATTTTTTCTAATAGCTCATTTTGGAAGATCACTTGAGCTCGCAAATCCTGCCTCTTTCACAAGATGATACTTACCTATTGAAATTTTTCTAGTCTTCTCAACTATCTCACGCATTCTACAAACATGAAAAAAGATCATTATTAATAGCAAGTAATTGAAAGAAAATCGAACAATGAATTAAGACAAACTGAACAAATATTGCATTATTTTTGGTGCGATTAATAGGGTTTGCTATTCTGGCGCAATATTGTTCTTTGCGTCAGAATGGCTCAGTGAATCTGAAGATCAATTCGAAGATTTCAATTTGGTAAATTAGAAAAAAAAATTCATTTTTCATTTTGGATGTAAATGATAATAAATATTGAATGTAATAATACATAATATAACAAAAACATTATTATCGGATTTTAAAGAAATTTCTAAGAAACAGTAAAAATATCAATTTTAAATAGTTGACACTATATATTACAATCGAAAAAGACCAACTTTGTGAAATGCTCCTGTTTGTTGAAGTTGACCTTGCCAAATGTGGTGAAAAAAGTGCGACCAAATATACGAATTAATAAATATATAAATCAGATGACTTGTGAATATATTTTTTTCATAATTTCTAACAATTATATGAAAAAGTACAATAATAAGGTAAGAAATAAGCAAAAGATAATATTGTTACATAAGTTATACATCATAGGCATTGTAATCTATTTGAAAAATATGAACACTTTTTAGACAAATCTTTAGGTAAAATAAAAATTACTTTGGGACGAAAATTTGACATCATAATTATCCATTTAAGTTATGAAACACTTACTTTGATCATCAAATACCCTAACCCCAGTTATTTGTTTATTAGATTGTACCTTTTATTTTTTAATTTTTTGTTTTTTGTACCAACTGGCGTTTAGATGAGGCTCTTGCCATTCTTGATATTTTGTTTTAAAAAAATGATGATAACAATATCAATTGTAGTTATTTATTAAACCCTTACCATTTGTAGGCATTTTAGAACTTTTAATCTATATAATGGAAGAATTATTTTTTAACTTTAGCAGAAAATGTAAAAGAGACTGATGAATATAACAAAAAAACGCAAAAAAAACTCAGATGATGAGTCACCTTAAAAAGATATTATAAGAATAAAAAGAGTTTGCGTTCATGTTTTTAAAATATACTATCTTTAGCATTATATCAAATGTGTCAAAAAAGAACACAAAATAAAAAATGCCAATGGCCATATTCAAGATAGTCATATGATAGAGTTTTAAATAAATTTCTCTATTATATTGTGAAGTAGACATTAATATCCTGTTGCAATATAGAACCAATAAATGAAATGAAGCATAATGTTGCATCTTGAATGTCGTCTTCAAATTTCTTATTTTAAAAAGTAGATGAATATCGTCTGTAATTCTTTTTTTCATCATTATGAGACATATCGTTGACCCAATTTCAAGTTTTAAGCCTTTTGGGAATCTAATTTTACTGTGCTGATGATGTTTCATTTAGTTCAAATTCTGGGACAGCAAATAGATACGCTCTTGTTCATTACTTTAAAGATGATAGAGTCTTTAGTGTTGGATGAAAAAGAATATAAATCTTCTTCACTGATAAAAAAATTAGGCATTTCTAATTAATTAATTCCGAGGGTTTGTAGGAAGAATCACGATGAAGTGGACATAAGTGAGTGACTAGAGTTAGGTTGGTGATGTGAACGGAGGGGATTCACTTTTTATTGAATATTTTTACCCTTATTGAGATGAGATTTTGGGTAAAAAAATTATATAGGGCGAAACTTGCCAATGTTAACCCAATTCAAAGGTGTATAGTGTAATTTTTTTCTTTTTTTGGGTGCAAAGTGCCTATTAGGTCTTTTTTAAGGGTGCAAAATGCAAATTACCGATATGAATTTCGTATTTTGTTATTTAATTTTTTATTGCATAATCATATAACATCCTAGTCAATATTAATAGTACGAAGAGCACCAAACCCATTGGATGTCAACATAAGACAAATGCCGCAGTCTGAACAACTGCAACAATATATCCGGATTCACCAACCCATCTAACCTTTCTGAGCGGAAAAATTACATGCGCCTCATGACGTATCTAACGGATCTTAAAAATAGTCTCAACGGATCTAATTTATGGTCTGAACTAATATATTCTGAAACATGTGTTTAAATAGAACTTCAAAGAACGAGAGAAAGAGAGATTCGAACAAGTGAGAAAATTCACGAGCTTAAACGATCACATCCTAAGTGGAAATAATCTCTTGATTCTGAAGTTCACCCTCAGAAAAGTTCAAATCCTAAGCATCCCTTCAAATCGATATTTCTCTATCTCTTTCTCAAGAAGAATCTGAACTGAAGGGGGGAATTATAGATTTCGTCCCCGAACTTAAACGCAATCGCAAAATTGGTCCCTGTTGTTACAGATGCGTCAATTTAGTCCCTCAACATACGAGTTTTGGACAAATTTGGTCCCTACCGTTAAACTGCCGTTAAATCACTAACGGAATGCGCTTTTTTAAGGGAAAATTACACTTTTAATCCTGAAATTTACTGCTTATGAACATGTTTTGTTATATTTCCGCAAAATGGTATCAGAGCCTTAGGTTTTATTGATGAAATAATTAATTATTATTGCATATTTACTCTATTCTCTAACGGAGGAGATTAAAACAAGAATGGAACATAAGAACATATGTTCAACAAGTTACGAAAAGAGAGATTTTTGTCCTACATGGACAGAAATCGATACTAAGACTGATACCTCTAAGATTACCCACGATCTTAGAGAAGTTCAAAAAACGGTTCAAGATTATGGTCATAGGTTGATCTGTCTACCTATGAAAATAGAAAATTTGAACCAAAAGATGGATGAGATATTACAGATCATCCCCGATCTGAAAACCTCAATAGTTGATCTGAAAAAAGAAATTTCAGATCTATGTGAAAAACGGAAGGGTCGTTTTGGATCATCCAATACGGACCGCATCCGTGATGCTTTTGGGCCAGTACCCCTTTTGCATCAGAAAGGTAAGGCAACGGAAATTCCGCGGCCCAAAACCCAAGAAGACAAAATCAATGAAATCCTCAAAAGGATTAATTGATGGAAATCTCACGAGTAGATCTATCCGATCTCCAAGAATTGGCTGAGTCTTTCTCCCAGTTAGGGATGGTAGACTTAGTCAATGTTAAACCTAACGAGGTAACAACTGTGGTGCCACCAGCACTACCACCCCCGGAAGGAAGCATAGCATCTAATAATCCTCCAGAGGATAGCACGATGCGTGAAGGTGTGGATTTCCACACTAATGCGACGCCAACTTTTGTTGGAACACGTCTCAAAGATAATCCAGGGAGAAATCCAAAAAGGGTACCAGAAAATACACCATGGGCTAGGACAATGTCTCAGCCCTTGCACCCTTATGGAACTATTCTGAATCTGGATATCATCGATTTTCGAAATATTGAAAAAATAATCGATGAATGGGTAGCTGCCATGAAAATAGCGGCCACCACTCTAGAACTCGATAAAGAAAACTTTGTCAGATTGATAGAGTTGAGTCTAGAGGGGTCAGTTAAGATTGGTTGGGACCGAACACCTGCCTCAACTAAACAAGGAGTTCTGGATGGTGAATCCAAAAGCACCATCGCAGAACGATTCGGAAGGCTTATAAAGCTTCATTTCATCGGAGATGGATACTTCGATGAAAGTAATTCCGAAAAAACTAGAGAGAACATGCAAGCTCTCTTTGGTATGGAGTTAAGAAATATTTGTGCAATAGATGAATATATCTATTGGTTTCGCAAATACTTCTTTCAAAGTGGAGTCCCAACAGATGTAGCAGCACCTTTGTTCTTCGCCAAGATTTGTAGTCCATGGCGAGAAATGCTGATACAAAGTTATAAAGTTCCCGAAGGCCAGCTGGATTCGGTAGCCAGAAGAATGTCTTTCCTCAAAGACAAGTTAAAAGATTGGTGTGCTCAAGCCTCACTTCAGAAAAATATGAAGAAACTAAGAGGTAAGATGAAGAGAACTCCGCTTTGTTGTGAAATCAACGATTTCCCAACAATCATTGGGGAAACAAGCAAGCAAAAGAAGAAGAGGAAAAAAGAAGGTAACACCGACAGCAGGAGTTACAGAAGCAAACCTTCGTTTAGACGAAGATCATGGTGGTCTAAAACCAAAGGCCGATCCTATAAATCGGGCCAACGGCAAGGACCTATGAGGGCTTCATCACAAGGATCTAGACAAACTGATAGAAGATCCAGTGATCGAACCCTAACTCGTCGAACTTTCAAAAGAGCTCACACACGAGCTAATAAAAGTTTCAAAGACTGTAACTGCTGGACATGCGGAGCAAAGGGACATATCTCACCGGATTGTCCGCAAAAGCAAGAAGTCCGCCAATTTGAGGCTACGGCCGATATATTGGAGGCAGTCTTTTATGGCGATTTGGTACCTATCTACCAATTCGAAAATTTTCCCTCAGACGAAAGTGTTTACGAGGAAGAAATTGAAGGCGATTCGGATGGATCTTCAACCGAATCAGACTGAGTATAATGAGGGAGATAGGCTTCAGACTTCTGAAAGCCTTTCTGGATTCTTTTCAAGAATGTCGGTTTCAAACCGAACACTGGAAAGAATTATGAGGCAAAATTCCAATATTGGGCCATATGATGGTTTCAGAATTGGAGGTTTTAGCCGAGTCCTAAATCAAATAGGACTAAACCAAAGAAAACATCACATCATATACAAAGTAAGTTCGGGAGAATTTGCTATTCCAATGGAACTTACGGGAAATGTGATGGATATGCAATTAATTTCTAGAGAAGAGATTCTTGAGAAATTAGGTAGGCTACGCGAGGAAGTAGCTGTAACCATGAAATGGATCCATATAGGAACCATTGAGGTGGTCATAAAAGCCACTTTCAAGGAAGGAATTGATTCAGAAATCCATTTATCGATAATGGATAGGAGAATTAATAACCTAAGAGATGGCTGCCTTGGTACAATGGTAGGAAATTTATATGCAGGAAAACTTATGTTTGATATTCATCCAAGAATTGCATATAACCTAGCAGACCAAGATTTCAGTCGGGTCTTAACCCTTCATCAAGATTTCAAAAGAAAGGATCTTGTGAAGGAAGGGAATAGGCCGTATTCTATAACTTATAGAATAGCGTATGCACTTTCCAACACACATCATTCGGATCTTTTCCTACGGAAAGAGTATATTGAAATTCCTCGAATCTTCAAGGAATTTGCCAAAGTAATGACACCTGATCCAATTCAAATACCTAGAATTGGAGGAGTCGACATTATCATTAAAGACCATCATGTCCTAAATAGAACACTTAGTTCTAGGATGGAATTTAATAATCGGATGTCCTTCTCAGAAGAAAGGATACAAGGTTTAAAAGGAAAGGAGTTGCTCATGGATGCAACCCCACAAGTCATTAGGGTTGATAATGTAAAATTTAGATGCCCTGAAGGATGGAAAGAAGTGCAGGTACTATTCGACATCACAAAAATGGAAAATTATTTCCCTTGTGATGACTTATATCACTTGCAGCAGACAACGGTTGGCAAATATGAGGGTATGCTAGAAATGGCAGGCCAAGAAGTATTTGTAGTTGGTCTAGCGGGACGAGAACCAGGAGTGGTAACCCTGGGTCTAAGCTTTCTCGAGGATCATAAACCTTGGGGACGAAAGGGGAAAGGTATGGAATTTAGTTTGGATGGTCATCTCATCAGAGTGGAATGACTAGCCCATTCTCTATATACATTTCCATTGGTGTTATTTATGATCAATATAAAACAGAATATTTCTCTGCGTATATTGATTCTGGTTCAGGTATTTGCACGGCAAAACCCGGAGTCTTTCCTAGCAATGCTATGGAAACCTTACTTATTATTGCAGGAAGAGATTTTTCAAGAAAAATCCTTATACTCAATAAAGGTAAACGTGAAACCAAAATCATGATGGGAGGAGCATTTGGTACGCCTTGGTTTAAGGTAAAAATGCCTCCAATTTACTTTCATGATACCGGAGCAGATATCTTGTTGGGTAATAACTTTATCCAAACATTTGCAAGATATGTGCAAGATAATAAGAGAAATTTATTAATCTTTACCACTAACTGTGGAAGTGAGATTCAGGTTCTGCGGCGAGAAAAGGCATTTAATCGTATTATGCCAATAAATTTTCGCAGCAAACGTGGTGATAATGAGGCCAAATTGACTAATCCTAAAATGCAGGATAAAAGAAAATTTGGTGAAGCACTGTTGTCTTTCAGACAACAAGGTTTCTGTGGTGAAGGATACAGTGAGGCTACTGAAGAAGATATTTATGTCTTCAAAAATGCCTTACAAGATAAGAAACATGATTGGTATATGGACGAAGAGAGTAAGCTCTCTCTCGAACATGTTAAAAGACTAATCCAAAGGAATTACAATGAGGATCCTTTGGCTTGGTGGAACAAGAACAAGATCGAAGCTACTCTAAAGGTTAAGGACCAATGTAAGTATGAGTATGTTCGATACAAGCCTATCCAGATGAATATGATGGATAAGAAAGATATGTAAATGATTATCAAAGAGCATATCGATCTTAAACTCATTGAACCTGGAGTCTCGGCTTATAGTAGCCCTGGTTTCCTTGTAAGAAATCATGGTGAAATAAAAAGGGGAAAAGCTAGACTAGTAATCAACTATCAAGGTATCAATAAGATATTAGAATTTGATGGTTACTATATCCCAAGTAGAGAACACTTAATTGATTGCATCAACGGTGCCAAAGTGTTTTCAAAATTTGATTGTAAATCTGGTTTCTATCAGATTAAGTTAGAAAATGAATCTAGAAAATATACAGCATTTTCTACACCACAAGGACAGTATATCTGGAACGTGCTACCTATGGGTCTTGCCAATGCACCGCAGATATACCAAAGAAAAATGGATAATCTGTTTAAAGATTATTTTGAATTTATGTTTGTTTATATTGATGATATTTTAATTGCATCTAAAAACATGAACGAACATATTAAACATTTAGAAATCTTTTCCAATGCATGTCATAAGGAAGGATTAGTGCTCTCTGAAAAGAAAGCAATTATTGCGGTCAATAGGATTGAGTTTCTTGGTATTCTTATTGACGAATCAGGTATTGAACTTCAGGAACACATTGTGGAGAAAATCCGCAATTTTCCCGATATTCTTAAAGATAAAAAACAGCTTCAAAGTTTTTTAGGAGTTGTTAACTTTGCAGGAATCTTTATCAAAAATCTTGCAAAATATAGAAAGGATTTTCGACCTCTTTTAAAAGAAACCGAAAGTTCAAAGTGGAAGTGGGAAGAAATTCACACTCAAAGAATTCGCGAGCTAAAACAAGTTTGTAATAATTTACCAAAACTCGCAATTCCTCAAGATAATGACGATTTAGTGGTTTATACAGACGCTAATGATTTTCATTGGGCAGCGGTACTAATGAAAAAGACTACTACAGGGGAAGAACCTTGTAGATATGCAGGGGGGTTGTTCACAGAACAACAAGCCGCACTTTGGCATATTAATGAAAAGGAATTCTTTGCTGTCTGGAAGGCTTTCAAAAAATGGCCATTATTTGTCTTAGCAAAAAAGTTTATTTTAAAAGTTGATAATACGAATGTAAAAGCTTTTCTAAAAAATAAATTAGAATCAAAAATAGAAAAGGCTCGTATTATGAGATGGCAAGCTGAATGTCAATACTATTGTTTTGATATTATCATTGTGAAATCTCATAAAAATGTACTTGCAGATTTCCTAAGAAGAGATGGAAACAGCTGAAGCAAATTCCGTCCTTACAAGGTATAGGCATCTCAGGGAAAACCTTGAGGAGCTAGACAAGCAGTTTGGTCAGCTATCAGTTAACGCTGAGGCAGCTGGACAAATACAACGAGCTGATCTGGACACTGTCCAGAACTCAATCAGGAGTTTAATATATGCCTCAGGATCCCTATTTGAGGCATTACAAGAACCAATTCGAAAGGCATCTACTTCGGTGATGACCCGAGAATTAAGAGAGCGGGCCGCTAACCCTGCGCGTAGAGTACAGGGCTCTATACCTGTAGCGGCAGATTCAAGTACTGCTTGCCCAAGTCCCATATCAGACTCTGATAAAGGGGAAACAATTGAACAACAGGAAGAGAAATCTCCGGTTGTTTCAAGTCAACCCAGCACCTCTGGGGTTAAAGAGGGGGAGATTAACCTCAGGCCACAGACAGGCACCTCTAAGGTTAATACTAACGAGATTAATTTACATTGGCAGGTTTACCAAAGATCATGGGAAAAATTAATCTCAAGAAAAGGGATAAATCCGGGAAAAACAATAGTCGATACATCCGGAAAATATCCCAAGGTTTGGATGCGAGAAGGGTCAAAACCTGACGAAGTTCGCGAATGGTATGATTTTGGGGCACTCGCCTCGATCCATACTATGTCACCAAGATTTCCGGAAATTTTTAAATTACCGGAATGGAATAGTGAAGCTGTGTTTGACTCATGGCAAAATAATCCACACCTAAAAAGAGGAGATGTTCTGGAAATAAAATTCTTATCAATTGCTCCAGAAATTGCAGGAAAGGGATCTCATCCGGCGTTTCATTTTATGAAATTACAGAGACCCGATATAACGGCCTACAACAGAGTTAAGGACGAGACAAGAGAAGCTCCTTTGGTGGCTTCAATCAACGAAGATGACATTTCCACCCGAAGAGCGTGGGGATTCTGGGTCTGTCTAACCGAGATGGACAAAGTGAAGTATCCATTCAAAATCTTTTCTAACAAGATTAATGGGTCATTCCTGTTAAACTCCATGACAGGAAAAAGTACCGAATTCGCTGAAAATCTTTTCGAACAAAAAAGGACGCTAATTTGGTTAAACAAGTTACCAGCAACGGAAAACACGAGGAAGAAGACATGCAATATGATGCATGTGGGTCAATGGCTCAATCATATCTGTTCAAGTTGTGAGCTCCAGGAGAAACCCTTGTTCGACACACGAATCAGGGTCACAAAAGAAAAACCCGAACGTGAACAGGATAAGGGAAAAAGAACAAGAAATCCGCGGGGTTTTTACAAACCGCGGTAAAAACGGTTAAATGTAAAAAACAAAGAAGGACCTAATTAACATAGGTCCAATGTAAAATTACAAAAATGTAATTCTAGAGTTGGACAGCTGAAAAAAAAAAAAAAAAAAAAAATTTATTATTATAAAAAAAAAAAGAAAAAAAAGAAAATACAGCTGTGAAATGTACAGGTAAGATGGCGAACGCAATGTCGCTTTCAGGAAAAGGATGGGCCAAAAATCATTAGGCCTTGCTTTTCAAAAGAGATAATCAATCAGCCACAACTTTTCCAAAGAGTGGCAGACAAAGAAAAGACGCGGGGCCCACCACGTGAAGATAAGAGTGTCGGCATCCACTCAAGCAAGTGGAAGAATTATTGAGTCCCCCACCCACTCAAACAAGTGGGGGACAAAAACAAAAGGGAATACGTGAGCAATGACGTATTAAAATTAAACAAGTTTGGAGTCCGCCTTTGGAGTCCGCAGCTGAAGGCTATAAAAGGAGGGGCTGAAGCAGATGGAAGATCATCGAAAATTTTCTCCAACTCTTCAAAACATATCCAAGTCTATAGTCTTTAAAATAAAATCATTTTAGTATTTGTAAACTTTTCTTTTCTGTATTTTAAATTTCAAGTGTATGGGGATTTACCCCAATTTGTAAGTCCTCATATGAGAGGCTAAACAGTTATCTCCTCCAACAGCGGAGTAGAGTGTATTATGTAATTTTAATTTTATTTCATCAATAAAAATTTGAGGCTTTTGTTTCAACTTGCTTTCAAAAGTTATTAGACATTCATTCTGAAATACCCCCTACGCCCTAAGGTAGGAAACGAAATAGGGCTGTGCTTTGTATTGCTGAAGGAGCCAAGGCTTGCGAACCACCTTCTGCGGTCGAGTGGTTGGAACGAGTCCGTAAAACCGGAGGCTTGGAATACCCGGCAGTAAGGAGGTCAAACAGAGGTATGAATTTATGAATGTTTGTTTATTTTTCGGAAGCATGTTGGGCCTGATTCATGGTAATTAAACAAATATGTAGTTAGCAGCAAGACAAAGGATGAAAAGATGTAAATTTCCCCATAATTTGACCTTTTTTGAAGATTTCCGTCAATTTGGATGGAAAAGTTAACGGCAGGACTAAAAGCGTTCTGTTTTGACAAGATAAGGGACTAAATTGACGCGGACAGAACATGGAGGACCGATTTTGCGATTGGAGTTTTGTTGAGGGACGAAATCTATAATTCCCCCGAACTGAAGAGAGTATTTGACCTTTACCAAAACAAACAAAACCAATTTCTGTGTGAAACTAGCCATTCTCTCTTTCAAACTGTGTGTGAGGAAAGTTGTAGAATATCTGCAGTATTTTTGTGTGAGAGGAGCAGATTACTAAAAGTATTCTTAGAGGTAGACGCTTGTGTAGCTAATGTGCTTAAGACATTTTAGTTTGTGCATTATATTGGAGAAGACTCTGTGTGACTCTTCGGATTGAATAAAGTGAATTCCTTCGTGAATCAAAGAAGAAGGACGTAGTAGAGATTACACCACCCAGCGAGCTGTTAACGTGTATTTATACACGTTTTGCTTGTTTTATATTGCGTTATTTGTCATGTTTTTAGTCCATATCTCATAGAATTGTGCTTTTATTGTTATGACTAGGTGTTTGTATGAGAAAAGAATTAAAAAGTGACAAAAAGGGTTGAACAACGAGGAAGATTGGTTTGGTACAAAGAAGGACAGCCGAATGCTCACAAGAATTAGGTATGACCACGCTGGTCACGCTTAAAACTAGCAAGGACTCGGCCAGAAAGGACCAAAAAATGCTGGAATTCAATTTTATTGATGAAATCTACTTTTATTGCTTTGTTTTAGTTCCCAAATATGTTGGGAACTACTTTCTTTTTTGTTAGGAATTTTATTTCCTTTTGTTGAACAATTCTAGTTAGATTAGGATTCTGAAAATCATATCTTTTTTAGTTTCCTTATTTAGTTAGAATTCTTCTAGGTTTAAATAGTGGAATTTTATACCACAAGACAATTTTTTGGCTTAACGTACGTTTTCTTTGAGTTTTCGATTCCTTTGAACTTTGTAGACGCTTTTTGATTATGTGTTTCTAAACACATAATTCTAGTCGAAGGATTTTTGAGGTTTGATTTCTATTAATTCGTGAGATTTGATTTACGCTTTCAATTTCTTTGTTCTTTAAGTATTTACTTTTTCTCTGTGATTCGTTGTCAATATATTTTGGTTGATTGATTAATCTGGCCAATTAGTTAGACGTTGAAATTATTTTACTCTATTTAGGACCCAAATCTGTAATTATTTGGTTAACCCTAATAATCGTAGCAATTAGTGACGTTGATTATGGACAAGTTTTCACGCTATGGGAATTAGTAATGTAGTTTAAATTAACCGAGCTTGTGTGTTTATTGATTAGAATTGATGTTTTTTTTAATGCATTAATGTTGTCCATAGGCTAAATCCTAAGAGCTTGTTTAGGGTTGTTTAATCGATAAGAGGAATAATCAAAGAGCTTATTTTGATTACCAATGACATAAGGAAAAACTAGGTTGTTAGAGCTTGTTAACAGCTATAGCCGATTTACTTAAGAATAGTGAACAATCTTTACATCGATGATCGAATAATAGGATCAATACCGAGATATCCGAAGACTAGAATCTCTCATTCTATTGAATTCGACTCTATTTTATTTGCATTTTAATTTACGTCTTTTGAATCTTCTTAAATCCAACCCCCTCTTTAATCGATATTAGTAATTTAAAAATTGAATTTACATCATTCCCTAAGGATCGACCCTACTTATCACTGATTACAAATTATTTTGAGTAGGTTTTATTTTTTGTTAGATTCGACATCCACCAAATTTTGGCGCCATTGCCGGAGAACGGTGTTATAGATTTATTTCTTTTGCTACTATTATTTTTGTTTTAGTTTTTATATGCCTAGGAGCTTTCGTGCAGGTGAACTCAAATACAATCCAGAGATCGAAAAGAGAGTTCATTTCTTGCACAAGGAAACGCGGCAACGTAACCGATCCATTCCACGCACTTCGCCATCCGGAATAGACTTCGCGCTGGAATGGACTGATTCTTCTAGTGATTCATATGAAGAATACAAAACCATGGCTAACGCTGCTAACGTTGCACCCGCTAATGCTGACAACGCAAATGGCAACGAAAGAACTCTAAAGGATATGGCCATGCCAAATCTGAATTAACAACCTCTCTGCATACTCTATCCTGATCTTGAGGTAAATTTTGAGTTAAAATCTGGACTCATTCACTTACTACCTACTTTTCATGATTTTGCACGAGATGACCCGCACAAACATTTGAAAGGATTCCACATGGTCTGCTCAACGATGAGACCGAAAGAACCGAGGATCAAATCAAACTGAGAGCCTTCCCTTTTTCCTTAGCCAACCAAGCTAGGGATTGGCTCTACTTTCTGCCCTCTAGTTTGATCAATACATGCAGCGAGATGGAGAAACAATTCCTAGAAAGATTCTTTCCAGCATCTCGAGTAGCCAACATAAGGAAGGAAATCTGTGGAGTTTGACAGATCACGGATGAAACTCTTTACGAATATTGGGAGCGCTTCAAACAGTTGGTTGCAAGCTATCCACAACACCAAATTCCTGAACAACTCCTTATCCAGTACTTCTACGAGGGACTTACAATGATGAATAGGAACTTAATTGATGTTGCGAGTGGTGGTGCACTGATCTACAAGACTCCGACTGAAGCGAGGAACTTAATTTTGAGTATGGCTTCCAACTCCCAACAATTAAGTATCTGACAGGATCACTCACCTAAGGAAGCGAATGAGGTAATCAGCGTATGAACGATATGACAGCTCTTATACAGAAAATGGCTCTAGGAAACACTCACAAGTTAACATGTGCGGAATATGGTCCGGAATCGGCCAAATGGTTGAGGTATGCCCTAATGCACAAAATCAAAATCTCGAGCAAGCCAACGTAGCCGGCTTTCCTAGACCTGCACAATGGAAATACGATCCCTTTTCGAACACGTACAATCCTGGATGGAGGGATCATCCTAACTTGAGTTATGCACCGCAATCTCATTATCAAAAGCCACAAGGACCTCCAATGCCTCAACTGAACCAACAACCAGGTAATTCTTTAGAAGAAATGATTTAAACATTGGTTGCTAATACTCAACAATTCGAACAGAGCATACAACAGATTCAACAAGAGAACCAAAATGCTATCATGATTTTGGAGAAGCTAATCGGTCAAGTGGCTACTACCGTGAATGAATTAGTGACACAAAACTCGAGCAAGCTTCCATCTCAAGTCATTGTGAACCCAAGAGAAAATGTCAATGTCGTTACTTTGAGGAGTGGAAAAGAATTAAAGGAACCCGAGCGAATTTCTAAGCATGAAGAGAAGAAAGAGTTAGAAAAAGAATAGGAACCTATTATCAAGAAGAAACCAATGACATTCGTGATTCCACCTCCATTCCCGGGCCGCTTTGCCAAGTCGAAGGAAGAAGAACAATAGAAGGAGATACTCGAAATATTCCGAAAGGTTGAGATAAACATTCCACTTCTCGACGCCATTAAGCAAGTATCTCGTTATGCTAAATTCCTCAAGGAATTGTGCATGACTAAGAGAAAGCTTATAGGCAACAAGAAGGTACACGTAGGAAAAAACGAATATGTTGTGCTTCAAAAGAAATTACCTCAGAAGTGTAAAGATCCGGGTATGTTCACTATTCCTTATAAGATAACAGGTATTCGAATTGAAAAAGCTATGCTAGACTTAGGAGCTTCCATTAATGTCATGCCACGATCAATATATGAATCACTTAATATAGGGAAGTTAAAAGAAACTGGAGTTGTTATACAATTAGCTGATAGGTCTAACGCTTACCCTGATGGTGTTCTTGAGGACATCTTAGTACAAGTTAATGATCTAGTCTTCCCTACTGATTTTTATGTTGTTGACATGAGTCATGACGAGTCTAGCACTTCTACTCCTATATTACTTGGTAGACCATTCATGAAAACATTTAGAACTAAAATTAATGTGGACGATGGTACTCTTACTATGAAATTTGATGGAGACATTATAAAATTTAACATATATAATTCCATGAAGTACCCTCCTGATGTTCATTCTATTTTTGGTATAGATGTTAATGATTGTTTGGTGCAGACTATTTTCGAGATTGAGAACGAAGATTTGTTTCATGTAGTATTGACTACGGCCAACCTTGAGGAGAAGGAGAAGGAGTTCGAAATCAATGAAGAACTAGAGGAGACAAAAATAGCTCTTGATTCCCTTCCATTGCTTACTTCTAATGTTTCTCGTATTTTTTTGCCTATTTTGACTTCTAAACTACTTCCTTCTATTGTGCAGGCACCAAAGGTAGAAGTCAAGAAGCTTCCCGAGCATCTTAAATATCTTTACTTGGGAGAAAGAGATACATTACCAATGATCGTATCAAACAAGTTAAGTCCGTTACAAGAAGAAGAATTGACACGATCATTGCGAGATTACAAAGAATCCATCGGTTGGACTATAGCCGACATCAAAGGTATTAGCCCCTCCATATGTATGCATCGAACAGTAATGGAGGAAGGGGCTAAGCCTTCGATTCAAGCTCAAAGAAGACTCAACCCACCGATGATGGAAGTCGTGAAGAAAGAGGTACAAAAGCTTCTCAGGTATAATCTATTCAATTTCCGATAATGCTTGGGTAAGTCCTGTTCAAGTTGTTCCTAATAAAATTGGTATCACTGTGATCGAAAATTCTGAGGGTGAGTTAATTCACACTTGTGTTCAAAATGGGTGGCGTGTTTGCATTGATTACCGGAGTTTAAATACTTTGACTCGTAAAGATAACTTCCCTCTCCCTTTTATTGATCAAATGTTAGAACGTTTAGCTGGTCGTGCTTACTTTTGTTGTTTAGATGGCTATTCAGGTTTTCATCAAATTTTGGTTGCGCTGGAAGATCAAGAGAAGACGACGTTGACTTGTCCTTTCGGTACATTCGCTTATCGAAGAATGCCAGTTTGATTATGCAACGCCCCACCAACGTTTCAAAGGTGGATGATTAACATATTTCTGAGTATGTCGAAGACATCATTGAGGTATTTATGGATGATTATACGGTACATGGTGATTCTTTCGACTGATGTTTAGCTAATCTTAGGAAAATTCTTGACCAATGCATTAAATCGAATCTTGTTCTTAATTATGAAAAATGTCACTTTATGGTTGAACAAGGTAATATTTTGGGTCATATTGTATCATCTAGAGGATTAGAGGTTGACAAAGCAAAAATTGACGTTATCAAATCATTGCCTTACCCCACGTATGTGCGGGAGATTCATTCTTTTCTTGGACAAAGATTTTCATCAAAGATTTCACGAAGATTAGTCGACTTTTATGCAATTTATTGCATAAGGACGCAAATTTCGAGTTTGGCGAAGAATGTCGAGGTTCATTTGATACATTGAAGGATATCCTAACCTCTGTGCCTATCGTGAAGCCACTAAATTGGAACCTTCCCTTCGAGATCATGTGTGACGTGAGTAATTATGCTGTAGGGGCTGTGCTTGGTCAACGAGTGGATAAATGTCCACATGTTATATACTATGCCTCACGAACACTAGATAGTGCTCAATGCAACTATTCAACGATGGAAAAAGAACTTTTTGCCATTATTTTTGCTTTAGAAAAATTTCGTTCTTATTTGCTTGGCACTAAAGTTTCATTTTTTCTGATCATGCAGATCTTCATTATTTGCTTGCCAAGAAAGACACGAAGCCTCGACTTATACGATGGATTCTCTTACTACAAGAATTCGATCTTGAGATTAGAAACAAGAAAGGAGCCGAGAACCTCATTGCGGATCACCTAAGTCAATTGATTACATGTGAAGAATCAATGCCTCTAAGAGATGAATTTCCTGACGGCCATCTCCTTACAATACAAATGGCATATCCATGGTACATTGATATAGTTAATTATTTGGTTACCAAGATATTGTCGGATGATCTGTCTAGAACTCAAAGAACAAAATAAAGAGTGAGTCTAAATATTATAATTGGAATGAGCCTTATTTATGGAAACACTGTTCGGATCAAGTAATTTGAAAGTGCGTTTCTGAAACCGAAGTACCCTCTATTCTTCAATTTTGTCATTCATTTGCTTGTGGAGGACACTTTCGTTCAAAAAGAACCGCTCACAAGGTTCTTGAGAGTGGTTTATTTTGGCCAAGCATATTTCATGATTCACATGTATTTTGCACATCTTGTAAAAATTTTCAAAAGACGGGTAATCTAGGACATAGAGATCAAATGCCACTAAATCCTATTCATGTATGCGAAATCTTTGATGTATGGGGTATTGATTTCATGGGTCCTTTTCCCCTTCTTTTGGTTACAATTACATATTACTTGTTGTGGATTATGTGTCTAAATGGGTCGAGGCTAAGGCTACTAAAAATGACTGTGGTAAAGATGTTGTGAATTTGTAAAGGCTCAATTTTTTTTAGGTTCGGAACATCGAGAGTGATAATTAGTGATTGTGGTACTCACTTTTGCAATAAAGTACTGTTCAAAGCTCTCCTAAAGAAGTACGACGTCACACATCAAGTCTCCACCCCTTACCATCCTCAAACGAATGGGCAAGCCGAGGTCTCCAATCGAGAAATCAAGTCCATACTTGAAAAGACGATCAACCCAAGTAGAAAAGATTGGAGTATGCGACTTGATGATGCTCTTTGGGCTTATCGAACGACATATAAGACACTTATAGGTATGTCTCCATTTCGTTTAATTTTTGATAAACCATGTCATCTTCCTGTGAAGTTAGAACATAGAGCATTCTGGGCAATCAAACAACTCAACATGAATGTGGATGATGCGGGAAGTCATCGAAAATTGCAACTTCAAGATTTAGAGGACGAAATGAGGCACACGAGAATGCAAAAATCTATAAAGATAAAACGAAAGCTTTTTCAAGATAAGACGATCTCAAAAAAGAACTTTGTCGTAGGACAAAAAGTTCTTCTTTTCCATTCTTGCCTAAAGCTATTTCCGGGTAAGTTACGTTCTTGTTGGGTTCGACCATTCATTGTCGTTGATAATTTTTCTCATGGTGCAGTTGATATTCAAAGTCCGACTACTGGAATTTTTTTTTAAAGTGAATGGGCATCGTTTGAAACCGTTTTACGAAGGATTCCAAATTCACGATGTCGAAACAACGGAGTTGGAACCGCCAAACCATACTACATAACTTTGTAGCATCGTCTAGCCAACGACATTAAATAATGCCGCTTCTTGGGAGGTAACCCATGCTCATTTTTAATTTTTTTTTTCTCGCATTTTTGTTTTAGTTTTATTTTCGAGTAGTTTCCTCACCAAAATTATACGTGACCACGCTGGTCACGCCTAAAATTGGTGAGGCTTCGAATCTCACAATGTTTAACCGCCTCACGTTTAAACGCGAGGGGCAGAAAGCGTTTAAACGCGGGAGCAGAGACTTGTGAGGATTCGGATTTTTTTTGTTTTTTCCCTTCTTTATTTTTTTATTTTATTTTAAAAAAAACAAAAAAAAATCAAAAAATTGAATAATTACAAAACATAAACCCTAATCTTCCCCCAAAACCCTAATCATGCCTCCATCTCTAATCACTCTCTTTCCCGATCAATTTTTTTTTGCAGCGCCGCCGTCGTCTCCGATTCAACACCTCCACTCCACCTTCAACTCCGATATCATGGATCGCACAACAAAAACAAACCCCCGACAACCACCTTCCGAACCAATAGCTCCACTAAACCCACCCATAACTGAACACTCCGATGAACAATCTGGTCTACCCTATGATCAACAATCATCGGAGCCTTCCGCCAAGACCGGTTCATCATCGTCTCCATCACCGCCACGTAAACCACAGCCCCTCCGTCGCTCCAATTGCCGGATTTTGTGCGATAACCCTAACAGGCCCCGAACATCCACCGCGGCTCCGATATCTCAACCTTCATCATCGGAGTCTTCTAGTGGTGACCCGAAACCACAGCCGTGATCAAATCCTAGTGTACGCAGCCGCGCTAAGGCGGTGCCGCCTACCCCAAAACGCCGCGACATTCCAGAGCCACCATCGCTGCCCGCCGTAATCCCACCTACTGAACCCTTTGAACCGACAACTACGCGCAGCCGCGTAAAAGCACAACCCACTGTCGTGCCCCCTCCATTCACACGCCGTCGTACCTCAGCCGTAACCGCCATCACTCCTCCGGCGGACACCACTACTCCGTCATCTAGTGTTGTGCCACCACCTGCTATTGATTTGTCGGAACCTTTTACATCTCGTCGAAAAGGGCACCGCCACCTGCTGCAACTACCCCAAAATTCCGCCGCACAACCATTGCCAAAACACCATCAACCTTCGAAACTGCAACCCCTACTGTCACACCACCAACTACACGTAGCCCCTCCAATGCCGGCATTACTCCTCCAACCGCGGTGATTAAACCAAGCTCGAGCTGCCAGCCCTCTACGTCTGATCCAACTCCAGAACCTAGTGCCTCAGCTCAATCAGGTTCTTACGAATCAAATCCTGAGGCACCGACTGCCTTACTCGAGAATCTAACTACATCGTCACAATCCTGTCTCGGGCGAGGAAAGAGCAAACTGCCATCATCTTCCGCTACCGGTGGTCATACGATGTTTTGGACAATCCCCCCATGTCAACAGTACAATGAATTACTTTCCCGTAAAATCATGCCATGTAAATACATTGACTTTAATGCTTTAGACTCGTTATAATTGCGTGATGATGTCTCTGCTTTGATAGATAGTATAGGATTACATCCTTATTGCACAATTCATTGCCCAGCTTTTGTCGAACTTACGCACGAGTTTTATACTACACACAAGTTCGACAAAACGGACAACCTCACATTGTCTACCCCCAGTGTGATACAATTTAGGCTTATGGGTAAATCCTTTTCATTTTCAATCACTGAATTTAATCTAGCACTTGGCTTTATCTCTGATTAATTTGTCACTAGCCTCGACTATTTGAACTCAACGTGTGACTATTCGCCCGATTTTGAACCCATTGGCTTGTGGAGAGCTTGGTCTACATCACCAACTTTTTATAACCCGAGCTCCTCCAAACGCTATTATTTACATGAGACCACTCTCCGATTCATACATAGATTTTTAGCTTACAACTTTTCGGGTAGAATCCATAGTTCGGTGACTTTGACAAAATCAGAATTTTACATTTTATGGTGCATGAAAAGATGAGTTTTTGTGAACATGGGTGCGTGGCTCGCTGTACAATTTCATTCCGCCGCGCCCTAAACAGCATCCTCTCATATTAGACTCCTACATTACACATCTTGCGCTTTCACTTAGTCTGCTTGATTTATAGGACATAGATATATATATCGCCTGCGAGATGGAGCCACTAGACATAGCATGCTTAAAAAGAATGGGTCTCGTCACCCGCGATCAAGGGCATTACACTTTCGCCGCTCTCGGGCCTCCTTTACATACATAATCACAATGCACCCGCGTCGACGAGCCCGCTGCTGATACCATAGCCACTGCCCCTGCTACCATTTCAGCTGCCCCACAAAACTATTGAAGCCTGCCTAGACGCAATTGAAAACAAGCTCGACCGCCTCCTCAAGCACCTCGGCATCACGACCGAGTGATGCCCTAGGGGAGTTACCCTTTCACCATTAATTCACTTTTATGCATTGTCTGTGCTTATTTATTATATATTTTTTACATTGAGGGCAATGTTTATTATAAGTGTGTGTGTTGGGGGGGGGGTGATTTCCATTGCATTGTATGTTTTTCGCTTTGTTTACTTTTAGCACGTTAAATTTTTTCCAATTTTCTTTCACTTTCTGATTGTAGAGTGTAGTTTTTGTGGATTGATTGAACGAGTTAAGTTTGTGCGATTTGACCATGTAATGATTGATTGATTTCCTTATCATATGAAGATCTTTGCTAGTATAACGATTGAATGCGAACGATAGAATTACATGCTTTTAGTACGACTTATCCTACCATGTGAGATTTTGAAGTCTTTATTTTGATTGAACAATCCATGTCAATTCTCCTTCTTTCTTTTGTGATTCTTGCACGTCTTTTGCATATTCTAGAACTTGCTTCGAACCGTGTCAGGATTACACGAATTTGTGCACATTTGAACGTGGTAAAGGCATTAAGACTTAACCACTTAGCCATATAAGCCTACCCTTTTCATTTTTCCTTTTGTATATATCATCTCTTTATTTTACCCGTCTGAAAAATGAGTCGAACATCGAGATCATATTTGTTTGGGAATTCAAGAACAATGATGTGTTTTGATTAAGTGTGGGGGAACCTTTGGAAATAAAAATGGTGTTTAACAAAAAGAAAAGAAAAAAAATCAAAAAAGTAAAAAAAAAATAAAAAAAATAGTGAAAAGGCCGATAAAGAAATGGCAAAAAGAACGAAGAATGATGAAACTAGTCCTAGAGAGGATGAAAATGTAGGTACTTGGGTCCTTATTGCTAGAATTACCCAATAGCATCTTGATGTTCTTTAAATTTACGGACTTAGCCTTTCATTATCCTTTTACCTCGACCCCGAGCCCTAGCCCCATTACAACCTTGAATAAAAGACCTTTTGATTCTTTTGTGCACATTTTCGAAAGTAGTCACAATTTTGGTGTATAAGCAAGCCTATGGGATTGCATTGACATGTTAAGACTTGAGCGATACACATTAAACCTTATACACGAGTGATTGGAGAGGATTGTGAGAATAGTCGTCTAATAACGTGCATTCTTATTTTTCAAAATGAAATTGTTGTGTTGGTTTTTGATCTAATATGGTATTGATATCTTCGATTATTCACATGTGCCAACTTGTCATTCTCAATTTTTGTTTTTCGATTCATGATTGTCTATGTCTATTTGATCAAGTGTTGGAATTTTGTTGATTTCGCGATGCCTAAATGTTAAACATTGTCCGAGACGTGCAATAGCTTAAATGTGGGGGTATTTGTTAACGTATATTTTATACACATTTTGCTTGTTTTATATTGCGTTATTTGTCACGTTTTTAGTCCATATCTCATAGAATTATGCTTTTATTAGTGTTTGTATCAGAAAGGAATGAAAAGGTGACAAAAAGGGTTGAAAAACGAGGAAGACTGGTTTAGTACAATGAAGGACAGCCGAATGCTCACAAGAATTAAGCGTGACCACACTGGTCACGCTTAAAATCAGCAACGATTTGGCCAAAAAGGACCAAAAAATGCTGGAATTCGATTTTATTTATGAAATCACTTTTAATGCTTTGTTTTAGTTCCTAAATATGTTGGGAACTACTTTCCTTTTTTTTAGGAATTTTATTTCCTTTTGTTGAACAATTGTAATTGGATTAGGATTCTTAAAATCCAATCTTTTTAAGATTTTTTGTTTAGTTAGGATTCTTCTGGGTTTAAATAGTGGAATTTATTCCACAAGACTATCTTTTGGCTTAACGTACGTTATCTTCGAGTTTTCGATTCCTTTGAACTTTGTAAACGCTTTTTGATTATGTTGCTAAACGCATAATTCTAGTCGAAGGTTTGATTTCTATTACTTCGTGAGATTTGATTTACGCTTCAAATTTCTATGTAAGTATTTACTATTTCTCTAAGATTCGTTGTCAATATATTTTGATTGATTGATTAATCTGTCCAATTAGTTAGTCGTTGAAATTATATTACGCTATTTAGGACCCAAATCCGTAATTGTTTAGTTAACCCTAATAATCGTAACAATTAGTGACGTTGATTATGGATAAGTTTTCAATTAGTCGCTATAGGAATTAGTAATCTAGTTTAAATAAACCGAGCTTATGAGTTTATTGATTAGAATTGGTGTTTTCTAATTTATGAATGTTGTTGATAGGCTAAATCCTAAGAGCTTGTTTAGGGTTGTTTAATCGATAAGAAGAATAATCAAAGAGCTTATTTTGATTATCGACGACATAAGAAAAAAATAGGTTGTTAGAGCTTGTTAACAGCTATAGCCAATTTACTTAAGAATACTGAACAATCTTTACATCGATGATCGAATAATAGGATCACTACTGAGAAGTGTACAAAAAATGCCATCCCTCCTATGTTATCCATGTCACCCATGTTGCATTTGCTTCATCTAGCTTGGATACAATGGGGTATTCGTCAGTACCATCTATAAAATAGGTATCTCCATTATGCTCTGCCAAAAATTTGCCTACCAACCATGATTCATCTTTAATTAAATTCATGGGGAATCTAGGAGGAGGCGCATTAAGAACAAAGAATGTCCGTTTTTCAGGTTATATATCCCTATGGAACCAGAAACAGTCAAGCAGTACAAACAATTCTTGCATAATTTTATCTTATTACTTGAAGTGCTAGAAAATGGATGTACGGTTTGGAAGTGGACAGTGGTCCATTGAGTGTTCCCCAAGACGACAGGTGCTAACAGTGATAACTGTGGGGCTGAAATTCTTCACTGTGAAAATAACACAACTAGGACATTTTGGGGACGCCGAAAAGGCAGCTATTTGTTTTCTTATATCTGTTCACGGGTATAAAGGCAGAAGAAGAAAAATAATTTAGCCATGTGCTTGTACATTAGCAGCCATCCAGCCTTGGCATATGAATATCGTGTGGAACGAAACTCAATGAAATGTCTTCGGCACTTGAATGGGTCAAGAAATTCATCAAAATCTCCAGATTTAGGGGAGATCATTAGCCATGGAGCCTTATCTACCACTCGGACACTGAGGTTGCCACAGTGTTCCATCTTCTGAAGCACGGATATTGTCTCTCCGATTTACGTGAGACATAATTTTTTCTAAGAGCTCATTTGGAAGATCACTCAAAGCTCGCAAATCCTGCCTCTTTCACAAGATGATACTTGCCTGTTGAAATTTTTCTAGTCTTCTCCACTATCTCACGCATTCTACAAACATGAAAAAAGATCATTATTAATAGCAAGTAATTGAAAGAAAATCGCGCAATGAATTAAGACAAACTGAACAAATATTTCGTTATTTTTGGTGCGATTAATAGGGTTCGCTATTCTGGCGCAATATTGTTCAATGTGTCAAAATGGCACAGTGAAATTTCTTTTTATTTTAATCCTTTATTTTTTATTTACTTTTAGTTATGCCTTTTTTTAGTTTATAAATTCGAATAATATTCAATTTAGTGGAAGGAAAGGGACGTGAATCTGAAGATAAATTTGAAGATTTCAATTTGGTAAATTAGAAGAAAAGAAATTCATTTTTCATTTTGGATGTAAATGATAATAAATATGTGATGTAATAATTCATAAAATAACAAAAACATTATTATCGAATTTTACAGAAATTTCTAATAAACAGTAAAAATATATATTTTAAACAGTTGACACTCTGTATTACAATCGAAAAAGACCAACTTTGTGAAATGCTCCTGTTTTTTGAAATTGACCTTGCTAAATGTGGTGAAAAAAGTGCGACCAAATATACGAATTAATAAATATATAAATCAAATGACTTGTGAATATACTTTTTTGTAATTTCTAACAATTATATGAAAAAGTAAAATAATAAGGTAAGAAATAAGTAAAAGATAATATTGTTACTTAAGTTATACATCATAGGCATTGAAATCTATTTGGAAAATATGAACACTTTTTAGACAAATCTTTAGGTAAAAAAATAACTTTGGCACGAAAATTTGACATCATAATTATCATATTAGGTTATGAAAATCACTTACTTTGATTATCAAATACCCTAACCCCAAATATTTGTTTATTAGATTGTACCTTTTATTTTTTTTGTGTTTTGTATCAACTGGCCTTCAGATGAGGCTCTTGCTATTCTATATATTTTATTAAAAAAAATGATGATAACAATATTATAGTTGTAGTTATTTATTATACCCTTAACATTTGTTGTCATTTTAGAACTTTTAATCGAATTTTTTTAACTTTAGCAGAAAATGTAAAAGAGACTGATGGATATAACAAAAAAAACTCAAAAAAAACTCAGATGATGAGTCACTTTAAAAAGATATGATAATAATAAAAAGTGTATGCGTTCATGTTTTTAAAACATACTATCTTTAGCGTTATGTTATATGTGTCAAAAAGAACACAAAATAAAATGCCAAAGGCCATATTCAAGATAGTCATATAATAGAGTTTTAAATAAATTTGTCTATTTTATTGTGAAGTAGACATTCATATCCTGTTGCAGTAGAGAAGCACTAAATGAAATAAAGCAAAAAATTGCAGCTTGAATGTGGTCTTCAAATTTCGTATTTTGAAAAGTAGAAGAATGCATCTCGAATGTTGTTTGTAATTCTTTTTTCATCATTATGTGACATGCCATTGACCCAATTTCAAGTTTTAAGCCTTTTGGGAATCTAACTTTACTGTGGTGATGATGTTTCATTTAGTTTACATTTTGTGACAGCAAATAGATACACTCTTGTGAATTACTTTAAAGATGATAAAGTCTTTAATATTGGACGAAAAAGAATATAAATCTTCTTCACACATAAAAAAATTATGCATTTCTAATTAATTATTTTTGAGGGTTTGCAGGAAGAATCATGATGAAGTGGACATGACTGAGTGACTAGAGTAAGGTTGGTAACGTGAACGGAGGGGATTAGCTTTTTGTTGAATATTTTTGCCCTTATTAAGATCAGATTTTGGGTAAAAAAATTATATAGGGTGAAACTTGCCAATGTTAGCCCAATTCAAGGGTGTATAGTGTTATTTTTTATTTTTCAGGGTGCAAAGTGCCTATTAGCTCTTTTTTACAGGTGCAAAGTGCAAATTATCCATTCGAATTTCATATTTCGTTATTTAATTTTTTATTGCATAATCATATAACATCCTCGTCAAGCTTAATAGTACAGAGAGCATCAAACCCATTGGATGTCAACATAATACAACTGTCGTAATCTGAACAACTATAGCAATATATCCGGGATTCACCAACCTATCTAATTTATGGTCTCAACTAATATATTGCCAAACCTGTGTATAAATAGAACTTCAAAGAACGAGAGAAAGAGAGATTCGAACAAGTGAGAAAATTCACGAGCTTAAATGATCACATCCTAAGTTGAAATAATCTCTTGATTCTGAAGTTCAACCTCAGAAAAATTCGAATCCTGAGCATCCATTCAAATTGATATTTCTCTATCTTTTTGTCAAGAAGAATCTGAACTGAAGAGAGTATCAACAAAGTTGTTTGACCTTTGCCAAAACAAACAAAATCAATTTCTGTGTGAAATTAGCCATCTTCTCTTTCAAACTGTGTATGAGGAAAATTGTAGGATATCTGTAGTATTTCTGTGTGAGAGAAGCAGATTACTAAAAGTGTTCTTAGAGGAAGACGCTTGTGTAGCTAAGGAGCTCAAGATATTTTAGTTTGTGCATTGTATTGGAGAAGACTCTGTGTGACTATTCGGATTTAATAAAGTGAATTCCTTCGTGAATCGAAGAAGAAGAAGGACGTAGTAGGGATTACACCTCCCAGCGAACCTTGCAAACTGTGTCTCATTTACTTATTGCTTTATTTCAGTTCTTTATTGCACATCATTTTACATTCAGCAATTTAGTAGAGATTATCTGTTGCATAAAAGAGTTAGTGTAGTTTCCATATACATTTATTAATTGAATCTCTGCCAACATAAACATTATACAAAGCCAAAGACTCTGATTATATATTCTGCTGTGCACTTAACCGTGAATCTAACCACTACATCTCAGAGTAGTTTTCTCAACCGATACTAAGTTAAAATCAAGTACGTAAGGTTCCACTTCAACATAGCATTTCCGATTTGTTTGAAACAATTAAAAAGATAAAACATTAAAAGATGAAAATAATTTTCTGTTGATAACTTTAAGTACAACATCATGTAAATCACATACTATGAAGATATGCCATAAATCAATACAACCACATTTGTAGAGCAGAGATATGGAAAACAGATACGCGATTTAATGGCAATACAGCAGCCGCAACAAAAATAAAATAGGATTTTATATAAATAGAAATAGTAATCCCAAATGTCAAAATTTATATTGCCATGTAACAACAATATTGTGGAGCTTAATTGATTGTCACAGAAAATAACAAGGTACATAAGAAGATGATAAACGTCTCTTCTATTTTTACTTTTGATAAACATTTTACCTTAGAAGAATAGATGAGGGATCTTCAGGGGCATCGATCCAGATGCTTGTTAAAGGAAATATTTGTTTCCAATTATGACGGTGGTAACTGGGGTCATCAAATGAATACGAGACACATTGTCTCCCATAAAATCGAGCTCTCGGGAAATAAATTGAATTTCTCATCTTCTTCCCAAGAAGATCTGTCCTAACTTGGCAACAAAAGAAGTGTACAAAAAATGTCATCCCTCCTATGTTATCCATGTCCACCCATGTTGCATTTGCTTCATCTAGCTTGGATACAATGGGTATTCATCAGTACCATCTATAAAATAGGTATCTCCATTATGCTCTGCCAAAAATCTGCGTATCAACCATGATTCATCTTTAATTAAATTTTGGGGGAATCTAGGAGGAGGCGCATTAAGAACAGAGAATGTCCGTTTTTTAGGGTTATAAATCCCTATGGAACCAGAAACAGTCAAGCAGTCAAGTAGTAGAAACATTCTTGCAAAAAATTATCTTATTGCATAAAGTGCTAGAAAATGGTGTACGGTTTGGAAGTGGACAGTGGTCCATTGAGTGTCCCCATTACGACATGTGCTAATAGTGATAACTATGGGGCTGAAATTCTTCATTGTGAAAACAACACAACTAGGACATTTTGGGGACGCCGAAAAGGCTGCTATTTGTTTTCTTATATTTGTTCACGGGTATAAGGGCAGAAGAAGAAAAATAATTTAGCTCTGTGCTTGTACATGAGCAGCCATAACTCCAATACAAATAGAAATAACTCCAATACAAATAGAAATAATTTAACATTGTTGTAGAGCATCTATACCTAAACGATACAAATAGCCAACTATAAAAAGAAATAACTCCAATAAAAGAACTCGGGTCTTATCCCTCGTACAAACCGGAAAAACTAATACTAATCCAGCTTCAAAATGAAACAATAAAATGTCCTCGAAAGAAATTCTAATTAAGATAAAACTAAAATAGAGCTAAACTATGAAATTAGTCCATCAAGAAACGCCCATCCATACCAACGATTTTCTCCTACTAAGCCTCGATATCTGGAAAAAAAAAGATTTAATAAAAGGATGAGCTCGACGGCCCAATAAGTAACTCCATCACTAAGCCAGCCGGATCAAGCAAGCTAGGAAAATTATAGTTTTACCTTTCAAAAGCATATATAATAAAAATATCACATGAGTTTCAAAAATAAACCTTTTAAAAGTTCATGAAAAATACGCTTTACGATACCATTCAATCTCCACGTTCAAAAGTCACCACGCAAAACCAACACATAAGCCAAATATGGTTAGGGACAGGTTTAAACCCCATGTCTTAGGTTCTGGTACAGACTTAGCCCCCTTGCACTAGGTCCTGGTATAGGCTTAACCCCCTATACCAGGTCATGGTATAGGCTTAACCCCCCTATACTAGGTCACTAACCACCCTCACACGGTCTCGACTCTACATTTTCTATTCCAGAATAGTAAACGATGTAATGGTCTCAACAATGAGTTTTAAAAACTACCACCAAAGAAATCACGTTTTTCAAAACCACGTTCGCATACATATACCAAAAATCGTATCTCACTTTGCAAACACTTTCACCAAAGCAATCACGTTTCCAGAACCATGTTTGTATCACAACGAAAAACATATCTCACTTTTCAAACATAATTTTTAGAAAACATTGAATCGTTTAACTTTTCTTAGAAAATCATATATATATATATATATACGTATATATAAACTTGCAGGATCCAAGTTTTCAAAATCACGCACCCACACCAAAACAATTATATATATAATTTTAGATAACTAGAAGAGTGAAGAGTCACTTACCTCGATTCCAAAACTTACAATGTTCGAAGGAGTACCTTACAGCTAAGGACCTTGATCTAGAATAATAAATGAAACATAATTAATTGTACTGTAGATGGAGCTTTTACCTTTACATAAAACCTTTATGTACATTGTCTTCAATTGACTATTTAATATCTATATACTCTGCTCCTCGTAATCAATAGAAACAATATAATCGATTATTAGCTTTTCTCCGTTACTACCATACCAACAACCCACAAAAGCTATGAATATTATATTCCAAGACCCATCACTAACTATATCCAAATTAGTAGTGTAATTACACCATAAGACCTCTAAAGTGGGTAGGGACTTCTTATTGGACCGTCTAGGACAAAGTAGCATTCCAAGTTTCAAAAATTCAATTCATAATAATATATAACACCCAAAATTCTAACCCCTCTGTTAGCCCCTATTTAAATTAATCACTTCAATCTAATCACCCCCATAAAATTCTTTACTGTAAAATTGGATAGCAATTAATTTGTAAGTTTGAAGCATAAAAAAAATAAGGGATGCATTAGATTTAGGCTTGGCATTGGGTGGGTCGGATCCAGACCCGGACCCAAAACTTTGGTTCTGGCTTGGGTCTAGAGCGGACCCAGACCCAATGGGTCTCATGTGTGGGTCTAGGATTGGGTCTAGACCCAAAACATTGGGTCTAGACCCAATGTTTTGGGTCTGGGTCTGGACCCAATGTTTTGGGTCTAGACCTAGACCCAAATATTTTCTTTTATCTTTTTATCAAAAACGTTTTAAAATTTTGTAAAATAATAAAAATATATAAATTATCAATTTCAACGAGTTTAGCAATAATGCAGGTATAAAAATTAATTTTTTCCTATTAAAAGAATGTCCATTGAGTTGAACTTATATTTCTATATTTTTCTTTTTATATAGAGAAATGAAATGAAAAATGAAAATAAAAAATAAGAAAAAATTTATATAAACTACGAGTAAAAACAAAATATTACCAATTTTAATATTACCAAAATATTACCAATTTTAACGGCTTCATACTAAAAATAAGCAAATCATCTAAATCATTAATGTAAAACATAGAATATAATTAATTATATTTTCAGTTTTTTTATTAATTAAATAGTATTTATGTATTTCGACATCATGTTTGCTGAAATTCTGTCCCAATTGTCCTCACTCACCATGTATACTAAACAACACCGGAATATAGTCAAATCCAGGGTTCTTTTGCAGATTCTTATTAATTACAGTACATATTAATTTGATAATAACAATTTAGATAATCGTAGTTGGTGACCAAAAAATTCAATTGTTCTAAACTTTCTATGCTTTGAGTTATTTTATATTATTCCATCTTAATTACTACTTTTTTCTTGAGGAATTCCCATTTTCATTATAAATATAGTGATTAAATGGGGTTTTAATACCAATTTTGCATCTAATTCTGAAAAAAAAATCGTATATTTCATACTATAGATGCACAGCAAATTTATATAACATTTATAGTAGATGTGAAACACTATTACAATTGTGATTTGATAATGTCAATATTTTTGAAATTTTCAATATTAATATAAGCTCTAAAATTAGTATAGATAAGTTGTACTAAAGCAAAAGTTAATAACATATATATAATAATAAATTAATAAATAGAGAAATGATTAACATCATTCAATAAAATCAGGCTGTATCCATGATTTGGACAAGCAGCCAGGGTTAGGTGGTTTATATTGTGTCCACATCGCAACTCTCCATTTATCCATTGTGATTGGGTGATTGGATTTGGGTCCAGACCCAGACCCAATAAATTTTTTGTTTGGGTCTGGGTCTGGGTCCGGACCCAATGGCTTGTTTTGGGTCTGGGTCCAGACCCAGACCCAAAGTTTTGGGTCTAGGTGCCCACCCAATGTCAAACCTAATTAGATTATCTTTATGCACTAAGCCAACAACAAGTTTCTCCCGGCCGCCGCTTTTCTTTTCCTTTTCTTAATTTCTAAAACTTAATAATGAATTTGTATTGTATTTATATTAATAGGGTAAAAATATCTCCTTTATTTATCAATAAGTCCTTATCCCTTATTATATTAGGATTCTTGACCTTTACTACTCTAGAATCACAATTAGAACATGACTTTATACTTTTATTTATATTTAACGATATAACTAGTTATTATTATGATTTAAATTAATTTACCAGGTATTACATGGACACTGAGGTTGCAACAGTGTTCCATCTTCTGAAGCACAGATAATGTCTCCCCGATTTAAGTGAGACAAAACTTTCTCTAAGAGCTCATTTGGTAGACCATTTGAGCTCGCAAATCCTGCCTCTTTCACAAGAGGATACTTGCCTATTGAAATTTGACTTGTCTTCTTCACTATCTACGCATTCTACAAACATGAAAAAAGATCATTATTTATAGCAAGTAATTGAAAGTAAATCGAACAATGAATTAAGACAAACTAAGCAAATATTGCGTTATTTTTGGTGCGATTAATAGGGAATAATATTGTTCATTGCGTCAAAATGGCGTAGTGAAATTTCTTTTTATTTTAATTCTTTATTTTTTATTTACTTTTAGTTACGCCTTTTTTAAGTTTCTAAATTCGAATAATATTCAATTTAGTGGAAGGAAAGGAACGTGAATCTGAAGATCAATTCGAAGATTTCAATTTGGTAAATTCGAAGAAAAAATTCATTTTTCATTTTGGATGTAAATGATAATAAATATTGGATGTAATAATTCATAAAATAACAAAAACATTATTATCGAATTTTACAGAAATTTCTAAGAAACAGTAAAAATGTCTAGTTTAAATAGTTTACACTTATTACAATCGAAAAAGACCAACTTTGTGAAATGCTCCTGTTTTTTGAAGTTGACCTTGTCAAATGTGGTGAAAAAAGTGCGACTAAATAAACGAATTAATAAATATATAAATCAAATGACTTGTGAATACATTTTTTTGTAATTTCTAACAATTATATGAAAAAGTACAATAATAAGGTAAGAAATAAGCAAAAGATAATATTGTTACTTAAGCTATACATCATAGGCATTGTAATCTATTTGGAAAATATGAACACTGTTTAGAAACACTTGTACTCTCTTTTTCCATTATCTCGCGCAATTATCCAATTAAGTTATGATTCCATTCCAATTTTTTCCTGAACACTTGTACTCTCTTCTTCCATTATCTCGCGCAATCTAGAAACATGAAAAGAAGATCAATATTAGATGTTATTAGTTCAAAAATAGACCGAAACGTCACTGTATTAACTAAAAATTGTAGCAATGGAAATCTAAATTCATCACAAAATTCCCAACTCACATAAATTACAAATTTAACATAAAATTATACTCAATTATGCACATTATATGGTTACATGAACATCTCAATTAACCCACTGATAGAATAGATCTAAAATAGAATGTGTTCAGAATCATGAATTTGCACTTGATGCATGGCTTCAGATTTAACTCAAAATTAAGTTAATTATTACATGATTTCATAGAACTCTCAGTGCACCATGAATGCACCTAAAATGCACAAGAAAGTAGATCTGAAAAATAAATTTTAAAACCTCAATTTAATAAACCAAAAAAAGCTGTAAATCAAACTCCCTAACTAGTTCAACCAGATGTTTTCAATCTAATTCTTGTTAATTCAAACACTAAAGTAGTAGTTGCACACACGATTGGCATACACAACATGAAATTCTTCATGATTTCATTTTTATAAAAATATATTTTGAAATCAGTAAAACAAATGTAGATCGGAACGAATCAATTATGGTTAATCAATGGAAAAAAACTGAGCTTACGATCGCATATTTTGCTTTCTTCGTGCTCCAAGCATGGTGTGACTTTGAAGAGAAGAAAAGAAGAAGGGTTTTCTTTGGTTGAAGGTGTGATTTTAAAAGAAGAGAAGAAGAGTTTTCTTTGTTGAAGGTGTGATTTGAAAGAAGAGAAAAAAGGGTTTTCTCAGTGAAAGGTGACGGACTGAGTATATATATACATACACATACAACGTTCTCTTATATAAATATATATAACTTTGTGCAGAATGAAATGGTGCAATAGATAATTTTGATTTTATCTCAACTATATGATTGTTAATTAATTTTATTAAAGAATCAATTAAAAAATCTCAAATTAGCGTCATTTTAAAGTTGTTTTAGCCCCTTGTTAGCGCGTGAGTACTTTAACTCAACGTCATTCATCGAATAATTCTTAGCGCACTGAACAAATATTGCAATATTTTTGGCGCGATTAATAGTGTTCTCTATTCTGGCACAATATTGTTCATTGCGTCAGAATGGCGTAGTGAAATTTCTTTTTATTTTAATCCTTTATTTTTTATTTACTTTTAGTTATGCCTTTTTTAAGTTTATAAATTCGAATAATATTCAATTTAGTGGAAGGAAAGGAACGTGAATCTGAAGATCAATTCGAAAATTTCAATTTGGTAAATTAGAAAAAAAAGTTTTCATTTTTCATTTTGGATGTAAATGATAAGAAATATTGGATGTAATAATTCGTAACATAACTAAAAAATTATTATCAGATTTTACAGAAATTTCTAAGAAAAAGTAAAAATATATATTTTAAATAGTTGACACTATGTATTACAGTCGACAAAGACCAAATGTTCCTGTTTCTTGAAGTTGACCTTGTCAAATGTGGTGAAAATAGTGCGACTAAATATACGAATTAATAAATATATAAATCAAATGACTTGTGAATATTTTTTTTTTTGTAATTTCTAACAATTATATGAAAAAGTACAATAATAAGGTAAGAAATAAGCAAAAGATAATATTGTTACTTAAGTTATACATCATAGGCATTGTAATCTATTTGGAAAATATGATCACTGTTTAGACAAATCTTTAGGTAAAATGAAAATTACTTTGGGACGAAAATTTGAACCTATTGTTATCCAATTAAGTAATGATTCCATTCCAATTCCTTCCTAATACCTCCCAAGGAAAATATCGAATTGGATCCCAAAAATCACTTATTTTGATCATCAAATACCCTAACCCCATGTTATTTGTTTTTTGTACCAACTGGCCTTCGATGAGGCTTCTGCCATTCTTGATATTTTGTTAAAAAAATGATGATAGCAATATAATAGTTCTAGTTATTTGTTAAACCCTTAACATTTGTAGTCATTTTAGAACTTTTAATCTATATAGTGAAAGAAATTTTTTTAACTTTAGCACAAAATGTAAAAGAGACTGATGCATATAACAAAAAACCTAAAAAACTCATATGGTGAGTCACCTTAAAAAGATATTATAAGAATAAAAAGAGTCCGCGTTCATGTTTTGAAAATATACTATCTTTAGCATTATATCATGTCAAAAAGTACACAAAAATAAAATGCCAAAGGCCATATTGAAGATAGTCATATGATAGAGTTTTAAATAAATTTCTCTATTTTATTGTGAAGTAGACATTGATATCCTGTTGCAATAGAGAAGCACCAAATGAAATAAAGCAAAAAATTGCATCTTGAATGTCGTCTTCGAATTTCTTATTTTGAAAAGTAGAATAATGCATCTCGAATGTCGTCTGTAATTCTTTTTTCATCATTATGTGACATACCGTTGACCCAATTTCAAGTTTTAAGCTTGTTGGGTATCTAATTTTTTTGTGGTGATGATGTTTTAAGTTCACATTTTGTGATAGCAAATAGATTTGTTCTTGTACATTATTTTAAAGATGATAGATTCTTTAGTGTTGGACGAAAAATAATATAAATCTTCTTCACTCATAAAAAATTTATGCATTTCTAATTAATTATTTTCGAGGGTTTGTAGGAAGAATCACGATGAAGTGGACATGAGTGAGTGACTAGAGTTAGGTTGGTGACGTGAACGGAGGGGGTTCACATTTTTTTGAATATTTTTACCCTTATTGAGATGAGATTTGGGTAAAAAATTTATATAGGATGAAACTTGCCATTGTTAACCTAATTCAAGGGTGTATTGTGTTATTTTTTTCTTTTTTAGGGTGCAAAGTGCCTATTAGCTCTTTTTAAGGGTGAAAAGTGCAAATTACCCATTTGAATTCCATATTTCGTTATTTAATTTTTTATTGCATAATCATATAACATCATAGGCAAGATTAATAGTACGGAGAGCACCAAACTCATTGGATGTCAACATAAGACAACTACCGCAGTCTGAACAACTGCAGCAATATATCCGGAATTCACCAACCCATCTAACCTTTCTGAGCGGAAGAATTACATGCGCCTTAGGATGTATCTAACGAATCTTACAAATGGACTCAACGGATCTAATTTATAGACTCAACAAATATATTCCGAAACCTGTGTATAAATAGAACTTCAAAGAACGAGAGAAATAGAGATTCGAAAAAGTGAGAAAATTCATGAGCTTAAACGATCACATCCTAAGTCGAAATAATATCTTGATTCTGAAGTTCACCCTTAGAAAAATATGAATCCTGAGCATCCATTCAAATCGATATTTCTCTATCTCTTTCTCAAGAAGAATCTGAACAGAAGAGAGTATCAACAAAGTTGTTTGACCTTTGCCAAAACAAACAAAACCAATTTCTGTGTGAAATTAGACATCCTCTCTTTCAAACTGTGTGTGAGGAAAGTTGTAGGATATCTGCAGTATTTCTGTGTGAGATAAGTATATTACTAAAAGTGTTCTTAGAGGCAGACGCTTGTGTAGCTAAGGAAGTCAAGACATTTTAGTTTGTACATTCTATTGGAGAAGACTCTGTGTCATTCTTCGGATTCAATAAAGTGAATTCTTTCGTGAATCGAAGAAGAAGTACGCAGTTGGCATTACATCACCCAACGACCTTTGCAAACTGCGTCTCATTTACTTATTGCTTTATTTCAGTTCTTTATGGCACATCTATTTAAATTCAGCAATTTAGTAGAGATAATCTGTTGGTAAAACCTAAACGTTTTTTCTCGCACTGAAGTGAGGGTCCTGCTTAAGGAAGGTCGGTAAGGAAGAGAGAGAGCTGGTTCAAGGAAGGGGCACTTATTACGCACTCTCTTTAGATTGCTTTCTTCCTAGGAAGCCCTTTAGCTCAAAAGTTGGAATACCCAAAAAGAGAAACTGGCGGAAAATAGATAATAAGTCTTACCGAATAAAAGAGTTAGTGTAGTTTCCATATACATTTATTAAATTGTATCTCTGCCCAATATAAACCTACACAAAGCCAAAACAATTTGTTATATATTCCGCTGTGCACTTAACCGTGAATCTAATTTCTAACCACTATATCTCATTGTAGTTTTCTCAACTGATATTAAGTTAAAATCAAGTACCTAAGGTTCGACTTTAACATAGCATTTCCGATTTGTTTGAAACGCATAAAAAGATAAAACATTAAAAGATGAAAATAATTTTTTGTTGAAAACTTTAAGTAGAACGTCATGTAAATCACATACTATGAAGATATGCCATAAATCAATACGACCACATTTGTAGAGAAGAAAAAAATACGCGATTTGATAGCAATACAGCAGCCGCAACAAAAAAAAGGATTTTATATAAACAGAAATAGTAATCAGAAAATGTCAAAATTTATATAGTTCCAAACATTTCTCCCAAGTAACAACAATATTGTGGAGCTTAATTGATTGTCACAGAAAATAACAAGGTACATAAGAAGATGATAAATGTCTCTTCAATTTTTTACTTTTGATAAACATTTTACCTTAGAAGAATAGATGAGGAATCTTTTGGGGCATCGATCCAGATGCTCGTCAAATGAAATATTTGTTTCCAATTATGACGGTGGTAACTGGGGTCATGAAATGAATACGGGACACACTGTCACCCTTAATATTGAGATCTCGGGAAATAAATTGAATTTCTCATCTTCTTCCCAAGAAGATCTTGGCAACAAAAGAAGTGTACAAAAAATGTCATCCCTCCTATGTTGCATATGCTTCATCTAGGTTGGATACAAAAGAAGTGGTCCATTGAGTGTCCCCACTGCTAACAGTGATAACTGTGGAGCTGAAATTCTTCATTGTGAAAACAACACAACAAGGACATTTTGGGGACACCGAAAAGGCAGCTATTTGTTTTCTTATAATTTAGCTCTGTGCTTGTACATGAGCAACCATCCATCCTTGGCATATGAATATCGACAGAAACGAAGCTCAAGAAGCCAATGAAATGTTTTTGGCGCTTGAAAGGGTCAAGAAATTCATAAAAATCATCTCCATATTTGAGGGAGATCATTAGCCATGGAGCCTTATCTACCACTCGGACACTGAGGCTGCAACAGTGTTCCATCTTCTGAAGCACGGATATTGTCTCTCCGATTTAAGTGAGACAGAATTTTTTCTAAGAGCTCATTTGGAAGATCACTCGAGCTCGCAAATCCTGCCTCTTTCACAAGAGGATACTTGCCTGTTGAAAGTTTTCTAGTCTTCTCCACTATCACGCATTCTACAAACATGAAAAAAGATCATTATTAATAGCAAGTAATGGAAAGAAAATGGAACAATGAATTAAGACAAACTGAACAAATATTGAGTTATTTTTGGTGCGATTAATAGGGTTCGCTATTCTGGCACAATATTGTTCGTTGCGTCAGAATAGCGCAGTGAAATTTCATTTTATTTTAATCCTTTATTTTTTATTTACTTTTACTTATGCCTTTTTTAAGTTTATAAATTCGAATAATATTCAATTTAGTGGAAGGAAAGGAACGTGAATTCGAAGATCAATTCGAAGATTTCAATTTGGTAAATTAAAAAAAAGTTTTCATTTTTTATTTTGAATGTAAATGATAATAAATATCTGATGTAATTCATAAAATAACTAAAACATTATTATCGGTTTTACAGAAATTTCTAAGAAACAGTAAAAATATCTATTTTAAATACTTGACACTATGTATTACAATCGAAAAAGACCAACTTTGTGAAATGCTCCTGTTTTTTGAAGTTGATCTTGCCAAATGTGGTGAAAAAAGTGCGACCAAATATACGAAGTAATAAATATATAAATCAAATGACTTGTGAATATATTTTTTCTTAATTTCTAACAATTATATGAAAAAGTACAATAATCAGGTAAGAAATAAGCAAAAGATAATATTGTTACTTAAGTTATACATCATAGGCATTGTAATCTATTTGGAAAATATGAACACTTTTTAGACACTAGCATGAAATACGTGCATTGCATGTGAACACCCAATTATAATATTATATAATTTATTATTAAAAAAATAGGCCGCTCTTCGAGAAAAATAAAAATACAATTAAAAAAAGAAATTGTATTTTCATTTGTAAAAATATTAGTGAACGTACAATTGATTATAGAGTACACTTTGAATATTAAGAAATTACAATAACTTATTGATTTATTATAATTGAAATCTACATAAAAATATAATATTTATCACTATTTGGGATTTTTTTAGTCATGTGATCAAGTAAAAAGATGAATAAGTTTCATTTTTTTTAAATAATTTTTCTCATACTATTCTTGGTAATCAATTACTTGTCATTTTATATTCTTCGACATCTCTATTGATAATATTGTTAAATGTCTAATCATTTTCTTTAACTTATTATTGTTTATATTTGATGATTAGTTAAAAGTGTTTTATCCTATTTTCATTTGCTCTTTTTTTTTTTTGCATTATAGTTGTCTTATCTCCATTTAACTTGTGATCGCTTGTGCTTCATGTTCTACAATACATGCACAATGACTTTAAAACCATCATTTTCTTTAAAGTTTTCAATAATTTGAAGTTTGTTACAAATAAGATTATGTTATGTAGTTTTATTTTCATCAAAGCTGATGAATTTCTTTTATATATTTTATTATATATAATTCACATGCAATATAATAATCTAATTAACTCATCTAGTTTTGTGAAATTTAAGTGATAGACAAAGAAATATAATTGATATTAAAAAAAATTCTTTTCATATTTATTTGAAATTCACATTTCATAATATAAGGTCTAAGATTGTTTTTTTGTGTACTTTTCTTAACAGAATAAACTAAAAGATTTTCTATATTGTTAAACGTCGATATTTATTTCGTTACGACAACTATACTTACTTATACTTTGGGGAAGATTACTAAAAACTCTACATAAATAACTTGTTCTATTAAAAAATCGATGAAAAACTATGTCAATTTTAAATTTTCCATTTTAAAATTTTGAAATTGATAAATCACGTAACCAGATTCAATGTATTAATTTCAACATTATAGATACTTTTATATAATACATTTTTTTGAATTTTCATCTATCTAAAAGACATGACTGGATTTTTAAAATGTTTAAAATGATTAAAAATTTTGAAACTTAAAATCGAGGACACAGTTACTATCTATTTTCTGCATAAAAGTTTTAAATAAATAGTTTTATACAAAACTATAACAAATTAATTTTTTACCTAGAGACTTAGAACAATTGAGTACATTAAGTTATTAACCATAAATGTTAAAGTTTTGTGAAATGCAAGTTCATGGATTGTGTTTTTGGATTTAAAAAATTCATCATGAATTTTTTAATATTAGGGATTATATGATGGAGGTTTAGTAATTTTATGATATATAGCAACTATAATATATACACACACACTCGCATAATTATATATATTATTTTTATATTTAAGATTCTTATTGTTTATGTTTAATGTGAAAAATCATAATATATGTATTCCTAATTTGGTCCTTGCCACTATATATATATATATATATTAATCATTCAATATGAAAATGGTGTTGGACTTTGTTGCATGAATACCAATGCATAATACACAACTATTACATGGACTTTTGGAGTAGACAAAGTAATGTAACAACCTTGAATTGTCCTTAATTAATTAATTAATTAGCAAGTTCATGTATGTAGGAGTTAACATGACGATTAATAGTGAGTTATTGTACTGCTTAAATAAACTAAGGTTTTAAGCAATGAGAAGACATAGTTGGAGAATGGACAAAAGTGTTTTTCCACAATGGGAAAAAACATTTAAATTATTCATATTGATAGATTATAAAATTTTCTCTTATATGTTACCATTATTAAAGTGTTGGAGGGCAAAGAAAAGAATAAAAGAAATTAAAATTTGAACCAGAATTCTCATTTGGTGCGTTCTCTCATAATTTTAGGACTTTATTAAGTTCTTCTTAATATTTATGAATTTATGTTTTACCACTTCAATTATGTTTTAAAAATAAAAATTTAAAAATTTATTATCTAAAAATAAAAAAGTATTAATTTCTTTTGAAAGAAAAAGTAAAGCATGAATAATGAAATGTGTCACTAACAGTTGGTACTCTTTCCTCAAATTTAATAAATTTTTTAGATTCTTATTTATAGAATTCAAGTGGAACATGAATCAAAATCAGTGATATAAGATATTTATATTACAAATTAGACCAAAAAATATGTTGTGAAATATAAAAATTTCATTTCTACTATGTAAACTTATGTATATCATTATTTTTACATGAATATTAAATATATCACTTAGTAGTTGCAAATTACTTATGATTGAGTATATACAATTGATATTAAACTCATTTATTATAACTTGGTATATAGAAAAATACTAACTTAATTTATTTAAAAGGTTGTGTAAAACTAAGTACTAATGCAATAAATTTATTTACATAATTAAGCTCACTTCTTTTCCTAACATACTATTTAAATAGGGCTATTTTAGTCTTAAACTAAAATTTATGAAATGTACATTGTTTCGTTCCATATATTATTATAATAATTACATGTTTGTTTATTAGAAACAATGTCATTGTAAGTTAAAAGCATATGGAATGCATCATTTGTATCTAGCTCCATATTGGTACTGAATTTAATTTATTTATATATATTGTGGAATCAGTTAATAAAGTATTTAAACAAACAAAAATATGAAAGTAACCCAATTTTGGAGAAATTTTGTACTCAATAGATCATCAATGTTTTATTTTATGGTTACATTAGTTTATTTATTCGACCTTGAAGCCTTATGAAAATGGATGATACAAAAATTAAATTGTGAATAGCAATATAAGCATAAATATTAAAAAAAAAAAAAACTCTTATACAATATGACAATTGATAGAAAACAGGATCTTAAAAAGAGAGGGAAATGTGAGGAGGAAGAAAGTTTATTGCTCTCTATATGGCCACTTCAAAAAATAAATTAATGACAAATATATTAATAATTTACATATTGATTTTTCGAATTTAATAACAAAGGCCAAGGAATTGATACTTTAATTATTTTTTTGTTAATAATTTCATATTTTCATCACACTTTAACATTAGAATAAGTTAATTGAGAAAAAAATTTATAAAGCCTCTCAATTAAAAAGTAAAAAATATATTGTGTTAAAAGTTGACTAAGCCGGGAGATTATATGTTTAAAATAGCTCAAAGAATTTTATATAAAGTCTCGAGCGAATTCCTAGAGATACATGATTGAAACTCGAACATCAACTAACATGCTTCACTTGATGGAAAACTTGATTACTCAACATCATACAAGACAAATCACTACATAAAAAATTATTTGAATTGCGAATAATCAAATATTCGAAGAAAAGTTCCTGAAGGAAATATAACATCTGATCAGGAAAATGAAAAAAAGAAATTTGATATCCAATATGAATAATTATAAAAGCCTCACCGCTAAAATCTTAAAACACAATATTGTAGCAAAATAAACTTAACAATAGATATTTTTACCTTTAGATTGCATGAATATCTGAACATATTAAGCACCTAATTATACAAAACTCAGTATACATTTTCTTATTCAAAAGCAGGCATTTTGTGTATTGCATATTTACAATAAATGCATTCTTCTATTTCACTTTGATGCATAAGTCTGGATTATTATAATTTGATACTTTTTATTATTAGAAGTAGTATCATAAATTACATATATTAATGTTATTGCAATAACTGTGATTGGCATAAGTTCAAGGGTTGTATGTTTCATCCTATGATAATAGGGTAAATTGCTTTTTTAGTGCCACAACTGACGCCATTATCAATTTTGAAACCGTGCTTGTTGGTTTTCTCACTCTCAGTCCCATATGTAGTCAAAACTCTCATTTTTGGTCCGTTGACCAAATTCCGTCAGCGAATTGACGGAGCCACGCACGTGAGACGTGCGTGGCCGTTAATTGGATGAAAATAAGCGAGAATTTTGACCTAATTTTGACCCTAAACCATTTGGAGGGAAAATTAACCTAATTTCTTCCCCATTTCTTCCCAAATTCTTCCCATGTCTTATTCCTCTCATGACAAGGCTCATTCTTCTATCAGCTGACATCACAAGGCAAAAAAACAAGGCTCTCGTTTGCTGAGGTGGCACCGGCGGTGAGTACTAGGTTGTTAGGATCAAAGGTGACTTTGTTTCCTCGGATTTCCGACATGAATTGCACCATTGCCTGCATTAATTAGCATGATGATGATTAGTCAGATATTATGAACACATCAAATAATTAATATTTCTAGTTTAATTAATTATTGATTAATTAAATGAATATATTGCATTTGCATGCTTACATTCTTAAAAGCAGGAAGGCCATGGTAATCTTGGAATAGAGCAAGGTCTCTGAAAATTGAGTCTCCATTAATTCTCTTGAACCCAGCTGCATCCGGGTTTTGTGCTAGCCATGATTCTAGTAGATCAAATGACAGCTGATTCTCAGCAAGACCCATTTGAATAATTCCTTTAGGATTAGTGACCTCATCGTATGGATTCTTCTCGTACTCCTCCCATCCCAGAAAGTAGGAAGAATCTTGGCCGTGAGAATTACAAGTGGCTTTTTTGATAGCAGCGTCATTTTCTACTATAATCGAATCGAAAGAAAAAAATGAAGAATTGGGGAAGAAATTGGAAGAAATTAGGTTAATTTTCCCTCCAAATGGTTTAGGGTCAAAATTATGTCAAAATTCTCGCTTATTTTCGTCCAATTAACGGCCACACACATCTCACGTGTGTGGCTCCGTCAATTCGCTGACAGAATTTGGTCAACGGACCAAATGTGAGAATTTTGATGACATATGGGACTGAGAGTGAGAAAACCAACAAGCGTGGTACCAAAAATGATAATGGTGTCACTTGTGCGACAAAAAAAGCAATTTACCCTATGATAATAATAAAAGTCCCATGCAGAAAATTCACTTTTGATTAATATAGGTTTAACTTTGGTGAGAATTTCAAAAGTCCCATTCATAATTCTGTTACAGAAAGAACTTCCGTTCTCTACAATGAAGTTATTAATTGTGTTAATAAATATGAGATTTTGAGAAGCCCCGTTCATAATATTTACTAATATGCTATATGAAAAAAAAAAGAAAAATTATTATCATTATTATCAATAGCATATTATTATTAATAATAAATTAATAAGGATATAGTGGACATTTCACAATCGGAAAATTACAAAGCCTATAAATCATTGGTATCTTTTAATTTATTATGAGCTCTTGTCTATTTAAGTTCTCTTATATTAGTCTATATGATTCATTATGAAAATGAATGTTACAATTGAATAATTGAATGGACATAATGATTTATTTATAATAATATCATTTATTAGCATTGAATTGAATATAATATAAAAATTATATTATTATTATTAGATATCAATTAAGTGAGGACAAAAATATCATTTCACAATGGGGAGAAACAACATAGATTATCCATACTTTTATAGGAGTATAGATTTCTTTAGGTAAAACAAAAATTAATTTGGGACGAAAATTTGACATCATAATTATCCAATTAAGTTATGCAAATCACTTACTTTGATCATCAAATATCCTAACCCCAGTTATTTGTTTATTAGATTGTACCATTTATTTTTTATTTTTTTGTTTTTTTACCAACTGGCCTTCAGATGAAGCTCTTGCCATTCTTGATATTTTGCTAAAGAAATGATGATAACAATATTATAGCTGCAGTTATTTATTAAACCCTTAACATTTGTAGTCATTTTAGAACTTTTAATCTATATAATGGAAGAATTTTTTTTTTTACTTTAGCAGAAAATGTAAAAGAGAGTGATGGATATAACAAAAAAAATCAGATGATGAGTCACCTTAAAAAAATATTATAAGAACAAAAAAAGTATGCGTTCATGTTTTCAAAATATACTATCTTTAGCATTATATCATATGTGTCAAAAAGAATTCCAAAGTCCATATTCAAGATAGTCATATGATAGAGTTTTAAATAAATTTCTCTATTTTATTGTGAAGTAGATATTAATATATTGTTGCAATAGATAATCGCTAAATGAAATAAAGCAGAAAATTACATCTTGAATGTTGTCTTCAAATTTCGTATTTTGAAAAGTAAAAGAATGCATCTCGAATGTCGGCTGTAATTCTTTTTTCATCATTATATGACATACCGTTGACCCAATTTCAAGCTTTAAACCTTTTGGGAATCTAATTTTACTGTGGTGATAGCAAATAGATACGCTCTTGTGAATTACTTTAAAGATGATAGAGTCTTTAGTGTTGGACGAAAAAGAATATAAATCTTCTTCACTCATAAAAAAAATTATGCATTTCTAATTAGTTATTTTCGAGGGTTTGTAGGAAGAATCACGATGAAGTGGACATGAGAGATTGACTACAGTTAGGTTTGTGACGTGAATGGAGGGGATTCGCATTTATTGAATACGAGACATTGTCTCCCATAAAATCGGGCTATAGGGAAATAAATTGCATTTCTCATCTTCTTCCCAAGAAGATCTATCCTAACTTGGCAACAAAAGGAGTGTACAAAAAATTTCATTCCCCCTATGTTATCCATGTCCACCAGTGTTGCATTTACTTCATCTAGCTTGGATACAATGGGGTATTCATCAGTACCATATATATAATCTGCCTATCAAACATGATTTATCTTTAATTAAATTCTGCGGGAATCTAGGAGAAGAACAACGAATGTCCATTTTTCAGGGTTATAAATCCCTATGGAACCAGAAACAGTTAAGCAGAAGAAACAATTATTGCAGAAAATTATCTTATTGCATAAAGTGCTAGAAAATGGTTGTACTGTATGGAAGTGGACAGTGGTCCATTGAGTGTCCCCAGTACGACAGGTGCTAACAATGATAACTGTGGGGCTGAAATTCTTCATTGTGAAAACAACACAATGGGGACATTTTGGGGACGCCGAAAAGGAAGCTATTTGTTTTTGTTGAAGGATAAGGATACAATTAATTTTTAATCATAAATAAAGGTTCATACATGCATTTTCCCATACATGTATTGTGAAGAGGTGGATGAATGTGACTCTTCAAACTACACAATTTAAATAATCTATCAATAGGAGGATGTGTAGATGTTTAATTAACTTAACCACATGAATGTATCTATTTAATAGTTGTATGCCTATATATAGTGGCTTGAAATCATTTTGTAAAACACAATAAATCAAGAAAATCATATAATATAAAGCTTAGTGCAAAGCTTCTCTTATTTTGCAAATCAATTCCTTCTTGTCAATATCCTCCAAATATAATTTGTGGTATCAGAGCCACCCTTGGTTCTGATTAATCCTCCAATATTATCCATGGCAACGTCAAGCAATCAAGAGCTTGCATTCAAATATTCTCAACAAGGTGTTCCAATTTGTGTTGGACAAGATTACGAACTATGGAGTGTTCTCATGAAGACCATGTTCGTATCTTATGAACTTTTGGAGATAATTGAAAATGGGTTTAATTCCCACACAATGGAGGAAGTAGCCGCATTTATAAATGCGCAAAAAAAAGAGCATAAGGAGAACAAGATGAAAGATGCAAAAGCCTTGTCCTTTATGCACCAAGGGGTGAGCCGATCTATAATTCCACGTTTACGAGTGCCAAGACTGTAAAAGAGGCATGGCAAACTCTAAAGAAATCACTTCGGAGGACATGAGAAGGTGATCACGATCAAGCTGCAAAATCTATGCCGAGATTACGACAATATTGCCATGAAAGATTCAGAAAATGTGCAAGAGTTTCTATCTAGAGTTTCTTCTGTAGTTAACCAAATCAGAGGCTACGGAGATACTCTAGAAGAGAAGAAAATTATAGAGAAAGTCCTACGATGTTTGCCGGCAATGTTCGAGCATATTGTTGTGGCGATTGAAGAATCCAAAGATTTATCAAAATTGGCTTTGGAAAAACTTATGGGCTCTCTTGAAGCTCATGAAAAGAGAATGAGCCAATTCTCGACTCCAATTTTGGAACAAGTTTTCCAAGGAAAAATGGACATTTTACAATCAAATAAAGAAGACTCGCAAGACGAGAAGAATATGTCGACACAATCACGAGAAAGAGGTCGTGGGAGATTTCAAAATTCCCGTGGTTGTGGTCAAGGTCGAGGAGGAAAAGGTATTTCTAACCCAAGACTATTTAATAAAAGAAATGGCCACAATATAGAAAATTGTTGGAGTAAATGCAAAAAGTGCTGAAATGCAAATCACTCACGAAGAAATTGTTGGTACAAAGATGAACGTGAAGAAAAGGAGGCAAATTACGCTAGAAATATTGAAGAATATCAAGTATTTTATTCATGCTTGAATTCTCAACAACAACTTGAGAATATTATGTACGTGGACAGTGGGTGCAGCAACCACATGTCCGGAAATAAAAAATATCTTAGTGAATCTCGACGAGTCTTATTCGTCTGAAGTGAAACTTGGAAATAGCAAGTCCCTCAAAATCAGTGGCAAAGGACCAATAGCAGTCTAAACAAAGAAAGGCGAGACTAGTATCATGAAAGACGTTTTCTATGTGCCTAATTTGACACAAAATTCTATTGAGTGTCGGTCAATTGCTGAAGAAAGATTACAAGGTGGAATTTAATAATGATTTTGTATATTATTGACAACAAAATAAGCGGACGATCGCAAAAGTAAAGATGTGTACAAATAAAGTGTTTCCTCTAAATTTGACATTATCACAGAAAGTTGCGCTGAACACGACGGACGAAGATCATAAGCTTTGGCATTTGAGGTATAAATATTTGAGCTACAAAGGATTAAATTTAATAAAGAAGAAGAACATGGTCTATAGGCTTCCAAATTTCCAAACCAAGAGGAGCCGTGTGAAGGATGCACTTTTGGAAAAATGCACCGCCTACCATTCTCAAAGATTTCATATCGAGCAAAGGTCCCTCTCGAGTTGGTACATGCTGATATTTGTGGACCAACGCAAACACCATCACTCAACGGATATAGATATTTTCTATTATTCGTAGATGACTACACACAAATGATGTGGGTCTACATTCTTAAACACAAGTCTAATGCATTCCCAAAATTTATGAAGTTCGAGAAACTTGTGGAGAATCAATCGAGCCAAAAAATTAAAATTCTTCGCACTGATCGTGGAGGAGAATTTGTTGGAAAGGCCTTTATGTATTATGTAAAGAAAGGGGAATCCAGACGCAATTAACAATTCGTTACAGCCCGCAACAAAATGGCGTCGTTGAAAGAAAAAATCGCACTATTGTGAAAATGGCTAGAAGCATGATGACATTCGAAGGACTACCAAAATCTGTTTGGGCAGAAGCTGTAAATGCAGTAGTGTATATTTTGAACCGATCTCCAACAAAGGCGGTTCTAAATAAGACTCGATATGAGGCATGGCATTGAACAAAGCCTCAAGTAAACCATCTCAAGGTGTTTGGTTGCATTGCTTACTCTCACATTCCATCTCAACAAAGGGAGAAGTTCGATGAAAAGGTAGAAAAGCTTATCTTTACCGGATATAGTGACGAGTCTAAAGGGTATCCACTGTTGGACCCAAAGAGCAATAAACTCACAATTTCCCGAGATGTGATCTTTGATTAAATGGAAGCATGGAACTGGGGAAATGACCAAAATATTGCATCTCAACCATCATCATTTATGATTCCACCAAAGTCGAGTGATCAACCGTGTCACTCCCTACCTCACCTGCGACGATACTCCAAAAACTCTAATGGATCAGAGCTCTACAAAACAAGCTTGAAAGTTATTAGTGAAATAGGACATAAAGTTTTACTAAGCAAAAACAAATTAATTGTAATTTAGTATGTTCAATACCTCTATATATCTTAAGTTAATCCATGATCGTAAGCAAGTCGCATTTGTTACTCAACCATTTATATCTTTACCAGGGAGGGGGAGACACGAGTGGTGAGCTACTAAGCCCAGTGAGTGCAGTGTGTGTAAACAGATTGTGTCACGGTGCAGCACTTGGTCCGTTACATCCAATCAAGCTTTATTAAATAATAAAGGATACAATTTGATGACAACCTCCTTATGACTCCCGCTGCAAATCAACTACCTTATTCACCAAATGCAAAGAGCGACCTTGCTGACAAACTGACATGCCCGGGAACATATCTAAATCTACGACCCCATCGCCATGATACGCTCCGTCCATGCGCGGGAGGGGAATCAACAACCATGGAGATGTGACCAACAAATACGGCAAGCCCAATGCTGCCCGCAAGGATCACAACCTCCATGCCGTGAATAGGGCCCATATATAAATCAACGGTCCGGGATGGAATTCATAACACATTTTATGCACAAACGAGAATAAGTGCTATTCAAGGACGATATGCTACAATTATTGTGATTCGTCATTCCTCTGTCCCATACTAGTAGGAGACGTCACATATTCTGAGTGAGATAAAGTACTACACTCGAATTTCACATATTTTGTAAGGGTGTGGATTAACATGAATAGCATGTTTATAAAAGTAAAACACATTAGTAACATACATGATCTTACTAAATGGATGACAGTGGCGCTAAATATGATGTAATCAAATAAACTAACAAATAAAACACTCACAAAATAAATGATTGTCGAGAAAGTGAAATATGTCTCAAGCTACTCAAGCCACTCCTTTCGATATTGTGAGGTCTCCAGCAAAGCTTCCTCCTATGGTGAGTTCGAGTGTTTGTCAAAACCAGTTAAACTTTTAACTTCCATTTTATCACTCAATATTCAATGAGTAGTTAAGTTTAACTTTAAAAATGGGGACGAAAGGGTTGGGGAGAAAGGATATATAATTTGCCAACTTACACAAATTTGAGTGTCATGTATATGTATAAATATGAGGTGTCAAAATGTGAAGCAATGTGGTGGCAATGAGTGTGACATATATGGCTGCTACAATTATGAATCATATTCATATTTCCAACACAAATTATAATAGACCCTCAACTTCCTAAAATTTGCAGTTTGGCACCCAAGGCTAAAGGAAAGTTGGAGTTCAGTCCAAAAGAAAACTATATTGAAATCTTACTATTATTTAAAATAGTGATTTACAAGATATATCGAGCTCTTGAATTTTTGCTTGCTTCTATTATAAAGTCACAGTAAAGTCCATCAAATAAACTCTAATAATATGATATGTCAATACGACTATCTTCCATACATTTTGCACTTAACTTCAATACATATAATTAAGCCAACAAAATTACGCAATACTGATAGAATGAGATAAGTGCAACTTAATGAAAATAATACAATGTCAATTTATTTCTGCTACTCATACAATTTAAAATTAAATAAATATATAATTTATTAATTTGCCACTTTAAGATGCAGGGCGTCACACTCTCCTCTCCTTCGAAGAATTCGGTCCCTGAATTCCCTCTAATACCTTAAAACTCTAATTTCCTTAAAATCTTGGTACTTCTTATAATTTCTTAACCAATGAGTAAGGAAAAAAAAAATGCACTTAAGACTAGTTTGAAAACAAGCACAGATGCAAGGAAAGATTCCAAGTTCTTTTCAAAACCACGTTAGTTTGAAGAATGAGTTTAAAGCAAAATGCTAGAGGTTGTAAAGTATATAGACGATACAAGATAAAAAACAAATGTTTGTCTGAAAAATAGGAGGGAAGAGAAAACGTTTCCAAAGATGTCAAGAGAAAAAAAACGATTTTGTTAGTGAAAATGGACAACATGATGCTTTCTTAATGAGCTCAAAAGCCATGGAAAAGAGGAACCCATGGCAGTAGATATTAATACATTTGATCCCATGACGTAAGATTCAATACACTAAGGGGAAATAAAGAGGATCCAAGTCTATTAGGATCATGTTGTATTTCAAAAGATTTACAAGAAGTGAGTGGGAAAGGAAAAAAAAAGAGTGAAAGTGTACCAACGAAATTTGAAGTAGAGTTCGTTTATATCTATCTCTAGTCAATTATTCACTTACTAGTCACAAAATAGGCACGTCAAATTCAAAAATATAAGTCAAAGTAGTGAATCATGTCAAAACAACTACCCTATAGAAACAAGACGTGCAACAAGATTGCTAGGACAATTTTATTATACTAATTCATTTCGTACATTGAATTTAGATGATGAATAAAAGCTTAAAAGGAACACGCATATGCATAATAAATTCAGAGGTAAATGTCCTAATCATCTAGATCCAACAAAATATGTTTAGAAAGAATCAATGTCCAAATTCAAACGAGTTTATGGATAAATATAACTAATCAAAGACAAAAGAGTGAATAAGGATGAAAAGCTAACCAACAAGGTAACAATTGTATTGTTGAGTGTCAGCCCAGTGACTGAGAACATATATGAGTTAGCAGCAAGACTATCTATTCCTTCTTTTTTTTTTCTTATCAAGATGACCAATTATAATAACAAAAAATTATAGTTTGAGTTCTATGAATACTCCAGAGACAGGTTCACGGATAGTAAACCATATGGTAAAAAATCTCAATTATAAATATCTAATTTCAAATAAATTAGGATGGAATGCCACTGTAAAACAATATGTCTTTGATAACTTGTCTATCCGAAAAGGGACTCGCTCAATGATGGCCATATTTCGTCTCAATCTCGAACGGACGAAATGCAACATGCTATGCAATGATTAAGTTGGCCATGTAGCTTCTATATAATCCAGTGGAACTAACATTTATTTAAAACAAAAGAAACAATGGGGTTAGATAAATATTGTTTGCTAAAAGAAGTAAATATTCATACTTTTTATATGAACTTTAATATGAATGGTTTAAAGAACTCAAGAGAAGCGTTCGGAGTGACGCTCCTAAAGACAAGCTGGAGAATGTCCAATATGTTTGAATAATTATTTATTCGAATTTATATATAATTTTTGAAATAATATCATGATATAGATGTTTAAAGTTTTCAATTTTCACATGAGAAATTTTAGATGAGAATTTTTTTTTTTTTTTATCATAATCAAATCATGTTACCCTAACACTAAATCGTAACATTTCGGTTACTGAGATCGAGCTGTGGGAAACTAGAGGAACCTTTGAGAATCAACTTAGAGGAATTTACATGCAAGTCATTGTCATGAATTATTGGATAAGTGGGATAATATATAGATATCGATATAGTCCCATGAGTATCAAATAGGAAACCAGGTAAAATGATTTACTTTTTTTTTTCTCCTTGTTTAGGGACCTACTTGGACAGTTGATCAGAAATAGTGTGATTCAAGGATTGAAGAGAACATATTTTGCAATTATGATTTTCTTCAGATACTTTATGAAGTACCTAACCTGAATAATAATTTGGTTACAATTTCCAGATAATTTCTCGAAGATGAAATAAGAAACTCTAAATACTTTATGATTTAATACAATTATTCCTATTGATCATTTGCAAAGTAATTTGAGGTTAATGTATGACACTTGAAATAGGAAAGAATTTTCATCTGACTGTCAAACATGGCAAAATGTATTTAACCAGAGAAACCAAATTTTAATTTGTATGCCTTTTAGGAACACAAGGAAACTACAGGCTAGGAAGTTGAAAGGTTCAAACAAAAAGGTTATCTGCTATGATGAAAGGAAACTATAACCCGATCAAATCAAGGAATAGATAAGTAAACTACTAGGCAATTATGATCAAGTATTAAAAAAGTATCTGCTTAAAATTATGTCTGTATGTGATCACTTAGAACAAAAAATATATTGAAATACTTATCAATGATACATTACTACTAAGTATTCAGTCCAAAATAGGCATATAGAATGTCCTTTTGATTAACAAGTATGTTTAGAGCTAACCTCAACTACTTAGTCTCTAACACCTACTTACATTAATTAAATAATTAATAGATCATCTGTAACAGTGATTAATCGCTCGTGATTTTATATTCTATGCAATCCCAATAAGCCATTTCTTTTTTCTTTAGAGTGATAAAGATTGAGCAAAAACATTACAATTATTTGAACAACAACATTCAGTCCAATCATTCAGACTTCACTAAAATATCAGCAAAACGAATTAATTAAAGCAGGAAACACGAAGATTACGTACATTCTATCAACATACGTACATTCTATCGACATAAACGACTTTACATGTTTGCCCATATAAGCTCTACATTAATTGAGTGTTCATAAGTGTGGCTCAAGGTGGCGGGTCTGCTAGCTATGAGTGACAGAAAATTAGACGTGACATGGTTCTCCAAAAAGTGATTTCCTTTATTTATAACAAAGCTTGAAAGTTACAACTCGCTTTTTTTCACACATGAAACCCTTAATCTGACTTGAAATTTCAGAACTCCCACACCCATTTAATTAAGGCTAGCTAAAGTACTTTCATCTAAATGTATTCCTAATCTTAGTACTATAATTGGAATAAATCATCGCTTGGTCGGCTGCCCAAACAATGGTCTATCACAATTTAAGCACTAGTCACTTGGGATTATAATTATTAAATTCAAACTAATCTGACAGAGCTCTAAGTGATTCAATATGTAGGTCCAAGGAACATATCCCATTATAGCCTAGGTTTGTAACCTAAGCTCTGATACCACCTGTCACGCCCTACCTCACCTGCGACGATACTCCAAAAACTATAATGGATCAGAGCTCTACAAAACAAAGCTTGAAAGTTATTAGCGAAATAGGACATGAAGTTTTATTAAGCAAAAACAAATTAATTGTAATTTAGTATGTTCGATACCTCTATATATGTTCGATACCTCTATATATCTTAAGTTAATCCATGATCGTAAGCAAGTCGCATTTGTTCCTCAACCATTTATATCTTTACCAGGGAGAGGGAGACACGAGTGGTGAGCTACTAAGCCCAGTAAGTGCAGTGTGTGTAAATGGGGGGTTATGAGACGCTCCGTCCATGCGCGGGAGGGGAATCGGTAACCATGGAGATGTGACCAACCACTACGGCAAGCCCAATGCTGCCCGCAAGGATCACAACCTCCATGCCGTGAATAGCCCATATATAAACCAACGGTCCGGGATGGAATTCATAACACATTTTATGCACAAACGAGAATAAGTGCTATTCAAGGACGATATGCTACAATTATTGTGATTCGTCATTCCTCTGTCCCATACCAGTAGGAGACGTCACATATTCTGAGTGAGATAAAGTACTACACTCGGATTTCACATATTTTGTAAGGGTGTGGATTAACATGAATAGCATAATTATAAAAGTAAAACACATTAGTAACATACATGATCTTACTAAATGGATGACAGTGGCGCTAAATATGATGTAATCAAATAAACTAACAAATAAAACACTCACAAAATAAATGATTGTCGAGAAAGTGAAATATGTCTCAAGCTACTCAAGCCACTCCTTTCGATATTGTGAGGTCTCCAGCAAAGCTTCCTCCTATGGTGAGTTCGAGTGTTTGTCAAAACTAGTTAAACTTTTAACTTCCATTTTATCACTCAATATTCAATAAGTAGTTAAGTTTAACTTTAAAAATGGGGACGAAAGGGTTGGAGAGAAAGGATATATAATTTGCCAACTTACACAAATTTGAGTGTCATGTATATGTATAAATATGAGGTGTCAAAATTTGAAGCAATGTGGTGGCAATGAGTGTGACATATATGGCCTCTACAATTATGAATCATATTCATATTTCCAACACAAATTATAATAGACCCTTAGCTTCATAAAATTTGAAGTTTGGCACCCAAGGCTAAAGGAAAGTTGGAGTTCAGTCCAAAAGAAAACTATATTGAAATCTTACTATTATTTAAAATAGTGATTTACAAGATATATCGAGCTCTTGAATTTTTGCATGCTTCTATTATAAAGTCACAGAAAAGTCCATCAAATAAACTCTAATAATATGATATGTCAATACGACTATCTTCCATACATTTTGCACTTAACTTCAATACATATAATTCAAAAAGTCTATGATTGCTGAATTTAATATGACAGACTTGGAATTAATGAATTATTTTCTTGGAATCCAAGTTCAACAATCAAAAGGAGAAATCTTTATTTCTCAAGAGAAATATCTTGAAGGAGTGTTGAAGAAATTTCAAATGCAAAATTGTAAGCCAATCTCAACACCTATTGCAGTCAATGAGAAATTAACGGAATGATGGCGCAGCTAAAGTGGACGCCAAAATTTATCGAAGTCTTGTAGGATCGTTGATCTACTTAACAAACACAAGGGCTGATATAGTCTATCTAGTTAGTCTAATATCGAGGTACATACATGATCCGAGCAAGCTACATTATGCAGCCCCAAAGAGAATTCTACTACACCTTCAAGGTACAAAGAAACTGGGCATTAAATATGTCAAAGAGAAAGAGAATATACTCACTGGATATACTGATAGTGATTGGGCTGGATCACTAGATGATCGAAAAAGTACATCGGGCTATGTTTTTTGTCTAGGTTCAAAAATTATTTCATGGACATCAAAGAAGCAAAAACCAATTGCATTGACATCGGCTGAAGCTGAATATATTGCCTCCACCGACGCAGCATGAGAAGCAATTCGGCTTAGAAGAATTCTAAGTGATGTTGAGCAAAAGCAAGAAGTTGCTACAACAATCTTGTGCGACAATATGTCGACTATTGCAATGACGAAGAATCCATTGTTTCATGCAAGGTCAAAGCACATTAAACTTCGTCATCATTTCATAAGAAAGTTGGTTGATGATCAAGAACTTAAATTGGAGTTCATTAATACAAAAGATCAGCTAGCCGATAGCTTCACTAAAGCCGTGAGTTTGGAAAAAATTGAGCAGCTCCGAAATTATGTTCGGATTACAAATTAATAGGGGGTGTGTAGATGATTAATTAACTTAACCACATCAACGTATCTATTTAATAGTTGTAATTTATATAGTGGCTTGAAATTATTTTGTAAAACACAACAAATCTAGAAAATCATATAATATAAAGCTTATTGCAAAGCTTCTCTTATTTTGCAAATCAATTCCTTCTTGTCAATACCCTCCAAATATAATTTATCTTATCAAAATTCCAACAGTTTTCTTATATCTGTTCACGAGTATAAGGGGCAGAAGAAGAAAAATAATTTAGCTTTGTGCTTGTACATGAGCAGCCATCCACCTTGGCATATGAATATCGAGAGAAGCGAAGCTCTGGAAGCTCAATGAAATGTCTTCGGCTCCTTAAAGGGTCAAGAAATTCATAAAAATCATCTCCAGATTTAAGGGAGATCATTAGCCATGGAGCCTTATCTACCACTCGGAACACTGAGGTTGCAACATTGTTCCATCTTCTGAAGCACGGATATTGTCTCTCCGATTTAAGTGAGACAATGTTCCATCTTCTGAAGCACGGATATTGTCTCTCCGATTTAAGTGAGACATAATTTATTCTAAGAGCTCATATGGAAGATCACTCGAGCTTGCAAAACCTGCCTCTTTCACAAACTGAACAAATATTGCATTATTTTTGGTGTGATTAATACGGTTTGCTATTCTAGCGCAATATTGTTCATTGCGTCAGAATGGCGCAGTGAAATTTCTTTTTATTTTAATCCTTTATTTTTGGTTTACTTTTAGTTTTTCCTTTTTTAAGTTTATAAATTTGAATAATATTCAATTTAGTGGAAAGAAAGGAACGTGAATCTGAAGATCAATTCGAAGATTTCAATTTGGTAAATTAGAAAAAAGTCTCATTTTTCATTATATCATATGTGTCAAAAAGAACACAAAATAAAAAATGCCAAAGGTCATATTCAAGATAGTCATATGATAGAGTTTTAAATAAATTTCTCTATTTTATTGTGAAGTAGATATTAATATCTTGTTGCAATAGAGAAGCACTAAATGAAATAATGCAGAAAATTGCATCTTGAATGTCGTCTTCAAATTTCTTATTTTGAAAAGTAGAAGAATGCATCTCGATGTCGTATGTAATTCTTTTTTAATCATTATGTGACATACCATTGACCCATATTCAAGTTTTAAGACTTTGGTAATCTAATTTTACTGTGGTGATGATGTTTCTTTTAGTTCACATTTTGTGACAGCAAATAGATATGCTCTTGTGCATTACATTAAAGATGATAGAGTCTTTAGTGTTGGACAAAAAAAGAATATAAATCTTCCTCACTCATAAAAAAATTATTCATTTGTAATTATTTATTTTCGAGGGTTTGTAGGACGAATCATGATGAACTGGACATGAGTGAGTGACTAGAGTTAGGTTGGTGACGTGAACGGAGGGGATTCGCTTTTTGTTGAATATTTTTACCCTTATTGAGTTGAGATTTTGGATAAAAAAATTATATAGGGTGAAACTTGCAAATGTTAACCCAATTCAAGGGTGGGTAATTTGCACTTTGCACCCTGAAAAGTGGGCTAATAGGTACTTTGCACCCTTAAAAAGAAAAGGGTAAAAATATTTTTAAAAAAATGAATTCCCTCCTTTCATATCGTCAACCTAACTCTAATCACTCGTTCATTTTCACTTCATCGTGACTCTTCCTACAAACCCCCGAAAATAATTAATTAGAAATGCATATATTTTTTTATGAGTGAAGAAGACTTATCTTCTTTTTCATCCAACACTATATACTCTATCATCATTAAAGTAATAGACAAAAAATGAACAGATTTACTGTCAGAAACTGTGAACTAAATGAAACATCATCACCACATTAAAATTAGATTTTCAAAATACTTAGAACTTGAAATTGGGTCAAACGTATATCACATAAAAATGAAAAAAAAAATTACATATGACATTTGAGATGCATTATTCTACCTTTCAAAATAAGAAATTTGAAGACGACATTCAAGATGCAATTTTCTTATTTTCTAAATTAAAAAAATATAAAATTTGAAGACGACATTTGAGAACTTTAGTAATGGGGCACTTTTATTCTGCTTAATAATTGTATTTTTTTCATAACTTTTTATTTATGTTGCTAAAATTTTTCATAAATGGAGCATATAATATTTTTGATATAAGTTGATTATTTTGCTTTTAGAAATCCATTTTGTATTTCATGGATAATTTTTCCCTTTCAAAATGAAATTTTGGTTGAAAAATTAAATAGGGTGCAACTTGCCAAAACTTAATCAATTTCATGGTGCATTGTGCTATTTTTTCTTTTTTAGGGTGTAAAGTGCCTATTATATTTTAAGGGTGCAAAGTGCAAATTACCCATTCAAGGGTATATAGTGTTATTTTTTCTTTCTTAGGGTGCAAAGTGCCTAGCTTTTTTTAAGTGTGCAAAGTGCAAAGTACCCATTTCAATTTCATATTTCATTATTTAATTTTTTATTGCATAATATAACATCCTAATCAAGATTAATAGTACAGAGAGCACCAAACCTATTGGATGTCAACATAAGACAACTGCCGCAGTCTGAACAACTGTAGCAATATATCCGGGATTCAACAACCCATCTAACCTTTCTGAGTGGAAAAATTACATGCGCATCAGGATGTATCTAATGGATCTTACAAATGGACTCAACGGATCTAATTTATGGTCTCAATGAATATATTTTGAAACATATGTATAAATAGAACTTCAAAGAACGAGAGGAAGAGAGATTCGAACAAGTGAGAAAATTCACGATCTTAAATGATCACATCCTAAGTCGAAATAATCTCTTGATTCTGAAGTTCACCCTTAGAAAAATTCGAATCCTAAGCTTCCAAAAAAATCGATATTTCTCTATCTCTTTCTCAAGAAGAATCTGAACTGAATAGAGTATCAACAAAGTTGTTAGACCTTTGCCCAAACAAACAAAACAAATTTTTGTGTGAAATTAGCCATCCTTTCTTTCAAACTGTGTGTGAGAAAAGTTGTAGGATATTTGAAGTATTTCTGTGTGAGAGAAGCAGATTACTAAAAGTGTTCTTATAGGCAGACGCTTGTGTAGCTAAGGAGCTGAAAACATTTTAGTTTGTGCATTGTATTGGAGAAGACTTTGCGTGACTCTTCAGATTCAATAAAGTGAATTCCTTCATGAATCGAAGAAGAAGGACATAGTTGAGATTACACCACTTAGCGAACCTTGCAAATTATATCTCATTTACTTGTTGTTTTATTTCAGTTCTTTATTGCACATCTATTTAAATTCAGCAATTTAGTAGAGATTATCTGTTGCATAAAAGAGTTAGTGTAGTTTCCATATACATTTATTAATTGCATCTCTGCTCAACATAAACATTACACAAAGCCAAAGACTCTGGTTATATATTCCGTTGTGCACTTAACCGTAAATAAAAGTTCTGACCACTACATCTCACTATAGTTTTCTCAACCAATACTAAGTTAAAATCAAGTACCTAAGGTTCCACTTTAACATAGCATTTCCGATTTGTTTGAAACACTTAAAAAGAAAAACCATTAAAAGATGAAAATAATTTTCTGTTGATAACTTTAAGTACAACATCATGTAAATCACATACTATGAAGATATGCCATAAATCAATACGACCACATTTGTTGAGCAGAGATATGGAAAAAAAATACGCGATTTGATAGCAATACAGTAGTCGCAACAAAAAAAAAAACTGGATGTTGTATAAATAGAAATAGTGATCCCAAAATGTCAAAATTTATATAGTTCCAAACATTTCTCCCAAGTAACAACAATATTGTGGAGCTTAACTGATTGTCATAGAAAATAACAAGGTACATAAGAAGATGATAAATGTCTCTTCTATTTTTACTTTTGATAAACATTTTACATTAGAAGAATAGATGAGGAATCTTCTGGGGCATCGATCTAGATGCTCGTCAAAAGAAATATTTGTTTCCAATTATGACGTTGGTTACTAGGGTAATCAAATGAATACGAGACACATTGTCTCCCATAAAATCGGGAACTCGGGAAATAAAATGAATTTCTCATCTTTTTCCCAAGAAGATCTGTCCTAACTTGGCATCAAAGAACTGTACAAAAAATGTCATCCCTCCTATGTTATCCATGTCCACCCATGTTGCATTTGCTTCATCTAGCTTGGATACAATGGATATTCATCAGTACTAACACTGGGACACTCATCCATTGAGTGTCCCCAGGACGACAGGTGCTAACAGTGATAACTGTGGGGCTGAAATTCTTCGTTCTGAAAACTACACAACCAGGACATTTTGGGGACGCCGAAAAGGCGGATATTTGTTTTCTTGTATCTGTTCACGGGTATAAGGGCAGAAGAAGAAAACTAATTTAGCTCTGTGCTTGTACATGAGCAGCCATCCATCCTTGGCATATGAATATCTAGAGAAATGAAGCTCAATGAAATGTCTTGGGCGCTTGAAAGGGTCAAGAAATTCATAAAATCTCCAGATTTAGGGGAGATCATTATCCATGGAGCCTTATCTACCAGTCGGACGGATATTGTCTCACCGATTTAAGTGAGACAGAATTTTTTCTAGGAGCTCATTATATCATTTGTTTCAAAAAGAACTCAAAATAGTCATATGATAAAGTTTTAAATAAATTTCTCTATTTTATAGTGAAGTATACATTAATATCCTGTTGCAATAGAGAAGCACTAATTGAAATAAAGCAGAAAATTGCATCTTGAATGTCGTCTTCAAATTTCTTATTTTGAAAAGTAGAAGAATGCATCTCGAATATCGTCTGTAATACTTTTTTCATCATTATGTGACATATCGTTGACCCAATTTCAAGTTTTAAGCTTTTTGGGAATCTAATTTTACTGTGGTGATGATGTTTCATTTAGTTCACATTTTGTGACAGCAAATAGATACACTCTTGTGCATTATTTTAAAGATGATAGAGTTTTTAGTGTTGGACGAAAAAGAATATAAATCTTCTTCACTCATACTAAAAACTATGCATTTCTAATTAGTTATTTTCGAGGGTTTGTAGGAAGAATCACGATGAAGTGCATATGAGTGAGTGACTAGAGTTAGGTTGGTGATGTGAACGGAGGGGATTCGCTTTTTATTGAGTATTTTTACCCTTATTGAGATGAGACTTTGGATAAAAACTTTATATAGGGTGACACTTGCCAATGCAAACCAATTCAAGGGTGTATAGTGTTATTTTTTTATTTTTAAGATGCAAAGTCCTATTAGCTCTTTTTTAAGGAAGTGCAAATTACCTATTTGAATTTCATATTTCGTTATTTAATTTTTTTTTACATAATCATATAACATCCTATTCAAGATTAATAGTACGGAGAGCACCAAAACCATTGAATGTCAACATAAGACAACTATCGTAATCTAAACAACTGCAGCAATATATCCGGGATTCACCAACCATCTAATCTTTCTGAGCGGAAAAATTACATGCGCCTCAAGATGTAACTAACGGATCTTAAAAATGATCTCAACGGATCTAATTTATGGTCTCAACGAATATATTCCGAAATCTGTGTATAAATAGAACTTCAAAGAACGAGAGAAAGAGAGATTCGAACAAGTGAGAAAATTCACGAGCGTAAACGATCACATCCTAAGTCAAAATAATCTCTTGATTCCAAAGTTCACCCTTAGAAATATTTGAATCCTAAGTATCCATTCAAATCGATATTTCTCTTTCTCTTTCTCAAGAAGAATCTGAACTGAAGAGAGTATCAATAAAGTTGTTTGACCTTTGCCAAAACAAACAAAACCAATTTTTGAGTGAAATTAGCCATCCTCTCTTTCAAACTGTGTGTGAGGAATTTGAAGTATTTTTGTGTGAGTGAAGCAGATTACTAAAAGTGTTCTTAGAGGCAGATACTTGTGTAGCTAAGGAGCTCAAGACATTTTAGTTTGTGCATTGTATTGGAGAAGACTCTGCGTGACTCTTCAGATTCAATAAAGTGAATTCCTTCGTGAATCGAAGAAGAAGGACATAGTTGGGATTACACCACCCAGTGAACCTTGCAAACTATATTTCATTTACTTGTTGCTTTATTTCAGTTCTTTATTGCACATCTATTTAAATTCAGCAATTTAGTAGAGATTATCTGTTTCATAAAAGAGTTAATGTAGTTTCCATATACATTAATTAATTGTATCTGTGCCCAACATAAACATTACACAAAGCCAAAGATTCTGGTTATTTATTCCGCTGTGCACTTAACCGTGAATCTAAGTTCTGACCACTACATCTCAATGTAGTTTTCTCAACCGATACTAAGTTAAAATCAAGTACCTAAGGTTCCACTTTAACATAGCATTTCTGATTTGTTTGAAACACTTAAAAAGATAAAACATTAAAAGATGAAAATAATTTTCTATTGATAACTTTAAGTACAACATCATGTAAATCACATATTATGAAGATATGCCATAAATCAATACGGCCACATTTGTAGAGAAGAGATTTGGTAAAAAAAATATGTGATTTGATAGTAATACAGCAGCCGCAACAAAAAAAAAAGGATGTTATATAAATAGAAATAGTAATTCGAAAATGTCAAAATTTATATAGTTCCAAACATTTCTCCCAAGTAACAACAATATTGTGGAGCTTAACTGATTGTCACAGAAAATATCAAGGTACATAAGAAGATGATAAACGTCTCTTCTATTTTTACTATTGATAAACATTTTAGCTTAGAAGAATAGATGAGGAATCTTCTGGGGCATCGATCCAGATGCTCGTCAAAGGAAATATTTGTTTCCAATTATGAGGCAAAATCCTAATGTTAGTCCCACAGGATAGGCCGGTTTTCATTATAGTCTCAGGCTTTACGGGATTCTAAAAATGGTCCCAATATTCGGTTATTTTTCTAACCTTGGTCCTTCCGTTACTCAACATTAGTCCCGTATGAATTTTTTCGTTAAATCTTTTAAAATGAGCTTTTTCAGTGGAAAATTACCTTTTAATCTTGAAATTTGTAACTTAAGATCAATTTTGTGACATATTCCGCAAAATGGTATCAGAGCCAGGTTTTATTGATGAAATAATTAATTATTATTGCGTTTTATTAGTCTACTCTCTAACGAAAGAAATTTAAAAAGGAATGGAACATTCGAACAAATGTTCAATGAGTTGCGAAAAAAGACAATGTTGTCCGACATGGACAAAAATTGATACTAATATTGATACCTCTAAGATTACCCAAAATCTTAGAGAAATTCAAAAAACAGTTCAAGATTATGGTCATAAGTTGATTTATCTACCTATGAAAATAGAGCTATTGAACCAGAAGATGGATGAGATATTACAGATCCTCCCGGATCTGAAGAACTCAATAGTAGATCTGAAAAAAGAAGTTTCAGATCTAGGCGAAAAATTGAAGGGTCGTATTGGTACATACAATACGGACCGCATCCGTGATGCTTTTGGGCCAGTACCCCTTTTGCACCAGAAAGGTAAGGCAACGGAAATTCCGCGACCCTAAACACAAGAAGATAGAATTAATGAAATCCTCAAAAGGATTAATTAATGAAAGTTTCACGAGTGGATCTATCTGATCTACAAGAAGCTGAATCTTTCTCCCAATTAGGAATGGTAGACTTAATTAATGTTAAACCTGACAAGGTGACAACTATGGTGCGACCGGCGTTATCACCCCCGGAAGGAAGTATCGCATCAAATGATCCTCCAAAGGATAGCTTAATGTGTGAGGGTGTGGATTTCCACACTAATGAAACTCCAACTTTTGTTGGAACGCGTTTCAAAGAGAATCCAGGGAGAAATTCAAAAAAGGTACCAGAAAATACACCACGGGCTAGGACCATGCTCAGCCCTTGCACCCTTATGGAACTATTCTCAATCTAGATGTCATCGATTTTTAAAGTATTGAAAAGATAATCAGTGAATGGGTAGCTGCCATGAAAATAGCAGCCACCACTCTAGAACTTGACAAAGAAAACATCGTCAGATTGATAGAGTTGAGTCTAGAAGGATCAGTTAAGGTGGGATGGGATCAAACACCTGACTCGACCAAACAAGGAGTTTTAGCCGGAGAATCCAAAAGCACCATAGCAGAAAGATTCGGAAGGCTTATAAAGTTTCATTTCATCGGAGATGGATACTTCGATGAAAGTAATTCTGAGAAAACTAGAGAGAACATGCAAGCTCTCTTTGGAATGGAATTAAGAAATATTTGTGCAATAGATGAATATATCTATTGGTTTCGCAAATACTTCTTTCAAAGTGGAGTCCTAACGGATGTAGCAGAACCTTTGTTCTTCGCCAAGATTTGCAGCCCATGGCGAGAAATGCTGATACAAACCTATAAGGTGCCCGAAGGCCAATTTGATTCGGTAGCCAGCAGAATGTCATTCCCCAAAGACAAATTAAAAGACTGGTGTACTCAAGCTTCACTCCAGAAAAATATGAAGAAGCTGAGAGGAAAGATAAAGAGAACTCCTCTGTGTTGCGAAAATAACGATTTTCCAACAATTATTGGAAACAAGCAAGCAAAAGAAGAAGAGGAAAAAGGAAAGTAACACCGACAACAGGGGTTACAGACATAAGCCTTTGTTTAGACGAAGATCATGGTGGTTTAAAACCAAGGGCCGATCTTATAAATCGGGCAAACCTCAAGGATTTCAGAAGAGCTCACACCCATGATAATGAAAGTTTCAAAGACTGTAACTGCTGGACGTGCGGAGCTAAGGAACATATCTCTCCAGATTGTCCACAAAAGTGGGAAGCACGACAATTTGAAGCTACGACTGATATATTGGATGCAGTCTTTTATGGCAATTTGGTACCTATCTACCAATTCAAAAATTTCCCCTGAGACAAAAGTGTATATAAGGAAGAAATTGAGGGAGATTCAGATGGATCTTCAACCGAATTAGACTGAGTACAGTGAAGGAGATAGGCTTCACACCTCTGATAGCCTTTCTAGATTCTTTTCAAGAATGACGGTTTCAAACAGAACGTTGGAAAGAATCATGAGGCAAAATTCCAATATTGGACCTTATGATGGTCTCCGAATCAGAGGTTTTAGCCGAGTCCTGAATCAAATAGGACTAATCCAAAGAAAATATCACATCATATACAATGTAAGTTCTGGAGAATTTGCAATTCCTATAGAACTTACAGTAAATGTGATGGATATGCAACTAATTCCGAAAAAAGAAATTCGGGAAGAACTAAGTTAGCTACGAGAAGAAGTTGCAGTAACTATGAAATTGATCCATATAGGAGGCATGAATTGGTTATAAAAGCAACTTTTAACGAAGGAATTGATTCGGAAATCCATTTATCAATAATGGATAGGAGAATCAATAACCTAAGAGATGGCTGTCTTGGTACAATTGTAGGAAATTTATATGCAGGAAAATTTATGTTTGATATTCATCCAAGAATTACATAAAACCTAGCAGACCAAGATTTTAGTCGGGTCTTAACCCTTCATCAAGACTTCAAAAGAAAGGATCTTTTGAAGGAGGTGAATAGATCATATTCTATAACATATAGAATAGCATATGCCATTTCCAACACACATCATTCGGATCTTTTCCTAGGAAAAAGTATATTGAAATTCCTCAGATTTTCAAGGAATTTGCTAAGGTTATGACGCCAGATCCAATTCAAATACCTAGAATTGGAGGGGTCGACATTATTATTAAAGACTATCCTGCCTTAAACAGAACACTTAGTACAAAGATGGAATTTAATAGCCGGATGTCCTTCTCAGACGAAAGGATACAAGGCTTAAAAGGAAAAAAGTTGATCCAAAACTCAACACCACAAGCCATTAGGGTGGATAATGTCAAAATTAGATGCCCCAAAGGATGAAACGAAATACAGGTTTTATTTGACATCACGGAAATAGAAAATTACTTTCCTGACGATGAATTATATCATTTGCAGCAACCTACCATTGGCAAATATGAAGGTATGTTAGAAATGGCGGGCCAAGAAGTATTTGTATCAGGTTTGGCAGGACGAAAGCAAGGGATCGTCACCTTGGGATTAAGCTTTCTGGAGGAACATAAACCTTGGGGAAGAAAAGGGAAAGGTATGGAATTTAGTTTGGATGGTCATCTCATCAGAGTTGAATGACTAGCCCATTCTCTATATACATTTCCATTGGTATTATTTATGATTAATATAAGACAGAATATTTCTCTACATATATTGATTCTGGTTCATGTATTTGCACAACAAAACCCGAAGTTTTTCCTAGCAATGCTATGGAAACCTTACCTATTATTGCAGGTAGAGATTTTTTGAGAAAAATCCTTATACTCAATAAAGGTAAACGAGAAACAAAAATCATGATGAGAGGAGCATTTGGAACACCTTGATTTAAGGTAAAAATGCCTCCAATTTACTTTCATGATACTGGAGCAGATATCTTGTTGGGTAATAACTTTATCCAAACTTTAGCAAGGTATGTGCAATATAATAAGAGAAATTTATTAATCTTTACCACGAACTGTGGAAGTGAGATACAGGTTCTGCGGCGAGAAAAGGAATTTAATCGCATTATGCCAATAATTTTCCGCAGCAAACGTGGTGATGATGAGGCCAAAGTAACTATTCCTAAAATGCAAGATAAAAGATAATTTGGTGAGGCTCTGTTGTCTTTCAGACAATAAGGTTTCTGTAGTGAAAGGTACAGTGAGGCCACTGAAGAAGTAATATATTTCTTCAAGAACGCCCTACAAGAAAAGAAACTTGATTGGTGTTTGGACGAAGAGAGTAAGCTCTCTCTCGAACATGTAAAAAGGCTAATCCAAAGGAATTACAATGAGGATCCTTTGGCTTGGTCGAACAAAAACAAGATCGAAGTTACTCTAAAGGTTAAGGACCAATGTAAGTATGAGTACGTTGGATACAAGCCTATCCAGATGAATATGATGGATAAGAAAGATATGCAAATGATCATCAAAGAGCATATCGATCTTAAACTCATTGAACCTAGAGTCTCGGCTTATAGTAGCCTTGGTTTCCTTATAGAAAATCATGGTGAAATAAAAAGAGGAAAAGCTAGATTAGTAACCAACTATCAAGGAATCAATAAAATATTAGAGTTTGATGGTTAATATATCCCAAGTGGAGAACACTTAATTGATTGCATCAAAGGGGCCAAAGTAGGAAATATACAGTATTTTCAAAATTTCATTGTAAATCTGGTTTCTATCAGATCAAGTTAGAAAATGAATCTAGGAAATATACAGTATTTCTACACCACAAGGTCAGTATATCTAGAACGTGCAACCTATGGGTCTTGCCAATGCACCTCAGATATACAAAAGAAAAATAGATAATTTGTTTAAGGATTATTTTGAATTTATGTTTTTTTATATTGATGATATTTTGGTTGCATCTAAAAACATGAACGAACATAGTAAACATTTAGAAATTTTTTAAAATGCATGTCATAAGGAGGGATTAGTGCTCTCTGAAAAGAAAGTAATTATTGGGGTCAATAAAATTGAATTTCTTGGCATTCTTATTGACGAAGCAGGTATTGTGCTTCAGGATCACATTGTAGAGAAAATCCGCAATTTTCCCAATATTTTTAAAGATAAAAAACAGCTTCAATGGTTTCTAGGAGTTGTTAACTTTGTAGGAATCTTTATCAAGAACATAGCGAAGTACATAAAAGATTTTCCACCTCTTTTGAAAGAAATAGAAAGTTCAAAGTGGAAGTGGGAAGAAATTCACACTCAAAAAATTCGCGAGCTAAAATAAGTTTGTAGTAACTTGGCCAAACTAGCAATTCCTCAAGATAATGATGATTTAGTTGTTTATACAGACGCTAATGATTTTCATTGGGCAGCAGTACTAATGAAAAAGACTACTACAGGGAAGAACCTTGTAGATATGTAGGAGGGCTGTTCACAGAACAACAAGCCGCACTTTGGCGTATTAATGAAAAGGAATTCTTTGCTATTTGGAAGGCTTTTAAAAAATGTCCATTATTTCTCTTAGCAAAGAAGTTTATTTTAAAAGTGGATAATACGAATGTTAAAACCTTTCTAAAAAAAATTAGAATCAAAAATAGAAAAGGCTCGTATTATTAGGTGGCAAGCAGAATGTCAATATTTTTGTTTTGATATTATCATTGTGAAATCTCATGAATACTTGCAGATTTCCTAACAAGAGATGGAAACAGTTGAAGCGAATATCATCATCACGAGGTATAGGCATCTCAGGGAAAACCTAGAGGAGCTAGACAAGCATTTTGGCCAGCTATTGGTTAACGCTAAGGTAGCTGGACAAATACAATGAGTTAATCTGGACACTGTCCAGAATTCAATTAGAAGTTTAATATATGCCTCAGGTTCCCTGTGGGAGGCATTACAAGAACAATTTCGAAAGACATCTACTTCGGTGATGACCTGAGAATTACGAGAGCAGGCCTTTAACATTACGTTTAGAGTACATGGCTCTATACCTGGAGCCGCAGATTTAAATACTACTTGCACAAGTCCCATATTAGACTCTGAATATTCAAATACTGCTTGCACAAGTCCCATATTAGACTCTGATAAAGGGGAAACAATTGAACAAAGGGAAGAGAAATCTCCAGTTGCTTCAAGTCAACCCGGCACCTCTAGGGTAAAAGAGGGATAGATTAACCTTAGGCCACAGACAGGCACATCTAAGGTTAATACTAATGAAATTAATTTATATTGGCAGGTTTACAAAAGATCATGGGAAAAACTTGTCTCAAGAAAAGAGAGAAATCCTGGAAAAACTCTAATTGATAAATCAGGGAAATATCCTAGGGTTTGGATGCTCGAAGGATCTAAACCTAACGAGGTCCGAGAATGGTATGATATTGGGCCACTTGCCTCAATACATACTATGGCACCAGGTTTTCTGGAAATTTCTAAATTACCGGAATGGATAAGTGGAGTTATGTATGACTCATGGCAGAACAATCCACATCTAAAAGGAGGAGATGTTCTGGAGATAAAAATCTTAACAATAGCTCCATAAATTATAGGAAAAGGGTCTCATCCAGCATTTCATTTCATGAAGCTACAAAGACCCGATATGGTGGGCTTCCACAAAGTTAAGGTTGAAACGAGATAAGCACCCCTGGTAGTCTCAATTAGTGAAAATGAAATCTCTACCCGAAGAGCCTGGAGATTTTGGGTATGTCTAACTGAGATGGACAAAGTCAAGTATCCATTTAAGATTTTTTCTAATAAATAAATGGATCATTCCTGTTAAATTCTATGACATGAAAAAGTAACGAATTTGCGAAAAACCTTTTCGAACAGAAGAGGATGTTAATTTGGAAGATTACCCACAACGAAAAGCACACGGAAGAAAACATGTAACATGATGCATGTTGATCAATGGCATAATCGCATATGCCCAAGTTGAGAGTTCCAATATAAATCCTAATTCGGAACTAGGATCAAGGTTAAAAAGGAAAACCCCGAAGCTAAGGAGGATAAGGGAAAAAAGACAAGTTATCCGAGGAGTTTTCACAAAACTCTGTAAAAACTCTGTAATAAGAGGCAGAGGAGAGTCTAATTAAATTAGGCTTGATGAAAAAATTACAATTGTAAAAATATAATTTTAAATAAAAGTGCAACAGCTGAAAAAAAAAAACAGCTGTAAATAATGCATCAAGACAAGGATAGGTCACGGGCAATAAAACCAAAAATAATAAAAGGCCATGACTCTTCAAGCTTGGATCAGCCACAACCTTTCAAAGCAAGTGGGAGACAAAGACAAGAACGAATACATAAGCAATGACGTATTTGAAAATAAATCAAGTTTGGAATCCACTATTGGAATCCGGAGCTGAAGGCTATAAAAGGGAAGGAATGAAGCAGATGGAGATCGTCAGAAAATTTCTCCAACTTTTCTCAACATATTTTCTTTCCAAGTCTATAGTCTTTTAAAAAATAAAATCGTTTTCTTTATTGTAATCTTTTCTTTTCTATATTTCAAATTTTGAGTGTATGGGGATTTCCCCCAATTTGTAAGTCCTCATATGAGAGGATAAAAAGTTATCTCCTCCAATAGCGGAGTAGAATATATTATGTAATTTTAATTTTATTTCATCAATAAAAGTTTGAGGATTTTGTTCAACTTGTTTTCCAGAATTTTAAAATAGACATTCATCCTGTAACATCTCATACGCCCTAAGGTAGGAAATGAAATAGGGCTGTACTTTATATTGCTGAAGGAGCTGAGACCTGCAAACCATCGTCTGTGGTCGAGTGGTTGGAGCGAGTCGGTAAAATCAAGGCTTGGAATACCTGGAAATAAGGAGGTCAAACAGAGGTATGAATTTATAAATGTTTAATTATTTTTTCGGAAGAATGTTGGGCTGATTCATGGTTGTTGGACAAAATTGTAGTAAGTATCAAGTTAAAAGATGAAATGATGTAATTTTCCCCATTATTATGATGTTTTTTGAGATTTCCGTTAACTTTAACGGAAAAGATAACGGAGATAAGACTAAAAGTGTACAAATTACAAGCTATGGGACTAATTTGGAGCGTTTAAAAGTTTTGGGACCAATTTCGCAATAAAATGAGATATATTGGGACGTTTTCTAAAAACACAGAAAGCACAGGACTAACAAGAAAATCACTGTATCTGGTGGGACTAACATTAGGATTTTGTTCAAAAAAAGAAGTGTACAAAAAATGTCATCCCTCCTATGTTATCCATGTCCACCCATGTTGCATTTGCTTCTTCTAGCTTGGATACAATGGGGTATTCATCAGTACTAACACTGGTCCAATGAGTGTGCCCAGGAAGATAGGTGCTAACAGTGATAACAACACAACTAGGACATTTTGGGGACGCCGAAAAAGCAGCTATTTGTTTTCTTATATCTGTTCACGGGTATAAGGGTCGAAGAAGAAAAATAATTTAGATTTGTGCTTGTACTTGAGCAGCCATCCATCCTTGGCATATTAATATCAATGAAATGTCTTGGGCGCTTGAAAGGGTCAAGAAATTCATAAAAATCTCCAGATTTAAGGGGAAATCATTAGTCATGGAGCCTTATCTACCACTCGGACGGATACTGTCTCTCCTATTTAAGTGAGACAGAATTTTTTCCAAGAGCTCATTTGGAAGATCACTCGAGCTCGCAAATCCTGCCTCTTTCACAAGAGGATACTTTCCGGTTGAAATTTTTCTTGTCTTCTCACTATCTCATGCATTCTACAAACATGAAAAAAGATCATTATTAATAGCAAGTAATTGAAAGAAAATAGAACAATGAATTAAGACAAACTGAACAAATATTGCGTTATTTTTGGTGCGATTAATAGGGTTCGCTATTCTGGCGCAATATTGTTCATTGCGTCAAAATGGCGCAGTGAAATTTCTTTTTATTTTAATCCTTTATTTTTTATTTACTTCTAGTTATGCGTTTTTTAAGTTTATAAATTCGAATAATATTCAATTTAGTGGAAGGAAAGGAACGTGAATCTGAAGATCAATTCGAAGATTTCAATTTGGTTAATTAGAAAAAAGTTTTAATTTTTCATTTTGGATGTAAATGATAATAAATATATGATGTAGTTCATTAAATAACAAAAACGTTATTATCGGATTTTATAGAAATTTCTAAGAAACAGTAAAAATATCTATTTTAAATAGTTGACACTTATTACAATCGAAAAGACCAACTTTGTGAAATGCTCCTGTTTTTTGAAGTTGACCTTGTCAAATGTGGTGAAAAAATTGCGACTAAATATACAAACTAATTAATATATAAATCAAATGATTTGTGAATATATTTTTTTGTAATTTCTAACAAATATATGAAAAACTACAATAATAAGGTAAGAAATAAGCAAAAGATAATACTGTTACTTAAGTTATACATCATAGGCATTGTAATTTATTTCGAAAATATGAACACTGTTTAGACATATCTTTAGGTTAAATAAAAATTACTTTGGGACGAAAATTTAACCTCATAATTATCCAATTAAGTTATGATTTCATTCCAATTCCTTCCTGAACACTTGTACTCTCTTCTTCCATTATCTCGTGCAATCTAGAAATATGAAAAGAAGATCAATATTAGATGTTGTTAGTTCAAAAACAGACCGCAACATCACTGGATTAACTAAAAAAATGTAGCGAGGGAATTCTAAATTCTTCACAAAATTCCCGAATCATATAAAATTACAAATTTCACATAAAATCATACCCAATTCTACACATTATATGGTTACATGAACATCTCAATTAACCCACTGATGGAATAGATCTAAAATAGAATGTGTTCAGAATCATGAATTTGAACTTGATGCATGGTTTCGGATTTAACTCGAAATTAATTTAATTATTACATGATTTCATAAAACTCTCAATGCACCATGAAAGCACCTAAAATGCACAAGAAAGTAGATCTGAAAAATAAATTTTAAAACCTCAATTTAATAAACCAAAAAAAAATCTGTAAATCAAACTCCCTAACTAGTTCAACCAGATGTTAGTTCAATCTAATTCTTGTTAATTCAAACACTCAATTACTAGTTCACACACGATTGGCATAAACAACATGAAATTCCTCACTATTTCATTTTTATTAAAAAAGAATTTGAAATCAGTAAAACAAATGTAGATCGGAACGAAATCAATTATGGTTAATCAATGGAAAAAAATTGAGCTTACGAACGCATCTTTTGCCTTCTTCGTGCTCCAGGCATGGTCTGACTTTGAAGAGAAGAAGAGAAGAAGGGTTTTCTTTGGTTGAAGGTGTGATTTTAAACGAAGAGAAGGGTTTTCTTTGTTGATGGTGTGATTTGAAAGAAGAGAAGAAGGGTTTTCTCTGTGAATTGAAAGGTGACGGACTGAGTATATATATACACACACATACAATGTTCTCTTATATATATATATATATATATAACTTTGCGCGGAATGAAATAGTGCAATAGATAATTTTGATTTTATCTCAACTATATGATTGTTAATTAATTTTATTAAAGAATCAATAAAGAAATCTCTAATTAGCATCATATTAGAGTTGTATTAGCATCATATTAGAGTTGTATTAGAATCAATAAAGAAATCTCTAATTAGCATCATATTAGAGTTGTATTAGCCCCTTGTTAGCGCTTGACTACTTAACTCGACGTCATTCATCGCATAATTCTTAGTGCAATGAACAAATATTGCGATTAACAGTGTTCGCTATTCTAGCACAATATTGTTCATTACGTCAGAATGGTGCAGTGAATTTTTTTTTTATTTTAATCCTTTATTTTTTATTTACTTTTAGTTATGCCTTTTTTAAGTTTATAAATTCGAATAATATAGTGGAAGGAAAGGAACGTGAATCTGAAGATCAATTCGAAGATTTCAATTTGGTAAATTATAAAAAGTTTTCATTTATCAATTTGGATGTAAATGATAATAAATATTGGATGTAATAATTTGTAAAATAACAAAAAAATTATTATCAGATTTTACAGAAATTTCTAAGAAAAAGTAAAAGTATCTAAAATAGTTGACATTATGTATTACAATCAACAAAGACCAACTTTGTGAAATGCTCCTATTTCTTGAAGTTGATCTTGCCAAATGTGGTGAAAAAGTGCGACTAAATGTACGAATTAATAAATATATAAATCAAATGACTTGTGAATATATTTTTTCTTAATTTCTAACAATTATATGAAAAAGTACAATAATAAGGTAAGAAATAAGCAAAAGATAATATTGTTACTTAAGTTATACATCATAGGCATTGTAATCTATTTGAAAAATATGAACACTATTTAGACAAATCTTTAGGTAAAATAAAAATTACTTTGGGACGAAAATTTGAACTCATAGTTATCCAATTAAGTTATGAAAATCACTTACTTTGATCATCCAATACGCTAACCCCAGTTATTTGGTTATTAGATTATACTTTTTATTTTTTTTATTTTTTTTTTTTGTACCAACTGGCCTTCGGATGAGGCTCTTGCCATTCTTGATATTTTGTGAAAAAAAATGATGATAACAATATTATAGTTATAGTTATTTATTAAACACTTAACATTTGTAGTCATTTTTGAACTTTTAATCTATATAATGGAAGAAATTTTTTTAACTTTAGCAGATAATGTAAAAGAGACTGATGGATATAACAAAAAAAGACTCAAAAAAAACTCAGATGATGAGTCACCTTAAAAAGATATTATAAGAATAAAAAGAGTCTGCGTTCATGTTTTTAAAATATACTATCTTAGCATTATATCATATGTGTCAAAAAGAACACAAAATAAAAAATGCCAAAGGCCATATTCAAGATAGTCATATGATAGAGTTTTAAATAAATTTCTCTATTTTATTGTGAAGTAGACATTAATATCATGTTGCAATAGAGAAGCACTGAATGAAATAAAGCAGAAAATTTCATCTTGAATGTCATCTTCAAATTTCTTATTTTGAAAAGTAGAAGAATGCATCTCGAATGTCGTTTGTAATTCTTTTTTCATCATTATGTGACATACCGTTGACCCAATTTCAAGTTTTAAGCCTTTTGGTAATCTAATTTTACTGTGGTGATGATGTTTCATTTAGTTCACATTTTGTGACAGCAAATAGATACACTCTTGTGCATTACTTTAAAGATGATAGAATCTTTAGTGTTGGACGAAAAAGAATATAAATCTTTTTCAGTCATAATTTTTTTTTTGCATTTCTAGTTAATTATTTCTGAGGATTTGTAGGAGAAATCGCGATGAAGTGAACATAGTGAGTGACTAGAGTTAGGTTGGTAACGTGAAGGGAGGGGATTCGCTTTTTATTGAATATTTTTACCCTGAATGAGATGAGATTTTGGGTAAAAAAATTATATAGGATGAAACTTGCCAATGTTAACCCAATTCAAAGGTGTATAGTGTTATTTTTCCTTTTTTAGGGTGCAATGTTTCTATTAGCTATTTTTTTAGGGTGCAAAGTGCAAATTACCCATTTGAATTTCATATTTCGGTATTTAATTTTTTATTGCATAATCATATAACATCCTAGTCAAGATTAATAGTACGCAGAGTACCAAACATATTGGATGTCAACATAAGACAACTGCCGCAGTCTGAATAATTGCAGCAATATATCTGAGATTCACCAACCCATCTAACCTTTCTGAGTGGAAAAATTACATTCACCTCAGGATGTGTCTAACACTCAACTGATCTAATGTAAGGTCTCAATGAATATATTCCGAAACCTATGTATAAATAGAACTTCAAAGAACGAGAGAAAATTCGAATCCTAGGCATCACAAGTGAGAAAATTCACGAGCTTAAACGATCACATCCTAAGTCGAAATAATCTCTTGATTCTGAAGTTCACCCTCAGAAAAATTCGAATCCTAGGCATCAAAAGTGTTCTTAGAGGCAGACGCTTGTGTATCTAAGGAGCTCAAGACATTTTAGTTTGTGCATTGTATTGGAGAAGACTTTGTGTGACACTTCGGATTCAACATAGTGAATTCCTTCGTGAATCGAAGAAAATGTACATAGTTGAGATTACCACCCAGCGAACCTTGAAAACTGTGTCTCATTTACTTATTACTTTATTTCAGTTCTTTATTGCACATCTATTTAAATTCAGCAATTTAGTAGAGATTATCTGTTGCATAAAAGAGTTAGTGTAGTTTCCATATACATTTATTAATTGTATCTTTGCCCAATATAAGCATTACACAAAGCCAAAGACTCTGGTTATATATTCCGTTGTGCACTTAACCGTGAATATAAGTTCTGACCACTACATCTCACTGTAGTTTTCTCAACGGATACTAAGTTAAAATCAAGTACCTAAGGTTCCACTTTAACATAGCATTTCCGATTTGTTTGAAACACTTAAAAAGATAAAACATTAAAAGATGAAAATAATTTTATGTTGATAACTTTAAGTACAACATCATGCAAATCACGAATATATACCATAAATCAATACGACCACATTTGTAGAGCAGGGATATGGAAAAAAAATACGCGATTTGATTGCCATACAACAGCCGCAACAAAAAAAAAGACTTTATATAAATAGAAATAGTAATCCCAAAATGTCAAAATTTATATAGTTCCAAACATTTCTCCCAAGTAACAACAATATTGTGGAGCTTAACTGATTGTCACATAAAATAACAAGGTACATAAGAAGATGACAAACGTCTCTTCTATTTTTACTTTTGATAAATATTTTACCTTAGAAGAATAGATGAGGGATCTTCTGAAGCATCGGTCCAGATGCTCGTCAAAGGAAATATTTGTTTTCAATTATGACGGTGGTAACTGGGGTCATCAAATGAATACGAGACACATTGTCTCCCATAAAATCTAGCTCTCGGGAAATAAATTGAATTTCTCATCTTCTTCCCAAGAAGATCTGTCCTAACTTGGCAACAAAAGAAGTGTACAAAAAATGTCATCCCTCCTATGTTATCCATGTCCACCCATGTTGCATTTTCTTCATCTAGCTTGGATACAATGGGGTATTCATCAGTACCATATATAAAATCTGCCTATCAACCATGATTCATCTTTAATTAAATTATGCGGGAATCTAGGAGAAGAAAATCGAATGTCTGTTTTTCCAGAAACAGTCAAGCAGTAGAAACAATTATTGCAGAAAATTATCTTATTGCATAAAGTGCTAGAACATGACTCTACGGGTTGGAAGTGGACAGTGGTCCATTGAGTGTCCCAGGGACGACAGGTGCTAACAGTGATAACTGTGGGGCTGAAATTCTTCTTGTGAAAACAACACAACTAAGACATTTTGGGGATGCCAAAAAGGCTGCAATTTGTTTTTGTTGAAGGATAAGGATACAATTAATATTTAATCCTAAATAAAGGTTCATACATTCATTGTCCCATACATGTATTGTGAAGAGGTGGATTAATGTGACTCTTCAAACTACACAATTCAAAAAATCTATCCATAGGAAGATATGTAGATGTTAATTAACTTAACCACATCAATGTATCTATTTAATACTTGTAGGCCTATATATAGTGGCTTGAAATCATTTTGTAATACACAACAAATCAAGAAAATCATACAATATAAAGCTTAGTGCAAAGCTTCTCTTATTTTGCAAATCAATTCCGTCTTGTCAATATCCTCCAAATATAATTTGTGGTATCAGAGCCACCCTTGGTTCTGATTAATCCTCCAATATTATCCATGGCATTGTCAAGAAAACAAGAGATTGCATTCAAATATTCTCAACAAGATGTTCCAATTTTTGTTGGACAAGATTACGAACTATGGAGTGTTCTCATGAAGACCACGTTCGTATCTTATGAACTTTGGGAGATAATTGAAGATGGGTTTAATTCCCACACAACGGAGGAAGTAGCAGCATTTACAAATGCGCAAAAAAAGGAGTATAAGGAGAACAAGACGAAAGATCCAAAAGCCTTGTCCTTTATGCACCAAGGGGTGAGCCGATCTATACTTCTGCGTATTACGAGTGTGAAGACTGTAAATGAGGCTTGTCAAACTCTAAAGAAGTCAATTCGGAGGACACGAGAAGGTGATCACGATCAAGCTACAAAATCTTTGGCGAGATTTCGACAATATTGCCATGAAAGATTCAGAAAATGTGCAAGAGTTTCTATCTAGAGTTTCTTCTGTAGTTAACCAAATCAGAGGCTACAGAGATACTCTAGAAGAGAAGAAAATTATAGAGAAAGTCCTACGATGTTTGCCAGCAAAGTTTGAGCATATTGTTGCGGCGATTGAAGAATCCAAAGATTTATCAAAATTGACTTTGGATGAACTTATGGGCTCTCTTGAAGCTCATGAAAAGAGAATGAGCCGATTCTCTAGTCAAAATTTGGAACAAGCTTTCCAAGGAAAAATGGACATTTCACAATCAAAGAAAGAAGACTCGCAAGACGAGAAGAATATGTCGACACAATCACGAGGAAGAATCGTGGGAGATTTCAAAATTCATGTGGTCATGGTCGAGATCGAGGAGGAAGTGGTGTTTCTAACCCGAGACCATTTAATCAAAATTCAGATTTTTATTATCTTATATGCCGAAGAAATGGCCACAACATAGAAATCTGTTGGAGTAAATGCAAAAGGTGCCGAAATGCAAATCACTCACAAAGCAATTGTTGGTACAAAGATGACCATGAAGAAAAGGAGGCAAATTACGCTGAAAATGATGAAGGAGATCAAGTATTTTATTCATGCTTGAATTCTCAACAACAACTTGAGAATATTTGGTACGTGGACAGTGGATGCAGCAACCACATGTCCGGAAACAAAAAATATCTTCCTGAATCTCGACGAGTCTTATTCGTCTAAAGTGAAACTTGGAAATAGCAAGTCCCTCAAAATCAGTGACAAAGGAGCAATAGCTATCCAAACAAAGAAAGGCGAGACCAATATCATCAAAGACATTTTCTATGAGCCCGATTTGACACAAAATCCATCGAGTGTTGGTCAATTGCTGAAGAAAGATTACAAGGTGGAATTTCATAATAATTTTGTACCATTATTGACAAACAAAATAAGCGGACGATCGCAATAGTAAAGATGAGTACAAATAAAGTGTTTCCTCTCAATTTGCCATTATCACAGAAAGTTGCGCTGAACACGACGGACGAAGATCATAAGCTTTGGCATTTGAGGTATGGACATTTGAGCTACAAAGGATTAAATTTAATAAAGAAGAAGAACATGGTCTATAGGCTTCCAAATTTCCCAAACCAAGAGGAGCCGTGTAAAGGATGCACTTTCGGAAAAATGCACTGTCTACCATTTCCAAAGATTTCATATCGAGCAAAGGTCCCTCTCGAGTTGGTACATATTGATATTTGCGGACCAACACAAACATTATCACTCAACGGGTATTGATATTTTCTATTATTCGTGGATAACTACACACAAATGATGTGGGTCTACATTCTCAAACACAAGTCTAAAGCATTCCCGAAATTTATGGAGTTCGGAAAACTTGTGGAGAATCAATCGAGCCAAAAAATTAAAATTCTTCGTACTGATTGTGGAGGAGAATTTGTTGGAAAGGCCTTTATGGATTATTGTAAAGAAATGGGAATCCAGAGGCAATTAACAGTTCATTACAGCCCGCAATAAAATGGTGTTGCTGAACGAAAAAATCGCACTATTGTGGAAATGGCTAGAAGCATGATGACAGGCAAAGGACTACCAAAATCTTTTTGGGCAGAAGCTGTAAATGTAGCAGTGTATATTTTGAACCGATCTCCAAAAAGGCGGTTCCAAATAAGACTCCATATGAGGCGTGGCATTGAAGAAAGCTTCAAGTAAACCATCTCAAGGTGTTTGGTTGCATTGCTTACTCTCATATTCCATCTCAACAAGGAGAGAAGTTCGATGAAAAGGGAGAAAATCTTATCTTTACCGGATATAGCGACGAGTCTAAAGGGTGTCGACTTTTGGACCCAAAGACTAATAAACTCACAATTTTACGAGATGTGATCTTTGATGAAATGCAAGCATGAAACTAGGGAGATGACCAAAATAGTGCATCTCAACCATCATCATTTATGATTCCGCCAAAGTCGTGGGATCAACCGAGTTCAAATGGAGAAACAAGTGGAGATTGCGATCCAGAATCGGAGAGTCCCATAAGAAAAACTCGGAGTATGAGAGACATCTACAATTCATGTGATGTCGCATTGTTTGCAAGTGAACCAAAAACTTTTGAAGAAGCCGCAAAAGAAGAGGTGTGGTAAAATGCAATGGATGAATAAATTTCCAGTATTAAGAAAAACAAAACATGGGATCTTGTAGACCTTCCCGAAGAGAAAAATGTGATCGAGGTGAAATGGATCTACAAGACAAAATACAAAGAAGACGGGTCAATCCATAAGCACAAAGCCCGTCTAGTTGCAAAGGGTATTCACAACAGCCCGGAGTTGATTTCACGGAGACATTTGCACCCGTGGCAAGAATCGAAATAATTTGCATTGTTCTAGCCACTGCAGCACAATTGGAGCTACCAGTGTATCAGCTTGATGTTAAATCAGCCTTCCTAAATGACGAAATAGAAGAAGTATTATATGTGGAGTAGCCACCTGGCTATATTGCTCAAGGAAATGAAGAGAAGTCTATTGATTTAAGAAAGCGTTGTACGGACTCAAGCAAGCACCGTGAGCATGGAAAAGCAAGATTGATGGCTATTTTCGATCAAGTTGATTCGAAGAAAGTCCCAATGAACCTTCGTTGTATGCCAAGAAAGGTACTAAAGATTTACTCATTGTTTGTCTTTATGACAACGACTTAATTTATGTAGGGACGAATCCAATTATGGTGCAAGAATTCAAAAATTCTATGATGGCTGAATTTAAGATAACAGACTTGGAATTAATGAAGTATTTTCTTAGAATCCAAGTCCGACAATCAACAGGAGAAATCTTTATTTCTCAAGAGAAATATCTTGAGGTAGTGTTGAAGAAATTTCAAATGCAAAATTGCAAGCCAATCTCAGCACCTATTGCAGTCAATTAGAAAGTACAATTGAATGATGGCGCAGCTAAAGTGCACGGCAAAATTTTTCAAAGTCTTGTAAGATCATTGATCTAATTAACAAACACAAGGCCTGATATAGTCTATCCAGTTAGTCTAATATCGAGGTACATGCATGATCCAAGCAAGCTACATTATGCAGCCCAAATAGAATTCTACGATACCTCAAGCTACAAAGAAACTTGGCATTAAATATGTCAAAGCGAAAGAGAATATACTCGTTGGATATACTGACAGTGATTGGGTTGGATCACTGGATGATCGAAAAAGTACATCGGGCTATATTTTTATCTAGGTTCAAAAATCAATTCATGGACATCAAAGAAGCAAAAACCAATTGCATTAACATCGGCTGAAGCTGAATATATTACCTCCACCGACACAGCTTGTGAAGCAATTTGGCTTAGAAGAATTCTAAGTGATGTTGAGCAAAAGAAAGAAGTTGCTATAACAGTCTTGTGTGACAATATGTCAACTATTGCAATGACGAAGAATCCAGTGTTTCATGCAAGGTCAAAGCACAATCAACTTCATCATCATTTCGTAAGAAAGTTAGTTGATGATCAAGAACTTAAATTGGAGTTCATCAATACAAAAGATCAGCTAGCCGATAGCTTCACTAAAGCCGTGAGTTTGGAAAAATTTGAGCAGCTCCGAAATTATGTTCGGATTACAAATTAAGAGCGGGTGTTGAAGGATAAGGATACAATTAATTTGTAATCCCAAATAAAGGTTCATACATGCATTGTCCTATACATGTATTGTAAAGAGGCGGATGAATGTGACTCTTCAAACTACACACTTCAAATAATCTATCCATAGGAAGATGTGTAGATGGTTAATTAACTTAACCACATCAATGTATCTATTTAATAGTTGTATGCATATATATAGTGGCTTGAAATTATTTTGTAAAACAAAACAAATCAAGAAAATCATATAATATAAAGCTTAGTCAAAGCTTCTCTTACTTTGCAAATCAATTCTTTGTTGTCAATATCCTCCAATTATAATTTATCTTATCAAAATCCCAACAGTTTTCTTATATCTGTTCAGGGTATAAGGGGCAAAAGAAGAAAAATAATTTAGCTCTGTGCTTGTACATGAGCAGCCATCCATCCTTGGCATATGAATATCGAGAGAAACGAAGCTCTGGAAGCTCAATGAAATGTCTTCGGCGCTTGAAAGGATCAAGAAATTCATAAAAATCTCCAGATTTAGGGGAGATTATTAGCTATGGAGCCTTATCTACCATCTTCTGAAGAACGGATATTGTCTCTCCGATTTAAGTGAGACAGAATTTTTTCTAGGAGTTCATTTGGAAGATCACTCGAGCTCGCAAATCTTGCCTCTTTCACAAGAGGATACGTGCTTGTTGAAAATTTTCTAGTCTTCTCCACAATCTCACGCATTCTACAAACATGAAAAAAGATCATTATTAATAGAAAGTAATTGAAAGAAAATTGAACAATGAATTAAGACAAACTGAACAAATATTGCGTTATTTTTTGTGCGATTATTAGGGTTTGCTATTCTGACGCAATATTGTTCATTGCGACAGAATGGCGCAGTGAAATTTCATTTTATTTTAATCCTTTATTTTGATTTACTTTTAGTTATGCCTTTTTTGATTCTATAAATTTGAATAATATTCAATTTAGTGGAAGGAAAGGAACGTGAATCTGAAGATCATTTCAAAGATTTTAATTTGGTAAATTAGGAAAAAGTTTTCATTTTTCATTTTGGATGTAAATGATAATAAATATTGGATGTAGTAATTCATAAAATAACAAAAACTTTATTATCGGATTTTACAGAGATTTCAAAGAAACAGTAAAAATATCTATTTTAAATAGTTGACACTATGTATTACAATCGTAAAAGTCCAACTTTGTAAAATGCTCCTATTTTTTGAAGTTTACCTTGCCAAATGTGGTGAAAAAGTGCGACCAAATATACGAATTTCTAAATATATAAATCAAATGGCTTGTGAATATATTTTTTCGTAATTTCTAACAATTATATGAAAAAGTATCATAATAAGGTAAGAAATAAGAAACAGATAATATTGTTACCTAAGTTATAAATCATAGGCATTGTAATCTATTTGGAAAATATGAACACTTTTTAGATAAATCTTTAGGTAAAATAAAAAATAATTTGGGACGAAATTTGACATCATAATTATCCAATCAAGTCATGAAAATCACTTACTTTGATCATCAAATAGCCTAACCCCAGTTATTTGTTTATTAGATTGTACCTTTTTGTCACACCCCCTGACCGGGCCCAGGGATGATGACCCTTTTCTTTCGTAAATGTTATGGTTTTCTAAAATAATAAAAATATCTTTTGGAATAAAAACAAACCATTTTACTTTTACAAACCAAACCCTGTACAATAACAAACGTTTGTTTACAAAACCATATCAGAGCGGCTATTTAAACAAAAATCAGAGTTCTTGAGCTACAAAACGCTCGAAACACGGCATATGAACATAGCTCTGTCTGACCGCTCGGGACACTTGGGCAACCTTCAGATATGTACATCAAACATCACCTGCATCATAAGAATCTAATGAGCTAATGGCTCAGTAAGAAGAAACTCAGTTATAGCAATATTTCACGTAGCACATAAGACAGTCAATAATGCATAGTTCATTTAAAACATTATCTTTTCCTCTTGGGTACCCCGAAGTATGGTATTCGACTGATGATGATAGGCGTCTGTTTTCGGAACCTGTTCATAAATGGCCATAAAAAGAAGCATCGCGGGGGTTCTCAGACCGACCTTTCGGCCGATGATATTAGCCGCTAGCTCCATCATATATCGTGGCTTTATCTATCTTGGTTTTTACACCTCAAGGTATTCACCACCCTCTGTGGGTCCGCCGGTCCCTCCCGCGTCCCGTGCCTACCCGACCGCCAATCAAATACCAAACTTCTCTTTCGAAAACGTGTTCTTTCCATATGTATCAATATAATGCATCATATTCACATGTACTTCAACATTTCACGTCATATAACATTCATTTTCAATAAAACATATAATAAATCATAAATCATTAATATTTAACACAATCGGCACATAATACATTCATTTTCAAACAATTAACATAAATAATCACAAAAATGCATAATATTGATTCTTATGATACATCAAGAAAAGCTTATACTTACCTTAAGTCGTTATTATTGAAATCAATGACGGTGACGATATCGCAAGCTACCTATAGGAACTAACCTGTAAAATGATATATATACGATGCCTAAATACGATTTTCGACTAATATTCTAAATTCACCGATTAAATTGAAGAAACTATTGGTAAAATACTTACTTGTAACGCGTAGGTTAGTTCGTATATTTTTCCCGAATTTTTTTCTTCTCCTTTTTCTCTATTTTCTTTCTATTTCTCTCTTTTTCTTTCTCTAATTTTCTTTACTGTTTGTATCTCTTTCTTTCTTTTCACTTTTGCAATAAGAACTAACTTATATAAATATATATATATATGTTAACTATTAAGGAAAAAGGTAAGTCGGCTAAGCAAGCTTGGTGACTAAGTTTTGGGTGACCTTTTTATATATATATTATTATTATATTCCTTTAATTATTTGCAGCTGCTAGCTTATTACGTGTTATTCATTTGTACGTTATATATTCTACGTGTCGTGTATTTAAACTAATCGGGACATACCGGTAACACGTAAGTGACGCGTAGTGTGTAAAATATATTTATCCGATAATTAACGGGAAGGTTTAGTGTACCGTATTCGATCAAAACCCTAAAGTTAAGCGTGCTCGTACGAGAGCAATAACAGGATGGGTGACCTCCTGGGAAGCAGCTCAAATTTTCCGTTCGTTAATTAATTCGTGATAAGTGCTAAACGTCATACTTGCTTAATCTAACTCGTCAATTGTGTAAACGTCGTGCCTGCTTAATCTTCATTTCTACTTAACTAGTAGAGGATGCAAATTAAATGCATTCTAAATGCACATATCACATAAATAACACATAAGCATTTTCGTAAAATCATGCGTTTATCATATAATTGCCAAATAGTCATATTCATGCAGTCACGTCATTCATATGATGTAAATCAATAAATGCTAGTTATATGACATGCTTATTGTTGGCCGGGTGTGAGATAATTGGGCATTACAATCATATCCTCCTTATGAAAATTTTGTCCTCAAAATTTGACATACCAAAATAGTTCTGGATATTTGCTCCGCATTTCTTCTTCCCTTTCCCAGGTAGCTTCTTCTACAGCATGATTTCTCCACAAGACCTTTACCAAGTTGATACTTTTGTTTCTCAATTGTTTAACCTTCTGATCAAGAATTTGCACTGGTTTCTCCTCGTAAGCTAAATCTGAAGATAACTCCAATGGCTCATAACTTAACACATGAGAAGGATTTGAAATGTATTTCTTCAACATGGATACATGGAAGACATTGTGAACACCGGTTAATGAAGGAGGTAATGCCACTCTGTAAGCTCTATCCCCAACTCTTTCCAGAATTTCGAACGGACCAACATACCTCGGACTCAATTTTCCCTTCTTCCCGAATCTCATAATTCCCTTCATTGGAGCTACTTTCAGAAACACATGATCCCCAACAGTAAATTCTAAATCTCTTCTTCGTACGTCTGCGTAACTTTTCTGCCTACTTTGTGCCGTCTTCATTCTTTCACGTATTTTCTCTACAACTGTGGTTGTTTGTTGTACCAATTCTGGACCAAGTAGTCTTCTTTCTCCAACTTCATCCCAATGCACTGGCGATCTGCATTTCCTCCCATATAACGCTTCATAAGGTGCCACTCCAATGGTAGACTGATAGCTATTGTTATAAGTAAATTCCACTAATGGTAATTTCACATCCCAACTACCCTGAAAATCTAGTGTGCACGCCCTTAGCCTATCCTCAAGTATCTGAATAACTCTTTCTGATTGCCCATCACTCTGTGGATGAAATGCTGTACTGAATGCAAGTTTTGTTCCCATTGCACTGTGCAAACTCTTCCAAAACGTAGACGTAAATTTAGGATCTCGATCAGATACTATAGAAACTGGCACTCCGTGTAGCCTGACTATCTCATTAATGTACAGCTGAGCATACTGATCCATATTATACGTCGACTTCACTGCAAGAAAGTGGGCTGATTTCGTTAATCTATCGACAATCACCCATATGGAGTTATAACCCTTCTGAGTCCTCGGCAATCCCAACACGAAATCCATTGTAATATGTTCCCATTTCCATTCTGGTATCGGTAAAGGCTTTAATAAACCTGCCGGTCTTTGGTGTTCAACCTTAACTTGTTGACAGGTCAAACATTCTGCTACAAATGTCGCTATATCTTTCTTCATACCGCTCCACCAATAATGTTGTTGCAGATCTTTATACATCTTTGTACTACCGGGGTGTACTGAATAAGGACTACTATGAGCTTCTTTCAAAATATCTTCTTTGATTGATTGATCAGATGGCACACATAATCTGCCTTTGTATTTCATAACCCCATCATCGAAAATTGTGAATTCAGTCTTCTTCCCTTCGTCTATCTTTCTCTTTATCTCAATCAGATACGCATCATTTTTCTGAGCTTCGATGATTTTGTCACGAAGTACAGGCTTCAATGTCAGGGCTGACAAATAATATACCTCCCCCTTGGGTACAAGTTCAAGTTCCAATTTCTGCAAATCTTGTAATAGTGGCCTCTGTATGATAACGAGAGAAGACATAGACTTTCTGCTCAATGCATCAGCTACCACATTTGCTTTACCAGGATGATAGTTAATCACACAGTCATAATCTTTAACAAGTTCTAACCATCTCCGTTGTCTCATATTCAGCTCTTTCTGGGTGAAGAAATACTTCAAGCTTTTATGATCCGTGTAAATCTCACATTTCTCACCATACAAATAATGTCTCCAAATCTTCAGGGCAAAAACGACAGCGGCAAGTTCCAAATCGTGAGTTGGATAATTCTTTTCATACTCTTTCAATTGCCTCGAAGCATAAGCAATTACCTTCCCATTCTGCATTAATACAGCACCCAAACCATTTTTTGAAGCATCGCTGTACACAACGAAACCACCAGTTCCAGTGGGAACAGAAAGAATAGGAGCGGTAGTCAATCGACGTTTTAGTTCTTGGAAACTCTTTTCACAAGCATCGGTCCAAACAAACTTCACATTTTTTCTTGTCAACGTCGTCAGTGGAACCGCCAGTTTTGAGAATCCCTGAACAAATCTTCTATAATACCCTGCTAATCCTAAGAAACTCCGAACTTCTGACACGGTTGTTGGGGTTTGCCAGTTATTCACAGCTTTTATCTTACTTGGATCAACTGAAATTCCATTCTTCGACACCACATGCCCTAAGAATACCACTTGTTCAAGCCAGAACTCACATTTCTTGAATTTAGCGTATAGTTGTTTCTCCTTTAGAATTTGCAATACAAGTCTCAAATGTTCTTTGTGTTCCCATTTATCACGTGAGTAGATAAGGATGTCATCAATAAACACAATTACGAATTTATCAAGATAAGCCTTGAATACCCGATTCATCAAATCCATAAACGCTGCAGGAGCATTCGTTAAACCAAATGGCATTACTAGAAACTCGTAATGGCCATACCTTGTTCGGAATGCAGTCTTCTGTATATCTTCCTCTTTGACCTTTAACTGATGGTAACCCGAACGCAAATCAATCTTCGAGAATACCGATGCACCTTGCAATTGATCAAACAAGTCATCTATTCTGGGAAGAGGATACTTATTCTTGATTGTTACTTTATTGAGTTCTCTGTAATCAATGCATAACCGCATTGTCCCGTCTTTCTTCTTTACAAACAATACTGGAGCTCCCCAAGGAGAATAACTTGGGCGAATAAATCCCTTATCAAGTAAATCTTGTAGTTGCACTTTCAACTCTTTCAACTCAGTCGGGGCCATTCTGTACGGTGCTTTAGAAACAGGGGCAGTTCCTGGCACAACATCAATCACAAACTCAATTTCTCGATCTGGTGGTAGCCCTGGTAAATCGTCTGGGAACACTTCTAGAAATTCTCTAACCACCTCCACATTTTCTGGCTTCAAATTGATTTCAATTGAAGTATCTACCACACTTGCCAAGTATCCAGCACAACCTTTATTCAACATCTTTTGGGCCTTCAGTGCAGAGATAACCGGTAAAGAAAATGAGCCTGAAGTACCGCTGAACATAAACTGCTCTTTTCCGGGTGGCTGAAAGATCACAACCTTCTTATTACAATCAATGGTGGCATGATATTTGGTAAGCCAATCCATACCCAGTATAACCTCAAAATTCGAAATTGGTAACACAACAAGATCAGCGCATAGAACTCTATTACCAATCTGAATAGAACAAGTCCTCAATACCTGACTGGAATCCATTTCTTCTCCCGACGGAATGGTCACACTGTAACTTATTTTCAGCAAGTCCGGTGTAATGCCCAGTTTTCTCACAAATGCATTCGATACAAATGAATGTGTAGAACCTGAATCTATCAATGCAAATGCAGGCATTCCAGAAATCAAAATAGTACCTGAAACGACTGAGGGGTCTGCAGAGGCTTCTTCATTCGTCATCGAATAAACTCTTCCCTGCACTTTATTCTGGAGGGTTGTGCAGTCCTTTGCAAAATGTCCAGGCTTCTTACATTTAAAACAAAAGTTCGAACCCATTCGACATTCCCCAAAATGATTCCTGCCACATATATTACACCTCGGCCTTTCGACTTCATTGGAGGTCTGTCCAACTCTTGGACGTTTGTCAGTATTTCTTTGGGCTAGTTTCTGCTCTGGCTTCTTCCACGGTATTGGGTTTCTTGGAGTGAATATTTGCCTCTTCTGTTGATAGGATTTCTGAATTTCTTTTTCATCCAGGTCAGCCATCAAAGCTTTATCCACAATTTCTCGAAACTCGGTTGCTGAAGACATTCTGACATCCCGTCTAATTTCAGGCTTCAGTCCTCTCAAGAAATGATCGATCTTTTCGGTATTATCCCTCGCAATGTAAGGCACATATCTGCAACCCTCTTCAAATTTTCTAACATAGTCGCAAACAGTCATGTCTCCCTGTTTCAGCTCTAAAAACTCTTTAACCTTGAGGGATCTGGCATCTCGAGTGAAGTATTTGTCATAAAAGATCACCTTGAACCTTTCCCATGTCAGTGTCTCCATGTCAACAGCAAGTTTTGCTCCTTCCCACCAGATTCTTGCCTCTTTCTTCAATAAGAAGATCGCACAAAGTACCTTATCAACATCGTCGATACGCATGTAGTCGAAGATGACATCTAATGATTTAACCCATTCTTCGGCAACTACAGGATCCGAACCACCATAGAAGTCAGATGGTTCCATCTTCCTAAACTTCTCGTAGACAGCTTGTGGATTTTCAGGACGAATAGGAGGTGCATGCGCCTGGTTATTCTGTTCTTGAGCTCTCTGTTGCATGTCTAATAATTGTTGGATCTGTTCACCGTGCATTCTGGTTTGTTGTTGTATCAGATTAGTCAAATTATCCACCACATTATTACCACCTTCTTCGGCACCCATAGCTTTACGTTTCGGCGGCATGATTTCCTATATATTGCCCAATTTATCCCTTTCACCAGCCAATAATGAATGCATAATAATGACAATAACATACATTAATCAAACATAAATAAATAAACAAAAGAGTTGACCAAGTTTCCCCAGCCAGAATATGTTCATATGCCTTCTTCTGTCTTCAGGAAAGACTAAACCTCCGCTCTGATACCATAAACTGTCACACCCCCAGACCGGGCCCAGGGATGATGACCCTTTTCTTTCGTAAATGTTATGGTTTTCTAAAATAATAAAAATATCTTTTGGAATAAAAACAAACCATTTTACTTTTACAAACCAAACCCTGTACAATAACAAACGTTTGTTTACAAAACCATAACAGAGCGGCTATTTAAACAAAAATCAGAGTTCTTGAGCTACAAAACGCTCGAAACACGGCATATGAACATAGCTCTGTCTGACCGCTCGGGACACTTGGGCAACCTTCAGATATGTACATCAAACATCACCTGCATCATAAGAATCTAATGAGCTAATGGCACAGTAAGAAGAAACTCAGTTATAGCAATATTTCACGTAGCACATAAGACAGTCAATAATGCATAGTTCATTTAAAACATTATCTTTTCCTCTTGGGTACCCCGAAATATGGTATTCGACTGATGATGATAGGCGTCTGTTTTCGGAACCTGTTCATAAATGGCCATAAAAAGAAGCATCGCGGGGGTTCTCATACCGACCTTTCGGCCGATGATATTAGCCGCTAGCTCCATCATATATCGTGGCTTTATCTATCTTGGTTTTTACACCTCAAGGTATTCACCACCCTCTGTGGGTCCGCCGGTCCCTCCCGCGTCCCGTGCCTACCCGACCGCCAATCAAATACCAAACTTCTCTTTCGAAAACGTGTTCTTTCCATATGTATCAATATAATGCATCATATTCACATGTACTTCAACATTTCACGTCATATAACATTCATTTTCAATAAAACATATAATAAATCATAAATCATTAATATTTAACACAATCGGCACATAATACATTCATTTTCAAACAATTAACATAAATAATCACAAAAATGCATAATATTGATTCTTATGATACATCAAGAAAAGCTTCTACTTACCTTAAGTCGTTATTATTGAAATCAATGACGGTGACGATATCGCAAGCTACCTATAGGAACTAACCTGTAAAATGATATATATACGATGCCTAAATACGATTTTCGACTAATATTCTAAATTCACCGATTAAATTGAAGAAACTATTGGTAAAATACTTACTTGTAACGCGTAGGTTAGTTCGTATATTTTTCCCGAATTTTTTTCTTCTCCTTTTTCTCTATTTTCTTTCTATTTCTCTCTTTTTCTTTCTCTAATTTTCTTTACTGTTTGTATCTCTTTCTTTCTTTTCACTTTTGCAATAAGAACTAACTTATATAAATATATATATATATGTTAACTATTAAGGAAAAAGGTAAGTCGGCTAAGCAAGCTTGGTGACTAAGTTTTGGGTGACCTTTTTATATATATATTATTATTATATTCCTTTAATTATTTGCAGCTGCTAGCTTATTACGTGTTATTCATTTGTACGTTATATATTCTACGTGTCGTGTATTTAAACTAATCGGGACATACCGGTAACACGTAAGTGACGCGTAGTGTGTAAAATATATTTATCCGATAATTAACGGGAAGGTTTAGTGTACCGTATTCGATCAAAACCCTAAAGTTAAGCGTGCTCGTACGAGAGCAATAACAGGATGGGTGACCTCCTGGGAAGCAGCTCAAATTTTCCGTTCGTTAATTAATTCGTGATAAGTGCTAAACGTCATACTTGCTTAATCTAACTCGTCAATTGTGTAAACGTCGTGCCTGCTTAATCTTCATTTCTACTTAACTAGTAGAGGATGCAAATTAAATGCATTCTAAATGCACATATCACATAAATAACACATAAGCATTTTCGTAAAATCATGCGTTTATCATATAATTGCCAAATAGTCATATTCATGCAGTCACGTCATTCATATGATGTAAATCAATAAATGCTAGTTATATGACATGCTTATTGTTGGCCGGGTGTGAGATAATTGGGCATTACACTTTTACTTTTATTTTTTTTGTTTTTTGTACCAATTAGCCTTCAGTGAGGCTCTTTCCATTCTTGATATTTAGTTAAAAAATGATGAGAAAAATATTATAGTTGTAGTTATTTTATTAAACCCTTAACATTTGTAGTCATTTTAGAACTTTAAATCCATATAATGGAAGAATTTTTTTTTACTTTAGCAGAAAATGTCAGAGACTAATGGATATAACAACAAAAACTAAAAAAAAAAAACTCAGATGATGAGTCACCATAAAAAGATATTATAAGAATAAAAAGAGTATGCGTTCATGTTTTTAAAATATACTATCTTTAGCATTATATCATATGTGTCAAAAAGAACACAAAATAAAAAAATACCAAAGGCCATATTTGAGATAGTCATATGATAGAGTTTTAAATAATGTTTTCTATTTTATTGTGAAGTAGACATTAATATCCTGTTGCAATAGAGAAGCATTAAATGAAATAAAGTAGAAAATTGCATCTCGAATGTCGTCTTCAAATTACTTATTTTGAAAAATAGAAGAATGCATCTCGAATGTCGTTTGTAATTCTTTTTTCATCATTATGTGACATACCGTTGACGCAATTTCAAGTTTTAAGCTTTTTGGGAATCTAATTTTACTGTGGCGATGATGTTTCATTTAGTTCACATTTTGTGACAGCAAATAGATACACTCTTTTGCATTACTTTAAAGATGATAGAGTCTTTAGTGTCGGACGGAAAAGAATATAAATATTCTTCACTCATAAAAAAAATTATACATTTCTAATTAATTTTTTAGGGTTTGTAGGAATAATCACGATGTAGTGAACATGAGTGAGTGACTAGAGTTAGGTTGGTGATGTGAACGTAGGGGATTCACTTTTTATAAAACATTTTTACCTTATTGAGATGAAATTTTGGGTCAAAAATTTATATAGGGTGAAACTTGCCAATGTTAACCCAATTCAAAGGTGTATAGTGTTATTTGTTTCATTTTTGGGGTGCAAAGTCCTTTTAGCTCCTTTTTAAGGGGCAAAGCGTAAATTACCTATTTCAATTTCATATTTCGTTATTTAATTTTTTTTTACATAATCATATAACATCCTATTCAAGATTAATAGTACGGAGAGCACCAAAACCATTGCATATCAACATAAGACAACTATCGCAGTTTGAACAACTGCAGCAATGTATCCGGGATTCACCAACCATCTAACTTTTCTAAGTGGAAAAATTACATGCGACTCAGGATGTATCTAACGGATCTTACAAATGGTCTCAATGCATCTAATTTATGGTCTCAACGAGTATATTCCGAAACCTGTGTATAAATAGAACTTCAAAGATCGAGAGAAATAGAGATTTGAACAAGTGAGAAAATTCACCAGCTTAAACGATCACATCCTAAGTCGAAAGAATCTCTTGATTCTGAAGTTCATCCTTAGAAAAATCCGAATCCTGAGCATCCATTCAAATCGATATTTCTCTATCTCTTTTTCAAGAAGAATCTGAACTGAAGAGTACTTTGTTTGACCTTTGCCATAACAAACAAAACCAATTTCTGTGTGAAATTAGTCATCATCTCTTTCAAACTGTGTGTGAGGAAAGTTGTAGGATATCTGCAGTATTTCTGTGTGTGAGAAGCAGATTACTAAAAGTGTTCTCAGAGGCAGACGCTTGTGTAGCTAAGGAGCTCAAGATATTTTAGTTTGTGCATTGTATTGGAGAAAACTTTGTGTGACTTTTCGGATTCAATAAAGTGAATTCCTTCGTGAATCAAAGAAGAAGGACGTAGTTGGGATTACACCACCCAGCGAACCTTGCAAACTGGGTCTCATTGACTTATTGCTTTATTTCAGGGGAATTATAGATTTCGTCCCTCAACAAAATTCCAATTGCAAAATCGGTCCTCTGTGTTCTGTATGCATCAATTTAGTCCCTTAACTTGTCAAATCTGAATGCTTTTAGTCCTGCCGTTATCTTTTCCATCCAAATTAAAGGAAATCTCCAGAAAAGGTCAAATTAGGAGGGGAATTACATCTTTTCATCCTTTAACTTGCTTCTTAAAATATTTTTGTCCAATTACCATGAATCAGGCCCAACATGCTTCCGAAATATAAGTAAACATTCATAAATTCATACCTCTGTTTGACCTCCTTACTGCCGGGTATTCCGAGCCTCCGGTTTTACGGACTCGTTCCAACTACTCGACCGCAGAAGGTGGTTCGTAAGTCTCATCTCCTTCAGCAATACAAAGCACAGCCCTATTTCGTTTCCTACCTTAGGGCGTATGAGGTATTAAAGGATGAATGTCTAGTTAAACTTTAAAAGCAAGTTGAACAAAAACCTCCAATTTTTATTGATGAAATAAAATTAAAATTACATAAAAATACTCTACTCCGCTATTGGAGGAGATAACTCTTTATCCTCTCATATGAGGACTATTTTTGGGGAAATCCCCATACACTCAAAAGAAAGCTTACAGAAAAAATAATAGTTTTATTTAGAAGACTATAGACTTGGAAAGAAAATATGTTGAGAAGAGTTCGAGAAATTTTCTGATGTTCTCCATCTGCTTCGTTCCCTCTTTTTATAGCCTTCAGCTGCGGACTCCAAAGGCAGATTCCAACTTGTTTTAACTTTGAATATGTCATTGCTTCATCAATAAGAATACCAAGAAATTCAACCTTATTGACCCTAATAATTGCTTTTTTTTTTTCAGAGAGCACTAACCCTTCCTTATGACATGCATTGAAAAAAATCTCTAAATGTTTAATATATTAGTTCATATTTTTAGATGCAATCAAAATATCATCAATATAAACAAACATAAATTCAAAATAATCTTTAAACAGATATACTGACCTTGTGGTGTAAAAAATGTTGTATATTTCCTAGATTCATTTTCTAACTTGATCTGATAGAAACCCGACTTACAATCGAATTTCGAAAACACTTTGGCCCATTTGATGTAATCAATTAAGTGTTCTCTACTAGAGATATAGTAACTATCAAACTCTAATATCTTGTTGATCCCTTGTTAGTTGATTACTAGCCTAGCTTTTCCCCTTTTTATTTCAACATGATTTCTTACAAGGAAACTCGAGGTACTATAAGCCGAGACTCCAGGTTCAATGAGTCTAAGATCGATATGCTCTTTGATAATCATTTGCATATCCTACTTATCCATCATATTCATCTGGATAGGCTCGTATCGAACATACTCATACTTACATTGGTCCTTAACCTTTAGAGTAGCTTCGATCTTGTTTTTGTTCCACCAAGCCAAAGGATCCTCATTGTAATTCCTTTGGATTAGACTTTTAACATGTTTGAGAGAGAGCTTACTCTCTTCGTCTATACACCAATCAAGTTTCTTGTCTTGTAGGGCGTTCTTGAAGAAATATATTTTTTCTTTAGTGGCCTCACTGTATCCTTCATTACAGAAACCTTGTTGTCTGAAAACAGTCCTCACCAAATTTCCTTTTATCCTGCATCTTAGGATTAATTAATTTGGCCTCCTCATCACCATGTTTGCTGCGAAAATTTATTGGCATAATGCGAAATGCCTTTTCTCTCCGCAGGACCTGTATCTCACTTCCACAGTTCGTGGTAAAGATTAATAAATCTCTCTTATTATATTGCACATACCTTGCTAAAGTTTGGATAAAGTTATTACCCAACAAGATATCTGCTCCAGTATCATGAAAGTAAATTGGAGCCATTTTTACCTTAAACCAAGGTGTTCTAAATGCTCCTCCCATCATGATTTTTGTTTCTGGTTTACCTTTATTGAGTATAAGGATTTTCCTCGAAAAATCTCTACCTGCAATAATAGGTAAGGTTTTCATAGCATTGCTAGGAAAGATTCTGGGTTTTGCTGTACAAATACATGAACCAGAATCAATATACGCATCAATATACGCAAAGAAATATTCTATCTTATATTAATCATAAATAACACTGATGGAAATATATATAGAGAATGGGCTAGTCATTCAACTCTGATGAGATGACCATCCAAACTGAATTCCATACTTTTTCCTTTTCTGCCCAAGGTTTATGTTCTTCAAGGAAGCTTGAACCCAAGGTAACGATCCCTTGCTTTTGTCCTGCAAAACTTGATACAAATATTTCATGGCCTGCCATTTCTAGCATACCTTCATCTTTGCCAATGCTTGGTTGTTGCAGATGATATAATTCATCACAAGGAAAGTAATTTTCTCTTTTTGTGATGTCAAATAAAATCTGCACTTCTTTCCAACCTTCGGGGCATCTAATTTTTTACATTATCCACCCTAATGGCTTGCGGAGTTGAGTCATGGATCAACTCTTTTCCTTTTAAGGCTTGTATCTTCTCGTCTGAGAAGGACATCCGGCTATTAAATTCGATCTTTGTACTAAGTGTTCTATTTAAGACAGGATGATATTTAATGATAATGTCGACACCTCCAATTCTAGGTATTTGAATGGGATCCGGCGTCATTACCTTATAAAATTCCTTGAAAATCTGAGGAATTTCAATATATTCTTTCCATAGGAAAAGATCCGAATGATGTGTGTTGGAAAGTGCATAAGCTATTCTATAAGTTATAGAATACGGTCTATTCTCCTCCTTCATAAGATCCTTTCTTTTGAAGTCTTGATGAAGAGTTAAGACACGACAGAAATCTTGGTCTGCTAGGTTATATGCAATTCTCGGATGAATATCAAACATAAGTTTTTCTGCATATAAATTCCCGACCATTGTACCAAGATAACCATCTCTTAGGTTATTGATTCTCCTATCAATTACTGACAAATGTATTTATGAATCAATTCCTTCCTTGACAGTGGCTTTTATAACTACTTCAATGGTTCCTATATGGATCCATTTCATAGTCATTGCTACTTCTTCTAGTAGCTTACTTAATTCTTCAAGAATTTCTTCTTTCGAAATTAATTGTATATCCATCACATTCCCTGTAAGTTCCATAGGTATTGCAAATTCTCCCGAACATACCTTGTATATAATGTGATGCTTTCTTTGGTTTAGTCATATCTGATTTAGGACTCGGCTAAAACCTCCAATTCTATAACCATCATATGGTCCAATATTGGAATTTTGCCTCATAATTCTTTTCAATGTTCAGTTTGAAATCGACATTCATGAAAAAAATCCTAAAAGGCTTTTAGAAGTCTGAAGCTTATCTCCTTCACTGTACTCAGTCTGATTCGGTTCAAGATCCATCCGAATCTCCTTCAACTTCTTCCTCATATACACTTTCGTCTGAGTGGAAATTTTTGAATTGGTAGATAGGTACCAAATTGCCATAAAAGACTGCATCCAATATACCAGCCGTAGCTTCAAATCGGCGTGCTTCTTGCTTTTGCGGACAATCTGGGGAGATATGTCCCTTTGCTCCGCACGTCCAGTAGTTACAGTCTTTGAAACTTTCATTAGCTCGTGTGTGAGCTCTTCTGAAAGTCCGTCGAGTTGGGGTCCGATCACTGGATCTTCTATCAGTTTGTCTAGATCCATGTGAGGAAGCCCTCGTAGGTCCTTGTTGTTGGCCTGATTTATATGATCGTCCCTTAGCTTTGGACCACCATGATATTCGTCTAAATGAAGGTTTATTTATGTAATCCATGTTGTCGGTGTTACTCTCCTTTTTCCTCTTCTTCTTTTGCTCGCTCGTTTCCCCAATGATTGTTGGGAAATCATTGTTTTTGCAACAGAGAGGAGTTCTCTTCATCTTTACTCTCAACTTCTTCATATTTTTATGGAGTGAAGCTTGAGCACACCAGTCCTTTAATTTGTCTTTGAAGAAAGACATTCTTCTGGCTACCAAATTCAGCTGGCCTTCAGGCACCTTCTAGGTCTGTATAAGCATTTCTCGCCATGGCCTGCAAATTTTGGCAATGAACAAAGGTGCTGCTACATCCGTTGGCACTCCACTTTGGAAGAAGTATTTGCGAAACCAATAGATATATTCATCTATTGCACAAATATTTGTTAATTCCATTCCAAAGAGAGCTTGCATGTTCTCTCTGATTTTCTCATAATTACTTTCATCGAAGTATTCATCTCCGATGAAATGAAGCTTTATAAGCCTTCCGAATCTTTCTGCTATGGTGCTTTTGGATTCTCTGGCTAAAACTCCTTGTTTGGTCGAGTCAGGTGTTTGATCCCATCCCACCTTGACTGATCCTTCTAGACTCAACTCCATTAATCTGACGAAGTTTTCTTTGTCGAGTTCTAGAGTGGTGGTCGCTATTTTCATGGCATCTACCCATTCATCGATTATCTTTTCAATATTTTGAAAATCGATGACATCCAGATTTAGAATAGTTCCATAAGGGTGCAAGGGCTGGGACAAGGTCCTAGCCCATGGTGTATTTTCTGGTACCTTTTTTGGATTTCTCCCTGGATTCTCCTTGAGTCTTTATCCAATGAAAGTTGGGGTTGCATTGATGTGGAAGTTCACACCCTCATGCATCGAGCTATCCTCTGGAGGATTATTTGATGCGATACTACCTTCTGGAGGTGGTAGCGCCGGTGGCACAATAGTGGACACCTCGTTAGGTTTGACATTAACTAAGTCTACCATCCCTAACTCTTGGTACCTCCATTAATTAATACTTTTGAGGATTTCGTTAATTCTATCTTCTTGTGTTTTGGGCCGCGAAATTTTCGTTGCCTTACCCTTTTGGTGTAAAAGGGCCACGGGCCCAAAAGCGTCACGGATGCAGTCCCTATTGGATATCCCAATATGACCCTTCCATTTTTCGCCTAGATCTGAGACTTCTTTTTTCAGATCCACTATTGTGTTTTTCAGATCGGGGAGGATCTGTAATATCTCATCCATTTTTTAGTTCAATTGCTCTATTTTCATAGGTAGATAGATCAACCTATGACCATAATCTTGAACCGTTTTTTAAATTTCTCTAGGATTTTGGGTAATCTGAGAGGTATCAGTTTCAGTATCGATTTCTGTCCATGTCGGACAAAATTCTCTCTTTTCGTAACTCGTTGAACATTTGTTCGAATGTTCTATTCTTGTTTAAATCTCCTCCGTTAGATAGTAAAGTAATAAAATGCAATAATAATTAATTATTTCATCAATGAAATCTATGGCTCTGATACCATTTTGCGAAAATATAACAAACATGTCCATAAGAAACAATTTTCAAGACTAAAAGTGTAATTTTCTCTTAAAAAGCGTATTATGTTAGTGATTTAACGGGAGTTTAACGGTGGAGACTAAATTTGTCCAAATCTCGTATGTTGAGAGACCCAATTGATGCATCTGTAATAACAGGGACCAATTTTGCGATTAGCTTTAAGTTCGGGGACGAAATCTATAATTCCCCAATTTATTTCAGTTCTTTATTGCACATCTATTTAAATTCAGCAATTTAGTAGAGATTATATGTTTCATAGTGTAGTTTCCATATACATTTATTAATTGTATCTCTGCCCAGTGTAGTTTCCATATACATTTATTAATTGTATCTCTACCCAACATAAACATTACACAAAGTCAAAGACTCTAGTTATATATTCCGCTATGCACTTAACCGTGAATCTAAGTTCTGACCACTACATCTCACTGTAGTTTTCTCAACCGATACTAAGTTAAAATCAAGTACCTAAAGTTCCACTTTAAAAGATTCAAAGATGATAATAATTTTCTATTGATAACTTTAAGTACAACATCATGTAAATCACATACTATTAAGATATGCCATAAATCAATACGACCATATTTGTAGACTAGAGATATGGAAAAAAAATATGCGATTTAATAGCAATACAGCATCCGCAAAAAAAAAAAAGGATTTTATATAAATAGAAATAGTAATCCCAAAATGTCAAAATTTATATAGTTCCAAACATTTCTCCCAAGTAACAACAATATTGTGGAGCTTAACTGATTGTCACAGAAAATAACATGGTACATAAGAAGATGATAAACGTCTCTTCTATTTTTACTTTTGATAAATATTTTTCCTTAGAAGAATAGATTGGAATCTTCTAGGGCATCGATCCAGATGCTCGTCAAAGGAAATCTTTGTTTCCAATTATGACGGTGGTAACTGGGCTCATCAAATGAATACGAGACACATTGTCTCCCATAAAATCAAGATCTCGGGAAATAAATTGAATTTCTCATCTTCTTCACAAGAAGATCTTGGCAACAAAAGAAGTGTACAAAAAATGTCATCCCTCCTATGTTATCCATGTCCACCCATCTTGCATTTGCTTCATCTAGCTTGGATACAATGGGGTATTCATCAGTACTAAAAGTGCTCCATTGAGTGTCCCCAAGACGACAAGTGCTAATAGTGATAACTATGGGGCTGAAATTCTTCATTGTGAAAACAACACAACTAGGACATTTTGGGGTCGCCGAAAAGGCAGCTATTTGTTTTCTTATATCTGTTCACGGGTATAAGGGCAGAAGAAATCTCTAATTAGCGTCACATTAGAGTTGTATTAGTCCCTTGTTAGCGCTTGACTACTTTAACTCAACGTCATTCATCGCATAATTCTTAGCACACTGAACAAATATTGCGATTAATAGTGTCGCTATTATGGCACAACATTGTTCATTGCGCCAGACTGGCGCAGTGAAATTTCTTTTTATTTTAATCCTTTATTTTTTATTTACTTTTAGTTATGCCTTTTTTAAGTTTGTAAATTCGAATAATATAGTGGAAGGAAAGAGTCCGCGTTCATGTTTTGAAAATATACTATCTTTAGCATTATATCATGTCCAAAAGAACACAAAAATAAAATGCCAAAGGCCATATTGAAGATAGTGATATGATAGAGTTTTAAATAATTTCTCTATTTTATTGTGAAGTAAACATTAATATCCTGTTGCAATAGAGAAGCACTAAATGAAATAAAACAGAAAATTGCATCTTGAATGTTGTCTTCGAATTTCTTATTTTGAAAAGTAGAAGAATGCATCTCGAATGTCATCTGTAATTCTTTTTCATCATTATGTGGCATACCGTTCACCCAATTTCAAGTTTTAAGCTTTTTGGGTATCTAATTTTGATGTGGTGATGATGTTTCATTTAATTCACATTTTGTGACAGCAAATAGACTCGTTCTTGTGCATTCTTTTAAAGATGATAGAGTCTTTAGTGTTGGACGAAAAAGAATATAAATCTTTTTCACTCATAAAAAAATTTATGCATTTCTAATTAATTATTTCTGAGGGTTTGCAGGAAGATTCACGATGAAGTGGACATGGGTGAGTGACTAGAGTTAGGTTGGTGACATGAATGGAGGAGATTCGCTTTTTATTGAATATTTTTACCCTTATTAATATGAGATTTTGGGTAAAAGAATTATATAAGGTGCAACTTGCCAATGTTAACCCAATTAAAGGGTGTATAGTGTTATTTTTTCTTCTTAGGGTGTAAAGTGCCTATTAGCTCTTTTTTAAGGGTGCAAAGTGCAAATTACCCATTTAAATTTCATATTTCATTATTTAATTTTTTATTGCATAATCATAGAACATCGAGTCAAGATTAATAGTTCGATGAATTCATCTTGTTCAAGTTTTCCATATTTCTTCTAATTTTTTGGATTTCATGACAACAAATTCCATTTTATAGAGTCCAAATTTGCATAATTTGGAGTTTAGTTAATATTTTAATGCATAATTTTTACGTTAAATATGTATAATCTCTGCATATTTGGTTAGAAGCTTGCATAATTTTTTGATAAATCCTTACCCAATTACTACAATATTATATAGTACATCATGTCGATAAAACTAATAAACTCGCAAATTAAGGAATAAAGTTAGAAATATATGTAACATAAGCATGTACTCCATAGTCAGTAGTACCGCCAATGCTACAATTATATGTAATAATAAAACAATAATCTCATCAATGCAACAATTATAAGAAATAATACAACAATAATCGAAACGATCGAAAAATTAAGAATCTTGAACTTCTCGGTATATGGGGTATGCCCAATTGAAAACTAGCAAAGTCGATTTTTCTATTATGCAGAGGCTTCAAGAGATGAGGAGGTTCAATTATAGCAAGCGGACTTCACTACACAAAGAAACAAGTTTCATCACAGAGTCATATATAGCTAAATCACAAGAGAAAATAGTGAAAGAAAGAAGAATGAGAATCCTTTATCACCATCATCATCATCATCGTCATCATCATCATCATCATCGTTGTCGTCTTCTTTGTTGCATTCCTCATCTTTGTTATTGTCGGGCTGAAATCAATTGAACTGAAAAACGGGATTATAATAAAAATAGAATTAATACAACAAGGAAAATTAAAGTAAGCCAGCAAGTGCAGAAAATAATGGTACAATTACAGCAATTACAGCAGTGAAATTACAGAAATACAATACAAATAGTTAATAAGGTAGGTTGGTGAATATTTACCCACTTTTCCAAGCATGACAACTTAATAATCTGCTAATTTTGCCAAATTTGCATTTAATAAGTTCAACTCAAAATAAAATAATCTACGAGTCGACAAATATCAGAAGTCGATATGTTTGCAATTGAGATTTAAATCTAGGGATATTGAACAGAATGACTAGATATATTACAGCAATAGAAATACAAAGATTTAATAAATATTTGTTGCTATAGAAATCTGGTTAGGACACATATATGTATGAGCTCGGCTTCTCAATAAAGATGCGAATTTTCCAACTACGCATTTAAGAGATGTAAATTTAATGACATAATCTGTATTGGAGAAAAAGTTGCAACGAAAAATACGAAGTATAAGTAACAGTAAGAGATTACTAGAATTCCTGCAGTGTACAGATATGCAAAATAAATGGCCAATAAAATGTGTGTTGGTGTCTATGCACAAATTATTTTCAGAGTACATAAAACCCGAGACAGATTATAGCTGGTAATTATAGTAAAACTGGCTAGTAGACAAATAAGAGATAATCTTAGCAATAAATCTGCTACTTTTAGCATATGATTTAAACTTAACGATTATCGTAAATATTTAGTATCAGAACTGCGATAAATTTTAATATATTTCTACTAATATAAAGAAATAAATATCATTCATGGAGTTATTCAACAATTGTAGGTTTTTTTTCAATGAGCCTGACCTAATATCCAAACAAAAGTAAGAACAATCATGTCAATTTTTACCATAATTCTTTTGAAAAACTCCAAAAACCCGAGAAGCAACGTGCATGCACCGATAATTTCAAAGAAACAAGAAAACCGTAAATTTCAAAGAAACAAGAAAACGTAGGCTAATAATATGATTTCCATTGAGATTGAAGTAGAGAGATTTTGAGGGTCTGTTTGGACTTGATGGCTATGGTAGCAATCGTGCTCTGTTTGTTGGTTGCAATGAGTTTTAACGCTATGTTTATATGCAATATCGGTCCCAACGTCATAATTCATACACGAGAAAGAAAATATGAGAATTTTATAGGTTAGGAAATGAGCTTTAGTTAGTTTTTAGCTAAGACGCATTTCGAGATTGTGCAGAATTGTGAAACTAGTATCACAAATAAAAACGAGTACCTTGAACCAGGATAACAGAAATAATGCAATAAAATGGAGCTAAAAAACATAAAACCGAGACGTTTCAAACCAAAACTTGGAATTCTGCTACATTAAGGTTGCGATAATTAGCTTCTCACTTATGAGGCACTCGAGTTGCATTTGGATTGCTTACTTAGGAGCTAAGAATGTCCTATCAGTGAAAACATATCCTCAGATAGTTTCATGTTATAATGGACTTTAAATAGCTACCATTTTGAGGAGTAATGGCGATTTTGGATTCTACCATTTTGACTCCGTTTAAAATCCTCGAATCTAAACCAATAGACCCAAACACAACCTGGGATGTCTACTGAGTCAAAAATTACCTTTTAAACACTGAATCCATATTCAATATCAATTGATCTTTTCAGGATAATTTCAAGTCATAATGATTTCAAATCTTTTACCACTTAACTTCTGTCATTTTTAAACCATTTGGAAAATCCTTACATTCACAGCAATATAAGTGCTTGGGGTGAAGGTTTTGTACAACATTACCCATTTACTTGAAGCACATAAACAACCCAAAAAGCTAAAAAAATATATAATTTCTTGTAATATCTTTAACTACAACCTCATGTAGATCACATATATCACTACAAGAAAATAAGGCTTCTGAGACAGATTATTCCGTCTCAGACGCCCTAATTTCCATAGTTGATGCTCAATTGAGACGGAAATACATTGTCTCAAATTCTTATGCTGATAGCCTCGTGGCAAATCTGAGATGGATTCTGAGACTAATATGGTTGTGACAAATTTATTCGTCTCATATTCTGTCTTAGAATTTTGACATTTTCCATCTCAAATTCCGTCTTAAATTTTGACATTTTGCATCTCCATTCCCTCTCAAATTACGTCGAGTTTTGACATATTCTTGTATCATTATACATGCACGTTATATTCTATATTAAACTATTCATTACAAACAATAAAACCAAAAAAACCTTCAAAATTGCCGAAACAACTAATTGTCTCTAATCACGAAGATGTGATAAACAAAACAGTCAATTGTTTAAAATGAACCATTAATATCGTAAAAAACGCCTACTAACATAGTATTAACCCAAGCAAAAAAAACACAATACGCATTCCATCTAACTAATAAAACTAATGTTTGCCTCCAAAGTCATGAAATCCATCTAACTAATTAAACTAACATTTGCCTCCAAAGTCATGACGTATCCTATACTCCAACCATGTTTTGCCCTATACTCTTGTATAAAATATAAAAATTATTATAGAATAATTCAATTTATTCATCTAATACATCAAACAATAATGAATAGGTAAGCTCAAGTAGAAATACTTACACTGATTATTTTGGATTTTCTATCCACATATTCTTTGGATTCTTTTTTACTTTTATGGCACCGTTCAAAGAGCTCAATGTTGTGCACATTGCGCTTAAGAAGTTTTTCCTAATTTATGTAAATAAAAATAGTCAATGTTAAATAGAAATCAACATCATAGATTAGAGATTTCAAATTAAAGATTACCATTATATGAAACCACATGTAACCTTTGTAACTGATCCATACTTAGGTCATATGATTCTTCTGAGTTTGTTTAGATTTTTGTATGTAGTCATTTTTAGCCCAGTATTTCTCTACTAGCTCATTCCAAACACTCATACTCATCCAATTGGGACCCATACCAACCATGTCTAAATTGGTAGCTTCTCTTCCTAGTTGTTTCTTGACATTTTCATTTGCTTTGTTTCTTGCATATAAAGCATTTCACTCATTTAATTACCAATATTTTCATTCCAAACTTTCTTCATCTGCATATCTGAGATGTCATCGTCTCTTTATTATCCACACGGCATCTCAGCAGTCTAACGAGATTCCTGTGTTGTAGTTTAGAAATCAAGACCACCTCATTCATAAATTCTTGCATCCCCTGTCCAGATGTTTTTGAAAGCCTCTTAACCGCAAATTCTCTCCCATCCGCCAATTCTCCCTAGATTTGAACCAATTTCAGCACTTTATATTCAACAAATTCGTTAGATAAGACCATACGAAATAAAAAAAAAAATTATACCTTGTAAACGACCCTTCCCAAGCTTGTTAGCTTCAAAGAATCTGTCTGTTGCATTTGCTAGTACATCGAACTTAAACAATCGTAATTCTTCAAGATTCACTCTGCTCAATGCATCTTGAAGCACATGCCTTCTTTTAGCAAGTTTGCTTCTTCTTTTTCAACCTAATAATAGATAAGGAGACACATAGTAAGACACTAAGCCCAAAGCTGCATATGTTGACTAATTCAAGGGATTAATGGTCCAAATATTACCTCTGCGCTTAATCTCCATTTCCAAGCAAAAAATGTGCAATGGACACAATAACTAAGCCAACTACAACCAGAATTATTACAATTTTCTTGAAGTCGCTATCTGAAACCAAGGAAGAAACATCATATCACTTTATAAACATGGACAGTAAAGGAACATAGATTTTTTCTCAAGCACATGCCTTCTTTTTGTTGTAAAATCCTTATAAATCCGAAAAAAGTAGCATTAGGACAACAGCAATATATTCCTAATAAGCAAAATATAAATGCACAGGTACTATTTCTTCAAGGACAGAAAACAGAGCTTAAACAAATAAGTATGAACAATCACAAACCAATAGAAATTTATATATTACCATCCAAGAATATCACAAAAACAGAGCTTCAAATTAAATTTACCCAGTTCAGAATTTTGCCACCGGATATAAAGATCAGACCCAGACCCGCTCATAACAGGTTCATTTCGGAATGAACATAATCTGAAAGCATTATTGTGGATAAAAATCAATAAATAAGGTGTCTGCTATTTCATTTATGTACGATACAAGAATGACCTATATAGGTTTTGATTTAGGCATTACATTTCAATCTACAAAGATACAAGAATGATAACCAAGTCACAACATCCAATGTGAAACATGTTGGAGAAGAGACTTATCTATCATCAATAACTAGTTCGCTAGCCTCGTAACAGTTAAAAAACATGGGCAATGTTTGGTTTCGTTTTGAAACCCTTTCGGCCAAAAAATTTGGCCCAATAGCGTTTGGACTGCACAATTTTGGGTCAGAAATAAAATGATATTTTTGGCCAAAAAAATTTATTTTTGTCCAGTAAATTTCTCTCTCCTACTAATTATTAATGTAATGCCCAATGATCTCACACCAAGCCAACAATAAGCATGTCATATAGTTAGCATTTATTAATTTATAGGATATAAATGACATGATTGCACGAATATGAGTAATTGCTAATTGTATGATAAATGCATGATTTTACGAAAATACTTGTGCGCTCATATGTGATACCTGCATTTAATTTGCATCATCTACTAGTTAAGTAGAAATGACGATTAAGCAGGCACGGCATTTAGACAATTAACGAATTAGATTAAGCAGGTATGATGTTTAGCACTTATCACGAGTTAATTAATGAACGGAAAATTGAGCTGCTTCCCAAGAGGTCACCCATCATGCGATTGCTCTTGTACGAGCTCGCTTAACTTTAGAGTTTTGATTAAATACGGTACATTAAACCTTCCCGTTAATTAGCGGATAAATATATTTTACACACTACGCGTCACTTACGTGTTACCGGTATTTCCCGATTAGTTTAAATACACGACACGTAGAATATATAACGCATAAATGTATAACACGTAATAAGCTAGCAGCTGCAAATAATTCATGTAATATAATAATAATATATATATTAAAAGATACCACAAACTTAGCCTCCAAGTCATTTAGCCACCTTAACTTTTGATTAATGTTATAATATATATATATATACACATTAGTCATCATATTTTGCTTTAAGCATGGCCACCAGTCCTTCAACTTTCCACATGCCCAATTTTTACATTTATTGCTCTATATATATATATGCATGCATGTCTTTTCCTAAGCATAAAAACAAGTAACAAAGATAGAATTAGAGAAAGAAAGAAAAAATAGGAAGAGAGAAAATAGAAAGAAAAGAAGAAAATAGAGAGGAAATAAGAAAAGAAAAAAAAAAGGGAAAATAGGGAAGAAGAAAGAGAAAAATTTCGGGAAAAATATAGGAATCGACGTACGCGTTACGAGTAAGTATTTTATCAATAGTTTCTTCAATTTAATCGGTAAATTTGGAATATTAGTCGAAAATTATATTTAGATAGGTTATATATCGTTTTACAGGTTAATAAACAACTAGCACTATAAGTAGCTTGTGGTAGTGTCACAGTTATCGATTTCCTTACTAACGACTTAAGGTAAGTAGAAGCTTTTCTTGACGTATCATAAGAATCAATATTATGCATTTTTATGATTATGTGAGTTGATTGTTTGAAAATGAATGTATTATGTGCCGATTGTTTTAAATGTTAATGATTTATGATTTATTATATGTTTTATTGAAAATGAATGTTATATGACGTGAAATGTTGAAGTACATGTGAATATGATGCATTATATTGATACATATGGAAAGAGAACGTTTTTGAAAGTGAAGTTTGGTATTTGATTGGCGGTCGGGTAGGCACGGGACGCGGGAGGGACCGGCGGACCCACAGAGGGTGGTGAATACCTTGAGGTGTAAAAACCAAGATAGATAAAGCCACAATATATGATGGAGCTAGCGGCTAATATCATCGGCCGAAAGGTCGGTATGAGAACCCCCGCGATGCTTCTTTTATTGGTCAAATATGAACAGGTTCCGAAAACAGACACCTATCATCATCAGTCGAATACCATACTTTGGGGTACCCAAGAGGAAAAAGATAATGTTTTAAATGAACTATGCATTATTGACTGACTTATGTGCTACGTGATATTTTGCTACAACTGAGCTTCTTCTTACTGAGCCATTAGCTCATTAGATTCTTATGATGCAGGTGATGATAATGTATATATGTGAAGGTTGCCCAAGAATCCCGAGCGGTCAGACAGAGTTATGTTCATATGCCGTGTTTCGAGCGTTTTGTAGCTCAAAAACTCTGATTTTGTTTAAATAGCCGCTCTGTTATGGTTTTGTAAACAAACTTATGTTTATGTACAGGGTCTTGTATTATAAAGAAAATGGTTTGTTTTTATTTCAAAATATGTATTTTATATTATTTTAGAAAACCATAACACTTATTAAAGAAAAAGGGTCATCGTCCTCGGGCCCCGGTTTGGGGGCGTGACAGTTTATGGTATCAGAGCGGAGGTTTAGTCTTTCCTGAAGACAGATGAAGGCATATGAACATATCCTGGCTGGGAAAACTTGGTCAACTCTTTTGCTTATTTTATTATTGTTTAGTTAATGCATAGTATTGTCATTATTGTGCATTTATTATTGGCTGGTGAAAGAGATAAATTGGGCAATATATAGGAAGTCATGCCGCCGAAACGTAAAGCAATGGGTGCCGAAGAGGGGCGTAACAATGTGGTGGATAATTTGACGAATCTGATACAACAGCAAACCAGAATGCATGGCGAGCAGATTCAGCAGTTATTAGATATGCAACAGAGAAATCAAGAACAGAATAACCAGGCACATGCACCTCCTATTCGTCCTGAAAATCCACAAGCTGTGTATGAAAGGTTCAGAAAGATGGAACCATCTGACTTCTATGGTGGTTCGGATCCTGTTGCTGCCGAGGAGTGGGTTAAATCATTAGATGTCATCTTCGACTACATGCGTATTGATGATGTTGATAAGGTACTTTGTGCGATATTCCTACTAAAGAAAGAGGCGAGAATCTGGTGGGAAGGAGCTAAACTTGCTGTCGATATGGATACCCTGACATTGGAAAGGTTTAAAGTGATCTTTTATGATAAATATTTTACTCGAGATGCCAGGTCCCTCAAAGTCAAAGAATTCCTGGAGCTAAAACAGGGAGACAGGACGGTCTGTGACTATGTTAGAAAGTTCGAAGAGGGTTGCAGATACGTGCCTTACATTGCGAGAGATAATACCGAAAAGATCGATCATTTCTTGAGAGGACTGAAGCCTGAAATTAGACGGGATGTCAGAATGTCTTCAGCTACTGAATTCAGAGAAATTGTGGATAAAGCTTTGATGGCTGACCTGGATGAAAAAGAAATTCAGAAATCCTATCAACAGAAGAGGCAAATGTTCTCCCCGAGAAACCCAACACAGTGGAGGAAACGAGAGCAGAAACCAATCCAAAAGAACGCTGACAAGCGTCCAAGAATTGGACAGACCTCCAATGAAGTAGAAAGGCCAAGATGTAATATATGTGGCAGAAATCATTTTGGGGAATGTCGACTGGGTTCGAATAACTGTTTTAAATGTAAGAAGCCTGGACATTTTGCAAAAGATTGCCCAATCCTCCAGAACAAAGTGCAGGGCAGAGTTTACTCGATGACAAACGAACAAGCCGCTGCAGACCCCTCAGTTGTTTCAGGTACTATTTTGATTTTTGGAATACCTGTATTTGCATTGATAGATTCAGGTTCCACACATTCATTTGTATCGAATGCATTTGTGAGAAAATTGGGCATTACACCGGACATGCTGAGAATAAGTTACAGTGTGACCATTCCATCGGGAGAAGAAATGGTTTCGAGTCATGTATTGAGGGCTTGCTCTATTCAGATTGGTAGCAGACTACTACATGCTGATCTGGTTGTTTTACCAATTTGGAATTTTGAAGTCATATTGGGTATGGATTTTCTTACTAAATATCATGCCACCATCGATTGTAATAAGAAGGTTGTGATCTTTCAGACACCCGAAAAAGAGCAGTTTATGTTTAATGGTAAGTTTATGTTTAATGGTACTTCAGGCTCCTTTTCATTACCAGTTATTTCTACCTTAAAGGCCCAAAAGATGTTTAATAAAGGTTGTGCTGGATATTTGGCAAGTGTGGTGGATACTTCAGTTGAGACCAATTCAAAACCTGAAGATGTGGAAGTGGTCAGAGAATTTCTAGAAGTATTTCCAGATGATTTACCAGGACTACCACCAGATCGAGAAATTGAGTTTGTAATTGATGTTGTGCCAGGAACTACCCCTATTTCTAAAGCACCGTATAGGATGGCCCCAACTGAATTGAAAGAGTTGAAAGTACAATTACAAGATCTACTTGATAAGGGTTACATTCGTCCCAGTTATTCGCCTTGGGGAGCTCCAGTGTTGTTTGTTAAAAAGAAGGATGGGACTATGCGGTTATGCATTGATTACAGAGAGCTGAACAAAGTAACAATCAAAAATAAATATCCTCTTCCCAGAATAGATGACTTGTTTGATCAATTGCAAGGTGCATCGGTATTTTCGAAGATTGATTTGCGTTCTGGTTATCACCAATTAAAGGTCAAAGAAGAAGGAGATATACAGAAAACTGCATTCAGAACAAGGTATGGCCATTACGAGTTTCTAGTGATGCCTTTCGGTTTAACAAATGCTCCTGCAGCCTTCATGGATTTAATGAATCGGGTATTCAAAGCTTTCCTTGACAAGTTCGTGATTGTGTTTATTGATGACATCCTGATCTACTCATGTGATAAATGGGAACACAAAGAACATTTGAGACTTGTGTTGCAAGTTCTGAAGGAGAAGCAGTTATACGCTAAATTCAAGAAATGTGAATTCTGGCTCGAACAAGTGGTATTCTTAGGTCATGTAGTATCTAAGAATGGAATTTCAGTTGATCCAAGTAAGATAGAAGCTGTGAATAACTGGCAAACACCAACAACCGTGTCAGAAGTTCGGAGTTTCTTAGGATTGGCGGGGTATTACAGAAGATTTGTTCAGGGATTCTCAAAACTGGCGGTTCCGCTAACAACATTGACGAGAAAGAACGTGAAGTTTGTTTGGACCGATGCTTGTGAAAAGAGTTTCCAAAAGCTGAAACATCGATTGACTACAGCTCCTATTCTCTCTGTTCCAACTGGAACTGGTGGATTCGTAGTATACAGTGATGCTTCCAGAAATGGTTTGGGTGCTGTATTAATGCAGAATGGGAAGGTAATTGCTTATGCTTCAAGGCAATTGAAAGAGTATGAAAAGAATTATCCAACTCATGATTTGGAACTTGCCGCCGTTGTTTTTGCTCTGAAGATTTGGAGACATTACTTGTATGGTGAGAAATGTGAGATTTATACAGATCATAAAAGCTTGAAGTATTTCTTCACCCAGAAGGAGCTGAATATGAGACAACGGAGATGGTTAGAACTTGTTAAAGATTATGACTGCGTGATTAACTATCATCCTGGTAAAGCCAATGTGGTAGCTGATGCATTGAGTAGAAAGTCGATGTCTTCCCTCATTATACAGAGGCCACTATTACAAGATTTGCAAAAATTGGAACTTGAACTTGTACCCAAAGGGGAGGTATGTTATTTATCAGCCCTGACGTTGAAGCCTGTACTTCATGATAAAATTATCGAAGCTCAGAAAAATGATGTGTACTTGATTGAGATAAAGAGAAAGATAGACGAAAGGAAGAAAACTGAATTCACAATTTCTGATGATGGAGTTATGAAATATAAAGGGAGATTATGTGTACCATCTGATCAAGCGATCAAAGAGGACATTTTGAAAGAAGCTCATGCTAGTCCTTATTCAATACACCCCGGTAGTACAAAGATGTATAAAGATCTGCAACAACATTATTGGTGGACCGGTATGAAGAAAGATATAGCGACATTTGTGGCAAAATGCTTGACTTGTCAACAGGTTAAAGTTGAACACCAAAGACCGGCGGGTTTATTAAAGCCTCTACCGATACCAGAATGGAAATGGGAACATATTACAATGAATTTCGTGTTGGGATTGCCGAGAACTCAGAAGGGTTATAACTCTATATGGGTGATTGTCGATAGATTAACGAAATCAGCCCATTTTCTTGCAATAAAGTCGACGTATAATATGGATCAATATGCTCAACAATACATTAATGAGATAGTCAGATTACATGGAGTGCCAGTTTCTATAGTATCTGATAGAGATCCTAAATTCACGTCAACGTTTTGGAAGAGTTTACATAGTGCCATGGGAACAAAACTTGCATTCAGTACTGCATTTCATCCACAGAGTGATGGGCAATCAGAAAGAGTTATTCAAATACTTGAGGATATGCTAAGAGCGTGTACATTAGATTTTCCAGGAAGTTGGGATGCAAAACTACCATTGGTGGAGTTTACTTATAACAATAGTTATCAGTCTACCATTGGGATGGCACCTTATGAAGCTTTATATGGGAGGAAATGCAGATCTCCAGTCCATTGGGATGAAGTTGGAGAAAGAAGGTTACTTGGTCCAGAACTGGTACAACAAACAACGACAGTTGTAGAGAAGATACGCGAAAGAATGAAAACGGCACAAAGTAGGCAGAAAAGTTACGCGGACATATGAAGAAAAGATTTAGAATTTGCTGTTGGAGATCATGTGTTCTTGAAAGTGGCTCCAATGAAGGGAATTATGAGATTCGGGAAGAAGGGAAAATTGAGTCCGAGATATGTTGGTCCGTTTGAAATTCTTGAAAGAGTTGGGGATAGAGCTTACAGAGTAGCCTTACCTCCTTCAGTAACCGGTGTTCACAATGTTTTCCATGTATCCATGTTAAAGAAATACGTTTCAAATCCTTCTCATGTGTTAAGTTACGAACCATTGGAGTTATCTACAGATTTAGCTTATGAAGAGAAACCAATTCAAATTCTTGATCAGAAGGTAAAACAGTTGAGAAACAAAAGTATTAATTTGGTAAAGGTTTTATGGAGAAATCATGCTATCGAAGAAGCTACCTGGGAAAGGGAAGAAGAAATGCGGAGCAAATATCCAGAATTATTTCGGTACGTCAAATTTTGAGGACAAAATTTTCATAAGGAGGATATGATTGTAATGCCCAATGATCTCACACCAAGCCAACAATAAGCATGTCATATAGTTAGCATTTATTAATTTATAGGATATAAATGACATGATTGCACGAATATGAGTAATTGCTAATTGTATGATAAATGCATGATTTTACGAAAATACTTGTGCGCTCATATGTGATACCTGCATTTAGAATGCATTTAATTCGCATCATCTACTAGTTAAGTAGAAATGACGATTAAGCAGGCACGGCGTTTAGACAATTAACGAATTAGATTAAGCAGGTATGATATTTAGCACTTATCACGAGTTAATTAATGAACGGAAAATTGAGCTGCTTCCCAGGAGGTCACCCATCATGCGATTGCTCTCGTACGAGCTCGCTTAACTTTAGAGTTTTGATTAAATACGGTACATTAAACCTTCCCGTTAATTAGCGGATTAATATATTTTACACACTACGCGTCACTTACGTGTTACCGGTATTTCCCGATTAGTTTAAATACACGACACGTAGAATATATAACGCATAAATGTATAACACGTAATAAGCTAGCAGCTGCAGATAATTCATGTAATATAATAATAATATATATATTAAAAGATAGCACAAACTTAGCCTCCAAGTCATTTAGCCACCTTAACTTTTGATTAATGTTATAATATATATATATATACACATTAGTCATCATATTTTGCTTTAAGCATGGCCACCAATCCTTCAACTTTCCACCTGCCCGATTTTTACATTTATTGCTCCATATATATATATGCATGCATGTCTTTTCCTAAGCATAAAAACAAGTAACAAAGATAGAATTAGAGAAAGAAAGAAAAAATAGGAAGAGAGAAAATAGAAAGAAAAGAAGAAAATAGAGAGGAAATAAGAAAAGAAAAAAAAAAGGGAAAATAGGGAAGAAGAAAGAGAAAAATTTCGGGAAAAATATAGGAATCGACGTACGCGTTACGAGTAAGTATTTTATCAATAGTTTCTTCAATTTAATCGGTAAATTTGGAATATTAGTCGAAAATTATATTTAGATAGGTTATATATCGTTTTACAGGTTAATAAACAACTAGCACTATAAGTAGCTTGTGGTAGTGTCACAGTTATCGATTTCCTTACTAACGACTTAAGGTAAGTAGAAGCTTTTCTTGACGTATCATAAGAATCAATATTATGCATTTTTATGATTATGTGAGTTGATTGTTTGAAAATGAATGTATTATGTGCCGATTGTTTTAAATGTTAATGATTTATGATTTATTATATGTTTTATTGAAAATGAATGTTATATGACGTGAAATGTTGAAGTACATGTGAATATGATGCATTATATTGATACATATGGAAAGAGAACGTTTTTGAAAGTGAAGTTTGGTATTTGATTGGCGGTCGGGTAGGCACGGGACGCGGGAGGGACCGACGGACCCACAGAGGGTGGTGAATACCTTGAGGTGTAAAAACCAAGATAGATAAAGCCACAATATATGATGGAGCTAGCGGCTAATATCATCGGCCGAAAAGTCGGTATGAGAACCCCCGCGATACTTCTTTTATTGGCCAAATATGAACAGGTTCCGAAAACAGACGCCTATCATCATCAGTCGAATACCATACTTTGGGGTACCCAAGAGGAAAAAGATAATGTTTTAAATGAACTATGCATTATTGACTGACTTATGTGCTACGTGATATTTTGCTACAACTGAGCTTCTTCTTACTGAGCCATTAGCTCATTAGATTCTTATAATGCAGGTGATGATAATGTATATATGTGAAGGTTGCCCAAGAATCCCGAGCGGTCAGACAGAGTTATGTTCATATGCCGTGTTTCGAGCGTTTTGTAGCTCAAAAACTCTGATTTTGTTTAAATAGCCGCTCTGTTATGGTTTTGTAAACAAACTTATGTTTATGTACAGGGTCTTGTATTATAAAGAAAATGGTTTGTTTTTATTTCAAAATATGTATTTTATATTATTTTAGAAAACCATAACACTTATTAAAGAAAAAGGGTCATCGTCCTCGGGCCCCGGTTTGGGGGCGTGACAATTAAGATCAGACTTTGTCTCCCTACTATTTACTTCTCTTTCCTCCCTTTACCTTTCTCTTTCCTCCTTGTTTGAATTTCATCTTTATCTCTATCTCTCATCTCTAATATATTTCTCCATCTCTCATCTCTACCATATTTCTCTCTCCGGTCAACCATGTTCATCAGCGTTGGGAAGTAATAGCTCCCACAGAGGTACAAATGGGAGTGAAGACATGGTTAAGAACATAAAGGCGACTTTTTTTGGCTGGTCTTGGATTTGGGTTGAGTCGGGAAGTGAGTCGAAGAAGTGAGTCATCTTCTTCAGCTGATTGTGGTGGGATAATCGTGTTAAGAGTACTTTGATTTTTGTGTTTGGGTTTTAGCAGTGGTTTGATTGGTGGATTTGTTTCAGTAATGTTAGTACGGACGGCGGTGATGGGGGTAGTAAGGAGGTGGCAGCGGCGGAGGAAGTGGCAGATGGGGCGGTGAAAGTGAAGATGATGGCAAAGGGTAAGCAAATGAGAATAGCACAGAGTGGGTGGAAATGGAAGCAATGGTTGTAGTGGATTTGGTAAAGGAGGGTTTTTGTTTTGGTTTGAAAAGATGGATTGATGATTATTAAAGTGATAAGTACAGCTCATTAGCATCCCACATATTCATTTTATCTGTACACATTAACTTTAGTGTAGGGGATAGATAACTATTCATATATTGAAAGGTTTTTTTCAATGTCCACTCTCTGTATATATTTAAAGATAACAGTGTATTTATTGGAAGATACTATTATTACTAAGAGATGAGTGTGGAATTAACTTAAATCATTTATATAAATATTTAAAAATTTATTTATTTTATATTTATATACAAATAAATATTCATCTATAACATATTTATTATAATTTCAATATTATAACATAATTTTTAATTATTCTTTAATCATTAACAGACAAAAACTGTCATGATTTGACTGCTACAGTAACTTATGTTCCCTCTCAAAACAAAACCAAACACTATCTCACCAAAAAAATCCAATCAAAAATCAATTTTTCAATTAAACCAAACACTATCTCACCAACAATGCACGTGTCCCCAAAAATTTCTCACCAACAATTTTCACCAAAATACCCAACCAAAACAAAACCAAACATACCCATGATATCCTGACTTGGACAATAAAACACTCGTGTAAGCCAATAACAAATCGAGTGACAAAGGAAGTTATATGGTCTTTCCCAATTGCATGTAAAAGAATTTCACAATCAGAGATACTTTCTTGTAAAGCATTAATCATGCCTGCAATCAATAATACTGATACCTTTAACATACACAAAAACATAAGAACTAATAATAATTTCTATAGAAAATTCACCTGCCGTACCGATCAATCCCAGAAAAACCAAGCATATCATTCGAAATGACGGTCGACGAAATAAAAACACGTCCAAACGAAGCGTAAGCATTTCAAAGACAATACGAGCTGAACTGATAACAGACGACAAGAAACTAAACACACTAGGGCTCTTACTCTTACAAATCGCTTCTCCATTCAGACTGCCCCCAGCCCAGCCACTCATGTAGCATACATGGATCATGGATAAATCAATAATCAATATTCACACTTTTGAGATTTCCCCAATTCTATCTCAAAAAAGTTCAATGCTTTCCTAACTAATCCTCAATCACACTAGCAATCAATTATACAAACCAAATGAGGTAATAAAATAAATCTAAGAACCATAAAAATAAATCTAAGAACCATAAACAACTCCCAGTAATTTCTCTACAAATTATGAGAAACATGCTAGCTATTCGAACTTACCATAACTTGCCGCCGATGCTACGAATGAGGTGGCTTTCTCCTTGTTTCTTCGAAGCCGGCAGCGAGACAACTATACTATGTGTTGAGTATGTTTTTAGTTATTTCAATAAAAACCTATTCTTCAGGGTTAGAACATGTCAATTTCTGTTTGCTATATTCTCGTTATTAGTGGAGCTAGTTGAGCTAGTTGAGTCATGTCCTTTATTTTCGGATTTTCGGTTGTTTACAGTTTTCATGTATTTCCTATAAAAGGCATTGGAACCTATGAATAAAGATAGATCATTCTGGTGCATTTGCAATTCTCTGAAATTTACAGTTTACATTTGGCATCAGAGCTAAAGCAAAGCAAAGTGATCCAAGAGAGAGAAGATGAGGGACGACAAAACACTCACCAAGATTCCAAAGTTTGATGGTCACTATGACCATTGGAGTGAACTGATGGAAACCTCTTGCGTGCCAAGGGTTTGTGGAGTCTAGTGGAAGAGGGTTACACCGAACCGGAAGAGGGAATCGAAGTGACTGCAGCACAAATGAAGAATCTTGAGGAGCTCAAGATGAAAGACTATCAAGTGAAGCACTACTTGTTCCAGGAAATTGATCGGGTTGTGTTTGAACAGATCTTGGATCGCAAAACATACAAGATCATTTGGGATTCGATGAAGAGAAAGTTTGGAGGCAACGAAAGGGTGAAGCGGTCTCTTCTCCAAACCTTAAGAAGAGATTTTGAGGTTCTTGCCATGAAGAATGAAGAGAACATCGATGATTACTTTGGAAGAGTAATGTATGTCTCCAGCAAGATGAGAAGCAACGGAGAAGACATGTCAGATTCCAAGATTGTTGAGAAAATACTTCTAACTCTGACTGACAAGTTCACATATGTGGTGGTGTCATCGAGGAGTCAAAAGACACAAGAAAGATGACGATTGACGAACTAAAGAGCTCTCTGTCCGTACATGAAAAGAAATTTTAAGATCAATCATGAAGAAGATGATCAAGCTCTCAATATCAGAGGCAGAGGCAGAGGCAGAGGCAGAGGCAGAGGCAGATGCAGATGCAGAGGATCATACAGAGGTCGAGGAAGGGGCAGAGGACGCTCATTTAACAAAGCAACAATCGAGTGTTACAACTGCCATAAACTTGGACATTTCCAATCTGAATGTCCAAATGGGAACAATGGAGCACATTTTGCAGAGATCGAAGAAAAGGGTGAAGTTCTTCTCATGGTGTATGTGGAATTTCAAGGTACTAGAAGACGAGATGTGTGGTTCGTGGACTCTGGATGTTCAAACCATATGTGTGGAGAAAGAGGTATATTCTCAAGCTTGGACACTAGCTTCACATATGATGTCAAGCTTGGGAACAATCACAAACTGATGGTTGGTGGGAAAGGAGTGGTGAAGATAATGCTTAAGGGAATAAGCTATGTGGTCAATGATGTGTATTATATTCCGGAATTGAAGAACAACCTGAGTGTTGGGCAACTTCAAGAAATGGGTTTAGATGTGCTATTCAAAGGAGGAGCTGTGGCATGGTCCTCAAGGAAGCAACCAATCGTAACTATGTCAACTACTTAAGCAGAGTATGTAGCAGCTACTACATGTGCTTGTCAAGCCATTTGGATGAGGAGGATATTGAAAGAAATCGGGCATGAACAAGATGAAGATAATTCTTAGGGAATAAGCTATGTGGTCAACGATGTGTATTATATTCCGGAACTGAAGAACAACCTGCTGAGTATTGGGCAACTTCAAGAAAGGGGTTTAGACGTGCTATTCAAAGGAGGAGAACGAAAAACATGCAGCATCTTTCATCCCTCAAGAGAGGAAAAATAGCAAAATCTGTGACGAGTGCTAATAGGATGTTTATCCTGTTGGGTGAATCAAATGACAAAACACAGGAGGTGAGATGCCTGCAGGTTGATATCTCAAACAAGGCAGAGCTGTGGCACCATCGATATGGGCATCTCAGCTACAAGGGACTTCACACATTATGCAGTAAAGAGATGGTTGTGGGTTTACCTAAAATTGGAGATATGAAAACCACTTGTGATGCGTGTGTCAAAGGGAAACACCATCGTGTTCCATTTTCAAAGCAGAGCAAGTGGAGAGCCACTAAAAAATTGCAGCTTATCCACTCTGATCTTTATGGCCCGATCAATCCACCATCAAACAGTCAAATAAGGTACTTGATAAGCTTTATTGACGATTTCTCGAGAAAGACATGGATATATTTTGTGCTAGAAAAATCAAAGGCACTTCATCAGTTCAAGACATAAAAAGCGTTTGTGGAGAAGCAAACTGGATTGTTTCATGAAATGTCTAAGAACGGATAGAGGAGGAGAATACAACTCAAATGAGTTCAAGGAATTCTGTAGAGAGCATGGAATCAAAAGACAGCTGACCACCGCCTTCACGCCGCAGCAAAATGGCGTTGCTGAGCGCAAAAACCGCACAAGCATGAACATGGTGAGAGCAGCGTTACTAGAAAAGGAGGTACCAAAAGCTTTCTAGCCAGATGCTGTGCAATGGGTGAATCACATTCTTAACAGATCTCCTACGCTCATTGTAAAAGATATGACTCCAGAAGAGGCATGGAGTGGAAGAAAGCCATCAATCGAACACTTTAGGGTTTTTGGATGTATCGGACATGTTCATATCCCTAGTGGAAATTAAATCATGGAAACTGATGTCAATGCAGCAGCAAAAGCAACAACAATAGAAAAGTATATATTTTACAAAAATAAAAGTAGTACTGCTTCATGTCAACAATTTATGCAGTTAATTAATATGCACTATCACAGTAAATAGGTGCATAAGACAATAAACATCTCCTAGTTTTTCTGTAGCATTCACTAAATATTTTTACCTTTCAAGGAAAGATGCAAGATCATCCGGGACTTCAAGCCAAATACTCATGAAAGGGTCGTCTTCTCCCGAGGTGTGTATATAAAATAAGTCTCCATTATATTCTGCCGTAAACTTTCCTCTCAACCATTGTCCTTCGGAAACTAAATTCTCTTGAAATTTTGGAGGAGGCATAGAAGAAACACCCCAACTTCTTTCTTCAGGGTTATAAACCCCCAAAGAACCAGAAACACTTAAACAATAAAAAACATCATTGCACAAAACTATCTTATTCCAAATGCTGCTAAAAAATAGAGAGATGTTTTGGTAAGCGACTGATGTCCATTAAGTTGCTCCCAGACTACAAATGCTAACAGAAATGATTGTGGGGGGTAATATTGCTAAATGTAAATACGACACAACTAGGACATTTCGGAGATGCGGAAAAGGCAATTATTCGATAATCTATATTTAGATTAGGCAATTCTATCTGTTCACGAGTATATGGGCAAAAGAAGAAAATAGAGTTCGAATTGGAGTTGTACATAAGCAGCTAACGATGGTTGGCATATGAAAAACGAGAGCCTAGAAGCTTTGGTAAGTCGAGAAAATGTTCACGGGTATAAGGGCAGAAGAAGAAAAAAATATAGCTTTGTGCTTGTACATGAGCAGCCATCCATCCTTGGCATATGAATATCAATGAAATGTCTTGGGCGCTTGAAAGGGTCAAGAAATTCATAAAAATATCCAGATTTAGCCATGGAGCCTTATCTACCACTCGAACATTGAGGTTGCAACAGTGTTCCATCTTCTGAAGCACGGATATTGTCTCTCAGATTTAAGTGAGACAGAATTTTTTCTAAGAGCTCATTTGGAAGATCACTCGAGCTCGCAAATCCTGCCTCTTTCACAAGAGGATACTTGCCTGTTGAAATTTTTCTAGTCTTCTCCACTATCTCACGACATTCTACAAACATGAAAAAAGATCATTATTAATAGCAAGTAATTGAAAGAAAATCGAACAATGAATTTAGACAAACTGAACAAGTATTGCGTTATTTTTTGTGCGATTAATAGGGTTCGCTATTCTGGCGCAATATTGTTCATTGAATCAGAATGGCGCAGTGAAATTTCTTTTTATTTTAATCCTTAATTTTTTATTTACTTTTAGTTATGCATTTTTTTAGTTTATGAATTCGAATAATATTCAATTTAGTGGAGGGAAAGGAACGTGAATCTGAAGATCAATTCGAAGATTTCAATTTGGTAAATTAGAAAAAAGTTTTCATTTTTCATTTTGGATGTAAATGACAATAGATAATGGATGTAATAATTCATAAAATATCAAAAACATTATTATCGGATTTTACAGAAATTTCTAAGAAACAGTAAAAATATCTATTTTAAATAGTTGACACTATGTATTACAATCGAAAAAGACCAACTTTGTGAAATGCTCCTGTTTTTTGAAGTTGATCTTGCCAAATGTGGTGAAAAAAGTTCGACCAAATATACAAATTAATAAATATATAAATCAAATTATTTGTTAATATATTTTTTCTTAATTTCTAACAATTATATGAAAAAGTGCAATAATAAGGTAAGAAATAAGCAAAAGATAATATTGTTACTTAAGTTATACATCATAGGCATTGTAATCTATTTGGAAAATATGAACACTTTTTAGACAAATATTTAGGTAAAATAAAAATTAATTTGGGACGAAAATTTGACAACATAATTATCCAATTAAGTTATGAAAATCACTTACTTCTATCATCAAATACCCTAATCCCAGTTATTTGTTTATTAGATTGTACCTTCTATTTTTTATTTTTTTTGTTTTTTGTACCAACTGGCCTTCGGATGAGGCTCTTGCCATTCTTGATATTTTGTTAAAAAGATGATGATAACAATATTATAGTTGTAGTTATTTATTAAACCCTTAACATTTGTAGTCATTTTAGAACTTTTAATCTATATAATGGATGATTTTTTTTAACTTTAGTAGAAAATATAAAAGAGACTGATGAATATAACAAAAAAACTCAAAAAAAACTCAGATGATGAGTCACCTTAAAAGAATATTATAAGAATAAAGAGTTTGCGTTCATGTTTTTATACTATCTTTAGCATTATATCATATGTGTCAAAAAGAACAAAAATAAAAAATGCCAAAGGCCATATTCAAGATAGTCATATGATAGAGTTTTAAATAAATTTCTCTATTTTATTGTGAAGTAGACATTAATATCCTGTTGCAATAGAGAAGCACTCAATGAAATAAAGCAGAAAATTGCATCTTGAATGTCGTCTTCGAATTTCTTATTTTTAAAAATAGAAGAATGCATCTCGAACGTCTTCTGTAATTCTTTTTTCATCATTATGTGACATACCGTTGACCCAATTTCAAGTTTTAAGCCTTTGGGTAATCTAATTTTACCATGGTGATGATGTTTCATTTAGTTCACATTTTGTCACAGCAAATAGATATGCTCTTGTGCATTACTTTAAAGATGATAGAGTCTTTAGTGTTGGACGAAAAAGAATATAAATCTTCTTCACTCATAAAAAAAATTATGCATTTCTAATTAATTATTTCTGAGGGTTTGTAGGAAGAATCACGATGAAGTGGACATGAGTGAGTGACTAGAGTTAGGTTGGTGACGTGAACGAAGGGGATTCGCTTTTTATTGAATATTTTTGCCCTTATGGAGATGAGATTTTGGGTAAAATAATCATATAGGGTGAAACTTGCCAATGTTAACCCAATTTAAGGGTGTATAGTGTTATTTTTCCTTTTTAGTGTACAAAGTGCCTATTAGATCTTTTTTAAGGGTGCAAAGTGAAAATTACCCATTTGAATTTCATATTTCTTTATTTAATTTTTTATTCCATAATCATATAACATCCTAGTCAAGATTCATAGTACGGATAGCACCAAACCCATTGGATGTAAACATAAGACAACTGTCGCATTCTAAATAATTGCAGCAATATATCCGGGATTCACCAACTCATCTAACCTTTCGGAGCGGAAAAATTACATTCGCCTCAGGATGTATCTAACACTCAACGGATCTAATTTATGGTCTCAACAAATATATTCCGAAACTTGTGCATAAATAGAACTTCAAAGAACGAGAGAAAGAGAGATTCGATCAAGTGAGAAAATTCACGAGCTTAAATGATCACATCCTAAGTCGAAATAATCTCTTGATTCTGAAGTTCACCCTCAGAAAAATTCGAATCCTAGGCATCAATTCAAATTGATGTTTCTCTATCTCTTTCTCAAGAAGAATCTGAACTGAAGAGAGTATCAACAAAGTTGTTTGACCTTTGCCAAAATAATTAAAACCGATTTCTATGTGAAATTAGCCATCCTCTCTTTCAAACTGTGTGTGAGAAAAGTTGTAGGATATCTGAAGTATTTCTGTGTGAGGGAAGCAGATTACCAAAAGTGTTCTTAGAAGCAGATGCTTGTGTAGCTAAGGAGCTCAAGACATTTTAGTTTGTGCATTGTATTGAAGAAGACTCTGTGTGACTCTTCGGATTCAATAAAGTTAATTCTTCGTGAATCGAAGAAAAAGGACATAGTTGGAATTACACCACCCAGCGAACCTTGCAAACTGTGTCTCATTTACTTATTGCTTTATTTCAGTTCTTTATTGCACATCTATTTAAATTCAGCAATTTAGTAGAGATTATCTGTTGCATAAAAGAGTTAGTGTAGTTTCCATATACATTTATTAATTGTATCTCTGCCCAACATAAACATTACACAAAGCCAAAGACTCTAGTTAGATATTCCGTTATGCACTTAACTGTGAATCTAAGTTCTGACCACTACATCTCACTGTAGTTTTCTCAACCGATACTAAGTTAAAATCAAGTACCTAAGGTTCCACTTTAAGTACAACATCATGTAAATCACATACAATGAAGATATGCCATAAATCAATACGACCACATTTGTAGAGCTGGGATATGGAAAAAATTACGCGATTTGATAGCCATACAATAGCCGTAACAAAAAAAAGGACTTTATATAAATAGAAATAGTAATCCCAAAATGTCAAAAGTTATATAGTTCCAAACATTTCTCCCAAGTAACAACAATATTGGAGCTTAACTGATTGTCACAGAAAATAACAAGGTACATAAGAAGATGATAAACGTCTCTTCTATTTTTACTTTTGATAAACATTTTACCTTCGAAGAATAGATGAGGGATCTTCTAGGGCATCGATCCAGATGCTCGTCAAAGGAAATATTTGTTTCCGATTATGACGGTGGTAACTGGAGTAATCAAATGAATACGAGACACATTGTCTCACATAAAATCGAGCTCTCGGGAAATAAATTGAATTTCTCATCTACTTCCCAAGAAGATGTGTCCTAACTTAGCAACAAAAGAAGTGTACAAAAAATGTCATCCCTCCTATGTTATCCATGTCCACCCATGTTGCATTTTCTTCATCTAGCTTGGATACAATGGGGTATTGATCAGTACAATATATAAAATCTGTCTATCAATCATGATTCATCTTTAATTAAATTTTGCTGGAATCTAGGAGAAGAACATCGAATGTCCGTTTTTCCAGAAACAGTCAAGCAGTAGAAACAATTATTGTAGAAAACTATCTTATCTATAATCTATATCTATATCTATAATCTATAATCTATAACTATTATAAAAGTATGAATGTTAAGAAAGTGATTTACATTTCTTAACTTTTTTGAAGAGACCAAAATACCCTCTGTTAATTTTATTATTTTAATTGATTCATTGTATATATCCAAAAGTGATTTGAATCTATTTTTTATTATTTTATTAGTTTGTTATAAATACTTTAATAATAAATAAATGAGTTAATTTGTTTCTAATAAAAAAATAATAATTATTATTACAAACATAAATATACATGAATTTAAAATTACAAGTTCATAAGTTTGTTCGATGTATAGGTTTACTAGATTTTAATACTAATTATTGTGAATGTGAAAGGTGCAATTCTTAATTAAACTTTAGATTAATAGTTAATATAGTTCAATGTATATTGGAGTGGTCTTTTCAGCTATAAATTGAGATTTCTTTTCTCTTTTTAATAATTATTATTTTTGTGCATGTGGAATCTGGATTTATGCATAGGTTTTCCTCTATGGAAAGCTCACTTAATGTCTGCTTAATTCATGTTTTATGTCAGCAAGCAAATTCATTTGATGGAGATAGCTTGGAAGAAGGTAAGTTGATAAGTTTAATAACTCGATTTTCTATACAATGATAGTAAGTATTATTACTGGATTAAATTGTTCTCGACTTTACTGACTTATATTCTAATTCCAGATACATATTTTGCAAGAACAAGCTATGATGAAAATTTTCTATCGCATTGCTGACATCTTGTATTGTATTGACAACAATCTTGACTAATTTTTTCGGTACAGGATAACTGGAAAATATCTGTGTCGAAAGTTCATAGATAAAAAAAAGAAAGAGGGAGAAGTATTGAACCTGTCATAGTTATTGGCAGGAAAACCAAAGAAAGGAAGTGCAAGGTTATTCTATGAGATCCTGGTATGAATGTTTGATCCATTAAGGATTTAACTCTAACTAAATCATTTAAGTTTGAGAAAATGGATGTTTTAATTTTTAACAGGTTCTAAGACGTGAGACTGCATAGCTATGCAACAGGAGAATGCATAAGATGATATTCTACTGCAAGAGACAAAGCAAAGCTCTGGAACTTGAATTAGGGATAGTTTTAGAAGAGGCTGAAAACTGAATTATCATGTTTTTCGACAAATTAAAATTTATCGTAGCAGTCCACCCTTTCTCACCTCACGTATGCAAACGATTCGATTATTTTTGTCATGCTATTTAGAAAATGCCACTGCCTATTTGGAACGTGTTGAAACTTTGAAGAATGGTCAGGATAAGTTACAAACAAAGATAAAGCTATCATTAATCTATATTTATATCTATAATTTATAATCCTATAACACTATGAATCTTCTTAGTATTTCTTTTCATTGTAAAAAAACATAATTGTCCTTATCTTATTAACCTTATTAATGTATTACAATTTACCATTACTAATATATTAATATTATTGCCAATTATCACTTTGGTCATTCATTAGTAATGAATGTAAATTAATCTTGCTCTCATTTTTCCAATTAGACGGAAAGGTTATAAACAAAGTTAAGAAAGTTATGCTCTAACCTCATTTGATGCTGGATGGCAATGGGGCCAAGTAATGTAAATACTCGTATTAGACCCGGCCCGATGGGGCCAGGTCTGAGTCCAAAAAAATAGGATCGGGTCCGAGTATCAAAAACCAAGACCCGGCCGGGTCCGGGGCGGGTAGCGAGTCCAGCATATATCCGTACCCGGACTCGCCCCGATTGCTTATTTATATAGTTTATATATCTTTTTGTTAATATAATATGATAAAAATTAAAATATTAAAATTAATAGTTAATTTTAGATTTTTAGTTGGTAGTGGACTATTTGAAAGTTCTAAATTCAACAAAACTCTTTATCCTCTTTGCCACAGATATTTGATTTTTATTTCATTGATGTTTATTTGATATTTGATTTGTTTTCAAATTTGGAGTAAACTTGAATTACTTTACCTATTTAGATTTGTCTTTATTGTGAATGATTAAGTGTGGTTGATTGTTTTTTAATGTATTTTAGGTTTATATTATTTTTGTATTATTTATATGAATTTTTAGTGTATTTGTGATAAAAAAAATTGGGAAAAGTTCAGATTTAAATGTTTTAATTGGGTCCATCGAGTAGGACCCGGACTCGCCGGGTACCCGACGGGTCCAAGACAGAACCGGGTATTAACGAGTCTGGGGGAGTTCGAGTCCTAAAAATCCTGATTGGGGCGGGCCTTGGGTCCAGCATTACCCGCCTCGGACCCCCCCATTGCAATCCCTAATGCTCCCCATGTTTTTGAATTAAAATAGAAGATCATCCATTAACCACTATCATCATAAAGTCTTTAACAACTATCATCATAAAGTCTTTACCAAAAACCTTTTATTTTTATACAATTACTTCCTATAGATTAAACCCTACCATCTTTCCAACTACTCATAATTCCCTCATAGAGATGAAAATGAAAATTATTTTTCTTAATTTCCATGGACTAATATATAATATAAAAATTTCCTATCTCACGCATAAAAGCTCGACCTCTCACTTTTCCATTTAATAAGACCAGTTCATCAATTTTTTCAAGAGTACTTTAATTAAATATTTACTTGAAGACCTAGAATTTTATCTTCTTTTGAAAAATTTCACTTATAGCGTCAAATATAAGGGTTTAAATTGTGATTCATATTGAACATATAATGTACTTTGTACACACAATGAAGGCAATTACTAAGTTGTTATTGGGATTTGTGTATAACATTGTGATAGATATGTTCAGTTACAACAGTTACATATCTTATTGCATCAGATTTCCATGAACTATTACATATATAATACCTAAAGAACCTCATAAACAATATGAATTTTTTTTTTGGGAAATATGTTTATCGGTCTATAATAAACAATGATACTAGGAAGTAATGGAAATGTCAAAAAAAATTCCAGCTTATTATGTATCTGAAGCAATGAGTACACATCCATGACCAGCAAACGATGATAATGTAGAACATCATGCTCTTAATAGAAGTTAAGAAAATTAGAAAGATAATCATTGTAGAGAGTTCATGTTTAAAACAAATTAAACATTTAGATAACATTTGGCTGACATAATGTTAACCTAACTGTATTGTTATTTATTCATTAAAACAACGATCAAACAATTATTTAATTACTGTGGATTTCATAATTCTTTGGTGAATCTTTAATTTCACTCCACAAATAACAAGAGCTCTGTCAATATATTAATTTTATAGTCTAAACATTCAATAGCAACTTCATCATAATTAAAGAAAATATATAAATATTTTTTCGATGACAACTCTCTAAATTCATTAAATTCACACTCTTGCTGATTTTTTGGAACTATTTAATTTATAAATTAGTTTTTTGAATGATTCTTTTAATAAAATAGTTCTGAAGTGTTTACAAATTTGAGTAGTGATTTTTAGAAAAAGAAAAAAATGAAAAAAAAGTTATGTGAGTGTTAAATCTCAATTGTTCTTTAAACTAACCTAAAAAAGTAACCGACATTTTGTAATATCGATTTTATAAACTTATATATATTTATTTGGAGATGTAACAAAAACATGAAGAGAGTAGAAAAAAAAAGGAGTGTAGATTCTAGATTCTGTAAATAAAATATTATGATTTGAGTAAATATATAGTAATTAAGAATAAAATCGTCATCTTATACTAGATTGTGCAAAAATAATTATTTAATCTACTTGAGTATTTTTATGAACTATATATATAACACTGAAGGATGTAGGCTATAATTTTATTTCGATTAAGGATAAAATTAGTTGAGCTAATTGAGTGCATTACGGATAGTTTAAATTTATTAGGAAAAATTACTAAAACTCTTTTATAATATTTTTTATATCCAACAAATGATGATAATATTTCTCAATCCAGAACACTTATTCTTCTAACTTTTATCTATTCTATTATAAAAGTATAAAAAAAGTCGAATTTTTTTATCTATTTAATATTCCCTTACATAAATCATTTTTTAATTGCAAAGAAGTCAAATAATAAAAATAAATCTAAAATAAAAAGAAGCCTAATTATATTAAAACTCTAAGATATATAATAATAAGGCATATGTTTATGTTAAGGGCCTTAAGGCTACTCCTAACATAACATATGAACACCATATGTTGACTTGTAACCGTAATTTATTGCGGTCTAACATGATAAAGGAATCAAGATAATTGGACACTAATTGATTCTATTAAACTCCTAAAATTCAGATAAATTAGGGTAATCTCGAATGATTAGAGAATTGCAATTCATTTTGATGTTCATCGATGTGATTTAAGATTTTTTTACATGAGTCTTTTTCGGTGAAAGGTGAGATAAAATCAAAGATCTAGATATGACAAATATTTATTTTGACACTATATATTTAGAATACGTAGTTAGTAATTGAGTTTGATACTTATAAATTTTTTTAATATGGTTTTAAGATAAACACTCGGTAATATTCTCTCGAAATTCATATCAAAATGTCAATTTATTTTTAATTATGTGTTACGATGTATGTGAACGTAATGATATTTTAACTTTTTTTAATGGATAAATATAAGAGTAGTCTTCTTTATAAGAAAAGGAAAATGCTATATACCATCTAAAATTATATCACTTAATTTTCACTTCCAAATCATCATTCAAGTCACCATCCAATACATAATTGAATTGTTATTTTTTTTATATTTATTTTCTCTAACCTTTTATTCCTAAACATTCTCTCATTTCCTTAATTCACGCTCATTAATAATTAGGTAAATCATAGTCATTCTCTTTGCTCCTATTTATCTTTAACAAATTATATATTTGAGAAATTTAATTCAATTAAACAATTAAAAAAGTGGTAAGGTTATGATAAAAAATCCAAAAATATTACAAAGTCAATAGAGTTATGTTAGTTTACCTTAGAATTTGGTGTGCCAAATCTTCCGTCCATGTTATTGTCATCACGAATTGGTGTATTCTCCTCTTGAACCATCGACTGCAAATTAAAAAAAATAAGTTAGAGGAAATGAAAGAAGAATTCTATGTTGAAATAGAGGAACGATAATAAAAGTAAACTTTGATCGTGATTATTCTAAAGCAAAAGAAAGAGTTTAATTTTGGAGAAAATCTGATTTCAAGATTAATGTATGTTGGATAGTGGATAAAGCAGAAAGTAGGAGAAACTATATGAACAGAGTCAAAAAGTTTAGGAAGATAAAAAAAAAAAAAAGAAGAAATATAAATATTGAGTTGGAAGATAACTAGAATTTGAGTTGGAATATGATTAGGATAGCTATATAAGAAGTATACACTGCTTCAAGCAATGGTTTTAAATTTTGAACCAGTGGTTAAATCGGACAAATAATTAAATAGTTGAATCACTGTTTCAATCGGTTGCACCAATATAAAAAAATAGACTAACCCACTATATAAATAACATATTTATTAAGTTCTTTATAAAGTTATGGTATAAAGATATATTTGATTTTATCATTGACTATTTCTGTAAAGAAATTAATTAAAGGCGACATGAGTTATTTTTTTATTGGCAAAAAAGTCAAATAGTAAATAATAAAAATAAATATAAAATAAGTAAAAGTATATTCATAGTAAAACTATGTAATATAAGAAGATATGTATAATAATAAAATGTACGCTTATGTTAGTTTACTTCTAATACTCTATTCATAAGAACGAAACCATGCAATTCCACCAAATATAGATTTCCATTATTTTTGCCTTTTCAAATTGATTTAAATGAAATGAGAGTTTTTATATTAGGTAGAGACATTAATACTTTTATAACGAAACAAATAAATTATGTTTTTTCATTTTCAATTAGTTTACCTTTGACTAATTTCTTTACAGAAATAGTCAATGATAAAATCAAATATATCTTTATACCGTAAATTTATAAAGAAATTAATAAATATGCTATTTATATAGTGGGTTAGTCTGTTTTTTTACATTGCTCAAATTCGTTGAAAAATGAACTTTTTTATTATTTGACATTATAGGTTCATAAATCATTAATAATAAGTTATATATATATAAATAAATGACATAAAATCCAAATAATAGATAAAAAATCTAAGAAGATGATGCTTTTACACTTTTATTAATTAATTAAAAAAAACTCCAACCACCCATATAAAATAAGATAAATATATAATTGACATTTAAGAAGAAAAAGGAAAAAGAATCTTGTGATACAAAGTTTAAAAATGTTATGAGTAGTCAAGCTCATACATGTTTATAATAATTATAATTTATATTTGGTAAGAATTTACTTTGTTAAATAATAGTTAAGTATCTTAATGTTCAATAATTATATTTTATTCAAAATTTTATATTATTTGAAATTTTCTCATTTTATTGTCTTTATATTATTCATTCTTTTGATTATAATTTCGCAGTACTTTTAGAAAGACAATATATTTGGACAAATTTATTTATTAAATAATATAATGGGAGAATTATTTGGAATATGGTTATTCCTTTATTTAGGAAAAAATGACATGAAAGGAATCCACCATACAACTATCACTTTAAGAGAAGAATGCAATTGGGTTTTCAACGTAGACACATCGAAAGAGTAAATTAGTGGTACAATTATTTTAAAAAATAGAGAAAGTAAAAGACGACTAGAAAAAGATTATTAGGGCGGCAGATAAATTTACATGGAATACATGGAAAATTACAGTGTCTCACAACTTGGTCCTAGCTCAATTTGTTCCCATATGTTATGAATATTTTTCATTAAGTCTAACTAGCGTATAACCCGTGCTATGCACGACAAAATATTAGATAAGTTATTCATAAAAATAAAATGCTTAGTGCAAGAGTAAATGAAATTGATGTTTCATTACAACATTATGGTATACAAATGAATTAAACACATTATATATATATATATAAATATATATCATTATAGTTCTATATAGGTGAATAGCAAATCATCTATTTTTTGGAATAAATTATTTCTTATTCTTATAGAAAAATTTATAAGCCAAAAGAAAGGTTGAATAAATATTTCACAATTTTTTAACATATGTTCAACTGACATTGCATTCAAATTAACTCAATGGTTATATTGATTAATTTAGGGGTTACTATTATTTTTCAACAAAAAATTGCCTATTTTTCATAATGAAATCTGTACACGAAGTTTAAACTGATATAATGCATCAATTCAAGAAGTTAATTTTTAATCAAATTTTTGGATTATCTAATTTCCTTTTGTAAATTGAGATGTTAAACTAAAGAAGTTGCATTGACTATTTTATCATTTAACATTAATGGATGCTATTGAAAAAAAATTACAATATTAGTCATATAGTTATATGAGTTGGCGAAATTGGTCTCATTTTCTGATTTGGTAGACTTGGTCTTGTAAATATCAAACTCCCTAATTAAGGATAAATTTCGCCATAATGTATCAATTTTGCTATTTGGGAGGTTTAAGCCAATTCCATCCTATTTGAAGTTGCCACATGTCCTCATAACTAACTATATATATATATATAATATTATAGTACAAACTATTTCAGTCTATATATGATCTTAATTTAATTTCTCAATGATATGTTACCATTTTAATTAACTGTTTAAAGATCCCAACTAAAGCAACATAACTATTTCTAAATATAAATATCGTTAACAAATATATTTTGAATTATAATTTACTTTGTTTAAAAATTACACAACCACATAAGTCACCTATACCACAAAATTGAGTGATGAAAGAAAAAGATAGTAAAATCTATGGCTAACTTTGATGTCTATAACTATTCTTAATCAAGTTTCTCCTTCATATTTTTAGTGCATCATTTAGACACCTCCTATAATTCGTATTCAACCGATTCATTAAACAATAGGTTAAATATGACCTTAACAATATACAAACTAGGAGTATTGAAAGGATTTACTTATTTAATATACAAACTAGGATATTTGAATGTCAAATTATTTGTTTTACGTAGTTGTATATTATTAAACAATATGTAGAATGGATGTTCCCTCATTTTATCTCTTTTAACTATTTTAAAAGTTCATGAATTTAGTTAAGTACTTTCCAAAATATGTTTATAAAAAAATTAAGTCATTAATGTCAATAGCAGAATAATTATTCGGAATATATCTAGCTTTGCTTATAGAGAAATAATCAATTGAATCTTAAATACAATGATTACAAAAATTTCATTAATATATTTTCATTAGTTCTCTATTGTGCATTAGCTTTTTATGTGCAACATACATAATTTTTAATTTGCTTACAATTTTCATATAATTAATATTCACATATGAAAAGATATATATGCCAACTAATTATTGTGATTTCATGAAGATGAAAAATGTAATTGAGGTACGAAATTGAGACATATCAATAATTTTGATAAAAACGATATGGTTGCTTTAAATGATAAAAAATAAAAAAATATGAAGAATCCGTATATATCCAGGGCATCATGAAGAGATAATTGCATATACGCATAGCATTCAATGAGATAAAAGAAGAAGAGAGTGCACAAATCATAAAAATAAATAAATGATTAAATGAAACATTAATTTATAGATAAATTAATTTGTTTGTATTATTATCTAAGTTTAGATTTTGAATAATCTTAATTCTAATATATATTTATTAAGTATTTCTTATTAAGATATATTTGCTAGTTCAATGGTTATAGTTTATTAGTTAATAATTCACTTAACTTAAAAAAATATTCAAACGTGAAGCATATATCATAATTAAATTGGCGATATTTATACATGAATTGAATCAACGAGGTCATATAATTCACGAGCAACGCACGTGTGTTACTTACTAGTTGCATAAAGTGCTAGAAAATGGTTGTACGGTTTGGAAGTGGACAGTGGTCAATTGAGTGTCCCCAGGACTACAGGTGCTAACAGTGATAACATTGGGGCTGAAATTCTTCATTTATAAAACAACACAACTAGGACATTTTGGGACGCTGAAAAGGATGCTATTTGTTTTTGTTGAAAGATAAGGATACAATTAATTTTAATCCTAAATAAAGGTTCATACATGCATTGTCCCATGCATGTATTGTGAAGAGGTGGATGAATGTGATTATTCAAACTACACAGTTCAAATAATCTATCCATAGTAAGATGTGTAGATGGTTAATTAAGTTAACCACATCAATGTATATATTTAATAGTTGAAGGCCTATATATAGTGGCATGAAATCATTTTTTAAAACACAACAAATCAAGAAAATCATATAATATAAAGCTTAGTGCAAAGCTTCTCTTATTTTGCAAATCAATTCCTTCTTGTGAATATCCTCCAAATATAATTTGTGGTATCAGAGACATAATCCTCCAATATTATCCATGGCATCGTCAAGCAATCAAGAGCTTGCATTCAAGTATTTTCAACAAGGTGTTCCAATTTTTGTTGGACAAGATTACGAACTATGGAGTGTTCTTATGAAGACCACGTTCGTATCTTATGAACTTTGGGAGATAATTGAAGATGGGTTTACTTCCCACACAATGGAGGAAGTAGCCGCATTTACAAATGCTCAAAAAAAGGAGCATAACGAGAACAAGATTAAAGATGAAAAAGCCTTGTCCTTTATGCACCAAGGGGTGAGCCGATCTATTCTTCCGCGTATTACGAGTGCCATGACCGCAAAGGAGGCTTGGCAAACTCTAAAGAAATCAATTCGGAGGACACGAGAAAGTGATCATGATCAAGCTACAAAATCTATGGTGAGATTTCGACAATATTGCCATGAAAGATTTAGAAAATGTGCAAGAGTTTCTATCTAAAATTTCTTCTGTAGTTAACCAAATAAGAGGTTATGGAGATACTCTAGAAGAGAAGAAAATTATAGAGAAAGTCCAACGATGTTTGCCTGCAAAGTTCGAGCATATTGTTACGGGGATTGAAGAATCCAAAAATTTATCAAAATTGACTTTGGAGGAACTTATGGGATCTCTTGAAGCTCATGAAAAGAGAATGAGCCGATTCTCGACTCAAAATTTGGAACAAGCTTTCCAAGGAAAAATGGACATTTCACAATCAAAGAAAGAAGACTCTCAAGAGAGAAGAATATGTCGACACAATCACGAGGAAGAGGTCATGGGAGATTTAAAATTCCCCTGGTCGTGGTCGAGGTCGAGGAGGAAGAGGTGTTTCTAACCCGAGACCATTTAATCAAAATTTAGATTTTTATTGTCGTATATGCCGAAGAAATGGCCACGACATTGAAAACTGTTGGAGTAAATGCAAAAGGTGCCGAAATGCAAATCACTCGTAAAGCAATTGTTGGTACAAAGATGACCGTGAAGAAAATGAGGCAAATTATGCTGAAAATGATGAAGGAGATCAAGTATTTTATTCATGCTTGAATTCTCAACAACAACTTGAGAATATTTGGTACGTGGATAGTGGGTGCAGCGACCACATGTCCGGAAACAAAAAATATCTTCGTGAATCTCGATGAATTTTATTCGTTCAAAGTGAAACTTGAAAATAGCAAGTCACTCAAAATCAATGGTAAAGGAGCAATAGCAGTCCAAACAAAGAAAGGCGAGACCAATATCATCAAAGACGTTTTCTATGTGCCCGATTTGACACAAAATCTATTGAGTGTCGGTCAATTGCTGAAGAAAGATTACAAGGTGGAATTTAATAATGATTTTGTATCATTATTGACAAACAAAATAAGCGGACGATCGCAAAAGTAAAGATGAGTACAAATAAAGCGTTTCTACTCAATTTGCCATTATCACAGAATGTTGCGTTGAACACGACGAATGAAAATCATAAGCTTTGGCATTTGAGGTATGGAAATTTGAGCTACAAAGGATTAAATTTAATAAAGAAGAAGAACATGGTCTATGGGCTTCCAAATTTCCAAACTAAGAGGAGCCATGTGAAGGATGCACTTTTGAAAAAATGCACCGCCTACCATTTTCAAAGATTTCATATCGAGCAAAGGTCCCTCTCGAGTCGGTACATGCTGATATTTGCGGACCAACGCAAACTCCATCTATCAACGGGTATAGATATTTTCTATTATTCGTGGATGACTACACACAAATGATGTGGGTCTACATTCTCAAACACAAGTCTAAAGCATTTCCAAAATTTATGGAGTTCTGAAAACTTGTGGAGAATCAATCGAGCCGAAAAATTAAAATTCTTCACACTGATTGTAGAGGAGAATTTGTTGGAAAGGCCTTTATGGGTTATTGTAAAAAAAGGGGAATCCAGAGGCAATTAACAGTTCGTTACAGCACACAATAAAATGGCGTTGCTGAACGAAAAAATCGCACTATTGTGGAAATAGCTAGAAGCATGATGACAGGCAAAGGACTACGAAATCTTTTTGGGCAGAAGCTGTAAATGCATCAGTGTATATTTTGAACCGATCTCCAACAAAGGAAGTTTCAAATAAGACTCCATATGAGGCGTGGCATTGAAGAAAGCCTCAAGTAAACCATCTCAAGGTGTTTGGTTGCATTGCTTACTCTCACATTCCATCTCAACAAAGGGAGACGTTCGATGAAAAGGGAGAAAATCTTATCTTTACCGGATATAGCGACGAGTCTAAAGGGTATCGACTGTTGGACTCAAAAACCAATAAACTCACAATTTCCCCAGTTGTGATATTTGATGAAATGCAAGCATGGAACTGGGGAGATGACCAAAATAGTGCATCTCAACCACCATCATTTATGATTCCACCAAAGTCTAGTGACCAACCGAGCTCAATTGGAGAAACAAATGGAGATTCTGATCCAGAATCGGAGAGTACCGTAAGAAAAACTGAGTTTGAGAGACATCTGCAATTCATGTGATGTCTCATTGTTTGCAAGTGAACCACAAACTTTTGAAGAAGCCGCAAAAGAAGAGGTGTGGTGAAATGCAATGGATGAATAAATTTCCAGCATTAAGAAAAACAAAACATGGGATCTTGTAGACCTTCCCGAAGAGAAAAATGTGATCGAGGTGAAATGGATCTACAAGACAAAATACAAAGAAGACGGGTCAATCCATAAGCATAAAGCCCATCAGTTGCAAAAGGGTATTCACAACAGCCTGAAGTTGATTTCACGGAGACATTCGCACCCGTGGCAAGAAGGAAAAAAATTTGCATTTTTCTAGCCGTTGCAGCATAATTGGAGCTACCAGTATATCAGCTTGATGTTAAATCAGCCTTCCAAATGGCGAATTAGATGAAGAAGTATATGTGGAGCAGCACCTAGCTATATTGCTCAAGGAAATGAAGAAAAAGTCTACCGACTTAAGAAAGCGTTGTACGGGCTCAAGCAAGCACCGCGAGCATGGAATAGCAAGATTAATGACTATTTTCGATGAAGTGGATTCGAACAAAGTCCCAATGTGCCTTCGTTGTATGTCAAGAAAGGTACTAAAGATTTACTTATTGTTTGTCTTTATGTCGACGACTTAATTTATGCAGGGACAAATCCAATTATGTTGCAAGCATTCAAAAATTCTATGATGGCTGAATTTAAGATGATAGACTTGGAATTAGTGAAGTATTTTGAATCCAAGTCCGACAATCAAAAGGTGAAATCTTTATTTCTCAAGAGAAATATCTTCAAGGAGTGTTGAACAAATTTAAAATGCGAAATTGCAAGCCAATCTCATCACCTATTGCAGTCCATTTGAAATTACAATTGAATGATGGCGCAGCTAAAGTGGACGCCAAAATTTATCGAAGTCTTGTAGGATCGTTGATCTACTTAACAAACATCGGGCTATGTTTTTTGTCTAGGTTCAAAAATCATTTCATGGACATCAAAGAAGCAAAAACCAATTGGGAAGCAATTTGTCTTAGAAGAATTCTAAGTGATGTTCAGCAAAAGCAAGAAGTTGCTACAACAATCTTGTGCGACAATATGTCGACTATTGTAATGATGAAGAATCCAGTGCTTCATGCAAGGTCAAAGCACATTCAACTTCGTCATCATTTTATAAGAAAGTTGGTTGATGTTCAAGAACATAAATTGGAGTTCATCAATACAAAAGATCAGCTAGCCGATAGCTTCACTAAAGCTGTGAGTTTGGAAAACATTGAGCAGCTCCGAAATTATTTTCGGATTACAAATTAAGAGGGGGTGTTGAAGGATAAGGATACAATTAATTTGTAATCCCAAAAAAAGATTTATACATGCATTGTCTCATACATGCATTGTCCCATACATGTATTGTGAAGAGGTAGATGAATGTGACTCTTCAAACTACACAATTCAAATATTTATCCATAGGAAGATGTGTAGATGGTTAATTAACTTAACCACATCAATGTATCTATTTAATTATTGTATGCCTATGTATAGTGGCTTGAAATCATTTTGTAAAACACAACAAATCAAGAAAATCATATAATATAAAGCTTAGTGCAAAGCTTCTCTTATTTTGCAAATCGATTCCTTCTTGTCAATATCCTCCAAATAGAATTTATCTTATCAAAATCCCAACAATTTTCTTATATCTGTTCACTGGTATAAGGGGCAGAAGAAGAAAAATAATTTAGCTATGTGCTTGTACATGAGCAGCCATCCATCCTTGGCATATGAATATCGACAGAAACGAAGCTCTGGAAGCTCAATGAAATGTCTTCGGCGCTTGAAAGGATCAAGAAATTCATAAAAATGAAATGTCTTCGGCGCTTGAAAGGATCAAGAAATTCATAAAAATCTCCAAATTTAGGGGATATCATTAGCCGTGGCGCCTTATCTACCACTCGGACACTGAGGTTGCAACAGTGTTCCATCTTCTGTAGCACGGATATTGTCTCTCCAATTTATGTGAGACATAATTTTTTCTAAGAGATCATTTGGAAGATCACTCGAGCTCACAAATCCTGCCTCTTTCACAAGAGGATACTTGCCTGTTGAAATTTTTCTAGTCTTCTCTACTATCTCATGCATTCTACAAAAATGAAAAAGGATCATTATTAATAGCAAGTAATTGAAAGAAAATCGAACAATGAATTAAGACAAACTTAACAAATATTGCGTTATTTTTGGTGCGATTAATAGGGTTTGCTATAATGGCGCAATATTGTTCATTCGTCAGAATGGCGCAGTGAAATTTCTTTATATTTTAATCCTTTATTTTTTATTTACTTTTACTTATGCCTTTATTGAGTTTATAAATTCGAATAATATTCAATTTAGAGAAAGGAAAGGAACGTGAATTTGAAGATATTTTGGAAGATTTCAATTTGATAAATTAGAAAAAAGTTTTCATTTTTCATTTTTCATTTTGGATGTAAATGATAATAAATATTGGATGTAATAATTCATAAAATAACAAAAACATTATTCTCGGATTTTACAGAGATTTCTAAGAAACAGTAAAAATATCTATTTTAAATAGTTGACACTATGTATTACAATCAAAAAAGACCAACTTTGTGAAATGCTCCTGTTTTTTGAAGTTTACCTAGCCAGATGTGGTGAAAAAAGTGCGACTAAATATACGAATTAATAAATATATGAATCAAATGGCTTGTGAATATATTTTTTCGTAATTTCTAATGATTATATGAAAAAGTACAATAATAAGGTAAGAAATAAGCAAAAGATAATATTGTTACTTCAGTTATACATCATAGGCAATGTAATCTATTTGGAAAATATGAACACTGTTTAGACAAATCTTTAGGTTAAATAAAAATTACTTTGGGACGAAAAGTTGACCTCATAACCATCCAATTAAGTTATGATTCCATTCCAATTCCTTCCTGAACACTTGTACTCTCTTCTTCCATTATCTTGTGCAATCTAGAAACATGAAAATAAGATCAATATTAGATGTTGTTAGTTCTAAAACAGACCGAAACATAACTGGTTAACTAAAAAATGTAGCGAGGGAATTCTAAATTCTTCACAAAATTCCCAACTCACATAAAATTACAAATTTCACATAAAATCATACTCAATTCTACACATTATATGATTACATGAACATCTCAATTAACCCACTGATGTAATAGATCTAAAATAGAATGTGTTCAGAATCATGAATTTGCACTTGATGCATGGCTTCAGATTTAACTCGAAATTAATTTAATTATTACATGATTTCATAAAACTCTCAATGCACCATGAATGCACCTAAAATACACAAGAAAGTAGGTCTGAAAAATAAAATTTTAAAACCTCAATTTAGTAAACCAAAAAAAAGCTGTAAATCAAACTCCCTAACTAGTTCAACCAGATGTTAATTCAATCTAATTCTTGTTAATTCGAACACTCAATTACTAGTTGCATACCCGATTGGCATAAACAACATGAAATTCTTCACGATTTCACTTTTATAAAAAAAGAATTTGAAATCAATAAAACAAATGTTGATCGGAACGAAATCAATTATGGTTAATCAATGGAAAAAATTGAGCTTACTATCGCATCTTTTGCCTTCTTCATGCTCCAGGCATGGTATGACTTTGAAGAGAAGAAGGGTTTTCTTTGGTTGATGGTGAGATATTAAAAGAAGTGAGAATGGTTTTCTTTGTTGAGGTGTGATATGAAAGAAGAGAATAAGGGTTTTCTCTGTGAACTGAAAGGTGACGGACTGAGTATATATATACACACATACAATGTTCTCTTATATATATATATATATATAACTTTGTGCAGAATGAAATGGTGCAATAGATAATTTTAATTTTATCTCAACTATATGATTGTTAATTAATTTTATTAAAGAATCAATAAGGAAATCTCTAATTAGCATCATATTAGAGTTGTATTAGCCCCTCCTTAGCTCTAGACTACTTTAACTCGATGACATTCATCGCATAAATCTTAGCGCACTGAACAAATATTGCGATTAATAGTGTTCGCTATTCTGGCACAATATTGTTCATTGCGTCAGAATGGCGTAGTGAAATTTCTTTTTATTTTAATCCTTTATTTTTTATTTACTTTTAGTTATGCCTTTTTTAAGTTTATAAATTCGAATAATATAATGGAAGGAAAGGAACGTGAATCTGAAGATCAATTCGAAGATTTCAATTTGGTAAATTAGAAAAAAGTTTTCATTTTCATTTTGGATGTAAATGATAATAAATATTGGGTGTAATAATTCGTAAAATAACAAAATAATTATTATCAGATTTTATAAAAATTTCTAAGAAAAAGTAAAAATATCTATTTAAAATAGTTGATACTATGTATTGTAATCGCCAAAGACCAAATGCTCTTGTTTCTTGAAGATGACCTTGTCAAATGTGGTAAAAAAATTGTGACTAAATATACAAACTAATAAATATATAAATCAAATGACTTGTGCATATATTTTTTTTTTGTAATTTCTAACAATTATATGAAAAAGTAGAAATAAGCAAAAATAATATTGTTACTTCAGTTATACATCATAGGCAATGTAATCTATTTGGAAAATATGAACACTGTTTAGACAAATCTTTAGGTTAAATAAAAATTACTTTGGGACGAAAATTTGACCTCATAATCATCCAATTAAGTTATGATTCCATTCCAATTCCTTCTTGAACACTTGTACTCTCTTCTTCCATTATCTCGCGCAATCTAGAAACATGAAAAGAAGATCAATGTTAGATGTTGTTAGTTCAAAAACAGACCGAAACATCACTAGATTAACTTAAAAATGTAGCAAGGGAATTCTAAATTCTTCACAAAATTCCCAACTCACATAAAATTACAAATTTCACATAAAACCATACTCAATTCTACACATTATATGGTTACATGAACATCTCAATTAACCCACTGATGGACTAGATCTAAAATAGAATGTGTTCAGAATCATGAATTTTCACCTGATGCATGGCTTCGGATTTAACTCGAAATTAATTTAATTATTACATGATTTCATAAAACTCTCAATGCACCATGAATGCACATAAAATGCACAAGAAAGCAGATCTGAAAAATTAATTTTAAAACCTCAATTTAATAAACCAAAAAAACCTGTAAATCAAACTCCCTAATTAGTTCGACCAGATGTTAATTCAATCTAATTCTTGTAATTCAAACACTCTATTACTAGTGCACACACGATTGGCATAAAAAACATGGAATTCTTCACAATTTCATTTTTATAAGAAAAAGAATTTGAAATCAGTAAAACAAATGTAGATCGGTACGAAATCAATTATGGTTAATCAATGGAAAAAAACTAAGCTTACGATTGAATTTTTTGCCTTCTTCGTGCTCCAGGAAAGGTGTGACTTTGAAGAGAAGAAGAGAAGAAGGGTTTTCTTTAGTTGAAGGTGTGATTTTAAATTTTCTTTGTTGAACGTGTGATTTGAAAGAAGAGAAGAAGGGTTTTCTCTTTGAACCGAAAGGTGCCGGATTGAGTATATATACACACACATACAATGTTCTCTTATATATATATATATATAACTTTGTGTGGAACGAAATGGTGCAATAGATAATTTTGATTTTATCTAACCTATGTGGTTGTTAATTAATTTTATTAAAGAATCAATAAAGAAATCTCTAATTAGTGTCATATTAGAATCGTATTAGCCCCTTGTTAGCGCTTGACTACTTTAACTCAATGTCATTGATCGCATAATTCTTAGTGCACTGAACAAATATTGCAATTAATGGTGTTCGCTATTCTGGCACAATATTGTTCATTGCGTCAAAATGGCGCAGTGAATTTTTTTTTATTTTTATCCTTTATTTTTTATTTACTTTTAGTTATGCCTTTTTAAGTTTATAAATTCGAATAATATAATGGAAGGAAAGGAACGTGAATCTGAAGATCAATTCGAAGATTTCAATTTGGTAAATTAGAAAAAAGTTTTCATTTTTCATTTTGGATGTAAATGATAATAAATATTGGATGTAATAATTCGTAAAATAACAAAAAAATCATTATTAGATTTTATAGAAATTTCTAAGAAAAAGTAAAAATATCTATTTAAAATAATTGACACTATGTATTACAATCGACAATCGACAAAGACCAAATGCTCCTGTTTCTTAAAGTTGACCTTGTCAAATGTGGTGAAAAAGTGCGACTAAATATATTAATTAATAAATATATTTTTTCAAAATGACGTGTGAATATATTTTTTTTTGTAATTTCTAACAATTATATGAAAAGGTACAATAATAAGGTAAGAAATAAGCAAAAGATAATATTGTTACTTAAGTTATAATCATAGGCATCGTAATCTATTTGGAAAATATGAACACTGTTTAGACAAATCTTTAGGTAAAATGAAAATTACTTTGGGACGAAAATTTGACCTCATAGTTATCCAATTAAGTTATGATTCCATTCCAATTCCTTTCTGATACCTCCCGAAGAAAATATCGAATTGGATCCCAAAAATCACTTACTTTGATCATCAAATACCCTAACCCCATGTTATTTATTTATTGGATTGCACCTTTTATTTTTTTGTTTTTTGTACTAACTGGCCTTCAGATGAGACTCCTGCCATTCTTGATATTTTGTTAAAAAAGGTGATGATAGCAATATTAAAGTTCTAGTTATTTGTTAAACCCTTAACATTTGTAGTCATTTTAGAACTTTTAATCTATATAGTGAAAGAATATTTTTTTAACTTTAGCAGAAAATGTAAAAGAGACTAATCGATATAACAAAAAACCTCAAAAAAAACTCAGATGATGAGTCACCTTAAAAAGATATTATAAGAATAAAAAGAGTCTTCTTTCATGTTTTGAAAATATGCTATCCTTTAGCATTATATCATGTCAAAAAGAACACAAAAATAAAATGTCAAATGCCATATTGAAGATAGTCATATGATAGAGTTTTAAATAAATTTTCTATTTTATTATGAAGTAGACAATAATATCCTGTTGCAATAGAGAAGCACTAAATGAAATAAAGCAGAAAATTGCATCTTGAATGTTGTTTTCAAATTTGTACTTTTGAAAAGTAGAAGAATGCATCTCGAATGTCGTCTGTGATTCTTTTTTAATCATTGTGTGACATACCGTTGACCCAATTTCAAGTTTTAAGCTTTTTGGGTATCAAATTTTACTGTGGTGATGATGTTTCATTTAGTTCACATTTTGTGACAGGAAATAGATTCGTTCTTGTGCATTATTGATAGAGTTTTTAGTGTTGGACGAAAAAGAAAATAAATCTTCTTCACTCATAATTTTTTTTTTTTGCATTTCTAATTAATAATTTTCGAGGGTTTGTAGGAAGAATAACGATGAAGTAGACATTAGTGAGTGACTAAAGTTAGGTTTGTGACGTGAACGGAGGAGATTTGCTTTTTATTGAATATTTTTACCCTTATTGAGATTAGATTTTGGGTAAAAGAATTATATAGGGTGCAACTTGCCAATGTTAACCCAATTCAAGGGTATACAGTGCCATTTTTTTTAGGGTGTAAACTGCCTATTTGCTCCTTTTTAAGGGCGCAAAGTGCAAATTACCCATTTGAATTTCATATTTCGTTATTTGATTTTTTATTGCATAATCATAGAACATCCCAGTCAAGATTAATAGTATGATGAATTCATCTTGTTCAAGTTTTCCAAATTTCTTCTAATTTTTTGGATTTCATGACAACAAATTCCATTTTATAGAATCAAATTTGCATAATTTGGAGTTTAGTTAATATTTTAATGAATAATTTTCACGTTAAATATGTATAATCTCTGCATATTTGGTTCGAAGCTAGCTCATACAATACGAACACAAGTGTTAATGTCCGAAGGTTGATAACCACGGCAGAAGAAAATATACTTTTCAATTAATAGTTCACTTACCCAATTACAACAATATATTGTAGATCATGTCGATAAATCCTTACCAAATTAAGACAATATTATATTGTACATCATGTCGATAAATCATGTCGACAAAACTCATAAACTCACAAATTAGAGAACAAAGTTAGAAGTATATGTAACATAAGCATGTACTCCATATTCAGTAGTACCGCCAGTGGTACAATTATATGTAATAATCTATATCTATTATAAAAGTGTGAATGATTTACCAAGTAAATGATTTACACTTTTTTATTAAGACCAAAATACCCTCATATCATATTAATAATCATTCAATAATGTTATTAAAATAATTAATGAGTGCATGAACTTCAAATTAATAATAAATAAGGTTGTTTAATGTATCTTCATTATTATTATAACTTTATATATACTAAACAATTAATATTATATATATATGTAAATTTTATCTCTTTCAACAAAAATTCTAATACAAACTTTTGTTAAGCAGTTGTATTTGAGGGTAGCTTCGAGAGTACACTAATGTATTCTTCATCAATGTTGCGGAAATTTTAGATGTGATGTTTACTCAGGTAATGATTCTTCCATGAATCTTGCATGTAAATCTAAAACTAAAAGTATGCATTTCATGTTGGAATAGTACTTTTCACATGTAACTACTCCTTCAATTGCAATCTTCATAGTTCCAATGTTGATATTGGAATTTTTCAGTTAATTAGTACATTTTCTTTACTTGCTATTACATCAGTTTTGTAATTTGGAATCATGTGACTAGCTCCTTAGTGTACACTATTAATTATATATATTTTTATTTAATATTAATAATTGATCACATCTTACACTTATCTCTAAAAAATACAGCTGAAAATTTAAATATAACATCTTAGTATATCGTTGTATTATATTATACTTTATTGAAATAAAAGTGCATGTACATTCTTTTTGTACAAATACTTTTACAGGTAACTACTCCTTCAATTGCAATATTCATAGTTCCAATGTGGATATTGAATTTTTAAGTTAATTAGTACATTCTCTTTACTTGCTATTACATCAGTTTTGTAATTTAGAATCATGTGACTAACTCCTTAGTGCACACCATTAATCATATATATTTTTATTTAATATTAATAATTGATCACATCTTACACTTATCTCTAAAAAATACATCTGAAAATTTAAATATAACATCTTAGTATATCGTTGTATTATATTATACTTTATTGAAATAAAAGTGCATGTACATACGTTTTGTACAAATAAAGAGGATAAATACAATTACTATCTTATACGATAGATATAAATAAAGATTTATATATCGAAAAAATATCATTTATGCAATTTCTAACAATGTATCATATTATATAATATTTCATCCTCACATTCTTAATTGATGGTGAAAATAAGTGGTTATTGAAATATTTTTAAATAGCTAGCTTATTGAAATAATATTTTTTTTGTTACAAATAAGTGATTATTCAAACATTAGGGAATGAGTCTCAATAATTCAAACATTAGGGAAGTTCTTGCTAAACAACAAAATTACAAAGGAGGTTGATGCAATATAACTCATTGATAGTTGACATACCTTTTCTTAGTCTTGTACTCTTTCTTAGTCCATCAAAATATAAAATAAACTTTTTAGGGTGATTAGTTCGCTAAGTTTACGATAGGAAAGAGTGGAGACAGCGAGAAGAATAGGAAGATGCACAACCATATGAAGTTTACCTAATACGAATGAGTAGTTGAGTTTTAAAGAAGAGCATATTGATTGATAAAATTATAAACTAGGTCTTGCCAAATTGTTGACATGTAAAAAGGCGTAGAAGCAAAAATAATAAGATAGGAATTTAATAGGTTACTTAAATTTGTATTATCTATCTCATGTCATGACAGATTGAAAAACTTCAATTTTCAGAGTTAAATTAGTTTTATTTTTTAACGTAGGCCAAAAATTGCGAAAACATTAAACATTTCAAATTTAGCCCAAATTAGAACTCACAAAAAAAGCGACAACCTATTTTAATAAAAGAACATAATAACGAAAATCAATTAAAACTAACCTAAGGAAAAATCACGAATTCTAATGAGTTCAAAATTATAGAAAGTCATAGTATTTTAAAATGTAGATGATGGTGCTTGCCTAGCTATCAAGAATGACACAATGATAAAATCTCCCAACTTAATAAAATTCTAAATGCTAAAAACATAAATACGAAATTGTCAGAGTGATCAAGCCAATAATTGTAAATATGGAAGTTGACCTCATGGTTGAAGATGATAGATTGATGGCAAACGAAACAAATATATTCACTACTCTTGTTGTGATAAAGTTGAGTATCAAGTTTAAGGATCATTCACATAAAAGCAAAACAAGTCAATTTGAATTGAGCATTAGTTGTGATGAGTAAATTGGTGGACAAAACTAAATTTGTTGACAATATGAAGATACACTAAGTGCTCAACTAGATGAAATATTCATTTGAAAGAATTTTTTTTAATGACACAAATGAGGAAAAAGTGTTTGTAAGAATAAAAATATGGTGTGAGATATTTGTTTGGTTGAGTTTTTTTAGAGAAAAATATATAATGATTATGGTTGATGTGATTTGTTAATATTTATTGTAAGAAATTAGTTTATCTTGATATATATATATATATATATATATATATATATATATAATTTCTATTAAATTTTGTTAATCAACCTCATCAATTTAGATGTTAAAAACTAATTATAATGAATCTTATTTTAAACGTTGTGTGTTATCTTGAATTAAAATCTGTGATTGATTTGATTTTTGATGTTGAAAAATAGTTGAATTTGTTTGTTTAATCGATGGTGCGAACTGTCAAATCATTAATTATAAGTACGACTTTCTCTTATTCTTTTTTTGCAAAAAATTATTCAAACTTATCTAGAATTTTGAGAAACTTTTTTCAATATATTTTTTAATAAATTACCAAATAATTGACATTTTTGATTTTTTTTATTCGTTTTTTTTAGGCATGAACCTTCCAACCAATTGAGGGACAAAAGTGTTATGATAATAAAAATGGATAATATATATATTTTTTTGGCTAATACGAGTGACAGAGAGCTAATAAGAAACTATTGAAAGACAACACATAAGAAAGTATATATGTAAAGAGGAATAAAAAGTTGACAATGAAAAATAGGAATAAGACATGTAAAATATAATCTCAAGTGACAATGATGAGAAATTAATAAGTAATTGAAGATAAATGTAAAAGTTAATTCAAGAGATAAAGTAAAAATAAGTTTATAACATCCATCAAACAAGAAAAACATTAATCAAATATTGTTATAATCAAACATTACTATTTATATTTTGTCTGTAATTTATGATTTTAGTACTTTTATCGCATCTCATTACTTTATTTTTGATATACCGCCAAAATTTTGAATTTTCATGGTTACAATATTTATATTATGTTTTTTTAATAGCTTGAATGAGAATTGAGAAACTTATCATGGAAGCAACATATAATGTGAGTACATATTCTTCCAATACAAGCTTGAACAATTGAATTTGCTTTGAGATATTTATATTTTATTTATATAAAATATTTTAATTTATACTTCGTGAGATACTAAGCCTTTTATTCCTATTTAATTGTTTATTGTACATATTATCATTCAAATTCAATTATTTTGCATATTTATTTTAATACATTTATATAATCACGTGCAAAGCACGTGCTTTTTACTAGTACAACAATAATCTCATCAATGCTACAATCATATGGAATAATACAACATTAATCGAAACGGTCAAAAAATTAAGAATCCTGAACTTCTCGGTATATGGGGTATGCCCAATTGAAAACTAGCAAAGTCAATTTTTCTGTTATGCGGAGGCTTCAAAAGACGAGGAGGTTCAATTATAGCAAGCGGACTTACTTCACTACACGAATGCGAATCCTTTATGCAAGAACTTAGCTTTTCATGTCTATTTATCATTATCACCATCACCATCATCATCGTCTTCTTTGCTGCGTTCCTCGTCTTTGTGTCAGGCTGAAATCAATCGAACTGAAAAACGAGGGGGATTATAATAAAAATAGAATTAATACAACAAGGAAAATTAAAGTAAGCCAGCAAGTGCAGAAAATAATGGTGCAATTACAGCAGTGAAATTACAGAAATACAAAACAAATAGTTAATAAGGTAGGTTGGTGAATATTTACCCAAATCCACTTTTCCAAGCATGACAACTTAATAATCTGCTAATTTTGCCGAATTTGCATTTAATAAGTTCAACTCCAAAAATAAAATAATCTACGAGTCGACAAGTATCAGAAGTCGATAATATGTTTGCAATTGAGATTTAAATCTAGGGATATTGAACACAATGACTAGATATATTACAGCAATAGAAATACAAAGATTTAATAAATATTTGTTGCTATAGAAATCTGATTAGGACACAGATAAGTATGAGCTCGGCTTTTCAATAAAGCTGCGAATTTTCCAACTACGCATTTAAGAGATGTAAATTTAATGACATAATCTTTATTGGAGAAAAAGTTGCAATGAAAAATACTAAGGAAAGTATAAGTAACAGTAAGAGATTACTACAATTCCTGTAGTGTACAGATATGCAAAATAAAAGGCCAATAAAATGTGTGTTGGTGTCTATGCACAAATTATTTTCGGACTACATAAAACCCGAGACAGATTACAGCTGCTAATTATAGTGAAACTGGCTAGGAGACAAATAAGAGATAATCTTACCAATAAATCTGATACTTTTAGCATATGATTTAAACTTAATGATTATCGTAAATGTATAGTATCAGAACTGCGATAAATTTTAATATATTTCTACTAATATAAAGAAATATCATTGATGGAGTTATTCAACAATTGTAGTTTTTTTTTCAATGAGCCATCTGACCTAATATCCAAACAACAGTAAGAACAATCATGTCAATTTTTACCATAATTCTTTTGAAAAACTCCAAGAACCCGAGAAGCAACGTGCATGCACCGATAATTTCATAGAAACAAGTAAACCGTAAATTTCAAAGAAACGTGAAAAGTAGGCTAATAGTATGATTTCCATTGAGATTGAAGTTGAGGGATTTTGAGGGTCTGTTTGGACTTGGTGGCTATGGGAGCAATCGTGCTCGGTTTGTTGGTTGCAATGGGTTTTAACGCTATGTTTAGATGCAATATCGATCCCAACATCATACATAAGAAAGAAAATATGAGAATTTTATAGGTTAGCAAATGAGCTTTAGTTAGTTTTTAGCTAAGACGTATTTCGAGATTGCGCAGAATTGTGAAACTAGTATCACAAATAAAAACGAGTACCTTGAACCAGGATAACAGAAATAATGCAATAAAATCGAGACGTTTTACACCAAAACTAGGAATTCCGCTACATTAAGGTTGCGATAATTAGCTTCTCACTTATGAGGCACTCTAGTTGCGTTTGGATTGCTTAATTTGGAGCTAAGAATGTCCTATCGGTGAAAAAATATCCTTTGATAGTTTCATGTTATAATGGACTTTAAATATCTACCATTTTGAGGCGTAGTGGCAATTGATGAAACACAAGAGGGTGTATTTAAAACAGTTTATCGAATAAATGACAATTTTATCTTAATAGCAAACTCCTATTTTCTAGGCCAGTTAAATTCATATGATATAATGTTTTGAGAAATTTGTTCTTTTGAATCGCAATAAAAAATTAAAGGGGAGGAGAATGAAATAATTTTACATATAACTTAAAAGCAGAAAGGTAAAAAGAAAGTAAAAACCAGTAAAAAAAAATTGGATTTATATTTATGGGTTAAATTTACTTTTGCTCCTTGTATCATTAAATTGTATCAAGTACTTTTTCTACTAATAAAAACTTCAAATATTCCTCGATACAATATTGATTGACAATAATGCTTTTATATTATGTCCATTTCCTACTAACAACCCAAATTTTATTTAATTCTAACTTTAGTCAAAAATCAAGTATCAGTTGATTAATTTTAAGATATAAATAAAATAGTACAAATGATACATATTAAACTAAAAATCACTCAAAAATTAGTTGAGGTATTAATACATTTTGATGTCATATATACTTTTATTAAAAGTTTTATTAGTTGCATTGTTCATTATTAGAATTTTATTCAAATGTTGTGTGATATAGTATTATTTTGAAAAAGCCATATGTTACTATAGATTTAGTAGCTGTAAAGTTATAGGAAGAACCAAAATTATGGGTGGATGAAAGTGCCATGCGTCCGATTTTGAGCAATATAAGTGCTTGAGGTGAAGGTTTTATACAGCGTTACCCATTTACTTGAAGCACATAAACAGCCCAAAAAGCTAAAAAAATATATAATTTTCTGTAATATCCTTAGCTACAACCTCATGTAGAGCACATATCGTAATAATTTCTTGTGACATCTTGAAAGGGTCCTCTTCTGCCCAATCATGACTTTGATTAACAGGATAAAACCTGTCGTTTCTGAATGAATATGAACCACAATTTTTTCGTGAATATGAATCTTCAGGAAACAAACGCGGTTCCTCATCTTCCCAAGAAGATCGATTTGAACATAAGACATTCACGAAGAATGTCATGTTTCCTAACGTCTCAAACTCTATCCAGACTTCATTTATTTGGTCAAATTTGAAGATGATAGGTTTTTCCCCCGAGGTGTGCATATAAAATAAGTCTCCACAATATTCTGCCATAAACTTTCCTCTCAACCATTGTCCTTCGGAAACTAAATTCTCTTGAAATTTTGGACGAGGCGTAGAATAAACACCCCAACTTCTTTCTTCAGGGTTATAAACCCCCAAAGAACCAGAAACACTTAAACAATAAAAAACATCATTGCACAAAACTATCTTATTCCAAATGCTGCTAAAAAATAGAAAGATGTTTTGGTAAGCGACTGATGTCCATTAAGTTGCTCCCGGACTACAAGTGCTAACAGAAATGATTGTGGGGGTAATATTCCTAAATGTAAATACGACACAACTAGGACATTTCGGAGATGCGGAAAAGGCAGCTATTCGGTCATCTATATTTAGATTAGGCAATTCTATCCGTTCACGAGTATAGGGACAAAAGATGAAAATAGAGTTCGAATTGGAGTTGTACATAAGCAGCAAACCATGGTTGGCATATGAAAAACGAGAGCCTAGAAGCTCTGGTAAGTCGAGATATTGATATCAATTAATCCTATTATTAATTGGTAATGATGTCTCTTGATATGCCAGTACCTTTTATGTCTTCCGCTTCATTTGACTTATGCCGTGCATTTTATTTTATTTTAAAATGCGCCTTGTGTTAAAAGACTAGCCTATAAACCTCCTCTAAAATTGTAAAATCATCGTAATTAACCCCCTTGCGGCGAGATACTATGTCATTTTGACTATTAGTATGAATTATTTTATGATATATATAGGTTATCAGGAATAAATAAATTTGATGATATATATAGGTTATTAGGAATAAATAAATTTGATGTCAAAGTGAATAGTTGATGAGTACAAAGTTTATTTTGCCCATTTCTAAATTCTATGATATTTTTTAGCCATGTATATATATATATACATATATATATAATTTATATTGTATTATATAGATTTTTCTAAATTAGCACAAATATGATAGCTGGCTAATTACAGATACTATATTTTCATTAAGACACCAAAATTTGATTTTTCGATATATTATATCAATCTAATCATCTAATCCAATGATTATGTTATTAAAATTTTTGTTTGCACTAATAAAGATTGGGTACAAACATATCTTCTAATTTTTTTTTATGTGACCAATAACTAAAAAGACAAAATTTCAAATTGATAATAACTTCTTTCATGATTTTTTTAACAGAAGTTATATTTTTCATTTATAGAACTCAGGTGTGGTTATCTTTATTGTAAATAATAATATTGTAAATAATAATAGTACGCATTCTCAAATATTTTTAAATTTTAAACTCAAATAAATAAATAAATAAATAGAAATTAAGTATTAGCTTACCAGTTCTTTGCTTCTTTTTGTTGATCCTTGCATCAACTAATTGAATTCCACTTTCTTGTCACATTTTAATAAATGTTCTTCCTAATTATCCATTATTGTTAATTTTGTTGCATTAATATTTTTTTATCTCATAAAAAAATAATAAATTGAATTTGTTATATATGAATTGGATTATGGCACAATCATATTATTTTTATTATATATATAAATATTGTCTCTTTATTTGCTATTCACTATTTAATTTTTGTAACACTCATTTTCTAATAAATGATATTATTATTATTAATTGAATATAACTAACTATAATAATATTATAATTGTTAAATTCATTTTTCAAATACAACCATCAGAATTCTTGGTCTATTATAGTAACTCCTTGCAGTAAATATTATTTACTAATAACCTTTGAGTTCATTTTTTAAGGTTGTAACTAATGACTTTTCAAGTGGTTATAAATATGTGCATTCACTAGGCAACTATTGTAACTTTCTTCATTTATTTAACCCGATTGTAATATGTGGGTGCACGCTTGGAGTTGGGGGTGATGGGATTTATCTTTCAGTTTGATCCAACGGAATTTTGGTGTTGAACGGAGAGGATGGTGATCAGGCACATATTTAAAATACAAAAAAAGTGAAAAGAAAAATGCAAACTCAAGTTTGTAAATGAGTTTATGGTTTTGATTATTAATGATGATAAATGGTGGGAGAGGTTTTTGCCTATTAGGGAACTCATTGTAATGTTATCATTTTGCTGAACCTATAATATATTAGTTTCTTTGTAATTCATATTATAGAAAGAAAAAAAATTTGTTTCCTCCCATTGTGAAATGAAATTTTTGTTTTCCTTTTGATATCTAATTATAATAATAATATATTTATTATATTATAATTATTAAAAATCATCATGTCCATTCATTGTTCATCAATGCTAACTATTCATTATTTAATTTTGTAACATTCATTTATAATAATTATATTTATATTTTCAATTTTTACAATCGTAATACATTTGTTATTCTATGTCATTTTGACTATTAGTATGAATTATTTTATGATATATATATAGGTTATTAGGAATAAATAAATTTGATGATATATAGGTTATTAGGAATAAATAAATTTGATGTCAAAGTGAATAGTTGATGACTACAAAGTTTATTTTGCCCATTTCTAAATTCTATGATATTTTTTTAGCGATGTATATATATATTTATATTGTATTATAAATTTTTTTACAATTAGCATACAAAGATGGTAGTTGGCTAATTACCGATACTATATTTTCATTAAGACACCAGAATTTGATTTTTCGATATATTATATCAATCTAATCGTCCTATCCAATGATTATGTTATTAAGATTTTTGTTTGAACTAAGCAGGATTGGGTACAAACATGTCTTCTAATTTATTTTTTTATGTCACCAGTAACTGAAAAGACAAAATTTCAAATTGACAATAACTTCTTTCATGATTTATTTCCATTGAGTAGAAATATAAAGTTACAAATGTTGCATATAATCTAATAGCGTTATCTTTTAATGTAGAAGTATGTTATGTAACAATGTATTTTCAATTAAAAATTATGCTGAATTCCCAATAATATTTAAAGAAATAATTCATCATCAATGTATTCGTAAATATCTTAATGGGATCTCTATATTGATAATACAATCTCAAATTAAGAAGTACAATAATTATTTTTTGGTATGGAAATTAAATTAGCAAAATATTATGTGTAACTTGCGTCCTTTTTTGTTGAGCATGCGAGTCCCACTTACCTCAACTCTTAATCCTGCCAATTATTACTTGTATATTTTTATTATCATTCATTTAGTAAATATTTTCTTAAAAATTACATAGGATCCAATTTAAAAAAGAGAAAAGTGGTTTAAGAAAATATTTAAAAAATAAAAAAATGCCAACAATCAATTTTGATTAAGTTTGAAGAGATAGTTGAAACTTGAAAAGATTAACAAGACTAAAAGTTCTATGACTAAATAAAAAGTTACACGAGGCATCAAGGTCGAACAAATGAACTAATGTAACCAAAATAAAAATATTTACGGTCTATTGAGTAAAAGATTTCTCTATTTTTTTTTGGATTATTTAATATTTTTATTTGTTAAATGCTTTATCAAATGATTGGTTCTCATTATTTCCTGTTACTTCTTTGTCTTCAAATGCTCTGGCATTTCAATCAAGTATAAGTCATTCGTTGAATTAATAGTGTTTTATATTCTACGAGCAATTTGTTGAAGGTAAGGCATCAATATATTAAATTAATATTCATGCATACTATGACTAGAAATTGTTAAATGAATTCTACGATATAAATAAATTAAATTTCATACTACTATGAAGCTAAGCAAGATAGAAATGAATGCATTCCTTACGTTTTTAACTTGCAATCGACACAGTTGTCTACCAAATAAGAATGTAACTATTATAATAGTGTATAGGATGAAACAATTTACATTTCATAAATTTGAAAGTAAGACTAAAATAGCCCTATTTAAATAGTATATTAGGAAAAGAAGTAAGCTTAATTAAGTAAATAAGTTTATTGCATTAGTAATTACTTTACATAGCTTTTTAAATAAAGTTAATATTGTTCAGTGTATACCAAGTTATAATAAATGAGTTTTATGATAATTGTATATACTCATAAGTAATTTGTAACTACTTTTTATAATTTGATATATTTAACATTCATTTAAAAATAATTGATATACTAATATTAGTCTACAAAGTGGAAATGTTTCAAATTTTTTAATCTTCTTAAAAATTAAAAAAATCCAGTCATGTTTCTTTAGATAGTTATCTAAAATGTTGAAAATTAAAACATAAATCTGTTGAAAATATATTTATCAATTTTAATATTTTCAAATAAAAAATTTGAGATTGACATTATTTTTCATCGATTTTTGTATATAATAAGTAATTTGTGGGTAGTTTTTAGTAATCTTCCATATAGTACAGTGTGAGTACAATTGTCATGTACATGTGAATTGTGAAGTAACATATATTTATGAAATACGTGTATATATAATGACGTTTAGTAAGATACAAAATCTTTTAATTTATTTTGTTAAGAAAAGTACACACGAAAAAAACAATCTTAGACTACTTTTTCCTGCGATATGTGTTACCCTATATTATAAAATGCATATTCAAATGAACATCAAAATATTCTAATATCAATTATATTTCTTGTCTATTACTTAAATTTCACAAAATCAATTCAGTTAATTAGATTATTATATTGCATGTGAATTATAATAAAATATAAAAAGAAATACCCCAACTTTGATGAAAATCATATTATATAATATGATCTTATTTGTAAACAAAGTTTAAGTTATTGAAAACTCTAAAGAAAATGATAGTTTTACAATCATTGATGCATATGTAGTTGAAGATAAAGCACAAGCATCAGAAGTTAAATGGAGATATGACAACTATAGTGCAACAAAAAAACAAGAAAGAGAGAGAACAAATAAAAATTGGATAAACGGTTTTAGCTAATCATCACACGTAGACAATAATGAGTTTAAAAAAATGATTAAGTATTTAACAATATTTACCAATAGAGATGTCGAAAAATATAAAATGACAAGTAATGAATTACAAAGATTAGTATCAGAAAGCTTTTTTTTTTTTTTTAAATAAGAACTTATTCATTCTTTTTTACTTAATCACAAGACTAAAAAATCCCAAATAGTGATAAATATTATATTTTTCAGTTGGTTTCAATTATAATAAATCCATAAGTTATTGTAACTTCTTCATATTCAAATGTATTCTATAATCAATTGTATGCTCTAATATTTTTACGTTAATGAAAATACGATTTCTTTTTTTTTAATTTTCAATTGTATTTTGTGTTTCCTCGAAGAGTGGTCTATATTTTTCAACAATAAATTAGCCATTCTCTCTTTCAAACTTTGTGTGAG